>OY759208.1:75423339-76744339 GCA_963662105.1 Meiosimyza platycephala | reverse complement strand
TGGCAACCTTTTTCAATGGGGCGACTTTAGTTTTAGCTAAACATAGAGTAATATGTGTATCTAAGGCATTGTTACTTTAAGATAAACAACTGCTGCGTAAGCCAGAGTTGACGCGTCTGCAAAAGAGTGTAACTCATAAGTTTCTGGTTGACAAGATATATTTATCCAACGAGGAATCTTAATATCTTCTAAATGCTTTAAATCTTTTCGAATAGTTTTCCACTGATCTTGCAACGCGCTAGGCAACAAATCGTTCCATCTTCCAGCTTACCGCGTACGACAACCGGTGCCAGTAATCCAAGTGGATCAAAAAGTTTAGCTACATCAGATAACAGTAGACGCTTAGAAAATGTTTCTAGGTTATAATTTAAATTGATTTTGTAACCGAGTGTATCGGTGGGGGTTTGCCACATAATGCTAAGGGCTTTAGCCTCGCCGTCTAATTTCAATTCGCATGAATCTGAGAGTTCCCGTTCGTCTGAGTGAACGTTATGCCAGACATCGGATGAATTAGAGTTAAATTTGCGTAGAGTAAAGCCACCTGTCTTTAACAGTGTTTGAAGGTCTTTACGTTTCTCAAATGCAGAGGCAACGTTGTCTGCACCTGATAGTACGTCATCGACGTAAAATTCGTTAAGTAGCATCTGGGACGCGTGGAGAAAACGTTTCTTTTCATCATGAGCAAAAGTGCGAAGTACATTGATGGCAAGAAATGGCGCGTAGTTGGTGCCGTAGGTAACAGTTCGTAAACGGTAGATTTTTGGATCCTCTTCTGGCGTTTTACGCCAAATGATGCGTTGAAGGTCGATATCTTTTTGATCTACAACAATTTGGCGATACATTTTCTCGATGTCACCAATAAAAGCGATTCGGTATCTTCGCCAGTTTAGCATGACGGATGCCAAGTCAGCTTTTTTTAGATGCATTTAACACCTTTCTGAGTTTGGTAGTAGTGCTTGATTCTTTTAAAATCCCATGGTGAGGTAAATATGAAACATTTTGAGACGAGTCTTGGTTTGAAACAATTTCCATATGGCCAAGTGCCAAGTATTCATATAGAAATTGATTATATAAATTGCTAAGTTTAGGATCTCGTTTGAGACGTTTTTCCATGTGTGGTAACAATGTCATAGCTTCGTTGTAAGTGGAACTGAGCTGTGAAAGATCAGAGTTTTCTTTGATAGGTAATCTTACAGAGTATCGACCGTCTGCTAAGCGTTTTTTTGTAGTTGAACTAACTTCTTCTATTTCCCAGAATCTATGAAGCGTTTGATCTAAATCAACTTTTGTGAAGTAGCAATCGTATGTTGCACCTACATTGATTTTAGTTTGTGATGGTAAGCCACCTAATAAAATCCAACCCATTTGCGTATTTTGGGCGACAATATTAGAATTATAACTGCGCCTAGACTCGCCAAGGATAGCAGACACGTAGTCAGCCGCGCTTAAGATTATGTCAATATTACCGGGAGTATTTTGTTTTGGATCAGCGAGATCCAACTCCCAAAAACTGTTTAAGTGTTCAGCAGGAATTTTGACTGATGGGGTCAAATTTCCGACTCGTGGTAACACTAGAGCTACGCATTCTCTTTTGAATGTTGATTTTATTGAATGCAAAGTAAACTGTACTGTTGTGGGTTCTTACCGCACAATATAATATGTTAACATAAATAGCATATTATATATATTTTAGGATGATGATTAACATCATTCTATAACATTAAAACTGCATTATTGAATAATGCAATTTATCCAATAATAGTAAATTATTGTTGCAAAAGTGCAGCATACTTGCGGGCTGTTGTCGTTTTGTTGGTCATTTATGTTACCATGGGCAAATTCTGTTTGTTAGCAATTAACAAGAATGAGAACACCATGAACTTAAATGCAACAACAAAACCCAAAGCAAAAGCCAACTTGTGCAACCCGGAAAACATTTCGCCCCACTAAATTTGGTCAACAAAGTTGAATTAAGTAGAATAAGTTTTGTTATTGTAATTATGTGTAAATATTTTTGTATGAATTGTTAGAGTAATTTTTATTAAGCTAGGTGTTAAGGTATTTAGAATTTTTAAATAAAGACCCAATTTGTTCTGGCATTAAACAACACACTACTCATTTAGAAAGGAAATTATACTGGTAAGTATATTTTAAGTTGATAATCCCAGCACTAAGTGTTTTCCCAGGACGGGAAAATTACTAGTCAACATTGGCGCAGCCGGTTTACCGAACAACAATTACTCGGACAGGGAGGAAGGAAGAACTCCAACAAACAACAATAGCAGTACAGCAACAGCAGCCGTATTATCAAACAACACTAGAAATAAAGCAACAGCAGCCGGTTTACCGAACCACAAAAGAAGTACAACAACACCATTGGAGTCTAGAGGATTAGATATTTACAACATCAAGGAATTGTACGACAGCGTTGGAAATAAAATTGGTGAGTATCCTTGCAACAGATTACTAATAATAAACTTCTTTCCAAAACATGTCGGCATACTGCCACTAGCTCAGCCTATTTTTAGGCAATATCCTAACGAACTTGGGAGCATGTACTATGAGCGATCCTCATAGTCCATGTTCTGCATCATTGATTAGGGAATTAGGTTTCATTGAACTAATTTTGTAAACTTATAGGAAGTTTACAAAATAGTAATTTTTTTTAAATTTTATGGGAAAATTACGAGTAGAATATTGTTGTTTGTTTTATTTTTCTCCATTGAAACTTTAGGGAGAAATTTGATATTATTTTCGCGATAAAAGCTTGGTTCTGTCTTGTTGAATGTATATCGGGTTCCAAAAAGATTTTGTATCTTAAGGATCAGTTATTCAACATAGACTCGCGTTTTTATAAATAATTTTCCAATATAATAATTTTTTTTTAGTAGTACTTTTCTCAATTGTTGAAATAATAATTTTTTTTTATAATTTTGTGAACTTATTGGAAGTTCACAAAATAATATTTTTTTTAATTTTTCTTCAAATTGAATTGATAGGATTGTTGAAATTATAATTTTTTTTTACATTTAATTAAAAATTTATTTTAATTAAAAATAAATTTTTCTTCAAAATAAATTGATAGGATTGTTGAAATAATAAATTTTTTTTTTAATATAGTACTTCACTCAGTTGCTGGGACAGTCTAAATTTTGAAAGAATTTTTAAGTTTCAATTATCAATAGAATTTTGATAATAGATTGTATTGGAAACAATAAATTTTAATAACAGTTAGCATTTGTTGTAAATTTTAAATTTTGTAAATCGTAAACGTTATTTTCGGAGAAAAACGTTTGTTATTTGTTTGTTTTATTTGAAAGTCTTGTAGAACTTATTTTTGGTTCCGAAGAATATTTCAAATTCTAAGGATCCGTTTATTCTGCATAGAATCGCGTATTCGTAATAATTTTAACTTCCTTTGTTAAATCGTATATAACCTTGCAGAATTTTATTATTGGTTCTGAGGAATACTTTCAAATATTCCAAAGATTCGTATTCTGCAGAGGTCCGTGTGTCATTAAATATAAATTATTCCAGATAAGGAGTAAATATAGTTTAACAATTTGCATTTCATATCACTAATTAATGAGTGGTATATACGCAAAATTTTAAACAAAAAATTGGGATAGGTCGCATAAATTCACTAAACTTCTACATACACATTTGTGGGCAAAAATTTATTAAGACAGTATATGCATATGTACAGCAAAAAGAAACAAATAAAAAGCACGTAGCAATAAACGCTTGCTTTTTGTTGGAGTTAACAACCGTTTAATGTTGCTGACTTAGCTTTTTATGTATTTTATGTGAGGTAATGAGCGATTTAGAGTTTAACAAATACGCCCACGAAAAATTGTTAGGAGAGTTGTGTAGATTTACAGATAAATTGTGGAAATATTTAGAAGTTACAATTTACAATAAAGAACAACTTATTCTAATACAAGGAAAAGTTGAAAATTTCCATAATTTATCAGCGGTCGAAAAAGCGGACATAATTTTAGAGGAAATTTTAAGCATTATAGAACAAAAGAATCGCAGTGACGAAGGAATAACAGAGTCCTGGAAGAAGGAATTCCACGCCCTAAAAAGGAGATACGACCAACATATTACTCAGTTGAAACTAAACGCTGAGCAAATAAAGGATCTGGAAGAGGAAAATTCTATATTAAACGATACACTGAGTGAAAGTAATTTATCAAAATTAAATTTTTCACTACCAGTGGGTCAGGAATTGGAAGAGGAAAATCAGTCCCTAATAGAATTAAAGAATCGCGTTCAGGACCTGGAAAACGCAAATAAGCGTTTGACGAAGGAACTTAAAGCCGAGAGATTAAGGGGAAAAGAACAAAAAGTGACTTTTGATTTAACTAACAAAAGCCACACAACAGTAAACACTATGGGAGAACAACAAAAATTTCTTGATCTGTGCAGCATACAAGTGGAATTTTCGAAACAGTTGGAGAAGATGATCATCAACTATAAGAAAACTCCAACACAGAGAGAAACCGTGGAATATTATTCAAAAAGGATTGAAGAATTAGAAAGGTCATGGTCAAGTTTTTCATTGAACAACGACGCTATTGAAGAGTACCGATCCGCGTTCTCTACTCACGAATACTTTACAAAGAATTTCTACAGCAGAATAGAAAATAGTTATTGCGATCTATCGAAATGTTATAATGACAAACTGGCCACCTTAGAAGAGATTAGGGCATCGCAACAAGGACATACGTATGCAAGCCAACAAACCAACAAAGAGAGGCGAGAAACAATAATGTTTTTACCATAAGTGCAGATGTCCACAATGAACAACAAACGCATCAGCTTGAAAGCACACCCAGTCTAGGAAGATCGAGAAGTCATGATCAAATAGCCAAATGGGTACGGGACACAGTACTTTATTTTTCCGGTGTAGAGTCACCAACTATCAAGGCAGATTTATATAGGTTTATAGAGGCATGCGAGTCGGTGAGGAGAACTACTGACCCTTCTGATGAAATAGAATTAATTTCTAAAGTGAGACTTCATCTCAATGGAGATGCATACGAGTTGATCAGGGCGACTCAATTTTTAAAAATGCAAGACCTATACAATATTTTAAAAGAAACCTATATAAGAGAAAACCCCTTAGAAGCAGTCCAAAAGGAATTAATTAATGCTCGGCAAGGAGCCTTTGAGGATTTGCGTGCATACGCTAGGAGATTGAAATCACTAGAGACATCCATTATGGATAACCTCAGTAAGAGGTATTCAGCTCCGGAAGATCGAGTATAGAGCATTCGGATTGGGATTAAGGAATCCAACTCTCAAAGTATTAATGATGAGTAAGAATACGTGTACTTTAGAAGAATTACTCAAAGAAGCAATCTCTGCAGAAGAGGATCTGCGAGAGAATTCAGAACAAGTACTAGGCGTCAACACATATCAATCAAATGTCGCTCAACTAACTCCGGCCTTATATGATGTTCAGCCACAAAAATGGAATAGATCATTGGAACAAAGGCAGGCTAAACAGTACCAACAAAATTTAGGAAAACATATAAAAAATAATTTCTCAAATAATAAAAAACCAAATATTATTTGTTCGTATTGTAATAAAAAGGGTCACACAAGGGAAGACTGTTATGTAAGGAAAAACACACCTTTCTGTGACAAATGTTCAGAATACGGTCACATGACCAATATAAAGTGCAGAACAAAAACGAAACATCTAAAAACATAAATAAAAATAATACAAATTCTCAACACCAACAACGGGGACAGCAATCTTCCATTAAATGTAGTTGGTGTAAGAGAATTGGACATGAAATTGGAAATTGTTTTGCCAAAAGAGACTACGAAAAGGCTCAGGGAAACTAAGGGGGGCCCAAGACCGGCCAATAGTCTGGGGACCCAAAAACTTAGTAAATTTGGGCCAAAAGGAGTAGAAACAGTAAACCAACCACAAAAAAGTGCTGTTGGTACGTTATCTACTAATTATGAAACAAATAAAGTTTCAGAAAATATTTCAGATGAATTAGTAACAGTAAATCAGCTACAAGAAAGTGCAGTTGATACGTTAACTACATCTGAAATTACAAATAATTTTAACAAAGTAGTTACAGTAAATCAACCACAACAAAGTGCAGTTGATACGTTACCTACTAGTTGTAAAAATTATAAAGTTTTGAGTAATAACTTAAAGCAAGGTAATGCGGGGAAAGCAAATCATACACAGAATACTGTAGTTGAGGCGTCCCTCGCAAAACCCATAGAATGCGTATCAAACGCAAAAGATACTGAAACTGGGAGACACATCTTGTATGGCAGGCATAACGAGAATTTCTACCAAGCAAATCAAAATGACGTGTTCATAGAAGTGCGCTGTAAAGAGGCCAGATATGGAAAACTTATTTTGTTGGTAGATTCCGGTGCCGACACAAGTTTGGTCAAAGAAAGTGCAATGTTGCATTTCCCAGAATCAGATACAAAAAATCGAAAAGATTTAAGTGGAGCATTTGGCGGACAGGTTACCACATTAGGTACAACCATTATTAAACACCAGCAGAACCCAGATCTAAGTTTAAAGTTACACATAGTGTCACTAGATCAAGGAGTTCCAGCTGATGGAATAGTAGGTAGGGACAATTTGTGGAACCGAACTGTCATAAACGCTATAGATAAAAAATTAACGTTTTTCAATGAAAAACGTCAGAAAATAATAGCATTCACGCTTAAGCCGATGAATGACTTTAACAGAGTACTATACAATACAGATACAGCAATAGAAGCTCGAACTGTAAAAATAGTACCTTTATGTGTTAAAACAACATTAAAAGAAGTTGTTATATACAAACAAGAACTTTCACAAGGAGTTTACTTAGGAGAAGTACTCAGCAAAGTGAAAGATGGCATAGTTTATGTGCCTATTTTAAATTCGTCAGAAGACGAATTTATCATTGATAGAAAGTTCAAACCGGAATTTTCAAATTACAATGAATTTAAAATAAACACAAGTTCCGCAATAAATATAATATCGGAACAAAACGTGAGGGGAAGATTAGATAAGCTATTTGGATCTATTAATTTAGATCCTAACATAAGCAATGAAGAGAAAGCTTCCATGGAAAATATATGTGCATCCTTCCATGACATATTTTTGTTATAAGGAGATTGCTTATCATATACTCCAGTATTGAAGCATGATATCCCTACTTTGGTGGGTAAACCACCAATAAACCAAAAACAGTATAGACTACCCCATTCTCATAGAATGGAAATTAATAAACAGGTAGGTGAACTGTTAGATGAAGGGATTATTTCACCAAGCACCTCACCTTGGAATTCACCACTATTGCTTGTCCCAAAGAAAAGTGGTAAAGATGGCGAGAAAAAGTGAAGATTAGTTATAGACTTTAGAAAATTAAATGAAGCTACAATCAAGCAAGTTTTCCCCATACCACGAATTGATGAAATTTTAGATCAATTGGGACATAGCAGATATTTTTCCACGCTAGATCTAGCAAGTGGATATCACCAAGTATTGGTGAATGAAGATGATAGAGAAAAAACAGCATTTAGTACAGGGTTGGGACATTTTGAGTTCAACCGAATGCCGTTTGGTCTAACAGGAGCCCCAGCAACATTTCAACACATCATGAATCACATACTCACATGACTACAAGGTCTAGAGTGTTTTGTTTATTTAGATGACATTGTCATATACGGGAAAAACTTACGAGAGCATGAGGAAAGGCTACGTAATGTGTTCACTTTATTAAGACAACATAATCTGAAATTAAACACGAAAAAATGCAATTTTTTGCGTCGTGAAGTTGTGTATTTAGGTCATAAATGTTCAGAACACGGAGCCCTGCCAGACCCAGAAAAGGTAGAATGTGTAAAAAACATACCAGTACCTAAAAACAAAAAAGAAGTACAAGCATTTTTAGGTCTGGTAAACTATTACCGGAAATTCATTAAAGATACGGCAAGATTAGCTTTACCAATAAATAAATTATTGAGAAAAGACGCAAAGTTCGTATGGTCAACGGAATGCCAAAATTCATTCAAGGAATTAAAAAAGGCAATAATGACACCACCTGTATTGGCATATCCAGATTTTAGTCAACAATTTTTGTTAACTACGGATGCCAGTAATGATGCAATTGGTGCAATATTGTCTCAAGGAGAAGTCGGTAAAGATAATCCAATAGCATTTGTCAGTAGAGCACTAAGCGAAACCGAGAAAAGGTATTCGACCATTGAAAAGGAATTTCTCGCTATAGTGTGGGCAACAAAAAATTTTAGAGCATATTTGCTTGGCAGACATTTTAAAATTTACACCGATCATCAACCACTACGTGGGATATCAAACCTTAAGGATCAAACGTCACGCTTGGCGCGTTTCCGACATAAACTATCGGAATATGATTTTGAAATCATTTACAAGCCTGGGAAAAGAAACTTAAATGCAGACGCTTTAAGTAGATTACCACAAACAAATAAACAAATAACAGTGGTACAAACCAGATCAAAATCTAAAAATTCTGAAAAGGAAAAAGGGAACATTTCAAAAGAGGTGGATAAGGACACGGTGGTTGAAAACAACACCGGAAAAACAGTGGTCATACTGAAAGATCCTAAAGAAATAGAAACAATATTAAGGGATTTTCATAGCACACCACTTGGTGGGCATCAAGGGGCTATCAAAACACTTCTAAGGATAAGAAAGCAGTATAGATGGCCAGGTATGCAAAGAGATATAAAACAGTATATTAAAAAATGTACCAAATGTCAGACCAACAAGAGCTCAAGACTTACAAAAATGCCGATGGTAGTAACAGATACACCAAGCAGGCCTTTTGATAAAGTATATATGGACATTGTCGGTCCATTACCTGAAACTGTATCAGGAAATAAGTATATACTAACATTTCAGGATGATTTTTCAAAATATATGGCATGTGCTGCAATGCCCGACGCAGAAGCAAGTACAGTATCGAAAAAATTTTATGACGAAATCATTGCCAGATACAATATCCCGAAAGTATTGATTACTGATAATGGTACAAATTTTATTGCAAAATTATTTTCAGATACTTGCAAAATGCTGGGGATTAAGAAATTGCATATAACGCCATACCATCCGCAAGCTAATGGTTCTTTGGAAAGAAGCCACAGACCACTAGCAGAATACTTGAGAAGTTTTGCTAAAGAAGATGGTTCGAATTGGGACCAATGGCTGACGGCAGCCATGCATGTCCATAACAATACGATATATACTTCTACTAAGCAAACTCCTTTCCGAACTTTGTACGGTTTTGAATTCGAAATGCCTACGAATTTGAAACGAAAATGTTCACCGCTCTATAACGCGGAGGACCAATCAAAAGTATTAAAGTTTCAAATACAAAGAACTCACGAGTTAGTGAGAAAAAACCAGGAAAAGGCAAAAGAATTGTCTAAAAAACAATATGACGGTTCAGTAAACCCCGTTATATTTAAACGAGGGGATAAAGTTTTGATGAAAAATCAAACTCGGAAAAATAAATTTTCTCCCATATGGATAGGCCCATTTGAAGTTTCAAATGTTAAGGGGCCTGTTACAACAGAAGTTGTAATAAAAGGAAAGAAAAAGAAGTTACATAATAATTTATTAAAATTATTTAATGAACCAAAATAAAAATTAAAATCTTTTTCTTTTAAGTTAGAATAATTTGCTCATATTATTTGATACAGCAAAGTTAAATATAAGAAAATTGCTACATAATTACTTGTTTGTAAACAAGAGATATGAAACGACGTGTGCCGAAATAAGCGCACATGGTCGCATATAACTTACCTACCTCAACAGTAGGTAAAGGGAAAAATTTTGAAGATAAAAAACATAATACTATAAACATAATGCATTGCATTGCATTCGGCTATGCAAATTTGAGCATATGAAATTTGATCAAATGAAATCAAAATAAACAAAATATAAAATAAACGCAAGATACTTGTACTACATACACAAACATTAATACTTGTTTGTTAACAAGAAATATGAGACGACGCATGCCGCAATAAGCACACGCCTCGTATATAACTTCTTTACATTAAAGTAGGTAAAGAAACAAAAAAATTCTTAATAACGTAAAACGTAAAAGAAATATAAAGCAATGCATTTCGATCAAATAGAACGAAATGCAAATAATAAAAAGCAAATGCAACTAGAGCTCAGCTTTGTATTAATAAATAACAGCATTTGGCTGAAATGTATATGAAGATAACTTTAAGTTATATTGTTTTGAAATAGAAGGCTGGGAAAGATAAGGAAAAATAAAATTTGAACTCAAAACAGCGAAATATGTATTTGTATACATTCAAGAGATGTATACACATATATAGCATACATTTGAATTTTAGTTACAAATTTAAGAAAAACTAAAATTTTAAAAATTAAATCTCAAAAGAATTAAAAATAATAATGTTGGGTACTTTGAAATTAGAATTGATTTAAAACAAAAAACAGAGCAAAACTATTTTGTTCTGATAAAATAAATAGCTTTAAAATAAAAGCAAGAAATTAGTTACTATAGAATAATAATATATATTTGTATTCATACGCTTAAGACGTATGTATATACATATATAGGTTTATAATTTACGTTGCACATTTTTTGCATCGTAAGCAAAACAAGTCAGTTCGTTGACATGTTTAAATTTTAAGACTTAAATGTTTTTGCCTAATTGCAAAATTTAATATCGGTAAACTAGGCCAATAAACTTTAAACCAAAAACGGAGTAAATGCCGTATATATATATATATATATATGCATTATAAAAATGCATACACATATATAACATTTACACAAACTTAAATAAATTTAAATAAACAAAACGGAGTAAATGCCGTAAATACATATATATTTGTATGCATTACATAAGAATGCATGCACATATATACCATTTACACTTAATTACATATATAAATTAAGTTACGAATATATTTAAAATATTCTAATAACATCAAATCCAAAATTTGTAGTAAGATTTAAAGAACAAGTATATTTTTGGTGATAGGGAAAAATAGATTTTTAATTTAATTAACTTTAAGTTCCATTTATTATCATGGTCCTATACTACAACAGTTAAACAGTAGATGAGGCAGTAAATGACTTTAATACTCCATTTTCCTGATTCAAGGTAGCGAATACCACAAATAAAGATGAATAAGATGAATAAATAATAAGAATAAATAAATGAGATGAATACATATAATCAAAAAGCTAGCTGAAGAATATTTCATGCACAATAAGCGAAATATCCAGCATTATTGGCTAAAAAAGTATGGTTGTTAATCCGTATATGGAAACAACCAAAATAAAGGAAGGGAGGGGGCAACAAGTAAAGCGTAAAGCCTCCCTTGTCGAGAGAAAACTATGGCATAAGCCGTTTCATCAATTATCTGAGATGACGGTAGCCACAAGAATGTTATAGAGCCGACTATATAGATACACAAGGCCGAAGATACACCAGCGTCGCTCCTTGAAACAAGTCAAAAGTTAAGTTCGTGGAGTGACTAGTCGAGCGAAGCCGCAAAGTCAAAGCCAAACAGTTTCTGACCAAGGGGGACAAGCGGCGACGGAGAAAAGTAGGACCATGAATTAGGTAGGATTATTTGAGAAAAGAGAAAACTTATTCCTACTTTACTTAATTTATCAATATTATTTTACATAACTTATAACTATTATCTAAATATATACATAAATTTTCACTTAAAATGATACTGAAAAACATTTAAAGATAAAAATTATAATATATAGTAGTGTTAAGAAAAAATTATTCTTAATCATAATTTTTTCTTATCCCAAGGGGGGAGGAATGTTGTGGGTTCTTACCGCACAATATAATATGTTATTAACATAAATAGCATATTATATATACTTATATTCTATAACATTAAAACTGCATTATTGAATAATGCAATTTATCCAATAATAGTAAATTATTGTTGCAAAAGTGCAGCATACTTGCGGGCTGTTGTCGTTTTGTTGGTCATTTATGTTACCATGGGCAAATTCTGTTTGTTAGCAATTAACAAGAATGAGAACACCATGAACTTAAATGCAACAACAAAACCCAAAGCAAAAGCCAACTTGTGCAACCCGGAAAACATTTCGCCCCACTAAATTTGGTCAACAAAGTTGAATTAAGTAGAATAAGTTTTGTTATTGTAATTATGTGTAAATATTTTTGTATGAATTGTTAGTGTAATTTTTATTAAGCTATGTGTTAAGGTATTTAGAATTTTTAAATAAAGACACAATTTGTTCTGGCATTAAACAACACACTACTCATTTAGAAAGGAAATTATACTGGTAAGTATATTCTAAGTTGATAATCCCATTTTTGTTCTATTTCCACATACAGTTGTCACCAGCACTAAGTGTTTTCCCAGGACGGGAAAATTACTATTATAATTAACGAGGAGAGTCGTGTCTGAAGAAACGGAAGCAGAAGCAATATTTGTTGGCTCCGTTGCATTGTTGTTATTCACGAAGTGTGGGTGTAGAAATATTTGATGTAAGTTGCTGCACTTTTGACATCGTCGTTGAGACGTATAATTTTTCAAATTATGTCCAGATCGCAGACAATTAGTGCACAAATGAGCTTTTTCTATGAAATGAAAGCGTTCAGTTGGTGATCGTTTACGAAGTTTATTGCAAAACATCAGTATGTGCTTTCCTGTACATTCCGGACAGCGTAGAGTAATAGTATGGTATCCTCGTACTGGTTGTGCACGTCTGGGACTTAATTGGAATGGAAACTACTGATTCGGCTTTAAGTCTCCGAAGCATTGAATCATCTCGAGAGATTGAGTTTGAGATTCTAAGAGATGAATAAGTTCGTGAAATGTTGGAATTTCAGAGTTTGATTTGAGTGAAAGCTCCCAGGCCTTTCGTGTAGCTGCATCCAGTTTTTGCGTTGTGGCAAAACTAGCCAATCGTCCCAGTGTTGAACTGGACGTTGAAGTTGCTCTAATGCGCGTACCAGGGAAGAAATCCCATCAAGCAGTGTTCTAAGCTTAGATGCACTTTCTTTACATATTGGGGCAAGATTAGAGATTTCAGTTAAATGCGCATTGATTATTATTCTCTTATTATCATATTTGCGCTCTAGCAGTTCCCATGCTATTTTAAAATTAGCTTCCGTGGTTGCAATATTGTCTAAAACATGACGAGCATCTCCAATAAGAGTATCTTTCAAGTATTAAAGACGTTGAGTATTGGTCAGGGAGCTGTTGGTCGTAACAATAGAGCTAAAATGATCTTTAAATGGATACCAGTTTGAATATGTTCCATTAAATGGAGGGATTTTGATGCGTGTTAAGTTTGATGATGCAGCGGCCAATGTGGTTTGATCGAGGTGCGATGTTGTGCATGGATCAGATTTATGGGACCCTGGAACAATTTCAATTAAATCACTTAACTCGCCCATTGATTCTGCGTATGTGCATTCTACATTATCGTTGTCGTCTGTATCAAAAATACCTTTTTTGCCGCTTCATCAGCGTCGTAAACCACCAGCTCGTCATGTACTGAAATATATTTATTCCAATATTGTTCTAGCAAACTTTTTCGCGATGTCAGAAAACCTTTAGTTTGTTTGTTTTTTGCTGTCTTACGTGTATTCGTGGAAAAGTTAAAAATTGCTAATTTATGTTGCCGTAATTGTTCAATTTTCTTTTCCATCTCGAAAAAAGTACTTTATTTAACACTAATCAACAATTGTAGCATAAAATTACTTCGCGTTACCAAGAAAATATCAAACGAATGTAAACAATTGATGTTATGTTGAGTCTTTGCTGCTTCAACCGACGGCGAAGTCAACGGCGACACAACCGACCACGCTATAAAATGAGGTTGTATTGTAATTAACAGATCACACGATAGTGCCGTTTTCATTGGTAGCACTATTTACACAATGCCTCGGTAACGAAGTTCTCTAAATGTAACGGACAACCATTCAAACGTATAGTTTACGATGGCAACTTCGCTGCTTGCGTAAGAGCAAATACACGACAGCAAACCGGCAGCGAAATGATGCACGATATGAACCGAACAAACTATTTTGAGGTTATCTGTAACCTTGCATGTAGCAGGAACGCCAGCTTCTTTTTTTTTTGTCTCACGCGGAATGTTAATAATAAGTTTCACTAATTGCGCGGCACAACGTTTCAACTGTTGAATTAACGATAGCAAACTTCGCTGTTTTCGTAGGCGCAGATTGCTTAGCAGAAGATCGATAGCGAAATGCTTCGCGATGTGAACCGAACGCAAGTTAGTTTTGCAAATTTATTTCGGCCTAGAGTTCAACAGGTAAACCTATTCTAAGATTGTATCAAAATTTGGATAGCATACAGAGTTTGATAAAATTTGTGTTGTGTTCGACATGCGACCTTAGAGCGACGTTATGTTGCTGCTTGCACTTTTTGTGCAAGGCACAGGCGAACGAGTAGCGAGTTTCAGCAGGTGAATCGACAGCAGCACGTTTCGCTGCTTGCGTTGACTGCGAGAGCTCTGGAATATGTGCCGGGCACGAGGCTTAGAATGAGGTTAAGTCGAATCTACAGACGTTTTGAGTGAGTTCTTTTATTTAAATACGATCAAATAGAGAGTACACATTTGATCCGATCACAATGTAGATCATTTAATTAAAAATTAATTTTATTTGTGACGGTGAAAGAACCGAGCAAAATGTACTAGTATTACTTTAACACGAATTCCAAATTATTGCTTTTAAGATTTCCGAGTGACCGCAGTTCCCCGCAAGGGATGCCAATGTTTCGAATAAAACAAAAATCGCGTTAATTTTAATGCAATCTTTATTTAAAATCTATTGAAAGTTAAATAATTTTCACTAATACAAAGAACCGGTGTTCGCATGTTGTAAAAAAAACTCGAAGCACTGGACTGACCCAAATGTCAAAAAACAGGGTTGCCTCTTCAGTTTTATTTTCAGGGCTGCGACATATAATTTTGAATAAAAAGTTTCCTTGCTTGTTGGCAAGAAGGGAAAAACAAGAGGATGATGTACATAATATGTCGTACTCGGAAATTCTCTTTCGTTCTTTTCGTAAGCTGATATTAAGCTTTGGATTTATGTTTGTTGTCGCGGGTTTTGACATTTTAAGCACAAAGAAATTCTAGTTTTCGTGTGTAAACGCAAAATAAATTCACAAAAGGGAATAGACCAGACTTTTTTCACAGAATTTCCTTGTGAAAACGTAGACTAACTCACGAAAAATCACAAAACGAATTTTGCAAGAGTGAGAAAGAGTTAAAAATGAGAACTCATGATGAAGTCAGTTAACAAAGAAATGCGGTGGGTGTCATTAGGTCTGTTCGAGCCGGAAAAAATAGGTAAATATTTATAAATATTTATAAAGTTTTACCACAAAAAGCGTTTGAGCCGGAAAAAATGTGGTGGTTGAGAGAGAAAAAATGAGAGTAAGAAAACAGCTGATCACTTCCCCTCCAAGAAAGAGTTTCATTTTTCACCCAGACAAATTTCTTGTGGGTAAAAATTGAAGACTGTCAAAATCGTAGGCAACGAGACTAAAAACACACTTTTGACAAGCGAGGGAAAGAAAATTTCATGTCTCAATTGTATCTCTCCAATACTTGCCTTATAAAATATTTTTCAGTACTTAATTTTTTTTTCATTTGTTGAAAGGTTGTGTTAAGAAAGTGCAACATAACAAAAAGCTTGAAATCACAACATTTTTTGGTAAATGCTCATTTATTCAATTATATAGATGAGCGATTTTTGATTGAAAAGGAGTCGTAAAGTTGAATGATTGTATGACCAGATAATTATTTCTAAATGTTGTTTTTCGATGCGCACAGTTTTAAAATAAGAAATTGAATATGTGGCTAAGTCAAAATTACCCCATTTTTCATTATTTTGTACAATTCCATCGAAAATAAATTATTGTTTGAACAAAAAAATTTTTCTTCACTAATTAACTGTTAAATTTAACTTAAATTCCTTAAAAAATCCATGCGAAATGTAATCTTGTGCAGTGCACAAGATTTTAACCCTTTTTAAAGCAGCGGAAATATTTTTCCCACCATCTTTTTTTAAATGATTTTTAAAGAAAGTTTTTTTTCCTTGTGGCAAAATTTTTATTGACATGGTTTACATTTTTTTGGCTTGTATTCAGAAAGTATTAGCCAAACGGTTTTGCAACTACGATGCAGGTTTTACTTTTTGAACCTTTCCATTTTTTGTTTACAAAAATACGCGCAAATTTTTGACAGTCTTCATTTTTTACCCATTTTTCCGTTCGAGTCGAAAATTGTGGTGGTGAGACTGGTCAGAGAAATTTCAGCTTTTACTCTCTCGAATATCGCGATTTGACAGTTTTCATTTTTTACCACAAGTTCCGGCTCGAACAGACCTATTATCTCACTTTAATCGCGTACAATAGTCAGAATGAATAAGCCGTTGCCAAGAATGATAGAAAAGAAGATTCCACATTGCGCATCTCCGCCATATTGTGATGTCAATTTAGTGCGTCATATAGAGGACGGTTAGAGTTGCCGTGGAATAAGAAATACATAATCAAGCTACATGTAAAATCATGTTTTCCGATACTGAAACTACTATTATGATACTTCTTTATTTTGTTATTGGAAAATTAGCTCAAACTATGAGTTCAAAAAGTAGGTGTAAATAAAACTTTTCGATAGACATAGGTAGGGATGTTCAACTTCCCTACAAGAACAATTTCGGTCAGATGATAGGTCATCTGATAGACAGCGCTGATACAATTTTCAAAGAAAACGAAAACTTAATAAAACAATTACCTGAGTTAGAATTTGTTTTTCATTGCTTACAACAAGATCTACATAGATATTTTTACAGCTTTTGTGCAAAAATAATAGTGAAATAGTTAAATATAATAAAAATAACTGTAACTAAATATCGAAGTTAAACTCAAAATAAATAATTAGTCAATTCACGGTGTGCTAACGTGTCCTAATGTCATGTCTTAAAATATTATGATTGTCTTAAATATTTTGTTGTTGTTTTCCATATAAAAATAAAATAAGGCAATGCAACTCTGCGCTTAAATATATTTACATATAGGCTAAAATGTAGTTGAGGAAAAAAGAACTCAGGAACCCTTATATATTAGTTACAACAATAGAAAAATGCAACCGTGATTGTCTTCCAGATGACGACATGCGCAAAAAATTTTCATTTGAAAACTCGGAATGCGTAAGTGCGATGTCGCACTATGGGCATTTGACAGCACTCAAACCATAATTTTTTAATCTTTTTAATTTTTTGGAGTGGAGTGCCGGTTAAATTCTGACGTTTATATTTTTGCTACTTTTTCTACTCCGTTTTGAAATAAATTGACACGCCAGTCAAGATTTCAATAAAATGTTAATACACATCATAAGAACAAGCAAGTTGCGAAGTGACGGGCGGCGATTTCAACAACAAAGTTGTACGCAGGTAGCACTTACAAATATGGTTTTTTATTACGATGAGTGAATGAAAAAAGAATTCACGTAAATGGCCAGTAAGAGCACAATTGGTGGTTGAAATAGCGTAATAAAAAACCATATTTGTGATTGCTACCTACCATTGTCCTTCCAGTATATGGCTTTTCCATCGAAAATAAAAATTCACTTTTCTTAAATATCAATTACACAGGTATTAAAGAACATTAGCTTATTGTTATACTTCCCACTTTAAAAGCAAACTACAGTAGAATCCCGATAATTCGTAATTGCAAGGGACCGGCAGTTTTTTTTACGAATAACAGAGGTTTTCGATTTAACGAGATTTTGATTTAGCGAGGTTAAAATAAGAACAATACGAAATAACGGGGTTTTTTAATTTATTTAATAAAAAGAAGAAACCAAAACAATTATTTTTTAAGCTTGAATACATTTCGCTCATTTACTTCAAGACTGGCATAACTCAAAAGCATGTTACGGATATCCTTTTTCAAAACGCTAGAAGCACGTTAAGAATTTGTCAACGCGATTGCAATTTGTTAAAAGATACGGCAACATACCTCAATTGAAATGCAAATGTCAAATTTTAATTTCAGCCACCTGTCGGCTACAGTAGAAACTTCAATTGAGATATGAAAATGATTAAAAATCAGTCGATAACATCGCCCAATTGCAGTTTGACACCTCTTTCTGACATTTGCCCAATGGAAACGCACATTACGGCGTCACTATTAACACCTTTTTTCTTTTTTTGAACATTTATTGTAAAATTGCATTCTAATTTTTCATTTTGATTCGAATTATATTGTAAGCCAGTACCCGGTGTTCAGATCAAAGCAATACTAAAATCTAAACACCCTGTACTTAAACTTTATGTCAAAATAAGAAAGATCTGTAAAACAAATTAGGCATGTCAAGCCTGTCAAATAAAAGAAATGTCAGACAGGTCATAAAGGCTAATGTTGGCACTAATGGGCCAATGCTGCCGTTCATTTTTTTTTGGTATGTATGTATGCATGGTGTGAGCGGACGGATGGCTGACAAGCGGCATCGGGTGAGTTGCTGTGTGCATATTTGTAAAGCGACAGTTGCGGAAATTTTTGGTAGCGAGCAGTTGGGAGAAAAATTTAGCGCGTGCGGTCGTAAGCTGGAAAGAATTTTCTAAAATGCGGTAGACGCAAGTTGTGTGGCGGGAAAAAACTTGATTTTTAGAACCCTTTTAATATCAAGAAAAAGGATAATTTCTTATTGCTCGGACGTGGCAGCCATGACGTGATTTCTGACTTTGACCTTGAATTGCTGTAGAAAAATTCTATAAAAATATAAGAAAATTACCTTGCAAAAAACCAAGGTTTGAAGTATTATGGTTAAATTGTAGTGTGCATAAATGGAAAATATTTGTGACAAATAAATAAAAATTTGATGGAAAAAGATCATACTTTGGCTGCACGTACGCGAAAAAAAAACAACATAGAAATGAATTTTTCCCTACATCGACTTGGATTTTGATTGATTTCGCTCTGCACCGGAGCATGCGTCTCGCGTATTAAAATCGTTTCGTCGCGTTCGTAAACGGAGCTCGTTTGGATTGCTTTGTCGTCGCAGTTCGTCTAAAAATCTGTCGCGTATATTTTTTCACAATCAATCCATTTTTTTCTTATGGTCAAATTTTAACAATTTATTCAATGCTTTAACGTGAATTGAAAAAAAATAATCAAATTTGTTTGAAATCTACAACATATCATTGCTAGTAAAGCGCTAGTGCTGCGCCGACATAAACATGAAAAAACATGCTAGCTTAGCTAGCAAAATTTTAGCTACAGGCCCGATCGCAAAGTTCGTTTTATAGTTTCGTACGCATTTGGAGCCAAGTTATTTAATTAATTTTTTCTTTTGTATTCGTCAAAGATTGCTTGACGATCGATCGTGAGCGCGTTTAAAAACATATTAAAAATAAATATGATATTAAAATTTAAATAACAATAGCTATGAAAAATTTGTTAAAACTAAATATGACTACATTTGGATTAAAGTTTTCCAAAAAAAAAATTTAGGCAGCAACGTGCCCCACAAAAAAGTGCTGCCAAATGCAAAAATTCCATTGAATTGAAAATAAAAGTTTTCATAATAAAAAATAAATGAATTTATTTGACGAAGAAGTCATAAAAATCATAATCAAACGATAACCAAGAGGCCATAATCTCTCCCTATAAAGCATACAACAATATCAAATGTTGTGCAATAACTTTGCAATGGCATGATGAAGTGTTTTATCATTTGATTAATGTGTCAAAAAGTTGAAATTAAAAAAAAAGAGGAAAACTGAAAACCCAAATGTGTAAACAAGAAAAAATTACCTAAATTAAAAACAGTACGAGTTAAATAAAAGATTACGCGCGTTTAAAAAAAAAATTATAAAACTACATTAAAATAAAGACGTTAAAACGTAAACCACATAAGAAACAAATACAACAAATATGTACCATCAAGGCAATAACGACAACAACAACTTTAACAGCCACAGCAGTCAACAACATCATTACATGTCAGAGCTGCCATTGACAACACCCTCCAGTTAAGTTAAAATTAATTATATTTTTTTGTTATTTAATAAAATAATATATATATAATTTTGGTATTCTTTAGAGATATATTTGATAGCATTAATAGATATATATACATGAATTATATTATTATATTACATTCATTTTAAGCAGTGAATTCACTTAGTTACAATTTGTCTAATCTACATGCAGAAAATTTAAGAAACAAAAAGAAAAGGCGAAGAATTACTTTGTATAATTTTTATTCACTACCTTATCATATCATAGCATTACTTTGTATAATTTTTATTCACTACCTTATCATATCATAAAATTCAAACTTAAAATTAAAAATTAAATGCAAATAGAATTAAAATTTAATTTAAAATGGAATTGAAAAATTGATCCTTTTAATTTTGAAATGAAGGTTTGCTAGGTGGTAAATTTGGGGGAGGTGTCAGGGTGATGAAGCCGTGATGCCAACGGGGTAAAGGGACCTGGGGTTTTTCTGCTCCCCGTTTGTGATTTTTTTTTTCTTTTATAGTTTAAATTTTATTTTCTATGCTGCGCTACAAGTGGCAATGGGAAAACCGCGCCCTATCCGGGAATGACTTCGGTGGTCGCTACCGAAAGTTTTTTTTGTGAGTTTCTTTTTCCTGCCAAATGCCAGGCGTGACAAACATAAAGTGGGAGAAAAACATATTTAAAGTTTTCAATTAGTTACTTTTCATATGAAAATAATGAAAAGTATATCTACATAAAGTCTTCTCACAAGACAAGTTTATGAGATACTTTTTTAATTTTTCCACACAAAATAAAACAAGAAATGGTGGATATTTCTGCATCTTTTACTCAAAAACCACGTTTTTTGAGCTATATCTGTCTTGAAGTAAATGAGCGATATATACAAATTCACTCTTACACTCACTTCTTTCACACCTCTCTGGTGTGACGAACATACTGACCACAAAAAACACCAAAATTCCAAAAAAAAAGTGAACCGTAAACGTAGCCGTAGCTTCCTACTATGATTGACTTTTTTTCAAACCATAGTTCCGTAGATTTTTGGTTTTCATTACGAATTATAAGAGGTTGTCAAATCCAAGTACGGTTTATAAGAGGTTAAACAGAACGTATATTGAAAAAAAAAAACGAATTACCGAGGGGACCAAAATGTATGGTTTTACGAATTAGAGCGATTTTTTCAAGAGACCAACAATTTGTTACGAATTATTGAGATTTTCGAATTAACGGGTTACGAATTATCGGGATTTCACTGTATTACCAAAAAATTCAAAAACTGGAATTGATAACTCGCGGAACTGCAGCGGAAATTATTTAAAAAAAGGTGTTGTGTTTCAATCTTTTTCTTGATGCTAATTAAAAAAGTATTTTTTAATGTACTTTTTTCACTCCTTAATACAATACATTTTTTATTTACTACCTTGCAACACTACTGTAAGTGGTGACTGCTGTCGTGTTCGCCACTCAAAAATGAATTATTTTGCCCGTGTCTTTTTTTTTAAATTTCTATAGGAAACAGCAACAAATTTGTATGAGTGCTGTCAATTGCCCGTCGTGTGACATCGCACTAATCTTCTTTTCTATCATTCTTGAGCCGTTGCATATAAACAAACATCGCTTGGTAAATAAAAATATGTTCAAATACCCTATCCCGAGAATTTTTAAAAGTGAATTCGCAATTGTAAGGAGACTTAAATTAATGCATGTTCCTCACTTTCTGTCAATTTTTGCAGCGGCAAAACTCAATAACTATGAAATTCAAGTTTCAAGAGTTTTCGCCTGCTTGAATGTTTAGGTCGTGATTTATTATTTAATCAATTTAAGTGAAAAACAGCATCGCGCGATTAAAACTCAAAAATGAGAGCTCTGCATACCCTCGTTTAGGCCAATAACTAAAAATAATTTTAAGTCTGGCCACACCTTCTGCATTTGTAACGACTCATACAAAATTACAATTACTTTTTTTTAGATTATCTAAGCCATCTCTGCAAATAGGATTTTTTTGTCGAAACCAGTAATTAAGTCAGACATATGTAAAATATATTTGATAAATTGCTAAATTGTGTAGTATTGCTCAGTAATATGATAGAAATAAATAAAACTACCATTGGCATTGCAGCTGGAGTAGCTGGTACTTTGTTTCTGGGGTACTGCATTTATTTTGACAACAAACGCCGAAGCGATCCTGATTACAGGAAGAAGATTCGCGAAAGTAAGCAATTGCGTCAATGAATGATTTTGTTCTATTAAAATGCATTTTAGGAAGACGCCGATATAGGAAGAATGGCACAACAGGCAAAAGTGGTATGCCAAACTTAAACGACCACGAGGCCATTGAAAGGTAAAAAATTAATTGATTAATACAGTTGAGGTTATGCATTTGGGAGGACACTTTAATTTGTTTATATAAGATTGAATATGTGAAGTTTACATCACTTAATTTCAGATATTAAAAAATCAGCGGCAGAACTTGAACATGTTTACTTTAGCTCCATATATGTATTACATACATCATCACTTAATTTCAGATATTAAAAAATCAGCGGCAGAAATTGAACAGGTTTACTTTAGCTCCATATACATATGTATTACATACATATATGTTTAGCTCCCATAGCCTTTTTTTTAGGGATAATAGGGGGATAGAAGCTCGGATCTAGTTTCGGAGACATAGCCATCGGAAATTTCGGATGTAGCTTTTGTAAAAATTATTAAAAGTTGGGAACCCCTGCATGGATATCCAAAATTTGGGTGTCGTAAGAAATACAATTTAATGGCCTACAAAAATGGTACGCAAATCTTTGAAATTTAACCTATAATTTTGGAGATGTGAGGATTTTTCACAAATTTTGACCAATTTTTTTTTTAAACTTATTTTTTCAAAAAATGTGCCACCCTATAACTTTTTCCGCAACTTCCGATGGCTATATCTCTAAAACCAGATTCGAGCGACACTTTATGAAAATTCGCAAATTTTTGTTTTTTGGGGTAGTAGTGTTATTTAAGCAAAATACTGTCGGATCTAGTATCATTGATATACATAGCTAACGAAAGTTGGTGGAATTCATAGATGGATTTTATAAAAATCGATACAAGATGGCTTATGTAAACTTTTGACATAAGGGGAACAAGTTTACTTAAGGCACAACTCTCCGATTTTTTTTTTTTTTTTTAGGGAAAGCAGAGTTTTAGGTATAATCTCAAGAAAATCCAATTCTTTTCCTTTAAAATGTTGCATCACATGTATCAAATTTTTTATTTTAACTTATTTTTTACCGGAAAACAAAAAACTTAATTAATGGTCCCTATTATGAGTGTCAATAAAAACGACTTGACTTGAATTGAAGCGTGTCAATGAAAATTGACTCACCGTATCATATAATCATATTGACTTGACTGTGTGTTATTGTGAATTTTTCAAAGTTTGACAACTGATGTTGTTATTTAAATTAAATAATTTATTATATGACAATTTCGTTTTTGTAAAATTGTACAAATAAATGTAAGAAAAATGAAATGTTGCAGGGAGACATGGCCGTGTTGCACCGTTAGTTGACTGCTCTTCGTAAAATAAGTGGTGCTTCATCAATGCCTCTCTAACAAAATCTATTTTGCTGCAATCCAGTAAAGTATTGCGTTGTTAGTTACATTTCAACAACGCATGTTAAAGTGCAAAGACTGCATTATATAAGGTTCGGTTTTACCGAGTCTAACTTAAGCTAACGATACGCATACTGTTGTACACTGTAATTTGGTTTCTTCAAGTTCATGTTATGCATTTTCAAAAAATTGGTTGAAGACTCCTAGACCAGTACCTTCTTAAATTTCAGAAAAACAGCTTGAAATTGCAGAGTTCAGACATGGGTTTTCAAAAATAAGGGGCAAAATTAGAGCCTCCTCCGCCGCATCAGCATTGTCATTTCTAGAAACTCCTTTATGTTCAGGTACCCACATTATTTTTATGAGGCATGAAATACTCTAGCGTACATTGGTAGGAGACTTTGCCAAACTTTGATGTAATCTACATTTATATTATACACTGGCATCGAAATCGCCACGATGTGATGTGATATAAGCCTAATTATTATTCAAGTGGGTTGACGCGGCCAGGCCGTTAAGTGTATGCCAAAGCCGTGGGTGGCCGTTAAACCGTTAATTGGAGGTAAAAGCAGTTAATTGGACGTAAAATTATTTTATACAAGCAAAAAACGGACATACATCTTGCCCTCAAAATTAATGCACTACATTGTACAATTTATTTTAATATTGCTGACCAAAAGGTCGTGAACTTTTCCCTTTGTATTTTTGAAAGGCCGTCAATTCTTCATTTTAAACTGGGCAACCCTGTTCAGTTCTCTTAAAACAATATGAAAAATGATCCAATATTTAAGAAGCTTAACTTAAGTTCATTTAATCCAATTAAAAACTGTCAGTCGAATCTAGTTTTAGAGATGTCATCGGAAGAAATTATGCGCGCGATTTTTAATAAAATATTTCGCTTGAGGTGCTATTTAAACCCATACCAATAAGGGGAAGGGATGTAGAGGCACGTTACGGCTTCACTTCCTAAACATTCTTGAAGAACAATATTTTTGAACCAATTTAAAATAGGGAAATAAATCCTCATCAATCCGATGATGGCTCTGAATATTTCATAAAAGAGGACATTTAATAAAAAAATATGTATATAAAAAAAAGTTCATATTTTAAACTATTCTATATAGCCTGTTAAATTACCTTTCATAAGGCACCAACTTTGTGAAAATCGCTTGAGGGATTCCTAACTTATATTACGTTTTATAAATCTAATATCCGCAACTTCTGATGGTTCCGACACTGGATCCGACTTACACTTTTCGTTTTCATTTTATTTTTACCCATACAACTCTAATCTCCTAAAAAGAAATTCAAAAATTGTCGCTAAAGTTGACTTGTTTCCCTAGTCGAGTTCTTTCGATTGATAGACAAATAATACTCAATTTTATTGACTCCAGTCGAAAAAATTGTCACTTATAATAAGAGTCGTTCATTCACAATGGATTGAAATTGACTGGTGTCGACTATTGACAAATATTGACACTAATAATACAAGCGTTGACTGAAATCAACAAGTGTCGAGTCAAGTCGTTTTTATTGACACTCATAATAGGGGCCAATATAAATTTTTTTAAACTATGTATTTATGGACAACTAGTACAACAACAACTAGTAAACGGAATCCGTTTCGGATCCGTCACGAACTCGTTTTTGTATGAAACTCCTCGAAAAAGTGGAAGGATCGTCCACTTTGTCGGATCCGTTTCGAACTCGGGGGAGATTGCGATATCCGTGGCGCCGCAGTTTGACGATGTTTTTCGATAAAACACGTCAAAATAAATCGATAATATTAAATAAAAATTCGATATCTCGTTAAGTTTTCGATATATGATAGACACGGTGCGCTTCAAGCAAGATCAAGATCGATAAAATTGTCAACCAAATCTGACAATGCAATTATATAGTGCCCGGAGATTCCAAATTCATAATCCGCAAAATTGGATCTGCTTATTTACTCGTTTTATAACCATTTTAAGGTTCGAATGGAAAGCGTCATCAATGCAAAAATAGGTCCTCCGCGTTATTAAAATCAATTTTACTGTATTATTTAAAATAATTAAATAATAAAAAATTAAAGAATATGTGAGAAATTAAAAATGCGTAAAAAAAACTACAAAAAACAATGTATTTTTTCATATAAATAAGTTGTAATTTCTGATTATAAAACTAGCAATTATGTGTTTATTTGGAAAAGGTTCCTAGAATTTATTATTGTTAGGTGGACAGTTTTGAAAATAGTCAGAACTTGTCCTTAGCAACAGTATCTAACAAACTTAAAGCCGTTAAACAAGAGTAGATATTATATTACGCATCAAAATTTAAAACTTCTTGCAAAATTCAAATCGGCGTATTTTTTGACCGCGAGTGTATATGTATATATAAACATTTTTTTATTTTATTTTTCTTTGTGGGCTACGTAGTCAAAAATAATTTTAAGGCCCACAAAAGATAATAAAAAAATTTTTTTTTTCACTCATTTTTCGGCCGACAAAAAAAAAACTTTTTTTGTATCGATTTTTTTCCATGAAAAATGGTGAATAACACAAAAACACTTGCATATTTGCAAAAAGTTGTGACTTCATCGTATTCAGCGACTCAAGCTACATAAACAACAATTATCATAGCATATTTTAAAATTCAGAATTGGTTGAAAATTTTTACCGATCTTGATTTTGTTTGAAACGAACCGTGTCGGTCAAAGTGCTAACCTTAAAATAGCCATAAAACGAGTAAATGAGCAGATCCGATTTTGCGGATTATGTATTTGGAATCTCCGGACACTATATAATAATTGTGCATTGTCAGATTTGGTTGACAATTTTATCGATCTTGATCTTGCTTGAATCGAACAGTGGAGAAAGATCCGCGGCCGAAGGCCGCCGCGAAGCTAGTGTTGGATTTTTTAGGGGTTTACTGTGGCTAGCGAAGCCAGTGTTGGACATACTATAGGATGTAAACATTTTTTAGTATCGATATTTCGAAAACCAAACGAGTTACTGATTTTTTTTATTTAACATTTTCGATTTATTGCGAGCTCTCTATTGAAAACCATCCTTAAATTTCGGCGCCATTGAAATCGTAATTGTAATATGTAATACTATCAAAATCAGATTTTTAAGTATCTATAACTCGAAAAATAAACGATATATCGTTTTTTCTTTATATAACATTTTCAATATCAAATCGTGGCGCCAAGGATATCGTAATCGTGCCCGAACTCGGAACGGACTTCATATACGGATCCGTTCCGAATTCGTTTTTTTCTAAATAACACGGATATGTTTCGAATTCCGTTTCGAACTCGTTTTCATATGAAATTCCTCTCGAAAAAGCGGAATCCGCTTTGTCAGATCCGTCTCGAACTAAGAACCACCTTCATATACAGATTCGATCCGGATTCGTTTTTTGTAAATACATATAACTGATCCGTTTCGAATTAATTTTCCTATGAAATTCCTGCGTAGCCGGTGTGACATATTTGAGATGTAAACCCTGAGCTGCGGCCGAAGGCAGCCCGCAACCCTAACTTTAATGTGGGGCTTGCGAAGCCAGTGCTGGATATTTTATAGACTGAATATTTTCAAGCAAAAAAAGAACCAATGAAGGAGGTCGATGTTGTCGTACTACAGTACAGTCGCGTTAATCCGGACACTCGTTAATCCGAAAATCTCTACGATTCGGACATTTTTTAAATTTTGCCTCTACAATTCGGACAAAATTAAGTCAAAGTATGTTTTGGTTAGCAAATAGACTATCAACTTTGATTTTTTCAAATTTTTTTCGTTAAGTTACGGGGCTCTTTTTGAGCACATGTTCATACTTGTGAGTTTTTGCAGGGACGTTGTTTATTTAAAATTTGTGGATTTTTTTTTAGTCATTTTATTCCCTACTCATATGATTACAATTTCTTTATAAAAACATAAAAAGTGAATGCAATACAATCATATACGCCTCAAATATGCATTCTACATATGATTTATATAATAATTATTGAGCTTTCTGTATTCCGGACAAATCCAGTTATTCAGACATACCCCGAAACTATATGTGTCCGGATTATCGCGACAGTACTGTAGTTGTTGTTGTTGCCCAATGTGCACAAAAATTACAATTTTTTGAATAAAAAAAAAGCATGTGTGCAGTTCACACGCGGTAGAAGTGAAACTGCGAAAGAATGAGACGAAAATGTTTTATTAAAATGATAAAAGTTGGCGGGATCTAGAATAGGTACAGCAAGGCTTTGGTAGTTAATCAGTGAATTACTAGAAAAAATTTAAGAAATAGCAAATCTTTGCACGCTTATGTCTCAGTTTTTGATTAACCAACCTCGAAGCTGATAGTTTTAGTGCACTCAGCTCGATGAATACTTCAATTTGATATATCATTTACAGCTGTAGATATTCTAGATGCCGTCAATTTTTATCATTTTAATAAACAGTTTCGTCACATTCTATCGTAGTTTAGTTTTCTAAATGTTTTTTTTTTGTTCTATTTAATGTCGTTTATTTGTTTTTGTTTTCTCATTGTATTTACATCCACGCAATAAACATAAAATAAGCTTATGCGACAACATTTGATTGAGTAGACCATGCCATTATTCAGAACACCTGTATAAAACCAAAATTCAAAGCTTTTTGAACGCACGAAGTGTGTCGACTCTTGCACGATTACCGGATCGGTACTCGGTAAAACGAACTAAGCTGTCGCATAAACATAGTAATAGTAATAATCAACGTAATTTTCCCCGCTATAGCAAGACTTTGGTAATTGATCAGTGCATTGCTTGACAAAATTGAAAAAATTGAAAATCTTTACACGCTTATATCTCAGCGTTTGGTTTCCACGATCTCAAATCTGATAGTTTCAGCGCACTCTGCTCGATGAGTAATTTAATTTGATACATTAGAAGTAAAAATTTTGCAAAAAGAAGAGAAAAATTGAGAAAATGTCTTATGTTCAATATTCTTTAGTAAGGCAATGATAGGAACACAATTTTGATCTTAAAATTTTACACTCAGAAACACGAACAACATCAAAAACGGGAACACCCTCCGTTTGAATTAGTTCACGTTTTCCAATGTGCACTGTATTTTGAAACGAAATACCTCTAAAACTACATATAGGGAATAGAATATAAAAAACAAGGACATTTTTTTTGTTTGAAAGTGTTTAAATTTTATTATAAAAAATAAAAAAACTTAAAATTTATTTGCTTAAGCAAATTGGTTTTTTCAATGTTTCTCAAAATATTTTAATTACTTACATCTTTTGTTTTTTTTTTTTGATTTTTTATGTTATTTGCAATCAATCCTAAGGATGTATCTGCGAAATCCCCGCCGTAACTTTGGAAAATATGCATTTTTTATGAAAGCGCGCAACAGTCTAATTGTATGTATTGTTTGATATTTTCCAAAGTTATGTCGAGAATTTCGATTAGAAAGCACATATATTCTTAGAATTAATTGAAGAATAGCATTAAAAAATAAAAAAAAATATTTTTGTCGTATACAGTAGGATCCGGTTATAGCGACTCCGCATGTAACGACAATCCGGTTATTTCGACGTATTCGCACTCATAAGTTTGGTCCCAATACAAGCTTCTATGGAGTTGAGTCCGCTTATTGCGTCCCGCTAATAACGACAATCCGGTTATAGCAACACATTTTCAAAAGTTTTATCTCTTTATAACGACATGTTGAAAACACATTGTTACAAATTGGATTAGTTAATACTGTTTGGCGTAACTTACGAAGAGCATTTTCGGACGACCAATTTTTTAACGCCGATGAAACGGTTTTTTTTTTAACTGATGCCGAAGGAAACTTTTAAATTCAGAGGTGAAACATGCAAGGGTGGTAAGTTGTGAAAAGAAAAGATAACCGTTCTGGCACCTGCAACTATGAGTGGCACAATTAAAAAAAACTATTGGTAATCGAAAAATCAAAACGACACAGATGTTTCCATAATGTGAAATCTTTGCCTGTGGATTATGAGAGTAACCGTGATGACTTCAACTTTATTTGAAGAGTGGCTGTAATCGCGCAAGCGATTGGTGCTTGGAACGCGGACAACATGACCAGCGGCAGCACGAGCTAGTTTGCCGATGCCAGCAGTTCGGGATGTTGGGGTGGGTAGCTGCTGCCCATGGTGTGCCTGCACCTTACAAATATAATTTTCTCGTGCTTAAGTTGCTGAGCTCTGAAACCTCAAAATTCAAAATCAAATATCAAAAAAAATTGTACGTGACCAAAATTATGTATTACAAAAAAAAACAGAAATTGTGGAACTCCCTAAATTTTGTACCATGGCTGATTGGCGAGCACAGGTGTTAGGCTCGGGTCCCTACTTAACCCACCCTGCCTTGTGGACCTTTGGGACGAAGTTTATGGTCCACCCTAATCAGTTAAAGCTCTACATAGGACTTACCGCTTACAGGTTAAGCTGACATGTTAATTATCTTTTTTTATCCTTTTCTTTTAAATAAAAAATAAATTTGTTTTTCTTTTTAATATTTCAGTTCATTATTATTATTTTATTTTTTTTTCTTTTTTGTTTTATTTCCAACATACTTTATTTCAAATAGCTATTTTTAAGATATTTTGCATATGTTGCTTAATTATACGAAGGTATAAAAATAATATTAAATTCTAAGTTTAAACATAGGAAGAACTTATATTATTAAAGCTACCACTAATATTTATTTTTTTTTTTGTTTTAAAACATCTCAAAAAAAAAAGTAAAACAATATTATTAATAATTCTCATATTATGAACAATACCTCCGATACTAGTTATTATTGTTGCAGTTGCTGCTACTGTTGTCGTCTTCGATTCTCGGTGTTGTTTACGTTGTGTTGTTGTTTGTGTTAGAGTTGTTATTGTTTCTATTGTTGTTTAGGTTGTGTTTATGGTGTTGTACATGTCTCTATAGTTGTTTTAGATTGATTGTTTTTCATATTTTTATTTATGAATTTTTTTCAATTTTTCTCTATCAAATTCTTTTTTTTTTTTTTTTCAATTTTTACTGTCCCTATTTGCAGCTTTTCTAATTTCTAGTTCTTTTTCTTTGTGTTAAACATTATTCTGTCTAATTAACTTTTTCTTACTGTCTATTCAGTTTTTCTTTATAACTTTTATGTATCTGTTTTTGTTACACATTTTTCTTTTCAATTTTCTCACTGTCACTGTGCAGTATTTTCTATTTTTATTTCAAAATTTTTGTGCTTTTGTCACATTTTCTTTTCCATTCTTCTCACTGTCACTGTGCATTATTTTCTTTTTCTACTTTATAACTTTTCTCTATCTATTTTTTTTTTTATCTTCTTATTGCTAAAATTTTCTTTCTTATTAACTTTATCTCACTGTCTATTCAGTTTATCTTTATAACTTTTCTGTTTCTTTGTGTTACGCATTTTCCTTTTCAATTTTCTCACTGTCTATTCAGTTTTTTATTTTTTTCTTTTATTTCAAAATTTTTGCGCTTCTGTCACATTTTTCTTTTCAATTCTCTTTAAAACTTTTCTGTATATGAAATTTTTTTTCTTTCTTCTCTATCTTTTTCCTCACTGTCAGTATGCAGAAGCTTTGCTTTGAGCAAAACTCCTACGATACACAATTTGACCGATTTCGAAACGAACTGGACGTGAACGCATATTATAATTTTTAGCATTTGTATCATAGGCCTTTTTCAAATTCTCTCGCACCCTTTCGCGAATCAACTCAGTTTTATCTTCGTGTCTGATGTCAGCGGTCGGATCTTCAATAAGTTTTAGTTTTCGCAAAACTTCAAAAGAAGTTGCGTGGCAGATCATATTTTGAGCGAAGACAACAAAGTATGGAGAGAAACACGAGGACGAGTGCACTGAGCTTCTGAGAGCAACGCTAATAGCAAATAATTTTTCATCCCAATCTTTCTGACTTGGGTTAATGTAGGCTCTAACAGCAGCAATGACTGAACGATTGACTCGTTCAACGGCATTAGATTGCGGAGAATAGTTTGCAGTATAATTATGCGTCACACCATATTTCTTTAAAAGGTCTTTGAAAAGTTTAGATCTGAATTGAACACCATTGTCAGAGGTGATGACTTCAGGAACACCAAAAATGGCAAAAATTCGCTTTTCAAGAAAATCAACAATTTTGTTGGCAGTGAAACTTCTGATTGGCTCTAAGAAATGAAGCTTGGAAAGATGGTCGAGAACAATCACCATACCCACGTTTCCTGATCGTGATCTTGAATAAGGTCCAAGAAGGTCTACGTAGAGTTTTTGAAAAATTCGGACAGACGTAGCCTGCTTACCCATAGGAGGACGAAGTATGTGATTTGGGGCTTTGGTTTGCTTGCAGATTTCACACGATAGAACGTGATCTCGCACTTGTTTAGACATACGTGGCCAGAAATAAAAAGTTTTAAGTTTGGTTAAAGTTTTACCAATTCCACCATGAGAACTCATCGGATGATCATGTGCTCTTAGAATGAGATCTTGTCTCATTTCCAAAGGAACCCATACCTTCCATGATTGCTCTTCCTGAATCGGATCACCGCTAGCAAATTCGCAACGCTTATAAATTATACCATCTATAACTTGTATATCTGGTTGCTTACTTGGCTCTTTCTGAAATTCCTCAATCATCTTTAAATAATATTCGGTTTTGAAAAATTCCGAATTGAAATCAATTTCGAAAAATTGGTCTGTTTCTGACGCAGTCAGAGATGAAATGTGGAGGCTTTCCTGAGAATAAGTTCTCGATAAAGTATCAGGAACCACGTTTTGGCTGCCTTTCCGATGAAGAATGGTAAATTTGAAGCCCTGCAACTTCAGTGCCCAGCGCGCAAGTCTGCCATGCAAATCGGTTTGGCTCATGAGCCATTTTAACGAAGCATGATCGGTTATAACTTCGAATTCATGTCTTTCGACATAAGCTTGAAATTTTTTTATGGCCATAACCGCCGCAAGACATTCTTGTTCGGAAACAGTATAGTTTCTTTGCGCTTGGTTGAATTTATGGGACATGTATGCAATGGGAACTTCATCACCTTCATCGGTACGTTGTGCCAAAACCGCTCCAACGCCAAATTGACTAGCATCACATTGAATAGAAAATGGACGAGAAAAATCAGGACTGTGTAGCACTGGTGCACTACTTAAACTATTTTTGAGGGAGTCGAAAGCAGCAATTGCGTCTTCGGTCCAAACAAATTTACGAGCCTTTTGTAACATGTCTGTCAAAGGGGTAGAAATTGAAGCATAATTTTGCACAAACCATCGGTACCATCCACAGACACCTAGAAAGCGACGAAGTTGTCTAACTGTTTTTGGACGAGGAAATTCTTTTATCGCTTTTACTTTGTCCGGATCGGTACTTATTGTTCCATGTCCCATTGGACATGACCAAGGTAGTGAATTTGTTTGAGCAAAAATTTGCTTTTCTCTATATTAATTGTAAGGCCAGTACGTTTAATGCAAAATGCTACTTCTTGCAAAAGCGAAATATGGTCATCGAAAGTTTCGGTTATTAACAACAAATCGTCTAAGTATACAAATACTTTAGTTCGCAAATGGGCAGGGATCACCTTGTCCATGAGACGGGTCATGGTCTGCGGCGCATTACATAAGCCAAATGGCATTGTAACAAATTGATATAGAGGTCGGTTGGGGACAGTGAAGGCTGTCTTATCCCTTGACGCTTCATCCAACGGAATTTGCCAGAAAGCATCCTTCAGGTCTAAGCTTGAAATAAACTGTGCTTTCGGGAGCCTGCTGAGAATTCCGTCGATGAGCGGCAAAGGATAAGCATCCTTCACTGTGACCTCATTGACTTTACGTGCGTCGAGACACATACGAACTTTATTCGGTTTAACGATTAGTGCAACAGGAGATGACCATGCGCTTTGAGATTCTTCGATAACGCCAAGAGAAAGCATTCTATCGATCTCCGCAAAAAGAAGTTTTTCAACGCCTGGTGAAACAGAAAAATGCCTTTGTTTTATAGGCTTCGCTTGACCTACATCAATGACATGGCTTATAAAATTTGTTCGGCCTAAGCCTTTTCCAGAAAAAGAAGGAATTAATAAAATGGTTGCATTTAAATTTGCTTGCTGTCGAGCATTTAACACATGATGATTGGAGTCCAACTCCGCAATGTTCAAATTAACAGAAATCGGAATATCCTCATGAAAAAGATCACTTGCCAAACCGAAAATCTTCACAAAATCAACGCCCAAATATAAGTCTTGAGAAAGAGTTGGAATTATCAGAAATTTGAGAGGTTTGGTTATTCCTCTAAAGGTAATAAAAGTTTCAACGAAACCCAATGCAAAATGATTTGTTCCATCTGCAGTTTTAAGGTTAGTCTTAACTTTGTGCCAAGGGTGTTGGTTATCTTCTAAAAACTTTTTAGCTAAATTGTTGGCTAAACAACTGACAGAGGCACCAGTATCGACTAGTCCTTCAATTTTTTCTTTAAAAATTAATATTTGAGCATAGGGACGTAAATCATCTTTAGGTTTATCAGAAACCACTGAAGAACAAATAAATTTTTTCTTCGCCTTTAAATTTTTCCAAAATTTTCTCAATCTTAAAGTAGAACGTTTCTTATGCGTTGACCCCGGTGAAGCAATGACTTCATCAGAAAAAATTCGCTTACGGGCGGCTTTATATTCCTGCCAACGAATGTGCAGAGGTTTAAAATGCCGAATTGGTAAAACTGTAGGAGATGGTTTAATTTCAGGTTTATTTTCAAATTTCAAAATAGGATTGACTGGTTTCAAAATAACTGTTGTGGTTTGGCATGCCGCATCACTTTTTAAGGGGGTGGTGGTGCGGTTGGCAACTCTAAAAAATGGTTATTCGGGAGATCTTCTGTGTTAACGTTTACTTCCGATACGTTGCGTGAAGCTTGGAAGTTTCTGGTCGACCTGCCGTACTCTTCATCCAACAACTCACGTTTTTGAACAAATGTTCGAAGCTGTCTAATGTTTTCTATGGAGACATAGAGAAGACTGCGTCTAACGTTGAGACGTAAGTTTCGTTGAATGATTTCCAACAAAGTTGCTGGTTCAAGAGGACGTTGCAATTTATCGCAGAGCTGAAGAACAGATTCATAAAATTCATCGAATTTTTCATCATATTTTTGTTTCCTTTGACGAATCAAATCCATTATGTCTAAATCTGTTCTCCGATCTCGAAATTGACCACGAAGTTCTGTGCACAGAGTTTCCCAATCTATTTGAGTCACACTACGGTGATAGCGCCAAAACCACTCCAACGCTTTCCCAGCAAACAAAATGTGTGCATGATTGCACAAGGCTTCAAAATCACCTCGCAAACTTTGAAGGGTCAGAGAATGTACTCGGTTAATAAATTTATCGACGGACAAAGCGTCTTCTTTGCCACTAAAAGTGACTTTCCAATTGGAAATAAGATTTGAGACTTTCTCTGAAGCCATAAAAGGTGGAACTGACCTATGGTGAGTTGAAGTGCCTTGAGCAAAATTGCTGTGGGTTGCTTGTTGGTGATTGTTTTGATGGAAAACGGGTGGAGGAGGAAGCTGTGGGTTATATGGAGGAAGTCCAAGTGAAAATGGAGAATTGTTGATCACATTTCTAGGGGCCTGGTGTATGTCAGAAGAACGACCAAAAGTCACAGGTGGATTTGGATCTCGATTCACATCAGGAGGTGCATTACTGACTGAGTTTAAATTCATTTTAGCCAGTTGAGCTTTCACAGCTTCGTCAATCAACTTTTGCAACTGTGCGTCTGAAAACTGAGAAACATTAGTTTGCGCACTTGCGTGATTGGACAAGTCTGTGGATAATGGATGCACTCCTGACATGTTGAGATTATGTGCAGGTGTCACTGAAATATTTTGATCCATTAAGTTTTTGTAACTTCGGGTTACTGGCCGACTATTTTTAGCGATCGTACCTGTGTGGGTAGTAGCTGGTGTTATTGTAAAAGACTCCAATCCCAAATTAGGAATGGGCTTGTATGGCTTAACTTTTTTTGTACTGCACAACGCCTGACAGAAAGGGCAGTTGCGAGTCTCCTGCAACCAATTGGAAATGCATTCCGTATGGAAAATGTGGAAGCAGGGAGTTATACTAAAATTTTCACCATCTAGCATTTGTTGCTTGCACACCACACAGGGATTATCAGGGATTTCACCCAGAATGGACAAATTCTCATTGCTACGATGCAGAGGCATTTTTCACGTAAAACTCAAAAACCGAATCCGCGACCGAGATGAAAAGGTATCGAAAAAACCGAAAGTTAAAATTTTGTAATAAAAAAAAATGGCCGAAAGTTAAATTTATGAATACCCCGTGGAATTACCACTAAATTACCAAATATCAAATTTTAAATTATGTCGTTTTTTAAATTTTTAGCAAAAATCTACATTTGTGCAAAAAAAAAATTTTCAAATGTCAAATCTTTATCGTTTTAAATTTTTAGCATAGCTACATACATTATGCCAAAAAAAAATTTTAAAATGTTTCATCGAAAAAAAAAAAATCTTTAATCAAAAGTTTATATTTTCGTTATAAATTTTTAGCATTTCAAAAAAAAATTTTCAAATTTATCAAAATTTCGCTTGTCAAACTTTTTGTTTTTCTTTTTCTGAAAATAATCAAGTTACTGTATAAATTTTTATCAAAAAAAATTTACTAACAACAATTTCTCAAATTTATCAAAAATTTAAATTGTTAAATTTTTGCTTTCTTTTTTTTCCGAAACAAAATTTTTTCGTTTTTATAATAATAATTTCCAATAAAAAAAAAAAGAAATTTCAAATCTTCTTTACGAAAGTTTAATTATTAATGACAGCTTGGTCCTATGTAGAACTTTTTCAAATTTTCATTATTCATTTGTTTGGTCCGCCACGAAGAAAAATTTAGGGAGGAAGAATCTGAATCTACAAAATTTAAATCTCATTTCAAACATGAAATTGAAGTACAACCTATGCAAATCTCAGTAAAGCGGTCGAAAAGCGCAGTGAATTGCAACTTAATCGCAAAATCCAGCAGTTTACCTTGACTTGCAGCCGCAATTCGCATTCAAGCCAAAAAAAGTGAATCAAAATATCAAAAATGAATGAAATTTACTTTATTCAAAAAAAACTTTAGTCTTCCATTACAGGGTAAATTTACACAAAAAGGAATAAATAGAGTCAAAAACGTCTGAGCGGATCAGAACAATATCCTCCCGGACTGATAAATCCAGCTACAGGCTTTGATTATTAAATTCTTGAATTTAAAATTCAAATGACAAAACACAAAAAAAAATTTTCTCTGTAATTGGTTGTTACCAAAAATTTTCAAAAATCCAGAGCGCAGCGAGGATGGAACCGATGTGAAATCGAAGGCAAAATACTAAAAAAGATTTTTAAGGGGCATAATTGTCCACTGATTGACAGTTTTCTTTTAACCTTCAACCTCAAACGGCCCCACGTTGGGCGCAAAAATTTGTAACCGCGCTAGCGATTGGCTTCAACTTCAAACGGCCCCACGTTGGGCGCCAAAATTTGTAATCGCACAGGCGATTGGTTTCAACTTCAAACGGCCCCACGTTGGGCGCCAAAATTTGTAATCGCACAGGCGATTGGTTTCAACTTCAAACGGCCCCACGTTGGGCGCCAAAATTTGTAATCGCACAAGCGATTGGCTTCAACTTCAAACGGCCCCACGTTGGGCGCCAAAATTTGTAATCGCGCCAGCGATTGGTGCTTGGAACGCGGACAACATGACCAGCGGCAGCACGAGCTAGTTTGCCGATGCCAGCAGTTCGGGATGTTGGGGTGGGTAGCTGCTGCCCATGGTGTGCCTTCACCTTACAAATATAATTTTCTCGTGCTTAAGTTGCTGAGCTCTGAAACCTCAAAATTCAAAATCAAATATCAAAAAAAATTGTACGTGACCAAAATTATGTATTACAAAAAAAATCAGAAATTGTGGAACTCCCTAAATTTTGTACCATGGCTGATTGGCGAGCACAGGTGTTACTTAACCCACCCTGCCTTGTGGACCTTTGGGACGAAGTTTATGGTCCACCCTAATCAGTTAAAGCTCTACATAGGACTTACCGCTTACAGCTTAAGCTGACATGTTAATTATCTTTTTTTTTCCTTTTCTTTTAAATAAAAAATAAATTTGTTTTTCTTTTTAATATTTCAGTTCATTATTATTATTTTAATTTTTTTTCTTTTTTGTTTTATTTCCAACATACTTTATTTCAAATAGCTATTTTTAAGATATTTTGCATATGTTGCTTAATTATACGAAGGTATAAAAATAATACTAAATTCTAAGTTTAAACATAGGAAGAACTTATATTATTAAAGCTACCACTAATATTTATTTTTTGTTTGTTTTAAAACATCTCAAAAAAAAAGTAAAACAATATTATTAATAATTCTCATATTATGAACAATACCTCCGATACTAGTTATTATTGTTGCAGCTGCTGCTACTGTTGTCGTCTTTGATTCACGGTGTTGTTTACGTTGTGTTGTTGTTTGTGTTAGAGTTGTTATTGTTTCTATTGTTGTTTAGGTTGTGTTTATGGTGTTGTACATGTCTCTATAGTTGTTTTAGATTGATTGTTTTTCATATTTTTATTTATGAATTTTTTTCAATTTTTCTCTATCAAATTCTTTTTTTTTTTTTTTCAATTTTTACTTGCAGCTTTTCTAATTCCTAGTTCTTTTTCTTTGTGTTAAACATTATTCTGTCTTATTAACTTTTTCTTACTGTCTATTCAGTTTTTCTTTATAACTTTTATGTATCTGTTTTTGTTACACATTTTTCTTTTCAATTTTCTCACTGTCACTGTGCAGTATTTTCTATTTTTATTTCAAACTTTTTGTGCTTCTGTCACATTTTTCTTTTCCATTCTTCTCACTGTCACTGCAGTATTTTCTTTTTCTACTTCTTTATAACTTTTCTCTATCTATTTTTTTTTTATCTTCTTTTTGCTAAAATTTTCTTTCTTATTAACTTTATCTCACTGTCTATTCAGTTTATCTTTATAACTTTTCTGTTTCTTTGTGTTACGCATTTTCCTTTTCAATTTTCTCACTGTCTATTCAGTTTTTTATTTTTTTCTTTTATTTCAAAATTTTTGCGCTTCTGTCACATTTTTCTTTTCAATTCTCTTTAAAACTTTTCTGTATATGAAATTTTTTTTCTTTCTTCTCTATCTTTTTCCTCACTGTCACTATGCAGTATTTCTATTTTCTATTACTTTTTTTTCTCACTGTCACTGTGCAGTATTTTCTATTTTTATTTCCAATTTTTTTGTGCTTCTGCCACATTTTCCTTTTCAATTCTCTCACTGTCCTATGCAGTTTTTCTTTATAACTTTTATGTATCTGTTTTTTTCTATTTTTTATGTGGTTTGTGGTGGAGCGCTAGCGCTTCATCTCCCAACTTTCCGCGAGCGGCCGTCGATGACTTAGATTTTATTTAATTTTAATTTTTAAAACAAGATTTTTCTCTATTGAAATGCAACTTCTTTTACGTTGCCGTGTGAAGCGCTAGCGCTCCACCACCACCGTTTCCGCGGACAGACGCTTGTTTATTTTTTTCTGCTAACGTGTTCGTCGCACGGTTAACTTAACAAATAATTTTCTTCTTTTGTTTCAAAAAGTATTTATTTATAAAAATTTAACTTTAATTTTATTGTTCTTTGTTTTTTTCGCGACGAAAAAAAACACGACGACTTTTTACGTTGTAACGCCAAGCAAAAAGAAAAACCACCGTCGATGACGCAACTCTCCCAGCAACTGACACGCGTTCCTTCTGATCATCAAAAAAAACAATGGCTACCGAAACTTCGAAATGACGCGTTGTCCAGTCATTTCTTCTTGAACCGAACGCACGTACGCCAATTTCGAATGACAGACCAGAAATGTCATTCTGACATTCTGACATTTCTGGTATGACTTTCGCCTTCCAATGCCAGTGTACATTAAATTCCACTCTGCCGTTACATGGCTTCGAGCCAGGGATCGCGATTTAATAAAAGAAAATAAAAAGATTTTACTATTGGTAGATAACTGCCCTGCTCAGCCACGAATTGTTGACTTGATGTATATAGTTTTGGTATTTCTTCCACCTAATACAACTTCAGTCTCTTGATCAGGGAAATATCCGGTCACTTAAGGCGAATTTCCTCAAAAATATTGTATTGAAAATTATTAGTGAAGAAGTCGATCATAATACCTCTATAAATATAACGATTCTAGATGCAATATTAATGATAATGATGCTTGGAATAAGGTCTCTAAAACCAAGATTTTTTGACATCGAAGATGATGTACCACTAGCGCGGTGGATGACAAACTATAACGAAGGATTGCCAATGTCAGCTGGTAGTTGGAATCACTACATTGATATCGATGTCAATTTACTCACGTCTGAACATCCTACCGACGAGAATATTGTACAAAATATTACTGCAGACCAATATGAAAGTGATGATGTAGAATTACTGGATAAATCCAATATTCCAAGTTCATCCGAAGCTGTAAGCGCAGCAAATTTACTGAACAAATTAATTTATATGAACAGTGTAAGGATTGCTATGTCCTGCCTCCATAATGCAGTAATGGATAATTTTTCAAAGTGTCAAAGAAAAAAAAAAAAAAAAAATACTAATTTTTCTAATGCAAACTAGAGTTAACTTATTTTTTGTCAGCTTCAAAATTTAGTCTTTATGTAATGCGTCATTTTATAAATACTTATACAGTTCTGTGGTCTTTCATTAAGGGGGCAGGTCCAGTCATGATTTTTGAGAAATCGAAATTTTTTACATGTTCTTAAAGTATACTATCTTAAAAATATATCCTGAAAATTTGAAGGCAATCCGACAATTAGTTTTGGAGTAATTCGGCAATAAACAAATGGCTCTCGGTGGTAAGAGTACCGAGCGTAAAACTTTAAATGCGTTTTTCTCAAAACTATGTTTTCGGAACCGGAAACAGCTCGTAGATTTCAATGAAATTTACACAGTTTTTGAAAAACATAAAAATCTAGTGCCTGATCGAAGGATTTTTTTTTTTTAAAATAGATTTTTTATGAACAATTAACTGTTGGTTTTTGTTGGCTTTTTACCGAAAATCTGGAGGTAAATGTTCCTGAAGCCGCCATTTTGGTGATATAAAAAAAAATCCTTCGATCAGGCACTAGATTATTTATTTAACTAACTAATTTTTCCTATCCGATCGATTTTAAATGATTTTCCAAGGATTTGTGATGGTCACCGCAAGACACTATGTATGGGACAGGGTCCAACACAACCAGCTCTAACTTTTTTTATTTTTAATATTTTTTTTTAAACTAAGAAATTTTTTTGATATTTAGCGACTGATTATTTTGTAATTAAATTTTTTAAACTTTTGTCAAGTCAAGTTGAGACATAATGCAATAATTCCACATCATTTTATTAAATAAATTAAATTAATACCAAAAAAAAATTATTGAAAATGCTCTAATTTTCACGGCCATGACTGGACCTGCCCCCTTAAGAAAATAAATTCAAACATACTTTTATATTCGATTTTTTTTAATAAAACTTTTTTTGAATACACTTCACTGTTCTGCTGGATTAAATCTATATGGTATTGAAGAATAGTATGTAATCCGCATATAACGTCGTCCGCTTATAACGACGGAAGTTTTTGCTCCCTTGGATGTCTATAAGGATCGATTGAAGAACAACATGTAAAAAAAAATTATAAAAAAAGATGTTATATTGAAGATATTTTGAGAAAAAAGGTGCCAAAAATTTATTTCAATTTTTTTATTAAGTTAAATTATTTGTAAACAAAAATGTTTAGATAATTTTATAACCTATCTCCTATAGTTTTTGCGATATTTCGTTTCAAAAAATGCTCAAAAAAGTAAAAAAAAACCAAGTGTGCAGTTATTGAAAGAATGACCGATGTGTATGCGGTACAGTGGGTACGCATATTTCGTACGTATTCTCACGAAGATTTACGGTTGTTTTGATGCGAACAAATTATTTTGTTTTGTTTAGAATTTGTACGAATCAATTTTCGTTCGAATTCGTATCCAGTGTAATCGCAACTTAGAATGTTGAGGACGATGATGCACGAAAACGTGCTACACCTACTTTGCCTGATATTCCTGGGGGACCATGTCGCACAAAAACGTGCGACGCTAGTACTTTTTGTTTTTTTTTCATCACAACTTTATGTGCTACGTTATAATTTTTTTTTTATATTGGAGAATGAAGTAAAAAACTTTGCCTACATTTTAGTATATAACATGTCCTAGTAGCCTTATTTTTTCGAAGAAAATTTTAAGCTAAAAAATAATGAGATGAATTTAAGTAAAACGTTTACATGTTTGTTTATTTACATCAAAATTGAAAGGAATAGTAAAAAATAGCAAATATCGAAAAATATCCGATGTTTCTGTTTAATTTTTGTGAAACTATTTTTTTACTCATTTTAACACTCATAACACTACCACTATTGATATTTAACCCGTACAACGCAAAATTACAAACTGAATGAATTATTTTTATAGCTCAAACGAAGCAAGCAAACAATAAAATTCAAATAATATCTGTAAAAATATAATGGCTAATGAAAAAAAAAAAAACGAAATTCGACAGAATAAAGCATGCCATGCCGCTTCGCACGTTTTGGTGCGACATGGGCTCCCAGAGTAATATTTTTCTTATAGGCCCATGTCATTTGAAAACGTGCGACACGAATATTCTTCAAAAAAGGGATTTAGAAGGACGTCAGAGATCCAGGACCGGATAAAAACAACTTTTTTTTACCTAGGGAACACATATGTTTAAAAAAAATTCCGTGGTCACTGGGTGTTTTCCCTGGGGAAACATAAGCAAAATCGGCTTCGTCCTCAACGTGTTAGGCTAGAGCCACACGGTCGTATTTCAACGCGCGTTTTAGCATAATTCCGGCGTTAATAAAAACAAACGCGCGTTAATCGTCTGGACAATTGTATATAATTTTGTTGAATTATCATAAAATTTTAAAGTATCGATATCCAAATATCGATAACCAAACGAGATATCGATTTTTTTATTTCATGTTTTAGATTTATTTTGACATGTTCTACGAAAACCATCATCAGATCGCGGCGCTTCGGAATCTTAATCTCCCCTTTAGGGGTAATGGGTTAGATGCAAAAAAAGGTCATTCGGACCTAGTTTCGGAGATATGTATATCGATTGAAAGTTGCGGATATAGCTCTTGTAAAAAGTATAAGTTGAGAATTCCGGGGAGATTTCAATTTGAGTGATGCTGCGATCTGACGATGGCTTTCGATGTATAACATCAAAATAAATCGAAAATGCTGATTAAAAAATCGATACCTCGTTTGGCTTTCGAGATATCGATACCTAAAAATTAGATTTTGACATTTCCGTGGTGCAGCCGGTGTTAAATTTCCTGTAGGCTGTAAAGTAAACCTTGAACCGCAGCCAAAGATATCCACATAATTTAAAATGAGTATTGAAAGGGAAGAGCAGTACTTTCGCGCGCCTTAAAAAATTTTGATGAAAAATTCAATTCGCGGTGTAATATACTCCCGAATATAGGAAACGGCATTTGTTAAAAAAAAAGCTAATACCATGAATTTTTGGAGGTATGCGACGTGAGGGTTAAAACTTTTTCCAGCCACTCGTGTTTGGTCCGTTGCATTCGGTTAGTTAAATATGATTTACAGGGTTATTCTGGCATCTATCTTAGAACTCACCAGATTCTTCAGTAAGACAAAAGTCTTACTTAAGATGTTTTGGTATTCTGGCAGCTATCTTGAAAGTTCTTTTCTGTCTTTCGTAAGACAATTTTAAAGACCTGCTACGAGCAGGTCTTTAATTTATTAGTTATATTGCTAACATTATTAACGTGAAAAAAACCAAACAAAACCTTAAGTTTTTTGACTGGTTTTATTTGAAGTGTTAAAAACAAACAAAAAATAAGGAAAAAGCATTTTTACACGCAATCATAATGCGCCACAATGGAAAAAAAGCCATATTTTAGATGAATGTCGTGAGTAAAAAAGACCACGGATGGAAATCGATAGGCTGCCAAAAACCTTTAAGCTGATGTCATTATCGAGATGTAACCACACGAAATGCAGCAATCCAAAATTCCATTTCGAACGCGATTTTTGGCCATGGATCATACCACAATATGTTGATAATACCTTTGCAACATCGCTTATCCAGTCCTCTATTTCGTGAAGTATCATGGTATCAGCATAATCAACACGGCTGAGTTAAGGTAACCGTAACAAATTCAATCGATGGGCCTAGGTCGTACTAGATACATCTTGAAGATGAAACGGTATACAAAAGGAACTCAAAATGGTAGCGAAAACGAACAGAGGGAGATGCTACATGTATAAAGAAGCTGGCAAATCTATTCTAACATTGCAACCTACTCTCATTTAAAGGGCATTTGTAGTTGAATATTTGATAGAATACTACAATAACTTATGTAAATAAAAAAATTATATTAAAAAAAAAAGTCTGTAGCACCATGAAATTTTTTTTTTAATATATTCTTGTTATTTTATTAATAGACCGCAGCTAGCGACAGAAATTTAGTGATGATCGAACCACGTATGCCTTTCAGGATTATGAACATATTTTACTTACAGAATAAAAGTTTGATGATATGAAAGTTGGGGTCTGGGGCATTTCGAAGAAAACCGAATTTGAAATTGCAATAAAAATAGACATTTTTAACCAATCAAACCACGAATGCTAAACGTACTATATGAAATTTTAGGGCAAAATAGTCCATCAGCATCCATGGAATACGTGTTGAACTGGGTCTAAGGGCCAATACCCACTCTTACATGTGTAAAAAAAATATCATTTTAAGTCAATCGAACCAAGTATGCCATATATAATACATTAATGTTTACAAGATATTTTTATCGGAAAACCATCGGCTTATATGTAAGACAGGGTCTAAGGGTCTCTGAAGACATGCAATTGTGTAAAACAAATATCCATTTCGGAACAATCGAACCATGAATAAAATTTTGTGCAAATTAAAGCTGTAACCTTAAAATGTTTATGTGCAAAAGGACATACGATTACTGTGGTACATACCTCTATAAAAACAGGCAGAACACAACAAATTTTTGCATAATTTTGGACCCATCGAACCAAGTACCTATGCCCTTTAGGATTTCAAAATGTAGTCACTGACTTATGTCATTTTTACAAACGGCATACAAATCGACCGGGGCAATTGCACTAAAAATAAACATTTCTACTGAGCCCAGCGATTTCATTTCTTATATGTAAAATTAGAAAACACATTCAATATATGTGGTGAAATACACGAAAACGCCACCTGAAAAAAAATTATGGCACCGATTTGGCTGAAATTTCGCATTATTGTAGTATTAATATCCAGCAATAAAACTGCGTAAGGATTTCACCTTAGTGTTATTTGTTGTTGAAATAAGGGGGTATGAAGTTCACGATTTTTGTACTTTTACAGAAAAAGTGTTTTTTCGAAAATTCATAGTTAACGTCAAACTTTATCAATTAACAATTGTTATACCAACACTTATAGGCTTTTATGTGTACTTGTTGAAAAAAAATACTACTATTGCAAAAAAAAAACTTTTCGCAAAAATTTTGCGAATTGAAAAATATTTTTGCATTTGTTTTAAAAAAACCTATTTTTTAATATTTTTTTAATTTTTTTATTTACTCTGCGCTTAAAACTGCAAATTTATTCGTGGGGAAAAAATTATTTATATACTTTTTTTAATTTAAAAAAAAAATTAAAAAGCTAAAATTTTGCAAATTGAAATATATTTTTGATTTTTTTTGGAAAATCCATTTCTTAATATTTTTTTTGTGCACTTCAGATTAAAGCTCGATCCCCAAGTTTCAAAATGATATGCCGCAGACACTGGAGTAAGTAGTTAATTAAAGTTTTAGAACCGTTAAACGCGCGCTGTACTGCGTGTTGAGATTGTTTTTCTAGATTAGTATACAAATTTTTGCAAAGTAATATTGCGGCAAATAAAACCACTGTAGTACCATAGTAAAATTTCCCGCTGAATCCGAAAATCATTGTGGTTTTGCTGAATCAGATCTGGTTTTTGAGATAAACGGCAAAAACCAAAAACATGTACTGTTCCGGGAGGTAACGCCATATAGGCTCCATAGAAAATGTTATTTTACATGATACTCATTCCAAATTTTTTTGTTTCCTAAAAGTAGAGATCACGACAAAAATTTCAAAAATGCAATTTTTTGCAATTTTTCAATAAGTTTTCAACTTTGGCACCTTATAACTCGAAAAATATCTATGGAACTCAAAAAGTAAGCTATCCTATCTTTTAGTAAATTTAAATACAAAATCTCTAGGTATAATATGTTTATATTTTGGCTTCATTTTATATAAGTTATGTTAAAAAAACTAAAATAATGTAAGAGTTGCATTTTATTAAAACTTATTTGAAAAAAAAATTTATTATAAACAAAAATGTATGAAATCGACTTTTACATTGTTTTAGTTTTTTTAACATAACTTATATAATAGTCCAGAAAATACTGTTAAATGTGGAAAAGTGTCAAACAAGCACCGATTCTAAAATTTGTTTTTGCTATGTGTTCCTTAGACCTAGAACATTCGTCCGGTCTAACCTTTGCCTCATAAACATAAATGAATTAATGGGGGTGGTTTTACGCCCCCCCAAACCACCCCAAAAAGTAGCAGTCGCTAAAAATTAAAAAAATTAGCGATTTGCTTTGAAAATGTGCTCTAGTAAGTTTTTTGGGTCGCAGATCACGAATCCGACGTCCAACTGGGAGTAGTTACACCCCCTTACTCCCCCCAAACCACCCTAAAATGTAGCTGTTGCGTAAAAATTAAAAAAATTAGCATTTTGTTTTGAAAATGTGCTGTATTAGGTTTTTTGGGTCGCTGATCACGAATCCGACGTCCAAATGGGGGTAGTTCCCCCCTACCCCTCCCAAACCACCCCAAAACGTAGCTATAACGTAAAAAAATTAGCATTTTGCTTTGGATATGTGCTCTATTAGGTTTTTTGGGTCGCTGATCACGAATCCGACGTACAAATGGGAGTAGTTCTAACCCTTACCCCACCTAATCAAACCAAAACGTAGCTATTGTATAAAAAAATTAGAGTTTTGCTTGGAAATGTGCTCTATTAGGTTTTTTGGGTCGCTGATCACGAATCCGACGTCCCCTCCACCCCCTACCCCCCCTAATCACGCCAAAACGTAGATATTGCGTAAAAAAATTAGCATTATGCTTTGGAAATGTGCTCTATTAGGTTTTTTGGGTCGCTGATCCTGAATCCGACGTCTAAATGGGGGAGACGGGTAAAAATTGTGATAAATACGGACTTTTATGTTACTTGTTTTTTGTGAAATACATTAGGATATTAAAACAAAACAGTTTCTGTAAACAATTACTTTTTATTTTAATTACTCATAGTCAGAATCATTTTCAAGAATCGGTACGTGTATCAGTAGTTCTTGATTTTGTTCGTCTTCAGTTTCACTATGATTTTCTTCATCCAGTAGGTCAGTCGATTCCATGTCCATTATATCTACAGCTTCGGAAGGTTCTTTATTTGTACAGCTTATTCCTTGACAAAATTTACAAGTCACAGCAACTTATGCCATTCTTGCGGCAACCACATTGAGCCCCGCACCCAGTTTGTCAGCCACACATTATGGCATCCATTATTGTTTTTGGTGCTGGCGGTTGGGTCATCCTTACTGGATGCAGGACATCGTCTAGTAGTTTCCAACCCCAGCCAGTTGGATTCAAAATTGTAGTTGGGTTGCGCTGTGCGTCCGTCAGTTGCACGTCGGATTCGTGATCAGCGACCCAAAAAACTTACTAGAGCACATTTCCAAAGCAAAATGGTAATTTTTTTAATTTTTACGCGACTGCTACTTTTTGGGGTGATTTGGGGGGCGTAAAACCACCCCCCATTAATTCATTTATGTTTATGAGGCAAAGGTAAGACCGGACGAATGTTATAGGAGGTCTAAGGAACACGTACCAAAAAAAATTTTTTAAATCGGTGCTTGTTTGACACTTCCACATTTTCCGGCTTATTTACTGGACTATAAAATGAAGCCAAAATACATATTATACTTAGAGATTTTGTATTTAAATTTACTACAAGTTAGGGTAGCTAGTTTTTGAGTTTCATAGATATTTTTCGAGTTATAAGGTGCCAAAGTTGAAAACTTATTGAGAAATTGCAAAAAATTGCATTTTTGTTGAACTGTTTTTAGCAGTAGCGACCAAACTAATAGTGCTATGGTGACATATACTACTTTGAAATTTTCGTCGTGATCTCTACTTTTAGGAAACAAACAATGGAATGAGTATCATGTAAAATAACATTTTCTAAGGAGCCTATATGACGTTACCTCCCGGAACAGTACATGTTTTTGGTTTTTGCCATTTACCAGACCTGATTGAGCAAAACCACTAGGATTTTCGGATTCAGCGGGAAATTTTACTAAAGGAACGGTGGTTTTACTTGCCGCAATATTACTTTGCAAAAATTTGTAGACTAGTCTAGAAAAACGATCTCAACACGCAGTACAGCGCGCGTTTAACGGTTCAAAAACTTTAATTAACTACTTACTCCAATGTCTGCGGCATATCATTTTGAAACTTGGGGATCGAGCTTTAATCTGAAGTTCACTAAAAAAATATTAAGAAATGGGTTTTCCAAAAAAAATCAGACTATATTTCAATTTGCAAAATTTTAGCTTTTTCATTTTTTTTAAAATTAAAAAAAGTACAATATATAAAGAATTTTTTCCCTACGAATAAATTTGCAGTTTTAAGCGCAGAATAAATCAGTTTTTTTTTAAAATAATAAAAAAAAAAATTAAAAAATAGGTTTTTTAAAAAAAATGCATAAATATTTTTCAATTCGCGAAAATTTTTTTTTTGCAATAGTAGTATTTTTTGTCAAAAAGTACAGATAAAAACCTATAAGTGTTGGTATAACAATTGTTAATTGATAAAGTTTGACGTTAGCTATGAATTTTTGAAACAAAACACTTTTTCTGTAAAAGTACAAAAATCGTGAACTTCATACCCTCTTATTTCAAAAACAAATAACACTAGGGCGAAATCCTTACGCAGTTTTATTGTTGGACATTGATACTACAATAATGCGAAATTTCGGTGCCATAATTATTTTCAGGTGGCGATTTCGTGTATTTTACCCCATATACAACATACATATTATTGATTTATGTATAAAGTATTGTCCACATAAGGTTTCCAAAGTTATTTCGTCTTTTGATTTGCGTAAAGTCTCACTTTTATGCTTAATTGACAATTTAACATGAAAATACCAAACCTTACCATAGTTACGTATGTACTATTTATGCATAAAATATCAACAATTACTATCATAATGGTTTAATAACGGGATAAAGAGAATATTCAAATTACATATGTACATACGTTGTAAGCGAGGTAAAATTTCTTTGAAAAGTTGCACTTACTGAGTCTGTAATGCAAAAATCTACTTGTTGCGAACATCGAGGCGTTGTATTTATCGAGGGTTGCGTTGAAGTAGATCGCACTATTACGGCGAATTCCGAGAAAGTTTACTCGAATTATTTTTACACGAAATTTAATTTCAATTTAAATACAGATGGATACAGTTACGATTCTGATGGAAACGTAAACTACGTTGAATAAAAAATAATTTCTAATTTATGTCAATGCTTTTTATTTGGATGATATCTTTTCCATACTACCTTTAAGATAGGCGTCAAAAACTTTTTAAAAAATGCTATAATTAACTAATACCTCGGCCGATTTGTATGCTGTTTATACAAATTACATAACAAATAATTTTTGTATTAATTCCAGAAGGGCATACATGGTTCGATTGGTCTTAAAATATCTCAAATATGGCATTTTGTGAATATTTTATGTTAGTAGACTTTTCGGTCGATTATGTATTTTAGTAGTAAAATAAAACCAACATTTCTTTTTTAATTTTTTAACGCGGCTGTCCCGGTGGATTCGTATGTTATTTCAAAAAATAACTTAGTTACATGGCTATTTAATGAAAGCCTTAAGGGCATACATGGTTCCATTGGTCTTAAATTATTTCAAATATGGGCTTGTCTTTTTTTTTCATTGATTAACGCGATTACCCCGGCGGATTCGTATGTTATTTCAAAAATCACTTATTTACATGACTATTAAATAAAAACCTTAAGGGCATACATGGTTCGATTGGTTCAAAATTTGGTCAAATTTTACTGTGTTTAAAACGTATTCCGTTAATTATGCCCCTTATAAGGAGTATGCCGTTACGTTTTTCTTGTAAATGATATTGGCACTTAGATTATATTACGAGGGCATGAACGGTTCGATTGTTCCGAAATGGATATTTGTTTTACACAATTGCACGTCTTCAGAGGCCCTTAGGCCCTGTCTTATATGTATGCCGATGGTTTTCCGATAAAAATATCTTGTAAACATTAATGTATTATATATGGCATACATGGTTCGATTGACTTAAAATGGTATTTTTTTTTACACATGTAAGAGTGGGTATTGGCCCACGAACGCGGTTCGATTAGTTAAAAATGTCTATTTTTATTGCAATTTCAAATTCGGTTTTCTTCTAAATGCGCCAGACGCCAACTTTCATATCATCAAAGTTTTATTCTGTGAGTGTAATATGTTCAGAATCCTGAAAGGCATACGTGGTTCGATCAGCACTAAATTTCTGTCGCTAGCTGCCGGTCTATAATTGAAATTTTAAATGCCAAAATTTGACAAGCTTACCACGAAAGCTTTATCTGAAAGATTATTCCGCTAGAATACCTAAAGTCTTAGAAAATGTCTTACAAAACATTTTCGTAAGACTTTTAGCTGTCTTTGCCAGAATAGCCCTGTTAAACCACTTAAATTGTTTATTTTTAACAAGATATCGCGGTCACTGGTCTCACAAGCTCGAAGCTCGTTTAAGGTCTATCAAGCTTGACATTATTTTGGTCCTTTTAGTACACGTTTCCATTCACTTATCACAAAGCCTACAGCTATCTCACAAGAGTGGTTTTTTCTAAAGCCAGATTGGTGTTCAATTAATAAATGATTATCATCCATATGTTTTTATAATTGGATTTTTACAACTTTCTCTAAAAATTTGTCCATGGTTTTTATTGTATTTATTGGACGCAACTCTTCATATTTATTATTATTTTTTGCCACTTTTTTACAGGAAGTATCACAGAGTCCTTCCATGAGTATGGAAATTCACCTGGCGCCAGTGATTTATTTATAATATTGATAATCATTGGTGTTAACTCCACCCAATGGCTTTGTATTAACGTTACGTTTATTTTATGAAAGTCTCATGTTTTATTGAGCATTTTACATATCATATACATTTATTACCATAAACTTAAATACACACTGGTAATTTCATACGTTACTGGTATATTGCACTTAATATCTTGATTTATTAATGTCTTCTACACTATCAATAAAATAATCATTAAATTCATTTGATATTTATGCATCGACCGTTATTTCGTTATCGCTAAATATCACAGATTCTATTTTACTTTAAGGCTTTTTAAGGACTCGTTTTTTTTTATTGTACTCCACATGGTTTTTGGACTTTCTGCTTTTACGATTTGATTTGGCTTTGTTAACTTGTTTTTTATACATACATATGTATTTCTTATATTGCAATAGTCGGACCATTTATCCATTGTATTCATTATTCGCGCTATTTCGTAAATATTTATCTTATTCCGTTTCATTTCTTCGAGCTGAGCACTAAACCGCTGCTTTGATTCAATTTTGGTATTAATTGATTTATCCTTTGTAAATTTATCAATAGTGTTCCTTCAAATATTTTCTATTTTCCTCATTTACATGTATATTTTTACTGTCATTGTGTTTAGTATCAGTTCGCACGATTTCGCGTTCAAATTTTCTTTGTTATATTCGAATACCTTTACTATTTTTTTTTTCTTGGTATGTATTTTTTGGTTTTCAAACGTTCAGCATTATTTCAATTGATTTATGTTGGATGTGAAGGCAACACTCTTTATATGTATGTACCATCAATAAAAGATCATTCGATTTATATACCATACACAGAGGGTATATTTACTTTGTCATTCCGTTTGTAATGCATAGAAGGGGGCGTGGCAGGTATAGAAAGTATATATATTATTGAATAGCGTCACCACCTGAGTCAATATAGCTGTGTCCGTCTGTCTGTCTGTCTCTTGAAATCACGTTTACGGTAAAACTAAGCAAGATAATTCAATGAAATTTGGCACACTGGTCACACCTTCTTGCAAGCTGCTAGCATATAAAAATGGGCGAAATCGGGTCACGACCACGCCTACCGCCCATATTCTATGTAAATATACCTCAGCCCATTTTGAAAAAAGTTGCTGCGATTAGGATGAAACTTGGTGATTTGGTGAACATGTGAACAAAATTAATATTGAGCTAGGTTTTAAATTTGCAAAGGCTCTTAAAGGGGCGTGATATAGCCCTAAATTTTTACTTTTATAACGCTATAACTCGTAAACCGTGCAAGATATTGTGATGAAATTTGGTACACGGATACAGTTCATATACAGTCGTGGACAAAACAATAGGGTCAGCATTAAATTTTTTGGCAACTCTTGTACGATACCAAATGAAAACTTTGGGGGAATTATTTATAGGTGTTACTAGCTCCGAAAATTATTGGTTGGAAACTTTGTAAACTAATGGTAAATTATTTATACCCTCAATATTTCGTTAAGCAGCAGTAGCACGTGGACAAAACAATAGGGTCACCTCTTTAATACAATTAAATTATTAATTTTCTGACTAAAGCAGACATTGTGAGTATAGTCTTTATTAATTTGAGTTACATATTTGTTTAATAAGAAAAAAAATCATACTAGGACGTTCATATATGGGCCGAACCAAGGATTTTACAAAAGAAGCTTGCGCTATCATTAACCAATTGCGTAATGAAAAAAAGCCAACGAAAAGTATCTCGATCGATTGGTCGTTCTCAAAACGATGTATACAATACTCTAAAACTAATAAAAACACAATTTAAAAAAGTCAGGACACGTAAAACTACGAAAAATATGACAATCTTATCAAATTAGTGTTAACCCGTGACTCATTTAAGGGCTTTGCTGCAACAACAACTGAGCTGAGGCTGCAAGTGTCCTCCAGTACTGTTAGGCAGAGATTAGTGGAAAAACATCCTTTTGGAAGAATATCGCGAAAAGTGCCTGATCCTGACTTATTGGCATAGACAAAATCGTTTGTTTTTTCACTATATCACACATTGATCACAACTGTATGTATATATTGAATTGTGTTTAAAGTGGGCGGAATCGGAAAAGTGGCCGTGGCACTTTTTAACAATCAAAAATTTTGATTTCGTATAATTCAAAATTGGCACATTCGATTTTCATAAAAATTTTAGGGATGATACTACTGAGAGCAGTAATCAATACAAGCTTCGGCAGTATACTGAAAAAACCCGTTGCAGGGCGTGGCACAGCCCACAATATTTATAAACGTTATAATTAGAGAACTAACAACGTAATCGTAATGAAATTTAGTATGGCAGATATACTTGCTAAAAGGTGTTTTCTTACGAAAATTTGGCACAATAGAACCGGTGGGCGTGGCACCTCCCATATAAGCAAAACACGTTTAATGCTATAGATAGTGTGCAATGAGAGTAATCTTCATAAAATTTGGTGCATAGATGTCAATTATTATAAGCTATAAAATTAAATAAATTTCCATGGGATTTTATCAGTGGGCGTGGCACCTCCCATATTAACATAAAGTTGGAAGTGATATTTTAAGAAAACTATTGCAGCAATTGACATGAAATATTATGTAGGTAGTTTTCTTGCTATAAGGTATGTCAGCAACTAAAGCGGGCGAAATAGCACCACTGGGCGTGGCACCTCCCATACAACTAAAATACCTTAAGTGGCATATCTATCGAAATATATGAGCAATCGTACTGAAATTTGGTATAAGAGGTTTGTTTATAGAAAGCTTGTTCTGGATCAAAGTCAATCTCGATTGTATCAGTGAGTGTGTCACCGCCCTAAATTTTAAGGTTAATTAAGGCATATATCGCAAACTATACAAGCTATTTTGCTAAAATTTAGTATGTGGACGTCAATGACGAATATATTTTATTGAACCAAAAGTAGATGGAATTGGAGAAGTGGGCGTGGCATATTTGGTTATCTGCATTTCTATTCTATTTTTTTCAACATTTTCCACATTTTTTCGACTTTTTCAATTTATTTTAATTTTCTGCAATGGTTTTCATATACTTTAGACTTTTGGAGTTTTTTTCAAATGTTTCAACACTTTTCAACCTCTTTGAACCTTATTACATTATTTTCGACTTTTTCAACCTTTTCAACGTATTTTTAACATTTATTTGGAGAGTACTTTCAGTGCAGTGTAGGGTATGTGAGTTTCGGCCTGGCCGAAGATAACACCTTTACAAGTTCTAGTTAGGTCTGTGCACATTGAATCAGCACAATTTTTGTTTAATTATTGTATATTGAATTATATTAAATAAATGAATTAAATGATCAACAGATCATAACAGCGGCGACGAGGATTACGGATTTTTCAATAAATAACATCGTTTTAAAAAATTAATAATATTCAATAGCACGAGTTAAGTTTTAACAAAGGTAAGCATGGACGCCACAATGAAAAATAAAACAATTATTTGGGCTCAATAAAAACCGAAAATACAAGAATTTTCATTCGATGCCGAGAATAACCTCACATTCGACATGTGGTATTCTCGCTCTGATTTGTTCTACGTCGACACAGGTAATCTCGACGACGCAGCGAAGGTTCGACTTCTGCTACGTAACCTCAGCTCCGCAGTTCACAACAAATACGTCAATTACATTTTGCCAAAACATCCGCGAGATTACCAATTCAAAGAAACTGTGAGCAGACTGACACAACTTTTCGGTGTGCAAAAGTCTCTTTTTAATGTGCGATATCATTGCCTACAATTAACCAAAGATGCTAATGCAGATTTTATTACATACGCTGGCACTTTCAACAAAGAATGCGAGAAATTTCAGTTAAGCAACCTAACTATGGACCAATTCAAGTGCTTAATTTTTATCATGGGTTTGAAGTCTCCGTCCGATTTTGAGGTTAGGACGAAAATGTTGGTAAGGTTAGACAGCAACGCTGAAACACTTACGCTTGAAAAATTATCAGCAGAATGCCAGCGTCTATTAAATCTAAAAGCAGATACAGCGATAATTGAAAACAACAAAAATGACTTGCATACAGTCAACCGCGTACAGGCAAATAATAATATAAAAAAGCGAGTTCCAAAAACACCATGTTGGTTTTGCGGAGGGATGCACTATACATCTGAATGTGCATTCACCAAACATAAATGTGAACAGTGCAATCGTGTGGCACACAAAGAAGGTTACTGTGATTTTGGTAAGCCGTCCAAGAATCAAAATCAGAAATTAGGTGAAAAAAAATCTAAAGAAAAAGAAAACAAGCAACAACGGTGAACGCGACAAAAAGAGAATAAACAGTATTTTTGTTACTAAACAAATAAACGTAACAAAGCGAAAATATATTCACGTTTAAATCAACGATTTTCCCATTGATCTTCAATTCGACACATCTTCAGACATCACCATAATGTCTGAAGATTTTTTCCGACAGCTTACTGTGTCAAATTCCACTGTAGTTAGCAACATAGCGCGCAGCGCAACTGGCGAGCTCCCATTATCGACACAGTTCAAATGTAATGTTACATTCAGGGGCAAACAGACATCAGCAACATGCTATGTTACACCAATTCAAGATCTCAATGTGATGGGATTAGATTGGATCACAGCACTCAAACTCGACAACGAGCTGATCAACTCCGTTTGTAACAAAATTAACGAAGGATTACACAAAAATCAGGAAAGTATAGACTTATGTATTTCTACGAATATATCACTGCTGAAAAAATCATTTCCAGCTGTTTTTGATGACAAACTTGGTCTTTGTACAAAAGCAAAAGCACATCTTACCATCCAGCCAAATAAGCAGCCCGTTTTTCGCCAAAAACGACGAGTCGCTTACTCTATACAAGGTCTTGTAGAAACAGAACTGCAACGTCTTCAAGATATTAATGTTATATCTCCAGTCAACACCTCAGACTGGGCCGCTGCAATCGTGGTTACGAAAAAAGCTAATGGCAACGTGAGGATATGCGCTGATATCTCAACCGGCTTGAACGACGCTTTAGAGATGTACCAATATCCGCTACCATTGCCCGAGGATCTTTTTGCACGACTCGCCAATGCCAAAATTTTCAGTCACATCGATCTCTCCGACGCGTTTCTTCAAGTAGAAGTCAATGACGATTCGAAGCATCTGCTCACTATCAACACCCATTTAGGTCTACTTCGATACAACCGTATGGTTTTCGGTATAAAAACATTTCCGGCCATATTCCAGCAAATTATGGATAAAATGTTAACCGGGCTCACAGGAGTCGCTGCATATATCGATGATATATTCATAGCTGGAAAAAGCCAAGATGACCATGATCAGAAACTACATGCCGTTCTAAAACGCATCCATGATTTTGGTTTTAAGCTGAAGTTTGATAAATGCAGGTTTTATTCAACTGAAATCAAATATCTGGGCTTCATTATAAATCAAAATGGCTTACAGCCAGATCCAGAGCGCACTGTAGCCATTAATCAAATGCCTGAACCAACAGATGTTTCCGAATTGCGATCGTTTTTGGGCGCCATCAATTTTTATGGATAATTCAATGGAAATTTACGCACTTACAGAGGTCCGCTAGATGAACTGCTAAAATTAAACGTCAAATGGCACTGGAATCAAAAACACCAAGAATGTTTCAGAAAGTTAAAAGATATTCTTTCATCAGATTTATTGTTGACTCATTTTGATCCACAGTTGGACATAGTAGTCGCGGCTGACGCATCAAATTACGGACTTGGTGCTACCATTTTGCACGAGTATCCTGATGGCTCGATGAAAGCAATACGCCATGTAGCACGCTCACTCACACCAGCAGAAAAGGGCTATAGCCAAATTGAATAATAAGGTTTAGCCATCGTTTTTGCGCTCACCAAATTTCATAAAATGATTTTTGGCCGCAAGTTTAAACTGCAGACCGATCATAAACCATTACTTGCAATTTTTGGTAACAAGAAAGGCATCGCAGTTCATCAAGCGAACCGATTACAGCGTAGGACTATAAAACTTTTGGCCTACGATTTCGATATCAGCTACATATCAACAAAAAATTTTGGGCATGCTGACGTTTTATCCCGTCTAATGGATAGAAACGCAACTCCATCTGAAGATTTTGTCATAGCCGCTATCAAATTTGAAAATGAAATCCACCAAATACTAGCGGATTCAGTTACGAAGCTTCCTGTTACACACAAAATGGTGATGTATGAATCACAAAAAGACGTATCACTACAAGCCATCATACGCTACGTCAATGAAGGCTGGCTAAATGTTTTAGAAAGTGGAGATGAAATAAAACAGTTTGCGAATCGGAAAACTGAACTCAGTATAGTTGATGGATGTCTCATGTTTGGAAATCGCATCGTCCTACTGAAAATTTTACGTAAAAGAGTTTTAAAACAGCTACATAAGGGACACCCTGGCATCGAACGTACCAAATCGATAGCAAGAAGTTTTGTTTACTGGTACAACATAGATTCTGACATCGAATCGCTTATTCGAAACTGCAATGGATGTGCAGCAGCAGCAAAACTACCAAAAAAAACACTTTTTCATCCATGGCCAACTCCATCCGAAGCTTGGAAACGCCTTCACATTGACTATGCCGGCCCAATTGATAACACCTATTTTCTAGTTGTCGACGCTTACTCAAAATGGCCTGAAATAATTCCAACAACAACAATTTCAAGTAACAAAACTTTCGAAATGCTGGTATTCCAAAAGTTATCGTTTCTGATAATGGAACACAATTTGTGAGTTCACAATTTCAACAATACCTTGCAAAAAATGGAATTACACATTTTCGCTCTAGTCCATATTATCCTATGTCGAATGGACAAGCCGAACGATTTGTGGACACATTTAAAAGAGCTCTCAAGAAACTAAAAGGGGAGGATACGACCGTACAAAATCTTCAAACATTCCTTCAATGTTACCGGTCAACTCCAAACAAAAATACACCAAAACACACATCACCAGCAGAAGCTTTATTTTGGCGTAATACACGTACACCATTAAGTCTGATACTGCCTAGCCAAGCTAATCACACGGATATAGTAGATGTGTTTCACCAAAAACAAAATATGCGACAACAGTTTAATCTAAAGCATGGCACTAAAGAAATAACGTTTCAACCACATCCGCACGTTTTTGTAACCGTACATTCTTATAACAAATTTGAATGGCAGTCTGCTAAAATTATCGAAAAATTTGGAACGTTATTTACAACTTGAGGTTGGAAAACGGAAAAGTAATCCGTGCACATGCAAATTAAATTCGTAAACGCTATGTTGAAGCATGTGCCATAGAGCAGCGATTCTTAAACTGTGGTCCGCGGACCCCTGGGGGTCCGCGAAACAATTTTGACATCAATAATTTTAAATCATCAAACTTTTCGTTTTATTCAAATAACTCATTTATTAAAAATTCTACATGGCCATGACTTTTTGAATGATTGCACATATTTTTAAAAAACAAAGTGTGCATTTACTTTTGTTCAAACCCTGAATACCCAGCACCAAACAGTTTCCACTCTTCGCACTGTTTGACAACATAATCAGTTTTTAAAAATTTCATTTTGAGCCTACAAGGTGCAGGTTCAAATAAATTGAAAGTTGAAGATAAAATAGAAGCGATTATAAAAAAAAACGAATTATGGTCAAAACGCATTCAAAATATGTGTATGAGTCTTTTCCAAAACTCAGCGATTTTATAGAATTTTCTAATAAAGATCTCGATAATGACAGGCGGCTGCATTTTGTCGAATACTTAACCCATTAACCCACCTTTTAAAATCAAAAATCATCGACTATGTGAATTTCTTTTTTATGAAAATGACATAAAATGCTTTTAAAATATGAAAACAATAAAAAAAAAATTTCAATCAGTAGGCTTTTGAGCCTGTTCCCAAACTGGGACAACGGCAGAATATATGAGCATTCTTTAAATTTTTTGTAATTTTTTTCATTCAACTCGTTAAAACTATGATAACTCAAGTGTTTTGCTTTGCAAATCAAGCTCAAACTTTTTAAATTTTTACACAAAACGCTTCCAATGAAGACTAATGAACACTGATTTTTTCAAAATACGCTAAATCGACGATGAAGTATCAAAACCAAGCAAAATATTAAAAAAAGTTTAGTCGTTTTCCCTTCATTGTTTATGTGGATAAATTTTGGAAAATTTTTTTTTTTTTGGTTGAATTTCCAGCTATTTGATTGTGCTGTACCCAAGCAGGTACAGTGGCTAGGAATGGGTTAATGCCTTTAAAAAGCAACTTCCGGAAGTATTTACCCTGTCCTGATTCTGACAACGACTGGATCAGGGATCCATTCAACACAGATGTTATAGTAATGCTAAGCAATTACCGACATTAGAGCAACTAACTTTTAGTTACTCCTAAAATCCGATTACCTTGCATTTGCAAATAAGGCCGGCCCTCCAAAACTTGATTCCATGTATTTGTGTGAACAGACTCTTTTGGTACTAATATATATAAAATCAAAGTATAGAAACCAGCTTAATATAGTAGCAGACCTGAGAATAAAACTTTCGAATATAGAGCTCGAAATTGTAGATTTGGTTTCAAGAAAACAACATCATCCATCTCATTCAGTAAAAACTTCTACACAAGAAAATATAAAAAATTTTGCTTATAAAATAACCAAAAGTCACCAAAAAAATAATTTTCATTATAAGCTCTATTATTATTATATTCTTTATTAAAAAAGATATAACAAAAACAATTTATTTTCTAAGCTTTATTTTGACCAAGAAATATTTGTCTGAGTTTAATGTACATTTTTTAACTTGAAACTTTATTAATTCTCTTACTTTTCCACAATTTTTATTCATTTTGTATTTTAATTACATGAAAATTCTAATAAAAAATGTTTGCCTCTATAAATGCTAAGTACAGAGAGATATATTGTATAAGTATCAATAGTTATTAGAAAGTAGTGTCTGCAGGCTTGTCAACTTTTGGATCTTCAAAAACCGGTCATAAATAGTGTTGAAAAGACCTTTAAAAACCGAAAAAATTAAATCAAAATAAAAATACTTCGTTCTTAATCTCGTCAGATAACCGGACATTTTATGTCTGGTTGAGTTTGACAAAGGTTGGCAAGCCTGAGTGTCTTTGTCATTATTGAGCCAGAAATTAAGCGGAGAACGACGTGAAATGTCTAGGGTTGGGATGGGGTCCGCAAAAAAAAACTAGCTCGATAAGGGGTCCTCGGACTACATAAGTTTAACAACCCCTTCCATAGAGGAACAGAGAAGCAAGTTCTCACTGGCTGAAGCATTTGGGCAACTTGACGCAATAGAAACAGAGAATGCCAATGTGATGAAAATATTATCGTGACCAATTCGGATCCGATTGCATCGATGTCACCTTCAACAACTGACTCCGAGAACCCGTACCATCACGATCAACTCACTGTCGTAACCGTAAACCGTATATCAATATCTTATTTCAAAACCAAGATATCTGCATTTTTCTAAATTAATAGACCTGAAATTCTTCGATTCGGCGTTGACATACAGCTATGGATATATAAATGGCACATTTTTTTATATTTTATTTCTAATGCTACAGTATCGTAAATATTATTAACAAACAACAAGTGTTTGGTTTTTTGCAAAGATATATCCTTCATATTTAATAATAATACGAAATTCAGCTATAATCCATTAACCAAAAAAAAAAATTATCAAAATGTAAAAAAACTGATGAAATGAGCGGGACACATACAGCTGTGTTCACGAAAATAGTAGTGCCGTTGGGTCCTAGGTGTTTTACTATAAAATTAAATGATGAGTACAATTTTCATTTAAAGTTTTGAAAAAATAGTAATGTATATTCATTTCCGAGAATATTTACAGTTTCTTTTATTATAAACTTTTATTTATATTAACGCAATGGCTTAATCAAAATAAAATTCAAAAATAATGCTGTTCACGAAAATAGTAGTGGTTACTAAAATTAAAAAAAAAAGCGACACAACTTAATTTAAACAACATGTTACATGTTATACATGTTTGTTTGGGTCTAATATTTTGTGATAAATGCTTTATTGTTTATTACGACTTTGCATTGACGTGGAATAGATTAAATAAGGCCCTTACAACGCTTCACAAAAATTTCAGCCCAAGTCCCTTTAAACATTTGTCATTTGATGGCTTTGTTGTTGTTACGATTCGTTTGATATCTCCTCAGAAATTTTCTATCCGATTAAGGTCCGGAGACTCAGCTGGCCACGGCATCACGTCGATTTTTTAAGATACAAACATTCATAAGCTAGTTTACTAGCGTGTTTAGGATCGTTATCCTGTTGAATCGTCAATTTTAAAGGCATTTTCCGACTGGCATACGGTAGCATTACATCCTTCAATAAATTAACGTACACTGCTTTGTCTATAATACCTATGAACAAATAGATAGGGCCAATGCCAGTCTAGCAAAAGTAAGCCCATACTATAATGGTCAGTCCACCATGTTTAACTGTCTTGGTAGTGTATTTGGGGTGGTATTCTGTGTTTGGTTGACGACGAACATACTGTCTGGAGCCTCTTCCACCAAAAAAAAAATACTTTGCTCACATCTGACTATAATACGTTGCGCCACTCTTCGGCATTTCATTTCATATAATCTTTTGCAAATTGTATTCTTGCAACGACGTGCTTCTTCGTCTAAAGGTATACCCTCCTGGAACTTCTTGTATTCAAATTATTTTCCATTAGTCGACGACGAATTGTCACAGCACTGATCGACAGATTTGGCTGATTTTTAATCATTTTTGAGGACGCTGAGGGCTTAGTCTTGCAATATCGCGCACTTCGTCTGTCGTCTAATAACGAAATCTGGAGCTTACCACCACGATTTTCAGGTTTCTTAGAATAGGTAATGGCATTAAATATCAGGTGCAGTGTATCCAACCATATTTTCAGTTTCCTTGAAGGTCTTGCCCTGATTCCTTAGCCTAATTATTGATTCTATCTTTTCGATTCAGCAATTCTTTCCTCTACCCACTAAAAAAAGAAGAGTACCTCGATTTCAATAAATTCATATAAGCACATTATTGAATTACTTAACTACACTTACTTATGGCGGTTTTCTAGAATTTTTAATTTTTTTCAACTAATTACGTAAAGCACTACTATTTTAACGAACAGCAGCTTTTTGGTGCAAATATGTAAATGCATCACAAATAAGACAACACGAAACAAAAGTAACGGGATTTTTTTGCTTTTCTGTTCTTTTTATTCAGTCCTACGAAAATATTACTAATGAAAGAGACCGTAGTTTTAATATAAAAGTAATTTTTATTAAAAGAAAAGTAATTATAAAATTGTATTTAACATTAAATTAGGATTGACAAAAGAACGTGTTCGTATCGACCGCTTTAACTCGTATTCGCGACGCAACTGAACTCTTCTCTCTCTCTTCTCTTCTTGCCTAGTACTCGTCACTATTGAGTGGTGCCTTACAGTCGGCCATTCCTGTCAATTCGATGACGCCCTCGTCTTCAAGATCAGATTCGTTAACTTCATCGGGTGGTAATTGGCACCATGGTTTGATACGATCGGTGGAGTACACTGAAGAATACTTTCGCTGCTGTTTTACCCCTGGTATGCTTGAAACTACGTATCGGTCATTATCAAGTGCGGCAGTGATGATAAATGGACCCTTGTACTTTGGTTCTAATTTTCGTGAAGTACCGGTGCTTTGAGGCTCATTCTCCACCAATACTAAATCATTTCGAACATATTTCGATGGCTGTCGATGTTGATTGTCAAACCGCTGTTTTGCTTTTATCCGCGTTTGACGTATATTTTCTGCAGCTTGCTGACGTATCTCGTTCATTTTTGATTCGTCAATCATTTCGGTACGTTGTAACGCTAACACCAATTTGTTTTCCAAAATATCTCGTGGTTGGAAACTAAAGAGTAATTCTTGAGGTGTTTTTCCAGTTGACTTGTTTTTTGTTGAATTGATAACCCATTGAATTCGCCGTAACTGCGTATCCCAATGCTTATCGTTGTCCGTTGATGGTAGTAGCATGCTTAAAATTGTTTTATTCATGCGCTCTACTTGACCGTTAGCGCGCGGCGTACGTACTGCGGTCAATGTATGTTTGAAATCATTGTTATCGCAATATTTCTTAAAATCTTTAGAAGTAAACGCACTTCCTCTATCGGAGATGAGTCGCTCAGGAACACCCATATAGCTGGTAACCTCGTTCAAAATATCGATGACATGACGTGTTGCTGTGCTTTTTACCGGTCGAACAATAACAAACTTCGTAAATGCGTCTGCAATCACCAACACATGCTCATTTCCTTTCGAACTTCGAGGAAACGGTCCCAAATGATCAATATGGATCACACGAAATGGTACCGGATCCATGTCGTCAAAATGATATTCGCCTTCTCGCGTTCCGCCTTTTTGTTTGTTGTATGCACACTCTATGCAAGAGTTCACGCAGGACTTCACTGTATTACGCATTCGTGGAAACCAAAAGTTTTTCAAGAGAATCTCGATGGTTTTGTTAACGCTAGCATGTGCTGCTCTTTTGTGATGTTCTCGTACTAATTGTTTTTTTGGCTCTGGCACACGATATGGTCTTTGAGCAATCGGTTCTGTCGTTGTCAGCTCAATTTTCATTTCGATTGCGTCAGTCAACCCGACTTCGCTCATATCGACAACAAACACATCGCGATTTTCATTAACAATATTGAAAATTAAATTTTTATATTTTAGTTCGTTTAATTCACAACAGATATCGTCCATTTCAATAAATTTTCGAACGTTTGACGTATTTTCTAAAGTCAATATATTACTTTGAAAAACCGCGCGAATGTTATTTTCACTAAACAAATTTTGTCCAATCAAAATATCAGTTGTTAAAAAGTCATCGTCAACAATGTAAAGTTCAATTCGAAAGCTTAAGTCATCAATTATCACGTCGGTAATAACTTTTTGTTTAGCGAGGAAAACTCCTCCACAAATGCCATTTATTTTTAATAAACACGGTTCTTTTTTTTTATTTAATATGTTTGCGACTGATTCCCGAATCATATGGCATTGACTACCAGTGTCAATAAAAGCGCTCAACTTATTATCACATATATATATATGTTTTATAAACATGTCATCGACTTGACTACATTTCGCTTCACGCACAGTTACGTTTTGTTTTCCACAATTTTCTGGTTCATTTCGTTGATGCACTTTTTGACAGTCCTTGCATCGCTTGCGACGTTGTGGTTTTGGACACTTACTCGATATGTGACCAGTCTCAGAACAATTATAACAAACAATTGTTTTTGAGTTTACTTCACTGTCGTTTGATTTCAAATCTGTATTTCTTTTATCACTTTTAATTTTTTCATTAAATTTGGGAAAACGATTATTTGCATAAGCCGACACATTTTTTAAGTAATCATCTAAAGTTTCGCGCATGTGTTTCATTGAAGTAAAATTAAGTGCAGCAATTGCAAGTTGCAACTCGCGGTGTTTTAGCCCGTCGCGTGTATATTTTATTATTGCTGATTCGCTTATTTTATGACGTTTTCCTAACGCACTCATTCGAAAACAGTATTCGGTTACTGTTTCATTTTGCTGTCGCGTAGCGCTGCTCATTTTAAAATGAGTTTCAGCTTCATCAAATACTGTTCCAAACTCTGCTGTTAACGCGGTCGCGAGACTACTCCAATTCAAATAAAGTTCACACGTTGCATCTAGCCACAACTTAGCTGGTCCTTTTAACTTTCCGTACACAGCTAACAACACACTTTTTTCCTCCCAACCGTACGCAACAACAAATCGATTTACTCGATCAACAAATTGTTCTACAGAAAATGTGTCTTTTGTTGGATCGAATTCAGGTAGCATCTCAGCGATTTCTTTTATCGAAAAATTATTACGAAAAGTATTGGAATTCAATCCTGCCACAGGGAATCCTGAATCCTCTGAAATCGTTTGTTTGCAAACTTTCATTTGCAACGTTTACGTCACCACCGCTCCAAGTTGGAACGTTTACTCGCGAATTTCGTACCGTGGACAGTACGTTTTGCATCATTTGACGCAGCTCGTCAATTTGTGTTTTCAAGGATGGTTCACTTTCGACACATTCGAATTCAATGTCGTCACTGTTAACGGCTTCAGTGAGCCGCTGCACAAGCTCAGCTTTTGACCCCGTTGACGTTAGATTTTTTTCGCGAAGCAATTCTTTAAGCTTGTCAACTTTTAAATTTGCAATTTTTATTTTTTTCTGACGTTTCTTTGTTTACCAAAATTCGTATTTTATGTCGTAGTTTATTTTGTTTTTTATTTCGTAGTTTTCGTTTCGTAGTTTATTTCATTTTTTATTTCGTAGTTTTCGTTTCGTAGTTTATTTCGTTTTTTATTTCGTAGTTTTCGTTTCGTAGTTTATTTCGTAGTTTTCGTTCGTTTCTTTTTTTATGCCTTTTACTCGCTATTTTAGTGACGCCAAAATTCAAAAACCAACCGCTGTTTATTTGTTGAAATTTCGCGTAACCTTGAGCAATTATCGCGGGAGTCTCACTTTCGCACTAATAAAATTTGTAACATTTGTGTACCGAACACGAGCACTATCCCACTTCTGAACTGAAAGAGACCGTAGTTTTAATATAAAAATAATTTTTATTAAAAGAAAAGTAATTATAAAATTGTATTTAACATTAAATTAGGATTGACAAAAGAACGTGTTCGTATCGACCGCTTTAACTCGTATTCGCGACGCAACTGAACTCTTCTCTCTCTCTTCTCTTCTTGCCTAGTACTCGTCACTATTGAGTGGTGCCTTACACTAAGGAGTTCAATTTGTAAGGCAAAATATTTTAGAAAAGAGATATAAAGGTCATGTCTTGCAGCACTACTATTTTCATGAACACAACTGTAAATGGCACAATCTGGAGAAAAGAGAAAATATCGTGTTCAAATTGCATTTGTTGACTTTTTGGTATGCAAAAACATTTAGATCATTGAGATCTTGTGCTGTAGACTTTGTTTTTGATGATAGCTTTACACGTGCGACCCACACTCTCCACAATTTTTCGCGTTTTGTTTTGGATATGACATACTAATCTTTCTGTGCGGCAGACCATATTTGTATAATTTTTTTTTACGATTTCAACCTAGACTTCGTTCTATAGGTTCTCTATTGAAATTAAGTCAGGGCTCCGTGCGGGCCAATCCAAAACGTCGATCCTTTACGCAGAAAACCAATTATTCCCTACTTTGGAGCAGTATTTAGTGTCATTATATGGCAAAAATGTCCACTTAATTGGCATGGAATGAATTGCATGTGGTTCCATATGGTTTGTCAATGTGTCCAAATATTGAAACTTATCCATTTTGTTATTTATTTTTATAAGCGGACCTACACCATGCCAACAAAATACACTGCAGACCATACTGTTTTCACACCAGTGAAAATATGACGTGCATTCCGCACAACATATGTAGTTGAAGAAAAGGACCACCTTAAACACGGAGTTCTTCTTGTGGTCCTTATCGTTGAAGTGTAAAATTCATTCATATTTGTTGTCAATACATTTAAATGTTAAATATTTTTGTTTTTGCAAAGCTAAACTGTATATCAGTTATATACATGTGTATATATGTGCGAAAACATACTGTTTGAGTGGTCTGATTTTATAAAAACTGTTTCTTGTTTTTATTTTTTACAGCGCATATGTACGTAAGTATACATAGGTTTTAACGGGTCATCAAAGCTTTCGTATATGCTTAATTTCTTTTATGACTGAATGTCTTTTTTTGAATAGTTTTTAAAATTTCACTATTTTTTGTTTAATTGTTTTTTCTAAACACATTTTTCAAATTTTCCAATTGTTGATTTTACTTCCATTTAGATATATTTTTGTATAAATAGTTTTTTAATTTTTTATTTTAAGATATCACTCATACATATTTTGTAGAAAGAGCGAAAAAAGGACAAAAAAAAATTGAAAAGGGCAAAAATCACAAAAAACAATATCTCCCAGTTATTAACAGACTCAAAAGTACAGAACATCTATATAAAATTAACACTCTTAAACGTTCCACAGCCTTGAAAAAAATACGTGGAACGGGTCCAACACTAAGACCCACGCGAGCGACCACATACGAAAACACGTCTGTACTCGTTCACGGACAAAACGAAAGACCGACATATAGGGCTATTGTAATCCACTGACACATCAAAAAGTTTTTTTTTGAACCGCTCTAGTGTACATACATATGGTACATACATATAAAAGCAGTGATGTCAATAAGTACGTATAAAAAGAGTGTTGCCTTTACATCCAACACCTCCCCGGTTAAGTAAAGATGTTGTTAATTTGGTACACATCTTTCCACATGCTTGCGTGCTCGTACAGTTCGTCTAGGTACAATAAAATTAATGTACCACTGGATTCGCGGTAAAATATTATATCAAGATTTTGGCACTTGAAAGTAGAAAATCGGCATTTTTTAATTTGTGTCCGGGCAATTTTCAATTTTTTTATAAGAAAAGAAGAAGAAGAAAAAGTGATCACGGATTCGAGTTCCTCGATTGATAAGAGTTCGAAAAGCATACCCACTTTGTTGCAAAATTTGATAACCTCTTTAGCTTGCACCATTTTTTAAATCATTATCTTCGAAAACTTAAAACAGGCGGCGCACAGTGGATTTTTGTGGCCATAAATAGGAAGATTTTGAAAGTACTAGGGATTGAAAAAATTTTTAAGAGAATCGTCAGAGAATACTTAGGGAATGAAAAAAAAACTACAAAAGTATTAAATTTGTTTTGAGTTTAGTGACACAGTGGGCTCAAAGTTGAACTTTGTACACCAAAAATGTTCTATGAAACTTTTTGGATAAAGCGCTCTAGTTAACTTGTTTGAAACTAAATGCTATAATATAGCATATTGGCGGAAGGTACATTACTTCCACTTTATAAAAATCAATTTTATTTTGTTTATCGTCTTTATATGAATTGTACGGATTTTTCAAAAATTTTATTGAAAAATGATAAAAGTGGAAAATTAGCAAACTTTGACAGAAAAAAAAAGGATATCTCCGGATTTCGAAAATTTTTTTATATGTAATGTAAGAAAGTATGGTTAGCTAAAATACAAATTTTCAGCTGCAAATTTTCACAATTTTTTTTTTATCAAGTTTTTCCTAATGTAGTTTTAGAAGGAACAAAAAATAATGACTTTTATGAAATGCTCTTATTAATTTATTTTTATTGAAATATACCAAAATTGCATATTAGCATAAAGTTTATAGATCATACTTTTCAAAAAATGTTTATTTGAGCTTCTGTATTCTATGTGTGAATTATGATAATTTTTTTAAAATTAGGGCTGTAAAAGTCATAATTGAGAAAATTGGCAAACTTTGACAAAATAAAAAAAAAATATATCCCCGGATTTCGGAAATTTTTTAATATGTTATGTGAGAAAGTATGGTTAAGCAAAATCCAAGATTTCAGCTGCAAATTTTCAGAATTTTTTTTTTTATGATTTTTTTTCTACTGCAACATTTGAAGGAAAAATTATTTTTATTTCTTCACATTTTGCAACGCTTTATAATAATTTTATCGATTGTAAAGGCTTACAGTGTGAAATAAGATGCTTAAATTTTGAAAGAAGTTCCTTTTAGTAGAGAGGAACTGAAAAGGGATATTTTTTCTCTTTCTATCCCCCTTGGGTTCACCCTTTTTATCCCTGAATATAACGTAGTGAAGATATGGTAGATGCAGCATATGGGGCTTAAGTCCGATTATGAACATTTTTATTATTATCATTATTTTTTTATTATTATTTTTTTTATTATTATTATTTTTATTATTCTAATTATATATTTTCCAGTGAATATATTAAAAATATTTATGTTTTTATTTATATGTAATTGTTATTTTATATTTTCCAATAAATTCGTTATTTATATTCTGTATCTAGTTTTCAAATGTGGTGTTTAATATATGTAGTTTTTTATTTTTCTCTAATAACTTGTAAACTATAAAAGATATCGGGCAATTTATAAAATTTTTGAAATCAGCATAGCCAATTTATTGGGAATTAATACCCATTTTGAAACAAAACATCAAAAACCATTCTACCTTTGTATGGAAGGTAGGCGTGTCCGTGAACCGATTTTTTCATATTCAGAAATTTTTGTTGTTTTGACCCAAAAACGTCTGTGCCAAATTTCAAGACTCTAACGCTATTACTACTGCCACCTTTTTTTATTTTTCTCTACTAACTTGAAAACTATAGAAGATATCGCAAAATTAGTATTTTTTTTGAAATCAGCATTGCCAAATTAAAGGGAATTGATACCCATTTTGAAAAAAGGTCTCACCCACATCTCAACTTTGTATGGGAGGTAGGCGTGTCCTTGAACCGATTTTAATTATATTCATAAGTTTTTGTTGTTTTAACCCAAAAAACGTCTGTGCCAAATTGGAAGACTCTAGCGCTATTACTAATGTTAATGGCCACCTTTTTTGTTTTTCTCTAATAACTTGAAAACTATAAAAGATATCGCAAAATTAGTAACATTTTTGAAATCAGCATTGCCAAGCCAAAGGGAATTGATACCCATTTTGAAAAAAGGTCTCAACCACATCCCAACTTTGTATGGGAGGTAGGCGTGTTCGTGGACCGATTTTACTCATATTCACAAATTTTTCCTATTTTTACATTTTAAACATATGTACCAAATTTCAAGAGTGTAGCGCAATTATTACTATTTATGGCCGCCGTTCCATACAAATCCATCCGCTGTGCGGCGGCAATCCAGTTTTCAAAATTGATGAAAATCCTTATGGGTTGTTTTGTCTAGACATATAGGGCTATTGTAATCCACTGACACATCGTGAAAAAATCAAAAAGTTTTTTTTGAACCGCTCTAATTTACACATCAATAAAAGATCATTCGATTTTTCTAGTTAGTTCTGTGCACATTGAATCAGCACAATTTTGGTTTAATTACAGTACTCGACAAGAAAATTGCGGCAAATAAAAACCGCTATTCCTATAGGGAAATTTCCCGCTGAATCCGAAAATCATAGTGGTTTTGCTGGATCAGGTCTGGTTTTCGAGATAAAAACATGCACTGTCCCGAGAGGTAACGCCATATAGGCTCGATTAAAAACGTTATTATACATGATACTTATCCCAAAACTTTTTGTTTCCTAAAAGTAGAGATCACGACAAAAATTTTGGAGTAATATATGTCGCAACAGCACCACTAGTTTGGTCACTATGGCTAAAAACAGGTCAACAAAAATGCAATTTTTGAAAAAAATTTCAACTTTGGCACCTTATAACTCGAAAAAAATCTATTGAACTCAAAAAGTTAGCTATCCTATCTTGTAGTATGTTGTAATCTAAAAATTTTAAGTAACCTGATCCAGCAAAACCACTATGATTTTCGGTTTCAGCGGAAAATTTTCCTATAGGAATGGTGGTTTTTATTTGCCGCAATAATATTTTGCAAAAATTTGCCGAGTAGTGTTATTGTATATTGAATTATATTAAATAAATGAATTAAATGATCTATTTATGATCGGATATTTTCTTTTCGAACTTTACTTGTGCAACTAATTTATTTATATTTGAAATTACATAATCAATTAAGTTTTTTGTATTTTGTGTTATGCGTTTGTTCTTGAACTACAGTCGTGTTCGAAATAATAAGAACAACATAGACAAAAATTGAAATCGTCGTACAAAATTTTAATAATAATATTTTATAATGTCGATTTTTATTGTAATAACTAAACACACATTAAGGTTTTAAAAAATGGAAAAAGTGATGACCAAATCTGTCCCCATTTTTTTTTAATGACAATATTGTTGCCTTAAGTCCAAAATGAGCTGTTCGAAAAGATAAGAACAAGGATAAAAAATATACAATACTCAATTTTTATGTTCATCAAATACGCTCTCATGACATTATATTCAATACGAAGTGGCTCCCCCATAATTTTTGACTACAATGGCACACCTGGACTTAATTTAAAAAATATCATGCTGCCTAGCAGGCGCGCACATTGGTCTGGAGTAATTTTATGCCAATTCTCTGGAATAACTTGCCACAAGCTGCTTTTCTCGCGGGTTTTCGTGCTGCTACGACACGTTGGATTATGCCTCATAAGTTCTTTATAGAATTTAAGTCGGAACTTTGAGGTGGCCACTTCAGAATCTTGGTGGATTGTGGGCCCAGCCAAGATTTGACAAGTGGAGATTAATGTTTTGGGGGATTATCAAGCTGGAAAATCCATCTCAGCGGTAAATTTTTGGTGTAATCGGTGGTCAAATGTTCCCTTAGTATATTCCTATATAAATAATTTAAGTGTAAGGGTCGCCAGGGCAACCACTGATGTCGTTAAAAAAACGTCAAAAAAAGTCGTCGGTTCGCAAACGGAACACTTTTTCAGAGGACTGACTTTTAGAATATGATTTATTCTTTGAGTGAAGTATGTTGCATATAGAGACTAACATCGCTCCCAAGTACGTTGAACTTGGATTCATCACTTTAAATAATCATACTCCAAAAATTCGGGCCTTTGAAAAAGTGCTCCGTTTGCGAACAGACAACCTTTTTTGATGTTTTTTTTTTAACGACATCAATGGTTGCCCTGGCAACCCTTACATTTAAATTTTTTATATAGGAATATACTAAGGGAACATTTGGCCACCGATTACACCAAAAATTTTCCGCTGAGATGAATTTTCCAGCTTGATAATGGCCCAAAGCTTTAATCTCCACTTGTCAAATCTTGGCTGGGCCCACAATCCACCAAGATTCTGAAGTGGCCACCTCAAAGTTCCGACTTAAATTCTATAGAGAATTTATGAGGTATAATCCAACGAGTTGTAGCAGCACGAAAACCCGCGAAAAAAGCAGCTTGTGGCAAGTTAATCAAGAGAATTGGTATAAAATTACTCCAGACCAATGTGCGCGCCTGCTAGGCAGCATGATATTTCTTAAATTAAGTCCAGGTGTGTCATAGTAGTCAAAAATTATGGGGGAGCCACTTCGTATTGAATATAATATCATGAGAGCGTATTTGATGAACATAAAAATTGAGTATTGTATATTTTTTATCCTTGTTCTTATTTTTTCGAACAGCTCATTTTGGACTTAATGAAACAATATTGTCATTAAAAAAATGGGGATAGATTTGGTCATCACTTTTTCCATTTTTTAAAACCTTAATGTGTGTTTAGTTATTACAATAAAAATCGACATTATAAAATATTAGCCGTGTTTTATTCGTTTTGGTTAAACCAAAATTCCATACAACTTCGTGAACCAGCTCAATTCAATTGATTGAACTTTTTTTGTCTATGCTATGCTATGCTGAATTCGAAAAATAGATGTCGCACATAGCAAGTAGTTCTAGACACAAACCTAAAATAATAAAATTTTTTTGGCAGCATTGCTTGAATTTTGCAGTTACGGTTTTAGGTCACGCGGGGCCTTATGCATACGGTAAGTGCTGGGCCCAAATATTAAAATAAAATCACATAATAAAAACACAAACAAAGATGAATCAATAGTCATTAATCGCTGCTTTGATTCTGCTTTCATTTTTCTTTTTTAATATACATAACGTCAAATAGATTTGTTCTTCATCTTCTATCGTTGATTTTTTTCTATTCCCGGAAAACGAAAGAAAAACATTGGCATAAGCGTCTGCGACGCTATAAATCAGTCCAAAAGCAATTGATACCAATTTCTTGAAAAAAAAAATGTAATGATGCGTGAGGCCCCTTACCGTGCTAGGCCCCGTTCAACCATACGAGTTTGCCACTATCAGAACGGCTCTGATTTTAAAACAGAACACTGTCATGCCACCTAGTGGTCAGTACCAGAATTAAAAAAGTTTAAACTTTTGCGTTTTATTCACTTTTAGGTTTAACCAAAGCGAATAAAACACGGCTATTATTATTAAAATTTTGTACGACGATTTTAATTTTTGTCTATGTTGTTCTTATTATTTCGAACACGACTGTAATTGTTTAAGATAGTTATCTCTAAGAAATTTTTCAATAGCATCTTTTTTTATCCAGTCTATGTTAAAATCGACTGCAATTATTAGATTTTGAATTGGATCCATCAGCTGGACTATTTTTGAAAAAATCAAAAAATTCTTTTTTTGAGCTACTTGGGGAACTATATGCTACAAAAATATTAACACGAGTCTACATTTTACACCGCTCCCAACCAATATTTACTTTTTCTGCTCAAATAACTTTAGGGAAAGTTAGGCCTCAACAATTGCATTGAAACATTGTTGGTTTCCATTCTTTGTGGTGTACATTTTCGCGAATTTCAATGGCTTCTCTCGAGGATTACATTATGTTTTTTAATTTTTTCAATTAATTCTCTCTCTTCGTGTTGGAACGACATTCTTCTTATTACAAATCTTGGGCACTTTTATCTCATATTTATCACCAATCTTTTTTTCTATTGCATTTCTTATTTTATCCCTTTCTTTTTAATTTTCACTTTCAATAATCATTGTGCCATTGAATTTTGTTCCTATATTTATTATTTTGAATTCAATTGGGTCTAATTTTTTGTTTAAGTCCTCTTTAGTTATCTTAATACCATTTTGGGCTTTCGGTTTAATAATCAGCCGCACTTTTTTCTTGATTTCAGGAACAATTTTATTTGCACTAGTTTCTTTCACACTTTTCAATACATTGGCATATGACCTTTTTTCCGACTAGGTACTCTTCACAATTTTTTTTTTCTTGCACGCATGTTTTTTATTTTCTTTTTTGTTTATTTCCAATTTGATGTTTCATTAATTTTTTTAATTTCAATCAAATCTTTTTCACATGATTCCTGAACATTTTGCATGAATTTCATTTCATTTTCATTTTACAACGCCCTTCAATTCCTTGAAGTAATCCTTTAATTACATCCTCGCTTCTTTTTAATGAGAATTCAAATTCATTCATATATATATTCTTTTAAACCATTTTGATTGCTCTTCACTGATAACTGTACATCTTTTATGACTAAGCCAACGTTTTGAATATACCATATGTGCTGCTGTCATTACATATAAAACGCATCATTTCATTTGATTTTAAAATATTCCTCACTATACTGGTCTAAACCAGAGCATTTTAATGTTTCATGGTACGTTTTTCCGCAAACTCCAGCAATCGAATACCAGATTCACCGCGTATCGCGCCTTGTACTTGAAACACTCTTGTATTCTTCTGTTTACCAATGCAATTTGCTGCTGTCTTCATGTATAAATTTTATGATTGAAAGAAATTAATTTTTCCGCTTCAAGCCACCAAAATTTCATGAAATTCACATTCACCTGCTTTTATTGAGTCACTTTCTCACTTTTCAATTTTTAATTTTCTTTATAATTTAATTTATTTCAATATTTTGTAAAATTTTCACACCGAGTGCCTATTTTCGCGTTTAACAATTTTGACGTTTCAGAAACTCTGGATATCCACTTATCCCAAATTTTATTTAGAATTACTCTAAATAGAGATGCTGGTGTTGGACATATTGAAGGATGTACGCTGAGCCGCGAAGCCGGTGTTGGATATACCAGGGTGGATCAATCAGTATCCGTCTTTGAAATAACGACGTTATTTTTTTCAGAAATTTTTATTTATTTTTCAACATAGTCTCCTTTTAGCCTTATGCACTTTTCCCAACGTTGCACTATAGGTCAAATAGCACTTTTTGCTGGCAAAAACTAATAACGGCTATATTATCATGGCGATCAACTGGAAATTTATTTTTTATGCTGACTCTAGACTAAAGGAAAAATTCTCAAAAAAAAATCTTATCCCTTGTACTACCGGGTCAAAAATGGCACGCACTACTTTTTTTTCAAATAATTACTAAAACAAGAAAATAAGTAAACAGGAGGAACTAAACCCTCTATAATATCCTTTGAATGAATGAGAATTTTGCGTCAGGTTTTTAATTTTTTACCAATATTTCGCTTCTAAGCCTATTAATATTTTGCTGTTGGAAAACAAGCAACATCCGTGGCTTTTTACCCATTTTTCATATTTTCCGTAAACTCTAATGCAAAAATTATGCGCAATCTGCCGCAAATATCTTAGACTAGTAGCATCCTGAGTATTTTCAATAAATAATTTAAAACGGCCTCTTCTTTTTGCAACCAGACTTCGAATAAATCGGAATTACGGGAGAATAAGTTACCTGAGAAAAATATTCATTAAAAAAAACGCAAAAAATCGCTACTTGAAATTGTCGAATTAAAACTTTACACATTTCTGATTGTCTAAACACGGCCAAATTCAGCCAAGATTTTAAAAGCTTGTCCAAAATCAATTTTTAAGAAAAAAACTTTAATTATAGGTTAGGTCAGAAGTATTAGTTCTTTTCCCCAACAAAAAACTTTTTTAACAAAATTTTTCTCTTAGACTATTAAGCACTTACTATCACTTTTCTTTTCCATATTTTATTGAAATTAATGCTTTTTTTTAATTAATTAAAACAACTTAAAAATTCGACAACAATCACTGCGTATACTTCGTTCAACACGTTTTTCACAAACTATGACTTTGATCACCTGCTAAGCAGTCGCCGTTTCTTTTTTAGAAAAACAAAACTTACCGTTATATGATCTGATGTTTTGTTTATCAAACCATTATTACCATCAACAAAAAATGTATTCTTGGAAGTGCGAAAAATTACTTTTTGCCACAAAAATGAATCAAATTACCTATAGTGCGTTGTTACCATTTCTTTAACCCCTCCAAAAAATACGATTTTTCAAACTCTCCAAAATACGCTTTTCTTTAACCCCTCCAAAAAATACGATTTTTCAAACTCTCCAAAATATGCTTCTGTTTTGAAGATAACCTCTTCATTTTAGATGAATCTTTTTCCTCCGAGCCATGCTTTTAAATTAGGGTGTTGGGTCGGGTGAGTAAGTTGGGTAAGAAATCAATTCGTACCGCAGTTCGTGCAATTTGGCGGCGATAATCAAACTTGAATGTGCTGTAACGTTATCGTGATAAATGAGGCCGTATCTCTTTTAATTTTTCAACTGTTTTTCCTTTCTGCAGAAGTTCCATGAGGATTATATTTGGAATTCCAAAAAAACGTCTCCTAACCCTTTCTGGGTGACTATCTTTTGGTCTCTGGCATGTAATAATGTATCCAGGTTTAATCAACGGTGACGGCTCTTTGTAAAAAGTCCTGCGGATTTTGCTTAAAGCTGTCCAAACACTGCTTGGACACGCTTAAACTCGTTGAGCCAATGTCTCACGGTTGTCATAGATGCTAAAGGGTCCCCATAGACAGCATTCAACTTCACTTTTATATCTTCACATGTTTTTCCATCCAAAAATAAAAATCAAATTACGGATCGATATTGCTGTTTTTCCATTTTATCGAGAAATACAAAAGACGAATGGCACAACGATCTGTCCAAAAAAAAAGCAACCTATGAATTTATCTGAAATTCAGCCTGAGGCCGTTTGACTGTATATGGGACGGTCTTTTACAAACCGAACACTTTTCGGACGACGCATTTTTGATTTGGCTGAAAACTTTTCTGTATCGAAAAAGAAGAGATACTTATTCTAGGATTTTGAAAAAAAATTTTTTTTTTTTCAAAATAGAGCGAATTCAAATTTCGAAAATTTCGTGATTTTTGGCTTGGAAGCTCACTTTCAAAAATTCATTACTCTGGTTCTGTTAAAGCTAGAAAATTGATTTTAATGTCATGTCATGCTAATTATTTTTAATAAAAAATATTTTTTTTAACAATTATTAACAAATTAATATTGTTATAAACAATTAATTGATTTAAATTGATTTTTAAGAATTTCCCCCACCTTGTATCAAATTTTTAATATGACCATCGCACTCTACGTCAAATTTCCTATCGAAAAGTATTTATTTTTAATGGGCAAACTATTGTTTCTCTTAAATTTTGAGAATTTTTCGATTTTTGGCTTGGAGACTCACTTTCAATAATTCATAACTCCGGTTGTGTTAAAGCTATAAAATTGAAATTAATTTCATTGTAAAGTTAAAAATATGAACTTAACCAAAAAAAAAACAACTAACAAATTAATATTGTTATAAACAATTTAAATGTTTAAATCATTTTTTAACAATTGCTCCCACCCTGTATCAAATTTTTAATGTCAGAATCGTGTTCTACGTCAAATTTCCTATCGAAAAGGTTTTTTTTTTTTAAAATTATTATTTTATTTAAGTTCATATTTTTACCTTTACAATGAAATTAATTTCAATTTTATAGCTAAAGATAATAAAGATAGCTTTAAATGACATTAAAATCAATTTTCTAGCTTTAACAGAACCGGAGTTATGAATTTTTGAAAGTGAGCTTCCAAGCCAAAAATTTCAATGCGCTCTATTTTGAAAAAAAAAAATTGTTTTTTTCAAAATCCTCGAATACGTATCTCTTCTTTTTCGATATAGAACCCATAAAAAAAATTTCAGCCAAACCAAAAATGTGTCGGTCAATTTTTGTCAAAATTCGTTCAGTTTGTAAAAGACTGTCCCATATATAGTACACGATGATAATGTCATAAACGCCATCTGTTATCAAACACGGCTACTTATTGATCAACCCTCGTACTGTTAAATGTAAACCATCTAGGTTATAGTGGAAGCCATAATTACAGTGTTACAATCTCGGCGTTTACACACAAATTCTTGCCAAAAAGTTTGCTTGTTTGTGGGCAAGAGGGGAAAAACCAAGAGACGAGGTACAAAATTTGTCGTTTGTTGCAAATGCCAAACAAAAACCACAAAAGAGAATAGACAAGAATTTGTTTCACCGAATTTGCCTGTGTAAACGCCGAGAACCAAAAATTTTTCAAAGATCCTGAAGAAATAGAGCACACATGGCTTGTTTTATTGCTAACTCTTATAAGAATATGCCTAAACTTTAATTCTGGTAACATAAGATAGTTTTTCTTAAATTGTAACACATTGGCTACTGTAAAGTGAAAAAAAATTTTTCGGATGAAAATAAAATTAAAACTCGATTTAATGAAAAACATTATTGGTTCGTTCATCGAAAAAAAATATGTTTATTTTCCTATGTCAGTTGGTGAGTCCGAATATGGTAATCGTTCTTAATTTTGATTAGATTATTTTGGATCGAAATTCGAAAAATCGAGATTTTTTATGTATTGAAAAATACATCGGTTTAAACTTAAAGAGAAAAACAATTTTTACTAAGATAGGCCTTTTTTTTAAAAACGCGTACCGTACCGAAGTTATATATATGTATTAATTTATTATTCATACTTTCAGATACTTCCTTCAAGAAATTCAGTTGGGAGAAAATCTCATTGCTCGAGGAGAATTTGAAAGTGGAGTTGAGCATTTGGCTAATGCAATAGTTGTTTGCGGCCAACCTGCACGGCTACTTCAAGTTTTACAAACATCACTGCCAGCTCAAGTATTTGCAATGCTTATTTTAAAAATGCAAGAATTTGGAAACCGCGCAAACGCAGAAGCTAACGAGGCTCCAAAAATTATCACTGGTGTAACTGGTTCAGAAATTCCACTAGGAGGGATTGAAAACGCTTCCGGTATAATGATTGATGACCTCGAATAGTTGTTATGTTAAAATATGCGATTTCTTTATGAGTCAAATAAATTATCATGTTATTTAAATAACTGTTTATGAATTTTAAGCAATGTACATCTTTAGTAGTTTCTACACATTGAAAAATTTGTTTTTAAATGATTATAGGCAAATATAAACATTTACTGATTGTATTTTAGTTATTTATACACGTGAATATTTTTTGTTTCCAGGCAGTGCTTCAAAAGAAATAAAGCAAACGGAAGATAATAGAGTTTGATTGGAACCTATACTGCCCTGCTTATCTTAAACGTCGTCTGCCCAAATAAAATAATGCAACGAAAACTCTGTTTGCAATAGAGTTGTCAATTTAAGGTCGTCGATAAGAAACGTCTGCGCAAATTCTGAAATTTTAATCCCCTTCCTCCTGGTTATCCACTCTTGTCCAATTTCGCGACGTCTGCAAAGGATTATGCTTCTCCTTTTTGTTAAATATTTTTTTTTGTTTTTATGAACAAAAAAACAAAAATTCTAGAGTGACATTTAAAAAATAGATACCCGATAAGTTTTAGACCCCTCCCGTGCTTGTCAACTTTTTATTTAATCATACAACAATGGAACGTACGCTGTGGTAGAATTGGGATTGTCTGTGTGTCCAAGTGATGTAATGGCTTTGTGTTGATTGGCTGCGTGCTATTTATTGCATTCTAATTGCGAATATTCCATAAAGTAGTTTGCTGTCAGCTTTGCTCAACGTCTTAAATAACATTTCCGAAATCATGTGGTTCATACTTTCAAGTCAAGTGAATCATATTTACATTAAATTACATTATAATAATAAACTGTTTGTTGTCTTTGTGTCTACGAAAACAAATCTAAATTTTTCTGTACGTTGAAAACTTAAATTTTCTGTGCAAAGTTGACATTGTGCAATTAGTTAAATACAACACTAATTTTCGAAAACTCCATTTTTTCGTGAGTTTTAATCGTCAAAAAGTTATTTTTTCCAATTGCATTCAATTAAAAATATTAAACTTTAATGTTTTGAGCATCTTAATACATTTCGCATGAAATCATAGTAAAAATGGAAGCATATTATTAAACATTAATTTCCAATATTTAATTTTCAAAATATTAATTTAAGATTGCCATTTATAGTGATTCTCTGTTTTCAATCTACAGTTTTTCACGTTAGTTTTAAAAATGTCAATTCTTATATCCCATACTAAAACTTTGGATTTCGTTTTAAAAATTAAATGTGGCTACGGACCCAAGGCTTGAATTAGCATTACCAATATTCAATTTTCTTTATTCAAATAATTATAAATATCCGCTCTTCTACGCGCTTGATCATTGGTTCGGTTTGGTCCCTTCCCTATTATCCAATCGATCCAACGATCTTTTCTGTTCAGACTTTTTTATACAGGGAATTTGGTGACAGGTGACAAGGTTAGCGGAAATAATGTCAATTCCTTATTTCGCTTTCAAATGCGAAATAAAGTTAATTGGCGTTGTTTCGTTTTTCAAAGCGAAATAAAACCCATTGGCTTCGTTTCTTTTAGGTTCTCAATCTCGTTTGGTTTTCAAAATATCGATTCTTAAATGTGATTTTGATTATATCGTTACTATTATGACTCTCGTCCCACCACGATTGTAAACATTTAGTTTACATCCTATAGTTTGTCCAGCACCGGCTTCGCTACCCACAGTAATTATACATAAAAATGAGGGTAAGTGGGCGGCTTCCGGCCGCAGCTCAAAATTTAAAATTCCCAAAAATCCAACACCGGCTTCGGGGCGGCCTTCTGCCGCGGATCAGTCTACAATATATCCACCACGATTAATTTTGATGTGTTCTATTGAAAACCATCCTTAAATTGCGGCTCCACGAAAATTATAGTTCTAGTGCTACTATCAAAATCAAATCTGTAAGTATCTATATTTAGAAAACCAAACGCAATATCGATTTATTTCAAGCTATTCTATTGAAAACCATTCTCGAATTGCAGCTTCTCTGAAATCGTAATTCTAATTGTACCATCAAAATCAAATTTTTAGGTATCGATATCTCGAAAAAATTTAAATTTTTTGGTTCACACTATTTCGCTTTGAAAATCCGTTAATCGTTAATTGACGAAGTTAACATTTCGACTAACGGATTAACTTTTAAGTAACTTTGAAAACTGTTAACGGACTCTTTAACTTCCGTTAAATTTCCTTCCGTTAATCGTTAATCCTATATACCAAAAAACACGTTCTGACAACAAGTACCTTCGGTGCCCTCGATCGTATTCAAGGAGAAGCTTAAGCATATCTCGGGTCACTACTACCGACAATTGTAACTATCTTAAAATTAAAAAATATAAAGTCTAATGGCCTAGTAAGCTGCTCAGCTTTAGCCAATGCCTTATTAAATGGCATAGAGAAAAGGTTTGGATCACATCTGGAAGACCGACAGTGCCAATTTAATGCGGCTTTTATTTATTTTTCAACATAGTCTCCTTTTAGCCTTATGCACTTTTCCCAACGTTGCACTATAGGTCAAATAGCACTTTTTGCTGGCAAAAACTAATAACGGCTATATTATCATGGCGATCAACTGGAAATGTATTTTTTATGCTGACTCTAGACTAAAGGAAAAATTCTCAAAAAAAAATCTTATCCCTTGTACTACCGGGTCAAAAATGGCACGCACTACTTTTTTTTTCAAATAATTACTAAAACAAGAAAATAAGTAAACAGGAGGAACTAAACCCTCTATAATATCCTTTGAATGAATGAGAATTTTGCGTCAGGTTTTTAATTTTTTACCAATATTTCGCTTCTAAGCCTATTAATATTTTGCTGTTGGAAAACAGGCAACATCCGTGGCTTTTTACCCATTTTTCATATTTTCCGTAAACTCTAATGCAAAAATTATGCGCAATCTGCCGCAAATATCTTAGACTAGTAGCATCCTGAGTATTTTCAATAAATAATTTAAAACGGCCTCTTCTTTTTGCAACCAGACTTCGAATAAATCGGAATTACGGGAGAATAAGTTACCTGAGAAAAATATTCATTAAAAAAAACGCAAAAAATCGCTACTTGAAATTGACGAATTAAAACTTTACACATTTCTGATTGTCTAAACACGGCCAAATTCAGCCAAGATTTTAAAAGCTTGTCCAAAATCAATTTTTAAGAAAAAAACTTTAATTATAGGTTAGGTCAGAAGTATTAGTTCTTTTCCCCAACAAAAAACTTTTTTAACAAAATCTTTCTCTTAGACTATTAAGCACTTACTATCACTTTTCTTTTCCATATTTTATTGAAATTAATGCTTTTTTTTAATTAATTAAAACAACTTAAAAATTCGACAACAATCACTGCGTATACTTCGTTTAACACGTTTTTCACAAACTATGACTTTGATCACCTGCTAAGCAGTCGCCTTTTCTTTTTTAGAAAAACAAAACTTACCGTTATATGATCTGATGTTTTGTTTATCAAACCATTATTACCATCAACAAAAAATGTATTCTTGGAAGTGCGAAAAATTACTTTTTGCCACAAAAATGAATCAAATTACCTATAGTGCGTTGTTACCATTTCTTTAACCCCTCCAAAAAATACGATTTTTCAAACTCTCCAAAATACGCTTTTCTTTAACCCCTCCAAAAAATACGATTTTTCAAACTCTCCAAAATATGCTTCTGTTTTGAAGATAACCTCTTCATTTTAGATGAATCTTTTTCCTCCGAGCCATGCTTTTAAATTAGGGTGTTGGGTCGGGTGAGTAAGTTGGGTAAGAAATCAATTCGTACCGCAGTTCGTGCAATTTGGCGGCGATAATCAAACTTGAATGTGCTGTAACGTTATCGTGATAAATGAGGCCGTATCTCTTTTAATTTTTCAACTGTTTTTCCTTTCTGCAGAAGTTCCATGAGGATTATATTTGGAATTCCAAAAAAACGTCTCCTAACCCTTTCTGGGTGACTATCTTTTGGTCTCTGGCATGTAATAATGTATCCAGGTTTAATCAACGGTGACGGCTCTTTGTAAAAAGTCCTGCGGATTTTGCTTAAAGCTGTCCAAACACTGCTTGGACACGCTTAAACTCGTTGAGCCAATGTCTCACGGTTGTCATAGATGCTAAAGGGTCCCCATAGACAGCATTCAACTTCACTTTTATATCTTCACATGTTTTTCCATCCAAAAATAAAAATCAAATTACGGATCGATATTGCTGTTTTTCCATTTTATCGAGAAATACAAAAGACGAATGGCACAACGATCTGTCCAAAAAAAAAGCAACCTATGAATTTATCTGAAATTCAGCCTGAGGCCGTTTGACTGTATATGGGACGGTCTTTTACAAACCGAACACTTTTCGGACGACGCATTTTTGATTTGGCTGAAAACTTTTCTGTATCGAAAAAGAAGAGATACTTATTCGAGGATTTTGAAAAACAATTTTTTTTTTTTCAAAATAGAGCGAATTCAAATTTCGAAAATTTCGTGATTTTTGGCTTGGAAGCTCACTTTCAAAAATTCATTACTCCGGTTCTGTTAAAGCTAGAAAATTGATTTTAATGTCATGTCATGCTAATTATTTTTAATAAAAAATATTTTTTTAAAAAATTATTAACAAATTAATATTGTTATAAACAATTAATTGATTTAAATTGATTTTTAAGAATTTCCCCCACCTTGTATCAAATTTTTAATATGACCATCGCACTCTACGTCAAATTTCCTATCGAAAAGTATTTATATTTAATGGGCAAACTATTGTTTCTCTTAAATTTTGAGAATTTTTCGATTTTTGGCTTGGAGACTCACTTTCAATAATTCATAACTCCGGTTGTGTTAAAGCTATAAAATTGAAATTAATTTCATTGTAAAGTTAAAAATATGAACTTAACCAAAAAAAAAACAACTAACAAATTAATATTGTTATAAACAATTTAAATGTTTAAATCATTTTTTAACAATTGCTCCCACCCTGTATCAAATTTTTAATGTCAGAATCCTGTTCTACGTCAAATTTCCTATCGAAAAGGTTTTTTTTTTTAAAAATTATTATTTTATTTAAGTTCATATTTTTACCTTTACAATGAAATTAATTTCAATTTTATAGCTAAAGATAATAAAGATAGCTTTAAATGACATTAAAATCAATTTTCTAGCTTTAACAGAACCGGAGTTATGAATTTTTGAAAGTGAGCTTCCAAGCCAAAAATTTCAATGCGCTCTATTTTGAAAAAAAAAAATTGTTTTTTTCAAAATCCTCGAATACGTATCTCTTCTTTTTCGATATAGAACCCATAAAAAAAATTTCAGCCAAACCAAAAATGTGTCGGTCAATTTTTGTCAAAATTCGTTCAGTTTGTAAAAGACTGTCCCATATATAGTACACGATGATAATGTCATAAACGCCATCTGTTATCAAACACGGCTACTTATTGATCAACCCTCGTACTGTTAAATGTAAACCATCTAGGTTATAGTGGAAGCCATAATTACAGTGTTACAATCTCGGCGTTTACACACAAATTCTTGCCAAAAAGTTTGCTTGTTTGTGGGCAAGAGGGGAAAAACCAAGAGACGAGGTACAAAATTTGTCGTTTGTTGCAAATGCCAAACAAAAACCACAAAAGAGAATAGACAAGAATTTGTTTCACCGAATTTGCCTGTGTAAACGCCGAGAACCAAAAATTTTTCAAAGATCCTGAAGAAATAGAGCACACATGGCTTGTTTTATTGCTAACTCTTATAAGAATATGCCTAAACTTTAATTCTGGTAACATAAGATAGTTTTTCTTAAATTGTAACACATTGGCTACTGTAAAGTGAAAAAAAATTTTTCGGATGAAAATAAAATTAAAACTCGATTTAATGAAAAACATTATTGGTTCGTTCATCGAAAAAAAATATGTTTATTTTCCTATGTCAGTTGGTGAGTCCGAATATGGTAATCGTTCTTAATTTTGATTAGATTATTTTGGATCGAAATTCGAAAAATCGAGATTTTTTATGTATTGAAAAATACATCGGTTTAAACTTAAAGAGAAAAACAATTTTTACTAAGATAGGCCTTTTTTTTAAAAACGCGTACCGTACCGAAGTTATATATATGTATTAATTTATTATTCATACTTTCAGATACTTCCTTCAAGAAATTCAGTTGGGAGAAAATCTCATTGCTCGAGGAGAATTTGAAAGTGGAGTTGAGCATTTGGCTAATGCAATAGTTGTTTGCGGCCAACCTGCACGGCTACTTCAAGTTTTACAAACATCACTGCCAGCTCAAGTATTTGCAATGCTTATTTTAAAAATGCAAGAATTTGGAAACCGCGCAAACGCAGAAGCTAACGAGGCTCCAAAAATTATCACTGGTGTAACTGGTTCAGAAATTCCACTAGGAGGGATTGAAAACGCTTCCGGTATAATGATTGATGACCTCGAATAGTTGTTATGTTAAAATATGCGATTTCTTTATGAGTCAAATAAATTATCATGTTATTTAAATAACTGTTTATGAATTTTAAGCAATGTACATCTTTAGTAGTTTCTACACATTGAAAAATTTGTTTTTAAATGATTATAGGCAAATATAAACATTTACTGATTGTATATTAGTTATTTATACACGTGAATATTTTTTGTTTCCAGGCAGTGCTTCAAAAGAAATAAAGCAAACGGAAGATAATAGAGTTTGATTGGAACCTATACTGCCCTGCTTATCTTAAACGTCGTCTGCCCAAATAAAATAATGCAACGAAAACTCTGTTTGCAATAGAGTTGTCAATTTAAGGTCGTCGATAAGAAACGTCTGCGCAAATTCTGAAATTTTAATCCCCTTCCTCCTGGTTATCCACTCTTGTCCAATTTCGCGACGTCTGCAAAGGATTATGCTTCTCCTTTTTGTTAAATATTTTTTTTTGTTTTTATGAACAAAAAAACAAAAATTCTAGAGTGACATTTAAAAAATAGATACCCGATAAGTTTTAGACCCCTCCCGTGCTTGTCAACTTTTTATTTAATCATACAACAATGGAACGTACGCTGTGGTAGAATTGGGATTGTCTGTGTGTCCAAGTGATGTAATGGCTTTGTGTTGATTGGCTGCGTGCTATTTATTGCATTCTAATTGCGAATATTCCATAAAGTAGTTTGCTGTCAGCTTTGCTCAACGTCTTAAATAACATTTCCGAAATCATGTGGTTCATACTTTCAAGTCAAGTGAATCATATTTACATTAAATTACATTATAATAATAAACTGTTTGTTGTCTTTGTGTCTACGAAAACAAATCTAAATTTTTCTGTACGTTGAAAACTTAAAATTTCTGTGCAAAGTTGACATTGTGCAATTAGTTAAATACAACACTAATTTTCGAAAACTCCATTTTTTCGTGAGTTTTAATCGTCAAAAAGTTATTTTTTCCAATTGCATTCAATTAAAAATATTAAACTTTAATGTTTTGAGCATCTTAATACATTTCGCATGAAATCATAGTAAAAATGGAAGCATATTATTAAACATTAATTTCCAATATTTAATTTTCAAAATATTAATTTAAGATTGCCATTTATAGTGATTCTGTTTTCAATCTACAGTTTTTCACGTTAGTTTTAAAAATGTCAATTCTTATATCCCATACTAAAACTTTGGATTTCGTTTTAAAAATTAAATGTGGCTACGGACCCAAGGCTTGAATTAGCATTACCAATATTCAATTTTCTTTATTCAAATAATTATAAATATCCGCTCTTCTACGCGCTTGATCATTGGTTCGGTTTGGTCCCTTCCCTATTATCCAATCGATCCAACTATCTTTTCTGTTCAGACTTTTTTATACAGGGAATTTGGTGACAGGTGACAAGGTTAGCGGAAATAATGTCAATTCCTTATTTCGCTTTCAAATGCGAAATAAAGTTAATTGGCGTTGTTTCGTTTTTCAAAGCGAAATAAAACCCATTGGCTTCGTTTCTTTTAGGTTCTCAATCTCGTTTGGTTTTCAAAATATCGATTCTTAAATGTGATTTTGATTATATCGTTACTATTATGACTCTCGTCGCACCACGATTGTAAACATTTAGTTTACATCCTATAGTTTGTCCAGCACCGGCTTCGCTACCCACAGTAATTATACATAAAAATGAGGGTAAGTGGGCGGCTTCCGGCCGCAGCTCAAAATTTAAAATTCCCAAAAATCCAACACCGGCTTCGGGGCGGCCTTCGGCCGCGGATCAGTCTACAATATATCCACCACGATTAATTTTGATGTGTTCTATTGAAAACCATCCTTAAATTGCGGCTCCACGAAAATTATAGTTCTAGTGCTACTATCAAAATCAAATCTGTAAGTATCTATATTTAGAAAACCAAACGCAATATCGATTTATTTCAAGCTATTCTATTGAAAACCATTCTCGAATTGCAGCTTCTCTGAAATCGTAATTCTAATTGTACCATCAAAATCAAATTTTTAGGTATCGATATCTCGAAAAAATTTAAATTTTTTGGTTCACACTATTTCGCTTTGAAAATCCGTTAATCGTTAATTGACGAAGTTAACATTTCGACTAACGGATTAACTTTTAAGTAACTTTGAAAACTGTTAACGGACTCTTTAACTTCCGTTAAATTTCCTTCCGTTAATCGTTAATCCTATATACCAAAAAACACGTTCTGACAACAAGTACCTTCGGTGCCCTCGATCGTATTCAAGGAGAAGCTTAAGCATATCTCGGGTCACTACTACCGACAATTGTAACTATCTTTAAATTAAAAAATATAAAGTCTAATGGCCTAGTAAGCTGCTCAGCTTTAGCCAATGCCTTATTAAATGGCATAGAGAAAAGGTTTGGATCACATCTGGAAGACCGACAGTGCCAATTTAATGCGGCTTTTCACACGAAGTTCCAGGTGATATGACTGGAAACGTATGACAGCTGTCGAGCGAATGTAGTAAAAATATACATGGAAGAAAGGTCGAAGAGACGTTACGCAAAGAAGCTGCCGAAAATTCGTAGGACAGAGATAGTTTAGCGGCGGAGGCAGCAACGCGAGTAACAACGACGATGAGAAAAAATTTTCCTATTCTGTCACTGAATCTGAAGAAAAACCTTAGAGCTACAAATTTTTAAATAGTAAAGCTCAAAATACATATCGTCAGAATGTGGCTAGACCAGTGATGGCATTTGGGTTTTGTGAAAATGTACTGAATCGAAACTTGAAATGTACTTTTTAGAGGTCCAATGTACTTTTTTGTCTGGAATACCCAATTTTTCTAAAATTTAGAAAACTTTTCTAAAGATAACTAAAAAAAAAAGTTCCTCACTTTTGGCATCTCAAAAACCCTACAAAAATGAGATATATTTCACAATTTAAATTACAAAATGCCCACCTATACACATTACGATTTACTATCTCGAATTATTTTATATTCATTTACTAAAGAAAGAGGTTATTATTATAAATTGTCCAAATGTACCGAAAATGTACTGAAAATTCGCCAAATGTACTGAAACTGCGCCAAATGTACCGAATGTACTGAAAACTTGTCGAATGTCACCACTGGGCTAGACATGAAATCAGAAGACTTGTTTAACGATGCGGCATTCCTCGGAGAACAGATAATCACATATCTGTATATTAAATATAGTAAAACTATACCCTCGAGCGCAGCAGTTGATCGTCTCTTTTCCACGGGCAAAGATATTTTAACGCCGAAACGAGCTTCGTTTTCAGACGAGAACATATTAATGCTCATGAAGGGGAGTATCCACATTATGCTAGATGACTAAATTAAACATTTCAACTATACACGTCTTTGTTTTTGTTCCTAACCTGATAACTTCCAGAACACAAACCAACAGTTTTTATAAGATCACTAATGCAAAGATATAAAAAATAAAATTTTTATCACGTGTTAACGGATTAACGATTAACTTACCTTAAATCTACCAAAATATAACGCTTTAACGTTTAACGAAGTTAAATTTTTAAGTAACGGATAAGCGATTAACGAAGTTAACTTTTTGATTAACGGTGGAAACTAAATATCTCAACAACTATAGGAGTCTTTCCATCTATCCGCAGTTGATTTATCTTTGTTTCATCAGTCCAAAGTATATTTTTCCAAAACTGGACATCCTTTTTCCGATGTTCCTTGGCGAAGCACAAACGCTTCATTACGTGTTTTTTTTTTGACAGGAGCGACTTTTTTCTAGCAATACGTACATACAGATTTGCTGCATTGAACCGTCTTCCTATTAAGTTCTGTGACACGGTAAGCCCATATTCTGCATTCTAGGCCAACTTCATGCATGATAGTGACCCGAAACATATGGCCAATATCATGAAACCCTGGCTTCAACGAGAGAAAATAGTGTTTTGGACTGGCCAGTTCAAAGTCCCTACCATAATTCCAAAGAACATTTATGGAGTGATGTAGAGGCAAAACTATGGAATTAAAATATCAAAAATTTTTACGATTTGTGGACTGCAGCTCAAGAAATTTGGTGTTCATTCCTAAGGAGAGGTCGCAAAGGCTTGTGGAGAGCTTGAGCCGAAGATGCGAAGCGTTCATGCAAAATAAGGAACTTAGTACAAAATATTAATTATACTTAATCATTTACGTGCAAATTTTTTTAGATTTCAACATTAAAAATAAAAAAATTTTCAAATTTTAGTATTTGTGCTATTTATATGAACATCTCATAATGGCTATGTCAGCCATTTTGATTAAATAATTCAAAATTTTTTAATTTTGATTTCTATTTTTTTTGCTAGTTGAATTGGTAATACATTAAGTTAAATTTATGTATATCCATAGTTCTGAAAAAATTAAGTTCCTGCCAATAAAATTAACTTTTTTAAACTTTAAAAAATGTGTGCTATTTATATGATCATGGCTGTAGACCCAAAGGGGAGTTTTTTTTTTTAAATTTGTGGGCATTTTAGCCTATGTTTTCGCATTGAATCCGAAGGGAATACTCCCAAAATTTCAGTTTTCTAGATCATACCTGTGAACGGCACAATCAGTTTCTTTCCAATTACAGTTCATTAGGTAACGCAAAAAAAATGTCTTTGGTTTTTCTGCTATTTCGTTTTTCCAAAGTTTAGTTTAATTATCCAGTTTTTAAATTCAAAAACTTATAAAATTGTTTCTATTCTTTTTTACAACACTTAAACATGCAGTTTTTTTTCTCAAATTCCAACTTTAACTTAAAATATTTCCGAGAAAAAATTTTCGAACTATTTTCTAAACTAAAGTAAGCCATTTATCTTTGACCGTCATTAAATTACTTCATTCAAAGAAAATATACAAATTGTTTATATTCTATATTTTTGATTTTATTTTTACTTGCCCTACTAATAGGCTATTGACTATGTATTTGAATAAGAAACTAATTCTTTAAAGGTATTTTATTGTCTTATATGTTCAATTGTACTCTATAAATGACAAATCCAAAAGTGCGATTAAACTTCGGCTTGGACTTTTGAGAAAAGTGCAAATTTATCCATTCTTTATTTCATAAAATATGTGGCTGGCAACACCACAATTTCGAAAAATAAATCATAGCATGACTTTAGGCCGACGGTTAAACGGCTATGACTACAAGCGAGAAAGTGACAAAAGATAACAAATGTAATATACGCACTCTGTAGTACAGAGTCTGTACACCTCAAGGGCAGTTCGTCCGTTGCTCAAGTGTTATAGGGCCCATACACGTTCAGATTTTTCATCAGATTTTGACAGGTCTGATGAAAAAACAGAATTCGGATGGACGGTCGGATGAAAATCAAAATAGTTTAATTTTTTCACAAGTTGAGCGAAAAATCTGAGCGTGTGAGGGGTAGTCGTACGAATTCATGCATCATAGCAATTGCATTTGAAAACGGCTGCAGAGATTTTAATGCTACTTGAGGATTTGGTGCACATATAAACAAAATTAATGGTGGCCAAGTTTTTGGAAGCGATAAAATATTTAAAAAAATTTTTTTTTTAATGTTATGAAATTCATATTTAAAACAAAATCAGCGCTATATTACAGCTATTATACCTTTAAAGCAATCGGCTCTCTACCTATCAGCATTAAGAAAAATAGAAAGGGCACACACATTTTTTTAGAAAAAATAAAAAGAAAATTCGAAGAAAAAGATTTTTAAATTTTCAAAACATTTTCTTTAATAGTGCTGAAATATGACGCAATTTATACGTATGCATAGATTTAACACAAATTTTGGGGACTATGATCACTCATATCGATGGAAATAACACCCATGGGTAGGGTTGTCAGATTTTTGAAACAGAAAATCAGTATATTCAAGTTTATTAACGCAAAAAATCAGTACAAATCAGTACAAAATTTTTTACCTCATTCATTGTCAATATAAAAATCACATTGCAAAATTTTGTCACAATTTTTCGGATTCCGCAAAACCTTAGCAAAATAACATATTTTACACATTACGAAAACTTCATGGGGCCCCTACACTGTGCAATTTGCTGTTTTCATTTATGTACTTAAAAAAAAGGTATGAGTATACAAAATTTAATTTAATTAAATATGCTACAAAACAGGGATGTTGCGGATGCCGATTTTTTCTAATCCGCACGTGCGGATATTTGAAGGCTCACATCCGCGGATGCGGATGCGGATCTTAAGATTTTTTATAAATTTATAAGAAATTTTTATATATGGACTATATTATATGGGTGCAGAAATTAAATAAAAGAAGTAAATTTTAATAATTTTACTAAATATATATTATTTAGCACGAAAAGTTAAAAATTGGAGCATTATATTATATTATAAAGGGTGTTTTTTTTAGAGGTATACAACTTCGAATTGAAATAAAACACAAGAAAATCGTTTTAATGTCCATCAATTTGGCTTTATTGGAAGGATAATTTTATGCCATTAATGTTTAAATATGATTTCGGGCATGTGGCCGCCGCGGCTGGCTCGAATAAAGCCAATTCTAGAGGTCCAATTTTCAACCACTTTTTCGAGCATATGGGGCCGTATGTCGGCAATAACGCCACGAATGTTGGCTTCCAAGTCCCCTAACGTTTCTGGTTTGTTGGCGTAGACGAGCGACTTCACATATCCCCAAAGAAAATAATCCAATGGTGTCAAATCACACGATCTTGGTGGCCAATTGACAGGTCCATTCCGCGAAATTATGCGCTCATCGAATGTTTCCTTCAATAAATCGATTGTGACGCGCGCTGTGTGGCATGTAGCGCCGTCTTGTTGGAACCACAACTCATCCACATTCATGCCATCCAATTCGGGAACAAAATAGTCGGTTATCATGGCTCTATACCGGTCTCCATTAACGGTAACTGACTCTCCAGCATTATTTCGGAAGAAGTATGGCCCAATGACTCCACCAGCCCATAGAGCACACCAAACAGTCAGTTTTTGTGGATGTAATGGCGTCTCAAGGGTCTCATGTGGATTCTCTTCACTCCTAATGCGGCAATTTTGCTTGTTGACGTAGCCATTCAACCAAAAATGAGCCTCATCACTGAACAAAATTTTGCGATGAAAATCAGCATTGAGATCAATCTCATTTTCGGCCCATACACCAAAATCACGACGCATTGCATGGTCTCGCGGCTTTAATTCTTGCACAAGCTGGATCTTGTAAGGTCGGAAGCCAAGATCTTTGCGCAAAATCTTCCATAAAGTTGATGGACAAAGCTCCAATTGCTGTGCACGGTGGCGAATCGATTCATTCGGGTCCTCTTCAACATTTTGCTCTACAGCGGCAATTGTTTCTTCGGTGCGCACTGTTCGACGTCTCTGCGGATGCGTATTATCACATAGAGTAAACGTAGTGCGAAAACGATCCATGGTTAACCGAATTAATTGCTCTGATGGACGATTATGTCGACCATAAAATGGACGGAGCTTGCGGTAAACTTCGCGAACTGAACCATTATTTTCGAAATAAATTTGCACGATTTGCAAGCGTTGTTCTTTTGTCAACCTGTTCATGATGAAATGGCAAACCAAACTGAATATAAATGACATTAAAGTTGCCAGATTTGACCACAAAATCCCAGTTTTATCTCTATTCGAAAAACAAACCTCTAAAAAAAACACCCTTTATATAATAAATAGTGAAATTGCCGCTTTTTCGGGGTCAAGCTTATTGCGCATAGACTCGTAAATTAGACACGCGCTACTAAACAGTTGTTCGCTAGGAACATTGCCTGGTTGTGTCGATAAAAATCTGCGTCCTATTGGTGTTAGCAGTTTTAACTCTTTTCGATGAACGCTCCACCATTTAAGAGGATTTTCATCTAAAGGGGCCCTTTTTTAATGCGGTAAGCAATTAATTCTTTTTTGAGTATAACTTCAGCACTATAATTTTCTGGTACTTCTTCACTCTCATCTCACTTGTGGCTGGCAACACCACAATTTCGAAAAATAAATCATAGCATGACTTTAGGCCGACGGTTAAACGGCTATGACTACAAGCGAGAAAGTGACAAAAGATAACAAATGTAATATACGCACTCTGTAGTACAGAGTCTGTACACCTCAAGGGCAGTTCGTCCGTTGCTCAAGTGTTATAGGGCCCATACACGTTCAGATTTTTCATCAGATTTTGACAGGTCTGATGAAAAAACAGAATTCGGATGGACGGTCGGATGAAAATCAAAATAGTTTAATTTTTTCACAAGTTGAGCGAAAAATCTGAGCGTGTGAGGGGTAGTCGTACGAATTCATGCATCATAGCAATTGCATTTGAAAACGGCTGCAGAGATTTTAATGCTACTTGAGGATTTGGTGCACATATAAACAAAATTAATGGTGGCCAAGTTTTTGGAAGCGATAAAATATTTAAAAAAATTTTTTTTTTAATGTTATGAAATTCATATTTAAAACAAAATCAGCGCTATATTACAGCTATTATACCTTTAAAGCAATCGGCTCTCTACCTATCAGCATTAAGAAAAATAGAAAGGGCACACACATTTTTTTAGAAAAAATAAAAAGAAAATTCGAAGAAAAAGATTTTTAAATTTTCAAAACATTTTCTTTAATAGTGCTGAAATATGACGCAATTTATACGTATGCATAGATTTAACACAAATTTTGGGGACTATGATCACTCATATCGATGGAAATAACACCCATGGGTAGGGTTGTCAGATTTTTGAAACAGAAAATCAGTATATTCAAGTTTATTAACGCAAAAAATCAGTACAAATCAGTACAAAATTTTTTACCTCATTCATTGTCAATATAAAAATCACATTGCAAAATTTTGTCACAATTTTTCGGATTCCGCAAAACCTTAGCAAAATAACATATTTTACACATTACGAAAACTTCATGGGGCCCCTACACTGTGCAATTTGCTGTTTTCATTTATGTACTTAAAAAAAAGGTATGAGTATACAAAATTTAATTTAATTAAATATGCTACAAAACAGGGATGTTGCGGATGCCGATTTTTTCTAATCCGCACGTGCGGATATTTGAAGGCTCACATCCGCGGATGCGGATGCGGATCTTAAGATTTTTTATAAATTTATAAGAAATTTTTATATATGGACTATATTATATGGGTGCAGAAATTAAATAAAAGAAGTAAATTTTAATAATTTTACTAAATATATATTATTTAGCACGAAAAGTTAAAAATTGGAGCATTATATTATATTATAAAGGGTGTTTTTTTTAGAGGTATACAACTTCGAATTGAAATAAAACACAAGAAAATCGTTTTAATGTCCATCAATTTGGCTTTATTGGAAGGATAATTTTATGCCATTAATGTTTAAATATGATTTCGGGCATGTGGCCGCCGCGGCTGGCTCGAATAAAGCCAATTCTAGAGGTCCAATTTTCAACCACTTTTTCGAGCATATGGGGCCGTATGTCGGCAATAACGCCACGAATGTTGGCTTCCAAGTCCCCTAACGTTTCTGGTTTGTTGGCGTAGACGAGCGACTTCACATATCCCCAAAGAAAATAATCCAATGGTGTCAAATCACACGATCTTGGTGGCCAATTGACAGGTCCATTCCGCGAAATTATGCGCTCATCGAATGTTTCCTTCAATAAATCGATTGTGACGCGCGCTGTGTGGCATGTAGCGCCGTCTTGTTGGAACCACAACTCATCCACATTCATGCCATCCAATTCGGGAACAAAATAGTCGGTTATCATGGCTCTATACCGGTCTCCATTAACGGTAACTGACTCTCCAGCATTATTTCGGAAGAAGTATGGCCCAATGACTCCACCAGCCCATAGAGCACACCAAACAGTCAGTTTTTGTGGATGTAATGGCGTCTCAAGGGTCTCATGTGGATTCTCTTCACTCCTAATGCGGCAATTTTGCTTGTTGACGTAGCCATTCAACCAAAAATGAGCCTCATCACTGAACAAAATTTTGCGATGAAAATCAGCATTGAGATCAATCTCATTTTCGGCCCATACACCAAAATCACGACGCATTGCATGGTCTCGCGGCTTTAATTCTTGCACAAGCTGGATCTTGTAAGGTCGGAAGCCAAGATCTTTGCGCAAAATCTTCCATAAAGTTGATGGACAAAGCTCCAATTGCTGTGCACGGTGGCGAATCGATTCATTCGGGTCCTCTTCAACATTTTGCTCTACAGCGGCAATTGTTTCTTCGGTGCGCACTGTTCGACGTCTCTGCGGATGCGTATTATCACATAGAGTAAACGTAGTGCGAAAACGATCCATGGTTAACCGAATTAATTGCTCTGATGGACGATTATGTCGACCATAAAATGGACGGAGCTTGCGGTAAACTTCGCGAACTGAACCATTATTTTCGAAATAAATTTGCACGATTTGCAAGCGTTGTTCTTTTGTCAACCTGTTCATGATGAAATGGCAAACCAAACTGAATATAAATGACATTAAAGTTGCCAGATTTGACCACAAAATCCCAGTTTTATCTCTATTCGAAAAACAAACCTCTAAAAAAAACACCCTTTATATAATAAATAGTGAAATTGCCGCTTTTTCGGGGTCAAGCTTATTGCGCATAGACTCGTAAATTAGACACGCGCTACTAAACAGTTGTTCGCTAGGAACATTGCCTGGTTGTGTCGATAAAAATCTGCGTCCTATTGGTGTTAGCAGTTTTAACTCTTTTCGATGAACGCTCCACCATTTAAGAGGATTTTCATCTAAAGGGGCCCTTTTTTAATGCGGTAAGCAATTAATTCTTTTTTGAGTATAACTTCAGCACTATAATTTTCTGGTACTTCTTCACTCTCATCTTCACTTGATGAATCTAACATCATAGCCAGCTCGCTTTTTAAGCATGGTTTTTTGACTATACCAGATGTCCCTTGTCCGACTGTATATTCAGATTCACAATACACTCAAAAATTGAACAAAGTTACGAAGAACAAACGTGCCGAATCCTGTCGCCGACTCATCGCTACTATTAGTCGCATTGATTATTGCGGATGCGGATGCAGATGTCCAAATCTATGCGGAAGATCCGCAATTGCGGATGCGAATATTCGAAACATTCCTGCTACAAAACAAGAATCATTTTACAGCCTTTTAGGTACGCTAAGTATGAAATGTAAAAATTATTTAGTTATTCAAATAAAATCTAAAAATCACTGCAAATCAGTACTAATCAGTACAAATTGGTAAAAATCAGTAGATTTGCGTACTGATTTCAAAATCTCGAAAAATCAGTATTTTTAAGGAAAATTAGTAAAAATCAGTACATGTACTGATGAAATCAGTACGTATGACAACCCTACCCATGGGTGTTATGACCACTTTCGTTTTGCTTGAAAATAAAAGAGGAATTTTATATTTAGTGGACATAAAAGTTAGGGTAAGTGGCGGCCTACGGCTGCAGCTCAGGATTTAAGACTCCCAAAAATCCGACACCGGCTTCGCGGCGGATCAGTCTATAATATATCCAACACCTGGTTCGCTAGCCACAGTAACTTTACATAAGAGTAAGGGTAAGTGGGTGGCCTACGGCCGCAGCTCAGGATTTAAAACTCCCAAAAATCCGACTCCGGCTTCGCCGCGGATCAGTCTATAATATATCCAACACCAGCATCGCTACCCACAGTAATTTGTAGTGTACTCATATAGTCACTATTACCACAACCACCACTTTTAAAAAAAACGCAATAAAATAACTTATGATAAAAAACCTTAGACCAACTAAACTCGTAAAATTAGATTTACGGCGAATAGTAAACCAAAATACAATTTTAACTTTTCCACCAAATTTAATGTAAACAAAATAAACTAAGTACAAATTTTGAATTTGAAAATAAGTATTTCCTTTGATTTATTTTCAACCCCTCTTGGCTTGTGCTGTTTACGTATTTGGTAAGCAACACAAACCAAAACAACAACAACAACAAACTGCATTTGAATGCACTGCTTAAGCAAAAGCAAAGCAACTGCACATATTGAATTGCATCAAGTGCCAATGACATATTTTAGTCAAGGCCAAAATTCAGTGTATTTGTTGTTGATGTACTAGATTTCCTTATGGGAACCCAAAATTTATGATCGACCATAAATGCAATTTGGAGGAGTTTTTAAAATATTGGGAAAAACATTTGAATATAGGGAAATAATTTTAAACAAAAATACTTGTAAAAATGGTATATACAGGCAGGTTCTGCATTTCACTTTCATGCGAATACGAAATCAAATCGCAACTTTTTCATAAATAGTGTTCTATGTTTCATTTCGGCCGTTTTACTTTTCGAAGTAGTAGTTGCGTGTTAAGGTATTTTACCAAATAAATTAGAATTAATCAGAAACTTAAAGAGCGATTACGCTTTTGTTTTTACTTAATTTCTCGGTAAAATTACGGCTCTTTAGCCATCACACTTTGGCGCGGTGCGTCTTAATACACCAATTTTAAAGTAGGAAAGTAAATACAGACATTACAAATTCTGACTGTACTTCTGTGGGTTTTGAATGTTTTGTTTGCTTGAATTTGTCAGCGAAAAAGCTATATGTGCTTACAATGTTTTTATGTATTTCCTATGATAAAATGTTATTACGAAAATAACGGTGAAAAAAAAGTATGCAGAATGCAAACAGGATTTGCAGAAACTATTTTGGAATATCGCTGTTGTTATTTGCTTTGAAAATAGTACCGTAGAGTGGCTTGGCAATGATGACAAAAAAAAGTTTACATTTTCATTTTGGGGAAAAAAATCTCCTGACCTCAAATGTGGGTTAACAGGCATTAAACTCATGTCATTTCTTTATCATATTAATACAAATCCATATTAAAATTTTATGCGAAAAAAAATTGAGGTTTTTGAGAAAATCAATCAGCCTTGTTTTTTTTTCATAAAAAGCGCTATAACTCTGCCAATTTGCAACAACTTTCAAAATTTCTTAAAGATTCTGACAGAGAATCAGAAGTTCTATTAGAATCAAAAGACATAAGTTAATTATTTTGATTTGGATGAAAATGCGACTATTTTGAAACAATTTTCAACGATTTTTCAAGCTCTGACACTAAAACATTAAATGGGCATAACTTCGTAAAAAATAATTTTCAATCAAATCGGGGAACGGTATATTTCCTTAATTACTTTGAAAAACAACATATTTAATCGGCAACCAATTCCGCAATTTGAAGTCACTCCGACTGCATGGATTGAGATGGATTTGGTCTATATAATGCGAAATTTTTTTTTGAAAATTTATTTATTTGGTTATAAGCACCCAAAATTATTTGGCCTTATGTCCTCATGTTTTTGGGGATTATGTCCGTTCTTACAAGTGGTTATAGTCCCAAAAAAAAATGGGAATTATGACCAGAAAAAAACGGACATAATGCCCAAAATCGTTTTGGGGACTATGACCATTGGGGTTATGACCGGGTACCGAAAAAGATATCTGTTGAAACCGAAGGTAATGTAGTTATTATGACTTAAAATGGCCAGTCGTCAAGAACTATAGCAAAAGCTTTGAAAACTACTCATAGAACAGTTCTTCGTGTCCAAAAACGGCGCAATCCTAAGTATACAATCAACAAGAGCGGTCGACCCAGAAAGGTTACATACTGAGATGCCCGCAATGTGGAGCATATAGTAAGATGTAATCACTTAACAACACCTAAGGCAGCTACATTTATGATAAATAAAGGCGTTAGCAAGTGGACCGCACACACATTACTTCATAGGATTGGGCTAGTATCAGCTATTAAACAAACAAAAAACAGCATAGTCAGAAAAAAATGTCAAAGTGCGACTAAACCTCAGCAAAGAGCATAAATATTGCTGGAGCCGATTAAATTTTGTTTCTTCAAACCAAATTAAATTTAGTTTCGTCAGACTAAATTAAATTTTGTTTGGTCAGACCAAATTATTAGTTTCTAGTCTTCCACAATGCAATGTTTATGCTCCTTGCTGAGTTTTAGTCGCGCTTTGACATTTTTTTTTTGATTATGCTGTTTTTTGTTTGTTGTAATAATAAGTTCATTTTTAAATAGATTAGTATCCATATCGTGAAGACCTCACAAAACTACTTACTTTCATAAGTTTCTCTAATTTTAAACTATGCGTATAGCATCGCAGAGTAACTCGTAACCGCTCCTTGACGATTTTGTAATTAAGTTCATCGGTTAAAATTAGTTTTGAGCCGATAGATGTGTGTTTGATAGAATATTTAGAGATGTTGAGACTGCCCATAAGCTCATCTATAAAGTTGGAACTTTTCAATATATTTATCGGAGGAAGGAGTTGCGCGCCTCAGGAAGAGGGGATGTATGACTCTCATCTTTATTTTCATCAATTAGGGCACTAAACCGATTGAAGCTCACGGGTTGGATACTATTTTTATTTTCTCGCCGCATTTTTGAGCTTATTGAATTTGAAAACTCATCGCTAGATGATTCGACATGACTACGTTTAAATTAAATGATTTAAGCAGCTATTAATCTCCAAAAATTAATGCTTTTAAGTCAAAAGAAAGAGAGAGGAGAAATTACCGTTTTTTTTATATGATTTATTTTTATTTTTTGAGAAAACAGGAATTTGCAAGTCGAATTGAAAGACCGTCGATGACTGAGATAAATTAGAATAGGGGTTCTTAAACTTATGTAGTCCGAGGACCCCTTATCGAGCTAAATTTTTTTTTTGCGGACCCCATCCCAACTGTAGACATTTGACGTCGTTCTAAGCATAATTTATGACTCAATAATGACAAAGACACTCAGGCTTGCCAATCGATGTCAAACTCGACCAGACATAAAATGTCCGGTTATCTGACAAGGTTAAGGAACGAAGAATTTTTATTTTGCTTTAATTTTTCCGATCTTTAAAGGTATTTTCAACACTATGTATGTTATGTATGTCCAGTTTTTGAAGATCCAAAAGTTTAAAAGTATGCAGACACTACTTTCTAATAAATATTGATACTTATACCATATATGTCTCTGCATTTTAAAAAATCTTGCGCATTTATAGAGGCAAACATTTTTTATTAGGATTTTCATGTAATTAAAATACAAAATGAATAAAAATTGGGGAAATATAAAGAATTAAAAAGTTTCAAGTCAAAATATGTACATTAAACTCAGACAAATATATCTTGGTCAAATAAAGCCTAGAAAATAATTTGTTTTTTTTTCATATCTTTTTTAATAAATAATATAATAAAGCTTAAAATGAAAATTATTTTTTGGTGACTATTGGTTATTTTATAAGCGAAAATTGTTATATTTTCTTCTGTAAAAGTTTTTACTTAATGAGATGGATGATGTTGTTTTCTTGAAACCAAATCCACAATGTCGGGCTCTATATTCTGAAGTTTTATTCTCAGGTCTGCTTCTACATTAAGCTGGTTTCTGTACGTTGATTTTATATATAATAGTACTGAAAAGCCTGTTTACACAAATACGTTGTACAAAACGGAATCAAGTTTTGGATGCCCTTATTTGTAAGTGCAGAGTAATCGGATTTTAGGAGTAACTAAAAGTTAGTTAGTTCAATTTTATTGAACTTTAGTTTCAAAGAAGTATCGCAAGAGATAGCCATGCGTATATCTTGCTCTAATGTCCATAATTGCTTAGCAATACTAACATCTGTGTTGAATCAGTGATCCAGATCCAGTCGTTGCCAGAATCAGGATAGCGAAAATACTGCCGAAAGCTGCTTTTTAGAGGCATTAAATGTTCGATAAAAAGCACGAGCGTTTTATTATCGAGCACTTTATTAGAAAATTCTTTAAAATCGCTGAGTGTTGAAAAAGACTCATACACACACTTTTGAATGTGCTTTGACCATAATTCGTATTATTATAATCGCTTCTATTTTAAATAGCTAAACACCGTTGGGACTTGCGATTTAGCTTCTGTGTCAAATCTCACCAAAAAATAGAATTTGTTATATTTGTCTGCGATAAATTTTCTAGTATCAATTTTGTACGCACTATTAACGTATAGGAAAAATGTGGACGATATCGCACATCCTAACTATGTTTCGCTCTTAACTTCAATTTTAAATTTATTAGTAGGTGCACCTTGTAGGCTCAAATTAAAACTTACAAAAATTGATGATGTTGTCAAACAGTGGGAAAAGTGGAAACAGTTAGGTGCTGGGCATCCCGGGTTTGAACAAAAGTAAATGCACACTTTGTTTTTTAAAAATATGTGCCTTCATTGAAAAAGCCATGTCCATGTAGAATTTTTAATTAATTAGTTATTTAAATAAAGCGAAATGTTTGATGATGTAAAATTATTGGTGGCAAAATTGTTTCACGGACCTCTAGAATGGCTTCGCGGACCCCCAGGGGTCCGCGGACCACAGTTTAAGAATCGCTGAATTAGAAGTTTCAAACATAAACATTGCAGTTATTTGTTAATGTATTTTAAAAAAGGAAAATACATGATCAAAATAAACAAACTTTAATCCATTACAAATGCAATGCTGCTTCTTCCAAAAGTAGGTCTACTGTGAAATTGTAATAGATTTTTTTTTTCGTTTTTTGCTTGAATATCAATTTTGACCATGGTTTAATGGTATAAGGTTGGAGCATATTGTCAAAATTTGTAATTGCAACCCTGGGAGAGCATAGAAGATTTTTTCTCAGATTGTCAACAAAATATATATATAAAAATAGAAGAAACACTAATTCCATAAAATCGCAACTACACAAAGAATTGTATGTATAATTGTGGTTTTGGCGATTTGCAAACTATGGAAAATGTTTTAAGACAATCCTCAGCGAACGAAGGTCACTTATGTAACATAGGTGGACAAAATAAAATACAGGAGCAGCTTGAAGGAAAAGCTAAAGAACCTCAAGAGCTGCTTACTGATAATTCTATAAGAAATGATTTAGCATTTATTGCCACACAGGAGACGCTGCAGCAAAACTTATTGCAACTAACAACAGATGCTAAACCCTTAGAAATTCCTAACCTACTGTTACTTCAATCACATCTTGGAAGTTTAATTTCTATTTCTGAGAGAACACGTCCAAATGATCGTCTTCTTTTGCTTTGCGGCTTAACTGATTTTCTAGATTTTATGAAACATTAAGGTGTGACGCCAAGTATTGAAACATTTACTACAGTGGAAGTTATACCACCGACAAATGCAGCCAAAAAACGATAAATTTCGTTTATACGCAAAATTGCCCTCAAGTCAGATTTTGACTTATTAAAAAGCGTTTAATGCGTTTTGATTATGAAGGTGCGAAGGAAGTATTAAGAACGGTACGAACTGCTGTGTTACATCCTGATATTGTCACATACGCCGTTTTAGCTTTGGGTTGTTGCACCAAAGCTGAATCTGGAGAATTGTTGCAAGAAATCCATGCCAACGGCATCAGGTTCCTATATCAATATTTTTCAGAAACTATAACGATTGAATTTTTTTTTGTATAGAATGAATTTACACATATTAGGCGTTATGTTACGTCAAGGATGTGGAAGTCGATCTTTCCCATATGTGATAGATACATTGCAAATAATCTTGAATGAAAATATCAAAACAAATGAAACTTTTCTTAGACACCTGCATAATTTTTATAATCATTGCGCGCACGCAATTGATACGAGAGTAAGTAAACAGTTTTGTTTTAATATTTCTGTTTTTCGCTTTAACAACATAACAGCATCCTTCTACGGAGTAGCTTTCATTCAAAAATGGGCATGCAAGGTTCTGTGCGAAACTTTGCATGTGGTACGAAGAACAAAGTATCGGAGGCTTAAAACTTGGGAATCTATTAATAAAATAAAAGAACAATACAAAGATGACAGTAAAGATTGCATGTAACCAGACAAAAACGAAAAACTATCAAAGAAACAAAAGATCCGAAAATATATAAAAAAGAAAAAGATTCGTTTCGTTTTATTTGTAAGCTTGATACAGCTAGTATATATTTTAAGAAAATTATATTTATGATAAATTTTATTGGTGTAACCAATCATAGTACGTTTTCGTCCCTCAACACGCACCCCTTAAATTTTGCTACGACGGCATGCTGTTCTTTACGATATGCTCCCAAAATCTTATCCTGTTCACTGTGCTTACTAAGTATCTATCACATACAAATCAACTTCTTTATCCTCTGACCGCTGATTGTAATGACTTAAACCAAAATCAATAAATATAATTTCATATTCTTTAAAGTTCTCCACAAACTGTTTGAATTAGTCCTATAGCTCATGTTTCCAAATATAATTCATGGCAAATGATGCAGGAAGTATTTTGGAGATATTGATGCGCGGATTGATGAAATCAACATGGTCGGAGTGCTTTTGGCAAACACGGGAATCCTTTCAAGTCCTTGCCGCAGCTTTCGATCCACTGTCGACGGACGCCTTCCTTCATTCGTAGGAACACAAAAAATTTAATTATTCAGTAAAATACTAATTTTAAAGAAAAAAATCATTCGCAAAATATTCGTTTTGTTGTGCTCGATTTTGTCAATTCGAGAAGAAGCAAATAATTGCGAAAGAGGCACAATTTAGAGCCGCTCCAACCTTATATAATTAAACCATGATTTTGACACTCAAGCTTTCTGATGTTCAACAGCTTGAGAGAATCTAATAGTTAAATCATGCTGATTACTTGTGTTGTGAGAAACAAGAAAATAATCAGGGACCTGCGAACATTGAATTTATTATTGCTGCCGACTACAGCGAAATAACCGAATACGCACGAAGAGTTATAGCTTACGCATACATACAAAATTAAATAAACAAAGCAGAATTGCAGAATTGGTTGCCGATTTAATATGTTTTTTTCAAAGTAATTAAGAGAACATGTCATCCCCCGATTTGATTGAAAATAATTTTTTACGAAGTTATTACGAAGTTTTAGTTGCAGAGCTTGACAAACCGCAGAAAATTTTTTCAAAATAGTCGCATTTTCATCCAATTCAAAATAATTAATTTTTGTCTTTTGATTCTAATAGAACTTCTGATTCTCTGTAAGAATCTTTATAAAATTTTGAAAATTGTTGAAAATTGGCGGAGTTATAGCGCTTTTTATGAAAAAGACAAAGCTGATTTTCTCAAAAACCAGAATTTTTTTTAACGCTTAAAATTTTACTGGTGGATTTGTATTAATATGAGAGAGAAATGACATGCGTTTAATGCTTGTTAAAACACATTTGAGGTCAGCAGATTTTTTTCCATAATCGAAATGTGAATTTTTTGTTTTTCATCATTGCCAAGCCACTCTACGGTATTATTTTCAAAGCAAATAACAGAAGCAACATTCCAATTTAGTTTCTGCAAATCTTGCTTGCATACTTTTGTTTTACCGTTATTTTCGAAATAGCTTTTTACCATGGGAAATATATTTGTATTTGTATTTCAATTATTTTTAACAGAATGCTACAAGATCATATCTAATATTATTAAACGAGCTAAAATTGTATGTATATATATATATATATATATTTTCAGACTTTATTTCCAAAACGGGTGCAGCGATTTTGATGAAACTTGGGGGTTAGGTACATATGTGAACAAAATTAGGATTGGGCTGGGTTTTAACTTATCAAAGGCTCCTGGAGGGGCGTGGCACAGCCCTAAACTTTTATTTTCATAACGTCATATCTTGAAAACTATTCAAGATATTGTGATGAAATTTGGTACACAGATGCAGATCATAAATGTCTTAAATTTTGCCAAAAGTGGGCGGAATCGGAAAAGTGGGCGTGGCACTTTTCAATAATTGAAAATTTTGATTCAATATTACTCAAAAACGGCACTGAGGATTTTCATAAAAATTTTACAGATAATACCACTAAGAGCAGTCATCATAACATGCTATGTCACTATACTGGCAAAATTCGTTTACGGGCGTGGCACAGCCCACAATATTTATAAACATTATAATAAGAGAATTAACAACACAATCGTTCTGAAATTTCATATGGTGGATATACTTGCTATAAGGTACCTCAAGACGAAAAATGGGTGTAATAGTACCAGTGGGCGTGGCACCTCCCATACAAGCAAAACAGGTTAAATGTTATATTTATTGTACTATGAGAGTAATCTTCTTAAAATTTGGTGAGGAGTTGTCGGTTACTATAAGCTTTGAAATTAAATGCATTTCGACGGGATTGCTTCAGTGGGCGTGGCACCTCCCATACAAACAAAAACCGTTAAATGTTATATTAAGTGCACTATGGGAGTAATCTCATTAAAATTTGGTACAGAGATGTCGGTTACCAAAAATTTTTAAGTTAAATGGATTTCGACGAGATTTCGTTAGTGGGCGTGGCACGTCCCATATATACGAAAATCGTTGAATGTTGTATTTAGTGCACTATGGGAGGTATTTTCTTTAAATTTGGTGTAGAGGTGTCGATTACTATAAGCTTTGAAATTATATGGATTTCAACGGGATTGCGTAAGTGGGCGTGGCACCTCCCATACGTACGAAAAACGTTAAATGTTATTTAGTGTACTATGGGAGTAATTTTTTTAAATTTTTTGTTCCAATCGATAGAGAAAGCACGAAAAATAAAAAAAATTTTTTGTTCCAATAGACTTTTAATTACAGTGGTGTAGTGTTAATATTGTAGTGGTCATTTTTAATATTTGACCACTTAGTGCGTCCTGAGCGATTTGCGGAATTTGTTGCTGTAAGGATATTTTCCTTGTCCTTTGGAGTATCCCGGACGTAGTCACTCCATAAGTGACTACTCATCGAGGCGGTTCACTCCGAGTCACTTTGGGTCACTTGGAGTCACCGAATGAGAAAAAATCGCGATTTTGTGGTTTGCGTTCGATTTTTTTAGAATTGGTCTATATCACCTTTAGGCCACGTTGGTGCAAACTCTTATCGCACCTAATTATGTTTTGCGATGCGTGCGATTTTTTGGATATTATTGCTGTAAGGATATTTTCCTTGTTCTTTGGAGTATCCCGGAAGTAGTCACTCCATAAGTGACTACTTATCGAGGCGGTTCACTCCGAGTCACTTTGGGTCACTTGGAGTCACCGAGGTACGTGGAAATCGCAATTTTGTGGTTTGCGTGCGATTTTTGTAGAATTGGTCTATAACACCTATGGGCCACGTTGGTACAAACTCTTAGCGCATCTAATTATGTCTTGCGGTGCGTGCGATTTTTTGATTTTATTACTGTAAGGATATTTTCCTTGTACTTCGGATTATCCCGGAGGTAATCATTCCATAAGTGACTACTCATCAAGGTGGTTCACAACGAGTCACTTTGGGTCACTTGGAGTCACCGAGGTGAGTGAAAGTCGTGATTTTGTGGTTTGCGTGCGATTTTTGTAGAATTGCTCTATAACACCTATTGGCCACGTTGAAGTAAAAACTTTGCGCACCTAATAACGTTTTGCGGTGCGTGCGATTTTTTGGATTTTATTGCTGAAGGATATTTTCCTTATTCTTCGGACTATCCCAGAGGTAATTACTCCATAAGTGACTACTCATCGAGGTGGTTCAGCCCGAGTCACTTTGGGTCACTTGGAGTCACCGAGATGAGTGAAAATCGCGGTATTGCGGGTTGCGTGCGATTTTTGTAGAATTGCTCTACAACACCTATTGGCCACGTTGGTGTAAAAACTTTGCGCATCTAATTATGTCTTGCGGTGCGTGCGATTTTTTGATTTTATTACTGTAAGGATATTTTCCTTGTTCTTCGGATTATCCCGGAGGTAATCACTCCATAAGTGACTACTCATCGAGGTGGTTCACCACGAGTCACTTTGGGTTACTTGGAGTCACCGAGATGAGTGAAAATCGTGATATTGCGGTTTGCGTGCGATTTTTGTAGAATTGCTCTATAACACCTATTGGCCACGTTGGTGTAAAAACTTTGCGCACCTAATAACGTTTTGCGGTGCGTGGAATTTTTTTTTTTTTGGATGTTTACGAAGTTCGTGAACCAAAGTGACTTTAAGTGACCCAACGTTACTCGGGGTGAACCGCCTCGATGAGTTGTCACTTATGGAGTGATTACCTCCGGGATAAGCCGAAGAACAAGGAAAATATCCTTACAGCAATAAAATTTAAAAAATAGCACCAACCGCTAAACGTAATAAGGTGCGATAAGTTTTTGTACCAAAGTGGCTTATAGGTTTTACCCCTCGTACTAACTGTACAATCGGTTGCGCTCTTTTATATAAATGCTGCGATATCTCAGTCGATTTAGTGTCCAATTTAAATGAAATCGAGCCATTTTGCATTATCCTTTTCATTTCTATTCACTCTTGGTCCCAATCCACTCTTTTTATAAACACTTTTGCATCAGACCACAATTTGACGAAACTAAAAACGAAGCAAAATTGTTGAAAAAAATGGAACAGAAAGAAGTAAAGAGAAGTTGAAGCGTGAAAGTGAAAAGTCAACTTTTTTCAACAAATTCCATATTTTTTCGATTTTTTCAACCTCAAAACGAAAAACTGAACAGTGGTCGGTCTCCAGGTACTAATATTAGATAGCCATCGGAAGTTGCGGATATAGCTTTTATATAGCCATCGGAAGTTGCGGATATCTACTATTATTAAACGAGCAATAATTGTATGTATATATATATATATATATATTTTCAGACTTTATTTCCAAAACGGGTGCAGCGATTTTGATGAAACTTGGGGGCTAGGTACATATGTGAACAAAATTAGGATTGGGCTGGGTTTTAACTTATCAAAGGCTCCTGGAGGGGCGTGGCACAGCCCTAAACTTTTATTTTCATAACGTCATATCTCGAAAACTATTCAAGATATTGTGATGAAATTTGGTACACAGATGCAGATCATAAATGTCTTAAATTTTGCCAAAAGTGGGCGGAATCGGAAAAGTGGGCGTGGCACTTTTCAATAATTGAAAATTTTGATTCAATATTACTCAAAAACGGCACTGAGGATTTTCATAAAAATTTTATAGATTATACCACTAAAAGCAGTCATCATAACATGCTATGTCACTATACTGGCAAAATTCGTTTAAGGGCGTGGCACAGCCCACAATATTTATAAACATTATAATAAGAGAATTAACAACACAATCGTTCTGAAATTTCATATGGTGGATATACTTGCTATAAGGTACCTCAAGACGAAAAATGGGTGTAATAGTACCAGTGGGCGTGGCACCTCCCATACAAGCAAAACAGGTTAAATGTTATATTTATTGTACTATGAGAGTAATCTTCTTAAAATTTGGTGAGGAGTTGTCGGTTACTATAAGCTTTGAAATTAAATGCATTTCGACGGGATTGCTTCAGTGGGCGTGGCACCTCCCATACAAACAAAAACCGTTAAATGTTATATTAAGTGCACTATGGGAGTAATCTCATTAAAATTTGGTACAGAGATGTCGGTTACCAAAAATTTTTAAGTTAAATGGATTTCGACGAGATTTCGTTAGTGGGCGTGGCACGTCCCATATATACGAAAATCGTTGAATGTTGTATTTAGTGCACTATGGGAGGTATTTTCTTTAAATTTGGTGTAGAGGTGTCGATTACTATAAGCTTTGAAATTATATTGATTTCAACGGGATTGCGTAAGTGGGCGTGGCACCTCCCATACGTACGAAAAACGTTAACTGTTATTTAGTGTACTATGGGAGTAATTTTTTTAAATTTTTTGTTCCAATCGATAGAGAAAGCACGAAAAATAAAAAAAAATTTTTGGTTCCAATAGACTTTTAATTACAGTGGTGTAGTGTTAATATTGTAGTGGTCATTTTTAATATTTGACCACTTAGTGCGTCCTGAGCGATTTGCGGAATTTGTTGCTGTAAGGATATTTTCCTTGTCCTTTGGAGTATCCCGGAAGTAGTCACTCCATAAGTGACTACTTATCGAGGCGGTTCACTCCGAGTCACTTTGGGTCACTTGGAGTCACCGAGGTGAGTGAAAGTCGCGATTTTGTGGTTTGCGTGCGATTTTTGTAGAATTGGTCTATAACACCTATGGGCCACGTTGGTACAAACTCTTAGCGCATCTAATTATGTCTTGCGGTGCGTGCGATTTTTTGATTTTATTACTGTAAGGATATTTTCCTTGTTCTTCGGATTATCCCGGAGGTAATCACTCCATAAGTGACTACTCATCGAGGTGGTTCACCACGAGTCACTTTGGGTTACTTGGAATCACCGAGATGAGTGAAAATCGCGATATTGCGGTTTGCGTGCGATTTTTGTAGAATTGCTCTATAACACCTATTGGCCACGTTGGTGTAAAAACTTTGCGCACCTAATAACGTTTTGTGGTGCGTGGAATTTTTTTTTTTTTGGATTTTTACGAATTTCGTGAACCAAAGTGACTTTAAGTGACCCAACGTCACTCGGGGTGAACCGCCTCGATGAGTTGTCACTTATGGAGTGATTACCTCCGGGATAAGCCGAAGAACAAAGAAAATATCCTTACAGCAATAAAATTTAAAAAATAGCACCAACCGCAAAACGTAATAAGGTGCGATAAGTTTTTGTACCAAAGTGGCTTATAGGTTTTACCCCTCGTACTAACTGTACAATCGGTTGCGCTCTTTTATATAAATGCTGCGATATCTCTGTCGATTTAGTGTCCAATTTAAATGAAATCGAGCCATTTTGCATTATCCTTTTCATTTCTATTCACTCTTGGTCCCAATCCACTCTTTTTATAAACACTTTTGCATCAGACCACAATTTGACGAAACTAAAAACGAAGCAAAATTGTTGAAAAAAATGGAACAGAAAAAAGTAAAGAGAAGTTGAAGCGTGAAAGTGAAAAGTCAACTTTTTTCAACAAACTCCATATTTTTTCGATTTTTTCAACCTCAAAACGAAAAACCGAACAGTGGTCGGTCTCCAGGTACTATCTTATAATAAGCATAAAAGCATTTAACAAATTAAAAGTACTTTACAATACTAATTGAGAAGAACTTAAACCTATAATTACACAGGCCGACAAAAATAAAAAAAGTCCAAAACCAGAGACCAGACCTATCATACCCGAAGAACTTTGATGCGCTTAATCCGAATCCGAGCTCAGAATTTCTCCTATACGTCAGGTTTTCGAGATATTCTAACCTAAAAGTGCAAAAAACACGGTTTTTGGCAATATTTGAGGTTAAGTTACATCGCGAATAAAATCGTTTTTTCCAAAATTGGTTGCGGCATCTGAAAGTATTACTCTTACCCTTCAAAACCCATTTTAAATTATGTCGATATCTCTTTTAATCACCGAAATATCATAAATTTAAATTTTCTATGTATCCTGCCATACTAGAGCTAATGTAGATCTGTATGTAGGCCTATGTAATAAATTTCAAGTTACGATATTTCGGAGACAAAAAAAGTTATTGATATAATCTAAAAAAAGATTTGAAGGGTAAGGGTAGTACTTTCAGATGCCGTAACCAATTTTGGAAAAAAAAAATTATTCGCGATGTAAAATAAGCGCAAATATAGCCAAAAACCGTGTTTTTTGCACTTTTAGGTTAGGATATCTCAAATACCTGACGTGATGGAGCAATTCTGCGACCAGATTCGGAATCAGCGCATCGAAAACCTACGGAAATATATAATCTGGTTTCTGGGTATAATTTTTGTCGGCCTGTGTAATTTTACTAATTTAAATTCAAATTTAAATGGTTGATGGGTTAATTAAACTAAGTTATAAAAATGTTCAAAAAGTCGGGTGGGAGGTAATTCCACCGAACCGAACTAAGACTTCTAACTCCTGAATGAATCTGCCTGATCGTTGCAGCGTTGTAGCATCACAACAACTCAAAGTGCCATTTATTTTATATCCTAGGTATTTGATACTGTTAACAAACGTAATCGACATATGTACCATTAAGAAACAGTTCTGGAAAATTAACAGAACTAACGTTGCTCTTAGAGCAAATTAGTCCCACACTTTTTGAAGGGTTGAGTTTAAGTTTGTTATTAGTCGCCCATCCATGTATATTGCCAAATCCTCATTAATCCTAGCTACACAGTCCTCAATAAGTCCAATGGGACGGGAGAGATAGATCAGTACATCATCAGCATACAGATGGGTTTGACATTTAACAACAATGTCTGGCAAATCATTAATAAAAATCGAAAACAAATTTGGTTCCAAGATGGAACCCTGAACTACACCACAGTTTGCTTTTAAAGGAGCTGAGGGCCCTTGTTCTGTTACTATAGTAAGCGTTCTATCACGCAAGTAATTGATAGATGCGGCTGAAAAATTAAAAACGTGTTTCAGCTTATCCATAAGGATTGAATGATCGACACTATCAAAAGCTTTGGAAAAGTCCAACATGGCTAAAATACAGATATTATCACTGTCAACAGCAAAACGCAAATCCGATGTCACTTTAATTACCGCCGACTCACAACTATGCTTTTCCCGAAACCCAGACTGCAATTTACTCAATTTATTATGATGATTTAAATAGAGCTGAATTTGCTTAGCCAATATTTTTTCGAGGACCTTGGAAAGAAAAGGGAGGATACTAATTGGCCGATAATCAGACGGGCTAGGATTTGATTTTTTAGGCAAAGGTAAAACCTTAGCCGATTTCCAACTAGTGGGAAACTGACTACTAAATATACACAAATTAAAAATGTTCGTCAAGTACTGAAGTATTAGCGGCAAAATAAGCTTTCAGAATTTAGGACAAATTTCATCGGTACCTAGAGCCGTAGACTTAACTGCACTTATTGTTATGAGGACATCGGACGAGTTTACGCACTCGAACGAGAATGAATTCTCTCCATCACGATCAAAAGCAGTATCATCCAGTTCAGAAGGATGGGTATCAGGAGGTGCTATAAATGGAGCAATTTCTTCTCCGCTATAAGGGCACGTAAGATCACCCTTGCTCTTTGCTATACCAACCTCTTTGAGGTTACTCCAAAGCTTCTTCGAGCCAAGACATGAGTTGAGTTTATTGCAAAGGTATTTTCGTTTAGCTCTACGGATCAAAGCAGTTACTTTGTTCCTGGCAAAAATATATTTGCTTTTATTGAAATTGGTCGGATTTTTTTTTGAGTCTTCTAAAAAACCATTCTCTTTCAGAAATCTGCGACTTTATTTCATTGTTAAACCACGGACAGTTTTTCGATTTGACACACTTCGTCACAATTGGTACATACGTGTCAAATAATTCCCTGACAAAACTATTTAACAGATGCACCTTGCTATCAACTTCAGGTAAATAATAAATCGCATCCCAGTTTAGATTGGAACAATCAATGTAAAGATCTTCATAACAAATGTTTCGAAAAGACGTTGTTTTAAACTGAGTAGCAATTTTTTTCAGTAGATTTTTCTTACACTGTGCATACGGAAATTTGACAATGATAGTACTGTGAGGTTTATTATTTAGTGCCGTTCTGAATATGTGAACTGGTGCCGTAGAATTATAATTTAATGCAGCACAAAATTTGTTGTATGAAAACATTGTACGCACATATTGAGCCCTGAATGGCGCATTTTTTTAAAACATTAAATGTAGTCTATATTAGATCTCATATAAATTATAGATGCGTTTTTAAGTTGCTTTTGTGCCAATTTCACCTTTTTATGGCGCATACGTTATTTTCGCTGTCACTCTTGGCGAAGTCTGAAAATGAAATGTGGCGCATACGTTACTTGAAATCACATTGTTTTATCTTTGAAAAAAAGTCCATTGAAATAATACATTGACCTTGCATTTTGGGAAGGACAAGATTTTTTTTTTTTGTTTTGTAGGAGGGATCAGCGTGAGTATAAAACTCGGTTTTCAGGGTTGAAAGCCCTCCATTTGGCCGCCATTTTGAAAAAGGGTTGCAAATAGTTTTTCCGCAATATCTTGAGAGCCGTAAGTCTCACAAAATTTTTTTTTGACTTTTTTTGTAGAAAATGAATTCTCTACAATTTCATAGAGAGAATTTCACGTTTTACCGTAACCTTTAAAACGAAAAAGTTATAACAAAAAAAAGGCTGACATTTTCGAGTAATATATCATTAAGGGCTATAACTTTTTTTTTATTGATTTTATTGAAAAAACACTTCAGATGGTTTTTATAGACCATTTCATTGCAAACAATTTCCTATACCAACTATTAAAATATTTTAAGTTGGAGAGGTTTTATGATCATGCAAATGAATCATACCATGAGGTAACCTGTAATAAATAATTATTAAAATAACTATTTAAATGTATTAATATATGTATGTAGACTTATTACAAGAATTTACTTTATGTATCGTCATTTCTAAAATTATTTAGTTGCTTCTAGGTATTAATAATGAACCCTTTTCCCCACCACCCATGAGGTAGAGTTTGACGGCGCATTTTTTTTAACGTGGTTTCCCCAGTAGGTATAATCCACGAAGGACTATTTATTGAGCAGTTTGTTGCCGCTTAGAAGGTCCTGGCTGCGGTTCAGGATCAGTTATCGGATGCGTTAATGCTGGATGTGGACTGATGAAAGACTCTAATGATGTTATTATTGAAATTACTTCGTCTAATTCATCGTGATCAATGAGTGTGTTCATTTCAACGATGTTACTGCATATTTCACCACAACAATGTTGACAAGTAGGTGAACATTTCAAACCAGCCTTAAGACACCCACAAACTGCACCGCAATTACCTTTACAGCGACAAAAATCATTTTCAATAGCTCAAGAGATGCTGGAGCTTTAGTATTTTGCACCGGGATGAACATGCGTGATGTTTTGTCCACCCCCACTCCTCTGGATTTTTATATCGTCCAAGCCATGTTTGAATTTGATGATACACTCGATATGTGTGCTTCCGTGCAGCATCTTGTGTAGGTGGAACTGAGGCCAAATTAAAGTTTTGCTTATTTACAGTTCTTGAAAATTTCTTATGCCGCAAACTGTCCAAGATTTGATCTTCTTAATTGCCACCATAAAGTCTTAAAAAAATCGTTCTCCGATGGCATTCAGCACGGACGGGTCCACTATTGCATTAAGAAATAATGAAAGCTCTGAGGCGAGATCTGGATTTTTTTTGTAGGGTTGTAGGGACGTTCAGCAGAACATATTTATTACTCATCAAGTTTCATTCACGGAAATATGATCGCCGATAATCTGCTATTTCTTCATGCCTTCTCAGGATGTGATACCACTTCAGCAGCTTTTAACATGGGAAAAGTTAAGTACATCACAACCCTACAGAAAAATCCAGATCTCGCCTCAGAGCTTTCATTATTTCTTAATGCAATAAAAATATAAAAGTAAAACATATTTGATTCATTTATGTAATAACAGTCTTACATTAAAGTATTCAACTTGTAAACTTAAGAAAAAAACTTTAAGTGAACATTTTTAATCTTCATCTGTTTCATTTAACGAATCCTTTATATTTATGGAAGACTTAAGGCTGAGGAATTCATTATGAAATTGGTTTGGAATACTGTTCTTATTGCAAAGAGCTTTAAAATCATTAAATTTATTAGAAGAGATTTGCAGTGTGTTATATTAAAATACAATACATAATCTAACAAACGGGACAGATTTTATATCTTTAGACAATACACATACACTTCATGAGCAATTAACAAATCTTAATCAACCCAGCAGGCAATTGAGCAAGGCCTTCCTCGGAGAAGGCCTGCTAGCACTGCTGTGATGGTAAGAGGCCTTCTCAAAACAAAATTTTCATGCAAATAAAAATATTTATACTCATTTTTTTTTATTATGATTTTTTTTGTTTATATTCTGTTAATATCAGCAATAAGTAAATTTTATAAGTAGTAAAATTTTAATTAGCAGAATAGTGACACTCCATTGAGTGTACACTCATGAAACTGTTTCAAAGCCATTTTATTGTTATTTATTAAATATCATTACAAATTCAATTAAATAAAAAAAAAATCGAATCATAAAACATTGCAACATATGAAATGAAAAAAATACTTTCCACTATCAGTCCTAATAGCATGCTTTCTCACTGCAGGCCTAATAGCATGCCTTCCCACAGCAGGCATGCTATTAGGCCTGATATGGGAAGGACTCCATGTATTTTTTCATTTCATATGTTGCAATGTTTTATGATTCGACATAACTTTTTTGTCATTGCATTGTACATATACGACATCAAAAGTAGATAAATGGTTGGAAGTAAAGAACGATGTGCATATTCCCAGGTTGGTGTTCTGTTTCATGTTATTGTTAAGGTGATGGCAGCAGAGTGTTGTGTATTCAATGTCAAATTATAAATTAAGAAAATGTCACAACAAATAAACATTAAAAATATCAACGCAGGTGCAAGTGAGGTGACGCGGATAAAAAAAAATTAACTCAGAGTCTTACGGCGTATTAAAATTTAGTCTTTTCCAAGTACTTATATGACCCCTCCTAAGGTAAGCGCTCTTAGAAGGCCTGCTTGAGAAGAACTGTTTTATAGGGACATTTCATATAAAAAAGAAAGTAAGTTTGAAAGGAGGTGGCAAGGCCTTAATCTTACCAAGGAAGGCCTGCTAGAAGCACTGCTAGCTCCTGCCCTTGCCTACTGGGAACTTATGTTTCAAAAACAATAAACCACACTTAAAGCTTTTTATTATGCAGAAAAAACAAATATTTGGATCCACAGCCCTTCACGTTTTTGCTAATGCAGTATAAGTGAAGATATAATGAAAAAGAATATTAAGGTGAAGAATCAAATCGATGGTAAGATCGCTGCAAGAGACCGCAAACAAAATGCTCACGGTTCTGTCAATCTATGTTTGTATACCTAATTGTAAGACTACGCTTAGTTTCCATTATTGTACCATTGTTTTTTGAGGTGCTTACGTAATTTTTGTGGTCAAGAAAAAACACATGTTTCTCTTACGATATAATTGAAAGTGCCATATCTTTGTAAATATTTATAATTAACATTTAATATTTGACGTGAATGACATTGTAGAACATATTTGCATTAAAAATTTTTTTCGAAAAAATGGTGCTTACGTTATTGTCGCGGTTAGGGCTATGTTATAGCTTTTCCGCTGACTGTACTTCTGTGGGTTTTGAATGTTTTGTTTGCTTGACTTTGACAGCGAAAAAGTTTAATATGTGTACAATGTTTTTATATATTTCCCATGATAAAAAGTTGATACGAAAATATCAATAACACTGGCCAACAGTGGTTTTGTTGCCCTGGATGTCTCTGCGGATTTCTATAGTTTCAAGTAACCAGTTTACAAATATATTCATCTATATATAAATGAAGCAAAATCGGGTTAGTTACAATCTGTATAACTCAAGAACCGCTGGACCGATTTCAATGATCTCTAATCACCACGTAGCTCTTATATCAAGTGGCATAGCTAAGGTTATAAAACTTTTATTAGGGGTGTATTTTTAGGGTGGCTCTCATACAAAAATATTTTTAAAATAACATTTTCACAAATACCACGCAATCGATTCATATGAAACTTAAACTGCGTGCCTTTTATATCAAGAAGCATAGCTTAAGCTATAACATTTTTATATAGAATTCTTAAGAAATAAAGATCATGTTGCCATCTCTATTCCTTCCTTAGGGTTCAATCTATCTCCAAATCAAAAATATTTTTGTATGAGGACCACTCTAAATATGCACCCTAAATAAAAATTGTATACCCTAAGGTATGTTTCTTCATATAAAAGACATGTGGTATAAATTTCAAGTGCATCGCTCACGTGGTCTTTATGAAAATGTTATTTTAAAAATATTTTTGTATGAGAACCACCTTAAATATGCACCCCAAATAAAAGTTTTATAGCCTAAGCTATGCCACTTGACATAAAAGCTACGTGGTGTAAATTCGGTGTAAATCGATTACGTGGCCTTTGTGAAAATGCTATTTTAAAAATATTTTTGTATAAGGGCCACCCTATGTACATATGCACCTTAAATAAAATTTTTATAGCCTATTATTTTTGGGGCAAAGACAAATCTAACAAATCAAAGATCATTAAAATTGGTCCAGCGGTTCTTAAGCCATACAGAGTGTAACTAACCCGACTTTGCTTCATTTTTATATATAGTATAAATTAGTGCTTCACCGAGAACCGATAAATATCGTTCTCGTTAGCGTTATCGGGACCGAGAACGATAACGAGGCGATATTAAAAAATTTTTTTCTCGTAGGACCGAGGCCGAGAACGAAAAAGGTCTGACCGATATCTCGTTCTCGGCGATAATGTAGTGTTTATCGTACGATAAACACTTGATTACCGTCCGATAACCATTTAGATTGTTGAACGCGCATATACCATACACGTTTGCGTAATTTCCACTATATTTTTAATAAGCACATGTATGTGCATATACCGACGTTAATATTTTTTTTTCTGAAAACAAACAAAAAAGTTCGTAAAAATATAAAATCAAAATCAAAACAAAATTTGGGGATTCACATCAGATTTGACCGTAGTAGCAAATAATACTTCAAATAATACTTCTTCGACTTCATTTTTAGAGTTACCTTAATGTAAAAACAAGCATGTTTTATTCTTGTTTTGTTTTGTTTTGTTTACTCTTGACAGCGATAGAGCCACTTTTACAGCGTTGGATAATGGGTGTTTCCTTCTCCAATACAAGCAAACTCTTTATTCTTGGTACTTATACCAATTTTAGAAATTCGATCCATGGACCCAATTGTCTGCAGTAAGGACTGCGTAAAGTGTAAGAGGGGTGGAAAAACGGGTACTGCGCAGGTAAAGCCACTGGTCCAGCTAGTATTAAGTGTATAAATGTAAACGATATTAACCGAGAAATATCGGCGATAACGAGACGAGAACGATTCGATAACGATAACGATACAGGTCAAAAAATTATAGAACGAGAACGAGTACGAGACGATAAGCTCCACTACGAGGACGATACGATAATTTTTGAAAACAAATGTTTTACACTAGTGGCTTAGGAAAACATCAAAGAAGACATTTTGAAGTGAGAAATACTGAGAATTGCGTTTCCGGTTCTCCTAATTTCGAAGGGGCTAAGAAAATGAGAATGACAGACTCCTCACAAAATAGTATAGAACAGCTTGGACAAGGGTATCTGGTAAAGTAAAAAAAGCCATGCCTAAAAAGCGAGCTGGCTATGATGTTAGATTCATCAAGTGAAGAAGAGAGTGAAGAAATACCAGAAAATGATAGTTCTGAAGTTAATTCAAAAAGGAAATGATTGCTTTCCGCATTAAAAAAAAGCGCTGAAAATCCTCTTAAATGGTAGAGCATTCATCGAAAAGAGTTTAAACTGCTGTCACCAATGGCACGCAGATTTTTATCGACACCACCAGGCAGTGTTCCTAGCGAACAACTGTTTAGTAGCGCTTGTCTAATTTACGAATATCTGCGTAATAAGCTTGACCCCGAAAAAGCGGCAATTTTACTATTTATTAGATATGTATAATTTTCCAATTTTTAACTTTGCGTATTAAATAATAAATATTTAGTAAATTATGAAAAATTCCTTATAAAATTAGAAAAAATCTTAAGATCTGCATCCGCATTCGCAACCGCGGATGTGAACCTTCACAAATCCATATCCGCGGAAGCGGATGAGACCAAATCTAATTTTTTTTATCCGCACACGTTGAGTACCACAGTCAGGGAAAAATTTCGTCTCATCCGACCACAAGATATTGCGCCATTTCTTCACTGGCCAATTGACATACTCTTCAGCGAAAAGTAATATTTTACTGACGTCCTGTTTGGACAGGAAAAGTAATTTTCTGGATCTCTTTGCGCTTAAATTATTATTAATTAGAGTTTTCTGAATAATCGAAGTGCTGACATCCATGGAAAGCACTTTTTTTACTTCATCAGAAGATGCAAAGGGGTTCTGCCTCACAAATATCAACATAGTCCTCTCAAGAATTGGCGATATTTTTAACTTTCGTCCAAGCGTTTTCTTCTGTGGCGTATATTTTATTGAATTTTCTACCATTCTCTTGGAGCAATTCATCGTTCTGGATATTTTTCGTTAAGAAAATCCGTTATCGTGAAGGTAGTTTATGTCTCTACGAAGCTGGACGGTGAAATGTCAACCTCTCCCCATTTTGAATCACTAAATTACATTATTTGGTTACTTTTTCAAATTATAATTTTAGATCATCTTATAAACAATAGCTTTATAACTTATAAATATTTAAGAACCACAATGCTTCAAAAATATAACTTACTTTATATTCGTGTCCCTATTATTTCTCACAGTCTAAACTGAGCTTACTTCACAATAAGATCAGCAACTTCGAAACGACTAATAATATTTTTACTCTGATAACGGTTCTTTACTGCATTGATATCCCAGCAAGTAATGTAATGTAACATTTTATCTCAATTTATTCAAACAAAAGCAGAAGTGTGTTTGAACTATTTTAATGTGAGTGTCCCTATTATTTTTTACATGCCTGTATGTAAATATGTATTTCCAAAAATTCGGCAGTCATTTTTTTTCTTACTGTAGGTGTGAAACGAAGTTTTAAAAATTTAACAGCAGCAAATCGGCCTGTTAGCTTATCAGGAGCTAACAGTGTTATGTGATACCAAATTATGTTATTTTAAGTTGTAGCAGTCTGGTAAATCTTAAAATTCATTGGTGAAACCTTAACTTGTGTTGTATTTAAAAAGTTAAGTCAGTGCCATCTAGTGTTCTTCAATTATTTAACATTTTCTTTAATTTTCCTTCAACTAATTATAGCGGCGGCATAGTTATTATGCCATTTCCTTGCATTGTCATATACCACAGACATGATGATATATCACATCGTGCGAGGATAGAAATGATTCTCCATTAGAATGCAATATTTATAGAAGCAGTTAATATTATTATGGAAATTTAATTTAAGTTGACATAATTAAATTTCGCCGTTAGATGTCACTGATTGTGCATTTTTAGTTCCTGTTTAGTTTTAATTGTATTCTTTTATTTTTGTTTCTGTATTTATTTTAAACGGTAACATTTCTTCAAATTTCTTTATTCATTTCAAAGAATTATGTATCAAAAAATTATATTCAAAAAACTTAAATTTAAATAAATAAAATTGAAAATCCTAATGAAATACAAAATGGCAGAGTAGAGGGAACTATACATCATCGCTGTGGCACGTTCCAATTACCGATAAAACTCGGAGTGTAGTTCTTTTATATATACAGTGGACGTCCAATATAACGTATAACGATATAACGAATTTTCATTTTAATGAACAGTTTTTCAAATTGAAATTTTTTCATTGATGTCTCTAAATTACGAAAACTTTCACTATTCTGATTTACGAACGCTATCCATGCCGCTCCAACGCAAGAGCCTTATGTCTTAACTTATGATAAAGTTAATATAATTGAAGAAGGTAAGAAAAGAATGTCCAGTATAAGTGATCGCAAGTAAATATGGCGTAAAGCCATACGGTGAGCTTTAACCAAGTTTAAATGACAAGTTGAGTTACTACAAAAATTTGAATGGCGAATTATTTGGTATGTTATTTATTTATCATAATTGTGTTTTTATCAAAACTTAAGATACTGTATTAAATCGGAAATAAAATGAAGTGTGTTATTTGCCATCTAAAGGTTGAAAGACAAGACCTTAACATTCAGTGCGGGTTCTGCAACGAATATTTACAGGCAAAGTGCGCCAAAATCAATAAAGAAGAAATTGAGTTTTTCGAAAAGAGTAAGCAAAACTTCAAATGTTCTTTTTGTGTTACTCAGCGTAGAAAATCGTCTCTTTTTGATGCTGATAATTTTTCCACAAACGCTGATAATATTGGTAAAAGTATTCCACCGAATAATAATATTAAGGTCGTTGAACCATCATCAAGTGTTGTTATTACTCCAAGCAACGAAAAATCGGGTGAAAAAGAAATAACCATGCAAATGTTGAACAGCGAGATGGTGCAGATTAGAAATGTAATCACTCAAACACTCGCAAAAGTGAAATATTTAGAAGAGACCTATAATTCTCTTAATCAAAAAATTGTCACACTGGAAACAAACATAAATTTACTGGAGCAAAAAGAAAAAAATGCGATGTGGATATTGTTGATATTCCCAATGTCAACAATAGTAATGCTAAAGAGAAACTAAATGTTCTAATCACTTCTTATCACTGGAAATTAACTTAGTAAAGAAGAGATTGTCTCATGCTTCGTAAAGAAAATTCGAAAATTAACAACAAAAGCCACTGTTCAAATATAGTTTGCGTGAAGTTTTCTTCTCTCTCAAGAAAGAAAGAAATAATGAGTAAGATGCGTGAAAGAAGAAACAAGGTCACTACGGATCAGGGATGATATTGGCATATTTTTAAAAGGGCCAAAATTTGAACTAAAATAGGGCTTTTTTGACATAAGTAGGGCTTCTGTAAATCAAATCGTATATATGTAACCATTTATATTATAACCAAATTTTTTCCTTTTATAAAATTTATTTAGTTGAGAAATTTTTGATATTTAGCGACTGATTATTTTGTAATTAAACATTGTTTAATCGGACTTACAGTCATTCAGCAAAGACCAATATTGTAAAATTTTACTTTATTGATCAATGCTATTTTTTACAACAAACATGACAAAGATAACAAATGGAAAAATTTTTAACCTGGTAATTGGTGACATGTTTCGGCTATTACCAATAGCCTCATCAGACCAGTTTGGTTAATTCTGTACATGTTGTAAAAAATAGCATTGACCAATAAAGTAAAATTTTACAATATTGGTCTTTGCTGAATGACTGTAAGTCCGATTAAACAATGTTTAATTACAAAATAATCAGTCGCTAAATATCAAAAATTTCTTAATTTATACGGAGGACACGCCAATTTCAGAAACTATGTAGCTGGCAACACTACAAATTTCTAAAAATAGATCATAGCCGTGCAAGACAAGATTCGCGCCGGCTGTGACAAGCGAGAAAGTGACAAAGAAATAATAACAAATGTGATATACGCACTCTGTGCAGTTCAAGGTCAGTTCCTCAGTAGCTCAAGTGTTAGAGCGGCCGTCGCAAAAATATGCAATTGCAATGCATGAACGGTCAGGGGTTCGAGTCCATGTACAGAATTAACCAAACTGGTCTGATGAGGCTATTGGTAATAGCCGAAACATGTCACCAATTACCAGGTTAAAAATTTTTCCATTTGTTATCTTTGTCATGTTTGTTGTAAAAAATAGCATTGATCAATAAAGTAAAATTTTACAATATTGGTCTTTGCTGAATGACTGTAAGTCCGATTAAACAATGTTTAATTATTTATTTAGTTGTTTATATTTAGTTGTAAACATAAATTTAACATACCTAGTAAAAAAGAAAATCAATTAAAAAAATAATTTCAAGAACTAAATAACAAGTTTATCACATAAATGCTTATTATTGTAAACAAAAGTAAATAACCGTGTGATTAGTAATTCAATATTGAAGATTTTCCATTTTTATATACAGAACAGAACTTATTTTACTGAGACCGAATTCAAATCACTTTATAAAAATTTAAAATTTTTATATAAATGAGCAGCACACAAATAATGCTAACATACACTAAAAAAGAAAATAATATTTTTAAATAAGTGAGAAAATAATATTATTTTAAATGTCAATTCACTGATGGCAATATTTTGCATTAACGATACATTATTTAAAATATCGATTTTTTATGATAGTTATTACTTCATGTAAAAGTAACACTCGCTGAAGAGATAATTCTCAAAATAATTCGAATCCAGTTCTAAAATTTTCTTGCACAATTCTATTTTTAATTTTGGCATATCTTGTTGTGACAATGTTAAGTATTTTAATTACATATATCACTTATAATTTTGATATGAACATACATATAAGCGTTTGAGATTTTTTTGTATATATCGCTCATTTTCTTCAATAACGTTATATCCCAAAAAACGTAAATATTCAGTTAAAATGTTTACCCTGAAATATCTGATTTTTTGAGTTATGATGTTATTGAAGAAAATGAGCGATATATTAAAGAACTAACTATGGTAAGATCTTTTTTAGAACCTTTTTTTAAAAGGAAATGCAGAAACAAATGATATATTTGCAGGCTTAGATCATCAAATTTAACCTATTATAAATCATTTTTTCATATACAAAAATCTCTGGTTTTTTTTTTTTTTTTTTGATTTGAAATAATTTTAAGTTTAAAAAGTCGAAAGCCATCGTATTACTTAACGTTCCACTTAAATTTTTTAGGAGAAAATAAAACACTTAAATTTTTCTTGTGTTCATTTAAGGGATATTTTTTTAAACATTATAATTATAGAACTCTTGGAGAACATTTTGTAAAATTGTGGTTACAAAACATTCATGAATAAAACCGCAATCAGTCATTTCATGAAAAGTACCTATTTTTTAAACCGGTGAGCAATATTACTCGAAAGCTTAGCCTAGGATCGCTACGACTCAATTTTTTAGTTCAATATCAGAACTTCAGTTTAAAACACTAACCATTTTACTAAGAATCAAAAATTTTCTTAAATCATTTTTTTTTTTTTTTTTTTTTTGAAAATACACTTAATCCGAATATCAGCGCATATTTTATGTAGGTGTTTCATGAAATGACTGATTGCTGCAATATTCATTATTATTTTTAATCCAAATTTCTACAAAAATGTTCTCCAAGAGTTGAAGAAAAAGTGGTTATTGATGATCAAAAGTAAACATTTTTAAAAAAAGAGTTGTTCAAATACTTTAACTTTTATAAATTAAATCGAAAATAAGAGTCTTTTAAAAGTTTTATTTTTTAAGATGTTTTTGAAAAGTCTGAAAATAATTTTATTCCAAAAAGTAAAAACTTTTTTTAGTCTTTTGAGACTGCTGATTTCATCTTTCCTTGATATTTATTTGTTGCGCATTAAGACGCATTATAAGGCATAAGCATATTGGGGTAAAGAGGTAAAACTGTTGCTGTTCTGAAAATATTTTTATTATAAGTGTTTTACAAAACTTTTTTACTTTTTTTACATTCAGTACCTTTATACTAATTTTCAAAATATAAATCTATAACAAACAATAAATACTGTCATATGTCATAGTTCTACGGGAAAAGGCAATATTTTAACCACCACAAAAAATCCACACCATCAAAATTTGTGAAATAAAAAATAGAAAAAAAAGCATGAATTTCAATGAAATATACAATAAGATTAAAAAATAATAATTCTTTACCGTTCATGAGTCTCAATTTCAGAGATATATAAAGATTTATCCAGTCGTACTGAAAATCACCCGATTTCAATCTTCCAAACGTCACAGTGTAAAATCTAAAATCGCGGCTTATCATTTCCATAGATTATAAATGTAGACCGAATGTCCATAAAAATTTTGCCATAAAGAAAAAAAACTTTCCTTAAAATTCATTGAACAAAAATTTAAAAAAAAAGATGGTGGGAAAAATATTCCCTCTGCCCTAAAAAGGGTTAAAAGTAAATTTTCAAATAATTCTTTAAAGATATTAAAAAATATTCTTAAAAATAAAACTTAAAAAATACTTTATTGAAAGAATTATTTTCAGGCTCTGGTCTAATTATAATGTACAAACAAATTTAGGATCTGCGAAAAATGGCCACAAAACGAAATGATTATGAAATATTGCTCCACCACCTAAAATGATATTTGGCCCAAAGAAAAAGCCCCAAATTTTTTGATTTGAAAATTATGATTTTTTCATACATTCCCTTGTGGCTATATTTTGAGAAGATTTACGTTAATTGAAAGGAGATAAAAGGCCCACAGGGAAAACATATTTTTAAAAACTAGCTCTTTTTATGATAAAATGATTTGCCCTTGTACGAAATGTTGTTTTTAACATTCAGTACAAGGCCAAACCATTTTATCATAAAAAACCGAGATTTTATTTAATATTTGAGTGTTGGGAAGATGTTTACACTGCACAGTATCCAAATGATGCTTTTGACATATATGTAAACAAACTACAATATTATATATCGAATAGCATCCAAATTATACAAAGAAATTGTAATAATCTTAAATGCATTAAGCCATGGATGAATGCTTCATTACTGAAAAAAATCAAAAAGAAAAAACGAATGTGTATTCAAATTAAGAAATACATGGCTTAAGAATTATTTTAGTAAATTTTGTCTTGAACTTAAGAAGGAAATCATATTTTGCAGAGACACACTACACTACTACACTAGTTTACAAATACAGTTAAACCTCCCACAACGCGGTTCCCAAAATACCGACATTTTCTTACAACGCTACTCTTAAAACGCGATTTTTACGAAAATTTTTTCAAATATTTACTATTTTAATTTGAAAAAGGTATTCTTGCCCAAATAAAATTCTTTGCATTTTGTTCTTACTTTGATACCTATCTTTTTTACAGCATTGCCACCCTACACTTGAACATGTGTTTACAAAGTGACAAACAAATAACAAACAACTTGAATATTTTACGTAAAATTGAAATTTTATTTTATTTTGTTTTGTTCTGTTTTTGTTTAAATAAATGGAGTGTTATTAAATTACATAATATGTATGTTCTTATGACTCAACAAATAAATACACAAAATTATATTAAGCACATATTTTTACTATACAAATTCCAATATTTTATTGAAAATTTTTTTACTTTGGAACCAAACTCTGACTTTTGTATGGAGTTAGAGTCTCCTACAACGCGATTTCCTACAACGCGGAGTTTTTCAGGAACCTATTTACCGCGTTGTAGGAGGTTTAACTGTAATTAAAAAATTTATGAACTTTAGGTGCCACTATTCATTTCTTATGTAAAATCTGCTGCTGATTCTGAAAATTCTTTCACGTCGTTTTCGAGATATCGGTCATTTTCGGTTTTTGGACCAAAAAAAAAAGTTGGTTCAACTTGATTACAAATATCTCAAGAAAAAATACCCATATATAAACATATTATATGTCAAATTAAAGGTAATTAAATTTTCTAGAAATAATGCTTACATTACTTTTTCATTGGCATGATACTTTTGGCGAAAAAATTGATTTTAAAAAATAAAATTTTTTTTTCGAAAAAATTGATTTATAAAAAAAATTTTTTTTTTTCGAAAAAATGAGAAAAAAGTCAAAATCAACTGCAAATTTTTAAAAGAAAAAAAAAAACTGGAAAAATCATTTGGTTTTTTTAAATCATAGTCTATATATTTATGAAGAAAATAAGATACTATTTATGAAAATCGATTAAGAAATGGAAAAGTTATATAAAATTGAATAAAAAATGGACGAATTTCATTTTTGTCTATTTTTCCGTTTTTTTATGTGGGTAAGAATTTTTCGAACCCCAAAATGCAAATTTTTTAATGAAATTTGTTATGTAGATACAGGTATATGCTAGAAATTAAAATGTTGACTCCAACCCCCGAAGTGGGCAAAAACCGCCATAACGGACCCAAATTCCCATTTTTGGCCATTTTGGGGCGTGGGGCCAGTTCCATAAGAATTTTGAATATTGCTACCGTATTCAGCATCTTCGAAAACGGGGGAAGACAAATGTTTTACTGATGGAATATGCAATTCCAACTTTTTTCTTTGGTCCAAAAACCAAAAGTGACCGATATCTTGAAAACGACGTGAAAAAAAATAATTTGATTTTCAGAATCAGCAGCCGATTTTACATAAAAAATGATAGTGGCACCTAAAGTTCATAAATTTTTTAATTACTACTGTTATTAATTGTAAGATTTTTATTAGCTTGTGGCCATTTTTATTCAATATTATATAACTTTTCCATTTCTTAATCGATTTTCTTAAATAGTGTCTTATTTTCTTCATAGATGTATAAACTATGATATAAAAAACTAAAATGATTTTTCCAGTTTTTTTTTCTTTTATAAATTTGCAGTTGATTTTGATTTTTTCCCCTTTTTTTCTAACAAAAAAAAATTTTTTGTTAGAAATCAATTTATTTCACCGAAACTAACAAGCCAACCAAAAAGTAATGTCGCATTGTTTATAGGAAATTTAATTACCTTTAATTTGACATATAGTAAATTTATATATAGATATTGGTTCTTAAGATATTTGTAAGTAAGTGAAACCAACTTTTTTTTTTGGTCCTAAAACCGAAAGTGACCGATATCTCGAAAACGAACTAAGGAAAAAAAATAATATGATTTTCAGAATCAACAGCCGACTTAACATATTTAATGAATAAAGGTATTCAAAGTTCATTTTGGCTGTAAACTAGTGTTATCAAATTAGATTATCTGGAATGGAAGCATTGGTAACTAAAAAAGAATGGCTAATTGTAAATGAAATTTTAAACAGAACTACCTCAAAAAATTACATAACATTAAATGACAAAGTCCTTCGGATATGATAGGTCTGGTCTCTGGTTTTGGATTTTTTTTTTATTTTTTGTCGTCCTGTGTTAGTAAAATCATACAAAGTAGGTAACTTAGCACAACTGTATTTCAGTCAATTTTTATCCAAAATACTTTTGTGGGCCTTCTATTTGACGGAAACTACGTCACCTTTCTTTTTTGCGAACAAAAAAATCCCCTAAATACACTCAAAAAAAAGTTGTACTCAAAAATTTGAAAATATTAAAAAAGGTGAAATTTTCCGTTTTTTTTTTTCTATAGTTTTTTAACTTATTTTGTTGAAAAAATAATTTTTTTCCCAATATGAAAAGTCATTTCGATAGGAAATTCAATTCCCTACAATAAATCTTATAATATGTCTCTATCAAAAATATATAGTTTTTGAGTTATAATTAAAAATATAAAAAAATTAACATAATCGACCCGTTCTGAAAAGTCCAAGCCAAAATTTAGTAGCACCTTTGGCTGTATAAGTTTTAGGGTTCAATTGAACATATGAGACAATAAAATACCTTTAACGAATTAGTTCCTTATTAAGGTACATAGTCAATAGCCTACTATAAACAATCGATAACACAGGTTTACAAAAAAAAAAGTTGCTGTCCATTTGGCCAGACCATATTTTTCCTAGGTAATTTGATGTCCTGAACTCGAATTTTAGGTCTACATAGCTCTATCACATCAAGATTTTTTTCATAATGCTCCTCACAAGCCCTACTGTCCCATTCGCATAAGAAACATGGAAATTTTGTAAAACCACTTTGTTGTCCCAGTATAATTGTTACGACTTTCAAATCTGTAATTTGGGTTAAAGGCATCTACAACTGCTGTAATAAACCACGGGTTCGGATCTAGATTCTTATCATTTCTAGAAAAAACTAAATTCCTTAGTTCTGCAAAGTTTGGCTTCATTAGTGGAAAGTCAACTGAAAGTGCACTACTTAAACTGATTGGTGAATTGTATAGCACTTTAAATAACTCAGAAACCCCTGCTTCACTTTTCATCGATATTACTAAGGCGTTTGATATGGTTAACCATTCTATATTGTTAAAAAAATTATTTAATGCAGGTTTTAGAGAATTTATTCATAAGTGGTTTGGTTCTTACTTGGAAAATCGCGAACAGATTGTGAAAATAAAAGATTCTTTAAGCTCTGCGAAGATCATTAACTTAGGCGTTCCGCAAGGATCTGTTTTGGGTCCTATCCTATTTTTGATTTACATCTTTGTTTATTCAACGTTTTAGAGGCAAGATCACAGTATTTGCTGACGATACCGCTCTTTCCTACTCAATCAATTTCCTACTCAATCAATAGTCTTTTCAACATAATATTGAGTGTCAATATTGATTTGGATATTCTAAGAAGAACATAGATTGCTAATCAGCAACAAAACTAAATTCATGGTATTCAGTATTAAAAATTCAATAAATTATGATTTGCCATTGTTCTTTCATTCATCTAACTGCATGCAATTTTGTATAAATAACGTTCATCATGATTTCATAACATTCAATAAAAATGTGAATTGCTGCAACAATTGCTTTAAAATTGACTGTGTTGATAGTTTTAAATATCTTGGTATTATATTGGACACTAAGCTAAACTGGGATAACCATACTTATTATCTTAAACAATATGCTAATAAAGTATTTAGACAGCTGTATCATTTAAGTCTATACTGTAATCAATCAGTTTTAAGATTAGTTTATAATGGTTTACTGCATATGGCTTATGCTGTTGTGGTGGTGCTTATTTTAACAAAATAGAGCCTTTATTAACTAAACAAAAACATGCAGTAAGGATTATATGTAAAGTCAGTCGAAGAACACCCTGTTTTGATCTCTTCAAATCTCTTGATATTCTTCCGATAAGGCATTTATACTCGATTCTACTATGTCGCTGCACCTCGACTATTCAATGCATTGCCTGATTACATTAGATGTGAGAGAGTAAGGAGTAGTTTCTTGAATTCTATCAAGAAATGGCTCTTCTCTTTTGATTATTCAAGAATAGATAATATTTTTTATCCAATAGTATAAACTGAATGTTGACTTAGGTACTTCCTTTAAAGCTCACTTCATATTTAAGTAATATCATGTTATTCAGATGAATTTGTCATTTGATTCTTAGTTTTTTTATTTTTCTCTCTTTCTTAAATATTTAAATTCATTATAATAATAATCACATTCATATCATTTTCATATATCGACTCCAAATTACATCCCAAACAATCCACAATTAAAGTTTTTGTAGTAACTCACACTTTTATTAAAAGTTGGTTAAAGCCTACCGTGAGCCAGTTTCTTGAATAAAAAACACTTCGATATAACGAATTTTACGATATTACGACTGACCCGTGCATTATGTTCGTTATATTGGACGTCTACTATAAATTCCTCGTTTCTATAATTATAGCAAGTGTGGTGTACTACGAACATTCATATTTATTCTCCTCTTTGCTATAACAAGGTTTGTGTACAAGATGAATTTCACCCTTGACAAAGAATTAGATATTATAAAACGACACCAAAGAAGTTAATATTAAAGAAAGGGACTCCCAGTTTTTTTCTGCATTATTTTATTTCTTGCCGTGCGAACCTTAGAACCAGTGAGATTTACGAATGGATTTTTTTCTCTGATGATCTTTGGCTTTAACAACGAAGAAAAAATTCACATTGCTAAATTGAGACTATTTTGTATTTTTTAATTTGTTTATGTTCTTAAATTCATAGTAATTTGAATATAAGAACATGAAGATTAATGCAATATAAATTGAAATTCAAAAAGAAGGAATAGCTCCTTCGCCATATTCATAATTCAATATTGATTATATGTTATTAAAAAAAGAAGTTGAAACTATTCAATAAAATTCTTTCTGCCGTTTCATTTTTGTATTTTACAAATTAAGAAAATAAATTTGCAACCGTTCCACAGTGTTGCGTCTAGTGTATGCTAGCTGGACAAAAGTGAATCTCTCGTTTAAAGAAAATAACGGTATAGTTTTACAACAAATACTCTAAAAGCTAGAAAACCAACAAATATTTTTGTTTTCTGCAAGTAAATTTACAGTTTCAGACGGTTGAAGAGAGAGAATTTGTTTTGTTCTACTTTTAATTTCTGAAAACTTGTGATTCAGTAGTCGTGGAAAAATATTAATTTTGCTATTTGTCAATATTAAAGAAAATTTTTTTTAATGAACTTCAAATTTGAAGGTAAAAATAATATTATATTTTTTGATTGAAAACAACAACAAATAGAAGTCTTAGTAGAGTTAAATAATAAATTTAGTTTCCTGACTTTGGGCGAGTAGAAAATATTTGTATTCACGTGCATTCAACCATTTTATTTTTTATAATGAAAGGTATTCTTTCACTGCTTCTTCTGAAAGTAATATCTTTTTGCACACTTTTGCACATATATATTTTTTTTGTTTGTTTTTAGTGTACATATTTCTATCAAAAAATGTGAGTTATACCAGGAATAGGAAAAATTCGCGAAAAACGATAAAAACTTAACCTATTTAAGCTATGCCTTTTAATATAAAAGCTAAGTGGTGTAAATTCGGTGTGAATTGATTAACCGGTCTTCGTGAAAATTATATTTTTGTATGAGGGCCACCCTAAATATGCATCCTTAATAAAAGTCTTATGGGCTAAGCTATGCCTTTTAATATAAAATACACTTGGAGTAAATTCCATATGAATCGGTCAAGTGGTCTTTGTGAAAATTACATTTTAAATATATTTTTTAATGATGGCCACCCTAAATATGCACCCTAAATAAAAGTTTTATAACCTATGAAATCCGCTTGATCGATACTAAGATACTGTAAAAGTTTCATCAAAATTGGCCGGACAGTTTTCACATCCATAAATTTGACCCGTGCCGGCCCAGGGGGTCGTTTGCGACCAATAAATGTTGTGTTTTGATCCAAAAAATACAAAAACGCAAAAAAATAATTAGTCCAGCTAGCTTGTTCTAGTCGCAACACTGTGCGTTCCCGCGTTATTTACATTGTTATTGTTTTTTTGTAGTCCACAACCGATGCCGTTATTTGTATTGCTTTTTTTTGGCAGAAAAATTTATTTTGAAAAAATATCAAAAATTATATTCATATTTGGTTGTATGTGTTGAAGCACATTAAGAACATTTCCAGCCAGGATTTTTCCTTCATAATAATTTTTCTATGCGTTTCTTACAAAATATACTTCTTCTCTCTCGCTAAGACGAATTCGCCTTAGTTTTTACAATTAACGCTTTTTTATAGGCGCTTGCTAAAGCTAACGCGTCATCTTCTTCACAAATCCTTCTAAATGTTTTTGCTGGAAGACCCATCACGAAATTATTTAAAAATTGAAATGCTTTCATGATCACGTCTTGTATATAGATTGATGAAATAATTTTCATTCTCGCTACACTATCGTTTGCGAAATTTCACACAGTGCTTTATACGTGTTTTGCACAGGCGATGTTGGCCTGCATAGACAGTGTAAAACACTGTATACATCTGAGCCGATTACTTTTAATAACGTTACTTTTTTTTTTACCGCCAGATCAATTGATTTTGATTCCCAGATCAACCAATTGTCGGTATTTGGTGAAAACTCCGATATGGCATGATCTTGAGCCAATCTGACTGCAACTGGATCGGCCATTTTAATTCAATCATAAGTTTAATTTATTTAATTGTAGAAAAAAAACAATTTTAAATGCAATTGCTATTTGTTAAGGAAATTTGCTTCCGTTGAAAAAAAAAATAGTGATTCCTTAGCGTCTAACTTTTAAGCAGTGGAAATAATTAAATTTATTTAGTAACTTAGCACTTCCAGCTTATTATCTTCATAAATTAAAATTCCGTAAATACATTGTGATAGTTAAAGGCTGATATCGGAAATAAGCGTCAGTCGCCAGAATCGTGGTGGGTCTGGTTGTGACAGGGTGACGAAAAAGATTTCGCTCAATAACTCGGAAAGTAAACCTCATGTAGAAAAATAAGACAAATGTTGAAGAGGAGATGAAAACATATCGAACTCATGCCCGATCTCAGTGTAAAACAGCCTACTTACTAACTGCGAAAATATTTGGAATTTAAGAAAATAGCGTAATAAACATTTTAAAATATTTTTAAAATTTCAAAAACAACACAAAATAGGAAAACATGAATTACACGACCAGTTTTACTAATTTCATATGGAGGTACTCGGGTACCTAGAAGCACGAAATGAGGTGTTTTTTTTTCTTCGCTCACATAAGGGTTAATGTTCAGTCCAAAATAGTAATTTATATATTTTTCGGTCACCCCCTTTTTTGACCGAAAATAAAGGTCGCGCATTTGAGTTTTTCATCATATCTTCGGCATTTACAGTCCGATCTTAAAGTATGATATATCAATGCTTTTTTTCTTGAGTAGACCAACTTTTTGATATAACGATCATTGACATCAAGTACGCCGTTCTTGAACTTACCCACCAGCTCTCAGTTCCTACCATCCTAATGTACCACCCCAATGTCAGAAAATTAAAGCTTGCAAAAAAATCATTGAATCTTTCCAACTGTAGTATTTCGATTATTCCATTAGAACTATTTTTAAAAATGTTTTTAATGTTTTTTACCGAACGTAGGGGTCGCCTTATTAAATTTTTGTCATATCTTCAGTAATTAAAGTCAGTAGTACTAAAATGATCTCTAATTGAATGATAGTTGGAATAATATCGTTACTACTCTCTTACTTTATTTTATTATTGCTATTCAGTTTACCTGTGAGATACATATTAGTTGGAAATGCGTCTATATTTTATTCCGCTAAAGTTATAAAATTTAATTGACTGTTTTGTTATCAATGATAACGGACCCGCAAGTACGTTCAGATGGCTATGAGAATATTTTAGCCGCCCGCAAAGAAGCAACAGGATGCATTCGTCCTATGTTCGGTCCACAAATAGATCATTTTATAAATTTTGGGAGTGACTCATATTTCAATATGATCAATTGGCTCAAATTCGAAGTGACTGAGCCGCCATGTTTGCAGTTCTTCACGCAAGACCAGCTGGAAGCATTACAATATTCAAAAGAAATAATCAAATGACCAGGTTAGTGCAAGAAAATAACTTTATTTGATAGCTTTCGTTGCTAAACTTAATTGTTTTCACAGCTTATCCATGCCATTCTCAAAATACAGAGCGTTTTGTTCAAGTAGTACATGAATCTGCCATGGCGGTCTCCGATGAACAACGCATGGGTCATATTCTATCTAAGCTCGAGAAGAAGCCGACTTGAATCACGTCGAAATATGGTCGATTGAAATTCTATGCTTTTTATAGCAAATTCTATGGCACTTTAAAACTACATAAAAAGAGAACAGTAGAGCTTAGAGAAATGCGCATGTGAAAAGTAGCTTAATAAATATATTAAAGTTTTAGCATACATACATAAGTTATCCTACTATAAAAGCTCTGTATTTTATTTAAATGAAAAGAAGAGCTAACGAAATTGTGCCGTATGGTGAGCTTCTTCGAGATGCTGGGCAACGGCTCCAATACACTTTATTTGATTTTACTTTAAATTTTTTAATTCATGTTGTAGATCTGGTGGGTTCTTAAGGTCAATGACCTTTGAAACAAAAAAAAATTGGTCTTTTCGAGACAAAAACATCATGTTTTAAGATCCGACTCTTAATACCGAAGATATGACGAAAAATTTAATAAGGCGACCCCTACGTTCGGTAAAAAATATTAAAAATAGTTCAGTTGGAAAAATTTAATGATTTTTTCCAAGCTTTAATTTTCTGACATTGGGGTGGAACATTAGGATGGTAGGAACTGAGATCTGGTGGATAAGCTCAAGAACGGGGTACTTGATGTCAATGATCACGGTGGGCTTTAACCAAGTTTAAATCACAAGTTGAGTTACTACAAAATTTTGAATGGGGAATTATATGGGATGTTATTTATAGTCAATATACATCAAAAGGAAAAAAATCCTTAGAGCTTATTTTTAGTTCCATATTTACTGTTTTTTAGTAATATTACATACGTATGAAATATAGTACATGCAATTTACATATGCAATTTAAAAAACATCCGATTTTGCTCAAATTTTGACACAAACCTTGAAAGCTGACTCTACAGAAAAAGTTTCAGCTCCCTAAATAGTCAAAGTCCCGAGTACTGACCTTACAGTTTGAAAAAAACTCAATTTTTGCGAAAACAGCCGAATTCAATGTCTAATATCTCTGAACCTTGTCAACCATTTTCACTGTGTGATATCTCAGGATGAAGGATATAAAAATGTTAACAATTTAAAGTTTAATTTAAGTATTATGAGTAAGATTTCGATATCGGGCACCATTTGCAAAGTTGTCACATTTTGCTAAGGCCTTTTTCACATAATCTGGTCACAAACAAAGGCCTAAGGTCTGGAAGCTTAAAACTATTTTTTGTGTATAGTAGATGACATAACAAGAAAAAATTGATATCCATAACTTCAAACTTAGATTTGTGGGCTTTTAGCACTAAAATATTCGGGCCAAATTATAGCTCTTTCTCAGGACTCCGACCACCTAGAGAGTTCAAATTTGAACTGTGGTGCTATCTAATAAAGTAATTTAACCTGTCAAAATTTGAATAAAATTTGAAACTTTTAAAATGTCATACGAATGTTTTACATATGTAATATCATTGAAAAACAGTAAATATGAATTTAAAAAAAAACTAAGGATTTCTTATGTTTTTCGGCTTAAGTTTACTTTAGCTCACATTCGCAAATCTTTATAAAACTAAACTTATTTTATGTGATTTTTAATTCTAAGAAGAAATATGTAATCAAAAAAAGTCGTTCGGATCTGGTTTCGGAGATATAGCCATCGGAAGTTGCGGATATAGCTTTTGGAAAAATCATTATAAGTTGGGAACCGCTGAATGGATATCAAAAATATGGGTGTCAAAAAAAAAAGAGATAATTTGATGGCCTATAATAATATTGAGCAAACCTATGAAATTTAACCTATAATTTCGGAGATATGACGATTTTTCTGAAATTTTGACCAATTTTTTTTTTAAAAAACCGTTAACTTTTTTAGCTATTTAAGAAAGCTTAATTTATTCTTCCGTAAAATGGTATATCGTTTGTTTTAAATTTTTGCATATTTACCCCCTTTTTGACCGAAAAACAAAAAAAAAAATTCAATGAATTCTTATGAATACTATGTATTTATGGACAAAACCATTAAAAAACCAACAACAACAACAACAATTATTATAGGACTATTCTCATTATAAAATTTAAACATTTTTAGTAAAAATCGCGCGAGCGATTACTGTGGCTAGCAAACTAGGTGTTGGATATTTTATAGACTGATCCGCGGCGAAGCCGGTATTGGATTTTTGGGAGTTTTAAATCCTGAGCTGCGGCCGCAGGCCGTTCACTTCACTTTACTTTTTTATAGAATTACTGTGGCTAGCGAAGCCGGTGTTGGATGTTTTAAAGACTGAACCGCGAAAGACTAAACTGCCGCGAAGTCGGTGTTGGACATACCGGAGGATGTAAATCTTGAGCAGCGGCCGAAGGCCGCCCACTTACCTCAACTGTTATGTAGAATTACTGTGGCTAGCGAAGTCGGGGTTGGACATACCAAAGGACTTAAACGGTTTTCAAGCTCAAAAATAGTATGAAGGAGGCGTTTCCGCTCCCAACATATGTATGTACATTTATATTCTTGATAAGCATACTGCACTGTTTGACATACTAAAACTTCAATTTTAATTTTAATACCAAAATTCACCAAAGTGTTTTAATTTATTCGATGAAAAATAAGTAAAATCAAAATAAAAATATACAAATGGTACATCATTTTAAACAGAGGCGGAGAGTTCTAATAAATATTGGGGGGGCCAAACTTAAAAAAAATTTTCAAGTGATATTTCATGGGAGGGGGGTTGTAAAATCATGATCATCAAAATGTATGAAAATGTAAAAGTAAAACAAAACAAACACAAAATGAAAACACATGAATAGTATACAAGTAACAATTGTAATCAAAATTTATTGTTCAACACATTACAAAATTTTTGTTATGACAATGCAAATGTTTTACGTCTAATTTCACATCGTTCTATGAATTCAAACGCAATCTCCTTTAAATCTACATTCAATGCATCTTCGGAATACATGCAAAATGCATGGCTAAGAAAAGTGAAAGCTTTCGTGTCAAACCTTGCTTTCAAACAATTCACAATATTGTCAATAATTTCATAGTACATATTGACTTCTGAATTTTTCTTCGTGGTTTTGGTTATTAGCATATTATTCGAATCATCTAACTTTTTTGGAACTTTTCTGTTGCGTTTTTCTTGTGGTAGTTCAATGCCTACGAAAACTTTTTCTTCATCAATTTCACTCCAAATCACTGCGAATTTATCTCTCAAGCTTGCAATAGTTTCGCTTAAATTTTCGATCAGTATTTTAATATTACCAAAATGAAATTGTTTCTTTTGAATGGCAGTGATGGTAGCATCTATGTACGTGAGAAAACATTTTGCTCTCTAAAATATTGGGGGGGCGAGGCCCCTCAAAATATTTTTTGAGGGGGCGAAAAGTGCTTTGCCCCCTATAGCCGCCGCCTATGATTTTAAAGCAAGAGAATCAAGCTTTCTTAACAACATAAAAAAATACAGGGTCATAACAAATTCTTTGGAAAAAATAACGGTTTTTTAAAAAAAATTGGTCAAAATTTCAGAAAAATCGTTATATCTCAAAAATTATAGGTTAAATTTCAAAGATTTGCTCACCATTTTTGTAGGCGATTAATTTTGACACCCATATGTTTGATATCCATTTAGGGGTTCCCAACTTATAATGACTTTTACAAAAGCTATACCCGCGACTTCCGATGGTTATATCTCCGAAACTAGATACGAGCGACATTTTTTTTTTGCTTTTTTCCCCCTATTACTTACCCCTAAAAAAAAAAAAATTTAGAATTTGAGCTAAAGTAAACCTGTTCCTGCTTTTCATATATCGACTCCAAATTACATCCCAAATAATCCCCAATTAAAGTTTTTGTAGTATTTCATACTTTTATTAAAATTTCGTTAAAGCACACCGTGTGATCATTATATAAAAAAGTTGGTCTACTCAAGACAAAAACATCGATATATCGTACTTTAAGATCGGACTGTAAAAGCCGAAGATATGTATGATGAAAAACTCAAATGCCCGACCTCTACTTTCGGCCACAAAAAAATTTTTTGTTTTTTTCGAAATCATATTAATTTTAACCTGGTACGCTTGGCAAATTTTACCTTTGCTTTGGCGTTCATTGCTAATTTCACTACATTCACCTTAATATTATATGAAATTTTTAATGACACTACATGAAGATCAGCTGAAAAAATAAATTAAAAAAAAAATAAAATTTAATTGTTGGTCCAAAAGTTTTCTATAAGCTATAACTATATAGCTTTAGCCCAATTTTCTATTTAATTTATATTTGTTAAAAAAATGAACGAGTTTCCTTTAATTGCGTTTGTGTAACAATTAACCGAGTATCTGGCAGGTGATTTGTTCGGTAAATTGCAATGAAACGTACCTGTTTTTTTAATAAATGTTTGAGTACTCATAGAACTTATCAAAAAGGGGAAATCCAACGAAATCATTTATAATATTCTTAATATTCTAAATCAGAAGGGGGTAAAAATATGTGTACAATTAAGATCCACAAATGTTATTGCAATAAGTTGAAGATTCATTCCGTTCCGAAGGAACTCTGTTCTTTCGGATTTTTTTTTTCTGATAGCAAATTTTTGCAATCATGAATAATTTCGGATTGGAAAACTTCGTTTCCCGTCAGTGCTGCCAAAATATTTCCAATTAATTCCATTCAATCAATAATGCAACCGTGATTTTGCAATTTGACATCAGCTCAGCTGTCAGCTGAATTAAAAAAATTGTAAACAAAGTCAAGTAAAGTGTAAAAAAAGACATATTTTTGTTCAAATAATTGCAAAAGAAAAGACTTAGTAAATTGAATTGAATTTAATTATTTATATATATATATATATTTAATCAAAATTGTGTGAAAACTATTTTAATAAATAAAAATGATGCATAGCCTGTTGTTGGTTACTTCTTCTTTGGCTCTTTTTGTGAAGCCTTTGGCGATATCCAAATTGGACTCCATGTACTGCACCATTATCTCTAGCTGCTTCTTATTTGTGTAGTGTTGCAGTGAAAAGCAATGTGCTTAAATTTGTATTAATTAATTTATTGAAAAATTATAAAATATATAAAAATGAAATTACTAAAAGTGTTGACCTCTAGTAAAGCGCAAAACGAACCAACGAAATACGACTGACGTAACAAATTCAAAATACGACAACTGACATTTGCTTTTTAGGTTTACCATCTAGCTAAGTCTTTGTACATTTTTCGAACTTACTATTTGCTACATGTTGTTAGACCTTTTAAAAAATTTTAAAATCGTTTTTATTTAATCAATTTAATATAAATACTTACATTACTTTTTTCCGCTAATAATTCCTCGTTACAAAGTTAGGAAATAAAATTTGCGTGAAACGTCAAAAAATGTTCCCTAAAAAAGTATTGCCGATAACCTCATTTTCCAGGGAACTTGTTCTCAATCCCCAAAAACTTCCACGATTGCAAAACAGGGAATTGGGGATAAAAGTTGAAGGAATGTTTATTCATGATAGGGGTGTGTATGTATTCCCCTAGAAAGGGGAAATACATTGAGTTATTTCGTAACATTCTATAAAGTTTAAAACTAAACTTATCATCATAAAAAGTTCAATATCCAACATAAATATTCTGAGCAAATTCTTGAAATTTATTGTTAGTGAATACCAACCATGGCCCGTAGTTATAGTCGCAAAATTAAGAGCGCTCTAAGTTACAACATAGTTTTTACCTAAAATCGAACATACAGGGTGTCCCCATAAAAAAATAAAAACTTGCATTAAATTATGAGTAAATTTTTAAAAATTGATTACCCTGTGTAATTGACACAAAATATTGTAGACACAGTGAACAAAAGGCATAATAAAAATCTGCAATAAGGCAGGTAGCGTAGGTACCTCTGATAATTCTAAGTAGTAAACCCAATACAACTCAGGCAGTGAGTCTTTATATCGCATACAGGCGAGCGGGGATGAGTTTTAAGCCCAAGTGCTATAACCCCTCAGTTAGCGAGTCCCCCCGCTCGCCGGTATGCTGTATCTCGCGAGGCCGCAGGGCCGCTACAAAAGACAAATTCTAAGTTTGTTGTAAACATAAAATTCACAAGTTAAATCTAATTACCCCACGCACAACATTTCCCAATAAAAATAACAGTACCTGGAGACCGACTGGTTCATTACATTTCGCTGGGAAACACTCTATGTATGGTAGTACAGTAGAACCTCACAAAGGTTAAGTAGTTTGTTTTTGGGGTGCTTAATTTTTATGAATTCTTAACTTTTTAAAGACACTAATGCAATTTCAAAAATAAAACAGTCCATGTGTCTATATATGTGTATATACATAGGTACATGCTTCATATTTTTTTAAAACGCAGCATTTTTCGGCGATTAATAACCGTTTTTGTTTACGTGCTACTGACATTGTTGCGATCACATCGAAATAAAAAACGAAATGGAGCAAAACAGTTCAAATTCATCTGTGAACATAGCAACCGATATGTGCATACATACATCTGTATACATAATGCTACCAACTATACTTAGTTTGTAAGTATCATACTTATTTCCAGCTTCATAGACTTACTAAAACTCAATACTTATAAGTATAATTACTTTTAAGAATTATACTTATTTATGCTTACTTTTTGTTAATTTAATTGTTTGAAAAACATATATTGGAAGAGGTTTTAAAAATATATTAGGGTAATTCACGATCTTTTTGCATCGTTGCAAATGCGTTTTTGCAAGAGAAGATTTTTGTGAACACACCATATTGCAAATGCATATCAATGCGTTTTGTTTTTGTAAAAGCAGCTAATTTTGCATTTGCAAAGATGCAACAAGATCGTGAATTACCCTATTTCAGAGATTCTTAAACTGTGGTCCGCGGACCCCTGGGGGTGCGTTTTCTTTTGTTCAAACCAGGGATGCCCAGCATCTAACTGTTTCCACTCTTTGACATTATCATCAATTTTTGTAAATTTATATTTGAGCCTACAAGGTGCAGCTTCAAATAAATTTAAAGTTGAAGATAAAATAGAAGTGATTATAAAAACAATCGAATTATATTCAAATCGAATTCAAAAGTGTATTTATGAGTCTTTTCCAACATTCGGCGATTTTATAGAGTTTTCTAATAAAGAGCTCGATAATGAATCGCTGCTGTTTTTTGTCGAACATTTAATGGCTCTAAAAAGCAACTTCCGGAATTATTTTCCCTGTCCTAATTCTGGCAACGACTGTTTCTGGGATCCATTCAACACAGATATTAGTAATGCTAAGCAATTATCGACATTAGAGCAAGATATGCTCGTGGATATCTCTTCCGATTCGATTTTGAAACTAAATTTAAATAAAATTGAACTAGCTAACTTTTAATTACTCCTAAAATCCGATTACCCTACACTTGCAAATAATGCCCTCCAAAGCTTGATTCCGTTTTGTATGAAGTATTTGCGGGAACAGGCTTTTTTGGTACTATTATATATGTGTGTTCTAAATCAAAAAATAGAAAAAAGCTTAACGTAGAACCAGACCTGAGGATGAAACCTTCGAATATAGAACAGGGTTCGCATAATATCACTCACGAATGCTCATTCCTTACTTTTTCTCACTCATGCGAATTCTGTTTTGTGATTTCTCGTGAGCTAGAGTTGTTGTTGTGTCTATTTATCAAAGAGTAATTTCCATCAAATAAGGTAAGCAATGTGAGTTTTCACTTGATGTTTTCAATTGATGTGAATGACACTTTGACAAATATGTACATACAATAAAAATTCTAGCTCACGAGAAAGTACAAAATAGAATTTGCATGAGTAAGCAAAAGTAAGGAAAGAGCATTCGTGAGTGATATTTTGCGTACCCTGTAAGAAAATTATTTTCTAACAATACATACTTATACTTATTTTTAAATATTATACTTACTAATACTTACTTTTCAGAGTTCTTAGAAAAAAATATACTTATTTTGCATTAACATGAGTTGGTAGCATTATGTATACATATGAATTTGCAGAAAGTTTATAACGGTAAAGGCCGATTGTATTTGCGTTTCATCGTTTTGACATACAATAAGTCAAATTTATGTTAGAAATAGAAACCTAAGCAAAAAACAAAAATGACTCAAAAAAGTTAAGACAAAAATTAACTTTTTAGAGAAACGTGTGGTGATTGAAATCCACTTAACTTCTCCATATATTTAACTTTTCCGCGTCTTAACTTTTGTGAGGTTCTACTGTATATAAATTTTTTGCTACAATGCGAAGAACCACTCCTACTAATTAAATTTTGCCAAATGTGCGAATGAAAAGTACTTTTGTTGTCCTATTTTCGCGACAATTTTTTTTGTCCCAATAGACTTTTTACTACAGTGGTGTACTGCTACTATTGTAGTGGTTATTTTTAATATTTACCCACTTTGTGTGTCCTGAACGATTTGCGGAATTTGTTGCTGTATAGATATTTTCCTGGTCCTTTGGATTACGTAGCCTATAGGTGTTATAGTGCAATTCTAAAAAATCCCACGCAAACCACAAAATCGCGATTTTCTCTCACCTCGATGACTCCAAGTGACCCAAAGTGACTCGGAGTGAACCGCCTCGATGAGTAGTCACTTATGGAGTGACCACCTCCGGGATACTCCAAAGAACAAGGAAAATATCCTTACAGCAATAATATCCAAAAAATCGCACGCATCGCAAAACATAATTAGGTGCGATAAGAGTTTGCACCAACGTGGCCTATAGGTGTTATAGACCAATTCTACAAAAATCGCACGCAAACCACAAAATCGCGATTTTCACTCACCTCGGTGACTCCAAGTGACCCAAAGTGACTCGGAGGGAACCGCCTCGATAAGTAGATACTTATGGAGTGACTACCTCAGGGATACTATAAAGAACAAGGAAAGTATCCTTACAACAAAAAAATCCGCAAATCACCCAGGACGCACTAAGTAGTCAAATATTAAAAATGACAAATACAATATTAACACTACACCACTGTAATTAAAAGTCTATTGGAACAAAAAAATTTTTTATTTTTCGAGCTTTCTCTATCGATTGGAAGAAAAAATTTTAAAAAAATTACTCCCATAGTACACTAAATAAATATAACATTTAACGTTTTTCATGTGTATGGGAGGTGCCACGCCCACTTACGCAATCCCGTTGAAATCCATATAATTTCAAAGCTTATAGTATTCGACACCTCTACACCAAATTTAAAGAAAATACCTCCCATAGTACACTAAATATAACATTCAACGTTTTTCGTATATATGAGAGGTGCCACGCCCACTAACGAAATCTCGTCGAAATCTATGTAACTTAAAAATTTATGGTAACCGACATCTCTGTACCAAATTTTATTAAGATTACTCTCATAGTACACTTAATATAACATTTAACGTGTTTTGTTTGTATGGGAGGTGCCACGCCCACTGAAGCAATCCTGTCGAAATCCATTTAATTTCAAAGTAATAATCGACACCTCCTCACCAAATTTTAAGAAGATTACTCTCATAAAACACTAAATATAACATTTAACGTTTTTTGCTTGTATGGGAGGTGCCACGCCCACATGCACTATGGCGCCCATTTTTGGTTATAAAATACCTTATAGCAAGTTTACCTACCATGCTAAATTTCATATCAACTGCATTGTTAGTTCTCCTATTATAACGTTTATAAATATTGTGGGATGTGCCACGCCCTTCATACCTGACATACCTTGTTATGATGACTGCCTTCAAAGGTATTATATTTAAAATTTTTATGAAAATCGTCAGTGCCGTTTTCGAAAAATTTTCAATAATTGAAAAGTGCCACTCCCACTTTTTCGATTCCGACCACTTTTGGCAAAATTTAAGATATTTATGATCTGCATCTGTGTCCCTAATTTCATTACAATATCTTGAATGGCTTGCGAGATATGACGTTATGAAAATTAAAGTTTAGTGCTGTATCACGCCCCACAGTGTAGCATTAGCGGCCATAAGAAAAAAAAAGAAATTTCAAATTTCTTAAAAACTAATATATAGAGCGACAAAAAAATCTTCAACTAACAGCAATCTATAAGCATTTTGGAAATATGTGGAAATTTGAATGAACAGCATGCACGTAAACTTGAAGTTTTATTCTAAAAATTTACAATTTTAGTTTTATGCAATTCAATATCTCAAGTTTAACTGTTATTATCTCCAAAATTATTCAGTCAATTTACAAACATATACACATTTTTGAAAAATTTGGAGTTTCTGTTTTCCAGGGGTCAGAAATTTAAAATTCAAGATGGCGGATCCAATGTGGTGTATTAGGGTATTGAGTTTCCGCCATATTGGGTCCGCCACCTTGAATTTTAAATTTCTGACCTTGGATTCGTATTCAACGACCCAGAAACCCCGTATATATATGTATGTATATTTTTCAAAAAAATAACAAACATAACTGGTTTTATATGGTTTTTTATTTCCTTTTAAAGAAGGTAAAAAAACTTGACCACATTTTTTTCAGCCTTATTTTTAAGAAAGAAAGAAACCTCGTGAAATTTTGTAAAAAAAAAAAATTTTTATTTTGTATGGGAGCTATGCTTGATTATTAACCGATTTCATTCATTTTCACAAAATTTCTTAATCTTTACAAAAAAACAGTCCATGCAAAATTTCATTACTCTACGACAACTCCTTATAGTTTTGGCCTCAGCTTATATGAAAGTGTTACACTGTGCGCCCCTGGTATAGTCTTTAAAAACTTAAAACCTGCCTCGGTCTTAATTTAGTTTACATATGCACCAAATCCCCAAATTTTATCAAAATCGCTGCAGTCATTTGCGAAGTAAGGTTCTGCCCAGTGATGGCATTTTCGGTACATTTGTACTTTTTTCGGTACATTTGCGTCCTGAAAAATCGTCGTCAGTACATTTAACAAGATTTCAGTACATTCGGTACATTTGCCGCATTTTTGGTACATCCGGCGAATTTTCAGCACATTTTCAGTACATTTTCGGTACATTTGAACAATTTATAATAATTACCTGATTTCGGTTTAACTAAATGAAAATAATTGCAATGTGAAGATATATAATAATTACCTTTTTTTTGATAAATAATTGCAAGGTGTATTTTTTTATTTTTTGTAATTAATTTTCATATATATCTCATTTTCCTAGGGTTTTTGAGATGCCAAAACTTGGGACCTTTTTTTTTTTTTTAGTTATTGAGAAAATTTTACAAAAATTTCGTACATTTTAGTAAAATTGGGTGTTCGCGCCAAAAAAATACATTCGGCCTCTAAAAAGTACATTTCAAGTCTCGATTCAGTACATTTTCACAAAACCCAAATGCCATCACTGGTTCTGCCATATATATAGGTATATTTATATAATTATGTATACTCGTTTAATATAATAGCAGATAGGAGGTAATTAAGGGACATGGTATTCACTAACAATAAATTTCAAGTGTTTGCTCAGAATATTTATGTTGGATATTGAACTTTTTATGATGATAAGTTTAGTTTTAAACTTTTTAGAATGTTACGAAATAATTCAATGTATTTCCCCTTTCTAGGGGAATACATACAATGAATCTTCAACTTATTGTAATGACATTTGTGGATCTTATTTTTTCACATATTCTTACCCCTTCTGATTTAGACTTTTAAGAATAATATAAATGAATTCGTTGGATTCCCCCTTTATGATAAGTTCTATGAGTACTCAAATAATAAAATATTAAATATTACAAAAACAGTTGTGGATGCTATTTATCTTACACTCTATACTGATGACTTTTTCCTTTAAAGTCTTATTAGTATTTTTCCTTAATATAAAAACTTTATTTATTATATTCGAAACGTCTATAAGTTTTTCATTTCATATGTCACATACATATGTATGTACTCATACCATATTTTCTTGAAATAAAATTAACATAATTCATTGGAGGCAGCGAAAAAAGAGGTATGCTGAAGGCCAATATTGGCAATTAGTATTGTGCTATTACAGTAATTTTCGATTAATTAATTAAGGCAAAAATTTATACGTTTTATTGCAATTTGTAATACTAACGTAATTAAAGGAAACTCGTTGATTTTTTTTTGTGGTGCGCTAAAAAAATTATACTTAACAAATTAAATTGAAAACTAGGCTCTAAAATGTATGGTCAAAAAAATTTTAAAAAATTCATGAATGCGTTTCCTATCAGTCTCAAAAACATATAAATTTTTTAAAAAATCGGGAGGGGTGACCGATAAATATATAAATTGCTAACTTGGACTGAACATTAAATTTAGACGGAATCGTTCACATGTTTTTATGTTGTGATATTCTACATTATGATGTTCCTCCTGGAAGTACCTCATTCCCATTGGCATAACTCCGACCCTCTTTCAGAGCATTAGGCAAGTTTTTGAGGTATGACATATATGAAAAAAACTGAAAACTTAAAAACGTTACTAACGGTACATTTTATTTTTTAAATATTTTAATTTGTAAGTCAGGAAAACAAAAACAATTACATATATTTAACTTTTCATTTTGACTTAAAAATTTTGTATTAAACTTGTATAAACAAAAAATATGAACTGCATTGTTCTTAAAGTTACGTTAAATTCTAAGGTCATTATAGAAAAAGTCAAAATAAATTTTTAAGAATTCAAATATTTGCTATTTATAATGAGCTCGTCGAGGAAGTTTTAATATAATTTCTAAGACCAAATTTTTACAACATAATTCTGTGACCACAAGGAATAACAGCTAACGATGGCATTGATGCAAAACAACATTGCATTGATTGATGGCAAGGCAAAACAACATAAGTTATGTGTGTATTCATATGACTTATACTGTTTTGCCTTGTCATCAAATATCGAGCTTAGCTGTTATTCCTTGTGGTCACAGAATTGCTTTTAGTATACTGTATTGTTGGAATGTTAACTATCAAAACTGGTATTAAACAGTTTTATCTCATTATACTTATCAGTCGATACAGTGCATTATTGACATGCATAGTTAGTTTTATCATAGATTTGGGTAAGGGAACATATGAATTGAAGTGAATTAAATACGACTTTTAAACGACAGAAAACATCGCCTTTGCGACCTACGAACTGAAAAGGGTCTGACGGAAAAATGTTTATATAGGTAATTTGTTTTTTGTAGAACAGTGAGTAATGCGTACTTTATTGAATTGGCAAACAAAAAAGTCATTCAATAGTCAGCTTTTAGTAGAGTCCAAAATTCATTTAAATTTAACATAACACCTGTTAAAACAGAGTACAACTCAAAAAATAAAATAATAAGAATAACATCATAACATTTTAACTTTCAAATTATCTCCAACTTTCGCATTCATTTTAAGTAAACTAGAACAACATTTATGTTAAATTTTCATTCGCTGTTAATGCTCTCTCACGATATTCGTCGCTTAACATTTTACATTCTGTATCTGCAAACATGCTTTTCTGTCAGCTGCCTTCAGCAATGTAGTCAGTTGAAAATTAAGTTTTAGTCAAACGTTGTCTGCAGTCGTAAGAGGTTTTAATTAGACTCGGCCGCATATTCCAGTGTTGTGTGTTGATGGGCGTAGGTTAAAGTTGTTGTATGTATTGGAGTTCAAAAAGTGTATAATTTTTTAATTTTAAAATTTTTCGAGCATTCACATAAATTAAATTGAAAATTTAATAATTTGTATACTAAATTTATGGCAAATGCAATATTTTAATGTAGTGAAACCGGTTTGATGTCACACAAATTGCTTGCTGTGTACAAAGTATTTTTGTGTTGGTGTTGTGCAAATGAATTTGGAGTATGCATGTACATACTTACATATGTAAAAAAGTATTAATATTTGAAGAAAACAAATAAATAATTGAAGTAGTGTAATGGTTATCAAAATGTAATTGTAATATTTGGTTAAATATTTGTTACTTGTTCAGTAAGCCAAGTAGATGTGTGGCAAGTTGATGAAATTAAATGAGTGACAAATGCATTAAAATAAAAGTTGAAGTTTGTATTCAATTGTGCAGATGTTAAATTCACATATACACACACAACACGATATGTGTCTGTGTACATTGTGGTTCTATCATACAATCAAATCGAGATTTGTTTGTTTTGAAATCGTTTCGTAAAAATCGACGAAAAGTGCCGACCGCACTGTAACTGTCAAACATGTGTGAGCGTGAGTTGTCGGACTGTTGAAGATAAAATAAATTTGTTTAAAGTTGGAAGAAGATATGAGCTTGCCTTTGTTTTTTTACCTCAATGAGTGTTTTTTTTTTCTTCTAACTATCGGAGTAATACTAAGCTGTAATGTGCGTGCGGAATTAAATAAAACTTGTTGTCGGTATTAAAAAATCTATTTAAGAAACGAAACAAAAATATATTTTATTTTTGTAATAAATCTTGCAAAATTGATTACTAAATCGTGTCGACTTTTTAGATAACTGGGCTTTACACTTCGATAATAATGGCATTTATAACTTAAATCAACCAGAATATAAAATATACGTTGAAAGCAGTTACAAAAAAACTTTGTTTGAGCCTGTATAGAAAATCCTTATTTTTACAGCAATTAGTGCTTTGTGATACCTTGTAAGGAGGTTAAATTCGTCTTTATAGTTTTATTACCGCTCAAATTTAAGCGGTAATTCTAGCAACAGTGAGTATATCAATATCAAATTAAGCATTGCCGCGAAAACGATTATGAAATAAAATGTGATAGTTTTAAATTATTTGAAATTTTTTTATGCTTTGTTCAGTGAAAATTACATGTGAAAATTGCTTGTGAACTCTTAAACGTCGGCTAACAAAGCTTATGGTTGAAACTAGTATGTATGTACATGTAAGCAGCTAGTTGCCCATTTTTGTTCCTTTATTGCAGATTTGGCTTAAATATTTCACTTTAAGGCAAAACAGAAACAAATATTTTAGTTTCGTTGACAAGCCTTAGTTCGTGAAATGGCGGGGCTCAGTAACTGAAAGTTCGTCAAATTAACTATTTTTTTGAAGAATCGCTGAAATTCAGACGAACATCCTAGAACAACCAATTTAGTGTCATCAAAAGAAACACATCTCAAAATTTTATATTAAATATGTAACCTTACAATTTTTTTGGATGGACATCCAGGGAAACCGATCAACTTTTTAACTCATTACTCCTCCTATTTGATTAACTCCAAAATAAATATTAATGTGAATTTTGATGACTTTTCAAAGAATAGTTTATATGGCGAAATTTCATCTTTTGGACTTCAATATCGCAATAAGTGCTTGTGCTTTTAATTCAATTATGTGAAATAGATTACTCAGACTTACAAAAAAATTACTTCAATTGGTTCAAAATAGATAAATTAATAGATAAAAACATAATTTGTAAACAAAAATTGTTGAGTTGTGTCTCAGGAATTTTTCGAAGTAAATGCTGTCTATAGGCCGTAAGGACGAACAAGGACTTTGAAATTGATGCCAGTTAACCTTTGTAGTCGTATTAATAAAAATATGAGCTCAAATATTTTTTAAGTCCACGCACTTTAATTCGGACGTGAAAGGGTTAAGTTCTGGCTTACCTGATAAAATCAGCTAAGATAAGGCACCGACATTTCCAAATTACTTACTCATAGCTAAAAGCACGCTTTATCAGAATATTTGTCTTTTGTTTTTTTTTTATTCTTGATAGCGATAGTGTAACTTTCTCGGTTGCATTAACTTAAGTTTGACAAGACAATTTTACCCTGTTAAGCAAAAAACACGACTGGGACGTGCGATTTATCTTCTGAGTCAAATCGCACCAAAAAATAGAATTTGTTCTATTTCTCCGCGATAAATTTTCTAGTGTCAATTTTGTACTCACTACAAACGTATAGGAAAAATCTGGACGTTATTGCACGTCCCAACTGTGTTTAGCTCTTTAATGCATGAAAAGTGTTGACAAATCAAAGTAGGTTAAAAAAGTTTTGATGCTTCTGCAGTTAAAAAAGGATTAAGTTTACTTAAGATCTCATTCTCCAATTTTTATCAAAGCAAACTTTCTTATGTGTTTTTTAATTCTAAGAATAAATATGTTATCAAAAAGTAAATGTCGGATCTAGTTCGGAGATATAGCCATCGGAAGTTTCGGAAATAGCTTTTGTAAAAATTAATATAAGTTGGGAATAGTGTTGCCACCGTGACACAATTGATGTCACTGGTGACATAAATTTTTTGTTGGTGATATAGTTGAAAATAAAATTATGCTGACATAAAAAGTGACATAATTTATTTTGTGACATGAGTTTATTTGAAATATTTTGGATTCATAAAAGAGCTCTTGGCTTAGTATGCAAAGAGAAATTTTAGGTTTAGTCCCAATTTGTGGTACAACTAGAATAAATTTTCAGTAATCGCAAAGTTATACAACTAGGAAAAATTGTACAACAAGAAGATGCCGATAATGAACGCCCATTTGAAGAATTACGAACATTCGTCATGAGATTTTTAGTTCTTTCATTTTTGAACGCAGAGGAGGAACGAACACTCAGCGTTATGAACCTAATTAAAACAAAAATACGTAACCGAATTGGTTTGCCAGTATTAACTCATTAATAAGAATCAAAACTTGGCTTAAGACTAGAAATCAATTTTGTCATGATTTTGTTTTCGATATCGAAGATCGAAAGCTATCTATTGTAGACAGTATAGAATGCCACAAAGATTGTGATAGGGATAACGAAGAATTTAATGAAACTATTACAGTGAAGTTTCGGAATTACTGTTATTTGTGAACAAACTCTGTTTATTTTTGGAAAATGTCTATATCAGGGGTGGGCCAATCCAAACTTTGGAAATGCGCCATAGCTCCGCGGGCCACTTATAAACTTATGTATCCCGATATCAGATTTAGATACAAAATAGAAATTTTTTTGTTTTTCCAATTCTTACATGTTAACATACAGTATCTACTAAAGCGCTGCAGAAGACATTCTATTCTATGCTGAACAATATTTCACAGTATTGCTTATCGCTTTTCTGTACACCTAATTCTGTTTTTACGCGAATTTGATTTAACGCGATTCAAAAAAAGTGTTGCGTTCTGTTTTTGCGCGAATTGATTTGATTTAAAGCGATTTAACAATACATGAGGTTGAAAATTTAGTTGAAATTCTGAGTGATGACAATGCCATTCAAGTTTCTCAAAAAAGAATGCGCGTTTTATCAGAAAATAATACCGATTAAATAATGATTTACAATATATGTATTTTACCTGTTTTTATTTTATTAAAATTGTTTTTTTTTTGTTGATTTCTAATGTTGTATGAATTTTATTTTTGATGAATTAATATTTTTATTGCTTTTTTTTCTATGTAATTTATTAATAAACATATGTATTTTATAAGCTACTTAAATAAAATAGGTCACAGCGCCTGTAAAACCGATAATTTTTTATAATTTTATGTTATCATTTTTGTTGATTTTTCAAATGTGGAACCAATCCCCTTCTTTTATATGGATACTGTATCTTTTTTACGCGATTTTTTTTATGCGGATTTTTCAGGAAGGTATGTATCGCGTAAATCGTGAAATTTTTTTGGAACTGGTCCCACCCCCCCAAAGTGACCAAAAACCGCCCCAACGGACCCAAATTACCATTACCATTTTTTGCCATTTAGGGGCATGGGGCCACTTCCAAAAAAATTCTAAGCACCGCCATCGCATATTTAACCGATGGAAGACGCGGAATATGCGATTCCCCCATTTTGAGGCGGGTTTTGGCCATTTTAGGGGTGGGGTCAACTCCAACAGAATTTTAAAAACCCATCGTGTTCAGCATCCTCAAATACGGGGGATGGTCTGGTTGCTGCTTTAAATACTTGTATTTTTCAAGTTTTTTTCCGACTCACAGAATCCACTTAAAGCCCATTGTGCAAAGTTACAAATATAAAAATTACGTCAAGAGCGATCCTTTTTTTTCTCAAGGGAATACTGTACTTTAATATTTTTAACATTTATATAATTTTTTTCGTTTTTCGATCGGACAGGAAAGGCTGTTTTTCATTAAAATTTAACAATAAATAAATATGTTTCAAACATTGAAAAATACATTATTTAAAATTGAAAAAAATCTCACTTATACTCTATTTCAATACGAATCGAACACCGTTCAATTTATAAAAATCGTCGCACCCGTTCAAAAGTTATAAGCTTTTGAAAAAATTTTGTCCCCGAATTTCAATTGCCTATAACAACAACAAAAAATAAAAAAAAATCACATCACATTTTAATTTCTAGCACATACCACTATCTAAATTACAAAATTTCATTAAAAAATAACAAATTTTTTTTAAAAGTGGCCCAGTTCGTAAATTCTGACCCATTTTGTAAAATCAAAATTCGCGTTTTCTGTTGTATTCCTTTCAAAATTAAAAGTAAAGCCTGCGTTTACTTTACTACGGTTTAATATTTAATTGCTTCACATAATTGGTGTGAAACCTAAAACGAGCAAGGTTTGGAAATATTTCACTGAAATTTATAGTGATTTAGCAAAGTGCAAGCAGTGTGAAAAAAAATTTTCACGTAACTATAGGTGGCGGAACCAGTTCAATAGTGGGACCACTACCACTTCCCTTAAGTCCACCAAAATATCCGTATCCGAATCCGAAACCGAAATAAAATTATATCCTTATCCGTATCCGAAACCGATACAAAAATATTTAAATATCCGTATCCGTAACCGAATCCGAAACTTCATATCCATAACATCAATAATTATTACTCTTCTTTATATGTACTTCCTTGTTGCTCAATATTGCCACAACGGAATTTAAGAATCACAATATTGACAATGCTGTTTACTATTGTGTTGCTCTTCGTTTCATTGACATAAACTTTATGTCATAAAGTGTTGTTGTTCGTTTTTTGTCGGGTATGCGAGAGCATCAAGACTTTAATCGTTTGATGCTGCAAAAGTAATGACAACACTCGATCAGTCAATTGAATTAGAGTCTTAACAAGATGTCATTTGCAGCCCTTTAGTATCTACCCATTGAATTATTATTAAAAATTTAAAATTTTTCCCAAATAGGTAAAATAAGTACAGTGGAATTTTTTTTCTTTTTTTATTGAAACATGTAATCTGGATATTTTTAAAAAGTTATGTTTACAAAAATTTAATATTTTTTGTTTCCACCTCCAGATTTTAGAACTTTATTAATTCTACTCGGCATATTTGCAATACACTTGACTATCATTTAAATTTAATTTAATTTAAATTTAATATTTTTTGTTTCCACCTCCAGATTTTAGAACTTTATTAATTCTACTCGGCATATTTGCAATACACTTGACTATCATTTTTATTAAAGATGAATCAATTGTCCCACACGACGCGAATTCTTTCTCTCAATTGAGCTACGGTGTCATTTCTACGTATGTAGACTAGAGATATTAAATAAGACCAGCAATTCTCAATAGCATTTATGTACGCCGAATTGCCCGACAAAGGCAAAACTTCTAAATTGAAAGAATTCACGATGTTCATACAGGCTCAGGACGTATGGCAAGGCGCTCCATATTGTATGGATGTGTATTCATCATTGGAATGACGTAATGTATCGCTGTAGGGCAGCAAATTATTCTTCAAAATGTTAATGTACTGTTTCGGAGCTTATCATTTTTACAACAAAATATCTCTTGAGGTCTTCAACAACCTTTGACCCTTTGAGATACTGCTTCCAGCCGGGATTCATCGCTAAAGATGACATTTAAAAAAATAAAAACATAGTTGAGTTCATTGATTGATTGATTGATTGATCATCTTTATTTAGCATAAATGCCATTTATACATAATTTAAATTTACAACTTTGTTTAACATTTTCCTAATTTTCAATTATGCTAATTTTTAATTCTTATTTCTATATAACTATGTACACTCACGGTCAAAAAAAAACGCCGATTTGAATTTTGCAAGAAGTTTTCAATTTTGATGCGTAAAATAATATCTACTCTTGTTTAACGGTTTTAAGTTTGTTAGATACTGTTGCTAGGGAAAAGTTTTGAGTATTTTCAAAACTGTTCACCTGACAATATTAAATTCTAGGAACCTTTTCCAAATAAACACATAATTGCTAGTTTTATAATCAGAAATTACAACTTATTTATATGAAAAAATACATTGTTTTTTGAGGTCGGGGCTGTTACCGGGCCATGGACTGACTCAATTCTCAAAAAGTCCTTATATTCCTTTACCTATGCAAAAATAAATAGTTCATTATTGTAAATCTATCAAAAAAAAATGTAAAAAATAATTATTGTGAGTGGGACACTTACCGATTCCGACCGATGACAAGGTGCAGAATCGTCTTGAAATATGACTTTTGCTTTGGTCAAATGGGGGAAATAACAAGATGTGGGGTGGGAGAGATTCTTCTTCCGGAAGTTTATGTGAACTCCGCAGCTTATATTGATATCGTAAAAAACGGCGTTTTACCTAGCATCGACCGGCTAAGCGAGCACGTAGCAAAAGTCATTTTCAAAACTATTCTGCACATTGTCATCGGTCGAAATCGGTAAGTGTCCCACTCACAATAATTATTTTTTACATTTTTTTTTGATAGATTTACAATAATAAACTATTTATTTTTGCATAGGTAAAGGAATATAAGGACTTTTTGAGAATTGAGTCAGTCCATGGCCCGGTAACAGCACCGACCTCAATCCCATTGTGAATGTTTGGGCTATTTTAAAACGCAAAGTGCGCCAACAAAACCGTAATAATATTCCAAAGTTAAAGGAAATAATTGAATCCACTTGGTACAACGATATTTTAATGGAATTAATACGGAAACTCTATGAGAGCATGCCTTTTCGAATGGAAAGCGTCATCAATGCAAAAATAGGTCCAACGCGGTATTAAAATCAATTTTACCGTATTATTTCAAATAATTAAATAATAAATTATTTAAGAATATGTAAGAAATTAAAAATGCATAAAAAAAACTACAAAAAACGATGTATTTTTTCATATAAATAAGTTGTAATTTCTGATTATAAAACTAGCAATTATGTGTTTATTTGGAAAAGGTTCCTAGAATTGAAGGTGAACAGTTTTGAAAATACTCAAAACTTGTCCCTAGCAACAGTATCTATCAAATTTAAAACCGTTAAACAAGAGTAGATATTATTTTACGCATCAAAATTGAAAACTTCTCGCAAAATTCAAATTGGCGTTTTTTTTGACCGTGAGTGTACATATTTATATAATTTAAATTTCGATATTTTTGACATATTCAAAAATTTTTCTTTTAAATGCACTTATTCGCATTTCATTTTTGATATCGGTTGGCAAATTATTAAAAGCTTGGAAGCCTATATAATTAATAGTTCGTTGCCCTCTTGTGGTTCGGGCTCGTTGTATTCCAATATCGCCGAATTTAACTGAATTAAAGTAAGTCACTTTAATCAAGTAGTCGTTGGGAGTGTTACGAAGAAGCTGAGCGCAATACAGCCTCCGTTTGCACATAGCATTTGTAAGTTATAGTATCTCCTTACCATAAGATTTGACCCACCTTTCACCGTTTTAATGTTTCTAATAAATACTATAATTTTGAATAGAAATTTTGGGCAAAAAATATGATTTTCAGATCTGAACGAGTAATGTTGATTTCAAACTTCCAATAAAAACCTTATTTTTTCGAAAATAGAGATGGTCGTTAAAAACTTTAAAACAATGAAAAGTGGGTCAAAACTGGTCATATCGAAATTTTTCGGGCATGAAATCGATATGTTTTCATTTGCTCTACATCATTGGTCTTAACATCATTTTTTACTTGCGGCTTTCCAAGTTATTGAGCGAAACTTTTTTCGTCGACCTCTCACAACCAGACCCACCACGATTCTGGTGACTGACACTTATTTCCATTATCAGTCTTACTTAAACTAACATTTGCAAAATATTTAAGCGGGAGGAAATGACCTTCAAAAATGCAACGCTACCTCCCGGACTATAAAGCAAGCATCGTAAAATTCACTGCTAAACTTTTTTTTTTTGTTGTTACATTGAATTTTGTTTACTACGCTTTGGCTCATGAGAATTCATTAAGCGCTAAATGGTTTGTGCATGGGATAAGAAGCACACAAAAATTTGATGTTATTAGATAAAAATAGTTTAAGGTGACTTGGAAAATACGGCTTCCATTTTGAACAATTTATACTATACTGTACACTGTATATCTGTATTCTGTCTCTTGCACCATAACTTAAGGATTGCATCCAACTGTACTTATTCCACAATGAAGAGAAAGGAATTCGCTAATGTAACAGCTAGTAAACCGACTATCCGACGAACAATTTTAGCAGCACCACACCTAAAATGCTGTTACATTAGCGAATTCCTTTATCTTCATTGTAGAATGAGCGTAGTTGGATGCAATCCTTAAGATATGGTGCTTTTATTTTTGTGTTAAATCCTCAACAGTCCTGCTTTTATAGTTTTTACCATATAATTGACCTGATGTTACATAATGGCCATCAATATTTGGACTCCGCCCAATTTTTTTAGTGATTTTGTGATTAAGGAGTGCGTCAAAGAAATTAGTGCATTGAAAAATAAATATATCTCAATAACCACAGATTCAATTTTCAAAAAAATTATATTTTTTTAACGCAAATTTAATTCAAATACAGAAAATAATATTAAAAAAAATATTAATTTTGAAGCGTAAAATTTTTTACTTTCTCTGAGACATCTCTTATTAGTGCTTTGATGATATTTTTTTGGACTCTTTAACCTGACGCGCACCACTTGCGTCTAAAATGAGTTGTGTCCTTGCATGTCCCTTATGTTGCCTTTTCACTAGAACCCAATATCTCTCGATTGGCAGGAGTTCAGGGCAATTGGGTGGGTTTGCTTCTCTAGGAACAAAAGTAATGTTATTTTACTGGTACCACTCAAGAACCGCTTTACTGTACTGACATGAAGCAAGATAAGGCCAATAAAAGGTAGATACCAAATGATCTCTTCCTCTTTAGGAATTTGTAGAAGTAGAGGTTCGGAAGATTTGCCATTAATTTACATTACATCTGTAGAATACGTTGATAATATTAGTAACCTTGGGATTCACTTTAATAATTGCCTGAGTTGGGATCTTCATATAAATAGATTAGTATCGAAAATTTACGGTGCCCTCCGCGGTCTAAGCCCAACAACAAGGTATCTACCGGTAAATGTCAAGCTCAAGCTTGTGAAATCGTATATTCTACCGATCATTTTGTATGGTTGCGAGATATTTTCCGACATGGGGTAAGACTCCAAGAGAATGCTTACCGTTGCATATAACAGTTGTGCGAGATATGTTTACAGCATCAGTAGACACCAACAAATCTCTCACTTCTCTAGAAATATTGCTAATTGTTCACTGAATTGTCTATTGATTTACCGAACTGTTTTGCTTCTTCGGAAAATTATAACTAGTAAAGAGCCTGAACATCTCTACTCTAAAATAAAGTTTGCTAGAACGCAAAGAACGTTGCAACTAATAGTGCCAACACACAAATATATCAATACCACGCGTCAGTTTTTCATTCAAGCGGTGCATATATGGAATATTCTGCCCACTCAAATCAAGCGTATCAGCAATGGTATCGCCTTTAGGAAAAGTGTGTTTTTATATTGTAACAGTAATTTTTAGTTTTTATTATTTGTAACGCAAAAGCACCACTTAACGACCACTTATCGGCGCGTCTGTTTGAATCTTCCAAAAGATACATAAATATGTCATGTAATTTTACTAAAATTAACCTATTTATTGTTATAGATGTTTACCGTGGGAAAAATAATAATAATAATATAAATGAAAGTTTTTATTACTAAATTTTGTTTTTAAAAAATTGATACAAAAAAACACAACGTTCACCATTTACCGACCGGCCTGTGATTATTTTGTCTGTTTCCGTCCACTGAAGCACCTAATTCCGACCGTTAATGTCGCAATAAGAAAAAGCTATAGTTTTTCAGATAACATTTATTATAAACGTAAAACTTAAATTTAATTTACGATTTTGATCAAAATCTTTTAATTTTAAACAAACAAAGTTAACTTCTAAGTATAATTACCTACATATATATATCAGAAAAATTTCGATTTCACCAGATCTGATCCATTTTTCATAGTTGTGAAATTTTTAACGACCATCTTCATTTGCGAAAAAAAAGGTTTTTATTGAAAGTTTGAAATTAACATTTCTCTTTCAGATCTGATAATCATATTTTTCGCCCAAAATAGCTATTTCTGCTCAAAATTATAGTATTTATTAGAAACATTAAAACGTTGAAAGGTGGGTCAAACCTTATCGTATGGAGATTTTACGGAAATGAAATCGATGTATTTTCATCTGCTTTACAATACTGGTCTGAACATAATTTTTTACTTGTGGCTTACTCTCCGAGTTATTGAGCTAAACTTTTTTCATCGGCCTCTCACAACCAGAGTCACCACGATTCTAGCGACTGACGCTTATTTCCATTATCAGCCTTACTTAAACTAACAATTGCAAAAAAATAAGCGGGAGGAAATGACCTTCAAATATGCAACGTTGCCTCCCGTACTATTAGGCATGTTAATGTAAATTTTAAACCTAAATCAATAGAGCAATTATGTGTGCAAACAGGAAAATAAGGTAAAAACCTAAAAGATTCATACCAAATTATGGCAAATCTTATTAATTTAAACTAGGACGTATACACGTTCGACATCGTAGAATAATGTATAGATTGAATAATCTAATAATTATTATACGTTTTTAGTCTAACTAGACACAAAAACTATCTTTTTTTACGAAGCTTAAAAATCCTGTTACCGAACAAATATTTGGAATGAGGAACATAGGAAATTTTTACGTAACCACATTCCGCCCGTTTTTAATCACTTCACAAATCTTTTAAATTAAATTAAAAAGTGGTAATTACTTTGTAATTATGATAAACATATATATATGAACACAATAAAATATTAAAATATTTACAGCTCAGTATATTTCTGCTGAAAATTCGATAAACTTGAAACTCCGTTTTTATCTTTTTTTACACTCGCGAAACCATCGAACCGCACCGCTGCGTAGTTTAGACTCAACTGACAAAAATTCCGTTGAAGCTTTAAAATGATTTTTTGACAGTTGACGTATCGATATTGAAAGAATGAAATGCGTTCACTTTCGTAAACTTTGCGCGGGAAATTGATTGACTTTTATAGAGTTTTTTAAAGCGGTCGGATATATGAACTCGGTCGGCGACCGGTGCCGTTGCGTTACTTTTCATTATTTTTATCTAAACTTCTTATTTTAAACTGGATTCCTATTTTAGTTTTAAGTATGATTTAATATTTTATTCTTAATCTTGAATTTGTCAACACAGCTTGTGCACATTAAAAAGATTCATCTTACGTGCATAAAGATTTTCAATAAATAAATTTATAAATAAATAAATAAATAAATTGTCGGAGCCTCTTTTGAAGCATTCCATGATGAAGATTTCGATGTTTATTGTGCCTCTGGTCACGAAATTTTTGCTTTGCTTTTGTTTGGTGGGCAATCTACAGTTGTGGTAAAACTGTAGATTGCCCACCAAACAAGAAATTTTTTATTTATTTTGTGTTTTAAATTTTTTGGAACATGTCCACTAGCGTTGGCAAAATAAAATTCTTTGTCAGGAAACTGAAAAATGTCGGAAAGGACGAACGTTTCGTCATCCATAATGCAACATTCGAATTTGGACACAAAATCTTTACTCAGTTTTTGAGCTCGTATTTTTGCTTCGAAATTCTTTTCAGCATTTCATTCCGGCTCTTTCTGAACTTTGTAGGTCTTCAGCCTAGCCTCCCCTTTCACTTTTTGCACAAATGATACGGAGAAATCTGCTAGCTGAGCGATTTTTCTTCCTGAAACGTTGGGAGTTTTCTTCAGCATGGTTACGACCTTCTTTGCGTTATTACGGTCACCACAACCTTTTTTCCAGAGCGTTCCCTGCTTTTTATGCATGCTAACGTTTGTTTTAAAAATTTGCATTACCTAAGATACCGAATTTATGTTAACTTTAGCATCCCTTGCAATCCTCTTGGAGGTATATTGCAGGTTATTTAAAAAAAATTTTAATTTTTTTTCACGCATTTATAATTTACTGCTCATGCCTTCGCAAAATAATAGATGAGAATGCACAGTGATATGAAATAGTATTTGACATGATTTTCTAAGCTAATGCTTTTTTTTGTGAAAGAAGTTATAAACAAAAACCTGTGCACTAATTTCTTATGACACACTCCTTAGAAAGCCCTTCAGAGCGCAAAATTTCAATTTGACCTTTTTCTCGTTCCGTTAATGATTTTAGTTTTTTAATTTTTATTGAATTTTAGCATTTACAGTTAATCTCAACGAATTCTTAATAAAAAAATCCCAAATACCCTTCTTCACCGCACAAATAATGAAAAAACACTAGTGTCTCTAATCAAGTGAACCACAAAACAAAGCCAAATATTGAAGATGCAAAGTTATACTTGTATGAAGTACCGTTAGTTTTGTGAAAATTCCAATATTTTTATTTTTGTATGTTAGATACATCTTGCTCTTAAATTTTTTGAGAACAATTATTTCCTAACTCAATTACAGTAGGTGTTATCTCAATTTTATTTAAAAAAAATTACTGTCTCTAATCAAGTGAACCGGACTGTATGTATGTAGTATGTATCTCGAAATGTGTGAGTTTTCCAGAATACATTCTAATATCAAAGTAAAAACTCATAAAATTTGCTATAAAGCATGTCCCACATATGTTTATTCCATAACACTTATAATTACGTTGCTACAGGCCATATCTACATTGAAATTATTTATGTTCCTGAGTAATAATTACGTCCAATTGGGCATATGAAGGATAATTCAATGAGAAAAATTGTATATAAGAGGTGAATAACAAAAGTTCGCTTAGTTGAGTAGAAAAAAGTAGACAAAAAACTTTTTAATTTTATATCCAGTGTGAAAAACAGTTTTAAAAATCGGGTTTTTGCAGTTGTGCAATTTCATCATAAACCGCATTTATTATCTCCTCATTGCTGTTGAAGACTCGTCCTCTCAAATTTTTTTATATTTGGAAACAACCAGAAGTCACAGGCGTTAGATCTGGGAAATGAGTTGCTGAATGATTTTCTTCGATGCCTGATAGCGCAATAAAATTGCTCGTTTTTTCAGCATTGTGCACTGATGCATTATCATGATGTAGAAAGCAGTGGCGTAGTTCCTTTTTTTGACGTTTTCCCAACAAATTTGGAAAACTTGCGGTAACCAAGTTTCAGTCTATCACTTAGCAGTAACCGTCTGACCTTTTTCCAAAGAAATAGCAGCTACAACTTTCTCTCTGGTGAAGTAAACTGACATCATTACTTTTGTTGTTGACTTCTGTTGCTTTGCTTTAACAGGTGGACTTGCACCTTCTGTGCTCCATACCATGAATTGTGGTTTGGTTTCAGGGTCGTACTTGTAAAACCATACCTTCATCACCTGTTACAATGTTTTTGAAAGTGTTAGACTCTCCGTTTTTGAATTTTTCTAGAAAATACTTAGCAAAACGAACACGTGCTTCTTTTAGAGCATCAGTTAAAATTCTGGGGACTCATCGTGCAGATTTCTTCGTGTGTCAAAGATTATTTTTTAATATTCGCGATATAGCCATGGCATTCAAGCCCAGTCCCTCAGTAATCATTTTCTGGGTCAATCTTGGATCTTCGTCAATTTTAGACTTAACTATCGCTACAACTCCATCGTCAGTCGAAGATTTTGGGCGGCCTTCTTGAGGTTCGTTCTCCACAGAAAAATTACCTGTCTGGAATCTTCGGAACCACTTTGAGATAGTTACAAATGATCGCACATACACTCCAAATGCTGCTTGGCATTCTCTAAATATTTCCATTGGCTTACGCCAAAATCCGAAAAGAATAGCAAACCGAATCTCTTGCTGCGTTGGCACCGGAATATCTGCTGACATTGTTTCGCTAATTTTACGTTTTCTTGTCTCCATATTGACTGATCCTTATGAAAATTAAAATGATATCTTGTAAGACTATAGCAAATAGTATGTAATTTTTGATTTAACAAAAAATTTATAACATGACGCCAACTAAGCGAACTTTTGTTAGTCCCTCCGTAAATATGGTGCGCGACTTCAATAAAAAATTTATATTTTCGAAAGTTATGGTGGGAATTTCGATTTGAAGATACATTCTTAGGATGATTGAAAAATAACATACAAAAAATCAACAAAAAAAAAATTAATGTCGAAGATATATTGAGAAACATTTTTTTTTATTAAAAAATACATGGTACTATTTTGTAAATCAACGCGTTGGAGCGCAACGCCAACACAGCGCATCACTTGGATTTAATATCGGTATTTTATAAATCACTACGTAATTGCGTTAGTTAAGTTACGTTATGATGAACTGTCATTCAGCTGCAGTTCAGCGTTGTCAGATGTGAAATAAATTGAGGATAATTTTTGTAAATTTGTGAAGCATTAACAACTTTTTATGATCTGGTAACAATATCAGCTGTTCGTTTTGTTTATTATCGAATTGTTGTCACTGATTCCAAATGTGCACGGTAAAATAACAATAAAAACAGTTCAATTAATAATAAGAAACAAATCTTTTATCTAAGGCGACTGGATTACTAAACATTCCTTTCCAATTTTCTAAACTTTAAATATTTCATTAGTTGCTTCGGCTTGCTTTTTAACAGCATCTATAAGCCTAACGGTAGCTCAAGAACAAGTGAAGAAATTGACAGTTCATGTGAACGAAATCGCAGCGTTGCGTTTTACAAAATGCTACATTGTGGAGCTTCTACTACGTTATTGCGTAACTCAACGCGGGGTTGCGTTTTATAAAATGCGAATTTCAACAACGCAGCGCGAAGTGGTGCGTAGTGATTTACAAAATGAAGTCATTAATGTTTCAACAAATTTACTTAAAGTAAATTAATTATTTTTTTGTATGATTAAAGCACTTTTGAACAATAATGATTAGATGCCTTTTTATTCTATTCACCATTGTTTTTGAGATATTCCGTTCCGAAAAATGTTTGGGTCAAATTTTAAAATACTAGATAATAACTTTTTTGAAAATAATAATTAAATGATAATTGAATTTCAACCATTTAGCAGCGATCAACATTCAAGTAAAATTTTACAAGTTGATACAATGTTTATTTTATTAAACAAACTTCGACAACAAAGGAAAAAACAACAACTCTAGAATATAGACATATGGTTCGATTCTTAAAATTTAATCAGTATCATTTTTCCTATTAGGGGTGCGGCACCATCTACTTAAAAACGAATAGCTTTCCTCAGGGTTCAATCTAATTCTGCGCCAAACTTCATCAAAATCAGAAAATCAGTAACTCAGCCGTTGCAGCGTTTTTTTTCCCATTAGGGGTGGTGTCGCGTCCACTTCAAAAATTACAGTCTAGTACCCTTCCTTAGAGCTCATCTATATCCATACCATATTTCATCAAAATCGGTCCATTTGTTAAGCCGTGGAAACATTTCTTCCTGTTAAAGGCGTGGCGCCGCTTACTATTAGAAAAAACCGACGGGTTGCACTCTGGGAGAGCGAGAGAGAGCTAAGTCGCACATATATGTACTGTATATAGAATATGTATAAACATCCGGTGTCGGTGTCGGTGGCCTGTCGCGAGTTTGTACATTTTTCCTCAGCCGCAAATCCTCTAAGCGTAATCGATACGATTACGATACGATTACGCATCTGGTGTCGGTGGCCTGTCGCGAGTTTATACATTTTTCCGCAGCCGCAAATGCTTTCTTACGGAGGTGCACAACGTGCCTAAAGAAGTTTTCACTTCAAAAAAATTACATTCGACACTGCCCTACTTCATAGCTTTTCCAACAAAATAAATTAAGTGATTACGCGGTCCGACAAAGGTTTGTAGACATGAGAAATTTCAATATATTCTGAATTTAGACAATTAAAAAAATATACGTGTCTCGTGTTTTTTCTCCAGCACGTAAGATTATTTTTTAATCGATGCCACACTTCTATTTGAAAGAAAATTAAAATTCATCATATCTTATCAACTATTTGATGCAATTGAACCAAACTTGCTATATACATATATATAAAAGGTAGAGCCAAAATTAAGATTTAATTAAAAAATGGGCGGTGCCCCGCCTCCAATATGACAAAAAAAAACACGTATTTTATATCTCAGCAACTGGTTGACGCAGTTGGATAAGATTTGGTACCTATGTTGCTTATAATTTGTGTAAGGCTCTAAGCTTTGTTAGGTTTGGAAAAAGTGAACAATGCCACGCCCTCCCATATAAGAGAAGAATTAAATTGGTAGTTATATGGTATATGGTAGTTAAAAAGAGATGGAACCGTTTTGCCACTGACTATTTATTTGGGCAAATCCGTAAAGTTGTTATTTTTTGAGGAAAAAAAAAATTTTTTTTCAAACTTATGACACTGTTTCTAAAGTTTGGTTTACCTTCAGATAAGCATAACAATCAAGATTTTGCAATGTTACCTCATTTTGAACAAAGGTTCAAAAAGTTATAGAGCAAAAACGAACAAAAATGTTTATATAAAAATTTTTTTTTCCTACTTACGGTACAATTTCCAAATATTGGTTCACCTTCAGATAAGCATAACAATCAAGATTTTGCATTGTTACCTCGATTTGAACAAATAGTCAAAAAGTTATGGACCAAAACTTTTTTATCATTTTTGTTCGATTTTGTTCCATAACTTTTTAAACATTTGTTTAAAACGAGGTACCAATGCAAAATCTTGATTGTTATGCTTATGATGCTGAACCAATATTTAGAAATAATGTGCCATAAATTTGAAAAAAAAAAATTTTATTATGTGGGCAAATCCTCGAAGTTGTTAAATTTGAGGGAGAAAAAATAATAATTACCGTTGAACATTTTTCCACAGTATATTGTACACCTAAATCTACCAGGCAAGCGAGGTATTAACGTTGTTTAATTAAATTCATGAATGTGCTATTGAAAAATAAGAAATTTTATTGCCAGGAAATCGAATCGGAAATTTAGAGGTACTGGCAGATTCCTATTCCCATAAGTGTCCCGAGTGGGCTGTGTAAAATTTTTTTTATAAATATTGCGCTCCTGATTAGCGATTTCAATATTACTATTAAAACTTTCGCATAAAAAAAAAGTTCACCAACATCCTAAAAACGATGGTGGTTATCGCTGAGGTGAACTTTTTTTTTATAATTCAGTCTCACATTCGGGGTAGTTTTGAATGGGGAATACAAATTTCTCATTATTTTTCAATTATGTTGTTGCCTTCAGTGGTAAAAACTGAAAATAATCATGAAATTTTGTCAAAAATTTAAATTTTTTTATTTAATCCGAATCACCCTGGCGTTGCCATATGGTAACGCAAAGTTGTCACTTCTTCAAGCGATCACAAACTGTAAACAAATTCAAAAACCGGTATTTTCCAGTTAATTTGAAATTCGAAAAAAAATTTACTCAGGGTGATTCGGGTAAAAATGAAAAATCAGGTCTATATTTTTGGATTTTTTTTGCTTTTATTATTTCGAATAATTCATTTTTTCCTCCTCTATCTGATGGTGTTAACCGCAAATTTTTATTATTTTTGTACTTAAAAATATAAACAATTTTTTGACTAATCAAGTCACTTATATTTTGAAAATTCTATGCCTTTGAACAATTTCGAAAGTAATTTCAGACTCACGCTTGCGTACAATAAATAAATTTGAAATGGGATAGCTCTCTATCAGGGAATAAAGAAAAATTAAGTTTGTTGTGTGTAGAAAATGTGTGACAAACTCTGGATTCTCCATACTTGCTTGAGCTTATTAAATTTAAGGTTCCCTCTAGGTTACTAAGAAATTATCAATTGTTTTGTTTGCCAATTTGTAGAACAAATTATTCATTAAATGCACCAATAACTAGAGCACTTAATGAGTTTAATAATATTAGTACAAGTTTTGAAATTTATTTTTCTGTATCTAGAAATGTATTTAAAAATCTCCTGTTTGCTTTTTATTCTTAATCTAATTATTTGCATTGTAAAAAATTTTTTTCTACATAATATTAGTTTTAATTATATTTAATATGTAATTTTTGTTAGTCTGTAAGTAACTTTTTATAGACTGAATTTTTGAAAATAAACGAAAAAAATCAACTTTTTTACATATTAGCAACTATTTGACGCAGATGAATAAGATTTGGTACATACTTACATATGTTTCTTACATAAATGTTCTTAGCATAGTAAGGAGTGGGCAATGCCACGCCCTCTCATATAAAAGAAGAATTAAATTCATCATATCTCATAAACTATGTGCCACAGATGAATGGTGTGTATATATAAAAAGTAAGATTTATTGAAAAAATGGGCATTGCCACGCCTCCATATGAGAAAAAATCAACTTTTTTACATCTCTGCAACTATTTGACGCAGATGAATGAGATTTGGTACATATGTTTAATATACTTTGTAGAATTTTCTTAGCATAAATTGGTTTGGAAAAGTGGGAAATGCCGCGCCCTCCCATATAAGAGAAAAATTAAATTCATCATTTCTCATAAACTATGTGACACAGATAAATGGATCTTGGTGTGTATATATAAAAGAGAGGCGAAAGTAAGATTAAATGAAAATGTGGCCGGTGCTACGCCTCCATATGAGAAAAAATCTACTTTTTTATTGAGAATGACATTTGGTACATATTTATACATACATACATACATACATACATACATATTTGGTACATATAATATAGCATGTATGACCGGTAGTCTAGTGGGTAACGTGTCGGTTGCAGTCGTTAATTAAAAATTGTGTAAAATAAATTGTGAAAATAAAGTGATTTTTAAGTGATTTTGCTTTCTAAAGTTGTTCTCCTTAAATTAAATTCAGTTTAACCCTCATCCATCCCTCAGTTCCATACACAAAAGTGTCCCTTTTGTGTCAATTTGAGACCCATTAACTCAGCAAAGCAAAGTCAGCAAAATCAAATTTAACTTATGCCATAATTTAGTGCTTCTTAAGTGCTAATTTAGTGCTGTAAAAAAAAATTTAGTGCTGCACGAATTCTTGAAAAAATTAAGGTTTTTGCTAGCTGAATGAGAAGCTAGCAAAGCATATACAGTGAAATTCCCCATAACCGGACACCCACCGTCGCAGTATTATTGTCCATTTATGGGAGATGTCCGCTTATGGGGGGAAACAAAAAAAATGTCTTTAAAATTGCATTGCATTTGCTCCCTTATCTCTGGAGTGGCGCTTTGATTTTCAAATTATACTGCCATATTGTTGTCTTCAGTTAATAAACTTTGATCAATTTTCGAAAAATCGTCAAAACTAGCGAACCAGAATGAACGAAAAAGTCCAACTCTAATCAACACTTCTGACATAAATGTGTAGGTACATTAGCATTATTAAGGGAACCACTAAATTCGTTGCATTCAAAAAAAAAAACGAATTAGAATTTCTGAAAAGGAGAAGTAGTACAAAATTTAATACAATTCTTATTTAATTATGTCCGTTTAAAAGAGATATTTTGACCAAAATGGTATAGAATATAGTGTCCTCGTCCGGTTATTGGAGCGTCCGGCTATCGGAATTGATTTTGTATGGAAAAGTTGTGAGTGTCGCCGAAATGTGTCCGGCTATGGGAGCTGTCCGGTTATGGTGGCTGTCCGTAATGGGGAATTTCACTGTACGAAAATTTTTAGCAAAATAAAATTTAACCTATGCCATAATTTAGTGCTTATCTAGTGCTAATTTAGTGCTAAAAGAAAAAATTTAGTGCTGCACGAATTCTTGAAATAATGAGGGATTTTGCTAGCTGAATGAGAACCTAGCAAAGCATATATGGAATTTTTTAGCAAAATCAAAATTAACCTATGTCATAATTTAGTGCTTATTAAGTGATAATTTAATGCTGTAAAAAAAATTGAATGCTGCCCTAATTTTTGAGAAAATCACGGTGTTTTTGATTTTGCTAGCTGTATGAGAAAGGTTAAGGTGAGGTACGTTAGAAATTGTTAGCAAAATCAAATTTAACCTATGCCATAATTTAGTGCTTAGTAAGTGCTAGTTTAGCGCTGCAAGGAAAAATTTAGTGCTGAATGATTTTTAAAAAAATCATGGTGTTTGCTAACTGAATGAGAAGCTAGCAAAGCATATATGAAAATTTTTAGCAAAATCAAATTTAACCTATGGCATAATGTTGTGAGGACAAAAGTCGGCGAGCCTTGTTTTTGCCCACACCTACATGGTTTTAATTTTATATAATTAGTATCATATAATCCTAAGTATTTAATTTGCCCTTATTCGCCATTTCATTAAATGGCAACACTTGCTCACAGCTGTTCACAACGAACAGCTGATGGAATGAAACAATGCGACCACGCAGTACAACTCAAAAGAAAGAACACAAGCACAAAACCACCAAACAACGTAAAAGCGCTCTCAGTTGTGGCAGGCAGCCGTCCGGTCAACACCTCTACCAGCAGCCAAGGAAGAAGGTACATTTCACATACAGCGTAGTCAATTAGTTGTTTCTATTTGTTTTTTTGCGTATGCCAGCAAAGTTGCGCTTGTGCTTTGCTGCTATATTCAAACCGACGTCATTTCGCTCTGAGCGTGAGTAATTTTAGGCTTGTGGATTACTCAAATCAGACATCTCACGCAATAGCGGCAGGATAGTTGCTTTATTCTTTCTGTCCCACGTCCTCAGCGTATGCCAGCAAAGTTGCGCTTGTGATTTGCTGATATATTCAAACCAGCGTTATTTCGCTCTGAGCGTGAGTAATTTTACGCTTGTGGATTACTCAACTCAGACATCTCACACAATAGCGGCAGGATAGCTGTTTATTCTTTCTTTCCCACGTCCTCTGCGTATGCCAGCAAAGTTGCGCTTGTGCTTCATTGATATATTCAAAACGACGCCATTTCGCTTGTGGGTTACTCAACGCGGACATCTTGCGCATGGTGATCATATAGCTTCGTCTCTTTCCTTCCCACATCTTCTGCGTACGCCAGCAAAGTTGCGCATTCAAATCAAATTCAACCTGTGCCATAATTTAGTGCTTATTAAGTGCTAATTTAGTGCTGTAAAAAAATAGGCTTCGGCCACCTTCGGCTTAAAAGTCGCACATTCGACCTTAAAATGGCCGAAAGTTTTTGCCGAAGCTGAAGGTTTACATATGAATAGACTGGAATAGGAAGTTTTTTAAACAAAAATAGCTCAGAATATGATATTGAAAACCAGCGGTCACCAAGGATTTTATTTCAAGAGTGCAACAGCAATTACAACAAAAAACCAACAACAACAACAAATCGTTGTCAAACAAGTGAATTTATATTTATAAATAGCTGGTGACGAAACACAACGCAAAATTACCAACAACAAACAAAGCGCTACGCATTTACCAACAACAACAAGCAAAGCAACAACACACACGGGCAGCATTTTGTGGTCGCTGGGGATCGCTGTTGTAAACATTATCTCTTTGTTCTGGGTCAAATTTATAATTTAATCTTATTTTGAAAAATTTCTTTTTCGGAGGATTATTACCAAATTATTGACCAAATTGCACTTGCATCAATTTCTTACATTTATTTCCAAAAAATTGCCTTGAAATACTCACCAAATAAGCGATGAATTTTGTCTTTTGGGTTCACAAAACTAAAAAGAGAACCAATGGATTTATTAGTTTAAGTTTGCTTTTGTAGGAACCAGGTCGACCCAAAAGTGCGAAAATCACGGTTTTTCGAGATATTTGAGGCAAAGTTACATCGAAAGGTACCTTTTTTTTATGAAACTATTAATTGGGTCTGAAATAATTACTTTTTCTCTTTAATACGCACTTCGAATTGTATCGATATCTTTTTTTTCTCCAAAATATGTAAATTGATATTTATCATACACGAATTTTGACTTTGATATGAGAGCATGAATATTAAACGTCGGCTAACAAAGCTTACTGATGAAATGACGTAGCGTCATGGAAACTAGTAACTATAAGCAGCTCGTTGCCCATTTTTTGTTCCTTTAATGCATTTTGCGATTGTAATTTTTTGTTGTTTTTTTGCACTAAAACTACTGAACATAAAAGCTCTGTAAAATACATATTAAATTTTACATCATCCAAAGACACAAATAAAAAAATATATATGCTTCATGTTCTGTAGACGCTGTGTGGCAGTTACGCATTTTTATTTCTTTGCGGTGTTGTTAAAAACATAGGAACTATTGATTTTTTTTTTTTAAATATGATATCTCAAGATAAAGTATTATTATCATAACTACCACAAAATCAAACTTTTTAAGGAATATGGGTATTTTTCCTTTATTAGTTATAGAGCACAATGAATAGAAAAATCCTAAAATAAATTTTAGGACAAAAACAATTTTGTTTTTTGTTGAGTTGTGTAATCCTCCGAAAAAGAAATTTTTCAAAATAAGATTAAACGACATTAGTTGTGAAGTTAAAGCAATAAGCACTACAAATATTGAAAATAATCTTTGGGAATCTCACGAAAAAACGGCCTTGCAGTCAAACAACTCATGCCGAGTTTCAAGTTTTAAGATAGAGTTTGAGGTGTACATTAAATAACCTATTAATATGAAGGATGGAGATATTTTTAGCTATCGTCATTCAAGTTCATTTTTGAAACTGAAAAAAATAGCACAAAAATTTCTATCTACCCCTCCGACTAACGTTGCAAGTGAACAATTGTTTAGCGCTGCAGGTCAGCTTTATACCGACGTACATACGCTCAAATTTGCGTGGCGAAAACGTTATTAAACTTTTATTTTTAGCTTACAATATAAAATTAATCAACTTTTAATACTAAAGTAACTACCTTAAACTTTTATTATTATTATAATATTGTTTATGTTTGCTAATAGACTATAACCATATTATTTATTTTTGTTGCATTGAAATTTTTGTTTATGTTAATTTATTCTAATTCTGAATTTTGTTCTAATTGAAATAAAAACGACCAAAGAACAATTATGCTTTTATTTATAAAATGCTAAACCTTCGGCCGAAGGTTTGGAAAATGGCCGAAGTTCGGCTTCGGCCAAAAAAGTCACCTTCGGTCGGACCCTAACAGATACATCTATGGTAAAAGCCGCTTCGATCATATCTCTGCCTGCTCGAAAAAAGTTTTTGGTGTCTCGTTTACAAACATCTTGAAAATGCGTACTCTGTTGTAACTGCACAAAATTATCTACACCAAAGAACCAGAATATCTTTATTCACGGCTGAAATTTCTCCGCTCTGCCGAGCGAAACAAATCGCACAATTCAAACATAAAATCTTAACTTCGGACCGCCAGTTCTATACCTATTCAATTCGCCTTTGGAATGCTTTACCAACACGTTTCCATAATTTTAGTAATGCACAGCAATTCAAGTTTCAACTCCTGTATTATTGTTCTACTCAGTAGTTTTTTTTAATTAATTTTGTTTAAGCCTAAGCCGAAACTTATCTTATTTTGTATTTGTAAGTTGAATTACTGACAGCTCATCCTATATTTTTCAATACACTTTTAAGTCTTATATTATTTAAAAATTATTAAATTATTATTTTTGTGACCTTAAACTGTTTATGACTTAAGCTTGTCAAATTTAAGATGCTTTGTATCTCGTAGCTTAAGGATCCCTCAATGTACTCAAATAAATAAATAAATAAAGTACTTTTGGTTGTTTTGCTCGTTTTTATTGATGAATTTTGAGCTTTGTTGTGTAGCCGATGTTTTCGCATTTTTTATGCAAACATTTATATTTATTTATTTACATCAGTAATGCACGAATTTCTTTCTAATTATTAGAGGGGTTTTATTGATAAAATAAAAATACAAATTAGTTGGTTGTGTTCATATTATACCAACCAATAATAATTGTAGAGGAATATGTTAAAAATTTGGTTGAACCGCTTTTTGCGGCAATTATCTCTTTATATGCTTTATATGCATTCCAACTAGTTTTTTTTTATTTCTTCGCTTCTGTGCCACAGTTCTATTAAACACTTCACGAATTGCCTCTTTTTGGTCGTGGGATTCCTGGAAATTTTCTCTATTTAGCAGCTCCCAAAGGTTTTCTATAGGATTCAGGTCAAAATTTTTCTCGTACCATTTCAAAACCATAATTTGTTTGTATTAATTTTTTTTTCACCATTCCTCAACTTGGGAAGCCTATTTGTGTCTAAAAACTTGAGAAATTGGTCAAAATACATATGGAATATATTGAGAAAAGTTAAAAGCTTCAGGAAGTCAAAAGAATACGGAAAATGTTGAAAAAAATAGAATAAAAATGAAGACGAAATATACCACGCCCACTTCTCTAATTCCGCCTACTTTGGGATCAAAACATATTCGTGATTGACATAATACGCATACAAAATTTTACCACAATAGCTTGCACTGATGCAATCCCGTCGAAATCCATTTAATTTTATAGTTCATAATAATTGACATCTATACACTAAATTTTATGAAGATTACTCTCATTGCGCACTATCTATAGCATTACACGATGTTTGCTTATATGGACAGTGCCACGCCCACCGGTACTATTGTACCAAATTTTCGTAATAAAATAACTTTTAGCGAGTATATCTGCCTTACTTAATTTCATAACGATTACGTTGTTAGTTCTCTAATTATATATATTGTGGGCTGTGCCGCGCCCTTCAACGAGTTTTTCCAGTATACTGGATTCGGATTCGTATTCAGCGACTCCAGAAACCCCCGTATACCAAATTTGGACCTAGTCGGTTGACTTTTAAACAATACGTTCGCCATATTGAATCCGCCATTTTGAATTTGAACATTTTTAAAATATAGCCGCAGATTCGTAATTGGTCACTCTGAAAACCCCTATATACCAAATTTGATACAAATCGGTTGATATAAAAAAAAAAACATCCGCCATCTTGGATCCGCCATCTTGATTTTGTAAAATTTGAATTCGGATTCGTGATCAGTGACCCTTAAGACTACTATATACCGAATTTGGTGCAAATCAGTTGACTTTCAAATATTCGGCCATCATATTGCATTTTTGACCGCCATATTGGGTCGCTCATTTTGGGTTCTGTCAATGTTCCACGCCAGCTTTTTAGGAGCTTCAATTTGAGCCAAGAAACGGCTCGATTAGTTGAGAATTTTTATTTTTACAAGCTTTTTTTCTGGACACTCGATTTTTCTCCGGCTTCCGGCCGCCATATTGGATCCACCATTTTGAATTTCTGAACGGGCCACACGGCTTTTAGAAGATTTTCATGACACGAACATTTTAAGACCTCATACGTCTTGATCGGTGCAGTCTATTTTTGGCCGCGAAAGTGATCCGCTTGACTTGAAACGTCCCATATATATATATATATTAGGGTGGTTGTTACTTGAATTTTTTGTGAAAATCAAATGCGACGCCCCCCAATCGATGCGAAACAGGAGAAAAAAACATGTGTGCAGTCCACATGCGGTAGAAGTGAAACTGCGAAAGAATGAGATGAAAATGTTTTATTAAAATGATAAAAGTTGACGGGATCTAGAATAGGTACAACAAGGCTTTAATAGTTAATAGAGGATTTCTTGAAAAAATTTAAGAAATAGCAAATCTTTCCACGCTTACATATGCCTCAGCTTTTGATAAATCAAACTCGAAGCTGATAGTTTTAGTGCACTTAGCTCGATGAGTACTTTAATTTGATATATCATTTACTGCTGTAGAAATTCTACAGATGCCGTCAATTTTATCATTTTAATAAACATTTTCGTCGCATTCTACCGCAGTTTAGTTTTCTTAAGTTTTTTTTTTTTGTTCTATTTAATTTCGTCTATTTTCGTTTTTTCATTGCATTTATGTAAGTCCACGCAATAAACATAAAATAAGATTATGCGACGTCATTTGATTCAAAGCTCTTTGAACGCACGAAGTGTGTCGACTCTTGCACGATTTCCGATCGGTACTCGGTAAAACAAACGAAGCTGTCGCATAGACATAGTAATAAAAAGCAATCAACGTAGTTTTCCTCGCTATAGCAAGGCTTTGGTAGTTGATTAGTGCATTGCTTGACAAAATTAAAAAAATAGTAAATCTTTCCACGCTTATACCTCAGCTTTTTGTTACCCAATCTCAAAGCTGATAGTTTCAGCACACTCTGCTCGATGAGTACTTTATTTTGATACATAATTTATTGCTGTAGGAGTTCTAGATAGGCTTGCCAGATCTAAATTGAGTTTCACCTGGACATTTAAAAAAAAAAACAAAAAAAATCGGGATTTATCTGGACACTTAAAAAAAAAAATCTTGATTTATCTGGACAAAAAAAGAAAACTAAAGCTTAGTGTCAGAGGAACATATATATTTTATTTAGATAAAATAAACATAACAAAAACATAACAATTCAGTTAAAAAAAATAAGTGATTTTTTAAATAAGTTACATTAAGTCCATAAATACTTATTATTAGGCCGAACTGCTTTTATCAATTTATTACCATTATTACCATTTTTTGGTAGATTTTCATACACACTACGTAAGCAACAATAATCTGTATATAATTCATCGTTGTTGATATAATTTTCTAAGCCTAAGACTCCTTTGCTGTTTGTAGTTCATCCCAGGAAATTAATTTATATTTAAGAAAAAATAAGGATAATTTTTAATTGAAACGTCACTAAATTCATACCGGGTTTCTAAATAGTTAAGACAACTTTTTAAGAATTCAATTATGGTTGACAAAATTATTACGTAAAAATAAAAGAGAAAGAGGGAGCATTTGTCAGTGCAGTAACCATGTTAGTTAAATCATGGTGTTGCACACCAGAGATGTGCAATGAGTGGCTCGTTTTAATTTACCATTCGTTTATTCATTCCTATTGTCGTGCTTTCATTCGGCAACATAAAAAACGAATGCTGCAGTGCATTGCCTTTTAATTTTATTGCCATTGCTTGTCTCTGCTTTCTGTGAACATTCACGAAAGACAAGCACCATTCATTTCTATTTCTATGCAGCGAATTATATGGCTATGCAACGAATGCTATGACTATGCAGCGAATGTTATTGCGCATCATAGCATTGAATGCTATTGCGCAGCTAATTTGCTTCGTATGCAATGAACGATTTGAGCTCGTGCATTCGTTACTATTGCTCTCAAGTAGTGTAGTACCTTTCTTGGTATAATTTCTCTTATAAAAAAGTAATGAAACTAAAATCAATAGCAATAGCATTCAATGCTGCGCAATAACATTCGTTGCATAGTCATCGCATTCGTTGCATGGCTATACAATTCATTGCATAGAAATAGAAGTGAACGATTGATGTTTGAGTGAATAGTGCTTGTCTTTTGTAGTGTGTTCGTTGCCTTCAAAGAAAACAAAGACAAGCAACGGCAATGCGATAAAAAGTACAGCACGTGTTGCGGGTGATGTTATTCCCTATTCCACGTATTCTAGCTTTGACATGTACGAGTTTTGAATAGCCTGAAAAAAAAAAAGCAAATGTTGGATTTATGCTGTGGTAAACAAAATGCACAAAGCAGAAATAATGAGGTTGATGCACAGCAGTGTCCTTTTCTGTTACAATTTCCGAACCTTTTTATTGTGTCGTGTATGGGCTTGGGTGAAATGAAAATCCATGTACGTCAAGTTTTTACATGGGCTGGAAAAATGAAGGTTTCTGTTTTGCGAGTTTCAATTGTCGACTCAGATTGGTGGGTTGAAGGTTGTGTTCCGGTGGTGTCTACAAGATATTGATACTTACTGTGTGTAATATTTCGGTTCCTGAGGATTCATTGTTGTGATTTCGGTAATGACTATTATTGTTGCTGCTAAACACATGTCTCGGTGTTATATGATGGTTGGCCATGCTCTTGAAAGTGTGCCATTGGAGCATACGGCGGCGTAATCAGTGTGGAATTGTAAACTGAATAAATTTCTCCAGATGCAATAATAAAATGAATTTGTTTTTATAATCCGGGTTCTTTTGGGTGTTGGGACGGAATAAAGTGTAGTTCCAGTTAAATACATGGACAATGTGACATCATGTGTCAACCTTGATTTTGCTAGAGTCAAACGTTAGGGCTATGCTCGCTCTTAAGTTCTACTTACGTTCCACAAAAGTTCTGTAAGCTTCAGGATTTAGTAACATTATTAAATTAACAGTGAAACATCAAACTGTTTGCAGAATGTTGGCCCATTAATTAACAGCCTGAACAACTAAAATGAAACGACTAGATAATTAAGAAAAGTTTGTTAGTATGGGGGAGGTTATTTAATGTAGGTACTATTGTTGTAGGTCAAGTATATTTAAGACTTAAATTTTGGTACATATTTGTAATAGTGTTTATGTAAAGCAAATACAGTTTCCTGTTTTTTTTTATGTAATAAATTCTGGCTTGGTGACTTAAAATTTTAGCGCATAGAAACCACTAGAAAAATAACCAGCATACGGGAAAGTCGCGCGTTAAATTCGTGCTTAAATTTTTAAATAAAATAAAAAAAAAAAATAGGTAAAATTCTACAAGTAAAATTAATGTCTGTAAAAGTGAAGATCAAATTTTTAACAATTGTGTTTTAGCGATACTTGTGTTTGAATAAAAATCCGCGCGAAGGTGGTGAAAAGTTTTGTGAAACCAAAGGAGCCAAGTCCAGGATTTATTTTTTTAAGCGAATTTATAACTAATGTGAGTATTTGCAAGAAAAGGGAAACCTATTATCAAACACCACTTTGTTTTTCATGAATGCTGTTCGAAAATGTAATGGAATTTATTTTCAACAGTGTGGCTGACCAAGGGAAAGACGTAAGAAAAGACACGGAGGAGCTGAATTCCGGGATCCCAAAAAGAAAAAAAAAGATTATTAAAACAATTATTTTATTCGTAGTGTTATAAAAGTGCAGTAAAGAAAAATTAAAGTTAAGAAAGTCCAACTTCAAAACCGTGAAAGTGCGGCAAACAAAGAGAAGCGTTTAGGCGCGAACTTAGAAAAGAAAAACGACGGAAAGTGAGCGACAGCGCAACGCAAAGATCAAAGCCTGATCCATCTTAAAAGTGCGAACGAGTTCCGGCCAACATTAAGGTCTTGGTGAAGCGAACAGGTCGAGTTCATCCGCTGGTATTTGTGGAAGCAGAGGCCACAGAAAAAAAAACAGATTGACGTCGAGAGAGCCGAATACGTTCCAACAAGATTTGTGTTGAAGGTTTAGGGTTGCCGTGGTTCGCGCATAAGAAAGTTTATAAATAGTAGTAAAATTCCTTTATGATTAAGTAGTTTTTTTTTTGTTCTTTATATCACTACAGCAAATCCTGCTGCACTCAAATAAAATCGTTTGGTTTTAAAATTTGGTAACTGAATTCAGGAAGCTTTATGACCCTGGACCCGTGATTCCTTCTTTTTCCTAAGCGAGCTCCTTTAGGTTAGATTTTAGCCAAATAGGGACTTACGCAAATTTTAATGAATATTTGAATGCAGGATTTTCTGTTGAATACGTTACCATCTAATTTTCCTTTTTAAAGAATCGAGCGCGAACAATTTTTTTTTGCATATTTTTTTATATTTTTATTAAGCACGCCTTTATATGTACATAGATACATTTATTTATAATTGCATGTTCATACATATTTTAACCATTTTATTTTAATCTTTTGTTTTATAATTTTGTTGTCTATGTTATATGTAATACTATACAATTTTTTTCATTACCTTTCATAACATTATATAGTTTGTGGGAGGGTTCAAATTTTTATCTTAAGCTTCAAATCTGTTATTATATAAAAATTAAAACTTATACGTTGATCAAACTTTACGTTTCATTTTTGTCCATTTTGCGAGGCGCCAACATTCAGCATAGGGTCTGAAATTAAAAATAACATTATTTAATTTTCAATTATTTCTTTTCAATGTCGTGAACAAATATTTTGAAATATGAAGTGCTAGAGTAATTCTAAAAGGAAAGGGCGAATTCGAGGCCGACAATGGGTGAATAGAAGGTGGTTAAATCAGGCGAAAGATGTGGGTGTTATAGGACAGCAACAGCTATGGCACAGGTTGGGAGGGAGCGCACGGAACGACTACCTAATCCCGTGCTGGTCTGTGGTAAAATAATTTCGAATAGTTTGGTTTTTTTTTTTGTGCAGAGTAATTTTTGAGTTTAGTTTTTTTTTAGTCTCTTTTTTCTTTTTTTTTGAAATATGGAATTTCATTAAATTATTTAAAATTTCACTTCCAGCGGGAGTCGGAAGTGAAATTTATTGTTATGTCCCTCGACCTAGCGCAGCGGGTTAAGAACCCCCTGAAAATCCGAAGTTAGCCGCGGTAGAGCTACGTTAGGTATGATGACTTAGGAACACTTTTAACAATATGGCGCCCAAACAGAAACATATTTAAATGGGGATAATAACATCAATGCCCCCAAGAAATTACCATTGATAGGCACTGATTGGGTCCTGTCGGGTCCTCAGACGTAGGGTGGCTTAGCTTTTTGCTATGGAAAATAAGCTAATTGCATCATGTGTCTGGGGGGCCGACGATACCTCAATCCAATATATAAGATTTTGCTTTCTCGGATTCTTCATCGACGTGGTGACTTAGCCTGCTGAAATAGCAAGACTAATTGCATCGCGTCATGAAGGAGCCGAGGATTCGGAAATCAAATAAAAAAATAATGAAACAGTTTAACTAAAAAAAAAAAAAAAAAAAAAACAATTATCGCCATACATTGGTGCTTTCGATGCACAGTAGCGTAGGACAAAAATATTCATGTCAGCCTAATTGTACTGTATGCATTTGAACGTGCAAAAATAAGCGCAGCTAAAATCTGTGGTTTGTATCGCGTGGCGGTGGGAATTTTCGGAACTGTAACCTTAAAGAGCTTACATTTAAAAGCCTGAAGTTGTGTAGTTTCGAAATGCTAATGGATTGTGGCCTAATAAATAATTTTTTTTTAAATTTTGAGAAATTAGATGCACGATTCCTGACAGTTTACGCGATGTAGACCTGAGATTTTTGGCTCAAATTATGATCAATTACCACACCAGTTACTCAATGAGAGTTGCGCAGAATTCGAGACATCTTATGAACCATCGAATCACCCATCTGTCGGCCATTGAGTCCCTTTCCTTTTTAAGTCAAACATAAATAAAGTTTCAATTTTAAATAAACAAAAGCATTAGAAGTACATATGAAGCTGCGAAGCGCTAGGCCTTTAAAAAGATCTAGAAATCCCTACTTTTCTTCCGAATTAGAACGAACATTTAGTGATCGAAGTCCACTCAAAAAGATGCCGAACACCGAACCGTTAGAACTTGGAGCGAGTCGAGAATTAAGCCCTGGCTTTAATGACATTTCAGTCACTATAATAATGTCAAATGCAAGAGAAAACGCCACTGGAACAAGCAACCAAACTGGACCAAATACTACAGCCATGCCATCAGTCACTGGTACCAGCACCAATTTAGGTGCAGTTCCCAAAACAATTCAGCAATCACTAGCTAAAAAGCCAAACCCATTTCCTACTAATACGACCCTTCAATTTCCATCTAATCCCAGCGAAAATAGGCAAAACAATCCCAATCAAAATCTTTTTCAAAGTCGTGAAAACATTGAGATTATTAATGAAGTCGTCATTCAAACAAATAATGATTTTAGAAAATCGTTCGAAAAGTCAATAGACGATAAATTGAAAACTTTTATGGAAGCTAGTTTAGGGGAAATAAAGAAAATGATAGGTCTTACCCATGCAACCACTCAGGGGGCTGAAGCTCGAGCCATATCTACAAGAGTCGCTAGGTCAGGAGACAGCAATGCTAGCAGTGGGCGAAACGCTGGCGCACAAGTAAATTTTCCTGGAAATAATAATTCAAGTCAAAACAATGGAAATAACAATTTAGATACATATCACCATGATAGAAGCACAGGCATTCCGTGGCAACCTCAACAGCAACAAATACATCAGCCACAAGTACATCAGCAGCAAATTCATCAGCAACAACAATTTGCAATGCTTCAACAAAGGCAGCCGAATGAGCGTCAGCACCACAATGGGCCAAATAGCAGAGCTGGCACACAATTCGGACAACCTCAACCGCCACCATCCTGGTTAAATATGCCACCACCAATACAAAACGGTTCAAATTTGAATAGTAATCACCAAGTAAAAATTGACCGATGGGGCATAAGTTTTGATGGCAGCACGGAGAAGATTTCGATAGAGGATTTTATTTTCCGCTTAGAACGCCTGCAGACTCAATACAATTGCTCATGGGACCAGATATTGAGAGAATTCCACTTGTTGGTAGACGGCAATGCCCGAGAATGGTACTGGCTCCAGGTTAAAACACATAATATTGTTGACTGGCCAACGCTTCGCCAAGCATTGCTTCGTCAATACCAGAACAACCGCACCGATTTTGAGGTAATGAGCGACTTGTACGACAGGAAGCAACAGCCTGGCGAAAGTGTTGATGCGTTTTTTCATGCGGTATTAAAAATGCGATCCAAACTAAGAAATCCAGTTGCTGATTACGAAATCGTAAAAATTGTTAAACAAAATTTAAAATCAAGTCTTGGTCAGGTGGTGTATCCTATGGTGATATATACGATGGAGCAGTTGCGTGCTGAATGCATGGATGCCGAACAATTTCTAGCACGACATGAGGTTCGTGGTGCTTATAACCCCAACAACAAATTTGGAAGGCAACAACGTGATGTGATGATTGTGATGAGTCACCAAAAATTTTATATGATGACATGCTTGTGGATGAAATGCAGACATCAAGGCGAGTACCAATAAAACAGCAACAAAAACCGCTTCAGCAACAGTCGCAGCAAAGGCTACCAAATCAACAGCAACAACAATATCAAAATTCGCAGGAGCAGTATCCACAGCAAACAAAACGTATCCTCATCTGCTGGAATTGTAAACAGCAGGGTCACGTCTATATGGACTGTCCCATTATGCAGCGTTCGATATTTTGCTACAAATGTGGCGCACCAGAAGTTGTAACACCAAAGTGTCCAAATTGTACTTTGGGAAACTCCATGAGGAACGTGATTTCAGCGGGGGAATCACGCTCCAACCAAAATCCCGTGGAGAAAATGTGAATATTAAAAATTTTGATGTTGGATGCAGCAATGATGAAGTCGATGACCCTGTGGAGAAAAAGAAAATTTAAATTTTAAAAACTATTACTGATTTCCATAAAAATAATAATATTTTAAAAAAACCATTTCAAATAAAACCTTTAGAGGAAAGGATAACAAATTATTATAAAGTCAGAGAAAAGATTTTTAATGAAAGCCAGCTTAGCGGTATGCGTGAAGTATCGAGATTGGTGAGGAAAGCAAGAGATCGATTTACAAAAAGAAAAAAAATACGTAGTCAATTGGCTGAAGCAGTTAGCAAAGCAAGTGAAGTTGATCCACGACCTTATGCAAAAATAAGTGTTAATAATGTAGAAATAAATGGTCTTTTAGATTCAGGAGCATCGGTGTCAATATTAGGCCGCAACTGCAGAGAATTAATTGAGACTTTAGGAGTTGAAATTAAGAGATATTTTTCATTGGTGAAAACAGCAGGAGGGCAAAAACATACCGTCATTGGAAAAGTTACGCTTCCAGTAACTTTTCAAATGAAAACAAAATTTATTGATTTTTACTTATGCCCGAATTTAGAACAGAATGCCTATTTTGGCATTGATTTTTGGAGGACATTTGAATTAGCATTGGATGTAATCGGCGTTGACGAAATAGATGTGGAGAAAATTTGGAACCAATTTAAGGAAGATAAAGTTGAAGGCGAAGAGGACGAACCAGAACGTCATGTCCTAAGTCACGAAGAGCAGCAGCGTCTAAATGAGATTAAAAAAATGTTTAGAACCTTTGAAGAGCACGGTCTTGGCAAGACGAACGCTGAAACCCATTCAATCCAATTAACGGAAGGTGCAACACCGGTCAAAGACAGGCACTACCCAATATCACCGGCAGTGCAGGACTTAGTGTACGCTGAGGTCGATAAGATGCTTGAGCTAGGAGTGATAGAGGAATCTGAGAGCCCGTGGAGTAGCCGTTTCACAATTGTTCGTAAGCCAGGGAAAAATAGGTTTTGCCTTGATGCAAGAAAATTGAATGAGCGCACGGTAAAAGACGCGTACCCACTTCAGAACATAGAGGGCATATTAAGTAGTATAGATTATACTCACTACATTAGCAGCGTAGATCTAAAGTTTGCTTTTTGGCAAATTGAATTGGGTGAAAAAAGTAAACAGTATACTGCCTTTACTGTGCCAGGACGTCCTCTCTACCAGTTCGCGGTCATGCCATTCGGCTTATGCAATGCTGCCCAGCGCCTGTGTAGACTGATGGACAAGGTCATACCTCAAAAACTAAAATCTAACGTTTTCATATATTTAGACGACCTCCTTATAATTGCGCCTGACTTCGAAACTCACATACAAGTACTGAGCGAAGTTGCAGAGTGCTTAAAAAAAGCAAATTTGACGATAGGGTTAAAAAAATCAAGGTTCTGTTTCAAAGGATTAAAATACTTAGGATTTTTAGTTGGCGGCGGCGTGCTGAAAACGAATCCAGACAAGATCTCTGCGATCCAAAGAATCGCTATACCGAAATCGCCAAGAGAAGTGAGGAGCTTTCTCTGAACTGCAGGCTGGTATAGGCGGTTCATAAAAAATTTTGCAGCGATTTCAGCACCATTGAGCGATACGCTTAAAAAAGGTTCTAAATTCACGATGACTCCAGAATCCATACAAGCGTTTAGTTCTCTTAAAAAAGCTTTAACTACGGCACCGGTCCTAAGACATCCGGATTTTTCACAGCGTTTCTGGGTGCAGTGCGACGCATCTGAGAGCGGTATTGGCGCCGTACTGTTCCAGAAGGACTATGAAAAAAACGAAAAGCCTATAGCCTATTTTTCACAAAAATTGAACGCCTGTCAACGCAATTACAGCGTCACCGAAAAAGAATGCTTAGCTGCGGTGCTTGCTATAAAACGCTTCAGACCATACATAGAAATGATGCCGTTCACGGTCGTATCGGATCATGCCAGTTTGAAGTGGCTGATGGCGCTGAAAGATCTCACGGGTAGACTCGCTCGGTGGTCACTTCAGTTGCAGTCTTTCGACTTTCAAATAGAACACCGTAAGGGATCTGAAAATGTGGTCGCAGACACATTATCACGTTTTGTAGACGAGCTAGAAGCAACCGATACTCCATGGCTTGATGTGGAAACCACCGAGTTTGAGTCCCCAGAATATATAGAGATGATAAAAGCTGTGGAAAAAAATCAAGACAAGTTGCCCGACCTAAGAATCGTAAATGGAATTTTATTCAAGAGAACGCGTTTTGAGCAAGACGAGGATGAGACAAAATGGAAGCTATGGGTCCCAGAATCGCTGACATCAACTCTAATAGAAAAAGCCCACTGCCCAGAAATTGTTTCGCATGGTGGTGTTGCTAAAACACTGCATCGACTGCGTCAATTTTATTTTTGGCCAAGAATGACAGTCCAAGTTAGAAACTTTACAATATGTAAAGAAGCCAAATCTACTAATCAGGAGCTCAGGCCTAAAATTGGAAACGAGGTAATCACTGATCGTCCATTTCAAAAAATATATGTAGATTTCCTTGGAAAGTATCCAAGATCTAAAGGCGGAAATGCGTACATTTTCATAGCTGTAGACCATTGCTGAAAGCAATGCGTGAAGCAACAGCGGCTCATGTAGTAGAGTTTTTGGTACGCGAAGTCTTCCATAAGTTTGGAGTGCCTGAAATCATTCGCTCTGACAATGGCAAGCAATTTGTATCAAAAGAATTCGAAAAAATGTTAAATAATTACAAAATCAAACACTTAAAAACAGCATACTACGCGCCGCAGTCGAATGCAGCAGAACGGGTCAACCAATCAATATTAAATGCAATACGCTCATACATGCAGGAAGACCATCGCGATTGGGACCTTTATCTTTCTGAGATTGAGTGCGCGCTGAGAACCTCAGTTCACGCAGCAACCGGTGTAACGCCATTCTTTGCGTTATTCGGGCACAATATGTTCACGAGCGGATCAGACTATCAGCTGGCAAGAAAGTTGAATGCCTTGAGTGAACCGGAATTTTTAATTGATAATAAAGAGGATAGATTTGCCTTAATAAGAGAAAAAATCAAGCAGAACATGCACAAAGCATACCTACGAAGTGCGAAGCAGTACAACAAACGAAGTCGTGATACACAATTTGTCCCAGGACAGGAAATTTTTAAAAGAAACTTTACTGCCAGCAACTTCAAAAATAATATAAATGCAAAATTTTGCAAAAAGTTTTCGAAATGTCGCGTTGTACGGCTCATAGGAAATAACATGTATGAGCTTGAGAATTTAGCTGGCAAATCAATAGGCGTATTCCACGCAAAAGATCTCAAGCAGTAGAGAAATGGAACTGATGAAAACCTTTAGGACAATTGCAATACTAATATAAAAGTATACCAGAATTAAGAACAAACCTACACACATGTGCAATATACATAGTAATTATACAATCATAGATTATACACCTTAATCATAAAAACGCTAACTTGTGCAATACTTACCGCCTAGTAAATAAGTTGATGTCGTTCTTGTGTGTAGTGAAGTCCTCAAAATATAGTTCCATTCCACTGTGCAATATAAATGTTCGTTGAGTCTACAATAAAATAAATAAATAAAACTGAAGAAAAAGATCACAAGTGATTGCCCGGCTAACTCACCTGCTAGCATAAGTCTTCTTACCTCAGGGTGTGGGCGGAAGCCTACGTTGGGCACCTGTTCCAATATACAAAAAAATTGGTATAGACAAAATAAAATACAGAGTTACTACTCACCCAGCACACTACGTCGATTGCGATGTCAGCGATCGTTGCCAACGTAGAGTTTTGTTGCGGGTGATGTTATTCCCTATTCCACGTATTCTAGCTTTGACATGTACGAGTTTTGAGTAGCCTGAAAAAAAAAAGCAAATGTTGGATTTATGCTGTGGTAAACAAAATGCACAAAGCAGAAATAATGAGGTTGATGCACAGCAGTGTCCTTTTCTGTTACAATTTCCGAACCTTTTTATTGTGTCGTGTATGGGCTTGGGTGAAATGAAAATCCATGTACGTCAAGTTTTTACATGGGCTGGAAAAATGAAGGTTTCTGTTTTGCGAGTTTCAATTGTCGACTCAGATTGGTGGGTTGAAGGTTGTGTTCCGGTGGTGTCTACAAGATATTGATACTTACTGTGTGTAATATTTCGGTTCCTGAGGATTCATTGTTGTGATTTCGGTAATGACTATTATTGTTGCTGCTAAACACATGTCTCGGTGTTATATGATGGTTGGCCATGCTCTTGAAAGTGTGCCATTGGAGCATACGGCGGCGTAATCAGTGTGGAGTTGTAAACTGAATAAATTTCTCCAGATGCAGTAATAAAATGAATTTGTTTTTATAATCCGGGTTCTTTTGGGTGTTGGGACGGAATAAAGTGTAGTTCCAGTTAAATACATGGACAATGTGACATCATGTGTCAACCTTGATTTTGCTAGAGTCAAACGTTAGGGCTATGCTCGCTCTTAAGTTCTACTTACGTTCCACAAAAGTTCTGTAAGCTTCAGGATTTAGTAACATTATTAAATTAACAGTGAAACATCAAACTGTTTGCAGAATGTTGGCCCATTAATTAACAGCCTGAACAACTAAAATGAAACGACTAGATAATTAAGAAAAGTTTGTTAGTATGGGGGAGGTTATTTAATGTAGGTACTATTGTTGTAGGTCAAGTATATTTAAGACTTAAATTTTGGTACATATTTGTAATAGTGTTTATGTAAAGCAAATACAGTTTCCTGTTTTTTTTTATGCAATAAATTCTGGCTTGGTGACTTAAAATTTTAGCGCATAGAAACCACTAGAAAAATAACCAGCATACGGGAAAGTCGCGCGTTAAATTCGTGCTTAAGTTTCTAAATAAAATAAAAAAAAAAAAATAGGTAAAATTCTACAAGTAAAATTAATGTCTGTAAAAGTGAAGATCAAATTTTTAACAATTGTGTTTTAGCGATACTTGTGTTTGAATAAAAATCCGCGCGAAGGTGGTGAAAAGTTTTGTGAAACCAAAGGAGCCAAGTCCATGATTTATTTTTTTAAGCGAATTTATAACTAATGTGAGTATTTGCAAGAAAAGGGAAACCCATTATCAAACACCAGTTTGTTTTTCATGAATACTGTTCGAAAATGTAATGGAATTTATTTTCAACAGTGTGGCTGACCAAGGGAAAGACGTAAGAAAAGACACGGAGGAGCTGAATTCCGGGATCCCAAAGAGAATCGAGCGCGAACAATTTTTTTTTTTGCATATTAAACATTATTTAATCGAACTTACAGTCATTAAGCAAAGACCAATATTGTAAATTTTTACTTATTGATCAATGCTATTTTTCAACAAACATGACAAAGATAACAAATGGAACAATTTTAACCTGGTAATTGGTGACATGTTTCGGCTATTACCAATAGCCTCATCAGACCAGTTTGGTTAATTCTGTACATGGACTCGAACCCCTGACCGTTCATGCAATGCAATTGCATATTTTGCGACGGCCGCTCTAACACTTGAGCTACTGAGGGACTTGTCATGAGGTGTACAGAGTGCGCATATTCCATCTGTCATCTTTTGTCACTTTCTCGCTTGCTGCCATAGCCGTTAGACCGTCGGCCTAAAGTCATGCTATGATTTATTTTTCGAAATTGTGGTGTTGCCAGCCACATATTTTTGAAATTCGGCGTGCTCTCCATATGGTTTAAGAAAGTTGATTTTAGCGACTGATTACTTTATAATTAAACATTATTTAATCGAACTTACAGTCATTAAGCAAAGACCAATATTGTAAATTTTTACTTATTGATCAATGCTATTTTTCAACAAACATGACATTGCATATTTTTTTATATTTTTATTAAGCACGCCTTTATACATAGATACATTTATTTATAATTGCATGTTCATACATATTTTAACCATTTTATTTTAATCTTTTGTTTTATAATTTTGTTGTCTATGTTATATGTAATACTATACAATTTTTTTCATTACCTTTCATAACATTATATAGTTTGTGGGACGGTTCAAATTTTTATCTTAAGCTTCAAATCTGTTATTATATAAAAATTAAAACTTATACGTTGATCAAACTTTACGTTTCATTTTTGTCCATTTTGCGAGGCGCCAACATTCAGCATAGGGTCTGAAATTAAAAATAACATTATTTAATTTTCAATTATTTCTTTTCAATGTCGTGAACAAATATTTTGAAATATGAAGTGCTAGAGTAATTCTAAAAGGAAAGGGCGAATTCGAGGCCGACAATGGGTGAATAGAAGGTGGTTAAATCAGGCGAAAGATGTGGGTGTTATAGGACAGCAACAGCTATGGCACAGGTTGGGAGGGAGCGCAGGGAACGACTACCTAATCCCGTGCTGGTCTGTGGTAAAATAATTTCGAATAGTTTGGTTTTTTTTTTGTGCAGAGTAATTTTTGAGTTTAGTTTTTTTTAGTCTCTTTTTTCTTTTTTTTTGAAATATGGAATTTCATTAAATTATTTAAAATTTCACTTCCGGCGGGAGTCGGAAGTGAAATTTATTGTTATGTCCCTCGACCTAGCGCAGCGGGTTAAGAACCCCCTGAAAATCCGAAGTTAGCCGCGGTAGAGCTACGTTAGGTATGATGACTTAGGAACACTTTTAACACACGGCAGCATTCGTATTCGTTTTGAATGAGCAGTGTTTTCATTCTTTTCACACGTTTGATGCATAGTGTTGATTCACAATTCGTTTTATGTGAGTGTTTCACAACTGCGTTTGAATGCATTCGTGTACATCTCTGTTGCACACTTATTTTCATTTAAAGGTACGTAGCTGTTGGTTGCGTTCAGGAGGATTAAGACCTTATGACATCCTTATAAATCATCTTTTCTTGTTTGAAAAATGTCAACTTCTTAAGAGCAGTCCGTACCTTTGACGTGACGAATGTTAATTCATTTTTAATGCCTACGGCAGATATTTTTGTATCTAGTCCTATTTTTCTTTTACTTCATTGTTCGAATTTTATCTGGACATATTTCTGATTGTCGGGACTCTGGACATGCGACTAAAAATCTGGACAATCCCGACGAATCCAGTCCATCTGGCAACCCTAGTTCTAGATCATAGTTAAAAAGAGCATTTCATGTTAAATCTTACACATTTTGCGTTTCAAATTTTTCCAATGACTGCTACTAAAGAAGTTTTACTTAAAAAATTTAATAAATTATTTTAAATTTCCCAATGCTCGGAGTAACAATAAAAAACTCGATTTTCGTTTTTTATATATGTACATACTTTAATTTTAATTGATTACAAAAATTTTACTTGAATTTAATTTTACAAATTTGCTGCTGCTACTGTCGTCGTATTAATTGTAAGAACAAACGAAAATATGACGTTTTGCATCAATGTTGTGCAAAAATTTAATCTAGTGATGTGCAATTTTTTGACAATTACGAATACAGTAGCGACTAATTTTAAGTAAAATAATAAAATATTATTAAATAAAATTGTAAATGAAATGTGTTGATGAAGATCCAACAGGCATTATTTGGGATGTAATTTAGAATCGATATAAGATAAAATTAAAGAAATCCTTAGGGGACGTCCATTAATTACGTGAGGTGTTTTTTTAAAAATTCGGAACCCTCCACCCCTTGGTGATATTTGGTGAGATCTGGCGGGACCCCTCCCCTCCCTCCCGAGAGATTTAAATTATTATTTTTAATGTAAATTCTATGCATTAAGAAGTTGACGTGAGGTTTTCCTTGATCCCCCCCCTTGGTGAGATTATGCTGGACCCCCTCCCCCCTGTTTTGACTCACGTAATTAATGGACGTCCCCTTAGATTAAGTGAAAAAAGTTTTAGTGAAATATGACAACTTTGAAAATGGTGCCTAAATCGCGGTTTTATTCATAATATCTCAATTATGCTTTATATTGTCAAAATTTGTATACCCTTTAAAATGAGATATCACACAGTAATATTTGTTGACCAAGTTAAGTGATATTAGACATCGAATTCGGCTGTTTTCGCAAAAATAGAGGTTTTTCCAAACATTGACCTAACATTACTCAGGACTCCGACTACCTAGAGAACTGAAATTTCTGCTGTGGGGCTATCTTTCATGGTCCTTTGACGTGTCGTTTGAGCAAAATCGAATGTACACTCACGGTCAAAAAAAAAAACCCGATTTGAATTTTGCAAGAAGTTTTAAATTTTGATGCCTTAAATAATATCTACTCTTGTTTAACGGCTTTAAGTTTGTTAGATACTGTTGCTAGCGACAAGTTTTGAGCATTTTCAAAACTGTTCACCTAACAATAAAAAACTCTAGGGACATTTTCCAAATAAACACATAATTGCTAGTTTTATAATCAGAAATTACAACTTATTTATATGAAAATATACATTGTTTTTTGTGTTGTTTTTACGCATTTTTGATTTCTCACACATTCTTTAATTATTTATTATGTATTTATTTCAAATAATACGGTAAAATTGATTTTAATAGCGCGTAGGACCTAGTTTTGCCTTCATGACGCTTTCCATTCGAGAAGGCATGCTCTCATAGAGTTTCCGTATTAATTCGATTAAAATATCATTGTACCAAGTGGATTCAATAATTTCCTTTAACTTTGGAATATTATTAGGGTTTTGTTGGCGCACTTTGCGTTTTAAAATGGCCCAAACATTCACAATAGGATTGAGGTCGGGGTGGTTACTCAATTCCCAAAAAGTCCTTATATTCCTTTACCTATGCAAAAATAAATAGTTCATTATTGTAAATGTATCAAAAAATTTAAAAAATAATTATTGTGAGTGGGACACTTACCTATTTCGAGCGATGACAAGGTGCAGAATCGTCTTGAAATATGACTTTTGTTATGTGCTCGCTTATTCGGTCGATGCTAGGTAAAACGCCGTTTTTTACGATATCAATATAAACTGCGGAGTTCACATAACCTTCCTGAAGAAGAATCTCTCCCACCACACAGCTTGTTATTGCCCCCATTTGACCATTGACCTTAGATGCTTTTTGTTGTAAATTTATTTTAAAATAACTAAATAATAATAAAAAAAAACAAAAGAAATGTTTGCTGTTCTCTAGGCTGCATTCATAAATCGCAGTTACACGACCAGTATCCATGCATACAGCGTCCGCTCGAGTTTTGCTACAGTCACCCGCGGCATTTTTAACTTATAATTTCTTCATATTTGTGATATTTAATTACATAGAAAATAATGTTACGCATTCTAAGCTTTTTAGGTTTTTTCCTAATTTTTGCTGGTGTAGGGGAAATGCGTGTACCTTGGACCGATTTTGAGTAAATCGTTTGTTGACTCCAAACTACGGCTACTTTTTTTTCTCTGACGCCTCTATATTTTAAACTAATATTTTAGCTATAATGGCATGAATACAAAAAGCCGCAGTCTTTTTTCCAAACCCACGTAAAAGACGTTTTTCTTTAGAATGCCAAAGTGGTCCAAGGTACAATGCCTGATTGACTAAATTTACCAAAATTTTTCTTTCCTCTGTACTAAATAGTTTTTTATGATCAATTTTGGACTGATATATCACTATAGTGCTTCCAGGTAATCAAAGTTTAGTTAAATGCCGAATTAAATTGGCTTTTCCGATCTTGTCCTTTTTAGCAGCAGATCTACCCCTTAAACCATTTTAAATAGCCTATTTTATCTTTAGATTTACCGTCATTTTTGCTCCAAGGAATATTTCTGAATTACATTCATAATACATTTCACGACACAGAAAAACTATGTAATTAGGATAGGTTCAAAGTACATTCCATGCATTGGTCCAAGGTACACGCCAAGCTCAAAATTTGGAAAATATTCAAAAAAAAGTTTACCCTAGGAAGTGATGGTGAACCTTTTAGAGCTTGCGTGTCATAAATTTTTTTTATATATGATAATATGACGCGTGCCGTGAAAATAAAATAAAAACAAGGCCTAATATATTTATGTAAATTAATTAAGAACCATGTTTTTGTGTTAAAAAATTAATGTTTAAAAATTAATAAAAAATTTAAATAAAATATAGTTGAAATCAAATAAAAAAATCAAAATTTTAATATAATAAAATAAAGAATAACATTAGTCTACACTCGAAATGTTCCATTGATAAGAAGTTACTTTTCTAATGTACTTTTTTCTGCTGAATTTAGAAATGAAATTAAAAATTTTTTAATGGTACAGTTTTCGAGTATTGTGGTTTTTTAATTTTTTCGACCTTCTTTCACTTTAAAATTCATATCTTGATTAATTTAAATAATTTTACTACATGATCGTAAAGCTGATACTTTTACGTAAAAATTAAGATATACCAAAAGAAAATCGATCTTATGACAACGTTAGGAATTGAATGAGTGAATCCAATGGTAACAAAAAAAAGTTTTTGTTTTTGTTCCTTTGATGAAAGGTTACTTTTCTTATGTGCCTTTTCCCGATGAATTCGGAAATGAAAATAAAACTTTTTTTATGGTGCAATTTTTGAGATATTGTGGTTTTCTAATTTTTTCGACCTCTTTTCACTTTAAAATTTATATCTCGAGCTAGAAATGCTCAATTTAATCGTTTTTGAAACCAAATTAAAGGTATTAAAAAAATATATGAGTGAATTTATTATATGAAAATATGTATATTACTGAAAAATTACAAGATTTTTAAAAAAATCGTTTTCGTGGCCACGAAAAAGTAGAAATGTAAGTTTTTCGACCTAGTTTCTTTCCACAATAACCGGTGCATTCTGAGCTATCAGAAGTTTTAAACAAACTTATTCTGATAAGACTAAAACAGCAAAAAATATAGAGATTAAACTCAACAAATTGTCGAAAAAATTAATTTATTAAGAAAATATGGAATTATGAAAATATTGAATTTTCACCGATTTCTATTTTTTCGTGGCCACAAGTGCACTGCAAAATTTAATTTTTATAAACATCTAGTTTGTTTGTTCACCGATATCATCTAAATCACTTATGTAATTTAAGATCTAAGTATGTATTTGAAAAAAAAAACTTAAAATGTCATTATTAATGAGATTTCTGTTGTTGTATGCTGAATGATAAATATTTTATATTTGGCTCATATCTCGTAGCTTTTAATAAAATACAAGAGGTACTGCTATCGTCTGTTAGTCTATTTCTCATGTCTGATTTAATCAAATTCATTGAGGAAAACAATTTTTCTCAAGAATAAGTCGATGAAAATATTGTTCAAATAGCCATTGCTATTTTTTTAAGGCATGAAAAATTGTATGGAATAGATTTCCAAGTTGTTAGTATTTCATATTCAGCATTTCTCTGGACCGCTCCAATTAATCTATCTCTTTCGATTTCCGCCAAAATGATTCTTAAATCTATGAATTTTTGTTTCCATATCGAACTATGTAGATTGAAAATCCATCAATTGCATCTCGAAGTTTTCTAAATTCATGAACTGAAATAATGTTAAATTTAACTGTTCGTAAGTATATGTATTTGTAAAAAATTTATTGTAAAAAAAACAGATTTTTAAAACAAATATGTATTTAAAATTTTTACTTAAAATCGTAAAAATTTCGGGTGTCATCAAAATTCTCTCGCGTGCCACTCGTGGCACTCGTGCCATAGGTTCGCCATCACTGCCCTAGGGGATAATAAGATTGTAAGGTAATTAACTTGAAGAGAAACGGTGGGTACCATTATTTCGTCATTGATCCCCAACACAACTAAATTACACAGCTCGTAAGTCCACCTTGAAAATTTGCACAAAATTTACAAATCACGTGAAAATTTCGTCTTCCTCAGTTGACGAAAGAACGTAAATCAAAATAGCTTTTATGCAGCGTTACTGTAATCGGTTACATAAATAGAGAAAATTGTACTTTTACAATTTTTAGCTACACGCTGGCAAACATGAAATATCGCTGTTGGTCCAAGGTACAATCGGTCCAAGGTACATGCTTTTCCCCTACACCGTAAATATATTTGCCAGCACTGCTTCATTTGAGGGCGCTTATATAAGGCCTTCTCAAAATTAGATTTTCATGCAAATAAAAATACATATATTCATGGAAATGTTTTGTTTCCAGTTTGGAAAAACCTAAACTATGAGGGACTAGTTTATGACTCTGACCCAGTTGGAGAGTGCCTGATATCAAAACGCAGGGAAGAAGAATACAAATTATGTTAAAGCTTTTTAGGTATTTTTAAAATTTCATATATTGCAATGATTCGATATTACTTTATGTTATCTGCACTGTACATACATATACGACATGAAAAGTAGATAAATGGTGAGAAGAAAGGCCTGTTGTAGCGGGTCATTTCATATAAAAAAAAGAAGGTCCCAAGAAAAGCCTTCTAAAAGCGCTGCTTGAATTTATATTGCTTATTATTGCAATGACATTCTGAATTTTTTTGGTTAACTAACTATTACTCGTATAGTACATAGTTTTCAAATATGATTGGTAATAGTCTAGATATATGAGCCCTTTATTTTGATAGTGGTCTAAGTGCCTTTTCGTTGAGAAGAAAAATTAAATAAATTTTATGCAGTTGATTTCAAGTTACTTAATTTTTTCTATGCAACGAAGAGGGACTTAAATCACTTTGAAAATAAAGGGCTCATATATACATACATATGTGGCATTCACTTCATTTTTCTAAATTCTCCCGTGTTTGTAATCTTTACTTTATTTATTATCAAATTTGAATGTAATTTTTCTTTTGTTTCAGGTAAAAAACTATGAAAAATAATGTAGGCAGTTGCTTTACAAAGTATATTTTAACATGTATATCATAAGAAACACAGTTATTGGAAACCAACATCAACATATCACCTGGTGGACGATATTAGCTGTACTTTATGTAAAAATTCTTCCTTCACAACTGGAAAAAAATTCATCACTAAGCACCAAAAGCTTGAAGACAAACGATGTCGATCTTAACATTCCACAATTCAATGAAAATATATACAAATTTAAACATAAAATTTACAATGTTTCCATACCAGAGAATAGTGTTGGGAAAACGTATGCGACTGCAGTACCACATGAGGACAGATTAGGAATAAGTATAAACCATAATGTAGACGTTAAATATAGAATTACTTCTGGTGATCGTGATAAACTGTTTAAAGTAGAGGAGAGAGCAATTGGTGACTTTGCATTTTTATCAATTCGAACACGAACAAGTAATGTAGTTTTAAATAGAGAAAAAACCGATGAATATAGTTTAGTTATAAGAGCTATCGTTACCATTTCACAAGACACCACAAATTATACATATGAAACAGAAACGGTGGTTAATGTAATAGTTCTTGATCGTAACGATCTCAGCCCACTATTTTATCCAACGGAGTACGAGAAGACTGTGCCAGAAGATATGGCGATCCATAAAAGTATTCTAACAGTGACAGCAGAAGATGCAGACCTGGGAATAAATGGTGAAATATATTACAGTTTTTTCAATGATAACGAGTACTTTGCTATTCATCCGACAAGTGGAGTCATTACTTTAACAAGACATTTAAGATTTGCAGAAAGTACACGCCATGAGTTAACTGTATTTGCAAGTGATAGAGCTGCTGCGATAAGTCATCGAAGTTTCCAAGGGAGCAAGGCCAGAGTTGTAATAAAAGTTGAACAGGTATGAACTCTTATTCACCCGGGGCGAATATGCAAATAAGTATATACAAAATTTTTTGCAGTGAAAATTTTGTAGGTAGGGGGCAGTAAATTGCATTTGCTTTCCAAAAACCCTTGCAAAATGAGATACATTGGAATTCACTATTTTCTTTTACTAACAACAAAAAAATCCACAAAATTAATTAAAGATGCTAAAAACCAAGGATCCTTTTACCACCCCCAAGCCGTTGTGCTCCTTCTAGGTGTGCTACTACCGTTCAGGCAAGTGTTGAAGCAGACCCAAATTTTATTGATTCCAAGGCATTCTTAACAGTTAGGACCAACTGCCACAACAACATGGCGCATTCGACGGTTGAACGAGCTTTATCCTTAAAAAATTGTTATCTCGCAAGAATTGAAGCATTTGAATCAGTCGCGTCAATGCCTTAGGGCTGGGGAAGGCATTGGCACTCCCCAAGAATCGTACTAGTTATTATTTAATACATCAATTCAATAAAACCATCTAAAAGTGGTGGAATTATAATTCTCGCACCCCCAAGGTTTTGGTGAAGTGACACCACACGGTAGGCTTTAACCAAGTTTAAATGACAAGTTGAGTTACTACAAAAATTTGAATGGGGAATTATTTGGGATGTTATTTTTAGTCAATATACATCAAAAGGAAAAAAATCCTTGGAGCTTTTTTGTTTAATTCCATAATTTTCTGTTTTTCAGTAATATTACATATGTACGTATGAAATACATGCAATTTACATTTGAAATTTAAAAAACATCCGATTTTGCTCAAATTTTGACTGACTGATCTGACTCTACAGCACAAATTTCAGCTCCCTACATAGTCGGAGTCCCGAGTACTGACCTTACAGTTTGAAAAAAACTCAATTTTTGCGAAAACAGTCTAATTCAATGTCTAATATCTCTGAACCTGGTCAACCATTTTCACTGTGTGATATCTCATTTTGAAGGATATAAAAATGTTAACATTTTAAAGTTTAACTTAATAGCCCAAGAGCCGGCTGTAGAAAAGTCGAGTGTATAAGATTACAGCTTGAAATGTATGTCAAATGATAGAGCTCGATGAGCTTAAACACAATATAATGAGTTGCCTTGCCAAAGCCTGTCCTAAATATGGGTTGCCACCCGTTTTTTGGGCCATTTTTTTTTAATAAAAAGTAAGCTTAAACACAATATATAGAGTTGCCTTGTCAAAGCCTGTCCTAAATATGGGTTGCCACTCGTTTTTTGGGCCATTTTTTTTTAATAAAAAGTATAAGATTATAGCTTGAAATGCATGTCAAATGATAGAGCTCCATGAGCCTAAACAGAATATATAGGGTTGCCTTGCCAAAGCCTGTCCTAAATATGGGTTGCCACCGGTTTTTTGGGCCAACATTTTTTAGAAAAAAGTTTATGGTTTAAGATTCCAGCTTAAAAAGTATGTCAAATGATAGAGCTTGAAGAGCCTAAATATAATATATAGGGTTGCTTTGCAAAATCCCGTCCCAAACATGGGTTGCCACCTGTTTTTTGGGCCAAGATTTTTCAGAAAAATGTTAATGGTGCAAGATTTCAGATCGATATGAATGTCAAATGATAGATTTCGATGAACCTTAAAAAAAATATTTCGTTTAATCTTGTCGAATCCCGTCCCAAATGAAGGTTGCCCCTGTTTTTTGGGCAAACTTTTTTTTGGAAAAATGTTTATGGTTTGAGATTTCTGCTTAAAATGTGTGTAAAATGTGATCTATAATAAAATATATAAGGTTGCTTTGCCGAATCCTATCCCAAATATGTGTTACCACCTGTTTTTCGGCGCAATCTTGGACCAAATAACAGGTGGCAACCCACATTTGGGACGGGATTCGGCAAGGCAACCCTATATATTTTATTAGAGATCATCAAGGTCTATCTATTGGCATACATTTCAAGCTACGATCATATATAGTTTCCACTTTATAAAAATCAATTTAATTTTCTTTTATCGCTTTTATATGAATTGTATGGATTTTTCAAAAATTATATTGAAAAATGATAAAAATGGAAACTTTGCAAACATTGACAGAACAAAAAAAAAAATTATATCTCAGGATTTCGGAAATTTTTTTATATGTAATGTGAGAAAGTATGGTTAGCTAAAAGACAAAAATTCAGCTGCTTTTTTTCACAATTTTTTTTTTATCAAGTTTTTCCTAATGTAGTTTTAGAAGGTACAACAGATACTGACTTTTATGAAATGCTCTTTTTAATTTATTTGTATTGAAATATACCAATATTGTTTATTGGCATAAAGTTTCAAAAAATGTTTGCTTGAGCTTTTGTGTTCTATGTGTCATTGTCAAGTTAAAAGGAATTGATACCCATTTTGAAAAAAGGCCTCAACCACTTCCCAACTTTGTATGGGGGGTAGGCGTGTCCTTGAACCGATTTTTTTTATATTCATAAGTTTTTGTTGTTTTAACCCAAAAAACGTCTGTGCCAAATTTCAAGACTCTAGCGCTATTACTAATGCTCACCTTTTTTAGTTTTTCTCTAATAACTTGAAAACTATAAAAGATATCGCAAAATTAGTAACATTTTTGAAATCAGCATTGCCAAATTAATGGGAATTGATACTCATTTTGAAAAAAGGTCTCAACCACTTCCCAATTTTGTATGGGGGGTAGGCGTGTCCGTGGACCGATTTTACTCATATTCACAAAATTTTCCTATTTTTATATTTGAAACATCTTCACCAAATTTCAAGAGTGTAGCGGAATTATTACTATTTATGGCCGCCTTTCCATACAAATCCATCCACTGTGCGCCGTTCAAAAGTTAAAACCAAAATATAAAACTGAAATGGCGGAAGAAAAAAGGCTTTTATAAAACGCTTTTGTTCAATTTTAAGTTTATTTGGTTTTATTTTAATTCTCATTTCTTGTTTGACATCTGTTTCATGGGAGTGCTGCCAAATTTGATTAACGTCAAAAAAAACACTGCTATTATACATTTCGAACAAGGCCAATCGCATGTACAAAAGTCATGCGCACTCTCTTCCATTCAGCAGACACGTCATGCGCAGCTACTATGCTATGTCCTCTTCTATTGCCCTAAAACGGACGCACAACTTTCTCACTCACGCATCTTTGCTCACTCCGATTTTTTAACTTTAAAGCCAGGCAATACTGTACCATCATGATTGTAATTAAATTATCTTTATTTTGATATGTGCACCAAAGCCTCGATTAGCGTCGGTCCCAATGGACCGTAAAAAGACGACGCAAATCGAAATCATTTTTTGAATGTATTTGTACTAGTTTTTCGTTAATTGGTTCCTGGTTGTAAGTTTTATGAAAAAAATGGTTATACAAAAATCAATAAATTTAATTTTATTCAGATTCAGAAGACTCTATATTAATAGTGTTATCTGCTGGCCGATCCGGTTGTTGTGGTAATTTTATCAAAACATTGTCCAAAGTTTGCTGAATAGCCAAAGATTTTTTTTCCAAATAAATTTCCTTGTAACAATTTTTATCTGGATCATTATTCGAAAAAATTTCCAATGCTTTGGATATTAAAAGCATCGCTTCAGATATATGACGAGATGTTAGCAATTTTTCTTCTGGAACCACATCGTCTGAGTCAGCATCATCTTCTAACATACGATCAATATCCACAGCTAATAAATCCTCATTTTGGAATTGTTCGTTATGTGATTCTAACAACTCATCAATATCAACCTCTTTCATTCCTTCAAAATTAGTTTCAGAGGCTAATGAAGCGATTTTTCTTCGAACCATTGGTAAAGCATCAACTTTTGCGGAATTTTTTATTATGCATTCAGGCCATAATTCGCGCCAAACACCATTCAAACACATATTTGTTAGTTCTTTCCATGATAAGTTGATATTTTTGATAGCCATCAAAATGTTGTAATTTTTCCAGAACTGTTTCATAGTTACTGTTGGACGAAAACGAAATTTAATGCCTGGCTACACTTCCAAATAAAATGAGTAAAGCGAGTTTTTTATGTCTTAATAGCTTCAGGCTTTTACTATTACTAAATTCATTTTACATTAAGTTCTTATAACTAGGTTTTGATGCCGCGTTCTAATTCTCCTTAAACCTACACCAAAGGTGGTTTTAAAAATAAGTAAATTAAATGAAATTCATTGACTAAAATAGTCATTAATTAAAGAATTAAAATAAATCTTAAATAACAAGTCATACAGCATTAAATGACTTAACACCGCCCACCTTGGCAGCAACCGCTGCTAAACAAATGGTAGTGGGGCCAATTTATGAATTGGACTGCAATAGGTGCCTGACCTGGTTTTAATGGTAGCGACGCGCACCTGATTGTGCGGAGCAGGTGCTGTTTCGCCTGTTTCACGGCTGCCTCCCAGAGCCCGCCGAAATGCGGAGCTCGTGGCGGAATGAAGAGGAATTCGTCCCCTACCATGGCTGCGTATGACATCAGGTCTTGGTGCTGCGCCTTCAACGTTTTCGCCATCTCCTGCATCTTCCGGTCTGCGCCCACGCAATTCATGGCGTTGTCGCAATGGATCGTTTGGGGGAGTCCACAGCGGCTGACGAACCTTTTAAGGCAGAGAATAAAACGATCGGTGTATATATCTGATAAAAGATCTAATTTTACCTAACTATTTTGCTACATGTTTCACGTGCATATACTAGCCAAATTTGTTGGCGTAGTCAAAATAATACTTTCGGTCCAGCATGGCAATTCGGAACGTGTAAATGTCGTAAGCATATATGCACAAAATGTGAATTTTTCGGCATGAGCAATGGAACTTTTTCATCATGTTGTATTGGTGCATTGAGTAGTCGCCCACCACTACGAAGTAAATTAAACGAACGATTTTCATCCTTATATTTCTGAATGAAGGGTTTAATTTTTGAATGTTTTGGCGAAAGCATATTTGATCTCGCCAATTTGTCGATATCTTTTGATAATTCAGTTTTCTGAATCAATTCAATAATTTTCAGGAATGACCAACGTAATTCCTTTGCAGTTGGTTCATCTTTCGCGTACCTCTCGCCTTCTGGCGGTTTCTTAACGAAACGAAGTATGAAAGCGAAAGTTCGCAGTACCTTTACATTCGAAGAACGAGTTAAAATGTATTCTATAAGCTCGTTTGAAGGTTTTTCGAGTGTGAGAAGTACAGTGGTATTTTTCTTCATCTCCAGACTACTTAGTTCTACAGGTAATTCAAAGTGACTATTTTTTGGCCAAAATTCCGAATCTTGCAGAAGAAACGACGGCCCAGTAAACCAGGAATTGAGCTCGTCTACACTGCAGCCTCTTAAAAGAGTATCTGCAGGGTTTTGTTTTGAGGGAATGTGTCACCAAGTAGCATTTTGCGACCATTCTTGAATTTCGGCAACTCTATTTGCTACAAACGTATTAAGTGTAGCAGGATGTGTTTTAGTCCAGTGTAAAACTATTTCTGAGTCAGTCCAGAAATAAGTGTTCTCGATTCTACAATTTAACATTGCTCTCACCCTATTCCATAGTTTTGATAACAGGTGGGCTGCACACAGCTCAAGCCTGGGTAACGATTAAGTTTTGAGCGGAGCAATTTTTGACTTTGCCGTCAATAACTGAGTTTGGATACCATTTGAGGTCTCGCTTCTGATGTAAATACAGCAGCCATATGCACGTATTGAAGCATTCGAAAATCCATGAATTTGGCAATTTTCCTTCAGATGGGTATTCACGTACCGAGGTATTTCAATGGTATCCAATTGCAATAAATTGGCTTTAAAATTTTGCCAACTCGTTTCGAGTCGAATAGGAATTGACTCGTCCCATTCTAAATTTTGAATCCAAAGCTCTTGCAATAAGATTTGTGCTTTGGTAACGATTGGTCATAAAAGTCCGAGAGGATCGAGAAGTCTTGCCGAATCTGACAAGATGTTGCGCTTTGATGGTCGAAGATCTTGAAATGAAATTTGAATGTATCATTCTTCGGAACCCAACGTAAGCCTAATGTTTTTGTAGAATCGGAATCGTTAAACTTAAGTGGTTTTTCCGCTAAGTCGTTGTTATGGTAAGTAGGGTGGTTCGAAAACCACTTGGCCAACTGAAATCCAGCAGAATCCAAAATTTGAGTGACTTGCATACGTATTATTTCGAGATCATTGAAGTTGTCAGCTCCAGTGAGCATATCATCAACGTAGAAGTCTTTTCGTATTACATTTGCACCTATTGGGTGCGAAGTGCTGTGTAAACTGTGTTGAGTTAAAAATTGAAATGAAAATAAATGCGAGCAATAAAGATTCTGCTCCAATGTGAGCGACAAAGTTACTTGCACAATTATGCAAAATCTGACTCGGCTTTTTGCCGGTATCTTTTCTAATAGTTTTCTATCGCTTTACTGGTCGCATTTGTTACCTGTTTTGGCCCTTCCCTTATACACAGCTGGCAGAAACAAACCATTCTTCCACTGCTGTGATGGTCTCGTTGTGGTGGTGCTCCTGTGGCGACGGTGACGGCAATGCAGCAAACAAAAAACGCACTTTTCAAAATTTTTATTTCAGAGTTTTTTTTTTCTTTTTTATTTTATTTTTCGCACAAATGCTTGTTTTTTTTAAGTTTTTTCTTTATTATTTTCACTTTTTACTTTTTTAATTGCTTTTTGCTTTCGCAGCTAAATTACGCGTTTGTAGGCTCGCATACCAAAATCTTTACTTAAGTGTGTATCTCTTTTTATGTTTTTGTTATACGCAACCTTAACGTTGGTATCATGCGGCCATGTTTCAATTGTAAAAAGCGCAATAACATAGAAACGCACAAATGACACTGAATTTTAATTTAATTTAATTGTTTTTAATTAATTTAATATTGATTAAGTATTTTTTTACGAGCTTACGCGCGTCGGAAACAACACCGAAATTATAAAATATACGACACGAGAGTCTAAGTCCCTGCTCGGGTGCCAAAATGTTGGACGACTAGTTTGTCGCCAAATAAACGAAAACGAAATTTAATGCCTGGTTACACTTCCAAATAAAATGAGTAAAACGAGTTTCTTATGTCTTAATAGCTTCAGGCTTTTACTATTACTAAATTCATTTTACATTAAGTTCTTATAACTAGGCTTTGATGCCGCGTTCTAAAACGGGCGTAATTTAATTCTCCTTAAACCTACACCAAAGGTGGTTTTAAAAATAAGTAAATTAAATGAAATTCATTGACTAAAATAGTCATTAATTAAAGAATTAAAATAAATCTTTAATAACCAGTCATACAGCACTAAATGACTTAACAGTTACTTTTTCATGTCCATCAGTTGCTGCAAGTAGCTGGCTAAGTGTTCGTCTTAGATAGTATGATTTAAAGGTGGTTATAGCACCCTGGTCCATTGGTAGTATGATTGATGTTGTGTTTGGCGGCATAAAAAGAACTTTAATATTTTCGGAAAAATCATCATTAGATGCCCTGGAGTATTGTCTAATAGTAGAAGCATTTTAAAATCAATATTTTCTGCACAACAATTGGCTTTTAATTCAGGAACAGCACAATTTTCAAACCAGTCATTGAATAAAACTGCAGTCATCCGAGCTTTTTATTCGAACGCCAATGAACTGGAAGATAACTTTTACTTACATTTTTAAATGCTCTTGGATTTGCAGAATGATAAACAAGAAACGGCTTAAATTTAAAATCACCTTCTGCATTTCCTCCTAAAAGAAGTATAAGCCGGTCTTTACTGGTCTTGAATCCAGGGCAAGATTTTTCTGATTTGGAAATGTACGTTCTCGATGGGAGTCTTTTCCAAAATAGACCAGTTTCATCAACATTTAGAGCTTGCTTAGCAGAATATCCTCCTTCATCAATTATCGCTTTAAGCTCAGTTTGAAATTTGTTTGCGGCTGCTACGTCTGCACTGGCTGATTAACCTTTCAAGACCACATTGTGCAAATTTGTTCGAGATTTGAAGCGTTCAAACCAACCATGGTGTGGAATTCTTTTGTATCTCATTAGAAAGACTTAATGCTTTATTTTGAATCACCATTTTGCTTAGAGGCATCCTGCGCTGGTTTTGATTTTCAATCCAAATGCTAAGCATTGCCTCCATTTTTACTTTAGATGAACTTCTTATTTTGGTAACCTGCTTTGATTGTAATGGTGTAGCAGTTTTCGAAAACTCTTTTATTTGATGTGCATCACGGCTACAAATTGTTCTCACAGTTGTAGATTGTAGATTTAAAACGTTTTAAAATTTCTAGTTTTAGTTTCAAACTTATTTGTTTTCGTTTATTATTCATTGCAGATAACTTATTAAAATTTTTAAAACTAAATTTAATATAAATTCAAGATGTTTCTGTATTAAAAATCTATTAAAACTAATTTTCAATCGAAAAGCATATGATTTATTCATAAAAATGGGGTTCCCCATTAAATAATTAGAATTTGAAGCAATTTGAATTTGGAGCCCTGATAATTGCACTGAAAAAAATATTTTAAAATTATTCAAAGAAAATTTAAATTTTAACGACGCAACTCTGAAAATCCGAAAATTTATAAACGACGCAACTTCGAAAACGACGCAAATCGAGGCTTTGGTGTATTTCGATTGGTAAACAGATAAGTGCAGTCACCTATATCAACTTACCTGTTTATATCAGATCGACTGGTAGTTATGACCAGAAACGAGAAGGCAATACTATCTAGGCATATTCTTTATGTTTCAATCTATTGGCTCGAATAATATTTGTTCGGGAACCAAGTGGGTGAGGCATCTGAAAAAAATTTTAATTAAAATAATTTAATTAAAGATAGCCGACCATTTTTCAATAGGCATCTGTTACTGTATATATATATATATATATATATATATATATATTTGAGATTTAATAAAAAATGTGTTTCATCCGTTTAGCAGATCGGTGAAGGTCGATCTTTTCGGATCTTAGACTATTACGATTTTTCACGCTCAGAGAGATTTTTTTTGCTTATTCTCACAAAATACGCAACTTATTAATTTGAATTGTGAGGTGCCCCTAGGACAAATTTTCGAGTTTTTTTGTTTCCTGTACTTGCCTAGATTTTCTAGTAATTCAATGAGGTCATGGTATTGGAAGGAGCCAAGGGGCAAGCTATCAAAATATAGTGCATATTGTTATTGTTACAATAAATCATGCACACTCCTTTCGCATTTAAGTTTTTAAAATTTGATTGAGTAATTGCTGGAATAACCTCAAGAAATTTTAGCTTTACATAGATGTTAGGTGTGTCAATAAATCGATTTTACCCATTCGCAAATGCACGAGATATAATTGAATAAGCAACGAATCTGATATTTATTGTGATTTTCACAGACAGACCGACACACAGTGTTGCGACTAGAACAAGCTAGCTGGACAAAATTATTTTTTTGCGTTTTTGTATTTGTTGGATCGAAATAAAAAAAAATTGTATGGGAGGCCTGGTCGCAAACGACCCCCTGGGCCGGTACTGGTCAATTTATGGACGCGAAAACTATCCTGTCAATTTTGATAAAATTTTTACATTATGTTAGTATTGATCAAGCGGGTGTCATAGGTTATCAAACTTTTTTTAGGGTGCATATATAGGGTGGCCTTCACACACAAATATTTTTAAAATATAATTTTCACAAAGACCACTTAATCGATTCACATGGAATTTACACCAAGGGCCTTTTATATTAAAAGACATAGCTTAGGCTATAAGACTTTTATTAAGGGTACATATTTAGGGTGGCCCTCATATAAATATATTTTTAAAATATAATTTTCACGAAGACCGCTTAATCAATTCACACCACTTAGCTTTTATATTAAAAGGCATAGCTTAAATAGGTTTAAGCTTTTATCGTTTTTCGCGGATTTTTCCCATTCCTGGTAAGACTCACATTTGTTGATATAAAAATGTACTCTAAAAACAAAAAAAATATATATATGTGCAAAAGTGTGCAAAGAGATATTGCTTTCAGAAGAAGCAGTGAAAAAATAACTTTCATTAAAAAATATAAAATGGTTGAATACACGTGAATACAAATACTTTCTACTCTCCCAAAGTTAGGAAACTAAATTTATTATTTAACTTTCTGAAGACATATTTTTGTTGTTGTTTTCAATAAAAAACTATGAAATTATTTTTCACTTTTTATATTAATTTCATTAGTGCTTACCTTCAACTTTGAAATCCATTAAAAAAAACTTTTCTTTAATATTGATAAATAACAAAATTAATATTTTTCCACGACTACTAAATCACAATTTATCAGAAATTAAAAGTTGAAGAAAACAACTTCTCTCACTTTAACCGTCTGAAACTGTAAATTTACTTACAGAAAACAAAGATATTTGTTGGTTTCCTAGCTTTGAGAGTATTTGTTGTAAAACTATACCGTTAGTATAGTAGGTATTGAACCCGGAAACATATTGCAGAACTCATTGCCTTAATTTTATTGAAATTCAAGTGTTAAATATAGAAGTTCCAAAAATTTTAAAGAACATTTTCTTTACTTTTCCCACAAATTTTTTTAAAATATAGTATTAATTATATAACAATAATAATTATATCTTTTTTAGGTAAACATGTTTCCACCACAAATAAGCGTTACCATAATGGATGGCTCTTACGAAAACTCGAACTCACATATATACGGAATTGTTAAAGTAACCGATAAGGACAGCGGCTATCATGGCGAAATCAAAGAGGTAGAAATTCTGGATGGTGATCCTGATGGACATTTTAGTATTAAAAAATCGAATTTAGTAGGAGAATATTTAATCGAAATAAATAGATTAGCATTTAAGGAGAATCATAAACTTGGATACAATTTAACATTACGAGCGGAAGATAGAGGAATTCCTCCATTATCAAGCTATAAAATAGTTCCTGTGCATATATTTAAAGACAATGACAGTGCTCCTATTTTTACAAAACAATTGTATGAAGTTTCTGTGCCTGAAACATCTCCACCTAATACTCCCGTTATAAGACTGAAGGTAACGGATCCAGATTTAGGAAAAAACGCATTAGTCTTTTTAGAAATCGTAGGTGGCAACGAGGGTGGCGAGTTTCGAATAAATCCCGATTCAGGTATGCTTTACACACAAAAACTTCTTGATGCCGAGTATAAATCATTCTACACACTAACTGTTTCTGCAATTGATCAAGCGAATGTAGGAGTAAGAAAACAGTCGTCCGCCAAAGTGAAAATTAATATTCAAGATATGAATGACAATGATCCAATATTTGATCATATCAACACAACATTTTTGGTAGATGAAAACGCCCTAGCGGGAACGGTTGTGGGGAAACTAACAGCAAAAGATAAAGATTCAGGAGAAAATTCATACATATCGTATAGTATAGCTAATCTAAATGAAGTACCTTTCGAAATTGATCACTTCACGGGAATTATAAGGACAACAACACTTATTGATTACGAAACAATGCGCCGCGAATATTTTTTAAGCGTGCGGGCCTCGGACTGGGGACTACCATATCGCCGCCAAACTGAGTTAGAAATGTTAATCAAAATTCAAGACTTAAATGACAATAGGCCTCAATTTGAGCGAATTAATTGCGTAGGACAAATTTTGAGAAATATACCTGTTGGAACTGATGTATTTACCCTGTCAGCCATTGATTTTGACGCTGGAGATTTTATTACGTACCGTATGCTTTCGGGAAATGAAGATGGGTGCTTCAATTTGGACGCTACAAGTGGGGTGCTATCAATTGGATGTGATCTATCTGATGTTGCTATTGCCAATCGGATTTTAAATTTTTCTTCGACTGATGGAACACATTTTTCAGATGATATCAGTATCCATATTCAGCTTGTAAACGAAAGAGATATACAAAATGCTGCGCTTGATAATTTTGACACTCGGAGTGTTTACAGAAGTTTTGAGTGTCGTGAAACTGGAGTAGCCCGAAAGCAAGCGGAAATCTTAGCCGCTGCTGAAAAAAATAATATGGAATTTTCAAAAAAAATACCAATAACAGATTTCGCCTTGATTCCAAGTAGATACGGAGAAAATATCCATACGCCAGAATTTGTCGATTTCCCACATGAACTGAAATTAAATGAAAGTGTTCAGCTTGGTGAAACAGTTGCGTGGATAAAAGCAAAGGATCGGGACTTGGGTTACAACGGAAAGCTTACATTCGCAATATCTGATGGTGATTTGGATTCGGTTTTCCGAATTGATTCTGACTCTGGCGAACTTCAGATAATTGGATACTTGGATCGCGAGCGCCAGGATGAATACGTTTTAAATATAACAGTTTACGATTTGGGTCAGCCTCAAAAATTCAGGTCAAAAATGCTACCCGTTACAATTCTAGATGCGAATGATAATCCACCAGTATTTTCAAAAGCATTAGCCAGCTTTCGTATTACAGAAAATGCAATAAATAATACAATCGTTTTTAGATTGAGTGCAACTGATGCTGATTTAGGTGCAAATGCAAACATCACGTATGTTATGATAACCGACACAAGCGATTTTTACATTGATCCGTTCACAGGATTTTTGTATATAATCGGTCCATTGGATCGCGAGAAAATAAGCAAATATGAGTTACACATAGTTGCAAGGGATAATGGAACACCTTCACTATCTTCTGACGCTTTTATAAAAATTTTTGTTGAAGATATTAATGACAATCCTCCAAAATTTAGTATTGATGAATTTTTATTTAAAGTACGAGAGGATATTCCACGTGGAACTGTGGTAGCATCAGTTCAGGCTACAGATATGGACTTGGGACCGAATGGGGAAATATATTACTCTTTGATAGAAGAACAAGTTGAAGATGGTCTCTTTAAAATTGATAAATATACTGGTATAATTCGTACCCAAGGCTATTTAGATTATGAAACGCGACAAACTCATAACCTTATCGTTAGCGCGATTGACCGAGGTACCCCATCTTTGACATCAAATATTCCAGTGGTAATTGAAATTATCGACGTCAATGAAAATCGTTTTGCACCAGAGTTCTCTGATTTTGTTTTCGTTGGTAGCATAATGGAAAATCGACCAAAGGATACTTTTGCTATAAAAATTAACGCTACGGATGCTGATCTGTATGGTCTCGACTCCAAATTATCTTACTCAATTCGAGGTGGAGATGGTATGGGTGTATTTGCAGTCAATGGAGAAGGTAAGTTTTATATGTATTAAAAAATTTATCCATTCAGCAATTTATTTTATCGAATCTAGTTTCAGAGATATAGCCATCTAAGAAATCGAATATAGTTATCATAAAAATACACTTAGAAGCAAATTTCTATAATGATTTAGCAATATATTTTAAAATATACAGATTTTTCGCAGTAAACTTATCAAGCAAAAGAAGAAGATAATCCAATCTTGAAAAATTTCAGCATCTGGTATTGAATCTAATAACAATAGAGTTTAGCTACTAGTTGATAACTTCGCTATAGGCCTACAATTAGAAATATCATTTTTAATCCTTTTTGAAAAATAGGACTTATAAAAGATTTGGAAGGAATAGCCATCATTAAAAGATTTATTAAAAAGGAAACTGAGTGGTTGACTCAGGATAAGACTACAATTAATTAAAACTGTGGCTGGAATTTCATCAGGTTCAGAACCAGAGTCATCATCAAGGGATGCAATATATTTTACTGTACATAAGTTCAGGGGTAAAAGATATTGCATTGAATGGAACATGATTCATATTCATATATTCAAAGTAGTTGACATCAGGGCTAAACATTTCAGTTGGAAAGGATTTTTTGAACAAATTAGCAAATGACCCAGCTATAATTTGGGGATCGCTGGTGAGCCCGTCAACAGTCTTGAATTCAGATAGAAAACCATCCGATTTTTTTTTTAGAGTTTATGAATCCCCAAAAATGTTTGCGGTCATGAATAATAGTGAGCTTCATTTTATTCAGATAGCCAGAATAAGCTGAATCTGATTCAAGCCTTAATTCTTGAAAAAGCTGCAGATAAGCTTCCAGGTCAATGCAGTTCTGACTACAAACGTATTTATTTCATGCGCTATTGCGGCTGTTACGTATTTTCTTCAAATCGTTTTGCCGAAAAAAGTTCTATATAAAAATAATTAACGCAGTCATCTAAAACGTTATTATTAAAAAAATATAACCAAGTGTTAAATCTATCATTTAGGAACTGATTCAATTTCAAGAAGTCAGCTTTCTTGAAATTAAATTCAATGAATCTGCTAGAAGAATTAGCAGTCACTATGTTATCTCTATCCGATTGGTACAACACACTCAAAGGTGAATGGTACGCATCAACCGCAGATAAAGCATGAGAATCATTTTGCACAACAACATTGCTACTGACTGTAGTCAAGACTAAGTCCAGTAGTCGTTTGTGAGATTTTTTAATACAACTAACTTGTTGTAAATTAGACAGGATTTCGTCAACAAATTTTTGTTGTTGTCGAGTTATTGGACTAGATACATAATAATATGTACCGTTGCCCGAAATATTCCATTTTAAGTCAGGCAAATTAAAGTCACCTAACAATAAAATATCGTCATTGGTATAAAGTTTGCCTATGACAAATTTTACGGCTCGCGAAAGGTGCTCGTAGACTTCTGTGTTACAAATTGGACTTAGAAAAAATTACCTTAGCACATAAAAGTTCAATATTAGCAGCACAGGGAATTTCAACTAATGAACTAGTATGACTATTTTTTATAGCAATTAATATACCCTTTCCAACAGAAGACGAGTCGGTGATATATCTGTCCCTTCTAAAGCCATTAAAGCTATTATCAAACAGTTCCTGATTAAGAAAAGAGCTGTTAGGCCAAGTCTCGGTAAAAATTATAATATCTTCAGAAAAGTTATGAGTAGATAGAAAAATGTCATGCGCTTTTGAACGCAAACCCCTTACATTTAGGTAGTAAAGGGATAAACGATTTAGTTTTTTGGTCCAGAACGGACGTTTTGGACAGCCTTGCTCTTTTTAGATTGAAACTGAGACTTAAAGATATTATCAACCCACATATTCGAATTATAGACAGCAGCAAAATGACAGGAAGCCACTGTAATTTTAAAAGATGAATATGCAGGTTTGTTACCGACTTTCCTACAGGAAAGAAAAGCGTCAGCAGGAATGACATTTTGTTGCCTTAACAGTATCAGCTATTGTGTCAGGATGTAAACGGGAGATAATAATGGACCTAGGTTTAGGCATAGCTTTCAAAAAAATAGGAACAGTAGATCTGCACGAAGATTAGTGGCATTTAATGCTTCAGGTAAATTTTGTAGGGGAGGATTTGGAGAAACTTTTTCAGGGATGTTGGCTTCGCAGTTCGGTTTTTTAGCTGGCTTGGTCTTTTTCTTTGGTTTTTTTTCTTCCTAAGGGAATTAGCTTGTTTGGTGCCATTTGAGGTCGAGGGAGTGGATGCAAAAGCTGTAGGGACATCAATTTTAGTTTTATTGGATGGCAAACTATCGTCAGGTGAAATAGTTTCATTAAAACTGTTTTCAATTTGGGGACTTAAGACAAGATAATTACTTAAAATATCTCTAAAATTAGTATTTAGATTGTTTGAATTATCCCCAAATTGTTTTATTTTGTCGAAGAAAATCGACGGGGAAAGGGCTCTGCAGGATGGACAGTACCATTGCAGACCCGAACGGTTAGAACATAATAATTCTGTTACTGTGGTGGTCAAGTTTGCACAAGACGCATGAAACATCTGCTCATACGGCCCTGGACAAGAAAACATGGAATTCAAGATATTCTGACTTTTGCAAAGATCTCTTAAGGAATAAGCTAGCAAGTTATCAGAAGAAAAATAGTTATATTTAATAAAGAAAATTGAATAAAAAAGTAGATGAAGAAATTCTTAAAAAAACAATATTATTTAAATATTCAAGATCTAGAATTTTAAATTTTGTAAATTTATTAAACGATGTTCCTCAAGATGCTGTACTGCTTTTTATTGTGAAGACTTAGAAGTTTTGATAAAAGATGTGGGTAGTCTAAAAAATGTAGAAAACGTTCATAATAAATTCGTTATAGATGGAAGAGGAGTCTCGCTGAGAGACAGTGTATCATAATGCCCAAACGTATAACGCCCGAATTCAGTTAAGACATATGTAACTGTTGTTTACTGGAGTTCCTTCCTAGGAATGTCCTTTGTAGAAGAGCCTTACCTGAAAAGAAGAGAAATTCCTTAATAGTCCTTTAAAATATACGCACCAGTATTATTAAAGGAAACTCAAAGAAGAATCACGTTTAAGTTATTATGCTGGTTCAAACAAACTCTATTTTATTTATGATTTTAACTAACTTAAGTAACTCTTGGTATAAAACAAATTACTTATGATTACAAAAACATATTCTAGAAACGAAATATTTCCTGGTTGCACAACTTGGCTTTTGATTGCGGTTTTGTCGTTGCATTTAAGTACATAGCGTTCTCATTCTTGTTAATTTTTAAGAAGCACAATTTTCCCCATAGTAATTTATAATTGGCTAAAAAAATATTTAAAAAAAAATGAAAGTCATAACAGAGTTCGGCTTCTCCATAAATAATCCAGTTTCTCTCAGCTGTCGCCCAGTCCAGCGATTGTGCTTTTTTTAGCACTCCCCCCCAAGAATCTTCCTTTTCCTTTTTCGTTATCGCGTTGTTTTGAAAAGGGGAAAATAATGTGCTTTACAATATTTAAAATAAGTCAATTACTAAACTTATTTTACAAACGTGTAAACGTGCCTCCTTTATGGTGGCCAATACAGTCAGCTTTTTTCTTTAAAAAAATATGGTTCATTTTTAAATTTTTTTTTTGTATACGTATTCAAGAATAGGGTCTAGCCGTGTTTGTTTGCATGGTGAATGTGCCCCCAGAAGGTTTGGTATTGTTATCTTATATCAACATGTAGGGCAGGTGACTGGTAGTCTATATAAGTATATATTTTGTGTCAATGATGGCTTTTACATAACGCACTTGAAAATCGTATTCTTTTCCCGTAAGTTCCGCTAAATAGGAAACAGATTGAGAAAGTTGATAAGACCCAGTGGTAGTGACAGAAGTGGTAACTCAAAAGCAAGTTACAGAAAATATAAAATAAAATTTTTATTGACAATTTTAATGCTTATATACAACGGATAGAATTATCAAATAAATATTTTTATAAACTTATGTAGTCCGAGGACCCCTTATCGAGCAAAATTTTTTTTTTCGGACCCCACCCCAACCCTAGACATTTGACGTCGTTCTTAAGCTTGCCAACCGTTTGGTTTTCACCCGGACAGTCTGGTTTTTGAGAGCTTGGTTCGGTTGTCAAACTCAACCAAGCATAAAATGTCCGGTTATCTGACGAGGTTAGGGAACGAATTAATTTTTGTTGGCTTTAATTTTTCCGGTTTTTAAAGGTATTTTCAACACTATGTCCGGTTTCCTAAGGTCTTAAAGTTGACAAGCCTACAGACACTACTTACTCGTTTATAAGGGCAAACATTTTTTATTAGGATTTTCATGTAGTTAAAACACAAAATGAATAAAAATTGTGGAAATGTAAAGGAATTAAAAAAGTTACAAGTCAAAGTATGTATGTAAATTAAACTCAGACAAATATTTCTTGGTCAAAATAAAGCTAAAAAAATAAATTGTTTTTTTTTCAAATCTTTTTTAATAAAGAATATAATAATAACAAAGCTTATAATAAAAATTATTTTGGTAACTTTATGTTATTTTATAAGCGAAATTTGTTATATTTTTTCTGTGGAAGGTTTTACTTAATCAGATGGATGATGTTGTTTTCTTGAAACCAAATCCACAATGTCGGGCTCTATATTCTTAAGTTTTATCCTCAGGTTTGCTTCTACATTAAACTTATTTCTATACTATGATTTTATGTATAATAGTACCAAAAAAGCCTTTTCACACAAATACGTTGTACAAAACGGAATCAATTTTTGGAGGGCCTTATTTGCAACTGCAGGGTAATCGGATTTTAAGAGTAACCAAAAGTTAGTTAGCTCAATTTTATTGAACTTTAGTTTCAAAGACGTATCGCAAGAGATATCCACGCGCATATCTTGCTCTAATGTCGATAATTGCTTAGCATTACTAACATCTGTGTTAAATGGATCCCTGATCCCATCGTTAACAGAAGCAGGACAAGGAAAATACTTTTGGAAGCTGATTTTTAGAGCCATCAAAAAGCAGCCGAGTTTCATTATTGAGTTCTCTATAAGGAAATTCTAAATTAAATTAAAATCGCTGAGTGTTGGAAAAGACTCATACATACATTTTTGAATGCGTTTTGACCATTGCACACTTTGTTTTTTTAAAAATAACTTTTAATAAATGAGTTATTTGAATAAAGCGAAAAGTTCGATGATGTAAAATTATTTGATGTCAAAATTGTGTCACGGATCCCTGGAATGGCTTCGCGGATCCCAGGGGTCCGCGTACCACAGTTTAAGAATCTCTGCTCTAGAATGTTTCCTTACACCTCAATTTAATTTTATTATCCTAGCCTTAGTAGTTTAGAAAATATATGAGTTCAAAAAAAAGTCCGTTTCGGACAGTTTTTTCCATATATCTTAAGAACGCTCATCATTGACACAAAATATATACTTATATAGACTACCAGTGACATGCCCTATATGTTGGTATAGATAATAATACCAAACCTTCTGGGGGCACATTCACCATGCAAACACGGCTAGACCCTTTACTCTGCTACTAATGAGTAACAGCGCGCCGATGCCTGGTTTAAAGCAACTCTTGACACTTGTAGCTATCTGAAAAATTGCAAAGTGCAAAGCGAAAAGTAATTGGTGCAATAGGGCCCAGCGCTGCAAAATTTTCATGTTTCGGAACTTGAGTAAATAGTGAATAATATTGCACTTTTTCTTCATTAAATTTTTTTTTTGAGCTTTTTCCATTTTTAAGGTTTTAACGACTCTGCTGAATTTTTCAGTTTTTTTTTCTCTGACGCGCCTTCGATTTATCTTCTGTCTGACAAATCAGAGTTTTTAAGGAGATTAATTGGGGAGAAGTACCGCAATGACTGTATAGTGAAACACCCTTTTAACTTTATTGTGTGGTCTGTTATCAGAAGACAAGGTATTGAACGTTTGTAAATTGTAGAGGACAAAACGAGACAAGACCAATCATGAAGGTCTTAGGCACAAATAGGCTTCCCAAGTTGAGGAATGGTGACTTTTTGTTTATGGATGAATCTATTCTTGCCACAAAGCTAAAAAAAATCATGAAATACCTGGAATATAAACAAATAAAGGTTTTGAAATGGCATGGGAACAATTCAGACCTGAATCTTATAAAAAACCTTTGGGAGCTGCTAAAGAGAGAAATTTCCAGGAATTTCATCACCAAAAAGCGGCAATTAATAAAGTGTTTAATAGAACTGCGGCACAGAAGTGAAGAAATAAAAAAAACATGTGTGCAGTTTACACGCGGTAGAAGTGAAACTGCGAAAGAATTAGATGAAAATGTTTTATTAAAATGATAAAAGTTGTCGGGATCTAGAATAGGTACAGCAAGGCTTTGGTAGTTAATCAGTGAATTACTTGAAAAAATTTAAGAAATAGCAAATCTTTTCACGCTTATGCCTCAGCTTTTGTTGAACCAATCTCAAAGCTGATAGCTTTAGCGCACTCAGCTCGATGAGTACTTTAATTTTATATATAATTTACAACTGTATATATTCTAGATGCCTTCAATTTTTATCATTTTAATAAATAATTTCGTCGCATTCTATCACAGTTTAGTTTTCTAAAGGTTTTTATTTTTTGTTCTATTTAATTTCGCTTGTTTTTGTTTTCTCATTGCATTTACGTCCACGAAATAAATATAAAATAAGCTTATGCGACAGCATTTGATTGAGTAGGCTAGTGTTGGCCATTTACCCTCACGCGGTCACATTGCCCATTTCGGGCCATCATTCCGCCCGCCGTGCAGTTGCTGATTTCTATGCACTGATTCGCATGAAAATTGAATATGCGAGAAACCCAGTCGGAATCAAACGTGCAAAAACAAAACAAATGCAAACAAAAACATTATTTATGCGAAAGGCAATTTTTTAAGCATGTATTATTGAAATATTATTTAATTGTTGTAAAAAAATTCAATTTCATGGAAAAATAGTCACCGATATTGCGTCTGGCGTCATCACAAAATATTGAACCAGATATTGAAAGTCTTATTTTAAGTAAACTCTGTTAATATGTTCGTATAACATACATATATATACATAATATGTATAAGATTTAAGAAATGTTTTCTTTTTGTTGTTAAATAAAAATACAATTATTTTATATGCCAACATTTGTCTTTGTTTATTAACATCAGTGATGCACGAATTTCTACTGGGTCATTTTTTCTATACGTGGAAAAGACAAAACACATTTATTTTCATATTTTTTTTCGCTGGAATTTCTTCACACATTTGTACACATGCTAGCGCGAAATGTTTGTTGTAAACGTCAGCGCGCTGTCGACTTTTGGGCACCGCAGCTGGCCATCCCTAGAGTAGGCCATGCCATAATTCAGAACACCTGCATAAAACCAAAATTCAAAGCTCTTTGAACGCACGAAGTGTGTCGACTCTTGTACGATTTCCGATCGGTACTCGGTAAAGCGAACTAAGGTGTCGCATAAACATAATGATAAAAAGCAATCAACGTAATTTTCCACGCTATAGCAAGGCTTTGGTAATTGATCTGTGCATTGCTTGACAAAATTGAAAAAATACAAAAATCTTTCCGCGCTTATATCTCAGTTTTTGGTTACCCGATCTCAAAGCTGATAGTTTCAGCACACTCTGCTCGATGAGTACTTTAATTTAATATATAATTATTATTGCTGTAGCTATTCTAGATCCTACTTAAAAAAAGCGTTTCATGGCTTCATGTTTTGCATTTCAAATTTTGCGTTGCGTTACAAATTTTGCGTTACAAATTTTTCAAATGACTGCCACTAAAGCAGTTTCACTTCAAAAAAATTGGTTGAAATGCATATAAAATGAGCCTAGAAGAGCTAAAGAGATGATTGCTGCAAAAAGCGGTTAAACAACATTTTTGACATATTTCTCTACAATTGTTTTTAGTTCTATAAATAATAACAGGAACACAGGTGTAAGTTGAAAAAATGTGTTTTTTACGTAGTGGCTCTATTAATATGATCACCCACTGTATATAGGCTCTGTATCCATGTTCTCTGCGAAAGTAGAGTTTTGGTGTAACAGCTCAACAGCTGTTTTCACTACATACACTATAATTCGAAATTGTCAACCCCACTAGTTACATGAATTTTCCTAAAAAAATAAATGAGAAAAAAAAATTTTTTTTATTTTTTGGCCAAAAATAATCAAAACTAAAATGTTGCAGCTCTGGTGGCAACCATAGAAGTTTTTTTTTAATTGAGAATATACTTGAATATCAATAAATTTTCGAATTTTAAGCGTTACCAAAAAATTCTGTAACATGAGATTTTTTTGAACATTTCTAGTGCACACTCACGTTTCATATTTTTGGTAATACCTCAAAAACCCCAGTTACTACTCAATGCTGTCCTCTGGTGTGTATGTATGTATGTGTGTTGTTTTCAACCGATCGCCAACAGATTTAGAAAAAGTTTATTAAAAGAAAATTAAGATTCATCATATCTTGTCAACTATGTGACGCAGATGAATGAAACTTGGTACATACATATATGGGGTAAAATACACGAAAACGCCACCTGAAAATAATAATGACACCGATTTGGCTGAAATTTCGCATTATTGTAGTATCATTGTCCAGCAATAAAACTGCGTAAGGATTTCACCCTAGTGTTATTTTTTTGTTGAAATAAGGGGGTATGAAGTTCACGATTTTTGTACTTTTACAGAAAGTGTTTTGTTTCAAAAATTCATAGCTAACGTCAAACTTTATCAATTAACAATTGTTATACCAACACTTATAGGTTTTCTTTTTGGAAAAATACTACTATTACAAAAAAAAAATTTCGGAAAAATTTTTGGAATTGAAAAATATTTTTGCATTTTTCTTCAAAAAAAAATTTTTTAATTTTCCTTTTTATTTTTAAAAAAAACTGTGATTTATTCTGCGATTAAAACTACAAAGTTTTTCATGGGGAAAAAATAATTTATATATTGTACTTTTTTAATTTAAAAAAAAAATGGAAAAGCTAAAATTTTGCAAATTGAGATATAGACTGATTTTTTTTGGAAACCCATTTTTTAATATTTTTTTAGTGAACTTCAGATTAAAGACATTGGGGTAAGTAGTTAATTAAAGATTTTGAACCGTTAAACGCGCGCTGTACTGCGTGTTGAGATTGCTTTTCTAGACTAGTCTACAAATTTTTATAAAGTAATATTGCGGCAAATAAAACCACCGTTCCTTTAGTAAAATTTCCCGCTAAATCCGATAACCATAGTGGTTTTGCTAAATCAAGTCTGGTTTTTGAGATAAACGGCAAAAATCAAAAACATGTACTTTTACGGGAGGTAACGCCATATAGGCTCCATAGAAAATGTTATTTTACATGATACTCATTCAAAATTTTGTTTCCTAAAAGTAGAGATCACGAAAAAAATTTCAAAGTAGTATACATCACCATAGCACTATTAGTTTGGTCGCTACGGCTAAAAACAGTTCAACAAAAATGCAATTTTTCAACAAGTTTTCAAGTTTGGCACCTTATAACTCGAAAAATATTTTTGGAACTCAAAAAGTTAACTATCCTATCTCGTAGTAAATTTAAATACAAAATCTCTTAGTATAATAATAACTACAAACTTCCTCCTGCTGCGTTTCACCCAATACATTCTTAACTATTGCTGTTGTTTTTGTTCTGCCGTTTGAAAACTTCTTCAGCAGCTTCGAATCTGGAATGTTCTCCTTTAGAAAAGAATCTAAATGGTCCATTGCCAAGAACAAAATGTTGTGCTCTGCGCAGAATGCTGCCAAGTGTAGTTCAATATTAGATACCTTTGTATTTAACTTTAATGCTTCATGAAAATGAGAGCTGAGTATCGTGTGTACTTTCATTGCATTCGATTTTTCCAGGTATTTTGATGTCTTGACATGTAACTTGAGATCGGAGGTTCCACCTTGAGCTCGAATTTTGCACTTCCAAATTTTGCAAAATGCCAAGTTGCTTCGGCTTTTTTCTAGCAATTCCTTCTCCTCAAGATTTTGAGTACGTTTAAAGATTTATTTTTTGTAACCTTGACACAATAAATTTTCAGTTGTAAAAACATTTCCTGCTATCACTTCAGTTACGCACCCGTGGCGGAGAATATGCCGGGTTCGTTTCGTTTCTGATACGCACCTATGGCGGAGAATGTGTCGGGTTCGTTTAGTTTTCTGTACTCACTAAACGTTTTCTGTCTGTCTAATCTATTTCGACATCAAGCTTTAAAATTTGAATTGAATTTTCAGTAATTTTTTACTTTTTGTTAAAAATTTGTCCACTTTTTAACTGCAAAATGAACCCAAAGAACAACCAACAAACAGGAAGCCGTATGTAAAGAAATAAATGGCAATCGAATTACAAAACGAAGCAGAGCAGGGTTACCTTGAGATTTTTTAAACTTGTAAGATTTTAACTTTTATTGTGATCCAAAAAAAAAACCGAAATATATTTAATTTATTCCTTCAATGTTGAAATTTTGAAAATCTGTAATTTTCACTGGTAGATAATTTAAAAAACTGTAAACTTGTCTAACAATAAGAAACTGTAGTTTACAGTGAAAACTGTAAATATGGCAACACTGGTAGCAACCCAATTCAGAGCAATAGTTTCAAAATACGACACACAATCCATGTAGAGTCAAATTTTTGCCTAATATACGTTTGGCTTGAGTTTTTGTATCGTAACTGACGAAAAACATTTTATCAAAAACGAATTCGCAAAAAAAATGTAAGAATAATTAATCGAATTTTTTTTTTTTTCTGAATATCTAAGGACTGTCTCAGAAAAAACTTACGTTTTTCTTTTTTAAGATTATACTCTACCTGATAATCTTATAACATTGACATAAAGTGACGTTTGATATGATGTATAACACTTGAAGATAGCACTTCTAACGACAAAGACGTCTTGCAAGCAAGAAAAAGTCCGCGAATTGATTTTGTCCTGCACCTGTACCTGCAAAATCCAGAATTAAAATATTCAGCTATAGCAAAAATAGTTGGTGCATCAGATACAACTCTTTTTACGGTTATTTCTAAATATAAGAAGGGTCTACCTGATCCCGAAAAAAAGGTTAAGGCAGAAAACCAGAATTTTCTATCCCAAAGGTAGCGGCGAAGGTGAAGCGTCTTTTTAGGCAGAAACCCAACACCTCAGTGCTAGATATAGCGGCTGGAGCAGGTACATCAAAATCTACTGTCCAAAGTATAAGGGAGGAAAGTAAGCTGATGACATATGGAGTTCAAAAATTACCAGACCTTTCTGATGAAAAGCAGCTGATAGCTTAGATGCGAGCCCTAAAATTGTATGAAAGGTAACTGACTAAATTTGATTGCTGCGTTATGGACGACGAAACTTACGTTAAAGCAGATTTTAAGCAGATACCTCCGGCACGAAAATTATACGTCACCGAAGAAGGGGCATGTACCTAGTAAATTCAAAGAATAAAAAATTTCGAAATTTTCGATGCAATATATGGTTTGGCAGGCCATATGTACCTGTGGCCTCGGAAGCAGCTTCTTTGTTACGCAAGGCACAATCAATTCCAAAGTTTATATGGGCTATTATCACGAAATGGGTGTAATGGATGTCTGTGTATATTTTGGTCAGATGCAAAGGCTCAACAATTTTTTTTTCTTCGCAAATTATTCTCAAGACTAGGTATTTTATTTTCCATTAAACGCATCGATATTCAATTGCTCTAATAAAAAGTTATAGGGCGAGAATCTACAGATATGTCGCCTCCGCAACCTGTCCATTTCCCATTTCAATACATTAACGGTCTGCTCGCGCGACCCCTCGTTCGAAATTTCGCGCGCGGAATTTCTAAAATAGTAGTAGTATGCTCGCGCACCAAATTGCCGCAGAGTATAAGTTTGCAAAAATCCTCCCACTCTCGCGCTACAGGTCTAAAACTTGTCCATCGATTTTTCTATGTATACATTATCTATGTGATATATCCTGAATAAACAAGACTATAAACAACTTTCGTGGGCTAATAATTGTAAGGAGCAAGTGTCAGAACATAATACTACAAAATCTGGTGGACATCGCAGATATTAAATCAGTCAAATCTCATTACCACACGATAAGAGTTCGTAAAAACGATAAGAAAATAAGAGTGTCTCTACCGTAACCTGCCAGTTTTTGCTGATTATGCTATGAATATTTTCAAAGGCTTAACATTTCACTTTCACTTTTGACATTTCGTTTTCATTTGTAATGTGACGATTTGTCCGGAAAATGTGTTTCGTCTCTTCTTTCAGACCAAAGACGCATATTTCAGTGAAAAGTCGCCTCCGTAATCAATAAAATGTTTGTCGCCTCTGAAGCTCTGAGTTAATGTATTTTGCAGCAAACTATCTTTTGAGTACTCTTACTGTAGATCCAGTGATAAATATGTTAAAATAACTTGAAAATGAAATAAATAAAAAAACTAAAAGTTGCTACAATGACTTTTTTTTTTGTTCTCTAAGAGTTCTAAAAATCACCCATTTCGTGATAATAGCCCATATAGACGTGTGCCTCGAAAAACGTAATCCACCCTTTATTAGTGCACATGTATGTAGGTACAGTGATGCTCTGGCCTGATATAGCAACCTCTCATGACTCTAAAGCTACGATGGCACGGTATCAAAGTAAAAAGATCAATTTGGTACCAAAAATACCAAATTCGCCTAACTGCTCAGAGCTTCGTCCAATTGAGAGATATTGGGCTCAAATGAAAAGAGATCTTCGAAAGAGTGGTAAGACTGTAAAAAACTTACAAGACTTCAGATTTAAGTGGAAAAGATCGTACCGTATCCTCGATGAAACAACTGTGCAAAATTTAATGAAGGACCTTAAGAGAAAAGGAAGACATTTTTATAGAAAAAAAAATTTTAATTACTTTTTAGTTATGTTCAGAACACTAGTCATTATTAATAAAAAAAATAAAAACTGAAAAACAAAACGTAAGTTTCTTCTGAGAAAGTCCTTAGTTTAACCCTAACTAGGACTTTAATTCAAAAATCGAAAAATGTTTGCATGGAACTGCCAGCATAAGTTCAAATTTTACAAGACACTGAAATAACGGTAATAGCATTGAAAATATACGTACTGATTGCTTTCTATTTTTTTTATTTTTAATATAGGTGAAATAAGAGCGCTGACTGAATTGGACGCTGAATCGAAGCATAGTTATTGGTTAACACTATGCGCGCAAGACCAAGCGGTTGTACCTTTATGTAGCTGTGTTGAGGTAATTTTTAAAGTGTGCGTGTGCTACTGGTTCTAGTAATACATATGCTGGCCAATTTATTAGCACTGTAAATTTAAAAGTAAATTTTTAACTTCATATTTTTCTTTCAGGTATACATAACTGTCAACAATGTAAATGATAATGTTCCACTAACAGATTGTCCTGTTTATTACCCATCCATTGAAGAAGGAAGCCCACCAGGAGTTACAATTATTCAGTTAAATGCCAAAGATAACGACATAGATACATCCTTGACAATTACGTACAAAATAATATCTGGAAACCCAGAGGGATTTTTTTCTATAGATTCCAACACAGGTTAATATGAATAATTGTTAAAATGGAATTAGAGTTTTTCAAAAGATTTCTGTTAAAAATCCGCAAATATACTTTCCCAATAAACTTTGAAATTGGAATGCAAGTGGAGGAACATTAAAAATCTGTCCCTATATTCCATTGGAAATACAGTTGAGCTCAAGTGGAAATCCAAAGCATTTTCGATTAAACGGGAGTTCTGAACATCAAGCGCCAAAGTATCAGTTGTTATCAAGTGGAAATCAGGCTACGTTTTTAAAGTATAAATGCGCGTTTCTTATTGGAAAAGATTTAATTACTTTTTATTTACAAGTAAAGGTTCATTAGAAACATTTATATTGGAATTGAACTGAAAAAAAGCTGGAGGTTAAGCCCAGTTCTCTAATTTCAGACGTTGGAATTACAGTTGAGCTCAAGTGGATATGCAAGGGACTTCTCCACAAAAATGCCACATTGTTTATACAGTGCAGAATTCTAATGGAGATCATGTACTACATTTTTCTTAAGTCTTAAGTAAATTTTTATACAAATTTATTTCAAAACTCGAACCTTGGCTTTGACTTTGAGGTTAATTTTGCAACCATGTTTGGGTCAAGTAACCGTCCGTAACCGAAGTCCGTCTGTCTATCAGAGTTATTTAAGGTACTGAAACTAAATTTCACACCAATACGAGGAATAGTTTGGATAAGTTTTAGATAAAAAATAGGAAAGAATAGGGTATAGCTAAGGTGACCATACGTCCCATTTTGAATGGCACAATCCCGTTTCCAAGCCTCCTGTCCCATTGTCCCGAAAAAAAACAGAATCGTCCCGTTTTCAGAAAATGTTTTAACAAATTTTAAAATCTATGTAATAGCTGTACTTCACGCGTAAAACAAATCGTCACTTCGTTGTTTGATTGGCTATCCGAGCCGACTCGAATAACTGTGGCTACCCGTCTCGCGTTCAAATATTAATAAAAATGTTTGCCATTTATATTGAAAATTTGGATGTTTCTGTTGCAAGTTTTATTTAAAAAATAGGCCCTACATTTTGAAGAAAATTTGCTCTTCCGAAAAATATCTTAAACCAGATGAAACGTGTTAAATTACATTCGACTATTTTTATAAAACTGTATTTTGTTTGTATTTCATTTGAAATTTGAATTTAATCTTAAGACTATATGTAGTTCTCATCTCATGTTCCAGTGTTTTTTCTTTTTAGCAATATCATTTCGAATCTGCTTAAATTACTTAATTTTTTTAAATTGAAAGTGTTTTTCCAATACTATTGCATTTCCATGCTTTATGATTTCAAGTTTAGTACGTACAGTCCGCGACAAAACGATAGCACAACTAGCTTTTCGGTGTTTTAAGGGATTTAGAACAATTATTAAAAATTTATTTTCATGGTATGTGTTCTTAAAGCTAAGGAAATAAATAACTTGTAAAGAATTTGTTAAAAAAATTAATGAATTTTTGAATTAAACCAAAAATCTTAATTTTAAGGTGTGACAAAACGATAGCACAAAATGTTTGTAACTTAAATTCGTTTTAACTGTTTTAAAATAATAAAAGTAAAACATTATTTCAATAATGAGTGGATCCTCTTTTATTCTCTACCACTTCAGTCATTCGCTTTTGTAAGGATTTAAGTAGCTTTTTATCGTATTTTCGAAGAAGAACCACCCAGTGGGCTAATATGCTCTATTTGAGCTCGTGGATGGACTCATACTGCCGGTTTTCTGCATACACCTGTCGAGCCAAACTACCTATTATTGAAAACTGCTGAGGTTGCCTCGCTCGACAGGTGTTTGCAGAAAACAGGCAGTATGAGTCCATCCACGAGCTCAAATAGAGCATATTAGCCCACTGGGTGGCTCTTCTTCGAAAATACGTTAAAAAGCTATTTAAATCCTTACAAAAGCGAAAGACTGAAGTAGTAGAGAATAAAGGAGGATCCACCCATTATCAAAATAATGTTTTACTTTTATTATTTTAAAACAGTTAAAACGAGTTTAAGTTACAAACATTTTGTGCTATCGTTTTGTCGCACCTTAAAATTAAGGTTTTTGGTTTAATTCAAAAATGCATTAATTTTTTTAACAAATTCTTTACAAGTTATTTATTTCCTTAGCTTTAAGAATATATACCATGAAAATAAATTTTTAATAATTGTTCTAAATCCTTTAAAACACCGAAAAACTATGTAGTTGTGCTATCGTTTTGTCGCGGACTGTATGTATAGTAGGGTGATTCATTTTTTTTTTTTTTTATTTCAAACAGGTTTAATAGTAGCAGGTACACACAAGATGAATTCTGGTGCAATTTGAGCTCATAATATTAATATTTACTGGTGACTCATCGAGCTTTTTAGTTTTTCATACGATTTGTATGGGAAGGAATGGTTTACTAGATAATTGTCTCTATATCTCGTGAAAAAAATCTTACAGAAGCGAGACCGACCCCATTAGAAAAACCATAAAACTTTCTATAAAAAAGTATTTTGCTATTTTTTCGTGGAGGTGATATTTCGTTAGCTTATAAGCTTTCAAAATTTAAGGATATTTCGAAGAATTAGAAAACAAAAATTTTTTTTTTGTTTTTTTTTTTTAAAAAATTATGTTCTTGCCGATGGAGTTAGTCTTGTTCGTGTGAGACTTTTTTTTAACGAGAGTTACTTGAAACTGTCTAATAAGGCATACTTTCCCATATAAATCGTATGGAAAATTAAAAAGCTCGATGAGCTACCAGTATGTAAATATTAATATTATGAACTTTCCTTGCAAGTTACTTATATAAAATTTTATGCTCTTTCCGATGGGCTAGGTCTCGCTTCTGTAAGATTTTTTTTTACGAGATATAGAGACAAATATCTGGTAAACCATTTCTTCCCATACAAATCGTATGGAAAACAAAAAACCTCGATGGGCCACTAGTAAATATTAAAATTATGAGCTCAAATTGCACCAGAATTCTTCTTTCGTGCACCTGCTACTATTAAACCTGTGTGAAATAAAACAAAAATTTGAATCACCCTAATGTATAGTTTATTTTTAAAGGCTGCTTCCCGTTTTGAGGCAAAAAAAGGGTCGCGTTAGGTGTAGCACCTCTCATTCAAGAAAAATTGCAACCGATATACTGATAGACTTATAAATAGAATGCGCCTAATATTTGCAGTTCGGACTATCACTAAGCAAGAAGAGGCCGGGCTTGACACCTTCCGTTTAAGTATAAAATTTAAAATGCTTTACGGTGTTATTTAAGGGAATGCAACCAAATTACATACAAACACTTGGACAGGCACAAAACAAAAAGCGTATGGCATCTCCAATACAAGCAAAATCTTTAAAATGCTATGCAGAAAGCAGTTTAAGTAAATGCTATTGCTGGCACATAAACCAGAATATCGGTTTTTCTATAGTTCTGGTACTTAAACCATACCATTGTGTTGAATGAGCAAAGTATTCCCTGCTGTTTATAATAGCTTTCTGATGTTATTATTGATAATCTAAAGCTTAAGTACATCAAATCAATAACTTGAAATTGCTTAGCTGTCAATAATACAATTTATCACAAGCTAATCCAAAACTAAGTTAACATTATGACCCATGCCATGTGAATGTGGGGGATCTTGGGGTGTTGGTTTGCTAGAAGAAGCCTAGTTGAATGGGGTGAAGAAAACCAGCTGAAATAATGATAAAATCTCAAGCTCGGAAAAGTTTGAGATTTTATGTTGGAATTAAAACAAAATGGTTAGGATTAGAAATTTTTCGGAGTTTTATTGTGCAGAATAGCAATCTTACCAAAAGGTTACAGGATTTATGCTTAGTGTTAGCGGTTTGAGGAATTACAGCAAAGTGACCGAGAAATCACCTTGCTAAAACTTAGGTCGAAAATAATACGAAGTCTATTTAGTACTTAATTTATTTAGATAAACGCCATCTGAAGGTGAGTGGCGAGCCATTTTCAGATGACGAAATTAGTGTTGCCATCTGGCATAAACATCGCCGCCCACCTTGCAGTATAGCTGCAAAAGGAAATGCTATGAATAAAAAATATGGATTAAATATAAGTAATTCAATTTAATTTTTTTTTTTTTTTCAAAATAAACATGTATAAAAAGTTCAATATAGTTTAGAAAATAAAGTAATATACAAGCTAGTACGTTTGCATTTATAATTCAGTTTAATTCTTGAGAGTTCATTTGGACTTAAATTTGAGAGACAGGAGTGTTTTAATTATGTTGAACAGGACCCGGAAAGGACCCATCCAAAGACTGTGTTTTGGGCAACTGGAAGCCCACTCGAACTTGGAAGGATTCCAGATAAAATTGTTTTTGGGTACATATCAGCACCCAAAATCAATGATATTCGAGCTGACCGATCAAAATCAGGATCGGCTAAGATTATGTTAGAGAACTTTTCTCTAACCTTGGCGTCTAAGGATTTAGACGGTGTTTTTATAGAAATACGATTGGTTATGTGGAATGTTGCTTCAATTTTTACGTGACCATCAGAATGAGCTCGGATAATTAAAGAGCAGACGCGGTCGTCACCAATTTTTGTAATTGGAACACGCAGATGTTCAACTAGGTTGCTCGAAATGCGACTTACAGCTATGCAAGGATCTAGGAGCGATCTGGCATAGTGTAGTCGGCCGTTTACTTGGATTCGAACGAGCACTGTTGGAAACAATGTAGTAACATGCTGCGCTAATATTGACTCTACTGTCACTAGCGTTCTAGGGATAGAGCTCGATGGTATCATCGAATCGCGGTTCCGCGGGCGCTCATACATATGTAGCAACGTATGGTGATTTTGTTGGCAGTGGTGGCAACCATCTTTGCTTCTGCAAGAACCTTCAGAGTGTTGATGCGCTAGACAATTTGCACAGTACTTATGGAGGAGTACTGCACGCATTCGTTGCTCCGTGTTCATTTTTAAAAATTTTGAGCACGTTCGTAGTGGATGATGACCACTTCAACACGGCATTGATAATGCTTTGCTACCGTGCTTGGATTGCGCCTAATGGAAAGACGTGCTTGAACGCTGCTTACGATCTCCTACACGGGGCATGATAAAGCTGAAAATGGATTTGGAGAACATAAAAATACGGTAATGGTTGGATATCGGAAAAATTACTGATTCGTTGGGAGAAGGACGAGTTTAACTATCGGACGAGCTATTGAACCACGTTCGGTTTTAATATCAGCAACGCGGGCTAAATTGTCTTGACCGTAGTGAACCTTTGAAACGCGACCTAAACGCCATTCGTTTGGAGGCAGATTTTCGTCGCGAACTACTACGATAGAATTAATTTCTATGTTTTCTTGTGGCCTTTTCCATTTGTTGCGTTTGTGCAATTCTTTTAAGTACTCGTTTTTCCAACGAGCACAAAAATGTTGGTGAAGAGCAGTGAGCCGCTGCCATCTCTTTATAATTGAAAGAGGCTGCCCCTCAATTTGTGGTTCTATTGGGGCTAAAAGTGGACTTCCAATAAGGAAATGACCCGGAGTTAGGGCCACAGAATCAGTTGGATTTTCGGATATTGAAGAAATTGGCCTTGAATTAAGGCATGCTTCAATTCGAGACAACAAGGTTGACAGCTCTTCAAAAGTGTATTTGAATGAACCTGCAACCTTTTTGAAGTGCGTCTTAAAACCTTTGACGCCCGCTTCCCATAGGCCACCCATACGTGGGGCGCCGGGTGGAATAAAATGCCACGTTACATGCAAGTGACTAAAATTTGACACTATTGCCGATCGAGAAACTTGGAAGAAATCTCGTTCAAATTGCTTAGATGCTCCTACAAAGGTCTTACCATTATCGGAGTAAAGATGCAAAGGGCAGCCACGCCGTGAAATAAATCGGTTAAACGCAGCTAGGAACGCAGGAGTGGAAAGTGTGCTTGTAGCTTCCAAGTGTATGCCTTTGGTGGAGAAACACACAAAGACACATACATAGCCCTTTGTAAGCAAACAAGCTCTGCCAGTGTAATTTTTTATTTCGAACGGCCCAGCAAAGTCTAAGCCTGTATGTTCGAATGGACGTGACAAAGTTGTCCTTTCGGGAGGCAAAGTCCCCATCAACTGAGTTCGTACACGTTTCTTATGAATAACGCAAGCCTTGCAATTAATTGTTGTTTTGATAAGATTTTTAACCCTCGGAATCCAAAATTGTGTACGAATTAGTCTGAGAACCAATTGGTTTCCTCCGTGAAGAGAAATTTTGTGCGTAAACTGCACAAGTAATCGACTAAGGGAGCAATTGTACGGTAAAATAATTGGATGCCGCTCATCATAAGACAACACCGGAGATGAAATTAGTCTACCGCAAACTCGGAGGATTTCAGAAGGATCCAGAAATGGATTCAAATTTAGCAGACTACTCGATGACGAAATATGTTTTTTGGCTAATAACGCCTTATATTCCGATGGATACGAAACTTTTTGGCTAAGGACTATCAAACGATCTCTAACGTTTCTGATTTCAGTGCTAGTAACTTCGTCAGAATTATAATGAAAATTGTTGCGATGCACAGGATGAGTGCGATGAAAAAATCGAAATACATATGCAATTACTTTCATTGCTTTAGAAAAAGAAGAGAACCTATCTAAGATATCGTCAAATTCTTCAAAGAACGCAAAATTGGATTTAATTGCCTTGATCTCAATATTGGTTTCATGCTGAGATTGATCGAGAGAGCTTGGCCAATGTGTTGGTTCGTGTTTGAGCCATTTTGGCCCATTCCACCAGAGTTCGTTGCCTTCAAGCTCTTGCGGTAAAAGACCTCGACTTCCGAGGTCAGCTGGATTAGCCTGCGAGTTAACATGAAACCAATTTGCAGGACCAACCAATTGAACAATTTTAGAAACTCGATTTGCTACAAATGTTTGCCATTGGCATGGCGGTTTTTGAAGCCAAGCGAGTACTATGGTGGAATCTGTCCAAAAGTAAATATTATATTTTTCCACTTCTAGAAGAGGAACTATAGCGTCGACCATTTCTGCTAACAGGACCGCTCCGCACAACTCACGCCTTGGAATTAAGATTGTTTTTACTGGCGCTACCTTTGTTTTGGCCACCAATAAATTAGTAAATATCGAACCAGATTTCGTACGGATTCGAACATATATAGTGGCAGCATACGCTTTTTCTGATGCATCACAAAATGCGTGGAATTGAACATCAGAGTCAGGAGAGAAATTAACCCATCGAGGAATTTTAATACGATTAATATGTGGGTAACTATTAATAAATTTGTGCCACATATGAAGACAGTTTTCTGGTAAGGTCTGGTCCCACTCAATCTTTGATAGCCAAATTTGTTGCATCAGGATTTTGGCCAAAACAATGCAGGGAGCCAGCCAACCAGCTGGATCAAAAAGTTTAGAAATTTGGGACAAAACTTCACGTTTAGTAAAGTCTGCCTTGTGGTTAAAAGCTTTGGTCGAAAAATAAAATTCATCGGACTTCGCATTCCATTTCACGCCTAGTGTTTTGGCATTGCTGCAATCATCTAATTGAAGAAAGTCTTCACTTAGATGTTCACGTGGAAGGCCTTTAAGAATATCCTGAAAATTTGATGTCCACTTTCGCAACGAAAAACCTGCTGAAGCAAGAGCAGCGATCAGCTCGTCTCGTGCGCGAATAGAAGTGGACAAGTCATGGCCTCCCGCCAATGCATCATCAACGTACATAAAATCACGTAAAATTTTGCTGGCTAAAGGAAAAGATTCATGAACATCCTTTGCTAACTGTAATAATGTACGAATTGCCAAATATGGAGCGCAATTGACGCCAAAAGTTACAGTAAGGAGCTCGAAGTCTTGGAGTTCGTGTTGTGGTGAGTCACGAAATAGAATTCTTTGAAATGGAGTATGACTCGGATCCACAAGAATCTGGCGATACATCTTTTGGATATCGCTGTTAAATACAAAGCGATAGAATCGCCATTTTAGAATTAGCAGTGTTAAGTCGGATTGCAACACTGGCCCTGTGTGTAAGATATCGTTTAAACTCGCACTATTGGCTGCAGGGCTAGACGCATTGAACACTACACGTATTTTTGTAGTAGTGCTCTCGGGCTTTATTACTGCATGATGTGGCATGTAGTAATGGCTTGGAAAATGCGAATAAGTTGGAGGGGAAATATTTTTCATATGACCTAAATCGATATATTCTCGTATTACATCATCATATTGAGCTTTAAACTCCAAGTTTTTGCTGAGACGAAATTCATTCCTTAGAAATTGTGCATTAGCGATTGCACGAGAATGACCTATTTGAATATTTTCGGGATATCCTTCCTTGAATGGAAGTGAGACTATAAAGCGACCAACCTTGTCTCTTTTTGTAGTTTTCACAAACAAGCTTTCGCAAAAACGCTCGGAGGGGGTAGCTGTGTGTTTTTGAGGAAGATCCTCCACCTCCCAAAAACGAGAAATTTCTTTGTCCAGCGCAACTTCGTTAAAAAATGAAACACAAGTTGTAAACGAGGACACTTTTGCATTTGTAACCGGACCGGTTAAAATCCAACCGAAAATTGTTTCTTGCGCAATTAATGAACCGCAAAAATTGCGTTGGATACCGTCAAGCAGTACCAAGAGGAGTAGATCACCACCGACCAAAATATCGACGGGTGAACTTCTATAGAACTCACTGTCTGCGAGTTTTATACTAGGAAGTTTGTTCATAATTGCAGGGTCCACCCTATGAGTTGGAAGACTGCCAGTCAGGTGAGGAATGACAAGAGCAGAAGTTTCAATTTGAATTGCAGAATTAGCTGGAGAACGCAATACAAATGAACAAATTTTTTGTGCCTTTGCTGACACAGCATTATTAAGGCCAGATACTTGGGCTTGTACGGATCTAAATGGAAGCTTGAGAAGATTAAAAAGTTTTTCAGAAATAAAACTTGCTTCAGATCCTAGATCAATTAATGCACGTGCAGAATATTTTATGCCTAAGTGGCAAATTTGAACAATTGCTGTACCCAAGAGGACACTTTTGAAACTGGATGCAAAACATGTTTGCACTGTTTCTTCAACATTGGGGGTTTGAGTGGACTGTAGTTGTAGAGCATGAGACCTTTGAGTACTAGAATTGTTGTAAAAAGGAGGAGAGCTAGGATTAAGGGGGGTCGAGTTGACCGCAAAGGTCTCATGGTGCAATAGAGTATTGTGTCTCTTGTTACACTTAAAGCAATTGTGTTTGCTTTTGCATTCTTTCGCAGAATGGGAATGCGCAAAACAATTAATGCAAAGCCCAAGCTTTTTCACGGAAGACAATCGCTCAGTTGTATTCATTCGCAAAAACTGTGGACAATTGCGAATGGTGTGTTGTTCTTTTGTGCATATCTTGCATTTTGAACTTGACATATTATTGTGGTAGGTATTTACTTTTCGTAATGAATTGCGATTATTAGCGTTTGAAGAAGTTGGTTTTTGAGTTTCAGATTTTGACTTTATCGAGAACTTGATGTCAGAAACCGTCTCAAGGGTTTGATATCGACTAGTCAAGAACGCATCTAGTGCGTCCCAGGATGGAAGATCTGTTTTATTCTTAAGGGACTGCTCCCAAAGTGCAAGAGTTGCATCTGGTAAGCGGCTAGAGCAAAGAAAAACAAATATGGGATCCCAATTTTCAATTTTAATATTGTAAAGTTGGAGCGCAGATATACAACCTTGTACATCGCGCTGAAGTTTCTTCAGGGCACTTCCGGATTCGGTTGTCACTGGGTTAAGGCTGAATAAAATCCTAAGTTGACTATTTACTAGAATTTTTTTGTTTTCGAATCTATCTTGCAAATTCTTCCAGGCTAGAAGAAAACCATCGTTGGTCAAAGGGGATTTTTTGACGATGTCACGTGCTTCACCTCGCGTTTTCTGGTTCAGGTGGAATAACTTTTCCACTAGACTTAACCTGGAATTGTTCACGTATATCGCCGTAAACATATCCCGGAAGGAAGGCCAGGAAAGATAATCTCCATTGAAAGCTTCCATGTCGCATGGTGGTAATCGAAAATTGCTGCCTTGATTATCTGGAGCACTGAATTCTGCTGGTTTTGAATCTGTCATGGCAAGCTGCTGGATATGCTCGCCAATTTTCCCAACGCAACGCACATATGCGTGATATGTCTTGCGATACCGATTTTTGATTGAAGCAAGTTCACCGCTAGTATCCTCGTCATTATCTTCTCCAGGGATGTTCACTTCACGCAGACAAGAGTTGTAAGCAATTTTAACATTGATCCAAATGGATTTCAGCTCTTCTCTATGAGCTTCCAGGAAATGGGTGGAAAAATCTTTCGCTGGTATTTCCGAAAAATCATTTTCGAATTCAACCAAGCTATCCGTAGTTAGAATAAATGCATCTAACTTGGACATTTTGACAGCCGCAGAAAATTATCGACTTTAGAAATTAGGAAAAAATTCAAAGGGCAGTTTCCAAAATTTTCGAAAATTTCAAAGAAATGAATCTATTTCTGAAGTAGATTAAGCCCCGGACAAAAAGAAGCAAAAACGATGAAAAAAAAGGGATAAATAAATACGAGTAAGAAATTCTTGGGGAAAATGAATTTCGACAAAGAGATCGTAAAATTAAGAAATTCTTTACCAAATAAAATTTATTTATTAGTAAAGACCGCTTTTATAAAAAAGCAAAACAATTTTTAAAATATTAAAATTGTATAAGTATAAGGTACAATAAATCGCTAGAATATCCCGCGGATCCGAAGAATTAAGAAATTCTTTACAAATTAAGTCTATTTATTTGTAGACTATTTTTATAAAACTCGCGAGAAGATTCCACGAATTCGTAAAATTAAAAAATTCAGAATATGATCACGAAAAATGTCGGAAAGGAAATATAAAGCTGAGAAATCGCTACAATATTCCGCGGATCCGTAAAATTAAAAATTTCAAAATATTATCACGAATACTTCGAATAACTTGTACAACGAGGAAAAAAAAGCGACTAACGAACTGCGCTATTTTTTCTTAATAAAAACGTTCGCGAACGGATTTAACGAAATACGTGGAAAAAGAAATCGCACTTCAAAAAAACCAAGCAGCACACTTGACTGGCTTAGATTAATTGGAACAGAAATTAATTTTATAAATTTAATTTTCGGATAAAATTGAAGGAAAAAGAAAATATTTTTTTGATTTAAAATTCTTTCGCACAGTGTAAAATTAATGCATGCAATTTAGAATTTAGAATTTTGCATTTGGATATTTTTGCAAAAATTTTTTTTCTCAGTGCACAAAACTTTTTTGACTTTAATTCATCGACAATATCCTCCTTCACTCTTACAAAATAATTAAATGTTTCTTTTCAAAGAAAAGTCAACAACAAATTTTTAACACTTATTTTTTGGAAAACTTTTAATATTTATTCACTTTATTTTAAATCACTTTATTCTCACTGAAAAGCTTAAAAAAGATAAGAAATATATTATTAATTAAAAATGTGTCCAAATTGGTTTTTGATTTTTCAAAATTTCATGCATTCAAAGGAAAATGCACAACAAATTAAAGTATCCGATGTACATAAATGAATACCTTTTTATGTAAAAAGTTCAATGAACTTAAGGTTTCATATCAGAAATGTACTAAGAATTGCAACGAAATGGTATTGAAATAAATTGCCTATAGGAAAGCTAAATATTTCTGGAAAACAAATTGAGAACGGAAAACAAGAGACTTGTCAACAAAGTTGCCAATCAGTTTTGTAAACAAGTCGCAAAAAAAGTGCAGGAGAGACTTTTTTCTGCAAATGAATTTTCAAAAAAAAGAGTTGAATTCGATCAGTGGTGAAAATTTCAAAGAGAAGTGTTGACAGAGAACTGCTGCCAGACACAAAGTTGCTAGCAATATCTTTCACAACAAATGTATGTACACATATGCTTGTAAGATATGTACGTATGCATGTATGTATATATGCTGAAATAGTTGCTGTAAAGCAAAATGGGAAAAATATATGTGTGCAAGTATGTATGTATGTATATGGAAAAAAAACGGCGCGAACAAAAAAAAAAATGCAACGTTATGAAAAAAGATTATTAACTTTTTTAAAACTTTTTAGGAACTTTTTTTTAATGCAATACTACAAATTTTCGAAAATTTTATATTTGATTAAAAATGAAATACCTTTTTTTTCTCTTTTTAAGCCTGATATTCCGATGTTTTTGCACACAACTCCTATCTTTTTAACCTCTTGCAAGCTGCACTTACTATGATTTTTTTTGATTTTTTACTATTTTCACTATTAATTTTCAATCTGAACACTAAAATCCTTTTTCACTATTTTCAAAACCTTTTTTATTTTTTAATTTATATTATAAAGTTCTTATTTTTGGGGTTTTTTCTTTATATTTTTTCTACCGTTTTCCACTTTTAACCGATTTTCGTTGTTTGACGAGTTGAAAAAACGCGGGGGTAACCTACGCACTGGTCTCTCAAGAACTAAATTGATACGAAAAGAAAAATGCAAACGTACCTTAGTGAAGAGATCGGTGTAATCAGGAGAATTGATGTATGTAAGTATGTGCGTGTTGAAATTGGATTTGATTGCTGATGAACTCTTGACGACTTCAATTAATGAAACAACTGGTTTCCTTTGGAATCTTTTCCTTGCGCTCCGGTTCGAAATGGACCAAAATGAGTGTGGGGGATCTTGGGGTGTTGGTTTGCTAGAAGAAGCCTAGTTGAATGGGGTGAAGAAAACCAGCTGAAATAATGATAAAATCTCAAGCTCGGAAAAGTTTGAGATTTTATGTTGGAATTAAAACAAAATGGTTAGGATTAGAAATTTTTCGGAGTTTTATTGTGCAGAATAGCAATCTTACCAAAAGGTTACAGGATTTATGCTTAGTGTTAGCGGTTTGAGGAATTACAGCAAAGTGACCGAGAAATCACCTTGCTAAAACTTAGGTCGAAAATAATACGAAGTCTATTTAGTACTTAATTTATTTAGATAAACGCCATCTGAAGGTGAGTGGCGAGCCATTTTCAGATGACGAAATTAGTGTTGCCATCTGGCATAAACACCATGTACTTACATAAATACAGCCACCATAAACAAAGCAAAGGTGTACATTGACTGTAACCAAATTGCAATGTTTACATTTTGTCAACATTCAACATTTTGTTATACTTAAGGGGCTGCATTAGAGCGGTTAAAAAAAAACTTTTTGATTTTTTCACGATGTGTCAGTGGATTACAATAGCCCTATATATTTAGACAAAACAACCCTTAAAGATTTTCATGAATTTTGAAAACTGGATTGCCGCCGCCTGTTTTAAGTTGCCTACCCATTTTCGAAAATATTAATTTAAAAAATGGTGCAGGCTAAAGAGGTTATCAAATTTTGCAACAAAGTGGGTACGCTTTTCGAACTATTATCGATCGAGGAATTTGAATCCGTGATCTGTTTTTCTTCTTCTTCTTTTTTTCTTATAAAAAAATTTAAAATTGCCCGGACAAAAATTAAAAAATGCCGATTTTCTACTTTCAAGTTGCAAAATCTTGATATAATATTTTACCGCCGATCTAGTGGTACATTATTTTTAATGTATCTTTCTTTGCTTAAGAGAAAACCGTAAACCGCATATCAATATCTTCTTTCAAAACCAAGATATCTGCATTTTTCTAAAATAATAGACCGAAATTCTTCGATTGGGCGTTGACATATACCAAGTGTATAACTAATGTTACCAACTATACGTACTTTGTAAGTATCATACTGATTTTCAGCTTCATATGCTTACTAAAACTCAATACTTATAAGTATACTTACTTTTAAGAATTATACTTATTTATGCTTACTTTTTGTTAATTTAATTATTTTAAAAACATATTGGAAGAGGTTTTAAAAATATATTAGGGTAATTCACGATCTTGTTGCATCGTTGCAAATGCGTTTTTGCAAGAGAAGATTTTTGTGAACACACCATATTGCAAATGCATATCAATGCCTTTTGTTTTTCTAAAAGCAGCTAATTTTGCATTTGCAACGATGCAAAGAGATCGTGTAACCCTATTGCAGAGATTCTTAAACTGTGGTCCGCGGACCCCTGGGGGTGCAGCCCAGCATCATGGTATAATCATATAAGGTAAAAGCAAATTGTCAAAAAATGAAATTGCAACACTGAGAGAGCAGTGCTGGAAAAGTCAAAATCATATAAAAGTAAAATAGTTGTTGTTGTTGACAAAATTATTACGTGTTGTTTGACATTTCCAGCACTCGAAAAAGAGGCAAAATTTTTCAGTGCAGTAACCATGTTAGTTAAATCATGCCCAGCATCTAACTCTTTCCACTCTTTGACAACATCATCAATTTTTGTAAATTTCAATTTAAGCCTACAAGGTGCAGCTTCAAATAAATTTAAAGTTGAAGATAAAATAGAAGCGATTATAAAAAAGTCGAATTATATTCAAATCGCATTCAAAAGTGTGTTTATGAGTATTTTCCAATACTCGGAGATTTTATAGAATTTTCTAATAAAGAGCTCGATAATGAAACGCGGCTGCTTTTTGTCGAACATTTAATGGCTCTAAAATGCAGCTTTCGGAAGTATTTTCCCTGTCCTGATTCTGGCGACGACTGTATCTGGGATACATTCAACACAGATATTAGTAAAGAGATGCTCGTGGATATCTCTTCCGAGATATCCACGATCAATAAAATTAAACTATTTAACTTTTAATTACTCCTAAAATCCGATTACCCTGCACTTGCAAATAAGGCACTCCAAAACTTGATTCCGTTATGTACGAAGTATTTGTGTGAACAGGCTTTTTCGGTACTATTATATATGTATGTTCTAAATAAAAAAATAGAAATAAGCTCAACGTAGAACCAGACCTGAGGATGAAATCTTCGAATATAGAGCAGGGTTCGGAAAATATCACTCACGAATGCTCATTTCTTACTTTTTCTCACTCACGCGAATTCTATTTTGTGATTTCTCGTGAGCTAGAGTTGTTGTTGTGTGTATTTATCAAAGTGTCATGCACTTCAATTGAAAACATCAAGTGAAAACTCACATTGCGTATCTCATTTGATGAAAATTACTCTTTGATAAATAGACAAAACAACAACTCTAGCTCACGAGAAATCATAAAACAGAATTCGCATGAGTGAGAAAGAGTAAGGAATGAGCATTCGTGAGTGATATTTTGCGTACCCTGCACACTGGTCGGAAATGCCAAAATTTTGGCATAAATACAAAAAAAAACTATGGATTTAAGAAAATTAGCTTGATTACCTTAATAGAATATAAAATTAAGCACCCAAATCCAATGTTCAAAAATTTTATGCTGCAACGCTGTTCTTTTTTGATAGCTTTGAAAGCTTACTATTTTTCAAACGAAAATTTAATTTTTTTTTTGTCGCACGACGTATACTTTTAATTAAGAATATTGGTAATTCTAATTACTTAGCACAATAAATTTTTACCATGGAAAATATAGCACAAGGTATGTAGAGTACAGGAGATAAGCCCAAGTTTATATTTTAATGTGCTGTGTCATTGTTTTTATGTGTTTTTGTTGCGTTGTTTTGAAGACGACCCTAACCTAAATGCTTCGTGTTTTGTGGAGTAAAAGTGGTGAGCTACTCACCCCTTCTCGCAACTAATAATGCAGTTTTGTACATTAAAATGTATATAATACGGGGCCATTTATAACTTTTGCTCATTTTTGCTCATTTCCGCAAAATTTTTAATTGTTTCAGTTAACCTGAAATTCAGTCATGCTGATATATTTGAAACATGTATTGAGGGTGGACGTAAAACTATTGCCAATTCAGATTGGATCTTCCAAAAAATGAATAAAAATCTTAATACAACTACAAAACAACAAATAAGCAAAAAAATTTGTAATTTTTCCACTTATATTAATAAGTATTTGCAAAAATGTAACGATATTTAAAAAAGAACATCAAAACTGGTCAAATCAATATAAAACTAGTTTGTAGATAGAACCATCGACTTTCGTGTTCGATATAGAAAAAAATTACGGAAGACTTCGAATCCGATTCGGATTGAGAATATATAAATCCATTTTCATTTGAATTAGAAGTAGAAGATAGTTAAATGACATTTATAAATTTATAAACGTTTTTGAATAAAGAATTTTTAATTTCTTGAAATCATTTACTTTAAGATGTAGTCCGATTTTGATCATATATAGCCATATATTTTAGGAGAGTATAAAACTTGCATACTTGTTCATGATTTTACTTACAAGTTAAGAGAAATCAATCTTTGTATACAAAATAAGGCAGTTCCCAATATTGGGTTACATAGGCGGTTAAGGTGGGCGTGGTCAGATCTTTCTGAATTTGTTTTTGTTCTTAAATATGACATTAATATTAAATGTGACAAATTATAACTCCATAACAACGTTTCTCAATATTGGATTATATGGGCGGTTAAGGTAGGCGTGGTCAGACCTTCCTGAAATTTTTTTTTGTCCTTAAATATGACATTACTACTAAATGTGTCATATTAGAGCTCTATAACTACGTTTCTCAATATTGGGTTATATGGGCGGTAAAGGTAGGCGTGGTCAGATCTTTCCAAAATTTTGTTTTATTCTTATATAGGACATTACTACTAAGCGTGCCAAATAAGAACTCTACAACTACGTTTCTCAATATTGGGTTATATGGGAGGTTAAGGTAGGCGTGGTCAGATCGTTCCAAAATTTTGTTTTATTCTTATATATGACATTACTACTAAATGTGCCAAATTAGAACTCTATAACTACGTTTGTCAAATTTATGCCAAAATTTTAGCATTTCCGACCAGTGTGCCCTGTAAGAAATTTTTTTCTAACAATACATACTTACTTATACATATTTTTAAATATTATACTTACTAATACTTACTTTTCAGTGTTCTTAGAAAAAAATATACATATTTTGCATTAACATGAGTTGGTAGCCTTATGTATAACTAAGTAATGTCGATTTTTTCTTTAAAAAAACACGTTTAATTCAAGAGTTCAAGGAAGAATCGTTTATTCAAAGTATGCTCCCTCGCTTTTCACACACTTTTCGCATCTTTCAAGCAATTTGTGAATTCCACGCCAATAGAATTCCTTGGGTTTTTCGGAAAACCAATTACCAAGCCAAATTTTCACATTTTTGTAGGAATCGAAGCGCTGCTCAGCGAGTGCGTGCCCCATCGATGCGAGCAAGTAGTAATCGGACGGGGCCAGATCTGGTGAGTAGGGCGCATGCGCGAGCACTTCCCAATTGAGTGCTTCCAACGTATCGCGAACCGATCTTCGATGCAATAACGACCTTCTTTTGAACCGTGCGAGCAAAATTTCACATGTGTTTTGGCGCCTTTCCATCTGCCATGTCTCGTAAATGTTTGGAAACGGCAGACTGGCTCACATTCAACTGCTCTGCGAGTTCTTTTCGCGTTTGGGAATCGTCTTCGTCCAATAACGCTTGCATTTCGGCGTCTTTCGCTCCAGAGCGTTCTTTGTCTTTGACATCGAAATCACAACTTTAGAATCTTTGAAACCATCTTTCACATGTTTTAGCAGTTGCCACTTGTTTACCGAACTGAGATTATGGAAGGAACACTTTTCCAAGCTGCTTGCTGGTGATGACTCTACCAATCCCGCCTTTGGAGAAATTTACCCGATGCCACGCGGTACGAGTTGTGATACAGCGACTTAAGAACAACAAAGCGGCCGGTGCTGACGGCCTGCCTGCTGAATTGTTCAAGACCGGTGGCGATGAGCTGATAGGATGTATGCATCAACTCATCTGCGAAATATGGCTAGCAGAAAGCATACCCGACGGTTGGAATCTCAGTGTCCTTTGTCCTATACTGAAGAAAGGTGACCCTACAATTTGCGCGAACTACCGGGGAATCAGTCTTCTTGTCATCTCATACAAGATCCTGTCGACCGTACTGTGTGAAAGACTTAAGCCGTTCGCCAACACACTGATTGGGCCTTATCAGTGCGGCTTTAGACCTGGTAAGTCCACCATAGACCAGATCTTCACACTACGTCAAATCCTGGAAAAAACCCACGAAAAACAGATAGATACCCATCATCTCTTTATCGATTTTAAGGCTGCTTTCGATAGCCCGATACGGGATTGCCTGTATGCCACCATGTCTGAGTTCGGTATACCTGCAAAGCTAGTGCGGCTTTGCAGAATGACGTTGAGCAACACATTCAGCTCCGTCAGGGTAGGAAAGGACCTCTCCGAACCATTTGATACCGAACGAGGTTTCAGACAAGGCGATCCACTATCCTGCAACCTCTTCAACTTTTTGATAGAAGGGGTGTTGCGAAAAGCCAGTGTACATCGTAATGGCACTATTTTCTACAAAAGTGTCCAGCTCCTTGCATATGCCGATGATATTGATATCATTGGACGTTGTAAGCGAGATGTTACTGCTGCGTTTTCTGCTATCGAAAAAGAATCAGCGAAGGTGGGTTTAACGGTGAACGAGGGCAAAACAAAGTATATGCTGTCCACAAGCAGGGAGACGCGGCGCATTGGATCCAACATTGCTGCGAACAGCTATATTTTCGAAGTTGTCAAGGAATTCACCAATCTTGGCACCGCCGTGAACACCCAAAACGATATCAGCTTGGAGATAAAGCAAAGACTCACTCTTGCTAATAGTAGTAGTAGTAGTAGTAATAGATTTTATTATTAATTCATTATACAAAAAATTCAAAAAGTATATATAAGTAGATGCTAAATTAACAATAGATATAAATAAGTATATTATTAAAAATAACAAAAAAATTTAAAGCTATTAATTAACCTAAAATTCATGAATAAGAGAATTAATAAATCTGCATTCTGTAAATCAAAAAGATTTAATATTGAAGGCAGGTGTTACTACGGTCTCAGTAAGCAATTGAGTGGTAGAGACCTCTCTCGCCCGACAAAACTGACTCTACAAGACGCTCATCTTACCCGTGCTACTCTACGGTGCAGAAGCATGGGTTGTGTCGCAGACCGATGCAGCCACACTTGGGGTGTTTGAGAGAAAAATTCTTCGCAAAATCTTCGGTCCTGTTCGCGTCGGTGACGACTACCGTATTCGAATGAACCATGAACTGTACGAGCTCTACGATGACATCGACATAGTCAAGCGCATCACTATCCAACGTCTGCGCTGGCTGGGACATGTTGTGCGTATGGACGAAGAAGCTCCGGCGAAAAAGGTGTTTGATGCGGAAGCCGCTGGGCGACGACGGAGAGGAAGACCATGCCTCCGATGGAAAGACCAAGCCGAGGAAACCCTATCCACGCTTGGTGTGACTGATTGGAGAAGGCGCGCGAGAAGCAGAGGCGCCTGGAGAGAGCTCTTGAGGTCGGCCGTAACCCGGTAACGGGTTGTTATGGCCACCCAAGTAAGTAAGTACTTGTTTACCGAAAGCTTCAACAAGCATTCGGTGCGATTCCGCGGCTGTTTTCTTCAAATGAAAACACAGAATTAACATTTTCCGCGATTGCTCTTTATTCCGACATGTTGACTGCGCTGAGAGTAACACGATAATGACCCTCGATTAGCGCGAAACTTTGGTGGTATGAAAGTTAAGGTTGACTCTTCACACTGTCAAAGTTCCATGACATTCGATAAATATTCCGGCTTGGGTAACATCTAAATGTTCGAACCGACATTACTTAGTTATACTTCTGGTATACATACATATTAAGCTGATTCAAATTTTTTTTGAAATTTTTGAAAATCTTAGAAAAATCTATAGAATAGTTGAATTATGCCAGGTCTGTTAATTTAGAAAAATGTAGATATCTTGGTTTTGAAATAAGATAATGATATACGGTTTACGGCATTCTTTTAAGCAAATAAAATTACATTAAAAATATTGTACAAAATGATCGGTGGTAAAATAATATGGGCCGATTTTGCAACTTGAAAGCAGAAAATCGGTATTTTTTGTTTTTTCCGGTCAATTTTAAATTTTTTTATAAGAAAAATGGAAGAAAAAGAAAATCTAATCACGGATTCAAGTTTCTCGATCGATAATAGCTGTTTAGCTGCTTAATATGTATGCATAAATGTATGTCAACGCCGAATATTAATTTAGAAAAATGCAGATCTTGGTTTTGAAAGAACATATTGATATGCGGCTTACGGTTTTCTCTTAAGCAAATAAAGGTACAGTACAGTCACGTTAATCCGGACACTCGCTAATACGGACTTTCCAGTAATCCGGACATCTCTACGATTCGGACATTTTTGAAATTTTGCCTCTACTATTCGGACAATGCTAATTCAAAGTATGTTTTGGTTAGCAAATAGACTGTGGCTTGCACGAACAAGACAACTTTGATTTTTTCAAATTTATTTCGTTAAGTTACGGGGCTCTTTTTGAGTACATGTTCATAGTCGTGAGTTTTTGCAGGTATTTTGTTTATTTAAAATTTGTGGATTTTTTTCAGTCATTTTATTCCTTACTCATATGATTACAATTCCTTTATAAAAACATTAAAAAAATGAATGAAATACAATTATAAATATGCATTCTACATATAATTTATATAATAATTATTGAGCTTTCTGTATTCCGGACAAATCCAGTTATCCGAACATACCCCGAAACTATATGTTCGGATTAGCGCGACAGTACTGTACATTAAAAAAAATGTACCACTAGATCGGCGGTAAAATATTATATCAAGATTTTGCAACTTGAAAGTAGAAAATCGGCATTTTTTAAATTTTGTCTTGGTAATTTCCAATTTTTTTATAAGAAAAAAAGAAGAAGAAAAAAAACTTATCACGGATTCGAATTCCACGATCGATAATAATTCGAATAGCATACCCACATTGTTGCAAAATTTGATAACCTCCTTAGCTTGCACCATTTTTTAAATCAATATTTTCGAAAATGGGTAGGCAACTTAAAGCAGGCGGCGGCAATCCAGTTTTCAAAATTTATGAAAATCCTTATGAGTTGTATTGTGCAGACATGTAGGGCTATAGTAATCTACTGACACATCGTGAAAAAATTAAAAAGTTTTTTTTTGAACCGCTCTAGGCTGCATACATAAACTACACAGGCCCACAAAAAAATGTTGGTGCTCTGAGTCTTGGATGTCAATATGGTACTTTCATGTATTTTTCCCGCTGAAACCGAAACCCCTATACGTCAGAATTTTAAGATATTCTAACCTAAAAGTGCAAATTTCACTCTACAGACGGTCTTCCATCTTTTACACCTTGCGGCTAAACCGTCAAAAATATTCAAGTTTCTCGCACCAAAATTGTCCTAAAACTATATTCTCATAATAAAAAACCTGTTATTTCTATATTGCCGATAAAAGGGTTAAGAATATCACTGAAATTCGTATTCAGATTGTTAATGTTTTCCCCAAATTTCTTAATTTTATCGAAAAGAATCGACGGGGAAAGGATCCTGCAAGATGGACAGTACCAATGCATTCCAGAACGTTCAGAACATAAAAGATCTGCAATGGATCTTGTAAGGTTTACACAAAAACCACATCTCTTCACAGAGACCTGCACAGGAAAACATACCATTCAATATATTGAGTTTTGACCTGATCTCTTAGAGAGCAAGCTAATCAATTTTCAAAAGAGAAATAATCCATCAGGAAAACAGTTGGATGAAAACAAAACGCTTAATATTTTCAATATTACTCCCATTAAGCGACAACAGCAATATCTCTAAGGTTTGTTACCTTATCTATTTACTCAATACCGCTTTAATCGGAGATTTTTTAAACTGCTATTTTTTCTCGAATTAAATTTGGTAACTTATCTCTGAATAATGCAACACATAAAATCAATTATGAATTGTTCATGTAGAAAATGGAGAATACTATTTACCTCTCCTCTAACTGTATGCTTTTATATGCGAAAGCGTCAGAAGAACTTTTTTTTAAGTTCACTTAGTGCAACTATTGGATCGAGTTCAACTATTTGTATAATTTAGATTTCATAAAAGTTTCCATAAAGGTAAATTTGAGAGGAAATATTTTTTTGATTGAATTATTTCAATAAAACAAACGTCAAACGTAGTCGAGTTAACTTCGTTAATCTGAGAAATTTCTCCGATAGCGGATTACACGACATAACTTATCGATGCTTGTGACTAATCGGCGATTCAGACCAAATCGCAGCATAATCTGCGATTTAATTGAGATAAATTAACAGGCCTAAGAGATTTTAACTCAAGCTTTGTAAACAGACAAAGAAAAAAAAGAAACCAAAAAAAAATTATCTTAATTTTCTTATGGTTTTGTTTTTTGTTTAGCTTGTAATAAATAACTAATTGAGGCGTCCAGTTGCAAAACCGGCCAAGTGCAAAAAAATAAAATTTTGAGATATTCTCATATATCAAAATCTGGATCATGCTTTATCATTCTACTATGTTTTTAGATTAAAAAAAAATTTTTTGACAGATATATAAAATTTTTTAAATTTATTTTGATGATATGGTTTCAAAACCGGCCAAGTGCAAGAACTTGGTTTCAAAACCGGCCAAGTGCAAGAACTTGGTTTCAAAACCGGCCAAGTGCATGAACTTGGTTTCAAAACCGGCCAAGTACATGAACTTGGTTTCAAAACCGGCCAAGTACATGATAAAATTTTTTTTGTTCAATTTAGCTGAATTTTTGTTGTGAACCTATATATGGGTATTTCCACAGAATGATATGCGGAATTTGTTGCTGTAAGGATACTTTCCTTGTTCTTTGAAGTATCCCGGAGGTATTCACTCCATAAGTGACAACTAATCGAGGCGGTTGACTCCGAGTCACTTTGGGTCACTTGGAGTCACCAAGGTGAGTGCAAATTGTAATTTTGTGGTTTGCGTGCGATTTTTAAAGAATTCCACTATAACACCTATAGCCACGTTTGTACAAGAAATTATCGCAAATAAGTTACGTTTTGCGGTGCGTGCGATTTTTGAATTTTAGTGGATTTGTTTAAAATTAAGTATATCGTCGTCCTCTGAAGACAGGAAGCAATGTAACGAAATCAGCAAAAATAAAAATAGAATCACACGCACCGCAAAACGTAGTTATGTGCGATAAGCTCTTGTTCCAACGTGGCTTATAGGTATGATAGACCAATTCTACAAAAATCGCACGCAAACTACAAAATCGCGATTTTCACTCACTTCGGTGACTCCAAGGGACCCAAAGTGACTCGGAGTGAACCGCCTCGACGAGAAGTCACTTATGGAGTGCCTACCTCTGGGATACTCCAAAGAACGAGGAAAATATTCTTAAAGCAATAAAATCCAAAAATCGCACGCACCGCAAAACGTAGTTATGTGCGACAAGAGTTTGCACTAACGTGGCCTATAGGTGTTATAGTGGAATTCGTTAAAAATCGCACGCAAACTACAAAATCTCGATTTTCACTCACCTCGGTAACTCCAAGTGACCCAAAGTGACTCGGAGTGAACCACCTCGATGAGTAGTCACTTACGGAGCGACTACCTCCGGGATACTCCAAAGAACGAGGAAAATATCCTTAAAGCAATAAAATCCAAAATTCGCACGCATCGCAAATCGTAGTTATGTGCGATAAGCTCTTGTACCAACGTGACCTATAGGTGTTATAGTGGAATTCGTTAAAAATCGCCGCAAACTACAAAATCTCGATTTTCACTCACCTCGGTGACTCTTACAATATTTCTCACGTTTACATAATATTTCAATTGAATTGTATTCAAAACTAGTCAAGTTCCAGGCCTTGAAATCAAAACCGGCCAAGTGCAGTACTTTGGTATCAAAACCGGCCAAGTGCAGTACTTTGGTATCAAAACCGGCCAAGTGTAGTACCTTGGTATCAAAACCGGCCAAGTGCACTTTTTTTCAAACAAATCTTGTTGAATTCTGTAGCAAAACCGGCCAAGTGCAAAATTGTTTCCTCAAAAACATCGGCAGATGAAACTAGAAAAGTCTGATCTAACGTGTTTTGAGTAAGAAATTTTATAAGCTATTATGTGGGAAATACTTTTTTATTTTTCAATGAACATAGATGAAGATAAACGTTTTTCGTTGTTTTTTCAAAAGTAAGAAAAAGGCACTTTGCCGGTTTTGCAACTGAGCGCCTCAATTAATACAAAATTATGACGAGACATATAGAAATTCATGCAGTTTGCTGCCGTGCTGCCGATATAGAAACTGTTCTACATTTTATCCGGCAGCAAAGCAGCAAAATATCAGTGTTGCATTCAAGTTGCCAAATAATGAAAATATTTGTTTTTGTTAATTAATAATCCAGCAGCAAAGCAGAAAAATATCAGTGTTGCATTCATGCTGCCGTATCATGAAAATATTTGTTTATTAATTTTTTGTAATTTATCCAGCAATAAGAATGAAGCTATAGCAACAATTTTCTTTTTATATAAAACGTAAGTTTTTATTTTGACTTGTTTGTTTGTTTGCAGTATTTGAAGTTCTGACAGCTTTTGCTGCTGCTGCCCCAATTGTGTTCCGAACTTTATAATCGAAGAAAGACAAAACTACCTAAAGTTCGGAACACAATTGGGGCAGCAGCAGCAAAACGCTCTGTGGAACACAATTGGGGCAGCTGCAGCAAAAGCTGTCAGAACTTCAAATACCGCAAACAAACAAACAAGTCAAAATAAAAACTTGCGATATATTCAAAAAGAAAATTGTTGCTATAGCTTCATTCTTATTGCGGGATAAATTACAAAAAATTTACAAAAACAAATATTTTCATTATACGGCAGCATGAATGCAACACTGATATTTTGCTGCTTTGCTGCCGGATAAAATATAGAACAATCTCTATATCGGCAGCACGGCATCTGTCTCTTTCTTACTCCCATTGTTCTCTATAATTTTCATGTCGACAGATTTTGCTGCGCTGCAGTCGTGCTGCTGCTGCTCCAATTGTGTTCCGAACCTAACTTTTCAAACAAAAATATAAACTATTTCAAAAACTGAAACTCGCTTGAGAAAAAAATCTGCCATTTATTTTTTCTGATTTTTCGTTTTTTCCATGTGAATTGTAATAGTGAGTGACTTGAGTGCTTTTGCCCTTATCGTTTTCATATGAGGAGCAAATTCAAAGGGTATTGGCCATTTACCCTCCCGCGGTCACGAGCTATGAAACGTGCCATCATTCGTCCCGCCGTGCACTTGCTGATTTCTATGCGCTGGTTCGTTTGAATATGCAAGAGACCCAGTCGGAATCAAACGTGCAAAAACAAAACAAATGTGCGCAAATGAGTTGCGCAATGCCAGTTGTGAAAATTTCAGGTCAAAGACATTATTTCCGCGAAAGGCAATTTTTTACGCATGTATTATTGACTTGTAAAAAAAATGAGAGACTAAAAAAACTGCTCTTGCGTGCATCATTGTTGTAAAAAAAAACTCATATTCATGGAAGAATAGTTTTAATTCTCGGAAAAGTACTTTTTATTTTTATTGATGAATTTTGAGTTTAATAATTTTTTGTGTAGCCATGCGATGCTTTCGCAGTTTATTTATTTATTTACATCAGTGATGCACGAATTTCTACTGGGTAATGTTTTCTTTAAGTGAAAAACACAAAACACATTTATACTCATGTTTTTTTTCGTTGAAATTCGCGCACACATTTATACACATATTAGCTCGAAATTTTTGTTGTAAACGTCAGCGCGCTGTCGACTTTTGGGCACCTCAGTTGGCCATCCCTAATCTATATTACAGAGTTACTTTTTTATATTGACCTGCATTATTTAAATTAAAGCAAATTTCAAAGATTCACCCTTTCTTCTTATTTCAGGTGTGCTTTCTACAACTGCAAGGAAACTGGATAGAGAAAATCAATCAGAACATATCTTAGAAGTAAGTTTAACACAATAAACGCCTTATTCATACACTTAGGCTAGAAATAAATAATGCATACTTGGTGCCAACGAACTACTCATATTCTCAAGAACGGTACTCGATCTTTTCACTCTTAAATTAAGTTAATAGTACGGGAGGCAGTGTTGCATTTTGCGAAGCAATTTTCTCCCGCTTAATTTTTTTTGCAAATGATAGTTTAAGTATAGCTCATAACCGAAATAAGCGTCTGTCGCCAGAATAGTGGTGGGCCTGGTTGTGAGAGGCCGACAAAAAAAGTTTTGCGCAATAACTCGAAAAGTAAGCCACAAGCAGAAAAATATATTAAGACCAATGTTGTAGAGGAGATAAAAACACAACGATTTCAGGCCTGAAAAATTTCCGTATGACAAAATTCGACCCACTTTTCATAGTCTTAAAATTATTAATGACCATCTTAATTTTCGAAAAAATATGGATTTTCTTGAAAGTCTTAAATTAACATTACTTGTTTGAATCCGAGAACCGCATTTTTCGCCCAAAATAACTATTTTTGCTCAAAATTGCTGAATTTACCGGAAACCTTAAAACGGTGAAAAGTGGGCCAAATATTGTCGTTTGGGATTTTCTCTGGCATGAAATCGATGTGCGTTTTTTTTCTCTAAAACATTGGTCCTAACATACTTATTGCGCAAAATTTTTTTTGTCGCCTCTCACAACCATGCCCACCACTATTCTGGCGGCTGACACTTATTTCGATTGTCAGCTATGTATGTATACTTAAACTATCATTTGAAAAAAAATTAAGCGGGAGGAAATTGCTTCTCAAAATGCAACGGTACTTCCCGTCATAAGCTGGACGAAATTGTAATCGAATCGAACAATATTAATTATACACCACACTAAGGGTATATTCACTTTGTCGTTCTTTTGTAAGGGGGGTGTGGTAGGTATATAAAAGTATATAAATTTTTCATCAACGATACTTACCTATTTGTATGTGGAAATAATGCTTACGAAAAAACTAAGAAAGAAAGAAGTTTGGTACACATTACACTTCTCTAAGTGTAGCTCGTGGAAATGGACGAAATTGGATCAGAGACGTGCCCACTGCCCATAGAGGGTTGCTAAGTGGACGGATTTGATGCGGCTAAGCTCGGAACTTCATGTCAAAGCCGGGCGCACGGTATGAATTGAAAAATTTCTGAAAAAACAGGGTATTGGATGATTTTTATTACATGTTCTTACATTTATTTTTTATTGAGCAAAAAAAAAAGTTCATCAAGTTCTTCCAAAAAAAATTTCCTTTTCACTATTCGAAAGATTTCAGAAAATCCCAATATTCTTTCTTTTCAATTTAGCAACCCTGTACCCATACAAATAAAACATTTAAAAACTCTATATTGAACGATTTATTTGATGTAGTGTAGCTAAATTTCTCACAAATACTAAGAATAACTCATTAGCTCATTAAGCTCTGTTGAAAAGGTTGGAAAATTTTGACAAGAGAGTGTGGGAACTCTCTTACAAGAGAAAATTTCAAAAAGCTGAGAGAATATTTAAGGTAATACATACCACCAAATTTCACACAAACAGTAGGAATGTTTTGGATAGGCCCTGAACAAAAATGGGATAAATTTCGACAAGAGAGAGAGAGCGTACAAGCAAACAATTCAAAGCGTTATACTAAGAGAATTGTCCAATTATGGAACCAAATTGCACACAAATATAAGAAATATTTTTTTTTGGCATAAGAGAAAGTTGAAAGAAAGTGAATAGACGCGTTTATAAGTGCTGATAAGTAAATCGTGTTTTTTGATTGAATTGTACAAGTAAAAATAACATAAAATTTCAAATTGACAAATAAACATTTTCTATGTTAAACTTTGTAAAAATATTATTAAATTCATAACAAATCCACTGAATTTACACAAGACAAAATTTGCAAATTTTTAATTTATGTCCACAATGCCAAACATGACATTAAGAAAAGCAGCAGTTAAGCAGCAACAACAACAACAGCTGCAAATGGCGCGAAACTCTCTCTCACTAAACATAGAGCAGGAGGAGAGTCCAAAAAGTGCAAATTGGATGAAGCAGTGGGAAGAAAGGTTGACTAAACTTGAAGAGAACATTGTCCAGCAGCTAACTAACAATATTAAAGACATTGAGAACAGAATGATGCAGAAAATAGGTGAAATGACTGGTGAAATTATAAATATTAAACAAACGGTTAGAAAGATGGAGAAGCGAATATCAGCTGTGGAAAAGAAAGATGATAACAAAGAGACCCAGTACCTTAATAATGAAATAGACTCGATGCGCTCGCAACTAGATAGGTATGAAAATGATGTGGTTTCTACTGATGTTGTAATTAATGGAATTCCGATTTTTGATAAAGAAGAACTTGGCCAAACATTTGAAAAAATATGCCAAGCTGTGAATATTCATCCACCACGGTTGCGTGAAATATTTCGCATGCAGAATACTTAGAGCAAACGTGCTCCAATCTTAGTCAAACTGCAATCGCGTCCTTAGGACTATTGCTGTTTTTTGTAAAACAAATAATAAAAAATTAATTTCGCTATCAGACATCGGTGTAAGCAGCAACGGCAGTGTGTATGTACACGAAAGTTTAACTAAAAAGAATAGAGATTTAATGCACTATGTCACTCAACTGAAGCGCCAAAAACTACTGACGTCGGTTTTTACTTTTCGTGGCAAAATTTATGTTCGTAAACTTGCAAACACAGAACCCGAGGAAATCATCAATAAAGAGAGCGTTGATCTTCTTATGCACAGAACCAAATGTGCAATAAGTAAAATGATAAAAATGACAACAAATTCCACATATGTAAACACAGCAAAATCAATTTTGTGTCTATGCAATATTTTTAAACTTCAGCAACATTTTTATGGCAAAGTCATGCATATTTTTATTATTTTAATTAGCTTTTTATTATTTTTTAGATCAAACTTTTATTTTCTTTCTTTCTTTTTAACCTTTACTTCCAAAAATTTTGTAAACCGCATTATATGCACTTGGGTTGTTTTATATGGTGTTGGATAGTTCTGTAGTTGGAAACAGCACTGACGATGTTCCTTTTAAATTTATTTTTGATATTGTCAGCAAAAATCATTCTGGTTTTCAGGTGTGCCATCTAAACGCGCGTAGCTTAAATAACTCTAAAATTGATTATTTGAACTATTTGTTTTTGAATACCAATGTTGATATTGTATGTGTTAGTGAAACTTGGTTCAAGGTGGATATGGACGACGGTGCATGCTTGCTGAACGGATTTGAAGTAGTGAGGAGGGACAGAAACACTGGTACTAGGGGTGGAGGCATTGCCATTTATTATCGCAAAAATTTTCGCGGCAATATTATTTATAAGTTTGGAGATAGTGACCCGGTAGAGTATCTTTTAGTCGAAATATCTGACCAGTTAACTAAATGTCTTGTAGCTTGCGCTTTTAATCCTAGCAAGCTTTTCGACCTTGATCCTGCTTTCTCGATTGTATCTGAAAAAGCACTCGCATATGAGCACATAATTTTTTGTGGTGACCTCAATGTTGATTTGCTTATCAATGACGTTAGATCATCGGCACTACTCGATAAAATATCCTCATCTGGACTTAATATTGTTAACAATAATCCTACTCGTTTTGCCCCAAATTGTAAAGCCAGCCTTTTGGATATTTTCTGCGTATCAGATATATCTAATGTTGTGCCTCTGGCCACACATGCTCTTTTTATGCTATAATGTACCATTTAATAAGAAAAATGTGGCTGAGGAATTTTCTTTTAGGGACTATAGATCGTTGGATTTCGCAAGTCTCTCTCATGAAGCGTATCTTCTTCCATGGAATGATATCTGCTTTTTTTTCGGACATGAAATATAAATTGAATTATTTTAATTCGATGGTTAAATATCTTTTTGATAAGCTTGTACCTCTTAAGACCAGTAAAAGTAGGCCTAAAAAGCAACCCTGGTTCACAAATGAAGTAAAAATGGCCATTAAAAATAAGAATCTACTTTACTCTCGTTGGAAGCGTTACCCCTCTAGGAATAAGTGGGACTCCTACCGTATATCAAGAAATCATGCTAGTCTAATTACGCGTAATGCCAAAAAGAACTACATTTGCTCGAAGTTTGACTTCAGTCTACCCTCGAAAACTTTGAACATTAATAATTTTTTCACACAGTATAACGTTCAACGTGATCAACCAATTCATAAGTTTCCTTTTAAAGTAGTTTCTGAAACTAATGTTATTAAATGTTTTGCAGCCTTAAAGTCCAATGCTGCTGGTAATGATGGTATTAGCTTAAGATTTTTAAAATTACTACTCCTATACATAACTCATATTATTAATTTTTCTATAACTGCTTCAGTATTTCCAGATGATTGGAAAATAGCAAAAATAATACCGGTTCCTAAAATACCTGCTGCCATGATGCCAATGGACTTTCGTCCAATTAGTATTTTGCCTACTTTGTCAAAAGTTTATGAAAAACTCCTAACCGCCCAAATAGTGGAACACTTTAACTCAAACAATCTCTTGACCGACTTTCAATCGGGTTTTAGAGCTGGTCACAGCTGTGCAACTGCTCTTCTCAAAATTATAGAGGACATAAGACCTGCATTTGATAGGGGTGAAATTACAATTCTGTCATTGCTGGATTTTTCAAAAGCATTCGACACCGTAGATCACACCATACTTCTTATAAAACTCAAAAATTATTTCGGCTTCTCTGAAAGTGCAGCCAAACTTTTAAATAGTTATCTTTGCAATCGCTCTCAATTTGTTCAATGCAATAATAAACAGTCCCTCTTAAAAAATCTATACTCTGGAGTGCCACAAGGATCTATTATTGGCCCCATTTTATTTAGTATTTTTATTAATGACATTGTTGTGGTACCCGGTCATGACCCCAATGGTCATAATCCCCAAAATGATTTTAGGCATTATGTCCGTTTTTTTTCCGGTCATAATCCCCATTTTTTTTGGGGACTATGACCACTTCTAAGAACGGACGTAATCCCCAAAAACATGAGGACATAAGGCCAAATAGTTTTGGGTGCTTATAACAAAATAAATGAATTTTCAAAAAAAAATTTCACATAATATACTAACTTCTATTTAGAATTACTGTGGGTAGCGATGCTGGTGTTGGATATATTATAGACTGATCCGCGGCCGAAGGCCGCCGCGAAGCCGGTATCGGATTTTTGGGAGTTTTAAATCCTGAGCTGCGGCCGTAGGCCGCCCACTTACCCTAACTTTTCTGTAGAAGCGTTGTTGGACATATGCGAGGATGTAATCCTTGTCCGAAGGCCGCCCACTCTTGTATTTTCAAGCAAAACGAATGTGGTCATAACACCCATGGGTGTTACGTCCATCGTTATGAGTGGTCATTATCCCTAAAATTTTTTTGGGGACTATGACCGTTTTTTAGGTGGACATAACGCCCAAAACTTTTTGGGCATTATGACCATTGGGGTTATGACATAGCACCCATTGTTGTATATTGTTGCTGACGATGTCCAGATTTATTGTTCGAGACCTATTGGGCTTTGTGAAGACCTAATTTTTAGAATTAATGAAGATTTTGAAGCGATCTCCTTGTGGCCACACCAAAATAATTTAAATCTTAATGCCAGCAAGACTAAATCGAAAATTATAGCACACCATCGCGTTGACTACGAATCTATTCCTTCTCTTTTCCTGGAAAGTACTCCTATTAGCTATGAGGATCCATTTACTAGCTTGGGATACAAATTAAATTCGAATCTTAGCTGTGCTTCTCATATTAATTCTACGGTAAGTAAAATATATTTTATACTCAGAAAACTATGGTCGTCGGCTTCATTCGTACCGCAGAATGTGAAACTGCGATTAGTGAAGTCTCTAATAGTACCTCTTATCTCTTTTAGTTAGCTTGTGTGCTGTCATCTAGATTATTCATCTTTACAAAAGTTACAAAAGGCAGTCAACAACTCGGCTAGATATATATTTAATAAGGGCAGATTTGATCATATTTCACAGTTCTCGGTAAAAATACTAAATTGTACTCTTCCAAATTTTTTAAAAATGCGTAAGCTAATATTCTTCCATAAATTTATTCACTTTAAATCTCCAAATTATTTATTTACCAAATTGCAACCTTCGCAATCTGCAAGAGGATTTAATTTTATATTGCCACGTTTCAATCTCACTGTATCGTCTAAAATGTTTTTCGTCAGTGTTGTTAAGCTTTGGAATTCCTAAGTGCTTTAAAGTTGCGGTCCTTAACTATCTAAATAATCATTAATTAATAATTTTGCAGAAATTCTTTTAAACTTTCACTGTACCCATAAATTGCTATTTATTTAATACTATAGTCTATAACTTGCAATCGCTGTTATTTTTATATTAATTTTTTTTTTTTTTTATTTATATTAATTTTATAGTAAATTATTATAATTAACATTAACATTATCATTATTTTTTATCTTTATTATTATAATTAGTTTTTAATATATAATTTTGAAATATTGTATCTGCAATTGTGCCTAAAAGTCTAAGTCTTAAGCACTTTATAATAATTAAATAAATTGAAATTGAAATTGAAGAGAGTGCGGGTATTTGGACGAAGGAGCATGGCATTTCCGTTACGGGCATCATTTTCAAAACTTTTTATTGAGAGCTATTTAATTAAATGTTACCAAATTCAATGTGAGTACGTTTATCAAACCAGCAACATTTAGCGTGGTGAAAGAAAGACAAGTATAGAAATTGTATTTCATTATGTATGTGCGCGTCTTTGTTCGCATTGAGAATGAGAGCGAAAGCGAGAGAATATAATTTGAATATTCCGTTGTTTTTCTTCCACTGCATACATACACACATTAACTTCCCATTGAACGATTTGTTATGCTTACATGCTTGTTTCTTTAATTTTTTAAGTAATTTTAAAACTTTAATAATTTTAATTGGAGATTGAGACCAAGCATCTATGGAATATGTATAACTAAACAAATTTGATCAAAATTGATCCATTAGATTTTGCGTGATGCGCGAACATTGAAATTCATGTACATCGGCCATACTTTAAATAACTGCACTCTTCGTTTTTTTAACTTTTTTAACATAATTTTTGATTAAAATTTTTTTTAAGAGAATGTTTCTCAAAATATCTTCGATATAACATCTTTTTTTCTTTGATTTTTTTATATGTTATTCTTCAATCAATCACTTTGAAGAATGCATCTACTTTCAAGTGAAAATTCCCGAAATAACTTTGATCCATTTTTTTCTCAACGGAATATTGTACATTAATATTTTTAACAATTATATATTTTTTTTTCGTTTTTCGATCGGACAGAGAAGGCTGTTTTTCATTAACATTTAATAAATAAACATGTTTTAAACATTGAAAAATACATTATTTAAAATTGAAAAAAAATCTCATTTATACTCTATTTCAATACGAATCGAACACCGTTAAATTTATAAAAATTATCGAATCCGTTCAAAAGTTATAAGCTTTTGAAAAAATTTTGTCCCCAAATTTCAATTGCCTATACATAACAACAACAAAAAAAATTTTAAAAAAAATCACTTCATATTTTAATTTCTAGCACATACCACTATCTAAATAACAAAATTTCATTAAAAAATAAAAATATTTTTTTAAAAGTGGCCTAGTTCGTAAATTCTGACCCAGATGAATATTCATTTAATCAATATATTCTTTTTCATAGGTGTCAATAACAGATAATGGACAGCCACCACTTTCATCTACTACAAGGATAGTTATTGCTGTTGATGATATTAATGATCATAGCCCAGAATTCGACCAGAGGTTCTATAAAGTACAAGTTCCTTCAACAGTGGCTGTCAATGAGTCTATGTTTCAGGTAATTTTAACTATTAATATTTCAAACAAAATTGTCTCCATAACTTTTAAAATTAGATGAGTGCAGATCAAAAATTATATTGATAGAATTTTGAATTTTCCAAATTTCATTAACATGTCGCGAAATGAGTGATGAAAAGAAGATCGTGCCCCGACATGATTCTGCTCATAAAATATATTCTTGTCCATTTAATTTTATCGGTGCTTACAGGTCTTAGCTGTCGATGATGATACCGGCGAAAATGGTCGTATAACATATAGCATAAGATCTGGGAAAGGAAAGCCGAAGTTCCGTATAGATTCAAGAACTGGAATTGTTTACGCTGCAAAGCCTTTTGAACCGGATACAGAGTTTGATTTAAATATTCGAGCAGAAGATAATGGACAACCTAAGAGAAGTCATGCAGCTAGAATAAACATTGTGGTTATTCCTATAGCAAATAACTCAGCACATCCTCCAATTATTAAATCAATAGATACTCTAGTTGATGTTACCGAAAGTGATCGTCCGGGATTTCTAGTTACTCTTATACAGGCCTCAGATGAAGACGATGACCATCTTTGGTATAATATTGAAGGTAAGTAAGAAGAGCTGTGTACGCTTTAATATAACGGACTTTTATTTGCCTTTAAGCAATATTTACACCAGGGATGATATTGGCATATATGTAAAAGGGTCACAATTTGAACTAAAATAGGGCTTTTTTACATAAATTGGGCTTCTGTAAATCAAATCGTATATGTGTAACCATTTATATTATAAAAAAATTGTTTCCTTTTAAAAAATTTATTTTGTTTAAACTTAATTGTAAATATAAATAAATAGTAAAATACATAGTAAAAAAAAACCAATAAAAAATAATTTCAAGAACTAAATAAGAAGTTTATCACATAAATGCTTATTAATATAAACAAAAGTAAATAACCGTGTGATTAGTAATTCAATATTGAAGATTTTCCATTTTTATATACAGAACAGAACTTATTTTACTGAGACCGATTTCAAATCACTTTATAAAAATTTACAGCAATATTACTTGAAAACTTAGTCTAGGATCGCTACGACTCAATTTCTTAGTTCAATATCAGAACTTCAGCTTAAAATACCAACCATTTTACTAAGAATCGAAACTTAAATCCCTTCTTTTTTTTTTTTGAAAATACACTAAATCCGAATATTCGTTCTCAGCGCATATTTTGTGTAGGTGTTTCATGAAATGACTGATTGCTGCAATATTCATTATTATTTTTAATCCAAATTTCTACAAAAATGTTCTCCAAGAGTTGAAGAAAAAGTTGTTATTGATGATCAAAAGTAAACATTTTTAAAAAAAGAGTTGTTCTTATAATTTAACTTTTATAAATTAAATCGAACATAAAAAGTTTTATTTTTGAAGATGTTTTATAAAAGTCTGAAAAAAATTTTATTCCAAAAAGTAAAAACTTTTTTTTTAGTCTTTTGAGACTGCTGCATTATAAAATAAAAGTCTCAAAAGACCCTTAAAACTAAGTTTTCAAATAAGTCTTTAAAGACATTAAAAAATATTCTTAAAAAAAAACTTAAAAAATAGTTTATTGAAAGAATTATTTTCAGGCTCTGGTCTAATTATAATGTACAAACAAATTTGGGCTCTAAGCAAAATGGCCCCAAAACGATAAGATTATGAAATATTGCTCCACCACCTAAAATGATATTTAGCCCAAAAAAAAACCCCAAATTTTTTGATTTAAAAATTATGATTTTATCATACATTTCCTTGTGGCTATATTTTGAGAAGATTTCCGTTCATTGAAAGGAGATAAAAGGCCCACAGGGAAATCATATTTTTAAAAAATAGCTCTTTTTATGATAAAATGATTTTCCCTTGTACGAAATGTTGTTTTTAACATTCAGTACAAGGCCAAACCATTTTATCATAAAAAACCGAGATAAATGGTCATATATGCATATTAAAAAAAAATTTTTCCATATATCCAATATAAATGATCAGCAGCCCCACACAAAAATAGGAAAACTGGCACAAAAAAAGATAAGAAAAATGGCCCAATTTTGTAAGATGTAACAAAAATTTACTATAAAAAAGTTACATATCTAATACAATACTGTGATTTCATGTCTTATGTTGTGGTAGCACTGATTGCACAAGGTGCATTGAAATTAAAACATCAAATGAAAAAATTATATCCCAGTCGACAATCACTTATCCTAGTAAGCTTTCCTCTTGTGATTATTTTTCGGTAAAATTTTGCAAAAGGGCCAAAAATGAATAAAAAGGGCCAAGGGCTCAAAAAAGCCCTAAAAGCCCCCAAATATCATCCCTGATTTACACTGCAAAAATAAATACATATTTCACTATAAATTTTCGTAAGCTGAATATGTTATGAAAAACAGTGGCCATAGACACTTACAAGGACCCGGGTGAAAGTTATTTGCCCTGCACCTTCGTCATAATTGTTAAGTTTTTGAATAGATATTGTTGAAATATATGTACATAGTTGAAATTAACTTAAAAATAGTGCTTGTGTAAACGCGTCACCAACATTAAAAATGTAACATGTTTTTTGTGAGAAATTGTCTTTTTGTTAAGCGGTCAATGAAGACGTTTCAAAAGTAGGATAAAGAACATTATAGTAATAAAGTATATTACTATTTCAACTGATATTAATAAAGAAAGAAAAATTCTTTAAAAAGTGGGGTTAGTTAGTTAAAAAGCATGAAAACAAAACATTTTATTTTACTCACAACATTTAAACAAAACACAATGACTGAAATCACAAAAAACACCAAACTACAAAAGAGACATAAAAATATGTATTGCACTTTCTTTTTAGCCCTTCAGTTGCCTAATGTTTCTGTCTCCAGCAGCCTAATGTACGAGTATTGTTTTTTCTTTATTTGTATTTTTGAAACAAAACAAAATAAAATTTTATATTTTGTTTTTAGCTGAGCTTTTATGTTCAGTACTTTTAGTGCAAAAACCACAAAAAAAAGCGCAAAATGCATTCAAGTTTTGTTTTTAAGCTTTTTGTTTCTTATTAGATGTCTAAAAATATGTGCGTAGTTGTCAGTGTCTGTTTTGCAGTAACCCAGTAGGAAATTGAGCAAGGCCTGCCTCAGAGAAAGCCTGCTAGCACTGCTGCGATTGTATGAGGCCTTCTCAAAACTAGATTTTCATGCAAATAAAAATATGTATACTCAGGCCCGGATTTAGAAATTTGCCGCCCGTTCACAAACTGCCGCCCTTCTTCTCTGGTTAATATGCCTATGAAAGATGTCATGCGCTAAGAAAACAAAATACAGTAGACGTCCAATATAATGAACTAATTAATGCTCGGGTCAGTCGCAATATAAAATAGAAATGTACATATAGTACGGGAGGCAGCGTTGAATTTTGCGAAGCAGTTTCCTCCCGCTTAATTTTTTTTTGCAAATGATAGTTTATGTATAGCTGATGATCGAAATAAGCGTCAGCCAGCAGACTAGTGGTGGGCCTGGTTGTGAGAAGCCGACAAATAAAGTTTTGCGCAATAACTCGAGAAGTAAGCCACAAATGGAAAAATATATTGAGACTAATGTTGTAGATGAGATAAAACACATCGATTTTATGCCTGAAATATTTCCGTATTACAAGATTTGACCCACTTTTCATAATTTTTAAATTATTCATGACCATCGCCATTTTCGATAAAATACGGTTTTTATTGAAAGTCTTAAATTAACATTCTGAGGACCGCATTTTTCGTCCAAAATAACTATTTTTGCTCAAAATTACAGAAATTACCGGAAACTTTAAAACGGTGAAAAGTAGGCCAAATATTGTGGTTTGGAAACTATTCTGGTATGAAATCGATGTTCTCTTTTCTCCTCTACAATATTGGTCTTAATATATTTTTCTACTTGTGGCTTACTTTTCGAGTTATTGCGCAAAACTTTTTTTGTCGGCCTCTCAAAACCAGGCCCACCACTAGTCTGCTGGCTGACGCTTATTTCGATCATCAGCTATACATAAACTATTTGCAAAAAAAATTAAGCGGGAGGAAATTGCTTCAAAAAATTCAACGCTGCCTCCCGTACTAATATGTTTATTGAAAGAATTCGCGAATAGATGTTTGCTTCTTGCATTCAGAAATTGACTTTTGGACCACTTTTTCGCGTAAAAGTAAAAATGTTGGTGTTCACTATATTATTTGATTCACTATATAGGGTGTTCACTGTATACAGAGACGACTGTATATTCAATAAATAGCAAAATTCATCAGAACAGATTTACCGTTAATTATGAGCAGCAAGCTTCTACGCACAAACAAGAAAAAACAACGATATGATCGGCTATCTGCATATGCGGTGTTTTCGGTACCTGATCTTTGCTTCGCTAATCATCACATTGCTTTCGACAATGTATTCTGATAATTTCTTGAACATGCATTATATTTGTTGTTCGCGCGAAGTATGAATACGTCTGCCGAAAATGACAAAAAGAATGTGTGATGAAAAGTAAAGCAGAAACCAAATACATCTCACTTGAGTTTAAAAGTAATTCAGTCATAGCAATACAAAAATCTTTATGGGTATATAAATTGCATAGACAAAAAAGTATGCGGTTGCGATCACAGTATACTTAGATCCCAATATTTGCCGCCCATAAATTTTTGCCACCCTAGGCACAGGCCTAGTGTGCCTCTAAGGTAAATCCGGGTCTGTGTATACTAGAGCGGTTCATAAAAAAACTTTTTGTTTCTTTCACGATGTGTCAGTGGATTACAATAGCCTTATATGTCTAGACAAAACTACCCATAAGGATTTTCATCAATATTGAAAACTGGATTGCCGCCCCCTGTTTTAAGCTGCTTACCCATTTTAGAAAATATTGATTTAAAAAATGATGCAAGTTAAAGAGGTTATCAAATTTTGCAACAAAGTAGGTATGCTTTTCGAACTACAGTAATCCCTCGCACTGCGCGGTTTCGCAGTTACGCATTTTTTTTACCACCGAAATTTCGCATTGCGCGGTAAAAGCTTCGCAGCTGCGCGTATATATTTCTCCACTTCTCTTTTTTCGCACATTTGCACATAATTTCGATAATCGAATTTAAAAATTAAATGATGTAAAGAGTTTTTGTTTTACATTCATACGCATTTAGTTTTATAAATGAATTAATAATTTTTATTTATTTTTTGTTTATGTTAAACTTTTATTTATATGTAATATAACTAGTCACTTAAAAAAGACTTCATTTGAACTATGGACTTACTTGAAATTAAATTTTTTATAAGAAATTTAAGATTTGGAACGTATTCCCCAAATTTAATACAAAAGTGGGTCCACAGTGCGCGGTTTTAGCTTGCGCGTTGTGTTTTCAGAACGTAACTACCGCGCAGTGCGAGGGATTACTGCATTATCGATCGAAAAATTCAAATCCTGGCATAATTCAACTATTCTATAGATTTTTCTAGGATTTTCAAAAATTTCAAATTATGCCAGATATGTTAATTTAGAAAAATGTAGATATGAGGCGTCCAGTTGCAAAACCGGCCAAGTGCAAAAAAATAAAATTTTGAGATATTCTCATATATCAAAATCTGGATCATGCTTTATCGTTCTACTATGTTTTTATATGAAAAAAAAAAATATTTTGACAGATATATAAAATTTTTTAAACTTATTTTGATGATTTGGTTTCAAAACCGGCCAAGTACAAGAACTTGGTTTCAAAACCGGCCAAGTGCAAGAACTTGGTTTCAAAACCGGCCAAGTGCATGAACTTGGTTTCAAAACCGGCCAAGTACATGATAAAATTTTTTTTGTTCAATTTAGCTGAAATTTTGTCACAATTGGAATTCTTTCGAAATTAAGTTGTGAAACTATATATGGGTATTTCCACAGAAAGATTTGCGGAATTTGTTGCTGTAAGGATACTTTCCTTGTCCTTTGAAGTATCCCGGAGGTATTCACTCCATAAGTGACAACTAATCGAGGCGGTTCACTCCGAGTAACTTTGGGTCACTTGGAGTCACCAAGGTGAGTGAAAATTGTAATTTTGTGGTTTGCGTGCGATTTTTAAAGAATTCCACTATAACACCTATAGCCACGTTTGTACAATAAATTATCGCAAATAAGTTACGTTTTGCGGTGCGTGCGATTTTTGAATTTTAGTGGATTTGTTTAAAATTAAGTATATCTTCGTCCTCTGAAGACAGGAAGCAATGTAACGAAATCAGCAAAAATAAAAATAGAATCGCACGCACCGCAAAACGTAGTTTTGTGCGATAAGCTCTTGTTCCAACGTGGCCTATAGGTGTGATAGACCAATTCTACAAAAATCGCACGCAAACTACAAAATCGCGATTTTCACTCACTTCGGTGACTCCAAGGGACCCAAAGTGACTCGGAGTGAACCGCCTCGACGAGTAGTCACTTATGGAGTGCCTATCTCCGGGATACTCCAAAAAACGAGGAAAATATCCTTAAAGCAATAAAATCCAAAAATCGCACGCACCGCAAAACGTAGTTATGTGCGACAAGAGTTTGCACTAACGTGGCCTATAGGTGTTATAGTGGAATTCGTTAAAAATCGCACGCAAACTACAAAATCGCGATTTTCACTCACTTCGGTGACTCCAAGGGACCCAAAGTGACTCGCAGTGAACCGCCTCGACGAGTAGTCACTTATGGAGTGCCTATCTCCGGGATACTCCAAAAAACGAGGAAAATATTCTTAAAGCAATAAAATCCAAAAATCGCACGCACCGCAAAACGTAGTTATGTGCGACAAGAGTTTGCACTAACGTGGCCTATAGGTGTTATAGTGGAATTCGTTAAAAATCGCACGCAAACTACAAAATCTCGATTTTCACTCACCTCGGTGACTCCAAGTGACCCAAAGTGACTCAGAGTGAACCACTTATGGAGTGACTACCTCCGGGATACTCCAAAGAACGAGGAAAATATCCTTAAAGCAATAAAATCCAAAATTCGCACGCACCGCAAATCGTAGTTATGTGCGATAAGCTCTTGTACCAACGTGACCATAGGTGTTATAGTGGAATTCGTTAAAAATCGCCGAAAACTACAAATTCGCAATTTTCACTCACCTCGGTGCCTCTTACAATATTTCTCACGTTTAAATATTATTTCAATTGAATGGTATTCAAAACTAGTCAAGTTCAAGGCCTTGAAATCAAAACCGGCCAAGTGCAGTACCTTGGTATCAAAACCGGCCAAGTGTAGTACCTTGGTATCAAAACCGGCCAAGTGCACTTTTTTTCAAACAAATCTTGTTGAATTCTGTATCAAAACCGGCCAAGTGCATGTTCCATGGATCAAAACCGGCCAAGTGCAAAATTGTTTCCTCAAAAACATCAGCAGATGAAACTAGAAAAGTCTGATCTGACGTGTTTTGAGTAAGACATTTTTTTTCAATGAACATAGATGAAGATAAAAGTTTTTCGTTGTTTTTTCAAAAGTAAGAAAAAGGCACTTGGCCGGTTTTGCAACTGAGCGCCTCATATCTTGGTTTTGAAATAAGATAATGATATTCGGTTTGCGGCATTCTTTTAAGCAAATAAAAATACATTAAAAATATTATACAACGGGATCAAGGGTTGAATAATATTAGCCGATTTTGCAACTTGAAAGCAGAAAATCGGTATTTTTTGTTTTTTTCCGGTCAATTTTAAATTTTTTTATAAGAAAAAAAGAAGAAGAAAAACTAATCACGGATTCAAGTTCCTCGATCGATAATAGCGGTTTGGTTGTTTTTATATATTTCCCATAATAAAATGTTATTACGAAAGTAATGGTGAAAAAAAGTATGCAGAATGCAAACAGGATTTACAGTAAGTAATTTGGAATGTCGCTGTTGTTATTTACTTTGAAAATAATACCTGACCTCAAATGTGTGTTAACAGGCATTAAACTCATGTCATTTTTTTGTCATATTAATACAAATCCACAGTAAAATTTTAAGCGAAAAAAAGATTGGAGTTTTTGACAAAAGCAGCCTTGTTTTTTTTTCATAAAAAGCGCTATAACTCCGCCAATTTTCAACAATTTTCAAAATTTCTTAAAGATTCTGACAGAATCAGAATTTCCATTAGAATCAAAAGACATAAGTTAATTATTTTGATTTGGATGAAAATGCGACTATTTTGAAACAATTTTCAACGATTTTTCAAGCTCTAACACTAAAACATTAAATGGGCACAACTTCGTAAAAAATAATTTTCAATCAAATCGTGGAACGGTTTATTTCCTTAATTACTTTGAAAAATAACGTAGTTATTGGGCAATCAATTCCGCAATTTGAAGTCACTCCGACTGCATGGTTTGAGATGTATTTGGTCAGTACAATTTTTATTTAAAGTTTTTAAAAAATAATAATGTTTATTCGTTTCCGAGAATATTTGGGCGATTCCGCGCGAGACAATTTTCGACAAAAATTTTTAAATTACAGTATTTGTTACTTTCTTCGATGCCAATACAAGCAAAAAGGTGTAAATTAAATAATAAAAAACGTTTACTAACCTAAGTTCATATTTGGATTTACCGGCGCGTTCAGAAACGGTGGCGCTTAAAGGCTTGGTTTAAATTGTTCATCGACACTTGATAATTGTTTATTAAATCGCTGTTATCGATAGCTTAAGGTTATATTTCACTGATTAATATTGAAGCCATCACATTTGTTTATTGTTTTATGCAAAAAAAATATAATTATTTGTTATTACTTTTCAAGCAATATTGAATAATGAGAAGCCATTGTTCGTTGGTTGCACCCGCTATATGAAAGATACGAAAGTTTGGTTTTCTTACAGAAAGAAATTAGCTTATGTTTTGAAACTTTGTAGAAGTAAGGAGAAATAAATGGGAAACTTGAATTAATCGAAATAAAATAAAATTACGCATTTCCGATGTTTACACTGATTCTGATGATGAATCTTAGTCTGATAAATCTCTGACTATGCCAGCCAAAGATATCATTTATTTCAGTAACTTAGAAAAATTCTAGTTAGCAATATTACATCTTGGATCTCATTTCTTTAATTTATGGTTACATGATGATGTTTATATTCACTACAGTCAGACGTGTTGCACCCGCGATAATTTGACGTTGCACCCGCGACTGTGTAAAACATGAATAATTTATAATATTTATTTCTTTTAATAATTTTATTTAATTTAATAATTGGATTGTTTTGTACTCCTTTAAAATATAAAAAAAAAATTTAATAAATGTTTCACAATTAACAGACTTTTTTCATTCTTCCTTCATGGTCTTTAATGATGGTCCGATTTCGTTGCACCCGCGATAGCACTTTAAACCTCTCTTGTGTCTATTCATACATTTCATTAAAATACTTACATAGAAATTATTATAAAACAGATTAAAATGTTACCATTTAAACAATAATTTCTTTAAAAATGTTTTTTAATTTATTAGTAGGAAGCTTTGAGTGAGTCTAAATGTTGCACCCGCGAGAATGGAATCGCCCATTTACAGTTTCTTTTGTAATAAACTTTTATTTATTTTAACGCAATGGCTTAATCAAAATAAAATTCAAAAATAAGTCTGTTCACAAAAATAGTAGTGGTTACTAAAATTAAAAAAAAGCGACACAACTTAATTTAAACTACATGTTACTTGTTATACATGTTCCTTTGAGTCTAATATGTATTTCGTGATAAACGATTTTTTCTTCATTACGACTTTGCATGGATGGGGAATAGAGTCATTAAGGTCGTTACAACGCTTCACAGGAATATCAGCCCAAGTCCTTTTAAACTTTTGTCAAAGCTGTGTTCTACTTGATGGCTTTGCTGTTGTTACGATTCGTTTGATATCTCCTCACAAATTTTCTATCCGATCAAGGTCCGGAGACTGAGCTGGCCACGGCATCAAGTCGATTTTTTAAGATACAAACATTCATAAGCTAGTTTACTAGTGTGTTTAGGATCGTTATCCTGTTGAATCGTCAATTTTAAAGGCATTTCCCGACTGGCTTACGGTAGCATTACATCCTTCAATAAATTAACGTTGACCGCTTTGTCTATAATACCTTTGATAAAATGGATAGGGCCAACGCCAGTCTAGCAAAAGTAAGCCCATACTATAATAATCAGTCTACCAGTCAGTTTAACCATCTTGGTAATGTTTTTGGGGTGGTATTCTGTGTTTGGTTGACAACGAACATACTCCCTGGAGCCTGTTCCACAAAAAAAAATACATTGCTCTCATCTGACTGTAATACTTTGCGCCACTCTTCGGCATTCCATTTCATACAATCTTTTGCAAATTGTATTCTTGCAACGACGTGCTTCTTCGTCTAAAGGTATGCCTTCCTGGAACTTCTTGTATTCAAATTATTTTCCATTAGTCGACGACGAATTGTCACAGCACTGATCGACAGATTTGGCTGATTTTTATTCATTTTTGAGGACGCCGAGGACTTATACCCTAAACAGAATTCCGGCGTAAATGCCGCGACGGCTGACGGTAGAATTAGATTTGGTTTTAATTTTACCGTCGCCGTTGAGAGAGTAGAGAGTTGCGCTATCTTCCCCCATACGATTTTCTTTCACTTAGTCTGATTTTTAGGTTTCTTACAATAGGTAATAGCATTAAATATCAGGGGCAGTGCATCCAACCATATTTTCAGTTTCCTTGAAGGTCTTGCCCTGATTCCTTAGTCTAATTATTGATTATATCTTTTCGATTCAGCAATTCCTTTCTCTACCAACTAAAAAAAGGAAGAGTACCTCGATTTTTTTTTTTTTTTCGTGGGGAAGGTTGTGGTAAATGTACTACAATATCAATGCAATTCACTATCCTAAAGCTACCGTCATAGCTTCAGAGTGTGTCACTTCACTAAAACCCACAACCTTTGACCTCCAGGCCTCCTACCCTGGGACTGCGTTAGCATTGCTTCGGGGTAGGTTCCTTGATTTGTCCTCAAATCATATACCTGCGTCCAGGTGCCACTTCTTTTTTCTGAGAACGTCCTCAGTAAAACTTGCAACTGCATTCCAGTTTTCTTCGCTCTGCAGCATCCTTTCGATCACGTCAGCGGAGCACTGGCCGACTGATTCCTGTAAGAATGCGCGTTCGTTGTCCCATCGATTGCAGTTGAAGAAGGTGTGCTCTGCGTCATCTTCATCAGCGTCTCCATATATACAGAAAGGGTGCTCTGTTTTACCCATACGGTGTAGATACTTCTGGAAGTATCCATGGCCCGATAAAAACTGAGTGAGGTAATAATTTACTTCGCCAAAGTCTCTCTTAAACCATCTTCTTATGCAAGGGATCAGTCTTTTTGTCCACCTGCCACTGACTTCTGAGCGATACCTGTCCTGCCACTTAGAGAGGGTTTCCTGCCTTGCGTCTGCAAAACTTATTATCAGGTTTCCCTCCTTTTTTGCCTCCCAGACCATTTTACGTTCGCTGGCTAGTAGGTCAATGGGGATAACCCCACTTATTACTAGCACAGCCGCTTCGGAGACTGTGCGGTACGCACATGCAACTCTGAGCGCAGCAGTTCGTTGCACTGACAGTAGCGTCCTTTGCCGACATTTCGCCTTTAGCGTTCCTGCCCATATCTCACTGCCGTAGAGCAGTATCGAGTTTGTTGTCGCCATTAGAAGTTTCCGTTTACTTTGCGTTGGTCCACCGATGTTTGCCATGAGCTTGCTAAGCATGCCTGTTATCTTGGCTGCTTTTGTTGCTGCGTGTTTTAATTGAGCCCAAAATGTCAATTTTGGGTCAACTTTTACGCCGAGGTACTTAACTACCTTCTTTGTTGTAAGTATGCTGTCGCATACTGGCAGCTCCAGTTCTAATGGTATGTGTTGCTTAGTAAGCAGTATAACCTCCGTCTTTTCGGTGGCGAGTTGGAGTCCGTGAGCCTGCAACCATTCCCTTGTCCTTAGCATAACCTGGTTTAATTTTCTCCTGGCCTCTTCGGTGTTGCGAGCCGTTATTACAGCTGCAATGTCATCTGCGTACCCCACCAGATGTGTATCATCCGGTATTTCGATTCGGAGGATTCCGTTGTAGCTCAAGTTCCAGAGGTCTGGGCCTAGTATAGACCCTTGCGCTGCTCCGGATGTTATCCTTTTTGTCTTTCTTCCTTCGCAGGTGTCATAAATGAGCTCCCGGTCCCTTAGATAGCTCTGCAGGATCCTCAGCAGATATTGCGGAGTAGCAAACCTTAGCTTAAGAGCTTCAATGATATCTGACCACCTGAGGCTGTTAAAAGCGTTGCGTATGTCTAGTGTTGCCAACAAGATAATCCTCCTGGAGTGATGGTTCCCTCGCTGTGCGTGTTCTACGCTAGACACTACATCTTCTATAGCGCCAAGAGTTGACCTTCCTGCTCTGAATCCATGTTGTCGTTCCGATAATCCACCAGCGTCTTCAATAACTGCGGATAAGCGAGTTTTTATCATCTTCTCTAGCAGCTTCCCAGCGCTATCAAGCATACACAGTGGTCTGTATGCTGATGGTTGGGTAGGATCTCCTTTGCCTTTGCTGATCAGTACTAGTTTTTGCTTTTTCCACACTTCGGGGAATAAGCCTTCCTTAAGGCACGCATTATACATCGACAGTAGAACACTTGGGCGATTTTCCGCTACTATTTTCAGTATTTCTGCAGGGATTCCATCAGGTCCTGGAGCCTTGCTACTCTTGAGAGATTTTGCTGCTCCTTTTAATTCTTCTTCAGAAAATAATGGGATCAATCCAACAGGCAGCGCGTCTTGTTCTTCCTGCTGCAGGTTATGCGTAGGGAATAAGGCATCAACGATGTTGCTCATGGTATCGCCGTCCATATTTGGGCCAGAAATTTTAGAGCCCAGTTTCTTCATAACGATCTTATAGCCGAGACCCCATGGGTTGTTGTTCAGATCGTTGCGGAGTTCCTCCCATTTTTCTCTTTTGCTACGCTCTATGACAAGCTTCAAATGTTTCTTGGCTTGTTTGTAGTTTTCGGCTTCATTTGTAGCGGCGCCAAATCGTCTGGCTTTAGTGAGTTTCCTCCTCATCCGTAGGCAGTTCCGTCTAATTTCTGCTATTTCATCTGTCCACCAGTATACGGCATCTTTTCTGCGGCTTGTGCCAACTTTAGGCATCGATGCGTTGCAGCATTGAGCTAATCGCTGCATAGTCGCATTTGTGAGAGTTCTGGCGTCCCTAGTTGTGTCAGTTGGCAATGAGTTTTCGTCGATATTTGCCAGCAAATATTCGGATCTAAGTTTCGCTACATTCCATTTTCGCGTGCCTCTTCTTGTTGGTGCCTGGATGGGGCGACTTCCTGAGTCTAGACGGTAAGTGATATACTGGTGATCACTACCAGTAAAATCTTCTAGGACTCTCTATTCTTTAAGCATTCCAGCTAAGCTCTCTGACACTAGAGTGATATCTGGTGTGGTGGTCTCGCACCCTGGTCTTCTGAAGGTCGTAGCTGCGCCAATGTTAGCGATGGCTAAGCCCAGCCTAGCGGCCATGTTTAGCACGCGTCTGCCTCTGGAGTTTGTTGCTGCCGTTCCCCATTCGACAGCTTTAGCGTTGAAATCTCCTGCGATAATAAAGGGACCTCCAATTTCCAGCACTTTGTCTTCAATGCTTTCAAGCTTCTTCTGGAATTCAGCAATGCTATCGCTTGGGGTTAGGTAACAGCTGAGCAAAGTGAAGCTCATGTTTTGCACGTCCTTCTGTCGGTTTTATGAGGACTGCCTCCGGTTTCGACCGTTGCCCTCTCTCTCTTCTCTTTTTTGGGGTTTTTCCTCCTCTCCTTACTTCTCTCTCCTTTTCCTTCTTTGTTTCGCCCGTTCTTCTGAGAGGGTTTGGTTTTCCTCGTCTTTTGACTTCTTGTCATTTCTCAGAGTTATTTTCCTGCGGCTTTTCACCTTTATCGGACTTTGCCACGTTTGTTGCTGTCCTTTTTGGGCGCGGGAGGGCCGTGGTGTTTTCTTTTTCCCTCGGTCTTTTGCCTGTACTAGGCTGCGCCGGGCTCGATGCGTGCCTTATCGGGCGGGCTGATGGAGTTTCATTTGCTACAGCTGCATTTGTCTCCGGAGGTGCAGTCTTCTTTTTCTCCTCCTCCAATCTTCGCCAAGCCCTTCGACTATGCGTAATAATGTCAAACAGTTCCTCCAATTCCGTGACACCATCTTTTACATCCATGCTGATGTTCCTCTGTTTTTGCATGGCCTGTTTCATCTTAGCAATAGCCAATCGGCATTTAGCCAGTGCCTGCTCCTCATCTTCACGCAGCTTGCGGAGGTATTGCTGGCGCGGAGAGGGTTTCTTTTCTTCTGTTCTACCTGATGTGGATACAGGCAAAGACGTCACAATTTCTGTGTTGACTGCTTCTACTTCAATCTGTTTGGGCAGTCCCGGCGTCTTTTTTGGCTGACTGCCTCTAGCAGTCGTTTGGCCAGGTGTGGTTCTCAACACGTTTGTGAGTCTCTTGGGACATGCACCGTGTTGGTTTCCACTGTTGGGAGTTCCATCGTTTTGTGCTGTTAGGTCTACTTCCATGGCAGCAGCGATAGCGGCAGCGCTAGTGGAAGCGACCGGAGACCTCCTCAGCTTTGATCTCTTGTCGAAGGGGTAGTCGTTCGTCTTTTCGTCCATCTCTGTTGTTTCCTTTAAAATTGACATACGGTTTTAAATTCAGCGTATCGTGTGTAGGGGGGCGGGCCACAATAGCCAGGAACGGGTATACCCTCGGAGTGACACCCCTATCCCAGTTCCCTGAGGCCTGACCTGCGCTTTGCTAGTCCCGGAAGACACGGACGGACTAGTGCTCGCCCGGAGCAATGCAAACATCTACTTCTGCATCCAATACACACTCCCTGACCAGGGCCCGAAGTAGCTGGTTTCTGCTACGTACCGCGGCGGTCATCTCGGCAGAGCAAGCTCACATCAGCTCCTTCAGCGGGACCCGCAGGAATAACGGGTTCCGTTTCCGGAGGACTCCCAATGTGCCGCGGCAAATAACGGTCATCCTTCCATTGATCAGCTCGTCATCCATGTCCTAATCCAAGTCATCATCATTTCATTTTACTTGATGCTAATGATAGTGCTTCCCTACTGAACACAATAACTCTTATGTTCAGTAGTTAAACACATCCAAGCATCAAGTTGACTAAGGGTGCGCGGGTACGTCAAGCCCGTAGAATCTAATAAAATTTTAGATCCTCCCTTGCGGGAAAGAGTACCTCGATTGCAATAAATTCATATAAGCACATTATTGAATTACTTAATTATACTTATGGCGGTTTTCTAGAATTTTTAATTTTTTTCAGCTAATTACGTAAAGAACTACTATTTTAATGAACAGCAGATTTTTGGTGCAAAAATGTAAATGCATCACAAACAAGAAATCACGAAACAAATGTAACGGGATTTTTTTACTTTTCTGTTCTTTTTATTTAGTCCTACGAAAATTTTACTAAGGAGTTCAATTTGTAAGGCAAAATATTTTAGAAAATAGATTTAAAAGTCATGTCCTGCAACACTACTATTCTTATGAACACAACTGTATATAATATACTAGCACAAATGTATGAGTATGAGTAAGCATACCAACTTTGATTTTGAAATAATAATACATTTGCCTGAAATTAAAATAGTTGAAAATAGGTACAATTCCAAGCCATGGTGTAATTATATAGTGGATGCAGTAAAGATAAAGATCAAATCAAACGAAGAAAAAAGGCAACGACCAGCTGTCAACGCAGTGTGTATTAAAATTTTTTGGCATATGTACGTTGCCGATTTATTTGCATTTGCATTTTCGATTTCACTCTTTCCGGCGTTTGCGATGTTGAGTTCAGTGTCGCACAAATTACACCGTGTATCACTTTCTGTTCTTCCTTTTTTCATTTGCGGATATTTTTTCTGAAAATCCGAATTAAAAATACACTTACGGCATTGCGGCGCTATTACCATTTTATGAATAGAAATACGAAGCATATGTGACCAAGATATTTAAGAAGTAGGTTTCACCTTTCTAAGAACTACAAGTTTGCGCTGCCAAACTCAAATTTAGTGATGCCATATAGCAATTTTTTAAACGTTCGTGAGAAAATACTAAATAAACGATATACAATACAACTATTTCACAACTATTGGACCAGCGCAAATGATATTTATATTAATGGTATTCACACTGGATTCGTTAATTCGTTAGTCGTTATTCGGTACTTTTTCATGTGAATTTTGTTTTTGAAAACTATCGGAATAACAACTAACGAAGTAACTAGGTGGTATGTCTGATAGTTTTCTGTTAATTACCAAAAAAAAAACAAAAAATTTTAAAATTTTAATAGATTTTGTGCCTGTGTGTGACATTTCCGTGTTTTAATTGAAAATTTGATTTACTTTTCAGGTAAAAAATACAAAAGAAGTTGTTACTTTCGGTTCAACGAAGCAAAACAAAAATGGTGCCTTCACAGTTAAAAATTTTACCGAATTACCAACTAACGATTTATCAAACTAACGAGGCCGGTGTGAATACCACTATTTATTATTTTGAAAAACAGATTTCGGTTTTTGGCCGAAATAAGTAAAAATGAAAATAGTACGGGAAGTTGATAATAAGTACTGTACTTACTAAATAAGTAAAGTTGGTATGCTTAAGTATTAGTGAGTGTACACTAGAAAACTTTAGTAGACTTTAGAACTCGAGTTTTTAACATTTTGATATTATTGGAAATTTTTTTACATTTTCCAACATTTTCGATAGTTAAAGAAGTTTTCTTGACTTTGGTTATCAAAATAATTTTCAATGGTTCTTAAAATAATCAAATACAGTTTGAAATATTGTAACTTTTTAAAAAGAATGAGTTTCAGCTAGCATTTCCGCCACTACGTATTTTCCAAACATCATCAATATCAAAACTGCAACTTAATACTCGTTCTAAACCTTCGAGGTGATCGTCAAATCAGGAATTCGTTTGCTTTGTTAAAATGTTTTAAATATGTAAAATGATATTTCATCCAAGTATGAGGATCCAAATATTAATAATAATTTGTAACCACAATTTTTATTCTTTGAATACACATTCTCAAAAATTTTTTTGCAAAACTTTCAAAACTCCTTAGTGCTATGTTAAAAATATGTATTTACTGAAAAATGCCCTGTATACTATCTTAAGATTACTTAATGTCTAGCAAAAAATAACAAAGGTAAAAGTTTATGTTATGTTGTTTATTCTATCATAAATTCAATATTTACATATATATATACAGTGTTGTGCAAAACAATAGCAACAAAATCAATGCGCTGCTAAAAAGTCGTGTAGCTTTTTTAATATTAAGGGCACAAAAAAATGTATAGGAATCAAAGGATATATTCATTAACCATATAAAAATAAAATAATATTCAAATTAGTTTTTATAATTTTACCAAAAAATTTAAAATTAATTAATACATTCAATATGTCTGTGTGCAAAACAAAAGCAACAAAACATGAAAAAATAGAGCAGAACTTCCTAAAAATTATCGGTAAGAGTACCGTTATTGTAAAGTATAAGTTCTCTCTAAGTCATATCACTTAAAGTTTAGTTTAGTTTTTGCACTAGCTGTGACATTGGCTGTACAGTTTATAATAGACCGTGATAAATACTCTAATCCTCTAAAATTTCAAATTATTTCCGGATATGAAAAAAAAGAAAATCGCAAATATCTCTTGCAAAACTGTTCAATATTAACCGATCAATAATTTGTATTCTAAAAATAAGTATAATTGCACAAAAGACTCAATAACGGTACATTCAGGTGGGCGGCCGCAGATGAAATTGCAGCGTGATGAGAGAAAAATTGGTGGCATGCTCAAATGAAATTTATTTGCCACATCCAAAGAGGTTGTTCGGACACTTATTTAAGATGTCTACCCAACAACTGTTCACAAACGAGCCTTTTAAAATAGTTTAAGAAGTTACAGACCTTCCAAAAAACCGTTGCACAAACAAAAAATTGTGGTATTATAATACAGCCAATGTCACATCTAGTACAAAAACTAAACTAAACTTAAAGTGATATGTTTATTTGTGTTTTTGGAACAATGTAAAATTTAATATGTATTTTACAGAGCTTTTATGTTCAGTAGTTTTAGAAAACAACAAAAAAATTACAATCTCGTTGCCCATTTTTTGTTTCTTTAATGCACTTTGCGATTGTAATTTTTTTGTTGTTTTTTGCACTAAAACTACTGAACATAAAAGCTCTGTAAAATACATATTAATGTGATATGACTCAGAGAGAACTTATACTTTACAATAATGATACTTTACAATAACAATACTTTTACCGATAATTTTTAGGAAGTTCTGCTCAATTTTTTAATTTTTCATGTTTTGTTGCTTTTGTTTTGCACACAGACAAATTGAATGTATTAATTAATTTTAATTTTTTTTGAAAAATTATAAAAACTAATTTGAATATTATTTTATTTTTATATGATTAATGAATATATTATTTGATTCCTATAACATTTTTTGTGTGCCCTTAATATTAAAAAAGCTACACGATTTTTTAGCTGCTCATTGCTTTTGTTGCTATTGTTTTGCACAACACTGTATGTTACAAATTTTGAAACTTAATCCTATGGATCTTACAACAGTTAAAATTCTAATTGAACAGTAAAGATAATCACTTAAAATAAAATAATACTTTATAGCAAAATGATAGTAAAAAAACCTATAGGGGAAGGTGGGGCAAAGTGGTATGCCTAACGGGAAAACGAAGTTTTCACAAAAAAAGAAGAATTTTTCGCACAATTAAACATGCAAGTTATTAGTTCGATCTATATTGAATCTATTAAGGTAATTAGGCTCATTGTTTTCTTAACAGAAGATGTTTATTATTACGATGCAAAAAGAAAGTACGTTTATACCGCTTTGCCTTACGGGTGGGGTAACGCGGTATACGAAGTGCAATACTACTCTGTTGCCATGACCTATGTAAACATATACACTCGCGAAACAAAAATTTATCAACGTAAACAAATCGTTGTCAATAAAAATGAATGTCATTAATATATTCTACGATATTTTTTAAATTATTCATATGAAATGAACTTACTTAAATCGAAAATCCTCGAATCTTACATCCACTGCACTCATTTTGATGAACTTCGTGGATCTCGAATTGGGAAGGTCGAAATGTCGCTATAACCAGGCAGTTACAAGAGCACTACTCAAAAACAATTTCCTTATAATTACATTATATGGCGTTATAATGCAAGGATAAATATACCCTTTGTAGCGCTTTGCCCTGTATACCGATTTTCCCCACCTTCCCCTATTAATATCACACTATGTCTACATGAATAGGAATTTCGTGTTCAGCTTCTTTCCGCTATAGAAATAGAGGAAGAAGACACTTCCTATGACAATTACGTAACAGAGTGTAAGTTGAAAACCTGCATAATATATTATATTGATGAATGACTGGCTCATATCGTTAATAGCATTTGAAATCATTTTTGTCTTGTGCTATCGTATGTACCTATTTCTGACGTTGAAAACCTTTTTGGTAACCCAAAAATTGTTTTCAGATTCTTATTTTGGATAAAAAGTTTATATTTCAAAGTAAAGAAAAGAAAAAAAAATAGTTCAAAGCTAAAAAAGTATAAGCATGGAATATAGTTTACGCATACAACAAGAAAACGGAGCACAAAGAAACCAGGCTAATCGGACCAGGCAAACCTGATATGATCAATGTACCGGATGCGGCACTTATCAGACCGAGTAAGAATTTTAGTCCATATCGCATACGATTGGCCCTATTAGAGATCCGTTCTGGACTTGGGAAATCGGATCAAGCCCAGACTTGGATAATCGGATCAGGTCCGGATATATATTCTACAAAAAATGTGGCTAACGTAAACCAAACTTTTTTGTGCATTTTTACCATATCTTTTCTAATGCTGCTTATTAATTGGAACTTATTGTTAATTTATTTGTGTTCTAATTTTAAAGCTTTAAAGAAGAAATTAATTTATCTGTCGCCGACTAGAATTGAACCTAAATCGTCTTGCGCCATACCACTGTGCAAAGATGCTCATCTTAACCAACTGAGCTATTCTCATTGTATTTCCAAGAGACTTAAACTTATGTAACAACTTTTCTTTTAAAAATAAAAAATTAAGTTTTCATTTTATATAGCAGCCAATTGATAATTCATATAGTATACTTTTAGCCAGCCAAAAAATTACAATAGGTTGGCTGATGTCGTTAAACTGCACATGTAACACTTGCATGCGCAACTTCTGATTTCTATATCTCTCCTGATAATGACGATCGCTGGTAATCACGATCAGTACGACAAAAATCCATTAGGAACAAAGTTTGGTCCAGAAATTTGTTTCTTGTGTTTCTATGTTATTAAGGCAATAACAGGGTAACATTTTGCAAAATAATTTTGAAAAAATAGGTGGAATATGTACAATTTTTCCTAATTTAAGAAGCGAAGATGGATGATTGTAATTTTATCGAAAAAATATAAAAAATTTTTTTTTTATGTTTTATTTTTAGCTGGAGACGAACGTAATGATTTCTACATAGGACGTGATAATGGAAACATATTGCTTTCAAAGACATTGGACTGGGAAATGCAGCAAAAATATAATCTTACAATAAGTGTTACAGACGGAATTCATACCGCAGTAACTCAGTTATATGTGAATGTAATTGATACCAATGACAACAGGCCACAATTTACACAGGACGTTTATCAACTTGATATATCAGAGAACATTGAGGAGGAATCAATAATAATGCAACTTCATGCAACAGATAAAGATGAAGATAAAAAGATATTTTATACCCTTCATGCTGCTCGAGATCCTTCTTCGTTATCTTTATTTCGCATTGATTCTCTTACGGGCAACGTGTTGGTTGTGCAGCGCTTAGATCGTGAAAAGGTCAGTGAACATGTTCTTATTGTTATTGCAAAAGATCAGGGAACACCAGCTTACAGAAACTATGCAAAGATCGTTATAACAGTTCATGATCACAATGACCATTACCCAGAATTTTCATCAAAACTTATTCAAACTAAAGTTCTTGAGAGTTCAACTGTTGGATCGAAAGTGATTCAGTTATTTGCTATCGACAGAGATTATGGAAAAAATGCAGAGGTAAAATATTCAATTGTTACTGGTAATATTGGCAACACATTTCAAATTGACTCAACAATGGGACTAATAACAGTGGCTAAAATGTTAAACATAAATCAAATGCAAGAGTATATGTTACAAATTAAGGCTAGTGACCTTGGAAATCCCCCTTTGTTTTCTCAAATTCCTTTACATATTATTGTCACAATGGCTGAAAACGATCCTCCAAAGTTTATGTCATCGTATATTGTGTCAGAAATATATGAGAATATTCCAATTGGCACCTTTGTTACACAAGTTGATGGTTTTTCATCGTCGTCAGTGTTTTATGAAATTTTAGCTACAGACGCTAAAAGTGATATGTTCCAAATTAACCCTTCTGCAGGAGTAATTGTAACTAAAGATATCATCGATTATGAGATCGAACGGTAAGTAGATTTTAAATAAATAAATTATATTCGACGCAACACATAGTACGTACATAAATCTATAGTCTGCTCGTAGGAATTGTGGTTATTTTTGTGAAAGATTTTAAACTTAAATTTAAAAAAAAAGTGTTCTCAAAAATTAAATAAAAAAGTCCGGGAACCATTTTCAATATCGAAAACGAACTCTTAGTACAGGAGGCAGCGTTGCATTTTGCGAAGCTTAATTTTTTTTGCAAATGATAGTTTATGTATAGCTGACGATCTAAATAAGCGTTAGCCGGCAGACTAGTGGTGGGTCAAATCTTGTTATACGGAAATATTTTAGGCATGAAATCGATGTGTTTTCATCTCCTCTACAACATTGGTCTTAATATATTTTTCTACTTGTGGCTTACTATTTGTGTTAGGTAGGACTACACTCCTGATTTTGTGGAAGTAATTTTGAAAAATTTCTTGTTAATATACGAGTTAGTTGGAGTCGACTTTTGCTTTAAATAAACTGAAATATAGGTACTTTTTATATTGTTTTTATGTAGTAATTAACACAATCATGTTGCCTTTCCACTTCGATTTCTTTCTTATCGGTAAAACTACTACTACTCTTAAACTATAAAATCAAAATTCGCATCCAAATATCGATTGTCTAACCTCAGGACTTCTTCAAAAAGTTACATTGTCACTAAAATATTAAGGGTATTCCAGTTAGCATTTCAAACCTACTGTGTTTGCCTCAAATTTGAATTGGTTTCAATTTTTATGTTAAAAACTAGAACGGCTCTTTTGGTCAAAATTTTAATTTAATGTAAATAAAATAAATGCATTAATTTTTCCCGAGCTTTCGTCGGTAATTTTCTGACTTCTTCAGGATTTATTTATCTAAAATTGGATTTTTTTATATAAATATCAAATGTACAGGATTTTTCTTATAACTTACATAAATTTTATGGAAACATTAAATATTTTTTAATTGCCGCTTTCCCGAATTAAATCTAAACATTAATATGCAAGACATTAACATTTAAGCTCCAAAAAAACGGACAACATCAAAATAATGAAAAACAAACATATAACAATCAAACCATAGACTAATATAGACCGGAAAGTATTTTCGGCGGGAAAAACACTTTTTGTTAGTGAGTGAAAATCGAAGTTCACCCTTGTGCGGTGAGTTTGCTCCTGTGACTGTGCCACTTTGTGGATATTTTTTCATAAAGTAGGGGATTTATAAGTCTTCAAGGGATTGAAATGAATAAAAATTATATTTTTTGTAAAGAAAATAATAATAAAATAATAAAATATTTAAAAATAATAAAATGCTTTAAAAGACGTTAGCACTTACATTATGTATCAATTTTTAATGAAGTAAAAGAAAAATCAAACGAATTGTTTTTTGTGTAAAAAATTCAAAATCTGGCAGCTTTCAAGATACTGATTTGATATTTTGATTTGTATTCTTTTACAAAATTTTTATTTATGTGTGCGGTTAAGCTTTTTTTATCGAATCAATAAAAATTTAATGAACAATTTTATATTTTCAAAGTTATGTCGAGAGTTTAAATTTGAAAGCAGATACAGGACTAATGATTTTGAAGACATATCGCTCATTTACTTCAAAAAACGTGATTTTTGAGTTAATGAAGATGATGATTCGCCATTTTATGTTTTATTTTGTGTCAAAAACTCAGAAAGACATCTTATAAACTCGCCTTGTGAGAAGAATTTATGTAAACATACTTTTTTGAATTCTCATATAAAAAGTAACTTATTGAAAACTTTAAATGCGTTTTTCTCCCACTTTGTGTGTATATTCAATTTATTTTTTAAATAATAGATTACACATTAACATGAGTAATGCAAATGCAAATTTAAATTTAATGTGGACACATGGCATGATGTCCACAATCAATGGGCAAGCTTGCACCTATCGTAAAACTAACTTAATCACTTGATAGAAATAATATAACATTGGCTACTTCAACGTCACACAGCATATTTCTCGACTTGATAAGTTCTGGTACAGCCAACATTGTTTACATGATACATGGCACGCAAACTTGTATTCATCACGCAATCGTACTGTGCAAGATATGTATTTTTAATGGTGCCAGTTTCAATAATACCCGCATTATTGACAAGAACATCTTCTTTACCATAGTTTTGGAATGTTTCACACACAACTGGCGGTCTCTGACCATTTTTTTTGCTACTTTCTGTAAATTTCAACATTACGTACACTTAGCACAAGACAAGCTGTCGATTTGGCGAATTGTACTGCCAATTGCTCCAGCTCATTTACAACAGTCTCATAGCAATTATTGTAATCCTTCCACAGCTGCGTCAATATCAGCCGGATCGAAATTATTGTTAAATTATTCGGCAGTTGATTTCTGGTGGATAGTAGACTTCCCTTACCACGTAGAGAGCGTTCTTAAGTTTCTCACGCTATAAGCTAGAAAAATTTAAAATGAATTATTTTGAAATAAAAAGAACTAAAAGCAATATTATTTACCTTTTTATTGCGTTCCTCCAAAAAATGTTTTTGTTAAAGTTGCAAATTGCCAATGAGAAGTGTCAAAAGCAGCTGTGGAATTCAGAATGGTTCAAAGCGGAATCATGCTATTCACCACGGAATTCTGGTATTCACCTTTGTACAATAAAGAATGCCACTGTATTACTCTTTCAAATGTGCGATTGCAAGGAAAATTTTTTGGTAGAACCAAAACCAGAAATTTCCCGCAAAGTTTTAATTTCTTTTTATATAATTGCTTCAGGTAATACAAAAGTTAAATTGTTGAGCATATGATATCTTTTATAGGTGTCTACAAAATTTTGATATAAATTTAACTAAAACTTAATTTAATTCCGTGAGTTTTGTCGAGGGGATGAAATTTGATATGTATGCATATAGTAACTGGGGCTAATAGAAGATAATAGAAGAAATATTTTTTACCGGCCAAGTCATTACTTTTACTTTTAAGTAATGCAGATAAAATACATACTTGTCTAAAATATCTGCTATACGAGAAGACCTAACCTATTAACGTGATTGTAGTCTCTTATATAAACATAAATTAATTTTCGAGAAAAGTTGTTATTCTCGAAAAAAATCTGTTTTCAGCGCAAACTTTAAGAGACTGTGCATGCATGCGACAAAGAGTTGTGTTAGTGAGAACCACCTAGTAACCTTCAATATTAACTAGTCAAAGTATTTTTACGAGTTCTTTTGTTAGCCTTTTTTAATAAAACGTTTTGAAATACCGTATATAAGGTATTTTTGAAGATAAATATGACATGATTGGCTTTCTATTAAAACGTATCGCATAATATTCGTCCGAAAAGACGTAACCTCAAAAAATGCAATATCAAGTTTTTGATTAATTATGCTGCATTTGACTAAACTACATGTCTCTTCAGAATTTTTAAATCATATGTGCTATAATAAAGATTTTAAAACGATACTCAACACGCCGTAACAAGTTTTTGAGTTTCATATAGCAAATAGACGTAACACACTAGCATGAAAAAAACATGAAACACAATATTTGAATTCTTAAGATAACTAAGTAAGCTTTGTTCCTTTCAATCTTTTTTAATGAGAAATACGTAACAATATATTTTTCCAGTGTACGTTTTTTTGCTTTTCCTGTATAAAACTAAAAAGTGTGGCTTCGGCTTTTTAGATGTTAGGTAACGATAAACTATATTTAGTTAAAAAAATTAAACAATAAGCAAATACTTCCGTTATATGTAAGCAATTTTCGTTTTTATTCAGTCAAACAATATCATACTAATACATTATAATATTTCCCTGGAAAAAATCATATTTACCCAAAAACTACCCACAAATCAGGAACGATTCTTTACAATTTTATTTTTCAACATATGGTACCTCTGGTTTTAAAAATTTTTGACAATTAATGCGTGTGAGGAAGAAGAAGACTTTCCGGTCTATATTAGCCTATGAATCAAACAGCACTGACTTAGATAGCTAAAGTGTAGTTGCAGCACAGGTTGTCTTTGTCCTCCTTTGTGTTCATCGTTTTTGTTAATTTTTGCTGGACTCGCAAGCTTTCAAGTGTATAGCGCGCATTTTCTCTTTTTTCTTTGTCTAATATTTTGATATTGTCAAAATCAGCTGTATGTGTTGCGCTAAATCTGTTTTGAATTGTTTCAGTCTTATGTTGTCCCTATGTTCTGCCACTCTCACTGCTAAAGCTCTTTTTGTGCATCCTATGTAAATAAGCGGACAGTCTTTGCATTTAATTTGATATATTACATTGTTTTGTTGTAATTTTGGTACTTTGTCTTTGGTGTTGGTAAAAATTGTGTTAAGTGTGTAGTTAGATTTGTGTGCGTATGCTGCATTTTCTGTTTTTATTATAGAGTGTAACAGTTTACTCTCAGTCAAATGAGAAACGTATGATATTCCAAAATATTTTGGTGGGTTGCCAACTTTTTCCAATGCAACTTTTTTTGTGGAATTTTTGTTTCCGTTGTCATTATTGTATATGATATTGTTTATAAAGTTCTCAACAATTGGTTTCATTTTATGCAGCCAAATAAAACATTCCTACAGTATTTCTATAGAGCTACATACATATATACTTCCAACTTCAAACATTTTGAGAATGTCAGTATGTAATTTTGATATTATAAAAAAAAAATAATGCTTTAGATTTACTTACTCAGATTTATTGTTGTCAAACCAATATTAAAAAGGGGAAATCTAATTTCCAAGATTCACATTAACACGTGCTACACTTGCGTTCACGAACGTGGCTTGGAAAGAATAGGAACCTCAAATAAACGTGTATCTAAAAAACGAATGGCACGTCTCTGACCCATAAACGTGTATTGTATACACGGATTGCGTAGAATGGATGTTGTAAGTTAAGCGAGTCGCTCTGACCGATATGAGATGGTATTTTGGTTAGGATTTTTAAAATGGCGAAAATGGATTTAGGGCCCATTTTTTATGAACTAATCGATGGAAAAGGGTCAAAAATAGATTTTGAACCTATCTAGGGGACACTAAATTTGCTGGACTCCTCGAAGTGGTGATATCAATTATAGCCGGTTGAACAATTGGCATACGATCATCCTAAAATTTTTGTACTTTGTTCACTACCTTCTGCAAATGCTTTCCTATAGTGGAATTGAACTTCTCAACCATACCATCTGGCTTGAGGATGCAGTGAATTGCAGTTTCTGTACTCCTGGCAGAGCACAAATTTACTTAAAGAGTGTAGACTCAAAGTTTTTTTTTTCCAGAATCCAATCCTAAGCCAATTATCACAAGGATATACTTATTTCTTGTATTGCTGATTGGAACTGGGCCAACTATATTTAGGCCTATGCTTTCCTCACGTGTTGATTTATTAGGCACGTTGGTGAATACAATTAGCTACTGATCCTTAGCATCCGATAAAAACATTTTTCTGCTTTTTTTCGGTTTTGTTTATACTCAGTTGACTACTACTTAACCCACTCTGTTAACCTTTAGTGATATCTCGGATTTCCACATTCGCATAACTTCAAAACTGTAATGCAAAGAGCATTACATTAAATTCGCTTTAAAATATCAAAATCTAAGAATTTCTCGTACGAACGCAGATTTAAATAAAAAATTAAAGTCTTTAGTAAATTTTTTTAAGGAAAATTTCCACTACATGCGGCACTTGTTAATATTAAGATACCGAGGTCAAAAAACTTTTATGAAGGTCCGCCTTTATATTTAAATACAATAATTTTCTCACATATTACAATGCTTTATTACAGATCATTTAATTTAACCGTAAGAGCGACAAACATGGCATCTGCCTCTTCAATCGTATACGTTCTAATACATGTTTTAGATGAAAACGATAATGCACCATTTTTCCTGGAAAAAACTTACTGTGGTGAAATATCTGAGGCAGCAGTAATTGGATCACTTGTCTCAAAACCAAATAAAGCTAATAGGTAAGACCAAAAAGTTTCATATGAATAAATTATTTCATATCTCTGCAAAGTTTTTTAAGTTTTAATTTACAGGAAAGATATATCCACATTTTTTTATGTACGCTGTCGGATATAGGTCTATTAAACAACTTTTATTTAAGAAATTTCATGAGGATCTTCAATTCTGGATGGCTTCTAGCAATGGATGTTTAGCCGCCACTCTAACCAAACCTAACCTTGTGCTTAATTCTAAAGCATAAACCAAAATAGACGTGACAAGACGTAACGAGTAAATTCGAGTATATAGAAACCAATGTTCATTACCAAAATGAAGGCACTTAACTGATCGAAAGTGAACGAAACATTTTGTCGAGACGTGTTATTCCGTAAGAACCGAATTTAAAACCGTGACGTCTATTTTGGTTAAGGCTTACCACTTGCCGTGGCTCAGGAATAAATTTGGTGAACGTTGTTGTCGTTTTAATTGCTTATGTGAGCTGTTGCCTATTGATGGTGACTTTGTTAGTGTTGTACGTAAAAATAAAAGTACAAATACAACTTTAATGTTATTTTGAAAATGGCTATATTTACCCAGTGTGCCACACGGATCCGTTTCGGATTCGTTTAGGAACCACTTCTTCGTATTATTTATCCGAAACGGATTCCGTTTCTGATACGATTCGAGTGCGAAATCGTGGGTGATTCGCCTCCAAACAGCGGGAAGGATCGTCCGCGGAACGGACTTCATATAAGGATCCGTTTCGGATTCGTTTTTTGTTAATAAAACGGATCCGTTTCGAATTCCGTTTCGGACTCGTTTTTCTAAATAAACGGATGTAGATTTTACAGTATAAAAATTTGTTAACGCAAACAAACATTTTTCTTTTTTGATTTTTTACTTTCCATCTATTTTTCAAATTCTGTTGTTGGTACTGTTATTGTTGATTTATTAATGTAATACGTTTTTATAACTTCAAAGGAGAACTTACATTTTTTTTTTACCTGTCACCCGATCACAGAATTGAACCTGTGTCCTGCGACATGCCACTGTTCATTTGAAAATTGAAAAAAAAAAAAATTAACATTAACATTAAACATTAATTTATAACCATGTACCTGAAACCCCTCTCAAAACTAAATTTTATAGAATTCAGAGAACTTTTACAAAAAAATGACGTCATATTGGGTGCGCCATTTTGAATTTTAAAAAACTGAAAAAAGATTCGAAATAAGCACCCTCGAAAACCCCTATCTACCCCCTCGATACTTGAAATTATATATGAAATTTATATTGCGTGTATAAAAAAGTCAGTTTTTTATGAATAAAAAACGAACCGCTGGACCGATTTTTTCCAGACTCCTTTCAAATCTAAGTCATGACGTGGCGTATCGATTGATATGGTCATCAAAAAATTCTGTCCGGTAGTTATTGAGGAATCGAAAGCCAAAATATGTCTACATACGTACGTACATACGTACACACACACACAGACATCACTCTAAAAATACTTGTAAACGATTGTCGAGGTCTTGAAACGTAAAGAAAACACAAAATTATCTATTTCGATTTTCGGACCTGTTATAATAACTTCTCAAGAGAAGTTAAAAATTTTAGTTAGTAATTTTCATGAATTTTTTAAAAAAGGTCGTTTTTAGCATAGTTTTTCAAATTTACCTTGGCCTATAATCCAAAAATCAATGTCAATCAAGGATTGGTGAATGGGAGATTATAGTTGACATTGCCAACAAAAATCATATAGGTCTTACCTGCATATATTTGCCCATTTAGAAGTTATAGCTACTTATGTGACATGATATGCATAAAACTAAATTTGTTGTGTGATGACGATTTTCAGTCTTTGATATTTTGACTTGGAAATTGTTAATCTGAATTTGATAGAATGTTTGCAGCGAATGTAGACATCACTCAAAATAAATTAAAAATTGTAAATATGGACGTTACCACGCCCCTTTCTTAATTTATTCTTCCTATTTCCAAAACTATTTGACGCAAATAGATGCATATGTAAAGAGTACCTAGAAAACTTCTGTCCATATAATATGGGTTTTGCCGCACCTCCAAAACGCTTGATTTGTCACTTTTTCCAAATTATTTCACTCTTTTTAAAAATATCTAGTATTGTCAAATAGAATAAAGCTGTATTTTTTGTATAGAATACTGGTAGATGCGCTTCAGATAACAGTGAACTATAGTGCAGGCCAACTTTATAGACACCTGTTTTATTACGGTAGACATCGTACAAGGAATTTAGCTTATTATGTAGCTAAATTTTTTCGCTGAACAAGTATTATGTTTGAGATTTGTACCACAATATTTTGTACCTGTATTTCTATAAAAGTCAAATTTTATGCCTCAATAACTCAGTTTTTTCTGACTATTTAAATTGTGAGCTACGCAAGTTTCCAAGGAAAATGAGTATATCTTATGAAAATTTGTTTGAAATATTTGTAAACAGCGAAAATGGAGATTCATTTGTGGTTGCGGTAAAAAACAAATACCCGAAACATTTTAAGGATGAGTATACACAAAAGTTAAAAAACTTTTACTGCAACACAAAGAGATATTGGGTGTCATGTAATAGAACCAAAGCGAATTTTTATATAAAGTATGCAGACTTTCTTAAAAAGGACTTTGAGCTATCACTTGAAGATATTCCTAGCACATCACAGACCTTCAGAGGAAGACCAGCAAAACAAATTGAAAACTGTTTGGAATTTACGAAAAGAGAAAATTAGCAGTAGCCACTGGAAACATTTCAAAAAAAAATAATACAAGATCAATTTCGAGAAAAACTGGGTATTTTAGTAGATACTCCTAAGCAAGGATTTGGTAACACAAATGACGGAAACACAGCAAGGCGATTTTTTGAGAAACCAGAAGCAACTTCAGAAATAACCGGAGTCGATGAGGACGTGATAAAAAGATTACAAGTTATTTTAAACGTACTATCCTGTAGAGAACCCGTTAAAGTAGAAAAATTTGAAAAGTATACCAAGGAAACTGCAGACATATTAGAACATAAATACAGCTAAAACTTACTGACACCCTCTGTCCATAAGATCTTAGCTGATAGTGGACAAATTATCAAGCGTTACCAATAGGAGGATTATCAGAAGAAGCCCAAGAGTCTAAAAACAAAGATTATAAGAAGTACAGATATAGCAATACATGTAAAATTTCACGTATTCGACAGAATGAGGAATTGTTCAATATACTTTCAGCATCTTCAGATCCTTTGATTTCATCACTTAGGCACGTTAGATCACGAAAAGAACTGATTGATAAATTCTGTAGTACTGTTTTAAGTTCCTTAGATATCCAAAATAATGATGATATTTTTATAGAATTGTAGATTGTTGTTGATTTTTTAAAGAAATTACCTAATTTATTACTGTAACCCTTTTTTTAAAACTTTTCTAGCCTTTAAGAAAGACTGTTTATAAATTATGTTAAGAGATAAAAAAATAAATGCATATGAATGAATTAGTAAAAATTAAAAAATTTTTTTTTTAAAAAAAGTATATAAAAAATTTTTAAATTATTAAAAGTTCATTAATTGAATAAAGCGCACTAAAATTTATAAAAAAAAATTTTTTTTTATGAATTCATACCACTAAAAATCAAAAATTTCGAAATTCGGACTTTCACCTCTTTTTAAAAGTATTTATAGATAAGCCTCAAACCTGAATCTTATATATGTTATAGCTACAGAAATTATCAACCAAAATCAAAAAACTTTACTCAAATATCTTTACCCGTTCAAAAGTTATGACTTTAGCAACGCGAAATCGCAAAAGGCGTGGCGCCGTTTCGCAGTTTGTTTGACTGCTTCCTCAAGGCAAATTTTCAAAACTGACAGGAAGTATTTTTACATGGAACCTTATTTAAAACTGTTATGCGACGACGTTTGATTATAATCAGTTGGCAAATAAAGCATTGCATGCTGGTGTTGCCCCGACTGCTAGTGATGAGTCGTCCAACAACTCATCTCTTGCTAAGTTGCCTCACGGTTAGCTGTAACCAACTTTTAATAAAAATGTGAGTTACTACAAAAACTTTAATTGGGGATTATTTGGGATGTAATTGAAGTCGATATATGAAAAACATAAGAAATCCTTAGAGCTTTTGTTTTAAATCCATATTTACTGTTTTTCAATGATATTACATGTGTAAAACATACGTATAAAATTTAAAAAGTTTCCGATTTTGTTCAAGTTTTCAAATTACTTTATTAGCTAGCACCATAGTCAAAATTTCAACTCTAGGTGGTCGGAGTCTTGAGAAAGAACCATATTTTGGCCTGAAAATAGCCGAATTTGGACCGTTTTAAAAATTTTAGTTCTAAAAGCCCACAAATCTAAGTTTAAAGTTATAAGAAATAGTTGAACAGATTCAGAGATATTAGACATTGAATTCGGCTGTTTTCGCAAAAATTGAGTTTTTTTCAAACTTTGAAAGGAGGTGAAATTTGTACTGTGGGGTTAGCTTTTAAGGTTCTTTGATGTGTCAAAATTGAGCAAAATCGGATGTTTTTTAAATTTCTAACATGAGTTGCACGTATTTCATACGTATATAATATTACTAAAAAACAGTAAATATTGAATTAAAAAAAAGCTCTAAGGATTTTTTTCCTTTTGATGTATGTATATTGTCTATAAATAACATTCAAAATATTTCAAATTTTTATAGTAACTTAACTTGTCATTTAAACTTTGTTAAAGCCCACCCTGGCCTACGCTCAAATTAAATCAAAATTGCACAATAAATAAAAAATTTGTTTTTTTCGTCTGCGCCACGCCTCCATAGTGTAATACTGTTGCTGCTCTGCCTGCATCTTCCTATTCTAAATTCGGTTTTGAGAAAACATATGATTGTTTTAACTGAAATTTCTCATCTGACTGAGACTACTGCTTCAATGTCACCTAATTGACAATGTCTAATTGTTTCTGTCTCTTCTTCCATAACCGGTTTTGAGAAATTTACAGTGGTCTTTTTTCTGATGCCGCAATGCTTTCTACCTCTCCTGTTCTCAGTGGCAATGCTTTCGTTTGTGATGTTGATGATAATGCTGCTTGTTTTGCTAATTCTAGTGGTTCAATGTTAGAAAAATATTAAAAGTTAAGCGCAATACATCTGAAAGTTGTGGTAAGAAAAAAATTGGTTCACCTTGCATTTTTTAAAGCAAATATTTCAGTTAATGATATTGCTTTGTGTGTTGAGAAATGCACTGGTATCTCGAGGAATCACATTAATTGTAGAAATTTTATTAAAAATGATGCATCATTGGATCAACTAAAATGGATTAATTTCAAGCTGGGTGTACCACAACAATTTTTTGACAAATTGCTTATTCCGGATTTGTGACCTATTGGTGTAAAGATTTGTTATCTTGAAAAGTGAACAGTGAAGGACTCTTAAGTAGTAAAAAAGTACCTGCTTCAATTAATTTAGTGGCTCAATTTGAATCAAATTTGTTAAAAATTCCTTTACATTTACTCTGCATTGTGGCTAGGATGTATGTATATGTTCTAGTTGAAACTTGCCTAAATGCTGATTTCTATGATAGTGGGGTTTTTGATTTAAATGTAGTTACTGTTTATCGTATAGACACAGATCCAATCAAAACAGGTTGTCTCAGAGGTGGTGGGGTTTTAATAGCTGTTAGTCGTTCGCTATGTTCTAATTATGTTCAACTTGATAATGCTCTTTCTCTTTATTCTCATCTGCATTTGCACAGACTAGAAATGTTATTCTTTCCTTTTACACTCTTCGACCTGGTGCAAGTTCTTTGGACTACTGGATATGTTTTCGCTAGATTCCCTTAGCATTCTAATTTCGTATTGTTTTTTGAATTTTGTAAGTCATCACTCGCAAAATATGTACAGTCGTGCACAAAACAATAGGGTCAGCAATAACATAGAAGTATACATTAAATTTTTTGGCATCCCTTGTACGATACCAAACGAAAACTTTTTGGGAATTATTTATAGGTATTACTAGCTTCGAAAATGATTGGTTGGAAACTTTGAAAACTAACGGTAAATTATTTATACCATCAATATTACGAAAAGCAGTAGTAGCACGTGAACAAAACAATAGGGTCACCTCTTTAAGACAATTAAATTATTAATTTTGTGATTAAAGTAGACATTGTGAGTATTGTTTTTATTAATTTCAGTTATATATTTGTTTATTAAGAAACAAAATCATACAAGGACATTCAAATATGGGCCGAAACAAGCATTTTACGAAAGGAGCTTGCGTTATCATTAACCACTTACGTAATGAAAAAAAAGCCAACGAAATGTATCTCGATGGATTGGTCGTTCTAAAAACGTTGTATACAATGCTCTCAAACTAATAAAAACACAATTGAAAACAAGTCAGAATACGTAAAACTACGAAAAATTTAAGGGCTCAGCAGCAACAACAACTGAGGCTGCTGTCCTCCAGTACTGTTAGGCAGAGATTAGTGAAAAAACATCCTTTTGGAAGAATTTCGCGAAAGGTGCCCGATCCTGGCTTATTGGCATAGACAAAATCAGAGCAGAGCCCTTAAATGGGTCACGGGTTAACCCTAATTTGATAAGATTGTTATATTTTTCGTAGTTTTACGTATTATGACTTGTTTTCAATTGTGTTTTTTTATTAGTTTTAGAGCAATGTATACAACGTTTTGAGAACGAGCAATCGATCGAGATACTTTTCGTTGGCTTTTTTTTCAATTCGTTCTGTTTTTAAAAAATAAAAGTAAACCATTATTTTAATAATGGGTGGATCCTCTTTTATTCTCTACCATTTCAGTCATTCACTTTTGTAAGGATTTAAATAGCTTTTTAATGTATTTTCGAAGAAGAGCCTCCCAGTAGGCTAATATGCTGTTTTTGAGCTCGTGGATGAACTCATACTGCCTGTTTTCTGCATATACCTGTCGAGCCAAGCAACCCCAGCAGTTTTCAATAATATTTAGGTCAGGAAAACGCGCTGGCCATCCTAGAAGATTCAAGTTGTCTTTTACTATTTTTGCTGAATTAATCCTGCATTATCCTGCTGAAATATCATGGTTTCACTGGTTAATTGCTGCCTTCGTAGAACTACTTCATTTCCGATTAAGTTTAAGTATTCCACGACTTTAATTTTTGGGGCACAAGCTTTATTTCGGGTCTTCCGATTCCAGCCCATATATTGAAACAATCATGATATGGGCTGGAATCGGATTCCAGGGGAAATCCGAAATAAAGTTTGTGCCCCTAAAATGAAAAGCGTGGACTACTTAAACTTAATGTGACTGAGGTGGTAGATAATAAAGGATCCACCCATTATTAAAATTATGTTTTACTTTTATTTTTTTAAAACAGTTAGAGCGAATTTAAGTTACAAAAATTTTGTGCTGTCGTTTTGTTGCACCTAAAAATTAAGGTTTTTGGTTTAATTAAAAATGCATTGATTTTTTTAATAAATTCTTTACAAGTTATTTATTTCCTTAGCTTTAAGAATATATACCATGAAAATAAATTTTTAATAATTGTTGTAAATCCTTTGAAACACCGAAAAACTAGTTGTGCTATCGTTTTGTCGCGGACTGTATGTGTTATTACACAATCTCTTATGCAATTCGCGCGCTTAATTTTCAATTGTGTTGCACGTTCTGGGACACAACATTTTCGCAGCGTTAAAAATCACTGGTGGAGTGCATCTTTTATTTTTCAAATTCTCCAGACTTCAGTTTGTTGCGATATTTGTAAGAACTTGTTGTGCTGCCTGATATCTGGACCTTCTGCTTTGTTATTGTGCTAATCGTTGATTTAGATAAGGCATATTTATTAGAGATGTCAGAGAGATACTTTCTTTTATCAAAATCCGCGAGTATATTCATTTTCTCGTACAAAGAAATGCGTTTTTTCTTCATTTGTTTTCACTTAAACCAACCTATCATTTAAAAACATTCAGAACCAAAAACTGGTGCTAAAGCCACAGATATGATTTACAATTTGAAAAAATATAATACACATAATATACCACCTGATTAAAAAATATTACCTTCGTATTAAGAAGCATTCGTACCACGTCTACAATAATATATAATAACGTTTAGTTTTTTGAATATTACAGCCCGATGTTACTCAATGCATCAGATGCTGACATTGGTACCAATGGAATGATTGAATATAACATAATTGATGATGTGGCTAAGCAATACTTTTCGGTTGATGCATCTACCGGCGCAGTGAAAGTTATCAACAATTTAGACTTCGAATCTGTTCGCAAATTTAAGTTTAAAGTCGTGGTAAGTTAAGCCAACTGTTTTGTTTATTTCAGTATCTATTAGTATATTTTCGTACAGCTAAGCATAGATTTTATCAAAATGAGCAGAGTATACTTCTTAAAAGATTTTAAAGTTATGGAATTTATGTGAACATTTTTGTAACCGTTTTTGTTGAAAAAAATATTTATTTACAATTTTAATATAAAATTCTCTTTAAATCAGGTTCAGTGTTGGCATGTGACATGGATTTTTAGGTATTACGACAGTCACACGTCGTAAACTGTCGTAAATGTCATAAATGTCACAAATGTCGCAAACTCCAGATCAACCTCGATTTCACAACACTGAAATTGTTTGTTAAAAAATTTGACCAACAAAACAATATACTATGGAACTGGAACATGTTTGACAAACAATTTTATGATCTGAACCCCCCTTACAGGTAATCGTGAAATGTCATTGAAAATTCAAATGCAATAAATTCCGTTTATTTGTCGTAAACTAAAGGTTTGTCACAAAGGCTCGAAGGTTTACGACGTTTACGACTGTAGGTCGTAAATGTCGCGAGACATTTGTACATGCCAACACTGATCAGGTTAGTAATAAACTAAAAAATTTAGCAAAACTTTGGAATCAACTAAATTAAACTATCTTTGAAACAAACTATATTTGAAATTACAAATATTTCGGTTGGGATAAAATGTTCCACCCAAAATTTGTTAGACTTAGTTTTCTTAATTTTTTTTTGTCCCAAATCGTTTTTGCTCGTTGTAAAACGTGTTTGAAAGAAATTTTCCCTTAGTTACTTATAAACAAATTAGAAGCATGTTTTAAAGACATTCATTTTATGGTGAGGTCTCAAATTTTTCAACGGTTCATACATAAGGCGCCTTACTAGAACACTTTCTAAATGTGGAAGTGTGAAAACGCTACTGTTGCAAACAGGGCCGGATTTAAATTTTTGGTACTCTAGGATTTTAAAGAAAATGTTGCCCTAGTTTTTCATTTTATATTGATTTTTGAAGTAAAATTGTTACAATTTTTAATGTACACTTTATAGGCCGAAATACTGTTTCCTTGACTTTTTGATAGCAAAATCCTTGATAATGTCGTCAAAATCGATTTCACGTAGTAGATCACTTTCAATGCAAATTATTGATAATGCATCCAATCTATCCTGCTTCATCACAATACGATAAGGATTTTTTAATCTCTTAAGCTGTGAGAATGAGAATGCCCTACAATTTGTAACCATCAAACTGAAGAATATTCGTAAAGCAATATCTACGTTTGGAAAAGCTGATGTCAATATATCTTCCCACATTATTTTACATAAGATAGCTAGTGCGCTTATTGTTTTATTGTTTATTATTAAATATTACAAACAGATACAACAAGATTGAATATGATCTTATGGTTATAGCACCAGCTTCATAGATATATAAAGAAAATTTCACTCAGTATATAATATATAATTGATAATAGTACAACTAGACTTAAATACATACATACATAATTATAGGGAAACAACATAAATAACGGGCATTTCACGTGAAGCGGACAATGACTAAAAACTGAGATTTAGAAATTTGTTAATATTCGGCCTTATTGTACTTCTAGATTGGATACACGTAATTTTTTTTTAGATAAGGCAGCCATCGGCACGCTGTTACTCATGAGTAGCAGATCTACTTTGCTTGTATACGTATACAACAAAAGAGAATAATAAATATGAGATCAGTTCGTATGCGACCACGTTTCTTTATGCTCTGTTTTCTTAACATTTACGTACATTGTATTCCGTTTTGCTTTCAAACTTTGAAATTTTCGCATTCTCACTAGTTTGCGTTAGTACTCTATGCCGACCCCTGATATAAGGCTTAGTTGCCAAGTTATGGACTTCTAAAAATTGACATAATATGAAGAATGGATTTTTTGTAAGCAGTTTTTCGAACTTAACAAAATTTCAATAAAATATTAAACATTGTGGTTCCTATAGGAAATTTACTGCTCTTTTCAATTATTTTTCTTATGGAAAACCGGAAGTGAACATTTCATTTCAGAATTTAAACAATTTCGACATATTTTATTTTTTTGGCATTAGATAAAAATTTTTTAATGTGATCTGCATTAGTTTACGAGATACATATATGAATTGAAGTGCTTACGTGCCGCACTTTGTATGGGACCTGACACTTTTTTAAGTACTTTAATTTATATATCTTCCTAACTAATAGCGTTAAAATTTTTTTTGTGAAACATCTATACACTTAAAGTTTTTTTCTAAAAATAAAATATTTAAAAAATATTATGTCGAAGTTACTTAAAATTTGATTTGAAATTTTTACTTCCGGTTTTATATACAGCTCTGGATATATATGTAAATGGCACATTTTTTTATATTTTCTTTGTTATGCTACAGTATTAACAAGCAACAAGTGTTTGATTTTGTGCAAAGATATATCCTTCATATTTAATAATAATACAAACTTCACTTATAATCCATTAACAAAAAAAAAAAAATTATCACAATGTAAAAAAACCGATGAAATGATCTGGACACATAAACGGCACAATCTGGAGAAAAAGAGAAAATATAGTGTTAAAATTGCATTTGTTGACTTTTTGGTATGCAAAAACATTTAAAGCCTCTGTTTCTGATGACAGCATCACACCTGCGACCCACACTCTCCACACTTTTCCGCATTTTCTTTTGGATATGGCATATCAGGCCCGTGCGCACGGGGGGTTTTGGGGGTTCTAACCCCTTCCCCCATTGGAAATTTTTTAACATAGACTTTTATTGACAATGTGTTCTTACTTAAATAAAAAACCAAAAAGACTTGCGCCTCTTACGAAAAATTAAAAATTTTATGAAAATAAAACAAACTCACATACACATGTATAGAAAAAGGTATAAAAGGTATAATAAATGATACACTTAAAAATTTACTTATGAATGTATGTATGTACAAGAAACGAATAATTTGGTCTGACCAAACAAACTTTAATTTAGTCTGACGAAACTAAATTTAATTTGGTCTGAAGAATCAAAATTTACTCGACTCCAGTCTTCCACATACAATGTTTATGGTCCTTGCTAAATTGCAGTCGCGCTTTGACATTTTTTTTCAGATTATTTTGTTTTTTGTTTGTTTAATAGCTGATACTAGCCCAATCCTACGAAGTGATGTGTGTGCGGTCCACTTGCTAACGCCTTTATTTATCATAAATGTAGCTGCCTTAGGTGTTGTTAAGTGACTACATCTTACTATATGCTCCATATTGCGGGCATCTCTGTATGTTACCTTTCTGGGTCGACCGCTCTGTTGATTGTATGGTTAGGATTGCGCCGTTTTTGGACATGAAGAACTGTTCTATGAGTAGTTTTCAAAGCTTTTGCTATAGTTCTTGACGACTGACCATTTTAAGTAATAATAACTACATTACCTTCGGTTTCAACAGATATCTTTTTCATATTGCTTAAATTATCATTTTTTCTTAAATAATGAGCACTGAATTAATAATTTGCATCACTTTTATCTGAAAATTAACTAAAACGAAGCTAGCCCCAAAAATGTTCAATGAAAGAAATAAATAAGGGGAAACTAACAGCTATAAAACGAAAAACAATTCAGACGTGCAAAACTGGAGGCATGCAATTTTTTGCATTTTTGCAAAAAAATTAACTATTGTATACATTTTAAATCAATTTATTAATTTTATATTAAAGTTAAAGAAACAAAGATTTCAAAATCAAAAACTTTTTTCAAATCAGATTAGTATTAATACTTTTATAGCCATGTAAGTATGAAACTGCCTAACATTGTCCCAGTTTTGCTCGCTACTGTATATACTTTTCAAATGATGCCCATTTTGTTGAGATCAGTTAAAAGGTTTGCAGCGTATACTCATAGTAATTTTTAGAAAATTTATTCGCAACTTCCGATATTTCACAAACCAGATCCAACCGAAAGTTGTTTAAATATTCTTTTTTTTCATTAAAAAAAACATTATTTTGGGAGAAGAATAAGAAATTCAAAGTGTTGGTTAGGTTATCTTGCTTGAAAATTTTTCCCAACTAATACTTCCTGAAATATTTTTTGCCATTAAGTTTTTAATTCACAAAAATTTTTCAAAATTTGATATGTATAACATATTCCGTTTTTTTATTTTTTTATATGTATGTTATTCCTTAATCAAACTATGTACTTTCATATCAAAATTCCCGCCATAATTTTGGAAAATGTGAGTTCTAATTATATGAATTTTATGATGTTTTTCAAAGTTATGTCTGAAATTTCGATATGAAAGTACATGCATTCTTAGGTTTGATTGAGGAATAGCATATAAGAAAATCATAAAAAAAAGATGTTATATTAAGTATATGTTCCGTTTTGAAAATAATACCAAATCTAATCCTAAATCTTTTTGGAACTTTATAGGCTCTAAAAAAACATGCTCTTCTATTCCTTCGAAAATGACATTAAATAATATTACGTCTAAGTCTTTAAAAGATTCGGTAAACCTATTTGCTGGATTTTTTAAATCGAATTTTGAGCCCAATACACCGTTGAGTAAACTAAATGTTTTGGAGAAAATATATCCATTAATTGATTTTTGCTCTCTTCAGTTTACATTAGATGATGTTGTAAGAGGTATTTCCAGGTTAAAAATTCTCAAAAGTCCGATATAGATGGCATTTGTCCTTTCATATTAAAAAATTGTGCTAATCCATTATCCGAGCCGTTATGCTTTTTATTCAATAAATCACTTTCTATGGGCGTTTTTATAAATGATTGGAAAATTACTTTTATTAGACCTATCCATAAAAGTGGCAACAAACGTGATGTTTTGAACTATAGGCCTATTTCTAAGTTGTCTACTGTCTCCAAATAATTCAAGAGTATTTTCAAAGAGAAACTATTTTTTGCTGCTAAGACTGCTATAAGTCCAATGCAACATGGATTTTTTGCTGGACGCTCTGCAGTTACTAATTTGGCAGTTTTTTCGGATTGTTGTATTTTAACATTTTTCATTGGTTTGCAAGTTGATACAATTTATACCGATTTTTCAAAAGCCTTTGACAAAGTACCTCATAGGATCCTTATTGCTAAATTATCCAAACTTGGTTTTCATTCCAAATTTTTAGATTGGATCAAATCGTATCTTGTTAACAGAATTAATTTTGTTTTCATTGATGGAATTAGATCCAACTCATTTGTGGCCACCTCTGGTGTTCCACAAGGAAGTATTTTGGGTCCGCTACTTTTCATCCTCTTTATTAATGATATTGGTTCCTGTTTTAAAATGCAAGTTTCCTTTTGTATGCCAATGATTTAAAAATATTTCATACAATAAGAAATCCTTTGGATATAATAGCCCTCCAAAATGATTTAAATAAGATATTTTTATGGTGTACGCAAAATCAGTTATTTTTAAATATTTCAAAATGTTACCATGTGACTTTTTGCAAGACTTCATTATGTATCCCATCGTTTTATTATTTCAACAATATTTCTTTAAGACCAGTTAGTGAAATGCTAGATCTTGGAGTTTTATTTGATGCAAAATTCAATTTTGTCGAACACATAAATTATATTATCCCTAAATGCTATTCAATGTTAGCATTCGTTAGACGTCATAGCATTGATTGTAAAGATCCATATACACGTAAAATTTTATTCACTGCTTATGTTCGATCAAAGCTTGAATATGCTTCTGTCATTTGGAATCCCTTTTTTTCTGTACATTCTAATCGTCTGGAGAGAGTCCAAAAAAGATTTCTTAAATTTGCGCTTAGCCCTTTAAACTTTACGGAACCTTATACATCTTAGAGTTCACGCTGCCTGTTAATTGACCTTAAAGCCCTTGAAATAAGGAAAAAGATAGCTTCTTTAATGTTTGTGTATGATATTATTTCTGGCTATATTGACTGCCCGAATTTACTTGAAATTATCAAATTTAAGGTGCCTTCTAGACATCTACGCCATTGCAATTTGTTCTCTTTTCGGGTATGCAGAACTAACTACTCACTAAATGCTCCAATCACACGGGCTCTAAATGAGTTAAGTAATCTTAATTCAACTCATATGATAGATTTTGCGATTTCAAGACAAGGATTTAAAAAACTATTAGCTAATTTGTACACCTAATAATTAAGGTTTTTGTATAATAAATGTAGCTTTTCTATTTTAATTTGTATATTAAAATTTTATAAATATTTTAATATTTTTGTTTATTAGTCTGTAAGAGTTATTCATAGACATAGACTAATTAATGTTTCAACAAATTTTTTTAAATCTTTTTACTTTTTTTTATAAAGTTATAGTATTTCTTAACAAAAAGATTCTATAATTTTTATTATATCTCCTATAGTTTTTGAGATATTTCGTTTTGAATGCTTTGTAGTCAAAAATACTTTTTTTACGAACTTTATAACCTGAAATGAAATATCCAAGCTAAAACCCCCCCTTGGATGATTTCTACTAAAATGAACTTCCAAAATTTTCCAACATTTTTTCAGGTTAAGCTTATTTGATAAGAATGTTGTTTTTAATTGTAGGAGTGTAAAATTTTGCTGGAACATGTATTTTGATACGGTGCATCATAATTAATCAAAAACTTGATTTTGAATTTTTTGTAAGTTAGGGCTTTTTTGATTTCATATGACGATATGTGCTCGTGATATGGATCTATATAAATGCGAAATAGCATTAAATTTCATGGTAAATGATATCAAGCAAAATAAATCTCATTTGAGCAATCTTTTGTTTAATAAAATTATAGAGAGAATCAAACGAAAAAGAACAGAATTATCTAACATTTTTTTATTTTTAATGAATTCTGACAATATTTATAAGCTTAAGTTTGACTTTTCCAAAGCCCCATCACTAACAATTATACAAAAACAGTTATATGAAATATTGGTCAAATTCGAAAACGATACTAACTCCAATACCTATGATAATGCTAACAATGAAATAAAAAACTTAAGTCCATCCGCAAGTTTAAAAAAAAATTACGCTTTGTTTTAAATAACTCTTCGCCAAATTCCTTTAATAGGGCAACTTATTCCTTAGTTGATGCTGTAAATAAAGAAATAGATATATTTTGCAATGGTGGGGACAGGGGTTTCTATTTACAAAAAGCTTTTGATTTCCTGGCAACTATTCAGCCAACAAGTGTTGAAGCAGAAAGGTTGTTCTGATCTGCCGGGTATATTTGTAACAAATTTACGCCACGTTCGGAGGATGATACCTTGATTGCTTTAATATTTTTAAGGTCATATTTTAAAAGAGAATAGGAAGTTTTCCAATTTAATTTTATAAAAATATTTCCTCATAAAAAAGACTTGAATACTTTAACGTATAATAATGAATGTATGTATGTATTTAAAAACGTTTGTGATACTTAACAAAAATTTATATTATTTATTTCAGCGATTCTTAAACTGTGGTCCGCGGACCCCGGGGGTCCGCGAAACAATTTTGACATCAATAATTTTACATTATCAAACTTTTCGTTTTATTCAAATAACTCATTTATTAAAAATTCTACATGGCCATGACTTTTCGAATGATTGCACATATTTTTAAAAAACAAAGATGCACACTTTTGTTGCATTTACTTTTGTTCAAAACCTGAATACCCAGCACCAAACAGTTTCCACTCTTCGCACTGTTTGACAACATAATTAGTTTTTATAAATTTCATTTTGAGCCTACAAGGAGCAGGTTCAAATAAATTTAAAGTTGAAGATAAAATAGAAGCGATTATAAAAAAAAACTAATTATGGTCAAAACGCATTCAAAATATGTGTATGAGTCATTTCCAAAACTCAGCGATCTTATAGAATTTTCTAGTAAAGATCTCGATAATGACAGGCGGCTGCATTTTGTCGAATACTTAACCCATTAAGAGCCAAGACCTTTTAAATCAAAAATCATCGACTATGTGAATTTCATTTTTATGAAAATGACATAAAATGCTTTTAAAATATGAAAAAAATAAAAATAAATTTCAATCAGTAGGTTTTTGAGCCTGTTCCCAAACTGGGATAGCATTCTTTAAATTTTTTGTAATTTTTTTCATTCAGCTCGTTAAAACTATGAAAACTCCTGTGTTTTGCTTTGCAAATCAAGCGCAAACTTTTTAAATTTTTACACAAAACGCTTCCAACGAAGACTAATGAACAGTGATTTTTTCAAAATACGCTAAGTCGATGATGAAGTATCAAAACAAAGCCAAATATTAAAAAAAGTATAGTCGTTTTCCCTTCATTGTTTATGTGGATAAATTTTGCAAAATTTATTTTTTTGTTGATTTTACAGCTATTTGAATGTGCTGTACCCAAGCAGGTACAGTGGCTAGGAATGGGTTAATGACTCTAAAAAGCAACTTCCAGAAGTATTTACCCTGTCCTGATTCTGACAACGACTGGATCAGGGATCCATTCAACACAGATGTTATAGTAATGCTAAGCAATTACCGACATTAGAGCAACTAACTTTTAGTTACTCCTAAAATCCGATTACCTTGCATTTGCAAACAAGGCCCTCCAAAACTTGATTCCATGTATTTGTGTGAACAGACTTTTTTGGTACTAATATATATAAAATCAAAGTATAGAAACCAGCGTAATGTAGAAGAAGACCTGAGAATAAAACTTTCGAATATAGAGCCCGAAATTGTAGATTTGGTTTCAAGAAAACAACATCATCCATCTCATTAAGTAAAAACTTCTACACGAGAAAATATAACAAATTTTGCTTATAAAATAATAAAGTGTCACCAAAAAAATAATTTTCATTATAAGCTTTATTATTATATTCTTTATTAAAAAATATATTAAAAAAAAACAATTTATTTTCTAAGCTTTATTTTGACCAAGAAATATTTGTCTGAGTTTAATGCACATTTTTTAACTTTTTAAATACAGAGAGAGATATGGTTTAAGTATCAATATTTATTAGAAAGTAGTGTCTGCAGGCTTGTCAACTTTTGGATCTTCAAAAACCGGACATAAATTTATTGAGCCAGAAATTAAGCTAAGAACGACGTGAAATGTCTAGGGTTGGGATGGGGTCCGCAAAAAAAAAATAATTCGATAAGAGGTCCTCGGACTACATAAGTTTAAGAACCCCTGATTTATATTATATTTTATTTTTTTTGCTGTTATGAAGAAGTTTTTAGTGTTTCTAATTATTGTTTTAAATAAGTTATATTGCTACGTTATAAATAGTCAAATTATTTTAATTTTTCCCAATGTATATATAAATTCCGGGACTGTCCCGGGATCCCGGGATTGAATTTTCAAATCCAAAAAAATCCCGGAATCAAAAAAATCTTGAAAATTGGCATCCCTAATTCACATATTTAACTTTTATATTTAACTGCATTCTCGCGTGATTTAAGTACGTAAACTTAAGTAAGGCACAGCAGCCTATGTGTAAAGCTATAACAAGAAGAACTGACACTCGCAATAAATATCTTTATGTGAAAAGGCGTTTGATTTTAATAATAATAATAATAGAGTTTAGCTACTACAGCTATTTGCTTTCTTAGCAATTTAGCATGAAGCTTTAAAACCAAGTAAAAAGCTTATATAATAATGGAAATGAAAAAATTATACATGCAATTAATTTTTTATTTTTTTATAATTTCTTCTTAGCTTTATCACACTTTCTCAACATACCCACCCAGATCATATGTATATAAACATACAATTGCATGAATGTAATTGTATGAATTTATTAACATGGTCCAAGGCATAAATGTTAGAAAAAATTTACCCATCATGCGGTGGGGCTCGGACAACACAAACATAAAGACCAACAACCATTAAGCTACAAAATTAACTATAGTTATTTTTCAATCTAAGCTTGAGTTGACCTTTTGACAAGCTAATATCATATACATCGCAATTATTAATAAGAGTAGTCATGCGATTAAAAGGAGCAGTAGCCATATAATTAGTTCTACTGAAAGGTTGGTAAAATAATTGATAAGAGTTACGGTTACTCCTGCGATTAGAAAATAATATATATCAATATATTCTCAACCTTTGAGAACATTAGGTAAATCATTTATATATAAGGAGAAGATAAGTGGCCCTAGTACTGAGCGCTGAGGGACTCCTCGTCTTACTGGTAGAAAATCTGAAGTATGTTCACCTACACATACAGACTGTAATCGGTTACGCAAGTAGGATTGCACTAAATTTGTTGCAAAGGGTGAAAATCTAAATAGATTGAGCAATTTAGTGCACAAGATATTATGATCCACTGAATCTAAAGCCTTTGAATGGTTCAAGAGGATTAAGAACCTGACCTTGTTTATCCAGTGCAGTGCGAATGTCTTCAGCTACATCAATAAGTGTAGTCGCACAATTACGTTGAGCCCTGAAACCGGACTGCATGTCAGTGAATGTTCACGACTGAATTGGTTGATTTTTCGATATAGCAGAAGTTCAAAAGCCTTAGACAGGAATAGTAAAATAGTGATAGGTCGAAATTTATTGTGCGATTTAGGTACAGGAATAACACGGTGCTACAGTGAAAATATACTTTTCAAATGACCTAGTGCAGGTTGTAGGTCTGGTCAAGTGCAACACGAAACCGTGTTTAAAAACTTTGTAACACCCCCAAATTTTCAATTTATGGTCAAAAATCCGATTTTGGTGAGTTTTCGCACTAAACAATTTCTAACTCAGCAGTTTTTCAACCGTTTTCAAATTTTAAAACGGCTTTGAAAAGTCAAATGTCAATACTTTCAAAATATATGCGCTGGCTGTTCAGTATAACAAAAGTATTACGTGACTTTTTTGTGAAAATCTAAAATTTGTTTTTTTTTATAATATTTGCAATTTCAACGCAATTTTTTGCCACAATTTGAATAAAAAGAAATGTTCAGATATAAGTATTCTTAAAGTGCTATTAATTTTGGATAATAATAATTTTTTTTTATTAAAATCTAGTACAAATTGTCGAAGTTACAAAACTTTTTCTTGAGAAAGGCACTATGAAATGATACTGAAATCGATCATATAAGATAAATATCAGCAGCAAGTACTTAGAACAAGAATTATATTTCGTACTGGAGATCGAATTTCCTTTTCTAGAGAAAGCTCTATAACTTCGACAATTTGTAATCGATTTTAATAAAAAAACACTTTTTTCATCCGAAATCAATAGCATTTTAAGAAAATAAAAATTTCCATGTTTCTGTTTTTGCAAATTGTGGCCAAAAAATAGCGTTGAAGTTGTAAATATTAGAAAAAAAGAAAAAAATTTTAGATGTTAACAAAAAAATCACTTAATACTTTTGTTATACTGAAGAACCAGTGCATGTATTTTGAAAGTATTGACATTTGACTTTCCAAATCCGTTTTAAAATTTGAAATCGGTTGAAAAATTGCTGAGTTAGAAATTGTTGAGTGCGCAAAGTCACCTAAAAACTGTTTTTGACCATAAATTGAAAATTTGAGGGTGTTACAAAATTTTCAAACATGGTTTCGTGTTGTACTCGACCAGACATACAACTTGCACTAGGTCATGTGAAAAGTATATTTTATTTTTGTAGCACCGTGTAATTTTTGCTTTTTTCTAGCTAGTCGGAAAAGTGGATGTAGTGATTATAGAAATAAACATGTGTGCAATAAACGGCAACAACGTAGGAAGAAGAGCTTTTATAAATACTAGTGATAACTCCCGAAAATTGGGTGTGTGTTCTGTACACACTAAACAGATCTGAATTTTAGACTTAGCTTTTGATGAACCCTTACTGGCCTTTCCGGTCCCGGTGGAATTCTTCTACAAATTCAATGCAATTTCCGCTTACATCGCGTTTTCATTTGAAATAAGAAATCTAATTTTGTTTTTTTTTAATAAATACAAATAATTTCAAAATGCATAGTACATATATGATTTTACAAAAGTAAGGACTTTTTTCTCTTTTTTTCGTACACATGAAATTTTCATACAAAAAAAAATTAATCTATAATAAAAGTTTCATCAACTTTTCCCTGCTCCGCGTTTTGTCGAAAAAAAATTACTTAATTTATTATTCTAAACCCCTCATATATCATGGAAGAGGCTAACTATGTAATTTGTCCCTTTATTTTCTCGGTTTTAAATTATTAGAATATGCGATTAACAAAAATAAATAGTTTTTTCTTTGAGCCATGTGGTTTTTTACCAAATTCAGTTAAACATTTCACATACATATTGTCGCTCTCGGGTAGAAAGGCCCTAACTCATATTTTTGAAATTTCACAGAAGGAGAAAGTACTTTAAAACCTTAAATAAAGAGGTTTTGTTTAAATGCGATTCCCAAAATTTTTAGTGAGTCAGTTAGAAGAGGTTGTGACGTAAACGTTAGTGGCAATAAATTCCCCAAATGTCATTTCCATCAATGATTTTTTGACACTTGAACATTTGTACCAAAACTTGGCATATTCGACATACTAAAAACGGCAGCATATACATCAAGTTTTGAATTTCATAATTATAGCCCCTGTGATTATATGGCGTCATCATTTTCGAAATCAATACAGCCGTTACAGAATTAAGGTAAGGTAAACATGGATTTTCCCCCTTCCATTATTTTCCTTATATAATCATCTTCCTGAAAGATTAGAGAGGAGATTTTACATGCGTTTTTTAGCTTAGACCTTTACCTAATTAACGAAACCAATATCGTTAAAATATAGCGGGGGGCTATTGTTTTATCAACAAAAAAGTAAATTTTGACAAAAAAATGAGGTAGGGCCTTTCTACCCGACAGCGACGATATGTAGCTTCCTCCTTTAAACACGGTCTTACATTTTTTGTGAGCTATTATATAGGAAAAATCAATTTTTACATATGTAAATCCATGAGAAAATTTTATGTGCCCTATTATCGAATGTCTTGATATTAAAATATTGTTGTTATATCATAAATTTATAGCTTTATACTAAGCCTTTTTATCAGGTATTCCTTCTGAAATTTTATTCGGAATTTTTTTTAAATTGTGTCACTTGGGACATGCCACGTTAAAGGCATTTTAACCATAAATATTCATCCGAGGGTTCTTAAAACATGCAGTAAGAATTTTCTAAAAATGGGGTGGAAAATGACGTGAGAAAATTGGTTTCAAGAGTAAAGTCAAATTTAGTTCAAAGTAATGCACCGCACACAAAAAGTGAGAGTTTTTTACAATCACCCATGTACGCTCGATTTCAATGATTTAGTTTTAATAATAAAAATGGCGAACCTTTCCAAAATATTATTTACAGCTTTCAAAAAAAATTCATCACATCTTCCAAAAATATGAATCCAAAATAAAATTTTCCATACAACAATAACATAACACGAAGTTGTTTTTCATTTACTCTTTCTCATCAAATATCAAGCTCCACTTACAATATGTACACACACACTTATTCATTGCTATTGCTTTTTATATTTTAGTACCAACAAGGCCTAATTAGTAAACAATAACAATTAGAGAGAGAGAAAGAGTAGTAGGTATGTAGATTTTTTTCTCCTCGCTATGGCAAGGTTTTTGCAGTTAATCAGTGCAATGCTTGTAAAAATTAAAAAAAAGGTAATTTTTCCACGCTGATATCTCCGGTTTTTGTTAACCGATCTCGAATCTAATAATTTTGCCGAACTCTGCTTGATGAGCACTTCTTATTTGATATATCATTTATTGCTGTAGCTATTCTAGATCGCGTCAACTAAGCCTTATCTTTGAGGAATAAATATATAGATTGGATTTGATTCATCAATACCAACGGCATTTGATTTTATTGCTATAATACTCTGTAATACTTCACATTGGTCAACACAGCGAAACGAAAAATGGAGGTTATTAGGAAGAATACCTGAAGTGTTGGCATAAACATTGTTTACAATCGTAGGCGTTGAAATGTTTACAAATTTCTCATTGAGGATGTTGACCTCAGTAATATTGCAACTGCCTGTGGTGTTTTTACCAATACCAATACTCTCGAATCACAGTCCATAGCCTTTTGCCCCCAACTTCGCTCTTATATTTTGCACTATAAAATTTAGTTTTTGACAGATTGATTTCACTACTGACTGCTTTCCTCAGACGTTTGAATTCAGTGTATATTTCAGGCGTTTTAAAACGCTTCCATCAATTACACAGCTCAACAAAATTAACTTTTTTTTTTTTGTTGCCCTGGATGTCTCTGCGGTTTTCTATAGTTTCAGGTACCCAGTTTACAAATATATTCATGAAAGTACTGAATTGGCTCTAGTTTTTAAGATATTAATGGATTTATCTATATATAAATGAAGCAAAATCGGGTTAGTTACACTCTGTATAACTCAAGAACCGCTGGACCGATTTTAATGCTCTTTAATTTGTTGGATTTGTTCTCACACCAAAAATAACATAGGCTATAAAAATTCTATTTAGGCTGCATATTTAGGGTGGTTCTCATACAAAAATATTTTTAAAATAGTATTTTCACAAAGACCACGTAATCGATTCACACCGAATTTACACCACGTAGCTTTTATATCAAGTGTCATAGCTTAGGCTATAAAACTTTTATTTCGGGTGCATATTTAGGATGTATTTTTGTATGAGAACGACCTAAGCCTAATGCCTCATTTCACCGTATAGGGTAGATAATTTCACGTTCAATGCAAGACTAACAAGTGCAGTTAAAAATTTTGAATTTTTGTTTTGAATTTGAGCTTAACATCTTCTTATACCATGATCGGTTACATATAGCTGAACATTTTATATGAGAAAGATATTTATCAATTCGTATTGTATAAAATTAGTCCTAATTTCATACCACCTAAGACCGTCGTTTTAAGAGTTATAGGTCGATAAGTGAAAAAACCGTTTTTAATTAATTTCAGAGCTTTTTTTGGCACCAAAACTTAATATTCAAAAAAAAAAAAAAATGTTTGCTTAAACTACATTCTAGTCTCTATTAAACAGTACAACGAAAACATTTTTACCTTCCTTGGATAAATAATGAGAACCGTTTAAAAAAAAAATGTGGAAATTTTTCTTAAAATTCTATTTTAAAATCATTTAAGACCACGAACGCACACATATAGATCAAACTAGTATATGGTTATTATTACTAAAAATCGTTCATTTCATAATTGAAGTTCGATAAATAAAAAAACTCATTTTAAATGAAACTTTCAGGCTTTGGGTCAAATGCGACTGGCCTGTTTCCAATAGAAACACAAAAAACATGTCACCAATTACCAGGTTAAAAATTGTTCCATTTGTTATCTTTGTCATGTTTGTTGAAAAATAGCATTGATCAATAAGTAAAAAATTTACAAAATTGGTCTTTGCTTAATGACTGTAAGTTCAATTAAATAATGTTTAATTTTCCTCTGTATGTTGGCTTGTTTTCTATCCCACACTTTTGTACCCTTTCCGAAGAAGATTTCATGAGCAAATCTAGGCATGTCATATATGAAAAAAAATTTAGAATTTTTCCAATCTAGAAATATTAATAAAATTGCTTACACTGTAAACAAATGTAAAATTCTGCTATATTAAAATAGTTAGGTTTACTCAAAAAATCGCAAGATCATTAAAAACTTTAGAAGAAGAAAATTAAAATACACCTAAAACCACTTTTGAGGTTCCAGCGTTAAATAACGTATAAAGCTATGTAAAATCATAATCAAAAGAATTTTCTTGCGTTAGGGTGCGCCAAGTTAACTTTTTTTCAACAATTTTCACAGTGTATCTTCCATAGTAACAGCGCCCAAAATTGTAAACGTTCTTCAATTGTAATGAAATTTTGTATATGATGTTTTTTTGGCATTATTAAGAAAATTTTGAAAAATCACAAAGATCTGGTCATTGACACGCCCACCTCCCATAAAAAATTAACCTTTTAATTGCATTAAGTTCTTTATTTTTGACACTATAATGATTAAATTTGGTGTTTGATGTTTTTTTTGGCATAATTTATAAACAATTAGAAAAATCATAAAAATCTGGCTATTGCCACGTCCACCTCCCATATAAAATAAACCTTTTAATTGCTTAAAGTTCGTTATTTTTTTGGAGGAAGATTCCATGATCAAATATAGGCATGTTATATATTAAATAAATTTAATAAAGTTTTCAAATCTGGCAGTACTTAGTACATTGTTTTCATTGTAAACAAATGTTAAATTCCGTTATATTGGAATAACTAGCATTGCTCAAAACATCATAACATCATTAAAAATCATTTATTTACAAAAACTCTTTCAATTTGTGCAATATTCCTGTGCAATATTTGTGTTTTTGTTTTGTCCACCGTTTTTGTTAGTTTTAAGTGATTATTTATTTTTGAAGTAATTATTTATTTGAAGCTGACATACGTAAGTTTTTATTTGTGTTGTTTATTGTTTATATTATTCTAATTGTTGTAAAATATATTTTTCGAACAGATTACCCTGAAGATGACTACCAAAGGTAGTCGAAATATTGGTAATAAAAATTATATATGATCAGTAGATAAAAGTTTTTCATTAAATTGGACCTTGAGCCTACTTAAAAGTTTAATAATTTCATTAAAAAGTTTACAAGAAAATTAAAATACACCTAAACCACTTTTAAAGTTTTTGCTTTAATTAAAGTTTAAAAGTAAGTGTAATCATATTCCAAGTGTTTTTTTGTTTAGTGTTCGTCAAATTAACTTTTTTTCAAAATTTCTAGTGGCATCTGCTATCAAAGTGAGTGAATTTTTTGATGTATGGCGAAAAGGTGAAGCCAAAATAATTAGGTTAATTTGATATGGAAGGAGAGCGTGGCAATGGCCAGATTTCTGTGATTTTTCTAAGTTTTGTTAATTATGTCAAAAAAACACCACATACCAAATTTTGTTTTTCTAGTGTCAAAAATAACGAACTTTAAGCAAATAAAAGGTTAATTCTATATGGGAGGTGGGCGTGGTAATGGCCAGATTTTTATGATTTTTCTAAATTAGTCCAAAAAAAACACCAAATTTAATCTTTCTAGTGTCAAAAATAAAGAACTTAAAGCAATTAAAAGGTTAATTTTATATGGGAGGTGAGTGTGTCAATGGCCCGATTTTTATGATTTTCCTAAGTTTTCTTAATTATGTCAAGAAAACATCACACACCAAATTTAATCTTTCTAGTGTCAAAAATAACGAACTTAAAGCAAATAAATTTTTTTTTTTGTATGGGAGGTAGGCGTGTCAATGGGCCGATTTTGAGGATTTTTCTATTTTTTCTTAATAATGCATCATAAACAAATTTCATTACAATTGAACAACGTTTACTATTTTTGGCCGCGGCTACTATGAAAGTGATACACTGTGCGTCGCCTAAAGTCATGCTATGATTTATTTTTCGAAATTGTGGTGCTGCCAGCCACATATTTTTGAAATTCGGAGTGTTCTTCATATGGTTTAAGAAAGTTGATTTTAGCGACTGATTACACTAGTTTACAAATTTGGGCTTCATCTCGAGATCTGGTTTCTCATAAAACTTTTACGATGTATTTTGAAGCGTAGATTCCAAAAATGCCAACCATTTTTTTTTCTTAAGAACCGTTTTCGAGATATCCCCAAAAAACCCATTTTTTGGCACTTTTTTCATTTATTTGCCCATATCTCCATCCAATTTTTTTCGACTCAAAAACAATGTACACCATTCTAAAGAAATTCTTCTCTTCTTTCTAATGATATGTTGTTTGAGTAAATCGAATAAGAATTTCCGGAGTTACAAGCGATTTAAGCTAATTTTTTTGTATTCAAACGGAGCAATTGAAATTTTGTGACTTTTAAAAATGACTAAAAAAGTTACTTTTTTTGAACTTTTCGAGATATCCCCCAAAAACCCTTTTTTGGCACTTTTTTCATTTATTTGCCCATATCTCCATCTAATTTTTTTCGACTCAAAAACAATGTATACCATTCTAAAGAAATTCTTCTCTTCTTTCTAATGATATGCTGTTTGAGTAAATCGAATAAGATTTTCCGGAGTTACAAGCGATTTAAGCTAATTTTTTTGTATTCAAACGGAGCAATTGAAATTTTGTGACTTTTAAAAATGACTAAAAAAGTTACTTTTTTTGAACTTTGATCGCTTGTAACTCCGGAAAATCTTATTCGATTTACTCAAACAGCATATCATTAGAAAGAAGAGAAGAATTTCTTTAGAATGGTATACATTGTTTTTGAGTCGAAAAAAATTAGATGGAGATATGGGCAAATAAATGAAAAAAGTGCCAAAAAAGGGTTTTTGGGGGATATCTCGAAAAGTTCAAAAAAAGTAACTTTTTTAGTCATTTTTAAAAGTCACAAAATTTCAATTGCTCCGTTTGAATACAAAAAAATTAGCTTAAATCGCTTGTAACTCCGGAAAATCTTATTCGATTTACTCAAACAGCATATCATTAGAAAGAAGAGAAGAATTTCTTTAGAATGGTATACATTGTTTTTGAGTCGAAAAAAATTAGATGGAGATATGGGCAAATAAATGAAAAAAGTGCCAAAAAAGGGTTTTTGGGGGATATCTCGAAAACGGTTCTTAAGAAAATAAAGTGGTTGACATTTTTGGAATCTACGCTTCAAAATACATCGTAAAAGTTTTATGAGAAACCAGATCTTTTTTTGTGTAAACTAGTGTTATTTATAATTAAACATTATTTAATTGAACTTACAGCCATTAAGCAGACATGTCACCAATTACCAGGTTAAAAATTGTTCCATTTGTTATCTTTGTCATGTTTGTTAAAAAATAGCATTGATCAATAAGTAAAAAATTTACAAAATTGGTCTTTGCTTAATGACTGTAAGTTCAATTAAATAATGTTTAATTATAAATAATCAGTCGCTAAAATCAACTTTCTTAAACAGATGAAAAGTTGAATTTGATACTGTATATTTAATAAAGCATAACTTTTTAAGCAGTTAAAGCATTTTAATAAAATTTTGGGATTTTCTTATTTGAAGCATGTTATTTTAATCTGCATAAAAATTTAAGTCAAAAAATTACTTTCATTTTTACCATTTATGGCCGCACCTGTTACACTGTTAGACCGGCAGCTAGCGACAGAAATTTGGTGCTGATCGAACCACGTATGCCTTTCAGGATTCTGAACATATTACACTCACAGAATAAAAATTTGATGATATGAAAGTTGGCGTCGGGGGCATTTCGAAGAAAACCGAACTTAAAATTGCAATGAATATAGACGTTTTTAACCAATCGAACCACGTATGCTAAGCGTAATACATGAAATTAAAATAGCCCATCAGCATCCATGGCATACGTGTTGAGCTGGGTCTAAGGGCCAATACCCACTCTTACATGTATAAAAAAAAATGCCATCTTAAGTCAATCGAACCATGTATGCCATATATAATACATTAATGTTTACAAAGATACCTTTATCGGAAAACCATCGGCATACATGTAAGATAGGGCCTAAGAGCCTCTGAAGACATGCAATTGTGTAAAAAAAATATCCATTTCGGAACAATCGAACCATGAATAAAATTTATTGCAAATTAAAGCTGTAACCTTAAAATGTTTATGTGCAAAAGGGCATACGATTACTGTGGAACATACCTCTATAAAAACAGGCAGAACACAACAAATTTTTACATAATTTTGGACCCATCGAACCATGTATGCCCTTTAGGATTTCAAAATGTAACCACTGACTTATGTCATTTTTACAAATGGCATACAAATCGACCGGGGCAATCGCACTAAAAATAAACATTTCTACTGAGCCCAGCGATTTCATTTCTTATAAATACTCAAAGTTCAGAAAAATAAAATTAAAAAACACATTCAATATATACAACATACATATTAGCCGTGTTTTATTCGCTTTGCTTAAACCTAAAAGTGTATAAAACACATACGTTTAACTGTTTTTAATTCTGGTACTGACCACTAAAAGGCATGACAGTGTTCTGTTTTAAAATCAGAGCCGTTCTGATGGCCAGTAAACTCGTTTGGTTGAACGGCGCCTAGCACGGTAAAGGACCTCACACATCAGTACATATATATATTTTTTTTTTAAATTGGTATCAATTGAATTGGCACTGATCTATAGCGTCATAGCTTATACCAACGTTTTTTCTTTTGTTTTCTGAGGATAGAAAAAAATCGACGATAGAAGATGAAAAACAAATCTATTTGACGTTATATTAAAAAGGAAAAATGAAAGCAGAATCAAAGCAGCGATTAATGACTGGTGTTTCATTTTTGTTTTTGTTTTTATTACTTTGACTTTGTTTTAATATTTGGGCCCAGCACTTACTGCATGCATAAGGCCCCGCGTGACCTAAAACCGTAACTGCAAAATGCTGCTACAAATATTTCTTTATTTTAGGTTTGTGTCTAGAACTACTTGTATGTGCGACGTCTATTTTTCTAGAAATTGAGCTGGTTCACGCAGTTGTATGGAATTTTGGTTTAACCAAAACGAATAAAACACGGCTATTGTTGATTTATGTATACAATTTAACATATTGTAGCGAAATTTGGTTTATGCCAGAAAATTCTCGAAATGAAAATTAAACGATACTAACTAGCATCACTGACCGTAGAAAAATACTTGTACACCATCTAGCGGCTTCTAGTGTATTTTCTGTACTGAAAATGATAAAGTTTCAGCGTCAGTGTAGTACGACATTATCAAAGTCGACAACCGAGAAAAATTATCAATGTCGATAAGCGCTATCTAGAAGGTACCAGAAATGGCATTCTGGATAGTGGTGGATGGTTCCAGAAAGTGGTGACTTTAGTATAAAAGATCGTCATCTGAGCAGTCGACACAGAGTTGAGTTAAATTAACACAGTTGAACAGTTGAGTTCGAGGGTTGCGTTGACCGAGTTAGCATTATATTATTTTTACACGAAATTTAATTTCAATTTAAATTTAAAAAATGGACCTAGAGCAGGTAAAAGCTGTTTGTAAAAATTAATGAAATTGAAACATTTAAATTTCATTAATTTTAGTTTCTGAGGTTGACATTTCTGATAACGATTCTGAGTCTGAGGATAATGAATCAGATAACGAAGAAGAATATAGCGAAGAGAGGGAGCAAGATACAGAAAGTCTGCTTGACAGCGAATAAGACACAGATGGATCGAGTTACATTTCTGATGGAAACGTAAACTATGTTGAATAAAATAATAATTTCTAATTTATGTCAAAGCTTTTTATTTGGATGATATCTTTTCTATACTACCTTTAAGATAGGCGTCAAAAACTTTTTAAAAAATGCTATATTTAACTATTACCTCGGCCGATTTGTATGCTGTTCATACAAATCACATAAGCAAATATTTTTTGAATTAATTCCAGAAGGTTATACATGGTTCGATAGATATTAAGTAAATTATCTCAAATATGCCATTTTGTTTTTTATTTTTTTAACGCGATTGTGCCGGTGGATTCGTATGTTATTTTAAAAATAACTTATTTATATGGCAATTTAATGAAAACCTTAATATGCCCTTAATTGGTCTTAATTGGTCTTAAATTATTCCAAATATGGCCTTGTCTTTTCTTCACTATTTAACGCGATTGCCCCGGCGTATTCGTATGTTATTTCAAAAACCACTTATTTACATGACTTTTAAATAAAAACCTTAAGGGCATACATTGTTTGATTGGTTCAAAATTTGGTCAAACTTTACTGTGTTTAAAACGTATGCCGTTAATTATGCCCCTTTTAAGGAGTATGCCGTTACGTTTTTCTTGTAAATGATATTGTCACTTAGATTATATTACGAGGGCATGTACGGTTCGATTGTTCCAAAATGGATATTTTTTTACACAATTGCATGTCTTCAGAGGCTCTTAGGCCCTGTCTTACATGTATGCCGATGGTTTTCCGATAAAGGTATCTCATCAATTTTTTATTCTGTGAGTGTAATATGTTCAGAATTCTGAAAGGCATACGTGGTTTGATCAGCACCAAATTTCTGTCGCCAGCTGCCGGTCTATGTGCGTCGTTGTGTGCAATGATAAGATTTTTAATTGAGCTATTGAACCAGGGCTTTTGTCGAGTCGTAGCATGCTTCGTTTTCATAGGCACGAACTTATTAAATAAGTAGTTCAAATTATGTTGAAAGAAATCTACCTGATTCCTCAGTCAAAAAAAAATAGATTGCGAATATCGTCAACATACAAATTTACGGATCGCTAAGTTTTGAAAAAAATTATATATATATTTTTTTTTTAATTATGTTTCACAATAAATCAAATCTGCATGCATATAGCGCATTCGTAATAGTAAGGGATTCATTTTTATTTTACTTGACTAGTAACATGTTATTTTTTTCTTGATAAAACATATAATTTTATATCAGGTGTTCCGGATGTTGTATGAACTCATGCGATGGAATGTATAAGCGAAACAGCCCATTTTTCCAGTGAAACTTATTTTGCCCGCAGTTTTTATTTCAAGTCCCATTCATTTGCGTCCAGTACTTGATGAGATATTCTAAATCGAAATTTTAATATAAAAGCTACATGTGTGAATTCAGTGTGAATCGATTGACCGGTCTTCGTCAAAATTATATTTTAAAAATATTTTTGTATAAGGACCACCCTAAATATGCACCCTAAGCAAAAGTTTTGTAGCCTAAGCTATGACTCTTAACATGAAAGACACGCGGTATACATTCCTAATGTATCAGTTGACTGGTCTTTGTGATAATGCTATTTTAAAAATATATTTGTACGAGGGTCACCCTAAATATGCATCTTAAATAAAAGTTTTATAACATAAGCTGTTTTACTTAATATAAAGGACTCATGGTGTAAATTCCATGTGAATAGATTTAGTGGTCTTTGTGGAAATGCTATTTTAAAAATATGTTTGTATAAGGGATACCGTAAATAAAAGCTTTATAGCCTAATAGCCCAAAAGCCGGCTGAAGAAAAGTCGAGTGTATAAGATTACAGCATGAAGTGTATGTCAAATGATAGAGCTCGATGAGCCTAAACACAATATATAGGGTTGCCTTGCCAAAGCCTGTCCTAAATATGGGTTGCCACCCGTTTATTGGGCCAACATTTTTTAGAAAAAAGTTTATGGTTTAAGATTCATCAAATGATAGAGCTTGAAGAGCCTAATTATAATCTTGTGATTTCTGTTCTGAGCGGTCGATTATGTCTCTGAGTTCGCGCTGTGCTATTTGTGCTAATGCATTGGATAAAGAAAATGTCATTAATTGTGCAATTTGCAATACTGGCATTCATAAGTCTTGTATGACTATAAATGATGCTAAAGTTTTTGATTTGCTATTAAATTTACCAAACTTTTCATTTAATTGCGATAATTGCGCGAAAACTAAATCGAATTTGCTTTCAGTTGTTGTTGCTTTAGTTGCTGAGGTCAGAGACCTAAAAGCAAAAATAATTGAACTCTTGCCGAATAATCTTGCGTTTGTTTCTAAAAACAAAAACAAAACTTCGCATAAAAAATGTCAAACAGACGATGTCTTCTCTTCAAATTGCGATACTGCTTCGGCTGATGGTAACTTTGAATTTGTTGCTGTTGAAGACTTTTCTACTTCTGCTGATCGTCAACCGAGTTCTTGCTTGCCGAACTCTTTTGCTGCTGTTGCTTTGCCTACGTTCTCTATGCCTAACAGAAATAGTGAAGTGACAACTCCCACTACAAATGCATCTACGAATTCACCACTGTCTTTTGCCGCTGTTGCTGCTCTGCCTATAGCTAATAACAATAATAACATCTACAGTGAGGCTTCGTCTTCGTTATCAACTGCTGGTTCTTCACGCCTTGCTGCTGCTGTTGCTGTCGATGATGTTGTTGGGGATATTAATGCTTTATTATCATCTTCTTTGCCTACAGTGGTGCCGTTTGTTTTTGGTAATCAAAACAAAATAGATGATACTGTAGCTTCTAATGCTGTTTCTGGTGCTGCAGTTATACTTGCTTCTCGTAATAACAATGATAATGGTGGTGTTGTTGTTTCTGCTGGTTCTAACAAACTGCCCAGTGGGAACATTGTACGGAATAACACTAGAAAAAAGCATACTGTTGTGGTTGGTAATGCAGATAATAATGATCTTGATGTGTGTGTTCTTAGGAAATGGATTCATATCTCGTCTTTCAAGCCAACAATGACTGAAAAAGATATTGTTTCGTATGTTGAAAAACATACTGATATTTCTAAAAATAATATTGAATGCCGCAAGTTGATTAAAACTGATGCTTCACTTGAAAATCTCAAATGGGTAAACTTTAAGCTTGGAGTAACTCAACAATATTACAACAAATTGCTTGTTTCTGATCTGTGGCCAGCTGGAGTGAAAGTTCGTCCATTTGATTTTTTTCCTATGGCAAGGGCAGAAGAAGTGATCCTGTAGTTCCAGGGCGAATGCCATTGCCTTCTAATAGTAATAGTAGTATCTTTTTTAGTAAATTAAAAGTATATTTTCACAATATGTCTGGTATTAGGACAAAGTCCAACCTAATTTAGAATTGGACTTCCCAATGTGACTTTGATATTGTTGTTTTTGTAGAAACATGGCTCAATTCCAATTTCTTTGATGGTGAATTCTTTGATTTGAACACTTATCAGGTTTATCGCAAAGATAGAGATGCGTTAAAAACTGGCCTCAACCGCGGGGGTGGCCTTCTTATTGCAGTTAAACGATGCCTTTGTTCATCAATGTGCACTTTGCGAAATAATGATTCTTTGCTTGACCAATTATGTGTTTCAATAAAAAGTACCACTGGCGTTCTTTATTTATGTGCATCATACATTCCACCTAACAGTGTGGATGATATTTATTCTGATCATGTTGATAACATAATCTCTTTGCAATCTTATCTAAATTTTTCTTCAGATCATCTGTGCATCATTGGTGATTTTAACTTAAGTAAAATCGTATGGAATTATGTTGATAATGAAATGCCATTTAATATTAATAAATCACATGAAATTAATTTTATTGATGGTTTATATAGTATCGATGTAGTTCAAATTAACTCTCTTGCGAATAAATTAAATAGATTTTTGGATTTAGCTTTTGTTTCTAAAAATATTAAATGCTTTCTGTCTGAATGTCACAGTCCAATTGCTCCAGCGGATATGCATCATAATCCTCTGGTTATTGAATTTGAGTTTTATGAATTTACAAACTTTTATCCAGCCAATAATTTATTTAACTTTAAATTGTGCAATTTTGATAGTTTGAGTGGATTGTTTGATCAGTTGGATTGGAGTTCTTTGTTTCTAATTAATAATGTTGCGAAGTGTTTTGATATTTTTAAATCTGAAATACTTTCTATCTGTAATGAGCATATTCCGCGCTTGCCCAATAAAGTGTACAAGTTACCTTGGTACACAAAAGGTCTTAAAAAGCTAAAAAATTTACGTAATAAATTTATAAACTTATATAAATCCACAAATGATGATCAATATAGACTAAAATATATTCATTATATGAGGGAATTTAATTTTTTGAATAAATTTCTTTATAAGCAATATATTTTACGATGTGAGACTAGTATAAAAAATAATCCAAAATCATTTTGGAACTTTATTAATTCCAAAAAAGATGGATCAGGAATTCCCACATCTATGAAGTTTAATGGGATTCAATCTTCGACTATTGAATCTACTGTTAACCTTTTCGCTGATTATTTTAAATCGAACTTTGATGACAAAGTACATTTCAACGAACGAATCTTAAATAATATAAATTCTTTTTTAGATATTGGTGCTTTGTCAATTTCTGAATTAGATGTTTTTAATGTTATCGCCACTATGAAGATTTCTGTTAAAATTGATATTGATGGTTTTGCATCTATTCTTCTAAATAAATGTGCATATGCTTTATCTAAGCCCCTGTGTATGATCTTTAACAAATCCTTATCGGAAGGAAAGTTTTTAGATAGCTGGAAAATTGCATCTATTACTCCTATTTTTAAAAGTGGCATAAAAAATGATATTTCTAATTACAGGCCCATTTCTAAGCTTTCAAATGTCTCAAAAATCTTTGAAAGCATCATTAAAGTTAAATTATTCTTTTTAGTTAAGCGTCATATTTGCCTTGAACAGCATGGTTTTGTTGTTGGTCGGTCAGCAGTATCAAATTTAGCGCTGTTTTCAAAATATTGTATCACTTCATTTGAGCTAGGTCATCAAGTTGATGTCATTTATACTGACTTTGCTAAAGCTTTTGACAAGGTTTGTCATAATGCTTTAATTGCGAAGTTAGCAGTAATGGGCATAGACTAATATAGACCGGAAACTCTTGTTCTTCTTCTCACGTATTGATTGTCAAAAATTTTTAAATACAAAGGTACCGTATGTTAAAAAATTAATTTACGCGGAATTGCGCCTGATTTGTGGGGATTTTCTGGGTAAATGTGATTTTTTCCGGGAAATATGATGAAATTGGTTAAATTAATAAAAAACGAAAATTGTTTACATAAAAGAGAAATATTTGGTTGTTTTTAATTTTTTTACCTTTTATATGTATGTATACGGTTAGGGATATATATACATATATGAGCCGTTCAGTGCACAAATCGATTAACTCCATAAAACAAAAAGCCGAGAAAAACGTAAAATCAAATTGAAGCTTTAATACATTATGTAGAGCGAACGAATAATAAATTTTGGCATTTGTGATGTTCAACCAATTTTTTTAACCAAATTTGTAACAAATACGAAAAGTAGCGATCTAATAAATTACTGTAGCGCATGAAAGTTTGAAAAGTGGAGTTAATCGATTTGTGCACTGAACGGCTCATACATACATTCTAACCGATTTAGGATTAGTTTGCGATACTTTAACGCTTTATGCCTGAAACAATTCAGTGTGATAATGCTATACGCCATTTAAAAATTTTCTTATTAGCTGCAGTTTTCGAAAAACTTTCGGCTTGTGTAAAGCATTACGGTTCATAGTTTTGACATTTTCAATTATCATTTAAATGGAAAATTGAAAGTAATACATTACCCCCATGTCTGCTCAATTATATCAAATGTTGGTTTTCATCTCCAATAAGACTTTCAAAATTAGTATTATTATTTATTTAAGATAAATTTGTATCAAAACTTAATAGATACCTATAAAAGATATCATAAGCTCACCCACTCTACTTTTGTAATACTCGAAGCTGTTAAAAATAAAAAGTTTAAAACTTATATGGAAAAAACCCGGAAAACCCTTATATTGGTTTTACTAAACATTTTCTCCCTTATTCCTGTTTTTGCAAAAATAAAAACAGTGGCATCATTACTCTAAAAAGGTGAGTACACCGCGCCCCGAGGTGAATACACCGCGCCCCACAGCTGTTTTGGTGAATACACCGCGCCCCACAGCTGTTTTGGTGAATACACGGCGCCCCACAGCTGTTTTTGACATTTCTCATTGTTTTTTGCAATTAAAATTCTTTGTAGAGTACATTTATTTATTTTCGTAAAGAGAAATCGTCATTTTACTTCTTAATTTTGCAGTAAAAATTATTAAAAATAACGTACGAAGCTGAGCAAAACCACTCCTTAATTTTGCAGTGAAAATAATTAAAAATAATGTACGAAATAGTGCAATTGAATTGAACGAAATTCTGTTTGCGAAATGGAGATTGAAATGGATTTTGGCTGTTGTCTGGCAGATAAGGTACATGGCTTACAAGTCCCTTACACTTCCTATGATATTGATAAGGGTGGCAATGCAACGCTATGGCACCAGAAATTATAAATAAACAACCTGGTCCATTTGCAGTCTTAAATTATGGGCGCTATAGTATATGAAATTTTTGGCCTTAGGAATTTCTTTTATTCCTCAAGCGGTGGTTTGGTTGCAGCAAAGGGAGAGCAGAAATATTCATTGCGCAATGTTAATTAAAAAGAAGATGATTTGCATGTGATGGTGCAAGAATTAATTTATAATATTTTAAATCCGAATCCGTCAAAACGTGTCAGCCCAGACATAGCGGCGAATGTTATGCAGTTATACTTATGGACACCATCGCATTGGTTGAAATTGATTAGTCTATGGTAAACAAGAATTGCAAAAACGAGTGCCGACGACTCAGGTGCTGCTGCTCCAGTAAATTGCTTCACGAGATACGATCCGAATTACTATCGCTCGAGTAACAACAACGATAGCAAAACATCTAAAGCGCTTTACATTGCATATCTGTTGTTTGTGCGATTATATCAGTTGTAAGGAGTAAAGAATTTCGTCAATATTTAATGAGGTACGTAGGGGAAAAATAGCAAGGTATCCATCCGTACTAATTCAATTCATTTTTTTTATTTCGCAGCACACACTTCTGGGGACCTGTCGCTAATTGGGGCATCCCTATCGCTGCTATTGCAGATTTCAAAAAGGATCCAAAATTTATTAGTCTATGGTCAAAATAAAGGCTAGGAAACAGAAGTATTTGCTGCCCATTTGTTTTCATTGAAGAATCAAGTAAAAATATTTGTGAACAATTTTGCACATGGACAGCCATTTAGATAGCGATAGTTATTAGAATCGGTCCACTAGTAAGGCATTCAGCTTTGACGATGATGACGATTCCGCACTGGACACTATTACCACAAGCGGAATTTCTAGTATACGTGGCCAACAGTGGGACTCTGCTAGTATTTTAAATGATGACACCATTTCTTTTTTTTAATAGATTTTCCTCTAAACATTTACACAAAATTAAGGCTATTGAAACAATTAAAATTTAAGAACTATATTAAACTATTTCAAAAACCATAAAATCTGTTACATTTATCAAAACGAAACTATCAGAGAATGAAACAAACCATGGACAACAATTCAATCGAAACTATCTTCTTCGTTAAACTTTTCATATATTAAAATGATTTTGTAAAAATAAATACTTGAATGGCAAGACTTGAAAGACAAGACAAGAACGTCGTATATTAAAGCCATATTCTGTATATAATACTATTATCTCCTTCATACATTCTATGCATAAGATGAACACCAAACAAAAAAAAACTGGTTATTAACCGCTGACGTTAAAGTCTTTTTTGTTTACATTTAATGTTGAGAAAAATAAAATTGACCGACTCACTGCATAATGGGATAAAATGCTGGCTTTTTCCAATATGTTTCTGAAAAGTTCACTAAACTTTCAGTTTAAGAAAGAAGGGAAATAATAATAATAACCACGCATTATTGATGAAATCATAGAATAAACTCTTGTTTTCTTATTATATATTTGCGATTCTTTCAGTTTGAATCCATTCACTTGGTTTTATAAATGCGAAGACTGAATTTTATACTTAATACAAAATAGAAAAATATCTACTTTTTATATGCGATAAAAATTTCTTCCAACTCTTATGAATAGCAAATGAGTTTTTCTATAAAAATATTTTACAATAAAAAAAACCAGCGCATTTTAATACATTTTTAACAAAATGTTGCATTTGTAGCTTGTTGTTAAAAAATAAGGAAGATTCATAAATTTATTGCTTATTCTGTGGCATCAGTCTTAGACACAGCAAATGGTTCGCTAACTGCAATAGAACCGGAATTGGCAATAACGACATCTTTTACAGGACGATCAGGTCCATCAGTTTCTAATGATTCAATTTTACCTACAACATCCATGCCAGATAAAATTTTTCCAAAAACAACGTGACGTCCATCCAACCAGCTGGTTTGCTTAGTTGTAATGAAAAACTGCGAACCGTTGGTATCTTTACCAGCGTTGGCCATACTCAACCAACCAGCACCATAATGCTTCAACTTGAAGTTCTCATCTTCAAAGCGTTCACCATAGATGGATCGCCCTCCAGTGCCGTCACCTTTGGTGAAATCACCACCTTGAATCATGAAGTCTTTAATGACACGATGGAATTTGCTGCCTTTGAAACTGCAAGAAATAGAAATTGCAAAATGTTAGTTGAAAATGTTGGACTTTGAAGGCGATAGAGGTATAAAAATAGAGAACAAGAAAATATTTTTGTTTGCCTGACATTTCATAGAAATATAGGCAGTCCGCTAACTTTGTATATGGAGACGTAGGCAACTCGCCAAACTATACAGCGATAATGTAGACAATTCGTTTGTTACACGTTGCATTCAGAGATGTAAGGAAACTGCTTACAATGCCACCATCGCTTTGTAAAAATAAACAATATATGAGGCTCAAGTTTTGAGTATTAGTTACTGCCTATAAAAAATATTAATCTTGAGTAGAAATAAAAACTACATTTTTAACAAATATTTTGAACATAAACGTTAGCGCATCTGCTCAAAATAAATATAACGAATTGTAACCTAGGAACTGGTACTTAGGTTTACCTACGTATTTTATGTACGTATTTGAGTGAACTGCGGTCCCATCCGGTTGTTTTTTTATATCGATACTGATACAAAGTACATGCCAGTGAAGGTAAATTCAATAAAACTGTACCTATTTATGCATTAATTCGATGTCAAAAATACCGAATTTTAAAACTGTACAATGCTAAATTTTTTATGTATGTAGTAAAATGCGTGGAGTACTATATAATACCCACATTGGAATGTTATGATAAAAGATGTAAATAGATAATTATCTATACCGGTGATTAACCCGGATAAATCATTTTGGAAATATCCATATATGTATGTACCATATACATTCTCTTGCAGAAATATCTACAGATACGTTAAGAGAAATAAATGCTGATTTGCGTTTCGGTATTACTTTTTATGTAGAGATCCGACTTTTTTGAAAAATGTTTTCCTTTATATAGGTTACAATCTTAAATGAACCAATTTAAGTTTATTTTGAGCAGTATTGAATAAATTAAATTATGATACATACATACATAAGTAAAGATATCTATCAGTTTATGAACGTGCACTTGAGTGCATAAGCAACATATGCATCCTCATTTTACGCGGCCTACTAAAACGTTTATTGCAATTTGGAAACTGGCATGCATGCACAGAGTTCTTACACCTTTCGCTTTAAATATGTTTCCCAAACATTAAAAATTTCAATGAACCACCAGTAAATATTAATATTATGGATTTTCCTTGCACCAGAATTTTACTTTCAAGTACCTGTATGAATTGAAGCTAAAGTAAACTTAAGTCAATATCCACTTGAACTTAAGGTCGCACTGTATAAATAAATTTATATATATTGCAAAAATTTGCTTACCTTTTCTTGTCCGTGTTGCTGTTAGGGAATTTGAAAAATCTGGTTGCTCCCTCGCAGCCCAAATAGCAGCTTCTGTTCCTCGGCATCTTGACGATTTCTTAAAGTTGTAAGCTGTGGAAAAAAGATATTATTAGAAATTTTATAAACCTTAGTATAAACCTGAAACAATAAAAAGATTAATTTGATTGTAGTCTTCGTTAACTCCTTGCTGGCGGAACCTTCAATTTGGCAAAATGTAATGAACTTCTTAGTTTTGAAAAAAACTATTACACTGGTGAAACACTCTGTTGGAAAGCTGTAAATATAAAAATTATTGAAGAACAGTTTTGAAAAAAACTATTAAAATGCTGAAAAGAAACTAATAAAAGGTTATTATATTATAAAATTGCAAAATAAACCACATCCAAAAGATAATCCAAAACTCCTTGAAGACCGCCAAATTGTTTAGAAAATTTGACAGCTGGAAAGTAGCCAGACTTTGATTTTTTTTCATAAATAAATAATTTGTTTGATTTTCCTTTTACATCTTTAAAAATTGAAACAAAATGTTAGTGCTAACGTTTTCTTAAACATTTTATCATGAGTTTCTTTACAAAAAATACGATTATTTTTCATTTAAACCCTTTGAAGACCTATAAATCCCCTAATTTATGGAAAAATATTTACTAAGTGGCACACTCACAAGAACGAACTCACCGCACTAGGGTGAACTTCAATTTTCACTAACACTAACAAAAAGTGTTTTTCCCGCCGAAAAGACTTTCCGATCTAGATTAATCTATGGTAATGGGTTGTCATTCCTCATTTTTGCTATGGCTAAAATCTTATTTATGTGATAGAGTCTGTTTTGTTGAAATTAATAGTATTAGGTCTTACAAGTTTGTGGCTTCATCTGGAGTTCCGCAAGGTAGTATTCTGGGCCCACTTTTATTTATTTTGTTTATAAATGATATAAGTAATTGCTTTCATTCGGCTAGATTTTTGCTCTATGCTGATGACTTGAAGGTTTTTTCTAAAATTTCTAATATAAACGATGCTGTTTTATTACAACATGACATTAATAATGTTTTTAATTGGAGTAAACTTAACTGTTTGCCATTAAATGTTTCTAAATGTTTATCAATTACATTCTCCAAGTCAGGTAGTGCTGGAATCACTTCCTATTCAATTGATGGCTTGCCTCTAAGGACGGTAAATTCAGTTCGTGATCTAGGCATTATTTTTGATTCAAAGTTCACTTTTGTTGAACATTTGAATTATATTATACCAAAAGCTTATTCATTACTTGCCTTTATACGTAGAAATAGTACAGAATTTTCTGACCGTTATACTTTTACAACTTTGTATAACTCATTTGTAAGGTCTAGATTGGAATATGCGTCGTTTATATGGAATCCTTACTTTTCTACCCATTCCATTAGATTGGAAAGGATTCAAAAATCCTTTACTAGGTTTGCGCTACGTACTTTAAATTTTGATTCGGTTTTGCCTTCTTACGATGCACGCTGTTTGCTTCTTGGTTTAAAAACTCTTGAAATTAGGCGTAAAATCCAATCTCTGGTTTTTATTCATGATCTTATATCATTTAAACTTGACTGTGCACCACTTTTGCAACCCGTTTCATTTAATATTCCTGCAAGGTCGTTGCGTCATTTTAATCTGTTCTACTTACGAATTCATAGAACTCAATATGCTTTAAATGAGCCAATAACCAGGGCTTTATCATTGTATAATTCCTTATTTGCTGATAATATTCACATTGATTTTTATTTGACAAAAAATTCGTTTAAAAACTTACTAAATAATTTTTTTACAACTTAGTTTAATTATAAGTTCCTCTGTTATTTTTTCTTTTTTTTTCTAATTATTGCATTTCATTTTTTGTAACTAGCCTGTAAGAAACTTTTGTAATTTCAAAGGCTTATCAAATAAACAAATAATATATAGGATTGCTTGGCCGAATCCCGTCCCAAACATGGGATGCCACCTGTTTTTTGGGCCAAGATTTTTCAGAAAAATGTATATGGTTCAAGATTTCAGCTGGATATGCATGTGAAATCATAGATCTTGATAAACCTTAAAAAAAATATTTCGAGTAATCTTGCCGAATCCCGTCCCAAATGTGGATTGCCCCCTGTCCTTTGGGCAAAGTTTTTTAGAAAAATGTTTATGGTTGGGCAACATTATATATATATATGTTATTAGAGATCATCAAGGTCTATCATTTGACACACATTTCAAGCTGAAATCTCAAACCGTAAACACTTTTCTGAAAAATCTTTGGCCAAAAAACAGGTGGCAACCCACATTTGGGACAGGATTTGGCAAGGCAACTCTATATATTTTATTAGAGATCATCAAGGTCTATCATTTGACATACATTTCAAGCTGCAAATTTCCAAAAATATCTGGTGCCCCTGCGCGCTAACGCCCTAGGCAGGCTCGAATTTACCTTACAGGCAGAGTAGGCACATGATAGGGCGGCAAGAATTAAAGAGCGGCAAATATTGGCGGAAACTTTGAAAAATTTCATAATGATTTAATACAGTGGTTCCCAAATTATTTTGGTCGTGGAACCCCCAAAATTTGTTGCCACTGATCGCGGAACCCTGAATATTTCTTAAGAAGCGACTTTTTAAATTTCAATATCTGATGTTAAATGAAACAAGTATTTTTTTAGTTGTTTGTTCGAACAGAAAATAGTTTTTATATAGCTATTTTATTAAGCTAATCAGTTCAATAACTTTGTGTAATATATCAAGGGAGTTACAATAACAAAGATAAACAAACAGAAAAAAAGAGTTTTTGCTTTCTTTGTTTAACTTCTTGCTTAGATTCTCAACAGATTTATGCAAGAAATGGAACAGATAAGGCTAGCCAAACTCTTACTATTCGGCTTAAAAATTACTGATGACTTTTCTTAGCAGAAAACGAAACTAGTATAACTAGCTTTAGCTCATTTTTTCTTTTTAGTTATCTTTATAAGTGTAATATTTTTGGTTTTTGACACAAAAAAGTTATTGAACTGATTAGCTCAATAAAATAGCTATATAGAAACAAGTATTATTTATTGAATTAAACAAAATTTAAAAAAAAAACTAATTCATCATAGGAATAATTAATAAAAATGCAAAACATAAATTAAAACAAATGAGAAAACTTTAATGTTAAGAATGCACCTGCTTCAAAAATAGGGCGTATGTTTGGTAACTGAACTCGCATATCTGTTTTTTTTTTAACGAGGAGTAAAATCGTCTAAATCATGCGTGCGAGACTCAAACTCGCTAAAACCTCCTCTCGTCTGAACGGCTTTAGACCATTTTTCTTTCTCCGTTAAAAAAAAAAAAAAAAAAACCAGATATGCGAGTTCAGTTATCAAACATAACGCCCAATTTTTGAAGCAGGTGCATTTTTCACATTTTCGCATATCTGGTGCTGCATCAAGGTTGTTACGATATTTGGTTTTCGTCGCAACATATAGTCAAAAATTGAAATCGTCGTACAAAATTTTAATAATATTTTATAATATAGATTTTTATTGTAATAACTACACACATATTAAGGTTCTAAAAAATGAAAAAAGTGATGACCAAACCTATCCCCATTTTTTTAATGGCAATATTGTTGCATTAAGTCCAAAATGAACTGTTCGATAAAATAAGAACAAGGATAAAAAATATACAATACTCAATTTTTGTGTTCATCAAATACGCTCTTATTACATTATATTCAATATGAAGTGGCTGCCTCATGATTTTTGACTACTTTGGCACACCTTGAAAATATCAGGTCTTGGCATCTGGAGAGTTATATATTTTCTCAAGCATATTTCGCTGCTTGCCATAACTCTTCAGAATTTTCGGGTCTAGCGTCTTTTATTCTTTTCTTAACATCCATCCAAAGATGCTTTATTGAATTAATGTCCGGCAATTATGCAGGCCACTTCATAACATTGATATTATGGGTCCGAAACCACTCCTTTGCTTTCTCTGAGTTATGCTTCGCGTCATCATTTTGCTGAAAGACCCCCCATTCAGCATTTCCTCTTCAGCGTTTGGCAACATTACGGCTTCTAATATATTTTGAACATAGTAACTAACATCCTTAGTGCCAACTATCCTAGTTAGAGACCCGATGCCATTCCACGAAAAACATCTCCACATCATCAGTTTGAGGCATCCATGCTTAATAGCCTTAGTGGGGAACTTCACATTGAATTCTTGCTTAGGAGGGCATTTTACATATTGTTTTCCTCTGGCGTGGTCGAGTTGTACAATTTTTGTCTCATCCGTCCATAATACTTTGCACCAAACGGTCTGAGTTTCCTTCAAAAATAATCTGGCAAACTGAAATCTCCGTTACAAATGCACACCTTTCAACAAAGGTACTTTCCTAGGGCTACGTGGATTCAGATTAAAGGCGATTAATCCTTTTCTCATGTTAGAAGTGCTATTGAAAGATTCAACTCATTTCTGAATTACGTAGAGGTTATAAATGGATGCTGTTTAACAATATTTGCGATCAATTTATACTGTCTCACGCTGCATTTTTACGTCTACCTCTACTTTCAGCATATGGTGACCAATTTTTAGCATTAGCTATAATGCCGTTTGAATCACCAAGAAGTTTCCTTTTGAATGCAAAGATTTTGCCATTTTTGCAATTTTTTATTAATTTTCTTTATTTAGATGAATAATGTTGTCTTCATCCCATTTCTATGAGATTTTTTTCAATTTTTTGCACACTGAATATTTTAAAATGCAGTCAAAAAGTCACTTCGCGTTTACCCTTTGGTTCGTGAAGACATATTAAGTGATTGCGTTAAAAATTTTCTTTGGTAAGGTTTTCTAATTAGAATATGTGGGATTTGTTGACCAATACGGCGCGTAATTTTAAATCTAAATCAAAATAATTTAAAAAAAAATAAAAACAATAAATAAGATTCGCGGTAATTTAAAAGAAAAAAAATTGTTTTCCAATTGTAAAATCTTCTTAATTTTCTGCTGCTTAAATTTTATTACAATTAAATGCAAGAGTGCACGAAATGCAGAGCTGCTATCCGAGGAGAGTCCGAAATAAGATGCGCTGGTGTGTGTGGTAAAATTTGCCACTCATCAACAAAATTCTCAGGGCTAGACCAATATAGCAGCAACATTTTAAATTCAAATAAATAATTGAAATTTGTTTGTGACGAGTGCATATTATATATTAATAATGTTGACTTGGTCTTGAAAGATATGCAAGAAAGTGTGAAAATGAATGCGCGATATTTAAAAGAGTATAAATTGGAATTTGGCGATTTTTTAAAAACTAGTGAAAAAGAAATTAAAAACTTATAGCCCTATTACCGTTTGCGAGTCGCCTGAAAAATTAAGCGACTCGCCTAAATTGAAATTATGGCTTGCGAGTCGCCCTGTTGTTTCGCCTCAAACGTCAAAATGGCGCGAATGTCAAAAATTTTCATATTACTGTTAGCGAGTCGCCTAACTTTCGTTCGCCAGAAATGTCAAAATCGGTCGAGTAAAATTTGTGTATGACAAATATTTAAAAAGTTATTTGAAAATTTTTATAAAAAGAAAAGATGGAAAGCACAAACAAAAGGTCAGCATAAAATTTTATAAAACAATTTTATGCAAGCATGTAAAGTACTTTTTTAATTTTTAACGTGAAAAAAACCAATTCCCAGCAGTTCCAAAAACTGGTACAGCTGATGGAGGAAAATCCTGATCTGGCAAAGGGTCTTGGTAGCTTTCGGTCAAATAAGAAGACCAACAAGGAAATGTGGGACTAATTTGCAATTGAATTCTCTGTTTTTTTAGAAAAAAACGTACCTAAATACATTGAGCTTCGTTCACCATTTCGGTACATCCTTTCTAAAATCGTGTTATACTCATTACTCCAAACAAATGAATCGTCTGTTGAGCCTGCGAACCTTCCATCGACGTACCGTATCACCATATTGTGATCACAAGCCTGAATAATTAAAAATTAAGGAACGTAAATAACATTTTTCCAGCTAAGTTTTCTTACTATCATTGCATTCAGCCTGTAAAATCCTTTTCTGTTCAAATATTGGTGTTTTAAAAGATCTGGTGCAACAATACCAACATGAGTTCCGTCAACGCAACCAATGACTCCCGGTATTGCAGATTTTCTGTAAAAGAAACTTCTTGCCTTCTGCTCCTCGTCTTCTGTCATTTCTATTTTAATCCACTCATGGCAAATTACTGTCTCAAAAATGTCCAGCATTTCTTTTAAAACAATTGAGACCGTTGGTTGCGCCAAGCCCAACTCAAAATCATTTCCAACGCTTTTTTGGTAGGAGCCATCAGCAAAAAAGCGTAGTGCAGAAGCTAGTTTCAAAATCGGGGGGATTGATGCACTACGACGGTATGATCAGAATGAGCTTTCCATTTTTTCCAATAAATTCACAAAAGCTTCTTTATTAACCCTAAAGTAAGAAACAAATCTGGAAAAAACAATTTCTTTATATATTTCTTGTCAATATTTGAAATGAATTTGCTTACAGCCTGCTAGGCAGTTCGAGTGGGTTCGAGCTGTCCCTAATGTTCCGTATTCTTTGTGTATTGCTATCCACAGCATCGTAATTATCTTCAAAAAATAAGTCCACATTGCTTATCATTTTAACTTTATTTTTATTTTATTTTTTTCACTTATAAAAACAGGAAGTTGAATATTTTGACAATTTCAAAGTTTTTCAGCTGTCAATTTGTGTTTTGCAATTTGGCAGCATTGTTTTGAAGGCGAACTTGTACTTTCGCCAACCATAATACAGAGCCATAGGCGAGTCGCCTGAATTTGGCGAACGGTAATAGGGCTATACTTGAAGCTATTGAGTCAAAATATAGTGATAGAGCAAATGCAATGATTAATGCTCAATTGTCGTGTGAAAATAAAATGAGCGCTTTATGTAAAACTTTAGATGTCTTTAATTCTCAGTGTGAAATGGAAAATAATGCGAAAGAGTCTAAAAAAATTTGCTCAGAGATAAAAAATAGTGTACACAACAGCATAACGGATCTGGGTAATAAAGAGTCTTACGCCTCTCAGTTAAAAAAAGCAATTGTAAAGAGTGCACCTGTTATTCTTAAACCTAAAGAGACTCAAAACAATGAAAAAACAAGAAGTGAAATTAAAGAGAAAATTGATCCCTCGTCACTGAGTGTAGGAATAAATGGTACGTTAAACAGACAGAATGGTGCGGTGGCTATTTGTTGTGAGAACGATGAAGCGAGAGAAATTTTAGCCAACGAATTGAAAGTTAAATTAAGTGATAATTATGATGTTCAACTACCTAAAATGAGAAATCCAAAAATTTTAATATCTGGAATGACTGCTTGTTTGGAGTATGATCAAATAATTAATGCAATTAAAAATCAAAGCAATTTTCAGCTCAAAGAACTAAAATGCATCAATGTTTTTAAATCATTTAAAAATCCACGGGCTTACAATGCGCTCGTAGAAGTTGATGGTGTCGGGCTTAAAAACATATTAAAAGAAAAAAAGGTTATCATTGAGTGGGACAGATGTGCGGCATATGAAAGCTTAAATGTTGTAAGATGTTATGTTGGGGCTTCAATCATAAGTCTAGTGTCTGCAAAGTTTCTCTACAAATATGCGCCAAATGTAGTGAAGCAGGTCATTCGTTTAAAGAGTGCAAAATTATGTATGAAAAATGTATTAACTGCGAAAGAGCGAAGGAAAAATTGAATTTATAATAAATGATTGCAGAGATAGTAATTGTCCTCACTACAAAGACAATTAAAACTTGAATCTGAAAAAATTAGTTACTAGCAACTAATAAATGATGTTCATACACTACAGTCGTTGTTCGAACAACCTATTTTAGATTCATCTTTCTCAGAAAGTAGCAGTAATGCAATCAATTTTGTTGCACCATGTAAATCGACTATTTGTCTAAAACACCTGAACTTCCACTACAAAAATATTTCGGGAATAAAAAAAAAGTCTAATATTATTAATTCTTGGTCATAACAATTAGATTTTGATATAATCGTTCTTATTGAAACATGGCTAAATGCTGACTTCTTCAGTGAGGAATTTTTCGACCCCAATCTTTACCAAGTGTACCGAAAAGATAGGGAAGCAACTAAAACGAGTTTTTCAAGAGATGGCGGTGGACTCATAGCAGTTAAAAGTTCAATTTGTTCCAGTTTGGCTCCTGCAAAAAATACTGACACCTTACTTGATCAGTTGTTTGTGTCAATTATTGATGCTTCCGGAATATTCTATTTGTGTGCTTCCTATATACCCCCAAATAGTTTTGATGTTTTATACATGGGTCATGTGGATAATGTGAATGACCTTGCGTGTGATGTGCTTACTGAAAGCTTTACTGTGCTTACTGTATTGTAGGTGACTTTAAGTTAAGTAGTATTACATGGTCCAATAGCTTCAATATAAATTTGCTAATTCCTACTAATATTTAGTCATCGACGGTCTTTCAATGCGTTCAGTCGACTTGCAAATTCCTGTGTTTTCTCAAAAAATAATAATAAATAGTTTAAAAACAAAAAAACGGTTATTTCTCCTTTCTCTTTCTTTTGACTCAATAGTATTATTGTTTGGAGATTAATAGCTGCTTAAATCATTTCACTTAAACGTGGTCGTGTCGACTCATGAGTTTTCAAATTCAATAAGCTCAAAAATGCGGCGTGAAAATAAAAATAGTTTGCAACCCGTGAGCTACAATCGGTTTAGTGCCCTATTTGATGAAAATGAAGATGAGAGTCATGCATCCACTCTTCCTGAGGCTCGCAACTCCTTCCCACCGATAAATTTATTGAATAAAAATTCCAACTTTATAGATGAGCTTATGGCCAGTCTCAACATATCTAAATATTCTATCAAACATACATCTATCGGCTCAAAACTAATTTTAACCGATGAACTTAATTACAAAATCGTCAAAGAGCGCTTGCGAGTGTTACGCTGCGATTTCTATACTCATGGTTTAAAATCAGAGAAATCTATGAAAGTAGTTTTGTCAGGTCTTCACGATATGGATACTGATCTACTTAAAAATGAACTTATTACTGAACATGACTTTAAAGTGATTCAAGTTAAAAAAATGACTATAAATAAGAAAAAATTTATAAATCAAGGCAATTACCTGATTTATGTTGAACCTAAAACAACGATAATAAAAGATTTACGTAGTATTAAATCAATTCTTAGAACAATTGTGCACTGGAGTTATTACAAAAAGCACTTCCACATGCTAACCCAATGTTATAAATGCCAACTGTATGGCCACGGTTCAGATCATTGCAACATTAAAATTGCATACTCGCACTGTGGTGAAAATCATCTAACAAAAGTGTGCAGTAAAACATCAACACCACCGAAGTGCATTAATTGCAATGGTGACCATCATGCTCGTGATCGGAAATGTGCAAAGAGAATGGAATATATTAAAATAAGAGAAAATATAGCCTCTCGTACTCAAAGACCAATTTCGAAGAAAAATTTTTCGACACAATTCGTCTCTAACAATCATTTCCCACAATTACCAAGAATCAACAACAACATAAATCAACATCTTCCTACTCTCAGAGCTTATAACCCCAATATCGCTCCAACTTTTAGTGCCGTCGTAAATAACAATAATAATGATCTCTTTTCTTATGATCAAATTACAGTTCTCACTAGAGAAATGATTAGCAATCTTCAGGTCTGCAAAAATAAATTTTAGCAATTCAATGTTATAACTGACCTTGTATTTAAATACCTTTACAATAATGACAATAAATAAGTGTAAAATAATGCTATGGAATGCCATGGGCATTCAAAACAAAAAGTTTGAATTTTTCGAATCTATAAGTAATCAAAACATAGACGTAGAGCTCGTTAGCGAAACTTGGCTTAAAACTGAAACAAGGTTTTCTGATTTAAATTTTATTGTACATAGAATGGATCGAATTGGTCGCACTCGCGGTGGAGTAGCTATAATAGTTAAGAAGGGTCTCCCTCACCAACTTCAACCTCAAATTTCTTTATCGTTATTTGAGAATATATCTATTAAAATCAAACTTCTCGACAACACCACTATTCTGCTGCATGCTATTTATTTTCCCGGTGGAAACTGCAATCCCGTAAAACGTACTAAATATAAGTCAGATTTATTGAAACTATGTAGACAAACAGAAAAGTTCTTCATTTGTGGAGACTTTAATGCAAGACATCAAAATTGAGGGTGTACCAGAAGTAATCAATGGGGAAATATCTTGAACGATATCAGCAACTCAGAGCCAATTGGCATCGTTTTTCCTTCTTCTGCGACGTATATCTCGCATAGAACTAGAGCAAGTCCATCGGTACTCGACTTGGTTATCACCAACCAAAATTCATTAATCGAAAATCCAAAAATCCATAATAATTTGTCATCTGACCACTTGCCGTTCACACTTGATATCAACGGGGTATGTCCGCCACCAAAAAATTTTACTACAATTTCCATAAAGCAAACTGGCAAAAATATCAATAAATTATAAATGAGTCAATTAACTTGGCTGAAATTTTGCCCCATTCTATCGACTCATCAGAAAAAATCGATGCAATGATAAATAATTTTTCTAATATTTTGGATTATGCAAAAGTTTCTACGATTCCTTGCAGCTCTTCCATTAAAACAAACTATAGCCCTCTACCGCATCACATTAGAGTATTAATGAATTCCAGAAATTACTTTCGTCGCCAATGGATCAGATTAAGAAAAATTTACCTTCAAAGGCATGTCAAGTACCTAAACTCCCAAATTCGTGAACAACTTCTTATATTCGCAATAAAAGTTGGCAAAATAGTTTTACAGACCATTCCGAAGGGAGGTAAAACGTGGAAAACTGCCAAAATTTTAAAAAAGCGCAATAAAAATATTCCTCCTTTAAAAGTTAACAACCAAGTACTTGTCACCAATGAAGAGAAATTTAAGACACTTGCCAGTCACTTTCAAGACGTCCACAAAACTACAGCCCATCTCAGCAATTCAAATACTATCAATTTAGTTGAAAACACTGTTAAATCGTTCAACGAAACAAATCACAACGAATCACTAAATACATTTTTCATACGTCCTTCAAACATACGACTTAAGAAAATTAAAAAATAAAAAATCTCCCGGCTCTGATGAAATACATAATTGAATGCTGAAGTCAATTCCTAAGAAAGGAATTTTGTATCTTATGCACTTCTATAACTCATGTATTAAACTTGAATATTTTCCACGAGTCTGGAAAATTGCTAAAGTCATCCCATTGCTGAAACCGGGTAAGGATCCCACAAATATTTCAAGTTATAGGCCAATAAGTTTGCTCAACACACTTGGAAAAATTTTTGAAAGAATAATAAAAATTGCAATTCAAAATTTTGCACAAGAGAATGGTATCATACCTTTGGACCAATATGGATTTACACCACATCGTTCAGCTACACACCAAATAAAATTAATCTCAGACGATATTCGCTCCACATTAAGCCAAAAAGAATCCTTAGCTATTGTAACTTTTGACATTGAAAAAGCATTCGATTGCGTTTGGCACAAAGCTCTTGTGTTTAAACTTATAAATTACAAATTTCCATCAGTACTAATTAAACTTATTCATAGTTTCATGTGCAACCGTCAATTCGTTGTCTGCTCCATCAATGTAAATCAGGCAATCATTCAACATCAGCGGGAGTACCTCAAGGAGCTGTTTTGAGCCCTATTCTTTATAACATATTTATATCTGATTTCCCGGCTTTAGAAAACACGTCGAGAGCATTTTTTACTGACGATACTGCAATATATACAAGCTCTAAAAATTGCCAAACTATAATGGACACACTTCAAACCTCACTTTCAAAGTCACTACAATATTACTCCAAGTCGAAAATAAAAAGTAATGCCTGTAAAACATCGGCTTCGTTTTTCACTCGCAAGAGAAGCTCATTAAACCTTCCTCAACATAAGCTCACGATTGGCTCAACCGAAATTGAATGGGAGTGCAATATAAGTATCTTGGCGTTATTCTGGACAAAACTCTTATTTTTCAAAATCACACACTAATCTCAATTGAAAAAGTTAACAAAAGAAAATAATAAATAAAAATTTTATATCCACTACTAAACAGGCGCTCCATATTGAATCAAGACAACAAACTACTAATTTTCAAATCTATTTTTCTTCCAATTCTAATCTCCCGTTTGGATTAATTGTGCTGAAACACATTTCAAAAAGCTTCAAATTGCTCAAAACAAAGTCTTAAAAATTATATTAAACCTGCCTTGGCACCATTCAACAAGTTATCTTCATCAACGCGCACGTGTTAAAACAATAAGAGCACAATGTTACAAAATCTATTTTAACTTCCATTCTAGTCATTATTAGTTTTTAATTTTAGTTTTAAGTTCAAACTCAGTGAGGTTTTTGCACACGTTTTCCTCTAAAAATTTTCATATACAGTGAGTAACATTAATATTCGGTTTTTTGAAAAAAATCCTTAAAGTACTAATGAAAACGTAAAGATAAATATCTGATTAAAATTTAATAAGGACAAATCAAAGTTCTTTATTTCAGCTAAAAACTCACTTGCACATTTATGATTTTTATTTAGTATAATTAACCAAAAAAATTAAAAAGAACAAAATGGACAAAAATTCATGCAACATTAATATTCGGTTATTTGTGAAATCATTTAAATAATCCCTGTGGCAACTCCAAATGTACAGAAATTGTATTAAAAGGGAATTCCCCGTATAGAAATAGCATGGACCAATGCTAATGATCAAAACATATCAGTAGTATGTCAATCATTGAAGTGTAAAAGAAAATGGGCCGCAAAGCAAAATTCGTCATTGGATCAACGAAAACTGGTCCTTCAACTGTATCTGAAAGGCAATAAATATAAAAAAATTGGTGAAATATTAAATATGAAGCCTAATACTGTAGGCGATATGGTGCGAAGATTTCAAAACGAAGGAAGAATCGCTTCAATAAAGCAACAAGGGCAGCCAAAGAAGCTGACAGCCAGAGAGGCACAAGGAATCGTAAGGAAAATCAAAGTAAATCCTCAATTGAGTGCTCCAGATCTGGTTGCTGAACTCTTCAGCGAACATGGCAAAACTGTATCGGCGCAAACGGTCATAGAAACGCCACCCCAATCACCAGACATGAACCCAATCGAAAATTTATGGAGCGAATTGGATCATTGTGTACGCCAAACGCCTGTTTCGTCTATTACCGCGCTGAAAGCACGACTTCAAGAAGAATAGAACAAAATTGGCAGTAGTTACACTTCCAAAGTTATTTCCAATATGCCGAAACTCTTAAGCGATGTTATAAAAAACAAAAGATATCACACAAAATATTAATTAATAAAACGTTTTAATTTTTGAAAAAACTCTTAGCTAAAATAAAGAACTTTAATTTGCTCTTATTAAATTTAAATTTTTTATTTATCTCTGTGTTTTTATTAGTACTTTAAAGATTTTTTTCAAAAAACCGAATATTAATGTTACTCACTGTACTTTCATAAGCTTGTTAAACTTCAAAATATATTTTATAGCTGCAAGGAGTATAATTTCTCCAATCACTAAAACGTTAGTTATTATTAAGAACATGAAAATGTAATGAATTATCTTCAATAAAATTATTACTGAAACTGAAACCTACTAATATAAATTCAAATAATGAAATGTATTTAATTGATACGTTCTTTAGCTTAGACTTTTTGCAAATTAATTTTTTACAAAATAAGTCAAATAGAATTCTTGATCTTTTTTTCATTAGTAAGTCCTTCGATTATTGTATTGAAGAATATGAAATGCCGATTTGTGAACCTAGTGTTCATCATTTGCCTTTAGCATTAAAAATTAAATTCTATGAATTTTCATATACCATAAATCTATTTGTAAACAAAATAATAATTTGAATTATAATTTCAAAGCTGTGATTTTCAGGTCCTTAATAATATTATTGAAGGGTTGAATTTGGAGGTGAATTTGGTACCTCTAAACACTCATGATGCCTTTTCTATTTTTAAATCAACGCTTTTAAATGTATGTAATGACAATATTCGTCGTCTTCCAAAACAAGTGTATAAATTGCCGTGGTACACTAAATATTTAAAAAAATTAAAACACTTACGTAATAAATATTACAAGCTTTATAAGAGTGCTGGTAGCATTGAGTCCAAAATGAAGCACAAGCATTATGTAAGGGAATTCAATTTCTTGGATAAATTTCTATATAAGAACTACATCAGTAGATACGAGGGTAACATTAAATCGAACCCAAAATTTTTTTGGAGCTTTATAAATTCAAAAAAAAACTTCATCGAACTTACCGATCCATATGTTTTTAGGTAATGAAGTGTCTAAATCTCCTCAAGACACAGTAAATCTTTTTGCAAAGTATTTTTCATCGAATTTTGAATCAGATAACTGCTCATATAGTCATGTTGACCTTAATAATACTTCTATGACTGATTTTGGGAAGTTATATCTTTCTGAAGATGAAATAAGGAATGGTATTCTTGCCTTAGATGACTCTAAGCGAAGTGATGTTAATAGCTTGTCTGCTTATCTTATTTAAAAATGTCATTCATCCTTACTTAAACCTTTTAAAATAATTTTTAATAAATCTCAACAATCAGGAATTTTTTTGGATCAATGGAAAAAAACCGCGATCACGCCAATTTATAAAAGTGGTAATAGAAATGATGTAAAAAATTACAGACCAATATCTAAGCTATCTACCATATCAAATCTTTTTGAAAGAATTATTATTGTGTAAATGCTTTTAATGATGGTATACAAGTTGAAGCTATTTATACCAATTTTCCAAGGCATTTGATAAGGTCCCCAATAAATTATTAATTGAAAAGTTAAGAAACTTGGGATTTCATTCCAGCTTTCTAGATTGGATTGTTTCTTATCTTAAAGATAGATATTGTTTTGTTTCCTCTGAAGGAATAATTTCAAATTTATTTAAGGCCTTGTCTGGTGTCCCTCAAGGTAGTATTTTAGGATCAATCTTTTTATTTTATTCATTAATGATATTGGCGAGTGTTTTAAAAATAGTGAATATTTACTGTATGCGGATGATTTAAAAGTTTTTTCCCGAATTACTGATGTATCAGATTATTTTCATTTGCAAGCTGACTTAATTAATCTACAAAGATGGTGTCTGAATAATTGCCTAATGTTGAACTTGAACAAATGTTTCCATGTCTCTTATTCAAAATTGAGAAATTGTCTGCAGTTTTCTTTCAATATTGATGGCTCACTGCTTGTTACTGCCACTGAAATTAAAGATCTTGGGATTATATTTGATTCTAAATTTAGCTTTGTTCAACACCTCGATTATAATATTCCAAAAGCGTACTCACTGTTAGCTTTTATGCGCAGAAATACCAAGGAATTTTCGGATCCTTACACATTCAAATTGTTATACACTAGCCTGGTAAGATCACAATTGAAATATGCTTGTTTCATTTGGAACCCGTTCTTTGCCTCTCACACGAACAGACTTGAAAGGGTACAGAGAAAGTTCCTAAGGTTTGCTCTACATACTTTGAATTTTTCAGAGCCCGGTCCCTCTTACCGTTCGCGTTGTTTACTCATTAATTTAAAGTCCTTGGAAAACAGACGCCATATTTTGTCTTTACTTTTTGTTTCTAAAATTGTTCATGGCAGCATTGATTGCCCTTATCTTTTGGGAACAATAAACTTTAATATTCCTTCCAGAATGTTACGAAATAAACCGATATTTCATGAGGATTTATGTAGGACAAATTACACTCTAAATTCTCCCTTAATAAGATATCAAAGAGAATTTAATAGTTTATCTGCGTGGCTGGGCACTACCACATGTGTAGTTTTTACGCAATGCATGTGTTAGTTGTGTGCCTTGCACTCAGAGAACCTTAAGCACGTAAATTCTTAGAATACTTAAATTTTATCATAAATCACCTCAGTGTACGCTTTGTAAGATTTGTGCGACAGCAGTCTTGCTTCGTTCGCTTTTCAAATCACACTGAAGTGATTTTTGCGCTCTCTCGTTTTATATACGTATATGATTCATTCTGCCGCATCGCCCGAGGGCTATGTTTTGCCCAGCCACGTTTATCTGTAATAAATTATATTGATTTCTCCTTCAGTTTATTCCATATAAAAAAATTGTTACATAACATTGTTATTTATTAGAGTCATATCTATGAAATTTTAATGAAAACCATGTTTTATTTATTTGCATATATAATAATTAAGCAATTATTAATTGAATTTTTATCTTAGTCAGTAAGGATTAATGTATCCATTGACTTAATGAACAAATAAACAAATAATAACCACATGAATACACATGATACGCTTGCATTTAAAATTTGGGAATCCCTCCCTTGTACCAAGTAAACGTGCTGCCAACATGATTATGTTCTTATTTTTTTGAACAGCTCATTTTAGACCTAATGCAACAATATTGTAAGAACAAAACAATTTAGATGTATTTGGTAATCACTTTTTCCATTTTTTAAAACCTTAATATGTGTTTAGTTATAACAATCAAAATCGATATTATATAATATTATTATAAAAATTTTGTACGATGAATTCGATTTTCATCTAAGTTGTTCTTTTCATTTCGAGCACGACTGCATGTATTTTGAAAACCCAACAGGCTTTGAATAGCCTGTATCGATAAATTTGGATACTAATCGAATACATCTGACCAGAATATTGTTAATGAAGCTGTTCTAAATTTGGCTTCTAATTGTGTATCCGAACTCAATTCAATCAAATTATCATAATCTATGGAATGAAAACCTTTTGTTTTTTCTTTTATTGTAAAAAGGTTTTGAATTATCTTGATTCTCTAGGTTTGGAAAGAAATCGCTGAGTGATTGCTGTAAGCTGGACAGATGTGTTTTTATACCATCATTGATTTCCGTATTTAAGTTCACTTTAGGTTCTTCGAGAAAATCATCGAAGTTATTTTGCTCCCCAGCTGAAATCTAATATTGTATTTTCCTTTAAATTTGTCACGCGGAACCCCTATATTATTTCGTGGAACCCCAGAGTTCCACGGAACACACTTTGGGAATCACTGATCTAGAAGGTATTTTTGTCATTAATTTATTTGGCTCATTCTATCAAAGTGATCATAAATTTCTAATAGAAAATATATATTGCATTGAAATATAAATCTAGCTCTTACGCAGAAATCATTAAAAAAATAGCAAAAATATTGTATTGTGCTCTAAAAATATGTATTTATGTACTTAGTTGGAAATTAATAAAAGGTTCATTTTATTTATTGAAAAAATTTTCGTACAAATCCAGCACTGGTTGCAGACCAGACGATTGTTTCCAATTCGTTCACTTTCGTGTAAATTATATATCTAAGCTTATCTGTAAAACTTACATTTGTTTTTTATTCTTTTACATAGGTTAATGACTTGGGGTCACCGAAGTTGTTTTCAAAGGATCCAGCAACGGTTGAAATTAATGTAAAAGATGTAAATGATTGTCCTCCAGTCTTTAAGGAGTTCCAAAAAAACATTACTTTGTTTCTGCCGACATATGAAAACGTATTTGTTATACAATTGCAAGCTATTGATGCGGACGAGGACAGCGCTGTAATTCGTTACGATATAATAGAGGGAAATACAGATGATGCATTCACAATAAACTCCAAATCAGGAGTGATCACAACAAGGTTGGTTAAAGTCAATATTGCATACTGTGGAAATAATTTCGAGAAAGCGATTTCGTTAAGTTTATCTGTAAAGCTTTTTTGTCAAAAGAGCAACCATATGAATCGAACATAAAGGATGCGCAGCCCATAGCTCGTTTGGCTCTTCCAGCTCTTACAACAATAACAAAAAATATTGAGCTCACTTCGAGCTCTTTCTATTATTCGAACTAAATCATTTTGGTCGACAATCCTGTAATTCCTGTTCCTGTAATTTTTTCTTCAGCGCATCGACTCGTTGAACTCTTGCCGTTACTCAAATTAAATAATTTCGGTACCCTATCATTGCATGGTTTTATTTTTTGTAGATTTGTCTTCAACGCACTTTATTGTTTGTGTGATTTTGTTTTCAATTCATTAGCTCCTTGAGCTTGAGATTGTTGTTTTTGTTTTCATGCAATTAGCTTGCCGCAGCTATTTAAAAATTTTCATCAATACTAGGAATTTTTTCGCAAAATATTTTTGTGCGCATCTCTGGTTTACATTACACTCTCCCAACAAATGGGCATAGAACTGCTTTTTTTAGTCACTTAAAATATTTTAAAAAATGATACATTCATACATACTAGGGATGGCAATCCCGGATCATTTTTGAGTTTCGGGATTTTCGGGATCGAAATTTCCAATCCCGGGATCCCGGTATCAATCCCGGGATTGATAGTTTTAATAAATGCATAAAAAAACTACAAAATAATGAGAAGCTTTGTATACTGACAAAATTAAAATTGCTTTATTTCACAGCAGACCAAATCCATTTCAAACTATGCAGTCGGACTAACTTCAAATCTCGGGATTGGTTGCCGATTATGTATGTTGTTTTTCAGAGGATATAAGGGGACACATATTCCCCCGATTTGATTAAAAACATTTTTTACGAAGTTATGCCCATTTAAAGTTTTAGTGTCGAAACTTGAAAAACCGCTAAAAATTTAATAAAAGCAAGCATTTTCTTCATAAGAAAATAAAGATTTTTAGTGTATTTTTATTCAAGAAACTCTAATATTTCACATTTGGCCATTTTGTAGTTTTTTTCAGTTTTAGGCGGCTAATTTAAGTATTTTGTGAAACCGATATTCGTGCTCCGTTATCTGTTTGTTGAAATTTTGCACAACAGCAATAGCTCTGTTTGTATGCGATTTTTGAGCTACAATCTTCGAACACTTGTACTATTCTTCATTTGGCCAGCATATGAGGCCTTTTTCCCGAAAATCTATGCTGTGAATGACACCGCGGAAAGTGCAATTGGTCTTTAATTAAAGTGGCTGCCGAAAACCGAAAAAAATCTACAAAATAGGCAAATGTTAAATATTAGCGTTTCTGGAACAAAAATAAACTAACAATCTTTATTTTCTTATGAAGAAAATGCCTGCTTTTATTTATAAAAAATTTCTCCAGATAGTACAAAAAAGCTTTGGCATATCGTTTTCTGTATAAAAGAGGATTCCCAATCGATTAAGCTTAATGCCGTGACTGAAAAGTATAAAATAGGTATGGTTTCGGACGAGCATTTTCAACATTCGTATCAGTGAATCAATACTCAAATTTGCGGCAATTTTCTGATTTATAATTTCCATACATATTTCACATCATATTGAATCCGCAAAAAATTATAGCTACGAATATACCTTGAAGTTGATATTTTTTTAGGTAAAAGAAATAATCGTCTCGCAAATGCACAAAAATCATACAAATCGGCCCACTGACACGCCTTCCCATGGTCCGATTCGGGTGAAATATTGTCACAAGGGATGCATAGGCGCAAAGTATATTTCCAGGCCTGAGCACCAGAATTTTGACTACATTTGATTTTTATATACGATTTTGAACCAACCTAATGTACAATATAGTATTTGGCAGGTCTAGGTATTTATGGGTCAAAGTTTCAAAGTCAAATCTAGGTAGGCTGTGGTTTTTTTTAAGACAAACCTATATTTTTTAGGAACAATTTTACTTGCTCCAAAGTTTTTTTTTTTAGAAACATGGAGTTTTACCCCCTAAAAAAAGTCGGTCTCTTATGGCTTCCGAGATAAAATTGGTCAAAGTTGAAAATATCATGTACCTCACCCCCCGCCCCCTTTGTATAAATAAATTGTGTAAAAATTTTTTTATTTATTTTGTATTTTTTATATACATACATATGTATGTCCAACACCGGCTTCGCTTGCCACAATAATTAAACATAAAAACTAGGGTAAGTTGGCGGCCTGGGGGGGCAGCTCAGAATTTAAAACTACCAAAAATCCAACACCGGCTTCGAGGCGGTCTCCGATCGTGGATCAGTCTATAATATATCCAACACCTACTAGCCACAGTAATTTTACATAAGAATATCTCAAAACACGTAAACACAAAATAAAAAATTTTTACACAATTTATACAAGGGGGCGGGGGTACATGATATTTTCAACTTTGACCAATTTTATCTCGGAAGCCATAAGAGACCGACTGTTTTTTTCAGATTCGGTTTTAGGAGGTAAAAAATACAATAAAAATACAATAGAATACAAAATATAAAATAAAAATAAAAAAAAATATTTTTAAAAATACTTTGACTAACTTTAATAATTTTTTACTCAATACGATTTTTATTGAAATTTGATAGTAAAAATTGCTTGTCAATGCCTTGGCTATTAAAGGTCAAGACACAATTGAAATGCATTTTGCAGGCTGTTGAAAATAATAAAAAAAAGAATATTTATTGGATAACATTTTTTCTAATCCCGAAAATCCCGGGATTGTCTCTTTATAATAACGGGATTGTTTCTTTATAATTCCGGGATTACCTTAGCCTATATATAGAGCGAATCCCGGGATTACGGGATCCCGGGATTGCCATCCCTAATACATATGTACATATGTATTATAATAGAGCGGTTCAATAAAAAAGTTTTTTGTTTTTGTCACGATGTGTCAGCGGATTACAATAGTCTTATATGTCTGGACAAAGCTACTTAAAATGATTTTCATTAATATTGAAAACTGGATTGGCGCCCCTGTTTTAAGTTGCCTACCCATTTTAGAAAATATTGATTTAAAAAATGGTGCAAGTTAAAGAAGTTATCATGTTTTCCAACAAATTGTGTATGGTTTTCGGGCTATTATCGATCGAGGAATTCGAGACTGTGATTAGTTTTTCTTCTTCTTCATTTTTTCCTATAAAAAAATTGAAAATTGACCGCAAGAAAAATGAAAAATACCGATTTTCCACACGAAGTTTTCACAAAAAAAATTTTTTTTCGCGCAATTGATCATGTAAGTTATTATAGTACAATCATTTGGTAGTTTTACCTGGAAAGTTTTCCGGGAATTTTGAAAATTGGTAATATATACAAAACGAAACTAGAGAAAATTGTCTACAATTTATGTTTTCCACTTTTATTTGTAAAATCAATGGTATTCAAAAATCCAAATGCTGATCCAACGGAGACTACTTCCGAGCAAACGTATGATGATATCGAGATCCAAGAGGATAATCCCATCGCGGATGATGTGGAAGAAATTTCGGTTTGTGACGTTTCAATCGGTTCTAAAGACAATGAACTCGCACCACCTGGTCCATCAAGAATAGCGAAACGAAGAAGAATGCGCTCAACTTTGGTATACTAAATTGCATGTGGATTAGGCCTATTGGGGATACCACGATAAGAAAACGCGCCGCTTACTCTACCTCAAGGTGGTGTGGAAATGAGTGTTTTGGCCAAAACGTGTGTGGAAGTACACTTTGCGGCACTTGTATTCCAAAACTATTGATTTTACAAAAAAAAGTTGAAAACATAAATTGTAGGCAATTTTCTCTAGTTTCGTTTTGTATATACATATATGTTTTTATCGTGAAATGAGTTGGAAAGGAGATATTGTCAAAAAGCTGATTTTTGGCGCCATTTTTCCAATATGGCGGCGCGAGCGGCAAAGATACGAGGTCGCAAAATTGAAATTCGGAAAGAGCACATCGAAATCTATAAAAATTACCGATTTTCAAAATTCCCGGAAAACTTTCCAGCCAACCTTATTTTTTTTAACCAAATGACTGTACTATTAGCTCGATCTATGTATATTGAATCTATTAAGGTACTTAGGCTCAATATTTTCTCAACTGAAGATGCTTATTATTGCCCAACGGGTGGGGTAAAGCGGTATACCAAGTGCAATACCACTCTGCCACCATGACCTATGCAAACATACAGACTTTCGAAACAAAAATTTATCAAACAACAAATCGTTGTCAACAAAAATTAATGTCACTAATATATACTACGACGTTTTTTGAATGATTCATATGAAATGAATTTACTTAAGTCGAAAATCCTCGAATTTTACATCGACCGTACTCATTTTGAAGAACCTCTTGGTTCTCGCAAATGGAAGGTCGAAATGTCGCTATAACCTGGCAGTTACAAGAGCACTACTTAAACACAAATTCCTTATAATTACATAATGCAAGGATAAATATACCCTTTGTACTGGTTTGCCCCGTGTGCTGCTTTTGCTTTACCTTCCCCTATATGTTGTTACGGATTTCATTTGAAAACGTAAGAAGCACGTTAAGAAGTTGTCAACGCGATTGCAATTTGTTAAAAGATACGGCAACATACCTCAATTGAAGTGCAAATGTCAAATTTTAATTTTAGCCACCTGTCGGCTACAGTAGAAACTTCAATTTAGATATGAAAATGTTTAAAAATCAGTCGATAAAATCGCCCAATTGTAGTTTGACACCTCTTTCTGACTTTTGTCCAATAGAAACGAACATTACGGCGCACAGTGGCTCGATATGACTTTTTTGATTACAAAAATCATAACTTCAGAACGAATAAAGATTTTTTGATAAATTTTTTTTTATATGATAGGGAATTCTTATAGCTAATACAGTAGTAAATTTTGCTGAAATAGGTTTGCAGAATCCGACGCAATTGATTGTTGAAGTTGAGTTTTTTGTAGGGAGGAAAAATTAGATATCTTATGCATGTAAAAATTTAATTTATGCTTTTTTTGTCGCAAGTAGACATTGAGAACTGCTGGAAAGTGTGATAGAAATGTGCTTGGGCTTAGTATATAAAACTAAAATTGTAAAAAAATTCCAAGCGGATTTTTAAACTTACTTTTTTTTTCTTTATTGATGGTTATGCTTATATATTGTATATACAATAAACAGGCCCAAAGCCCTCTTACATATTGTAATGTGGAGAAAAAAAAATTTAATAAATTTAAATTTTGGTGAGATATTTATTTTTTTTTAAAAACTAAATATTTTTTTATTACTTAAATTAACAATTTAATTTCTTTCAAAATAATCAACAGTATCTGAATGGCTATATAATAGACTTAACATTTCTTGAGAGTAACATTCTTTCAGCTCTTTTGATGATTGGGTGTGCCTTAGTGATGTAATAATTGGGTCAGACGAGGCGGCCAATATGTTAAAAAGGTTCTGGTTTTGTCGCTTTCTTGATATCTTGCACGTGTTGAGATATCTGTATTTTTTGTAATCTTTGTTTTTGGATTCCTGTGCTTCTTCTGATAGTTCACCAATTGGTAAAGGCTGAAACACTATTATATTTTCACCATGGGCCAGAATTTTGTGAACCGTAGGTGTAAGTTTTTTATGCGGATATTTTTTAAGCAGCAGTTCCGCAGTTTTTGTTGCAAACTCTCCATATTTTTTTGCGTCAACTTTTTCCTTGCAGCATAAAACATTTAATATGACTTGTAGCCTTTTAATTATCTCTTTATCAACTCCAGTAATTCGTGCTGTAACTTCATCCTTTTCAAAAAATGTCCGCAAGTGTTTCCATCATTGGTATTACCAAACCCTTGTTTTGGTTTATCAACTTTCAAACCAATTTCTGCATAAAACGCAGCTTGAATTTTTTTCTTCCTATCAGCTATTTCCTCTTTGGTTACAAGAAACTTCTTTAAATCACTACTATCTTCTGGAATTGTATACGCCAGTATCAAAATGAATTCCATACACCTTATTCTTGCATGCAGTGGTGAAATTCCATATTCATAATTATGCTCTTCTTCAAGTGATTCATCAAAATTTTGGATTTCTTTTTGGGTTCTTTTGCATATTGCGCACGATAGTGTTGATTTCGTGTTTGTCAACTCATTCAATACTTTGCCATCAACCATAGTTAAAAAGAGCTCATGTTCAATCATAAACTTTTTATCATTAATTTGGTGTTGAGTTGGTTGAATTACAGCAATTTTATCCCTTATGTTATTTACAGTTGTTCTAATCAGCTCTGGTGTTTCCTTTGCATACTGGAACATTAGAGTTCGGCAAAGTTGAACTGATGAAGGGCAGGGATTTTTCCAATGATCAACGATTTCACTCTTTAACCTTAGCGGAACAATTCAAGCCATGAACATATTTGCATCTGATACATGCTCTCCATTCGGTGAAACCTTTATTTGCTTGTAAGCGCTTTGTCCAGATGAACCATCACATCCCCATTTTCTTAGTAACGTAAGTTTGTCTGGAAAGGTGCTCAGATCTTTCTCATTTATGCTGTCTATAATTCGCTTTGCAATATGATCCATCATATCTTGTAGCCTTACTTGAGCTGATACATCCGTGATTTCACAGTTGAATGGAACGGTCATTTTTTTAGCTGCTGTAATGTTGGAATAGGCTGGTAGAATATCAACGTTATGTCTCCTTAAAGAAATTCGTAACAAAAGGTATTAGTTTTTTGATAGTCCTAAGTCCATAAACAAAGCCAAGGCATCGTCATTAGTGTATTTGGTGGGATGTGTATTCGGCGGAGTAGCGATGCTGTCTTTAATCCTTTTTGCTCGAATTGGACTTGCATGTAGGACTGCTTTAGTTATATCTGCTTTTATTTTTTCTTCACCTTTACTATATTTTACTGCCAAGGCTGTGGAAAGGTGGTCCACAGGGATAGTTTCAGTGCAATCCATAATTTTTCTTTTATTTGTAAATTCTGAACACTCGTCAATTAGTTTTTGAGGTCTTCCTCTTGCAGATTTAGATGTGGTTGGTTATTCGTCGGATATGCCTGCTATTTCGTCCATGTCGAAGTGATTATTGTTTTGCAGCCAATCTTGATATTTTGTAATAAAGTTATTTTTTGTACGATTTGTGCTTATCCATTTTCGGCTTATATTCCAATATAAGTTGAATAAAATTTTTTCAAATTCAGACATCTTATGCGTTGAAAAACTATTTGCGATAATCTGAAGATAATTTCTTACGGCCAATATGAACTCTGATTGACTTGATGAGCTTTGAAATAGTTAGTATAAGTTAAGAAGAGTTCTCTTGTAGGAATAAATTTATTACGCGTCGGAACGACTTTTAAGTTGCCTACCCATTTTCGAAAATATTGATTTAAAAAATGGTGCAAGCTAAAGAGGTTATCAATTTTTGCAACAAACTGGGTATGCTTTTCGAACTATTATAGATCGAGGAATTCGAATCCGTGATCAGTTTTTCTTCTTCTTTTTTTCTTATAAAAAAATTGAAAATTGCCCGGACAAAAATTAAAAAATGCCAATTTTCTACTTTCAAGTTGCAAAATCTTGATATAATATTTTACCGCCGATTTAGTGGTACATTAGTTTTAATGTACCTTTATTTGCTTAAGAGAACACCGTAACTCGTATATCAATATCTTATTTCAAAACCAAGATATCTGCATTTTTCTAAATTAATAGACCCGAAATTTTTCGATTCGGCGTTGACATATAGTGGCGAACAGTAAAATCCGGACAAACAAAAAAAATTGATTAAATCCTTTAGGATCTATGTTTTTTGTCGATTCAAAAAACTGATGCAAGGATCAGAGAAGCAAATAATTTTTACTGAAAACATTTTGCTGTAGGTCGTAAAACCACACCATAAACATCTATTTTTGACAAAAAAGTGAAATATTTCCTTTATTGATAAAAAAAGTTTTTGGTAAAATGTTGTAAAATTTTATTTTTAAGGAACTAATTCTAAAATATTTACGGCAGGTATTTGAAGAAATAATATTTAGGATTGAAAAAAAATAGATATCAATATTTTTTTGTTCCTCCCTTCGCTTTTATGACCGTCATAACTCAATGCGGCGTGGAAGAGATCCAATTTTTCAAAAGATCTTGCGATATGCTTTCGTACCAAACATTTTGAATTATTCTGTCTAACTCACGTAAATTAGTGGACTTGTGGCTTGCTACCAGCATCATAATTATGTGCCAAAGATTCTCAATGGGGTTCAGATCGGAACTATTGCCTGGCCACGATAAAGTGGAAATGCCAAGTTCAATCAAGTAATTCTTTACCTGTAAAAGAAGAAGAAGAAAAAAAGGATGAAAGTTGTGGGTTATTATTAAGTACAAAATAAGGATTTATAAAACACTAATGCTTACCAATTGCGCTCGATGTAAGGCGCAGAATCATTTCGAAAAATCTCGTTGTCTACACGCGAAAAATGCTCTTCAATAGAAGGTTCCAAGTTTTCTATCAGGATGTTTTTATAGTCGGCTGCTTTGACAGTTTCTTCAATCAAGGCCAATTGTAGTCCTGACCCTTCCTTTCGACCTAGTTTCAGAATACTTTTTCAAAAAGTCGGCTACTGAGGACTTACTAAAGCCTACTCTAGCAGAAATTTCCCGTACCGTTAATCTATCGCTTCCAAACGCCAAAATCTCGCGCTTATCCGCTTCGTTCCTTTTTTTATGATTTGGCATATTTTCCAAGGCAACAACACAAGAATGATTAAAAACTAAAACTATAACTTCTATTTATACTAAGATATTGTCCTACCTCAAAAAAAAAGCCTACCTACGCCATACCTGTAAAAATAAACATACCTACAAAACAAAAAGGTTGACGGGATCGTAAAAACCTTTTTTTAAAATTTTTTTATTTGTCCGGATTTCACTGTTCGCCACTGAATATACATATTAAGCTGATTCAAATTTTTTTTTGTTCTAAACAGCTATTATCAATTGAGGAACTTGAATCAGTGATTAGTTTTTCTTCTTCTTCTTTTTTCTTATAAAAAAATTTAAAATTGACCGGAAAAACAACAAAAAATACCGATTTTCTGCTTTCAAGTTGCAAAATCGGCCCATGTTATTTTACCACCGATCCCATTGTACAATATTTTTAATGTATTTATATTTGCTTAAGAGAATGCCGCAAACGGAATATCATTATCTTATTTCAAAACCAAGTTATATACATTTTTCTAAATTAACATATCTGGCATAATTTGAAATTTTTGAAAATCCTAGAAAAATCTATAGAATAGTTGAATTGGCAGCTTTATTTATACCTATTAAATTAATACTAAGAAAAAAAAAATATTATTTATTTTATTTTTATTTTTTTATTTATTTGGTGGAGAAAAAGTACAATAAGATTTTTAATCTTTTGCTGTACAATATACTTAACGTTGGTCAATTAACAAATCTGGTTTAAAAAAAAAATATAGTTCTTAAATTCTAATTAACAAATAAATAGCTCAAATAAAATTAGCAAAAATAATGGATATTAAGAAAGAGAAAAATCTAATGACGCGAAAATGTTGAGAAACTAAAACTTAAAATTGTTGAAGAATGCGATACTTTTTAGGGTATTTGGTAATAAATTCCAGATTCGAATGGCGTTAATGAAGAAAAATCTGGTGGCATTAAGATGTATTAATTTCGGAATGATTAAATTATGACTTCTGCCCGATATGCTGAGCCGTAGTTTTTCGAAGAGATAGTAAGGCATTTTTAAATAAATAATCTTATGAAGAAACCACAATTTCTGGCCATAAGATAGTTTTCAATTGTACAACCAAGTATCCTGCTATGCCAAGATGAAATGTGGTCGAATCTACGAAGACCAAACTCGTAACGAGTAGCGTTGTTAAATGCTACTTGCAGCTTATGCAGTGATTTAGAATCTAACCTGCTGTAGACAACTGCGAAATATGTTATGAATGGTACTAAAAGTTGTATAACTAGCTTTCGTTTAACATCGACAGGCGTAAACTCAGAAGACAATCGCAGACAACGCAGAGTCATATATATTTTACTTACGACATGATTAACATGATCAGAGCAAGATAACAAAGAGTTCAATCGAAATCCAACGAAAGTAGTTTTGTTCAAAAAATGCAACTGAGCATCCCCAATAAACAAAGGTGGTATAGAAGTGGGATCAATTCTGGTTCGCGAGATCGGTAAAACATGAGATTTAGTAGGGTTTAAACGCAAATGGTTCTTATGAGCCCATTTGTTAATGGCAGCAAGGTCTTCATTAATTCTACAACATAGATCTTCCGTAAGACCGATTCTACGAGGAAAGTAAATTAGGATGTCATCTGCATAAGCGTGCATATTTACAGTATTGCAGACTGAAAAAATATCATTGACAATCATGATAAACAACAAGGGGCCAAGAATGGAGCCTTGAGGAATACCACCGCTACACAGTTTAAAGTCAGAGTACACATCACCTTTTGAAGTCTATCATGTAAATAACTTTTAATTAAACAAATAGAGCTACTACAAAATCCAAAAAAAACTTTCAATTTTGTGCATAATATAAAGTGATCCACGCTATCAAAAGCCTTTGAAAAATCTAAGCAAGAGAGTAGTGACAATTCATCCAGATCATAATGCATACGAATGTCATCTAGGATTTTAACCATAGCAGTGGAGCAACTATGTCCATCACGAAATCCAGATTGGAAAGGGGAGAGACGCTTATAGTTATGTAGATGTTCCGATATTTGTCTTGAAAGAAGTGCCTCAAAGGCTTTAGATATTGTGGATAAAATGCTAATGAGCCTGAAGTCACTGGCAGTAGATGCTGAGAATTTTTTTGCTATTGGTATGACAATGGCTACTTTCCTCATTTTAGGGAAGCATGAAGTTGTTATGCAATGGTTAAAAATGTGCGTTAAAGTACTTAGTACATAAGGTAGAACAGGTTTAAGAAACTTAACAGATATACCATCTTCACCTACTGCATTTGATTTAATTTCCATGATGCTCTTATAAACTTCAAATTAATTCAGTACGTGAAATTGAAAGCAGTAAGCAGGGTCATAAAAGTTATTAGAATTTGGATTAAAAGAGCAAGTATTATGAGAGCTACTATTTGATAAAAATAATCATTCAAAGAGTTAGGCTCCACATTACAAACTGGTTTGTCGATTTTCTGTACACCAAGTTGCCTTAAATTTTTCCACAACTGTTTAGTTGGAAGACTCGTGTTGAGTTTCAAACAAAAATACTCTTTTTTAGCTCGCCTTACAAAAGATACAGCTGTATTACGAGCCAGTTTATAAGCATTCCAATTTTCAATAGTTGGACATTTCTTCCATTTCAAATGTAGCCTGTTCCTAAGCTTGAGCTTTAGTTTGACATTGGCAGTGAACCAAGGACAGGAATTTTTTTTAACTTGAAAAGTTCGAGTAGGTACGAGAGTATCAAAAAGGTTATTTATTTTATTTACAAAGAATTTCAATTTACGGTCAATGGAACTGTAATACCAGCATTCCCTCCAATTATGTCGAATCAGTTCATCATAGAGAAAAGGAAGATTTATAGAACTAAAGTCACCGTAAGAAACAGATGACGGCACATTTTGGCGACCTAAATTGATATCCAGAGTGCAGAAAATTAGGTCATGATCCGATATAAAGGAAATTTGGTCAAACATCAGAAGTTTAGAGATATCCGAAACCATAAAGAGGTCCAGTAGGCTAGAACATGCATTAGTAGCAAAACGAGTAGGCAAAATCCAGTTGACAATTGCAAGAAGTACTCACAAGATCATGAAACCTTTCAGTAACATTGTCGCAAACAAGCAAATTAAAGTTGATATCACAACAAAGTATAATTGATCATAGTCTATGAGGCGAAGGGTCAAATCCGAAAAAAATTAATCCATAGAATTGCATCTATTTGAATTATATGTATATGCAAGAAATCAGCACCTTCATGTTGCTATCAAACAGTTCTAGACTGATATATTCAATCAGCTCATTGCAAGACTTACCTACAACCCTAGCGTTGAGGTGGAAGAGATCCAATTTTTCAAAAGATCTTGCGATATGCTTTCGTACCAAACATTTTGAATTATTCTGTCTAACTCACGTAAATTAGTGGACTTGTGGCTTGCTACCAGCATCATAATTATGTGCCAAAGATTCTCAATGGGGTTCAGATCGGAACTATTGCCTGGCCACGATAAAGTGGAAATGCCAAGTTCAATCAAGTAATTCTTTACCTGTAAAAGAAGAAGAAGAAAAAAAGGATGAAAGTTGTGGGTTATTATTAAGTACAAAATAAGGATTTATAAAACACTAATGCTTACCAATTGCGCTCGATGTAAGGCGCAGAATCATTTCGAAAAATCTCGTTGTCTACACGCGAAAAATGCTCTTCAATAGAAGGTTCCAAGTTTTCTATCAGGATGTTTTTATAGTCGGCTGCTTTGACAGTTTCTTCAATCAAGGCCAATTGTAGTCCTGACCCTTCCTTTCGACCTAGTTTCAGAATACTTTTTCAAAAAGTCGGCTACTGAGGACTTACTAAAGCCTACTCTAGCAGAAATTTCCCGTACCGTTAATCTATCGCTTCCAAACGCCAAAATCTCGCGCTTATCCGCTTCGTTCCTTTTTTTATGATTTGGCATATTTTCCAAGGCAACAACACAAGAATGATTAAAAACTAAAACTATAACTTCTATTTATACTAAGATATTGTCCTACCTCAAAAAAAAAGCCTACCTACGCCATACCTGTAAAAATAAACATACCTACAAAACAAAAAGGTTGACGGGATCGTAAAAACCTTTTTTTAAAATTTTTTTATTTGTCCGGATTTCACTGTTCGCCACTGAATATACATATTAAGCTGATTCAAATTTTTTTTTGTTCTAAACAGCTATTATCAATTGAGGAACTTGAATCAGTGATTAGTTTTTCTTCTTCTTCTTTTTTCTTATAAAAAAATTTAAAATTGACCGGAAAAACAACAAAAAATACCGATTTTCTGCTTTCAAGTTGCAAAATCGGCCCATGTTATTTTACCACCGATCCCATTGTACAATATTTTTAATGTATTTATATTTGCTTAAGAGAATGCCGCAAACGGAATATCATTATCTTATTTCAAAACCAAGTTATATACATTTTTCTAAATTAACATATCTGGCATAATTTGAAATTTTTGAAAATCCTAGAAAAATCTATAGAATAGTTGAATTGGCAGCTTTATTTATACCTATTAAATTAATACTAAGAAAAAAAAAATATTATTTATTTTATTTTTATTTTTTTATTTATTTGGTGGAGAAAAAGTACAATAAGATTTTTAATCTTTTGCTGTACAATATACTTAACGTTGGTCAATTAACAAATCTGGTTTAAAAAAAAAATATAGTTCTTAAATTCTAATTAACAAATAAATAGCTCAAATAAAATTAGCAAAAATAATGGATATTAAGAAAGAGAAAAATCTAATGACGCGAAAATGTTGAGAAACTAAAACTTAAAATTGTTGAAGAATGCGATACTTTTTAGGGTATTTGGTAATAAATTCCAGATTCGAATGGCGTTAATGAAGAAAAATCTGGTGGCATTAAGATGTATTAATTTCGGAATGATTAAATTATGACTTCTGCCCGATATGCTGAGCCGTAGTTTTTCGAAGAGATAGTAAGGCATTTTTAAATAAATAATCTTATGAAGAAACCACAATTTCTGGCCATAAGATAGTTTTCAATTGTACAACCAAGTATCCTGCTATGCCAAGATGAAATGTGGTCGAATCTACGAAGACCAAACTCGTAACGAGTAGCGTTGTTAAATGCTACTTGCAGCTTATGCAGTGATTTAGAATCTAACCTGCTGTAGACAACTGCGAAATATGTTATGAATGGTACTAAAAGTTGTATAACTAGCTTTCGTTTAACATCGACAGGCGTAAACTCAGAAGACAATCGCAGACAACGCAGAGTCATATATATTTTACTTACGACATGATTAACATGATCAGAGCAAGATAACAAAGAGTTCAATCGAAATCCAACGAAAGTAGTTTTGTTCAAAAAATGCAACTGAGCATCCCCAATAAACAAAGGTGGTATAGAAGTGGGATCAATTCTGGTTCGCGAGATCGGTAAAACATGAGATTTAGTAGGGTTTAAACGCAAATGGTTCTTATGAGCCCATTTGTTAATGGCAGCAAGGTCTTCATTAATTCTACAACATAGATCTTCCGTAAGACCGATTCTACGAGGAAAGTAAATTAGGATGTCATCTGCATAAGCGTGCATATTTACAGTATTGCAGACTGAAAAAATATCATTGACAATCATGATAAACAACAAGGGGCCAAGAATGGAACCTTGAGGAATACCACCGCTACACAGTTTAAAGTCAGAGTACACATCACCTTTTGAAGTCTATCATGTAAATAACTTTTAATTAAACAAATAGAGCTACTACAAAATCCAAAAAAAACTTTCAATTTTGTGCATAATATAAAGTGATCCACGCTATCAAAAGCCTTTGAAAAATCTAAGCAAGAGAGTAGTGACAATTCATCCAGATCATAATGCATACGAATGTCATCTAGGATTTTAACCATAGCAGTGGAGCAACTATGTCCATCACGAAATCCAGATTGGAAAGGGGAGAGACGCTTATAGTTATGTAGATGTTCCGATATTTGTCTTGAAAGAAGTGCCTCAAAGGCTTTAGATATTGTGGATAAAATGCTAATGAGCCTGAAGTCACTGGCAGTAGATGCTGAGAATTTTTTTGCTATTGGTATGACAATGGCTACTTTCCTCATTTTAGGGAAGCATGAAGTTGTTATGCAATGGTTAAAAATGTGCGTTAAAGTACTTAGTACATAAGGTAGAACAGGTTTAAGAAACTTAACAGATATACCATCTTCACCTACTGCATTTGATTTAATTTCCATGATGCTCTTATAAACTTCAAATTAATTCAGTACGTGAAATTGAAAGCAGTAAGCAGGGTCATAAAAGTTATTAGAATTTGGATTAAAAGAGCAAGTATTATGAGAGCTACTATTTGATAAAAATAATCATTCAAAGAGTTAGGCTCCACATTACAAACTGGTTTGTCGATTTTCTGTACACCAAGTTGCCTTAAATTTTTCCACAACTGTTTAGTTGGAAGACTCGTGTTGAGTTTCAAACAAAAATACTCTTTTTTAGCTCGCCTTACAAAAGATACAGCTGTATTACGAGCCAGTTTATAAGCATTCCAATTTTCAATAGTTGGACATTTCTTCCATTTCAAATGTAGCCTGTTCCTAAGCTTGAGCTTTAGTTTGACATTGGCAGTGAACCAAGGACAGGAATTTTTTTTAACTTGAAAAGTTCGAGTAGGTACGAGAGTATCAAAAAGGTTATTTATTTTATTTACAAAGAATTTCAATTTACGGTCAATGGAACTGTAATACCAGCATTCCCTCCAATTATGTCGAATCAGTTCATCATAGAGAAAAGGAAGATTTATAGAACTAAAGTCACCGTAAGAAACAGATGACGGCACATTTTGGCGACCTAAATTGATATCCAGAGTGCAGAAAATTAGGTCATGATCCGATATAAAGGAAATTTGGTCAAACATCAGAAGTTTAGAGATATCCGAAACCATAAAGAGGTCCAGTAGGCTAGAACATGCATTAGTAGCAAAACGAGTAGGCAAAATCCAGTTGACAATTGCAAGAAGTACTCACAAGATCATGAAACCTTTCAGTAACATTGTCGCAAACAAGCAAATTAAAGTTGATATCACAACAAAGTATAATTGATCATAGTCTATGAGGCGAAGGGTCAAATCCGAAAAAAATTAATCCATAGAATTGCATCTATTTGAATTATATGTATATGCAAGAAATCAGCACCTTCATGTTGCTATCAAACAGTTCTAGACTGATATATTCAATCAGCTCATTGCAAGACTTACCTACAACCCTAGCGTTGAGGTATGACCTTCAATATATTTCAACGCCCCCTCCTCTTTTGTTGGTTCTGTCATTTCTGAATAAATTATGATTAGGTGCATTTAGGTAACAATCACAGATTTCATTACTGAACCAGGTCTCAGAAATACATATAACATCAACGGACGAGTTTTCAAACACATACTTAACATAATCCATTTTATCAGAATTCAAACTTCTGGCATTGAAATGTACAATTTTTAAACCACAATGTTGTATACAGAGGACATCAATTCAGATTTTGTGACTACATGTAACACCATTCCTAGAATAAGAAATTACCTCCATACTGCATATGACCAACAAAAATAAGCATTCTTAACGGGCAAGGTTAGGTTAGGTTATAGTGATGGACACTTTGGTCCATAGTGATACCACAACTCTCAAGATTTATTTAGTTAGTATTATTTGTTTGGTTCATTGTTAAAGTGTTCGTTTACCTTCGCTACCTTCGTTGCCTGGCGAACTCGTAGATTTTTTGGAGTTTTAATTTTGCAACGTCGTGTAATGAGTAGAGGAACGCATGTCCAAGTATTCTAAGCCTAAAACGGGCAAAAAATTAACAAAAAACAAATAAAAAATAATATTACATACTATAAAATCAAATATGCAACAACGAAATGCATTTATATGAACCGAAAAAAAGAAACGAAATAAGTCATTTCAAAATATCCACACATCTTTACAAAAAAAAACATAAAATAAAAAATTAAAAATTAGAGCTACTAGAAAATAAATTTTAAGAATTTTCAATAGGTGAAACAACAGGAAAATTGTTAAAAACATTTAAATCAGTTAAACTATGAACAGCTATTGCAGTGCCATTCCTCTGGCTGCGGACATGAACTATTCCACGAATAGTAAAGACGCAAACAAAAAAAAAACAGAAAAAGACATTTTTGAAATTAAAAATTAGAATGAAATTAGAAAAAAATTACTTTTTTTAATTAAAAGAAAAAAAAGAAAAAAGGATGAATAGTTGCTAAGAGGTAGGATTAGGGGGAGGTGCCGGGGTAGGGATCCGTGATGCCATCGGGAAGAATTTAGGAAATAGGACCTGGGGTTTTTCTGCTCCCCATTTGTGATAGTTTTTTTATGTTCTATGCTGCGCTACAAGTGGCAATGGGAAAACCGCGCCCTAGCCGGGAATGACTTCGGTGGTCGATACCGAAAGTTTTTGCGAGTATTTTCTTTGTCACGTCATATGCCGCGCGTAAAAATGTGTATATTAGACCTGCTCAGAAATTTACGAAACATGAATTTTTTAATGGGCTGAAAACTTATCTGAAAGCTCTATGAATTTAAATAAGATTTTCATAAAGATTTAATTTTTTCACACCAAAACAATATTTATTCCATAAAATATCAGTAATAGACTGAAAATAACTTTTTTATCGAATAAACATTATTTTTGTGTGTAAAAATTAAAAATAACAAAAGGTGAAAAATTGGTAAAGTCATACAATAGTAGATAGCTTTGAACGACCGTATCTCAGCCAATTTTCATCAAAAATTTTTTTGTGGATCACCATTTTGACGGAAACTTCGTCATCTTTCTTTTCTGTGAACTATACTAAATCCACACAGAAAAAAATTATGCACAAAAATTTAAATAAGGACAACAAATTGAAAATATTCGGGTTTTTTAAATAGTCTTTTTAACTTAACTTATTTAAAAAATAAGTTTTTTGACTTTATAAAGTGCCATTTTGATAGGAAATCTGATTCTCTACAAAAAGTTATATGATGTGAAGGCATTAAAAATTTATAGTTTTTGATAGGATAGGATAGGATAGTTTATTATAGGATATCCTTATTCAAATATATAATCAATAGCATATTACATAGTAGGGCAAGTAAAAATAAAATCAAAAATATGTAACATCATCAATTTGTACATTTTCTTTTGAATGAAGCAATTTAAAGACGTCCAAAAATAACTGGCTTCTTTCAGTTAAGCACAAAGGTAGTAGGCTATATAACAGTAAAAAAATAATTTAAAAATTTTTGAAAATTTTTTTCTCGGAAATATTTAAGGTTAAAGTTGGAATTTCAGAAAAAAAATCTAAAATTACATGTTTCAAGTGTTGTAAAATAGGATTGAAGCACTTTTAAAAGTTTCTGACCTTAAGAACTGGTTAATTAGATTAAACATAGGAAAACTGCTTACTTACTTTTATTTTGAAATATTTTCTAAAATAAAAGTTATTTCTGTGTTTCTGAGAGAACCTTTTAAAATTCAGATTAACACCCGAAATCGACCTTCCGGCCAAAAGCGCAATATCTAACAGAAATATTTTTAAATTTTTTTTATGAAAGTCTTATTTAAATTCATAAAGCTTTCAGATAAGCTTTCAGCCCATTAAAAAATTCATATTTCGTAAATTTCTGAACTGTCTAATCGTATTAACTTTTCAAATAACTTCGTTTGATGAAAGTTAAAGTAATATTTTAAAATTTTTTTTTTCTCTTTATATTTTTACAGAAACGTAGAGAAATTAGAATTATCGTATATTTTACATGTAAGAGCTTCGGACGGGCTGTACTCATCTGTTACTCAAATATTCGTAACTGTGGAAGTGGCAGAAAATTCGGGACTAGTTTTTCAAAAATCGGTGTATGAGTTTGCAGTTGTAGAAAACTCTACAAAAGTATTCACCATAGGCTTAATCAATGTTCTTGGTACAAATCTTAATGAGCATGTGGAATATCAAATTTTAAACCCAACCAAAATGTTCAAAACTGGAGTTACCTCTGGAGTTATAGAGACCACCGGAGAAATCTTTGATAGGGAATTGCAGGATAACTACAAATTAGTGCTAGAAGCTAAGTCCTTTGCATTATATGAAAATAATATTTATATTCGACGAGCACATGCAATAGCAAACATTCAAATTCTCGACATTAATGACAACTGTCCGATGTTTGTTAATTTACCATATTATGCCATTGTTTCTATTGACGATTTAAAGGGATCTATTATAATAAAAGTACATGCAGTTGACTTAGATAGTTTTGAAAACGGCGAAGTCCGTTATGAAATGAAGAAAGGCAATGGCGAGTTATTCAAGATGGATCGGAAAACAGGTGAATTAACATTAAGACAAACGCTGGAAGGACATAATCGTGCTTATGAATTAGTTATAGCAGCATACGATGGAGCACTTACGCCATGCTCAACAGATGTTTTTGTTCATATAAAAGTACGTGTGAAAATTCTATCTATTTTTACTTCTATATAAATTTCTTGTTTTATAAGTTTGTAAACTAATTTGTATTAACTACTATAACTTCAGGTCGTCGATAAGTCAATGCCAGTTTTTAACAAACAGTTCTATTCAGATGTAGTTAACGAAAACATTGATTTATATTCAACTATATCCATTGTTGCTCAAGCAGAAAGCCCCTTGAAAAGAAAACTTATATATACCATCACAAATGGTAACGATGATGAAACGTTTGAAATTGATTTTATAACTGGTAAGTTGAAGAAACATAGCATTAGTATAAACCATAATACGAGTACTCATTTTTAGTTGCTTTTCCACTTATGTACATAGTACATAAGTACGTATGTATATTAAGGAGTATTACTAAATGTATATTAGTTTGAAAAAGGTTCAACCGATCACAAGCCACTTTGAAAGCTTAACTCAAACCATTTTCAACAGATTTTTTTAAAATAAATGTTCCCTTCTTGATTTTTCTTTTTCGATAGCTTTGCCATTTGATGTCCAATTCTCAAGTATAGTATGCCGTTGACGAGACCTTTTCAACGATATACTATAGTATATAGTGGCGGAACTATCGAAAAAAAAATCAAAAAGGGAACGAACATCTATTCAAAAAAAAAAAACAAGTTAAGGTGTTATCTTTACTTTAAATTAATTACCTTACACCGCGGAAACAATGGAAGTGCGCGTTAGTGTTAATTTTTTATTAAAACGGTATTTTTCCATCACACTACGTGCTAGCTGATTTGACTAAACGAACCCATATTGAATTTGACTACATTTACATACTAAATAGCTCTCTGTGTATCGTTTTGAAGCTTTTGCTTTTGTGAGAGCCACGCCTACTTTTCAAAAAAAAGCAACAAAACATGAAAATTGAAAAATAGAGCAGAACTTCCTAAAAATTATCGGTAAAGTACCGTTATTGTAAAGTATAAGTTCCCTCTGAGTCATATAACTTAAAGCTTAGCTTAGTTTTTGCACTAGCTGTGACATTAACTGTTAAGTTTATAATGGTCCGTGATAAATACTCAGCGCGCTAACGTTTACAACAAACATTTCGCGCTAGTATGTGTACAAATATCTGAAGGAATTCCAACGAAAAAAAAAAATTAGTATAAATGTGTTCTGTCTTTTCCACATAAAGAAAAAATTAACCAGTAGAAATTCCTGCATCACTGATGTAAATAAATAAATAAACTACGAAAGCATCGTAGGGCTACACAAAAAAATTTTAAATTCAAAATTCATCAACAAAAAACAAAAAGTAATTTTCCGAGACCTAAAACTATTTTTCCATGAAAATTAATTTTATTACAACAATTAAATAATACAAGTCAATAATATATGCTTAAAAAATTGCAATTGCCTTTCGCATAAATAATGTTTTTTTTTTGCATTTCTTTTGTTTTTGCACGTTTGATTCCGACTGGGTTTCTTGCATATTCATTTTTCAAGCGAATCAGCGCATAGAAATCAGCAACTGGACGGCTGGGCGGATGATAGCACGTTTCATTGATTGTGACCGCGAGAGGGTAAATGGCTAACCCTACTCTAATCTTATAAAATTTCAAATTATTTTCGGATATGAAGAACGAAAATCGCAAATATCTCTTGCAAAACTGTGTAATATTAACCGATCAATAATTTGTAATCTAAAAAAAAGTATAATTGCACAAAAGACTCAATAACGGTACATTCAGGTGGGCGGCTGCAGACGAAATTGCAGCGTGATAACAGAAAAATGAGTGGCATGCTCAAATTAAATTTGTTTGCCACATCCAAAGAGGTTGTTCGGACACTTAATTAAGATGTCTACCCAACCACTGTTCGCAGACAAGAAAAAAAGTTTGAGACCTGCGAAGAAACCGTTGTACAAACAAAAAGTTGGGGTGTTATAATACCAACAGTTTTGTCTGAAGTTAAGTAAAGCGGTTTTCCACTTTTGAATGGTATATTTTAGATGCTCTTTTGATAAATTGAGTCTAAAAAATAATAAATTGCAACTTGGCACAATTTTAGACAAAAGTGTTTGAATTGTAACACCACATCTTTTTTTGTTTGTGCTTAGCTGTAAGCAATGGTTTCTTCGCTGGTCTATAACTTCTCAAACTATTTTTAATAAATCGTCTGCGAACAGTACTTGGGTAGACATCTTAAATAAGTGTCCGAACAACCTCTTTGGATGTGGCAAATAAATTCAATTTAAGCATGCCACCCATTTTTCTGACATCACGCTGCAATTTCGTCTGCGGCCGCCCACCTGAATGTACCGTTATTGAGTCTTTTGTGCACTTATACTTTTTTTTATGTTACAAATTATTGATCGGTTAATATTACACAGTTTTGCAAGAGATATTTGCGATTTTCTTTTTTCATATCCGGAAATAATTTGAAATTTTAGAGGATTAGAGTATTTATCACGGAACATTATAAACCGAACAGTTATTGTCACAGCTAGTGCAAAAACTAAACTAAAGTTTAAGTGATATGACTCAGAGAGAACTTATACTTTATAATAACGGTACTTTTACCGATATTTTTTAGGAAGTTCTGCTCTATTTTTCATTTTTAATGTTTTGTTGCTTTTGTTTTGCACACAGACAAATTGAATGTACTGATAAATTTTATTTTTTTTTTTTTAAATATAAAAACTAATTTGAATATTATTTTATTTTTATATAATTAATGAATATATCTTTTGATTCCTATAATATTTCTTGTGTGCCCTTAATATTAAAAGAGATACACGATTTTTTAGTAGCGCATTGACTTTATTGCTGTTGTTTTGCACAACACTGTATGTGCTGTGCCCTACATACACTGTAAATCGCACACTTTTTACCTGTTGAAATTTTCTATTAAATTCAATTATTTCTAAATTTTCAAAAGTTCTCATCAAAATAATAAAAATTATTTAATGTTAAATTAAAAAAAAAGAAATATGTCAACCAAAAATAAAAACAAATCTACAATTAAAAATACAGAGATTTATCGCAATAAAGAATAAGATGTACTAGACCTACATACGAGTATGTATACATACTATATGCATGTGGATCAGGGTGACCGTTATTTTTACACTTTTGAATTTTTGTATGCGGCCATCCCTGGTTTGGTTCCATTTCATAACAAAACAATCTGTGTAAAATTTAAAGTCGATCGAGTAAGGAGAAATGGTGCCTTAAGGCCCCCAAAAATCTAAAAATTATATACATAAATAATTCAAAAATGAAGTTTCAACAAAAATTTATAATTGACGGGCTTATTGTAAAAGCATGATAAGCCACAAAATCAAAGGAATAAATCGCTTTTAAAATTTAAAATATATAATAATTCCAAAATAAAATCAAATTTTTTATATTTATCTCTAAGGCTAGGTCATTAATTTATTTGAAATAAGCTAAAATCTTTTCAGTTAGTGTTGCTATGGTATGAGGTAATAGAAAGAACTCAAAATATCGATTTTTGAAATATTGTGATTTATCATGTTTTGCAATAAGCCCTTCAATTATTAAATTCAAAGATGAAATTTTAATTTTTATTTTATAACAGTTGCTATAAGATTATTTATCATATATGTATCTTTTAAGATCCTTTCACCACAACCTAAGAGCCTGCGCCGATCGATAATCGCTTACAACTTCTAGCACTATAACTTTTGTTGCTCATTCTTAGTAAGAAACTTGTTATATTCTTCCATAAGTTTAATTCCTCTTTCTGCCATGTCATGTTACGACTCGTAACTTGCTTGCCAATTCCATCCCCTTTAGGAAGCCTTCACTTATATGCCATGTCGAAGGATCACTTTTGAGAAATTCATCACTTAGTTGAAATCTTTTGATAAATTTTTGTTTCACTGCAAACAAATTGCTCAACTCTTTTATTTATAATTCCTGAGATTTCATTCATTTTCATCTGAAATCGTTTACTATGTGAATAAGGAAAATTCGCGTTGCGACTATGTTCAAAAGCTGATTCAACACCTTGAAATCTAGATTTGGAGCCTCAATAGCAGATAACGCACTAAGTCAAGATTCGACATACACACTGACAAGAAACATACAAATGGCACCAATACAATTTTTTTTCTTTTTCTGGAAGTTTGAATTCATCATGGAAAATGTAAATTTTTGCCATCCATCTCGCCTGAATAGCCCTAGGAATCCGGAAATATATTCCACGAGGTAGGAGTACTCCAAGAAAAATTAATGTTAATTCAAGAAATTCCTTATAATCATCTCTAGGTTGTTGCTCTTCTAAAGCTGACTTCACAAAATTAGTAACTCTTGATACTACCAATCGGTTTATGTGTTTCTTAATTTCTTTATCTTCGATACCGTATTGGAAATTCTTGGAATCTATTTTAGACCTTGCAATGTGAAACCTTTTGAAGACTGGAACAGTCGGACTTGTAGTTTTGCTCATCTTTTCTTCGATACATACATATTGTAGCGAAATTTGGTTTATGCCAGAAAATTCTCGTAATAATTATTAAACGATATTAGCTAGCATCACTGACCGTAGAAAAATACTTGCATCACTGACCGTAGAAAAATACGTGCATCACTGACCGTAAGAAAGTACTTGCATCATTGACCGTAAGAAAATACTTGCATCATTGACCGTAGAAAAATACGTGCATCACTGACCGTAGAAAAATAACACCATCTAGCGACATGTAGCATGTTTTCAGTACTATAAATGATAAAGTGATACGACATTATCAACGTCGATAATCGCCATCTAGAAGACACTGGAAACGACATTCTGGATATTGGCGGATGGTACGACATTATCGCCATCTAGAAGGCACTGGAAACGATATTCTAAGACAACGGCAGATGGTTCGAGAAAATGATGACTTTAGTATAAAAGGCTGTCATATGAGCAGCAGAGACACAGTTGATATTGAACAGTGGAACACAGTGGATCTTAAGTGAGAACATTTGAATTTAAGTACTAAAGTGATATAGTGGATTTTAAGTAATAAAGTATAACGTTTGTGTATACAATTTGAATGTAAAGATTAAATAAACGATTGTACTGTGTAAAAACTAACATTTGTGATTTAAATAAACCATTTTATAATTAAATAAAGATTGCGTTTTTCTTGATTATTACACAATCCAGTGATCGAACTCAGAAAAGTGTAAGAGATTGAAATTACTGTCAAAGGGACAGGGAACTTCGTAACAATATGTATTTACGGCATTTATTCCTTTTTGTTTATTTAAATTTATTCAAAGGGACAGGAAATTTCGTAACAATTGGTGTCAGAAGTGGGATTGTGTAAAAAGAATTAACAATTAAATAAAATAAAAAAATAAAAAAAAAATGGTTAAGTTTGACGAACTAAAAGTGGATCAACTAAAGAAAGAGTTGCAGCAGCTGAATCTGCAATCATCTGGTGGAAAGTTGGAGTTACAGAAACGCTTACGGCAGGCTCTTGAGGCTCAAGGGGTAGACCTAGAAGAGCATGAATTTTATAGTGATGTCTTAGAATCAACAGCGAAAATGGAGGAAGCTTCTGGAACGGCTGCAAGTGGTGAAGTTGTAGATATGTCAAAGTTCGAGAAAATGTTAATGGCGATGACGCAAACAATAAATCTACAGATGAATAACAATATCCAGGCCGTTCGAGAAGAAATTGGTCAGAGCTTAAATCAAAATGCACTGCAAATAGACCAGAAGTTAAGTCAGAATGCGTTACAGATGAATAACAATATCCAGGAGGTTCGGAAAGAAATTGACCAGAGCTTAAGTCAGAACGCGCTGCAAATCCAGACCATTCGGGAAGAAATTAGTCAGAACGTGATACAAATCCAGGTGATTCGAGAAGAAATTGATCAGAGCTTAAGTCAGAACTCGCTGCAAATCCAGGAGGCTGTTCGAACGGAGGTTGCCAAAATGGTAAATGGCCTCGATGCAAAAGTGACTGAGTTACGAGATGACGTTGAATCATTCAAGGATAAAGTTCAAAATAATTTTGAAGACGTTAGTAAAAGGATTCAACAGTTGGAAATAAGCGAACCAACCACTCAAGTGATAAGAGAAATCAGCGCAGAGAGGCTTAAGGCACCCATGTACGATGGAACAACGCCATTTAGTGTTTTCAAGCTCCAGTTCGAAACAACATCTACTCATAATCGCTGGGATAACGATAGCGCAGCAGCAGCGCTAATTGTGGCATTAAAAGGCGCAGCTGCAGAAGTATTGCAAACGGTCCCAGTGGCGGAGCAAAAGAATTACAAGGCAGTGATGGATGCCTTACAGCGAAAATATGGCAGTGACCACATGAAGCAGATTCACAGACTGGAGTTGAAAAGTCGTGTCCAGAAATCTGGTGAGTCCTTGCAGGAGTATGCTGCAGATATTGAACGATTAGCACACCTTTCCTATCCTGACGAGTTAAGTGTCGTGGCTGAAAAATTCAAAATAGAGGCGTTTATTGACGGCATACGTGACTCAGAGACAAAACGCGAGACAATGAAGAACCCGAAGATTACATTTAATGAAACAGTCACGGTTGCTCTCATTCAAGAGACGATTGCATTGACATGCCGCCCATCATTGAAAACTCGTCGGATGGAGGTGGAGGCTGAGAACAAAAATTCGTCGTTCGCCAGCAGTAGCTTCAACGGAAATTGCTATAACTGTGGCAAGCAGGGACACATGGCACGTGACTACAAATCACGTCGTAAACGTTCCGCATCACGTTCACCAAGAAGAAAAATGGGTAATAGGGTGAACGATGGCAAAAATGGTAGCGAAGAGCAGTCGTTAAACTAAAGAGAGTCAGTACAGCGGGGCGTAAGCTGACTCTCACTCATGATTGCCCCACAGTCTTAGTTTCGAAGCTCTGCCGAAATTCCAACAGCCTTACCATCGGTGGAAAAATCAACGAAAGACCATGTGAGCTAACTTTGGATACAGGCGCATCGCACTCAATTGTGAGGACAGATTTATTTAATAGACGACGAGTAATGCCATTAAATGGGATCCAATTGAGAACAGCAACAGGAGAAGTTGCGCAAATAGTAGGAAAAGTTACAGCAAGTGTTCTTATCGGCAACAAAACTGTGGAACATGATTTTATTGTTGCAAACATCACCGATGAGGTTATCATTGGCGTGGACTTCATGATTCGACACGGGTTCACTTTGGATCTTAAGAACAAGACGTTAAGATATGCCAATGTAGAGTTGCCTTTAGACGTTGGCTGTGGACAAAAATTAACAATTGCAAGAGTCTACATAAGTGAGCGTTGTCGAATTGAACCCAACACCGAAGAAATTATTTGGGCAACAACAAGTGAAGACTGTGGGACAAGCCATCTGTGGGTAGTGGAAGCAGATAAGAAATATTTAAAGAAAGACCTGATTATTGGAAAGACCCTAGTAAAAACAAGAGCGGACAACAAAATACCAGTACGAATTTTGAATCCAACAAATAAGCCGAAATGGATGCAAAAAGGTGAAGTAATAGCGCAATGTAAGAAAGTTATGGCTGTTATAAATTGTGGAAATGACCAGCAGGACACAAAAGGTACAGCTTTGACAAAATCATCGGCCTTGGAAGTATTGACGAAAGAATGGACGAAGAAGTTGTCTACTCAGAACAAAAATAAAGTAAAAAGGTTTCTGCAAAAGCATTGGCAGATATTTGCGTTCAAAGGAGAAAATAATGGCCGATCAGTTGTCAAACATCGCATTAATACAGGTGATTTTCAGCGAATTCGTCAACCCCCATGGAGACTAGCACTCGCTAAGAGAGAGGAAGTAACAGGCCTTATAGAGGATATGGCGCGAGAAAAGGTCATTGCACCATCAGAAAGCCCATGGAGTTCACCGGTCGTGCTTGTCAAGAAAAAGGACGGAAGTATGCGATTCTGTGTGGATTACAGAAAATTAAATGACGTCACCAAAAAAGACAGCTACCCGTTACCCAGAATCGATGATACACTGGATACGTTATCTGAAGCAATATGGTTTTCCACCCTGGACTTACAAAGTGGATATTGGCAGGTGGAAATAGATGACAAAGACAAGGAGAAACTGGCTTTAGTATTGGGAATGGTCTATGGCAGTTTAACGTCATGCCGTTTGGTCTTTGTAACGCTCCAGCTACGTTTGAGCGGTTAATGGAACGAGTACTCAAAGGACTACATTGGAAGACCTGTTTAGTGTATCTCGATGACATAATCATCATGGGAAAAGATTTTGATGAACTTGAAAAATCTGGAGGAAGTGTTTGAGCGCTTGGAGACAGCTGGACTAAAATTAAGTGCGAAAAAGTGCTCACTTTTCCAGCGTGAAGTCAAATATCTGGGGCACAAGGTTACGTCAGAAGGAATACACACAGATGAGGAAAAAATAAAAGCTGTGAAAAATTCGCCGCGACCATCTAATCTTCATGAGCTGCGAAGTTTTCTGGGCCTATGCACTTACTACAGACGTTTTGTTCCTGGTTTCGCAAATGTCGCAAGCAGTCTACATGAACTGACACAGAAAAATCGGAAATTTGAATGGAGTGGTGCACAGGAAACTGCATTCCAAAAGCTGAAAGAATTATTGTCTACAGCGCCAATACTCGCGTACCCAATACCTGGCGAAAAATTTATATTGGACACCGATGCGAGTGGCCATGGTATTGGAGGAGTTTTGTCCCAAGTCATCAATGGACAAGAAAAAGTCGTCGCATATTTCAGCAAAATTCTGTCGAAACCTGAGAGGAATTATTGTGTAACTCGGAGAGAGTTACTGGCAGTAATGGAATGCGTTAAACACTTCCATAAGTACTTATATGGACAGCATTTTCTCCTGAGAACAGACCATGCGGCATTAAGGTGGCTACTTCAATTCAAGGATCCAGAAGGTCAAATTGCACGGTGGATAGAGCGCTTGCAGAGCTATAATTTTACCATAGAACATCGCAAAGGAAGCCAGCATGGAAATGCGGATGCACTTTCCCGTCGTCCATGTAAAATTGAATGCGGTCATTGTTCACGAACGGAAAGTAAAGCTGGAACAATTGATGTGCGCCTTTTGAACGTTTTGCCTGAAGAAAAGTGGACAAAAGAGGAGGTACAACGAGACCAGCGCAGTGATACAGATTTGGCAACTATAATTAAGTATAAAGAGCTGGGTAGGAAACCGGCGTGGCAAGAAATATCAAGTGAAAGCCAAATCTGTAAAGCATACTGGGCGCAATGGAAAAGTTTGGAGATGCATGCCTCTACCGAATCTGGGAAAGCGAGGATGGTAAAATTCACTCAAAACTGCTGGTTATTCTAAAGGAAAAATTTAAGGAAATAATCAAGGATTATCATAATGGATCGAGTGGTGGACATCTGGGCGTAACAAAAACCACAGAGAAAATAAAGAAACGGTTTTATTGGGTAGGATGCCAAGAAACAGTTGCTGACTGGATCCGCCGTTGTGACCAATGTGCAATTGCTAAAGGACCAAGGCACCGCACTCGGGGAAAAATGCATCAGTATAACGTTGGAGCTCCCTTTGAGAGGATAGCCATGGATATAGCGGGACCTTTTCCAATTAGCAATGCAGGAAATAAATACATCCTTGTGGTAATTGATTACTTCAGTAAGTGGCCAGAAGTATATCCCATTCCCAATCAAGAAGCAAAAACAGTGGCAGACATTTTCATCAAAAATTGGATTTGCCGATATGGAGCTCCACTTGAGTTGCATTCCGACCAAGGACGAAATTTTTAGTCGGCACTTTTTAAGGAGGTTTGTGACATGCTTGGAATACAGAAGACACGTACCACAGCATTGCATCCTCAGTCCGATGGCATCGTCGAAAGGTTCAACCGTACTCTAGAGGAGCATCTAAAAAAGGTTGTTGACAAAGGACAAAAATATTGGGATGAGCATCTACCAATGTTTCTGATGGCTTATCGTTCGTCAATACACGATACCACTACAGTCACGCCAGCAAAAGCAATTTTTGGTACGGACTTAAGGCTTCCAGCAGATTTGAAGTACGGAGTAAGCGCTGTCCCAGAAACGACCAATGCTGACGATTACATATCGCAGAAAAGAGAAGAACTAGCAGATATACACGAGTTCATCAGGAGACGTACTCAATTGACTAGCGACAAGATGAAAGCTCGGTATGATCTGCGAGCAAATACTGAAGGGTTCAAAGAAGGTCAATTAGTGCTGCTACACAACCCACAACGAAAACGAGGCTTGTCTCCTAAATTACAGACTCATTGGGAGGGACCTTATCGGATCGTCACAAGGATTAATGATGTGGTGTATCGAATCCAAAAATACCCCGGCAACAAAGGTAAATTAAAGGTAGTCCACATCGAAAGGCTGGCACCTTATACTAGAGATGGAGAGACTCTTGTTCGGGACGAACAAGTTTAAGCGGAGGGCAGTGTAGCGAAATTTGGTTTATGCCAGAAAATTCTCGTAATAATTATTAAACGATATTAGCTAGCATCACTGACCGTAGAAAAATACTTGCATCACTGACCGTAGAAAAATACGTGCATCACTGACCGTAAGAAAATACTTGCATCATTGACCGTAAGAAAATACTTGCATCATTGACCGTAGAAAAATACGTGCATCACTGACCGTAGAAAAATAACACCATCTAGCGACATGTAGCATGTTTTCAGTACTATAAATGATAAAGTGATACGACATTATCAACGTCGATAATCGCCATCTAGAAGACACTGGAAACGACATTCTGGATATTGGCGGATGGTACGACATTATCGCCATCTAGAAGGCACTGGAAACGATATTCTAAGACAACGGCAGATGGTTCGAGAAAATGATGACTTTAGTATAAAAGGCTGTCATATGAGCAGCAGAGACACAGTTGATATTGAACAGTGGAACACAGTGGATCTTAAGTGAGAACATTTGAATTTAAGTACTAAAGTGATATAGTGGATTTTAAGTAATAAAGTATAACGTTTGTGTATACAATTTGAATGTAAAGATTAAATAAACGATTGTACTGTGTAAAAACTAACATTTGTGATTTAAATAAACCATTTTATAATTAAATAAAGATTGCGTTTTTCTTGATTATTACACAATCCAGTGATCGAACTCAGAAAAGTGTAAGAGATTGAAATTACTGTCAAAGGGACAGGAAATTTCGTAACAATATGTACAGTGGCTCACAGCTTATTTCATGCAGTGCATACTTTTAATTTCAATGCTCTGCAACTTTCAAACTAATTGGAATATGAAAAAAGTTTTGATACCATTTGAAAGAACAAAAATTGTAGTTTTAAAAAAATGTTTATTTAATGTAAAAAAATACTACCTGGAATTTTTATAATAAAAAATCGAAGAATACTACTGAATTTCATGTCACAGCTTATTTCATGCAGACATGTATAAATTGAAAAACCATTGTTTAAAATAATGATTTCATAATTTTAAGTATGTAGTGTGGTAGCCTCTTTGGTCAACTACAGCTTAAAGACGGTTTGGCATCGAAGCTGCAAATTTTTTATTGGTATCTGGCGAGTTATAGCACCACCCAATTTTAAGTGCCTTTTTTGGTCGTTTTTGCTTGAAATGTTGTGTATTCGAATATTTTTTTCCAAAATCGTCCAATCGTACCTATTCGTTTGAAAGTTACAGAGAATTGAAATTTAAAGTATGCACTGCATGAAATAAGCTGTACGTAGCTTTACGTAGCTTAAAATTTGAAGTTAAAGCTTCTTTGTCATAAAATAATAAAAAAAACTTTTGTATAATAAAAAAAGAAAAAGTTTCATTTCCCATTTTCGGAGGCTCAGAGGCACCCTTTCTACTAATTCGACCGAGCTAAAATTGCATAATTTTTTTGTGAAATTGATTCAAAATGTGGATGAAAACTAAAAGTTAAAAATTTTAGTACAAATCGCTCATTTACTTTAACTCATAACTCAAAAAACATAAAGTGGGAGAAAAACTCATTTAAAGTTTTCAATAAGCTCTTCTCACAAAGCAAGTTTATGAGATACTTTTCTGATTTTTTCACACAACAAACATGAAATGGCGGATATTTCTGCATCATTAACTCAAAAATCAAGTTTTTTGAGTTATGCCAGTCTTGAAGTAAATGAGCGATATGTAAAAAGGTCACCCTAGCGTGTATGTAAACGGAAAATGTTGAATAAAGTTGAAAATGACGAAGAAAATAAATAAATTATATTTTTGATCGGCATCGGCATACAAAACTTTATCACAATAGCTTGTATAAGGTGCGAGATGTGACGCAATTAGTCTTAAACTTTAGAGTCTTAAACTTTTAATTCAGAAATTATTTTTCAAAAACCACATTCTTACACAATATTTTACGAGTGGTACGATTGCTCACTTATTTTCATAGATATGCTACTTAAGTGTTTTAGTTGTTAATTTTTTACTTATTTATTACGGCTTATTCGACCCTCATTAAAAATCGTTAAACTTGAATTGTACTTACATAGTTGACAAAAAAATATTGTATATTATTTAGATAAATATATAACCTCTTATATGAATTTAAAAAATGTAATTGTACTTACATAGTTGACAAAAAAATATTGTATATTATTTAGATAAATATATAACCTCTTATATGAATTTAAAAAATTTAATATAAAATATACAGCATTTATCTAGTTCTAATGTTAGTGAAAAACCGTGTTGAATGCATATCTCTTGTATTTTTGAAAAGCATTCGAATTTATATCACTCATCCCAAGCGGGATGAAAAGTCAAAAATGTCCCTTACCTGCTCCTCTCCCTTGAAGGCAACTCCCCTCTGAATATAACCACCTTCCCGCACACTGTAAGCTATAGTAATGGACACAATTATTGTAAGGGATTGCAAAATGTGAAGAAATAAAAATATTTTTTCCTTCAAATATTGCAATAGAAAAATCTCATAAATTAAAACGTGGTGCAAAACTGCAGCTGGAACTTTGGATTTTAGTTAACCATACCTTTTTACATAACATATAAAAAATTAAGAAAATCCGGGGTATCTATTTTTGTTAACTATTAAAGATGGCGAAATTTCTCAATTAGGACTTTTTTAGGTCTAACTTTCAAAAAATCAACATACACTAGCTGGCATAATTATTTTGACAAAATCTATTTGTGACTATCGAACTTTGCTTTGTTAAGTACCGTTAAATAGCGGTGCGAAAGTGATGCGCAAAACAAAGAATCTATTTTTAGCTCTATGCATGTCAAATTTTATATTGCTTAGCTCTTGCATTTTCTTTCTGCTGATAAGAATGCAAGCAGACAACGAATTTTTGCGTGGCATAAGTATTTTGATAATTCCTTTGGCATAAGTTTACTTTGGGAGTGCGTCTCACTTTTTTCAAAATCCTGCTTGTCTTACTAGGCTTTTAATGATGAACACGGATATGGAATCAAAAGTTGGATAACGCATTTAATTTCGGAGATATAGCCATCGGAAGTTGGGGATATAGCTTTTAATGAAATCGTTGTCATAATTTGGGAACCCCTGTATCGACTTTCAGAAAATGGATGTTATATGAAAGATTATTTAATGAACTATAATATAAGCTCATAAAAGTTTGAAATTTCACCTATAGGTTTTGATAATTTTCGAGAGATGACACTTTATCAAAATTTCTGGTCAACTTTTTTTTTTAAAAAGCGTTATTTTTTTACTTTACAAAAATTTTAATTAATACATAAGAAAGTGCATTTTATGTCCTTTCAAATGGCGTGCTATTCTAAGTTGGTTTTTCTTGGGTAACCGGATTTTATAAGGAAGGAAAGTGACCGAGCTCTAGAAATTTCGTTTTTAACGAATAAAAGTTAAAAATTCTATCATAATATCAAATAAAATTGATTTCATAATGTATGTTACCGGTCAACCTAGTTTTTAGAATAAACTAGATTTTCCTAAGCAAAAAAAGTTCTTCCGAAGCGTGTTAGGATGAACTAGGGTAATTATTTACTTTCTTGAAATTTTATTATGCTAATGAAAGTGGACGGCCCACAGTGGATTTTTGTGGCCATAAATAGAAAGATTTTGAAAGTGCTAGGGATTGAAAAAATTTTTAAGAGAATCGTCAGAATACTTAGGGAATGAAAAAAAAACTACAAAAGTATTAAATTTGTTTTGAGTTTAGTGACACAGTGGGCTCAAAGTTGAACTTTGTACACCAAAAATGTTCTATGAAACTTTTTATAAAAGCGCTTGTTGGATAGAGCGCTCTAGTTAACTTGTTTGAAACAAAATGCTATAATATAGCATATTGGCGGAAAGTACATTATCTCCACTTTATAAAAATCAATTTTATTTTTTTTTTATAGTCTTTATATGAATTGTACGGATTATTCAAAAATTATATTGAAAAATGATAAAAGTGGAAAATTAGCAAACTTTGACAGAAAAAAAAGTATATCTCCGGATTTCGAAAATTTTTTTATATGTAATGTAAGAAAGTATGGTTAGCTAAAATACAAATTTTCAGCTGCAAATTTTCACAATTTTTTTTTTATCAAGTTTTTCCTAATGTAGTTTTAGAAGGAACAAAAAATACTGACTTTTATGAAATGCTCTTTTTAATTTATTTTTATTGAAATATACCAAAATTGCATATTAGCATAAAGTTTATAGATCATACTTTTCAAAAAATGTTTACTTGAGCTTCTGTATTCTATGTGTGAATTATGGTAATTTTTTTAACATTAGAGCTGTAAAAGTCATAATTGAGAAAATTGGCAAACTTTGACAAAAAAAAAAAAAGTATATCCCCGGATTTCGGAAATTTTTTAATATGTTATGTGAGAAAGTATGGTTAAGCAAAATCCAAGATTTCAGCTGCAAATTTTCAGAACTTTTTTTTTTATGATTATTTTTCTACTGCAACCTTTGAAGGAAAAAATATTTTTATTTCTTCACATTTTGCAACGCTTTACAATAATTTTATCGATTGTAAAGGCTTACAGTGTGAAATAAGATGCTTAAATTTTGAAAGAAGTTCCTTTTAGTAGAGGGGAACTGAAAAGGGATATTTTTTCTCTTTCTATCCCCCTTGGGGCACACCCTTTTTATACCTGAATATAACGTAGTGAAGGTAAGGTAGATGCATCATATGGGGCTTAAGTCCGATTATGAACATTTTTATTATTATCATTATTTTTTTTATTATTATTATTTTTTTTATTATTATTATTTTTTTTATTATTATTATTTTTATTATTCTAATTATATATTTTCCAGTGAATATATTAAAAATTTTTATGTTTTTATTTATATGTAATTGTTATTTTATATTTTCCAATAAATTCGTTATTTATATTCTGTATCTAGTTTTCAAATGTGGTGTTTAATATATGTAGTTTTTTATTTTTCTCTAATAACTTGTAAACTATAAAAGATATCGGGCAATATATAAAATTTTTGAAATCAGCATAGCCAATTTATTGGGAATTAATACCCATTTTGAAATAAAACATCAAAAACCATTCTACCTTTGTATGGAAGGTAGGCGTGTCCGTGAACCGATTTTTTTCATATTCACAAGTTTTTGTTGTTTTAACCCAAAAACGTCTGTGCCAAATTTCAAGACTCTAACGCTATTACTACTTCCACCTTTTTTGATTTTCCTCTAATAACTTGAAAACTATAGAAGATATCGCAAAATTAGTATTTTTTTTGAAATCAGCATTGCCAAATTAAAGGGAATTGATACCCATTTTGAAAAAAGGTCTCACCCACATCTCAACTTTGTATGGGAGGTAGGCGTGTCCTTGAACCGATTTTTTTTATATTTATAAATTTTTGTTGTTTTAACCCAAAAAACGTCTGTGCCAAATTGGAAGACTCTAGCGCTAGTACTAATGTTAATGGCCACTTTTTTTTGTTTTTCTCTAATAACTTGAAAACTATAACGCAAAGTTAATAACATTTTTGAAATCAGCATTGCCAAGTCAAAGGGAATTGATACCCATTTTGAAAAAAGGTCTCAACCCCATCCCAACTTTGTATGGGAGGTAGGCGTGTCCGTGAACCGATTTTACTCATATGGGAGGTAGGCGTGTCCGTGAACCGATTTTACACAAATTTTTCCTATTTTTACATTTTAAACATATGTACCAAATTTCAAGAGTATAGCGCAATTATTACTATTTATGGCCGCCGTTCCATACAAATCCATCCACTGTGCGGCGTTTGGCCGCGGCTTATGATTTACATCCTCTAATAAAATGCCGGCTTCGTGGTGGCCTTCGGTCACGGTTCACTATAATATGTCCAACACGGGCTTCGCCTACACACCGGTGTTGGATATACTACAAAGGCCCACGGCCGAAGTCCACCGTGAAGTCGGTTTTGGACGTAAACCCTAAGTCGCGGCCCACTTACCCTAACATACTAAAATCGGCCTAGGCTTAACAGGTTCATCCTAACACACTTCGGATGATCTCGTTTAGCATAGGAAAAACTAGTTTGGCCAGTAACATTTACAATCGAGCTGAATTAATATAACAGTTACCCAAGATTGATCGATCTACCTCTTTTTTTGGAAAAATGATTGTCATAACAACGGTTTTTTGAAGTTGTGTTTTTGTAGTGAAACTTCTTTAGTGGGGGGTCATTCGAAAAATTTGTAACGCAACGCAAAACATGAAACATTTTTTTATAAATTAGAATCTAGCATTGTCAAGCAATGCACTGATCAATTACCAAAACCTTGATATAGCGAGGAAAATTACGTTGATTGCTTTCTATTACTATGTTTATGCGACAACTTAGTTCGTTTTACCGAGTATCGATCGGTAAGCAGAGAGAGATTTTTCTGTCAAACGGATGTGCTAAAAGCGCTCTTTATAAAAATAATAAAATAGGTTGTAAATACGCGGTTAATTTATTTCGTTTAGTTGAAAATCAACTACTTAAATAATATGCTTTGGAAAGAAAAATTGAAAAAATGAGTGTAACATGCGGAAAATGTGAAAAACCCATTTCACGAAATGAAAAAATTTCAAAGTGCGGTGGATTTTGCCATAAAGCATTCCATGCTAAAAAATGCAGTGATCCTAATAATATGCTTGAAAGCGATTTCACTGAATATGATGTCAATTTAATCGAAGAGAAGCAAAACATGAGATTTATGTGTAATAGTAACATTTAATTTATAAAAACACTGGGCAATAATTACAAAGAAATTATGGCAGCCATTAAAATAAATAAATTAGAAATTGTACAAATTATAAAGATGATGAATTTATTATTTTAATAATTTTTATAGTTCATTCTTTTAACTCTAAAAGTGGAGTTACAGACCACGCTTTGGGGCTTTGTCGCTTCACACGCTTCCCTCAGAAAAAGTTGATACCCAGCATTCGTATGGATTGAGTTACAAGCAAAACGCGTAGAAAGCCAAAAAGCGTATAAAGCAAAAAGTTGAGCAACTTTCAACTTTTTCTACGCTTTCTCGCGTCATCTTATTAAACAAACTTTTCAATTCATGAAACAGATTTTCATTGTTTACAACTTTGCCAACTGTCAACTGTTTTCATAGAAAGCTTTGACGCAAAGAAGCGTAGTATGTAACTCAAAAAATAGACGCGTAGAAAGCTAGAACGCGATAAAGCGACAAAGCGTGGTCTGTAACTCCACTTTAATTGTCAACTGACTGCTTAAAAATACTTAACTTAAAACCTAGCCTAGCCCTACACCATAAACCTGCTGACAATGCGTTTCGTGTTGGTGTCCCATATCGAGACGGCGATGCTGGCTCTGCGCCTCGTGCCTGGTGTCCCACATTGAGGTGTTGTTGCGAAATTCATTTATAGCGGAATTGTATTGTTGCGAAATTCATTTATTGTGGAACTTCGTTTTCCTGTGTGATTGTGTTAACTCCTCCCCTGTTTAAGTGGAGGACGTCCTCGGACTTCTCGAGACTGTCAATGAAAACTTGAATGTCGCGTTGGCATCTAGTGTTCTGATGCTTCCTATAAAGCTTGAGCGAGGTGTAACAAAAGAACACAAAAATTGTTGCTGCCAATCCAGATATTAGAGGTCGCTTTACCAATTCATTCTCAACTTCCCCAATGTACCGCAAATTTTCTATATTCAACCTTTGTAACTAGGAGTATTTCTTGGAATAGTTATGTTAATGAGTGTTGACGCTGCAGGTCCTGGAAATTTTTCAACATGGCTCTTCAGGTTTTTGAATAGAGAACTGTTCATCTTGACCTTGTCGTCAAAGGTGAGAAGAAACGTTCCAGTCACAGTCTGCTCAATGCTTTCACTAGTTTTGATTGTAATGGTTTCATCATTGATAAAGATAACACCTTCGTCGATGACCATCAGAGGTTCAAAGTGGCTGGGACGACTAGTGCAGTGTGCAATACCACCAGAATGAAGTTGTTGCGCGCACGTTGTGTGTGTCAGTTGTCTGCAGAATGTCGTCGTAAGCGTAGCACTGCAATTTCCAATTGGTATTACTTGGTTACTGCAGTCAGCTATATAATTCTTATCAGCAAAACTAAGAATGGTATTATTATGTTGAACTGGATATAAAGTAAATTTCTTACATACTAAACTAGGCTTATTATATCTGATAAGAAAATGTAAATAATTACCATTCAATAAAACATTAATATGGGCTACTTAAGTCTGTAATAGTAATATTTGTAGAGCGCTCATTGATAATGTCTTTCAAATCGTTGGAATCTAGAATTGCGGGATTAATTATTCCAATCTTTGTGAGCGTGACCGATAACATCAAGGTTTCGAGCACTGAAATTAGTATCCTGATTCTTGCGTGGCGGTGGTGAATATTTATTGTTGTCAAAAGTGTTTTTATATGTCGAATGTCAGAATCCAGTATTTGTCTCATGAGGAAAATGGTCCCCTACTATCTTTAAGTACATTGTTAAATTTGTCGTATGTTTTAAGTATTGGTATCCTTTTCAAATAGTCACATCTCCATACACAACTGGAATATAGTCCGCATTAGAATAATCGGTAAGTTTAGCTGTCGCTACCGAGGCAAGGAATAACGTAATCACGATTCTAGAATTAAACAAGACCGTTGTCCCCAAGTCAGTATCTATCGTTTTCTTAACATATCATGTTTGTCAAATTACCTGTTTTTGTGGATGAGGATCGTACTTTGTCCTTTGACAGATCTTACAACTGCGACAACTTCATTCGCTAATTGGATGATCTTTAGAAAAAAATAGTCCTGCAAGATTTTTTTTAAGTTTTCTTGGGCAGCCCTATGGGCGCTATTGTGTTCTACTAACACTATTTCTCTCTGTTCGCTTTCGTTTAAAATGTCTGTGACCATTCGCTTTGTGCAACGGAACGTTGTCATTGGGAACGTTTCTACCAATTTATGCTTCACCAATACTAATATTGGTAACTCAAGCAAATTGCGTTTACTACATCTTTTTTTACCACATCAAATATCCTTTCAATTAGCATTTCTCTATCCGAGAAATGTATGAGGTGACGGGTTTTTCCACCAGACATAATAACAGTACGATTTGAGGCAGTTTCACTTTCTTCTATTATTATCTGATTTCGAAAGCAGTTGACAGGCTTGTCCGTCGATTCGATAGTATTGTTACGAAATTTCCTTGTCCCTTTGACAGTAATTTCAATCTCTTACACTTTTCTGAGTTCGATCACTGGATTGTGTAATAATCAAGAAAAAACGCAATCTTTATTTAATTATAAAATGGTTTATTTAAATCACAAACGTTAGTTTTTACACAGTACAATTATTTATTTAATCTTTACATTCAAGCTGTATACAGAAACGTTATACTTTATAACTTAAAATCCACTATATCACTTTAGTACTTAAATTCAAATGTTCTCACTTAAGATCCACTGTGTTCCACTGTTCAATATCAACTGTGTCTCTGCTGCTTATACCACAGCCTTTTATACTCAAGTCATCGTGTTCTAGAACCATCTGCCGTTGTCTAGAATGTCGTTTCCAGTGCCTTCTAGATGGCGTTATTTTTCTACGGTCAGTGATGCACGTATTTTCTTACGATCAGTGCTGCACGTATTTTTCCACGGTCAGTGATGCAAGTATTTTTCTACGGTCAGTGATGCTAGCTAATATCGTTTAATAATTATTTCGAAAATTTTCTGGCATAAACCAAATTTCGCTACACTGCCCTCCGCTTAAACTTGTTCGTCCCGAACAAGAGTCTCTCTGCAACAGCAGCGCCTCCTTTTCCAATTCTTTTCTAGACGCTTCTTTTGCCTCAATTTCACGTATTCGTTGTTCCTCTTTTTCCGCGACATGTAACCGTCAGCATTGGTCGTTTCTGGGACAACGTTTACTCCGTACTTTTCTTTAACAAGAACGACCGGTGAACTACACGGGCTTTCTGATTGTGCAATGACATTTTCTCGCGCCATATCCTCTATAAGGCCCGTTACTTCCTCTCTCTTAGCGCGTGCTAGCCTCTTTGGATGTTGACGAATTGGCTGAAAGTTACCTGTATCAATGCGATGCTTGACGATTCTTGATGTTTGGCCATTATTTTCTCCTTTGGACGCAAATACCCGCCAATTTTTTTTGCCGAAACCTTTTCCCTTTATTTTTGTTCTGTGCAGACAACTCCTTCGTCCATTCTTTCGTCAATAAGGCCGACGATTTTGTTAAAGTTGTACCTTTTGTGTCCTGTTGGTCATTTTCACAACTTATAACAGCCGTAACTTTCTCACATAGTTCACCTTTTTGAATCCATTTCGGCTCATTTGTTGGATTCAAAATTTGCACCGGTATTTCGCCGTCCGCTCTTGTTTTTACTGGGGTCTTTCCAATCATCAGGTCTTTCCCTAAATTTTTCTCATCTGCTTCCACTACCCACAGATGGCCTATCCCACAGTCTTCACTTGTTGTTTCTTCAGTGTTGGGTTCAATTCGACAGAGGTCACTTATGTAGACTCCTGCAGTTGTGAACTTTTGTCCACAGCCAATGTCCAAAGGCAACTCTACATTGGCATACCTTAACGTCTTTTTCTTTAGATCCAAATTGAACCCGTGTCGAATCATGAAGTCCACGCCAATGATAACCTCATCGGTGATGTTTGCAACAATAAAATCATGTTCCACAGTTTTGTTGCCGATAAGAATACTCGCTGTAACTTTTCCTTCTATTTGCGCAATTTCTCCTGTCGCTGTTCTCAATTGGCATTACTCGTCGTCTATTAAATAAATCTGTCCTCACAATTGAGTGCGATGCGCCTGTATCCAAAGTCAACTCACATGGTCTTTCGTTGATTTTTCCACCGATGGTAAGGCAGTTGGAACTTCGGAAGAGCTTCGAAACTAAGACTTTGGGACAATCATAAGTGGAAGTCAGCTCACGCCCCGCTGTACTGACTCGCTTTAACGACTGCTGTTCACTACCATTTTCACCATCGTTCACCCTATTTCCAATTTTTCTTCTTGGTGAACGTGATGCGGACCGTTTACGACGTGATTTGCAGTCACGTGCCATGTGTCCCTGCTTGCCACAGTTATAGCATTTTCCGAGTTTTCAATGATGGGCGGCATGTCAATGCAATCGTCTCTTGAATGAGAGCAACCGTGACTGTTTCATTAAATGTAATCTTCGGGTTCTTCATTGTCTCGCGTTTTGTCTCTGAGTCACGTATGCCGTCAATAAACGCCTCTATTTTGAATTTTTCAGCCACGACACTTAACTCGTCAGGATAGGAAAGGTGTGCTAATCGTTCAATATCTGCAGCATACTCCTGCAAGGACTCACCAGATTTCTGGACACGACTTTTCAACCCCAGTCTGTGAATCTGCATCATGTGGTCACTGCAATATTTTCGCTGTAAGGCATCCATCACTGCCTTGTAATTCTTTTGCTCCGCCACTGGGACTGTTTGCAATACTTCTGCAGCTGCGCCTTTTAATGCCACAATTAGCGCTGCTGCTGCGCTATCGTTATCCCAGCGATTATGAGTAGATGTTGTTTCGAACTGGAGCTTGAAAGCACTAAATGGCGTTGTTCCATCGTACATGGGTGCCTTAAGCCTCTCTGCGCTGATTTCTCTTATCACTTGAGTGGTTGGTTCGCTTATTTCCAACTGTTGAATCCTTTTACTAACGTCTTCAAAATTATTTTGAACTTTATCCTTGAATGATTCAACGTCATCTCGTAACTCAGTCACTTTTGCATCGAGGCCATTTACCATTTTGGCAACCTCCGTTCGAACAGCCTCCTGGATTTGCAGCGAGTTCTGACTTAAGCTCTGATCAATTTCTTCTCGAATCACCTGGATTTGTATCACGTTCTGACTAATTTCTTCCCGAACGGTCTGGATTTGCAGCGCGTTCTGACTTAAGCTCTGGTCAATTTCTTTCCGAACCTCCTGGATATTGTTATTCATCTGTAACGCATTCTGACTTAACTTCTGGTCTATTTGCAGTGCATTTTGATTTAAGCTCTGACCAATTTCTTCTCGAACGGCCTGGATATTGTTATTCATCTGTAGATTTATTGTTTGCGTCATCGCCATTAACATTTTCTCGAACTTTGACATATCTACAACTTCACCACTTGCAGCCGTTCCAGAAGCTTCCTCCATTTTCGCTGTTGATTCTAAGACATCACTATAAAATTCATGCTCTTCTAGGTCTACCCCTTGAGCCTCAAGAGCCTGCCGTAAGCGTTTCTGTAACTCCAACTTTCCACCAGATGATTGCAGATTCAGCTGCTGCAACTCCTTCTTTAGTTGATCCACTTTTAGTTCATCAAACTTAACCATTTTTTATTTTTTATTTGATTGTTAATTCTTTTTACACAATCCCACTTCTGACACCAATTGTTACGAAATTTCCTTGTCCCTTTGACAGTAATTTCAATCTCTTACACTTTTCTGAGTTCGATCACTGGATTGTGTAATAATCAAGAAAAAACGCAATCTTTATTTAATTATAAAATGGTTTATTTAAATCACAAACGTTAGTTTTTACACAGTACAATTATTTATTTAATCTTTACATTCAAGTTGTATACACAAACGTTATACTTTATTACTTAAAATCCACTATATCACTTTAGTACTTAAATTCAAATGTTCTCACTTAAGATCCACTGTGTTCCACTGTTCAATATCAACTGTGTCTCTGCTGCTTATATCACAGCCTTTTATACTCAAGTCATCGTGTTCTAGAACCATCTGCCGTTGTCTAGAATGTCGTTTCCAGTGCCTTCTAGATGGCGTTTTTTTTCTACGATCAGTGCTGCACGTATTTTTCCACGGTCAGTGATGCAAGTATTTTTCTACGGTCAGTGATGCTAGCTAATATCGTTTAATAATTATTTCGAGAATTTTCTGGCATAAACCAAATTTCGCTACAGTATAGATGAGTGATACCTCGCTATGTATTGTGGTAATGTTGGACTGTGCGTCATCTTCTAGGGTATGAATGTTTTGCCGTGATAACCCGTCGGCCACGTAAAATTTTGAGTATATCGGTTCTTCGTTTATAGTTCGGATAGTACCAATGATATTGGTGTTGTAGAGGAGTGCCTTATTGGGTTCTTATCATATCCTGAAATGTCTCTGTAATTACATGGGGTACTTCTATATCTTTTATTTTTGTCAAATTTACGCTTGAGCATTTAAAAAATTGTATGGCCTCAGACCCAGTGATAGTTATTAATTCTTTATTTTTGAAATCTAACCGCACATCAGTTTGTTTTAATAAGTCCAGTCCAATGATTCCATCAAATGTCATTAAGTTTGGTAATATAAAAAAATCGTATTTGTATTAAAAAGGCGCATAACGCATTTCTGATTTACACTATTTACGCCATGAATTGATTCTACTCGAAAGGGTTCATTTACTGGTACGATGTTTTTTAGCTCTTGTAAAGGTCTAATATAATTTTTTGTGGTCCCTGTATCTATTAAAAGTTTTATTTTTCTCCTCGATATTGTTCTTTCAATGAACGGCGGAATGAGCTTTGTGCTTAAAAAATTAACCTGATCGTATTCGGAAAGGTCGTCATCAAAGTCATCTACCTTTTGGTCCGCCACAGTTTGATATTCCAAACTCTCCTCACTTTGTGGGGTTTCATTTTGAGCTAAATGATTTACCAGCAAGCCTTACTGTACCGCTGGTTGGCCTGTTTATCGTCTGTCCTTCGTTATTGTATGCATGATCTTGGCCATCTTGTTGTTGATACTGTGTGGGTTGTCTAAAACTTGATGACGTGTCTACGTCCATCTTTTCCGCTAGCTCCTGTTTAGGTAGAGCTTTGTTAGGGAATCCTTGCCGCTTTTTAAAATAAGGATTCTTTCCCTGTTGGTTGTTACCATTATCTCCTGCCATATTTCTGTCTTTGACTTGTTGCCTATGGTCAATTTTCTGATTTCTCTTTTCTATACTCCTAGCAAAATTGCTGGCAAAGTTATAACGTTCATGATTTGCTTCGACTTCTTGGGCCAGGGCTGGAGCGGAAGGAAGGTCATCTGGCCTAGCTGAGAAAAGGATGTTACTTAATGACTTTTTTGTTCCCGAAATGAATACGCGCAACGCATCCATTCTGTATTTTTCGTTAAGCGAAGCAGCCACGGTATTTTCATACGTCATGATTGTCTTATTTGCCATTAAGGTGAGTTTTTTCTCTACCTCGTCATAATATTGTAGTAATGTCATATTTCCTTGTTTCAATGTTGACATTTCTTGTTCGATTAGGTATATCGGACGTTTGTCCGCATACGTAAAATCAAGCCGATTTATTATCGCTTTAAAACTTAAAGGGGTATTAAACGATGCCAATACCATGTCAGCTGGGCCCCTAATTTTATTTCTCATAATTCCCAAAGCTTGGTAATGCCTTAAGCTTCCCTCATATTTTTCTAAAATCTTATAAGCGGTATGTACCGCCTTCCTCCATGAGACGTAAGTCTCATGTTTATCCTTGCATTCTGGTAGAGATTTAACTATGTCTAACGTTTCAGTGCACGCGACGTCTGGGCGTATTTCTGCCTCTTTGTAAGTTTCTACTTCTGGGGTACTGACATCGAACTTTCTCAAATGACTGTCAATATCTTGTAATTTTTTATTAAATATTTGTTCCTGTATGGCAAGCGCACTGTTAACAGCGACTTCCATTATTGACTTTAATTGTTCCGGAGTCACTGCCATTTCTACTTTATCTAACTTAGATTCTAATACTTTGCAGTCTTTTCTGAATTTTAACAACAAGTCTTCTATATCACTATCCAATTCTTCTATTTCACTATCACTCATATAGAACGTATTTTATCTCACTATATTTACTTTTTTTTTTTTTTAATTGGCACACAAATATTTGGGATTTACTAAAATTTGCTCTTATAAAATATTTATGATATAAATTCCACCGTACAAGGTTTGCTTGTAAGATATAATTTTGATTCACAAAAATACTTTCAATGGAAATTTTGCAAAAACAAACAAAATCTCGCCAAAAAAAAATTTCGATATCAATGAAGGTTCTACTTACATGTTATTATTTCCCTTTTTATTTTTAAATGACTTTTGCTAAAGTTGTTCTTGTTGTTTTTCATGTTTCATGTTGTTGTTCATTTTTCCACCGCTGCCGTCTTGATCTGTGTTTGTGGTTTTATATTTCAGTTTTTTCTTGTTGCCATCGGTGTTGACGTGCTGCTTTTTTATTTTTTAATGACTATTGCTACAGTTGTTCTTGTTGTTCGATTTTCCACTGCTGTCGTCGGCGTTCAGTTGAGTTTTTTCTTGCTGCTGTCGGTGTTGACGTACTGCTTTTTTTTTATTTTTTAATGACTCTTGCTACAGTTGTTCTTGTTGTTGTTCGTTTTTCCACCGCTGTCGTCGGCGTTGAGTTGAGTTGAGTTGAGTTGACTTGAGTTTTGTTTGTAGTTTTATGTTTCCCTTTTTTTCTTGCTGCGGTCGGTGTTGACGAGCTGCTGTTTTTAGCCAGTTGGGCGCCAATTATAACGATGATGAATTTATTATTTTAATAATTTTTATTGTTCATTCTTTTAACTCTAATTGTCAACTAACTTCTCAAAAATACTTAATTTAAAACCTAGCCCTACACCATAATCCTGCTGACAATGCGCCTCGTGTTCTTTTCCCATATCGAGACGGCGATGCCGACTGTGCGCCTCGTGCTTGGTGTCCCACATTGAGGTGTTGTTGCGAAATTCATTTATTTTTTATTTATATTTATTCATTTTTATTTGCATGAAAATTTTGTTTTGAGAAGGCATCTTACAATAGCAGCAGTGCTAGCAGGCCTTCTCCGAGGAAGGCCTTGCTCAATTACTGCTGGGAAATAGGGATGTTATGGATATGAAGTTTCGGATTCGGTTACGGATACGGATATTTAAATATTTTTGTATCGGTTTCGGATACGGATAAGGATATAATTTTATTTCGGTTTCGGATACAGATATTTTGGTGGACTTAAGGAAAGTGGTAGTGGTCCCACTATTGAACTAGTCTCGCAACCTTTACGTGAACATTTTTTTTCACACTGCTTGCACTTTGCTAAATCACCATAAATTTCAGTGAAATATTTCCAAACCTTGCTCGTTTTAGGTTTCACACCAATTATATGAAATAATTGGATACGAATAAAGCATCTATCTTAATACTTTTAGATCACTCGAAGGCGTTCGATTCTGTCAATCATGCGATTCTATTTGCTAAGCTCAAAAATCAATTCAATTTTTCAAAAACAGCAATAGACCTCTTAAAATCATATCTTACAGACAGGACGCAAGCAGTAAGTGTAGAAGGTTTCATTTCTGATTTCCTGCCAGTGCCTAAAGGCGTTCCTCAAGGGTCTGTGTTAGGGCCTTTGATTTTTGTAATGTATGTCAATGACCTACTAAATGCCTTAAAAAGTTGTGAAATCCACTTATATTCGGATAACGTTCAGCTCTACTTAGGTAGTGAACTCAAATGCCTTAATACCTTCGTTGCTGAGCTCAATGAGGACTTAAGTCGCATTCAGATTTGGGCAGAAACAAATTACCTCACCCTAAATCCCAGCAAATCAAAAAGTTTACTGATTTGCAAAAGATCTCTTGACCATGATATTTTGCCTAAAATATTGCTTAACTGTTTTGAACTTCAGCTCGTACGTAACGCTAATAATCTTGGTATAGTTTTAATAAAACGCTAACTTGGAACGATCATATACTCAAAACTATCGGTAAAGTATATAGCATGCTACGGGTATTATGGGTTACGCAGTATTACACGCCATTTAAAATACGTCTATTGTTAGCGAAAAGTTACCTCATTCCAACATTGCTTTATGGCTGTGAATTGTTCGCCAACTGTGACAGTCATTGCAGACAAAATCTAAACGTTATCTTTAACAATATAGCAAGGTATATTTATGGCTTAAAGCGTTCAGATCGAATATCTGCCTATTCCAATAAAATCTTCGGTGTCTCTTTTGATGATTTATTGAATATTCGAACTCTGCTGCAGTTGCATAAAATTATTTTTACTAAAGAGCCGGAATATCTTTATTCTGCTCGATCGAGACAAATTGTTCAGTCTGAACATAGGTTTTTAATATCGGATCGACAATTTTATGTTCATGCAATTCATCTTTGGAATGCGTTACCAACACGATTACTTAATTTAAGTAACGCAAAACAGTTCAAGTTTTATATTTTCAAACATTTTTGCGAAGGAACTCACTAAAATATTTTTATGGTTTTTTTTTTAGTATTAGTTTGCCCAAAACCTTTTATTTTATTATGTTTTGTAAATTTTCATTGTATTATCTGTATTAGTTTAATAATTAGTTTGTTACTTTTAATAATTATTTATTAAATATTTAATAAAGTAAATATTACGTAGCTGTGACTTAAGCTTGTCAAATTCAGGATAGCTATACATATTATCTTGTAGCCTAAGGATATTCAAAAAATCAATAAATAAATAAATAAATAAAATAAAATTAAATATTAAACCGTAGTAAAGTAAACGTAGGCTTTAATTTTAATTTTGAAAGGAATACAAAAGAAAACGCGAATTTTGGTTTTGATTTTACAAAATATGACATTTTATTGATTTACAAAATCGATTATTGGGTAAACTTAGAAGAGTTGTGCTGTTGCGAAATTGTTACAAATATGATTGCACAACTGTTTATGTATATCTGGATATGATATTTCGGTTTCGGTTACGGATAGTTTATTTTTCGGATATCCGGTGGTTTCGGTTACGGATACGGATATCCATAACATCCCTACTGGGAAACTATTCAGAAAAAAACATATGCTGAAATGTTGAAAAAAAAGTGTGGATGCGACAGTGTTAGTAAAACCTAAAAACAAGCAAGAATGTTTAAATGAGATGTTAAAACAAACGATTGACTTAACAGGGATGAGCATTAATGCTGTTCGTAACAAACCAAATCAAATGCAATCAAATGCGACAATAAAAATCACTCACAGCTAATCAAAGAAATGAAAAATAAGCTATCTGAGGAATTTGAAGTTTTAACTCCTGCCTGTAAAAAACCAAGGGTTTGTATTATGAATATTTCAGATGAAATAGATAAAAATGAATTGATCAATAAAATTATGTTACAAAATACTGGCTTCGATGACAGCCAGACGAAATTAATGCGCCTATACAACACCAAAAAACGATTTAATAATTTGAATGCAGTCATTGAAACTCATGCAAATAATTTTCATAAAATCATAGAAATGGGAAAAATAAATATGGGATGGAGTCGTTGCCTGGTTAGGGAATGTTCAATTATCGGGCGAACGAAACAACTGTAAAAATAAAATATCATGTGCAAAGTGTGCTGGCGAACAGCACGTATCGACATGCAAAAGTGAACGATTAGAGTGCATTAATTGCGTTAAGTTTAACCAAAGTCTGAAGAACGTAAGAAATGACAGGGTGAAAGAAGCAGAGGTTAACAGCAAGCATGACTCAAGAGATAAGATGTGTCCTATCTATAAGAGAAGACTGCAGAATCATTTGGAAAATATATCCTATTCAACATGAATATCCAAAAAGAGTTTATAAAAATATTATTTCTCAATATACATACGCTTAGAAAAAAATTAACCGACCTTGTTGCATATAACCAAAGTCTTTCGGGATTTGATATTATTGCATTTAATGAAACATGGCTCTACTCGAATGAAGCAAAATACATTAACATGACTGGATACAATGTGATACATAATACAAGAGATTTTAATAGCGCTGGCGGTACATGTATTTTCGTCAAAAACAACATAAATTTTTCTATCGTCTTTCAAAGCGATCAATATAATGCAACTATGATTAAGCTTAGCAATCAAAAATCAAATTTGAAAGTTCTCACAGCATATCGTGCACCAAATGAAGATGAGCAAAATTTTCTAATGTTTTTAGATAAGATATTATCTGAACATAAAAAAACGATATTCCTCAGCGATACAAATATCGATTTATTAAACAATGAAAAATCTGACCAAAACATGGAAATTATTGTGACAAATAGCTAATTCAGTAAGGACAGACTAGAACAACTTCAACATCAAATACAATAATTGACCATGTTGTCACTGATTTAAGTAATGAAGACTTTGACTATAACTTGGGTATTAAAGATTGTGCGTTCTCTGACCATAAGGCATTGTTTTTTACTATGGACAAAAAAACAAGAGTAAAAGTTCCCATGGTGAAAAGAGTAGTTAAAAAATTATCAGCTTCATGTTTTTGAAGACAGTTGTTTGCTCAAAATCTTAATGATGAAACACTTTGGAAAAATTAGCGCAAATGATTACAACGGCGAAAATAGCGAGCACTAGTTACAACAATTTTAGAACTCGTGGAAACTCATGGATGAATGACGAACTAGTCAAAAAAATAAAAAAAAGGAATAAATTATTTAAAAAACACAACGAATCACCATATTGCACTAACATCAAAACAGAATACAGGCAAAGCTCAAAAATTAGAAAAAAAAAGTTTTGGCCAATTCTAGTTTCCAAATGTTGCCTAATTTCCAAGCGTTTTTTTTGCAAAGAAAATTTAAGTATTTACACCGAAAATTTTTATAAAGAGAAAAGAATCTTATTTAGTTATATACTTTACGTAGTTACTGAGTGTTAATACACAAATTTATTTAAAAAAAAATTAACAAAAACCCTAATTTTACATGTGATGAAAAAAAATGGGTATTGTTGTCAGCGATTGACGTGATTTAAAGAAGAGTCTAATCGCCTAATCACGCATGTTTTGAATTATGACGATAACCGAAATTGAGACATTTTTCCATTTTGCTCCACGACAATAATTCGTTTGAAAATGTTCACACAAAGGTGAGAAACTGCTTTTTGCACACTATTTTTCGAACAGCTTCCAAAAAATTAGAAATTTCACAAAACAGAAAACGAAAAAGTCTTGTTATAAATAGTTTATGGCCGTTAAAACGGTAAATCTATTTTGCATCAATTGGAACATAATTAATCCAATCGGAGGGAGGAATACAAAAATTCGCTCAGAAATTAGAATCTCTGTTCTAATTTCAGAGCTTAAAATTAGATTTTTTTTCTAATTTCCAAGCTGTGTACACAAAATAAAATAGAGACCTAATTTCCAAGCAAGTCGAATTTCCACGAGTTCTAATTTGCGAGCTTTGCCTGTATTTGCAATTGGAAGCAATCATTAAAAAACAAATAAAAATTGCAAAACAGAACTATTTTAATTCTAAAATAGAAGCAGCTGGTACGGATGGACGTAAGATCTGGAAAGTAATAAAAGAAGGTTTAAATACAAGTAAAAATAGCAACTTAGGAGTTCCTGAGCTCAACATCAATGGTAAAGCAGCTATCGATCCTATGGAAATTGCAAATGAAATAAATAAATATTTTATTGAAACAGGTAAAAGGCTAACACAATGCTATAAAAATTATCGAAATCCTACCATTCGCAACAAAATAAATCAGCGATCGTTATTTTTGAATCCGACCACAGAGGCAGAAGTGTTACAAATAATAACAGATCTAAAATCCAACTCTGCAACAGGGTTTGATAATATAACCGTGACAGACGTCAAACTGTTCAAAGATTTGATTAAAACACCACTTGTACGGTTGATCAACGAATGTTTAAGTTCAGGAGAATATCCGTAAATTATTAAAGAAACGGCGGTAATTCCAATTCATAAAGCAGGAGATTCTAAAGACGTCAACCATTATCGGCCTATTTCATTACTACCGGTTTTAGGGAAAATTTTTAAAAAAGTAATTGATACAAGGCTAAGAGATTTCATCACTAAAACCGCTGGTTTTGATCCATTAAAATATGGGTTTCAAAAATGTAGTTGCTCAGTTTCAGCTATTACTGAAACAATAAACTCAATAAATTCAAATCTTGATGAAGGCGACTATGTAGCAGCTGTTTTTATTGTATGTCAAAAGCATTTGATGTAGTCAACCATAGAATCTTAATGAGCCATTTGAGTGATCTTGGCATAAGGGGCGTAGCTAATCAGCTGATAGCGAGTTATTTATCAAATAGACCAGTGAAAACCAAGGTAAATTATCCAGGCCCGTACCTACCCGACTTTGCTTGGGGGGCCACAAAAAAATTTTACTATATATAACGTTTTTTTTGAAAAATTTTGGATGGAGTTACAAGCGATCAAAAGTTCACAAAAAGCTACTTTTTTGGTCTAAAAGTCACTAAATTTCAATTACTCCGTTTGAACACAAAAATATTATTTTACAAATATTTGAAGTGTAATTTTGTCCAAGTCGGACAAAATCTGTGAGTGCTATTCTAAAATCAATGAAAATGGGTAAATTCCATATTTTCATGCTTTCCCGCATATAGGCCATTGACTATGTAATTAAATAAGGAACTAATTCGTAAAAGATATTCTATTGTCTTATATGTTCAATTGTTCCCTATAAAAGATAAATCCAACAGTGCTGTTGCTTAGGCTTGGACTTTTGAGACGGTGCATATTTGTTTTTTTTTTTTATTTTTTTAATTATATATGTATGTACATTGTACATATATAAATATGTATAGTTTTTTTGTGGATATCTCGAAAACGATTCTTAAGAAGAAAAAAAATGATTAGTATTTTTGGAATCTACGCCCCAAAATACATAGAAAAAAGTATTTGAGAAATAAGATTATTTTTTGTGTAAACTATATGAATATCTAGTGTGCTTAATGCGTATTTTAATATTTTCGGGCAAAACATATTGCGAAATTTTTCCGTCGCCACAAAGTACAACAACACTCCATTTTGAAATTAATCGAAACTCGTTGGGTTGGCCAATTACGTGCTCCTAAATCCATCTTTGAAAACTATATCCATATTATGAATACTTTGCCTCAAATGGTTGGCGAACGATTCGATGGTGATGACGTAGCAATAGCAGTCGGTTTGCCACACGTGATGGTATCGTTGGAATTTATCTTCACATTAGTGTTTATGAAGGATTTATTGCAATCGATTGAACCAGTAACGAAAGCGATTCAAGGCCGAGCAATGGGATACAAAGATGTTATGCCACTCATTAGAGCTGTTTTTACAATGCTTGAAAAAATGAGATCACAAAATAGTTTTGATCAATACTATTTTCAAACGATAGATCTGTTGGAACAATTAAAGCCCACAGAATCAGCTTACGCCTCAAATCGTCCATTTCGGAATAAGCAGCAGTCAAAAATGCTGAAAGAGTCAATTGTTGAAGAAACACTGGGTGAACGAAGCGAATCGATCATCATGCTGAAATCAACTTTCTACGAAACAATCGATATCGTATTAATTGAAATGACCAATTGCTTTGTTACAAACAATGGCATTCTTACAGCTATCGATACAGCTGATGAAATGGATTTGGAAAAGCTGCACTCATTGGGCGATTTGGGCATCCAGTTACCAAGTGAAATTGAGCTCAAAATTGCCAAAGAATATATAGATAGAATTCGTTCGGAGAATGATCAATTAAACAAATTTAAAAAGCCGGAACAAAAAAATTAAGACGGTGGTGCTGACTTAGCTGTATAAGGTGCGTGAAGTAATGGAAAAAGTGTACAATCTTTTTGCAACCATCGAAACTTTCCCGGCTGGAGCGGAAGTATGCGAATCGTCATTTTCGGCATTAACACGAATTAGGCATGTTGGCTGATAGGCTGAATAATTTATCGTTCCTGGCTTTCGACCACAAACGTCTCTATAAAAATAATTTTCTAATTGCTTTTGTTTTTGAAGTTTTCCTAAAAAACGCGTGAATAGCAAATGAAACGCTAGGGGGGCAAATGAAGCGCTAGGGGAGCTAATGAAGCGGTAGGGGGGGCTAAGCCCCTCCTAGCCCCTATGGTAGGTACGGGCCTGAAATGATCACCTTAGCTGTGCTTTAAATTTAGAAATGGGGGTACCACAATGTTCTATATTGGGGCCAACATTGTACATTTTATATGTCAGTAATTTGAGCTCCTCCAATATTATGGCCAAATATGCTGTCTATACGGATGATATGGCTTTAATATATAGTGCCAAATCTGGTACAACACTTCAAGACACAATTAATGATGACCTTATGGAAGTCAATAAATGGATTAAAGGCAATGAGCTCTTGTTAAATACCAAAAAAACTACCTACATATATGTTATTCAAGCAAGTAAACAAACCTGAAATCAACATAGACATACGCATTGATGGAGAGACAATACACCGAAAGACAGAAGTAATATATCTTGGTGTAGTTGTTGATGAGGCATTGAACTAGAATTCTCACTGGAAAAAAGTTATTCCACTAATTGGTGTGATTAGACGTTTCGATTTCGATTTCATGACGAAAACAGCGGCTCTAATATATAATGCTCATGTTATGTCGCAAATAACTTATGGAGCATTAGTTACGTCACATTGTACTGAGGGATTGCGCAGCACTATACAGCGCATAATGTGTAGATCTGTAAAGGCGCTGTATAACCTTTCGTACACCTAAGGTTGAAGTGTTCAACAAAACCAAATGCATGAACCTTAAAAAAATCATATTTATTGAGAAAGCCAAATATATACATATATAAAATAAAAAACAATCTAATTAAGAATAACACAGAAATAACTATTGGGAATCAAATTCATAGATACAATACCTGTGACGATTTTTCTAAAAGATTTAAATTTAATTCGATTTCAGCGTATAAGTTGTGGTCGTTGCTTGGCATGCTTGACCGGCCTATTTGCTCGTCGGATCGGGCAGGTTCTTTGACCAAAACTAATATACTAATTCACATAAGAAAGAAAAAAAAATATATCATACCAAGGCTACTTAAATAAAGAAATTAATATGCAGACGGACAAAAAGAGATAGCTGAGCGAAACATTTTTACTTTTTTATCGCGCATTGTGCTACACATGATTTTATGATAACCCCTTTTATTAATTAGATTTAGTTGTTTAAATTACCATATTCAATACAAGTTTAGTTAGCCACATTCCCTTAAATAAATACTTCAAACTTTAATTTTAATTTATACGCAAATAATTCATTTATTTTCCACAAAATTAAAATTAAAAACTATCATTTTTTTTGCGATTTAAATTGTATTTTCTACATAAAAATTTTCTTAGGTAACAAACAAGAAATTTAACTATGCAATATTCTTTAATGTTGTTGTTGACTAACATTACTAAACTGAGAGTTACGTTAAGTTAAGTTTTAGATAATGAAAGAAGAAAAATAATTACAAAGTTAGAACATTATTAAAAGAAATTACGAAAGTAGAAAAATGCAAAATTAAAGAATATCGACGAACTTTGTCGAACGATTGAGTGAGAAAAGAAAATGTTGGTATAAAAATTTATTTTAGGCAAAAATTTAGGAAAATAAACCTTGCATTTATCTTACCATAGTTTTTAATTCAAGTTGAAATTTGGGTTCTTAATTGAAAATTAACTTTAAATTTCAAACACTAAATAACTTTAAGATTAATTGAAAAATGAATTTTAAATGACTTAAAGATTAAATTAAATTTACGATTGAATTAAGTGCTTTCTTTAAGTTTGAGAAGTAAAACAATACTTATAGTTGTGATGATTATAAAACAAAAGCTTATGTCATTTCTGGTAGCAAACTTGGTATGTCTGGTAGGTTAAATCAGGATGAAATTGGTTGAGTCAGGTAAAGTTACATGTTGAATCCGGTGGTTTTAAATCAGTTGTTCAATGTGGGCAAATTCAAGATGCGTGGCAATCTTGTTGCAGATGGTCTAAATCGAGACACACAACGTTGTAAAAGATACGTGTCTTATCCCCTTTTTGACCAAAGCTGAGAAATCAAGCTTTTCTTTTTTGACTCCAAATGCCAAGTAAATTTGTGTGGTCACACGCGATTTAAATACAAAAATTACTTTTGTATTAAATTTATTTAAATAAAATCGACTGTAGTTTACTGCTTTTGTTTTTTTTTTTTTTTGCGATATGTCTTTGCCAATTATTTAGTATGATGCTAATCAGGTCACAACCGCTTTCAAAGTAAACGAGGGGCTTGTTAGAAAATTTTGATTTTGGCTTCAAATTGATTTGCATAGCGGAGCAAAGAGAGCAAATTACAACGGCATAGTGGCGTGATTGCTATCTTCAAATAGGTAGATCTTTACAAATTGGCCAGCACTAACGACAACGCAACCACTTACGCACTATACTGCAATAACAATAACTACTTTGTTTATAAATATTTATAAATATCTAATAACAGGCGGAAATGAATAAATACTCGGGCGGATCAAGTGTGTGGTTTTGCAAAGTATTTAAATTAATCAAAAAAAAAAAAAAAATAATGAATGACTATGTTGTAACTATATGACTTGAGTATGAATTGAATTTGAAATAAGTAAGACAGACTAAAAGATGGTAGAGTGTACAAAAACAAAGCAAGGCTTTTGCTATGCATTCACCGCCAAACACTAGAGCGCGAAGGATGCAATGCAGCTGTTTGCTGTTACTGCGTGAACTCTATAACAGGTTAAGAAATATTTTTTTCCTTTATAGTGACCATCAAAATTTGTGTTTAAAGGCATCCGCTACATACCAGAGTGCACACCAACATCAGAACAATCAAGTCTAGAACAAATAGGAACAGATATGGATTACTGAACACTGCAATCGAAGTATTTAATAAGCTGCCGTCAAATTTTAAGAATAGCAATAACTTAATTCACTTTAAAACATATGTCAATACTTTGATAATTTGAATTGTTGTTCTAAATGCTCATATGTATTTATTATAATTTCGAGTGGCTCACAGCTTATTTGATACAGTGCATACTTTTAACTTCAACGCTCCGTAACTTTGAAACTAAGTGGAATATGAAAAAAATTTTGATACCATTTGAAAGAACAAAAATTGTGGTTTAAAAGAAATGTTTATTTATTGTAAAAAAATATAACCTGGAATTTTTATAATAGAAAATCGAAATATACTAGTAAATTTCATGTCACAGCTTATTTGATACAGACATGTATAAATTGAAAAAACAATGTTTAAAATAATGATTTTGTAATTTTAAATATGTAATGTGGTAGCCTCTTTGGTCAACTACAGCTTAAAGATGGTTTGGCATCGAAGCTGCAAATTTTTTATTGGTATCTGGCGAATTATAGCGCCACTCAATTTTATGTGCCTTTTTAGGTCGTTTTTGTTTGAAATGTTGTGTATTCGGATATTTTTTTCCAAAATCGCCCAAAAATTTACAAGCACATTTAGGTCATGTGCCTATGCTGGCGGTGCCATCAAATAAGGGCAATTGTATATTGACCAGAATTGAACTATGTATAACCGCTTTGCATTTTTATCTTAGTAAAACCGTAAATTTGTCTGCATGCCCAGATTTTCGGGACTATGCAACTAATTGACACTTATAATCTGAAGACACATATCCATACTCATGATATTTTACATAAAAGCCAAATTTCCGTTACCAATAGCTGACATGCAAGCCCAAACGTTAATGTAATAAGAATATTTTTTATATTTCTTAATTTATTTATGCATTTTTATAAGCACTAGTATCGTATTGTGGTCGAAACGCGACCGTACGCACCAAGTTTTAACTTTGGAAGAATATTGCCGACCTATGACAAAGAAAACGTCTTTGTCCATGGACCATGATCTTCTTCAATTTCACTTTTCACATCACCTCATCTCACCAAACCTTGCCTGTACTCATGCTGCCATGAATGCGTTGTTTAAAGCGTTTTGTATGGGGGAATCATGAGCGTATGTTTTCTTTATTTTACCTGCCTTGACGGCACATATTACAAATTATTTTTTTTTGTGCACATCTACAAAACAGTACTTTTCTAATGATATAAATTTCATTCCCCTCTCTTTATAATAAATATTAAAGAATTGTACCATAAGTTTCGATGTTCACGTATTAATATATAGATTAGTAGGTGGCTGTTATTCAAAAACAAAATATAATATTTTATAAATTAATCCATGCGTACAAGTAGTTTAAAAATTTATTAATTTCCATTGTTTTTTTTAGGCATAATTATTGTTGTAAATAAACTGGATTACGAGAGGAAGACAAATTATGAACTAATTATTCGAGCAACAGACAGCGTCTCAGGCATATTTGCGGATGTACCAGTTTCTATTAAAATAGAAGATTCGAATGATTGCTACCCTAAAATTGAAAAAGATACGTACGAGATAGTGATGGCTGAAAACGCAATTTTCGGGACACAAGTCCTTAAGATTATTGCACAAGATAATGACACAGGCGTAAATGGAGAACTTTCGTATTTTCTAGAGGCACATAATGGGAAAAACAACTCCGACCTTTTCCATATCGATATGTCGGAGGGAATTATATATTTAAAAAAAAATTTGGATCACGAACTTGCTAACTTGCATCACTTGATTGTTGTTGTCAATGATCATGGAACACCTTCTTTAAGCTCAAAAGCAAATATTTGGATATCTGGTAAAATTGCTTTGACCTTTGATATTTAAGATATACTATTAATCAAATCCATGTCACGCAGTGGTTCAAACCGTTTTCAGGAGAAGATTACGGCCTGTCGTGAGGATATTCGTAATCTCTCTCCTAGTAGCTATACCTAATGTTACTTCGCTATATTCAAATGAGCTTATCCGATTTATCCAATTGCGACTGTTTAGTACTTTAACAACGATTTCATATTTTTATATATTTCATATAATACACACAGTACATAGTAACAGTTACTATTTACAAAATGGATGTATTGTTCAAGGATTCGCTTGAGTTAGAACTTTGCTATATGAAGAATCTAATTTGAAAAGGAATGTAAAAAAGAACTTCAACGAACCTGTACCCTTTCAATTTTTAATTATAGCAAAAAGAATTACGATAAACATTTTAATGACGCGAGCCGCTAAGAGACGAATGCAAAACTAATCATAAAATACAAATAATCAATCTTTGAAAACGTAATATGTACACTAGGGCGGAGCAAAAAAAACACTTTTGGAGCCGATCGCCTTGTAATAGCAATAGAACGTTAGTATTACATAAAAAAACAGAGAAGACGCGAGGTAGGCGCGTACAAATGATATCTTCAGTTACCGCATGAAGCTCAAAGTTTGAATTTCGCGTAAACAATATAGTTATGCGTCAGAATAAAATCGTTTTAAAATTTCTCGGTGCAGGAGTTACCGATTTGATTGAAATTTTTAGGGTGTATTCTACATAATAACAGTAGGTTTTCCAAAAAATTTTCTAGGTGTCTCAGAAGCAAAGATATACTCATAGGAAGGTCGAAAAACATAGTAATTTAAGGCGATTTTTGTTTTTTTCGCCTATTTGTATGTCTGTACGCTGCGTAATTTTGCAGCTATTAAGACGAATGAGACACAGAATTCTTCGTCTTTCAGAGACATTTTCAACGATATAACTTAGTATGGGGTTTTCTAATTCGTAACTCAAACTACAATATAAAACGTGCAACTTCTTTTTTCACGCCCCAAAATATTTCTTTTTGATGATTTTCGTAAAAATTGCGTTCTTATAGACCAAGAGCCAGCGACGAACATAACTTCGTCATTTTATAAAAGCTGAAGTGAAGTTTGAATAACGGTTACTTTGAAAGATATCAGGTAGCAAAGGTGTAAAAAATTGCATCTAACTTTCGTTATTTTATAAAAGCTGAATTTTATATATGTTGCTTTAGGAGCTATCAAAAGATGTTTTTTCCAGTTGGCAGACACTTCCGCTGGTTATTTTAGCCTGCCAGACACCTTAAAGGTCGACAGTAGTACAGTGTAGTTATATTGTAGAAAGTGTTCTACAATAAATATCGGTTTGAAACTTAGGTCATGAGTTTCAGGAGATATGAATATGATATCATGTAAAAATGGGCGTGGTCTGACGTCTCCTAAGCCCACCTCCCATACAAAAAATTATAAAAAAAATGGTATAAGGCTGTTTTATAAAAGAAAAATAAATCAACATAACGGCATCACTAACCAACCAGGGCTACCTTGCCAAAGCCTGTCCCGATTCCCGAAAATTCCCGAATTTTAGCCAATTTTGTTTTTTTAATTAAAACTGTAGTATATTACAGCTTGAAATATATGCCAACCCTGGTTGGTTAGTGATGCCGTTATGTTGATTTATTTTTCATTTATAAAACAGCCTTATACCATTTTTTTATAATTTTTTGTATTGGAGGTGGGCGTAGGAGACGTCAGACGTCATTCAGACCAAAATGAAATTTTTTTCTCATTTATTTTTTTTAAGAGAAATTCATGTGGCATTGACAATTTGAAATTATAGTATATTTAGATCAGTGTAAGCCATTCTGCTAGCAGAGGCTGCGTGTATGCATACATATTGTGTCGTAGCGAAATACGATTCGTTACGCCACGAGAACTCATGCAAGCAACAACTCGTCGGTCGGCTGGTGTAGTTCGTGCACACATTCCCAGTAGGCAAGGGCAAGAGCTAGCAGTGCTTCTAGCAGGCCTTCCTTGGTAAGCTTAAAGCCTTGCCACCTCCTTTCAAAATTACTTTTTTTTGTATGAATTGTCCCGATAAAACAGGCCTTCTTAAGCATATTTCTTAAGTATATTTTCCATAAGGAAAATAAAAAAACTAGTAAAGGTGTTATCTTCGGCCAGGCCGAAACTCACATACCCTACACTGCTTTGAAAGTAATATCCAAATAAATGTTAAAAAGACGTTGAAAATGTTGAAGAAGTCGATAATAATGTAATAAGGTTCAAAGAGGTTGAAAAGTGTTGAAACAGTTGAAAAAAACTCATAAAGTCTAAAATATATGGAAACCATTGCAAAAAGTTAAAAGAAATTGAAAAAGTCGAAAAAATGTGGAAAATGTCAGCATCTAAAGCGGGCAAAATAGCACCACCTACAAGTAAAATACCGTAAGTGGCATATCTATCGAAATATATGAGCAATCATTCAGAAATTTCGTATAAGAGGTTTGTTTATGGAAAGTTATTTCTGGATCTGGTGAAAAACTCAAAAATAGTTGCAAGAATTTGAAAAATGTTGAAACAATTCAAAATTCATGAAAAAGTCGAAAAAATATAGAAAATGTCGAATCAAGTTGAAAGAGGTTGAAAATGTGGAAAATATACATGTGGAATATATTGTGAAAGGTTAAAAAGTTGGAAAAGTCAAAAGAATGTGGAAAATGTTGAAAAAAATAGTATAGAAATGCAGAAAACCAAATATGCCACGCCTACTTCTTCATTTCCGCCTACTTTTGGTTCAATAAATTATATTCGTCATTGACATCCACATACTAAATTTTAGCAAAATAGCTTATATAGTTTGAGATATATGCCTTAATTAACCTTGAAATTTAGAGCGGTGACACACCCACTGATACAATCGAGACTGATTTTGATCCAGAAATAGCTCTCCTTAAAAAAACCTCTTATACCAAACTTCAGAATGATTGCTCATATATTTCGATAGATATGCCACTTAAGGTATTTTACTTGTAGGTGGTGCTATTTTGCCCGCTTTAGATGCTGACATACCTTATAGCAAGTAAACCACTTACATCAAATTTCATGCCAATTGCTGCAATAGTTCTTTAAAATATCACTTCCAACTTTATGTTATATGTGCGCAAATTTATTTCACTGCACATTGTACACCTCAAGGTCAGTTCCCCAGTAGCTCAAGTGTTAGAGCGGCCGTCGAAAATTAAAATTGCAATGCATAGAACGGTCAGGGGTTCGAGTCCAAGCACAACATTAACCAAAAAACTGCTCTGATGAGGATATATGGTAATAGTCGACACATATGTCACTAGACCGGTTCAAAAAAAAAAAGTATCTGAAATTTAGAGGCACCGGCAGTTTTCTATTTCAATAAGTGTCCCGAGTGGGATGTGTAACCAATTTTTTCTAAATATTGCGCTTCTGATTAGCGATTTCCATATTGCTCTTAAAACTTTCGCATAAAAAAAAAAGTTCACCAACAACCTAAAAATGATGGTGGTTATCGCTGAAGTGAACTTTTTTTTTTAATTCAGTCTCACATTCGGAGTAGTTTGGAAGGGGGAATTCGAATTTATTATTGTTTTTTAATTATGTTGTTGTCTTCAGTGGTAAAAACTGAAAATAATCATGAAATTTTGTCAAAAATTTAAATTTTTTTATTTAAAATGAAAAATCAGGTCTAAATTTTTGGATTTTTTTTGCTTTTATTATTTTGAACAATTCATTTTTTCCTCCTCTATCTGATGGTGTTAACCGTAAGTTTTTATTATTTTTGTACTTAAAAATTTAAACATAAATATAATTGAACAAAGGATTTTTTTTCATATTGAAGCTATGTTTTAACAGGGAATTAAATTTTAATGTGGAAATCTGTTTCAAAAATATGAAATCTAGTTTACTTGAACCAAACCAAGTGTATAGAATTAGATAAATATATTTCATATTTTTCGAAACAGATTTCCACATTAAAATTTATATTCCCTGTTAAAACATAGCTTCAATATGAAAAAAATCCATTGTTCAATTATATTTATGTTTAAATTTTTAAGTACAAAAATAATAAAAATTTACGGTTAACACCATCAGATAGAGGAGGACAAAATGAATTGTTCAAAATAATAAAAGCAAAAAAAATCCAAAAATTTAGACCTGATTTTTCATTTTAAATAAAAAAATTTCAATTTTTGGCAAAATTTCATGATTATTTTCAGTTTTTACCACTGAGTCTTCAGCATAATTAAAAAATAATAAAAAATTCGAATTCCCCATTCAAAACTACTCCGAATGTGAGACTGAATTAAAAAAAAAAAAGTTCACCTCAGCGATAACCACCATCGTTTTTAGGTTGTTGGTGAACTTTTTTTTTATGCGAAAGTTTCAAGAGTAATATGGAAATCGCTAATCAGGAGCGCAATATTTAGAAAAAATTGGTTACACATCCCACTCGGGACACTTATTGGAATAGAAAACTGCCGGTGCCTCTAAATTTCAGAGACTTTTTTTTTTTTGAACCGGTCTAATATGTCACCAATTACCAGGTTAAAAATTGTTCCATTTGTTATCTTTGTCATGTTTGTTGAATAAAAAATAGAATTGATCAATTAGCAAAAATTTACAATAATATTGGTCTTTTCTGAATGACTGTAAGTTCGATATAATAATGTTTAATTGTAATAAATAATCAGTCGCTAAATTCCAAAAATTTCGTAATTTTTTTCAATGAGGATATACTCGAATATGAATAAATTTTCGAATTTTGAGCGTTTCCGAAGAATTCTAGAACATGATCTTATTTTGAACATGTCTAAAGCATATATCGTCGCTCACTTGTACAACGGCCCTAATTGACACTTTTTGTTACCGTTCCAATTTTTTGGGTGAAGGTGTATTTGAGGTTGGTCTTCAGGAATATGTAATAAAATGGATTTTAAAAAAATGTCAATTAGGGCCGTTGTACAAGTGAGCGACGATATATTGTTTTGAATAAAATATTTGATTAAAAGTTTATCACTTAAGTTAAGAATGGTCTCAGTATAAGATATTATGCACAACATTAACAAATTATTTACAAACTTTCAAACAATTTCTTTTAAGTTACGGACTTAAACGATAATCCGCCAAAATTTGTTGAGCCCTCGTTTACTTGTAAATTGTCAATACAAGCAGTTCGAGGACAGTTTGTAACAATTGCTAAAGCATTTGATCCGGATGCCTCTGATGTTGAGAAGTTAACTTATAAAATAATAAACGGAAATGATTTACAAACATATGCCATCAATGAAACAACGGGAATAATCACATTACAAAACATTCAAAACATTCACGAAAGCCATGTTTCTTTATTAAATGTGTCCGTAACTGATGGAGTATATTCTAGTTTTGCACGAGTTAAGATAATATTACTTCCTGAAAATATACACACACCTGTATTTTCTAAAACCATATACGAGGCGCAGTTCAAGGAAAACGAATTGCCTGGATTAAACGTTATAACTGTAAGTACACTTAATTTATCTATAGGTAAATTTGTTATGGATTGATTTAAAATTTTATACACCAACCTTATAGACCGTAAAATTACCTCCCATTTGACAGCCATATAATTAAAATCTGTTCAGGAATCTCCAAGTTATATTGATTTTTAGAAAATCTATTACCGCAATTTTCCATGACTATATCTCGGAAACTAGATCCTAGCGGCATTTATTTTTAATATATGTATTCTTTTTTAGAATTGAAAACCACGTAAGAAAAACTAATTTAAAAAAAATTTGGCTTAGGCCGAATTTCACATTGAAATAGGGTCAGTAAGGGCTAAGGATACAAATTTCAAAAAACTCCTATAATTTGTTTGTTCTATTTCGAACTAATTGAGAGTGCGTCCTCATTCTTTCCCCTATGAACCAATAATTAAAATTGGCGTCTCAGGCTGAATTTCACATTGAAATAGGGTCAGTAAGGGATAAAGATAAAAATTTGAAAAAAAATCCTAAAATTTTTTTATCACATTTCGAACCAATTGAAGAGGCGTCTCCAATTTTTTTTCTAAGAACCACCCAAATGTGTATATGGGCATTTCCACCAAAAGGTACACCATACAAAAAAATTAAAAGTTATTAAAAAAACGTTATCATCTGATATTATCTAAGAAAAATATTTAAATTTTATTATTTTTGAATTCATTCACAACGGTGAGCAAACCGACTTCAAAGTTGCACAAATGAAGTTTTTCTTTTTTTGTAATTTTGAATAGTATTTTGTCTTAAATATTTAAATATATAAGAGAGATGAAATATGATGAAAGTCATTCCGAAAAATCTCATCCCAACAACAATTAGCTAAAAAAACTGCAAAGACATCAAACCAATCTCTATTAACTGTAAATTTTTAATTTGCTTTAGTTCAAGTTCTAATATCCCGTCCGCCATCAAAAAACATAATTTGTTCCCATTTCGTGGTTAAGAACAGCAGTAAATGTGCCAAAATTCTTGTTGAAACAGAGATTTATGAATACAATTAAAAAAAGAAACAACGAGTGCAAAAAAGTAAAATTTAAATTTTTAGAGCTGTTTAAAGTTTCTCCCATCCGCAATCGTCAGTGTAAAACTTTTGTAATCTAGGCAGTTGCAAAACGGTTAGACCCCTTTTTAACTACCAGAACACAATATAATCGCTTAAATTCTTTTTTTTTGCAAAGTTGTAAAGAGAGGTAAAGCCCAATACAATTTTCTTTTCAATAGTAGGTGGTGCCACGCCCCTAACAGGAGAATACGTTTTCACAGCTAATCTAGTAAACATATTTTAATTAAATTTGGTTTGTATATATATTGAACCATAAAAAAGGTTATATGAGACCCCAAGTCCTTTAAGTAGGCGTGGCACCGCCCAAAATAGGTTAAACGCAGCCACAGAGTCGCTCCACCAATTATAATCCAATTTGGTATGGGGATAAGCTGATTTCTGATAAGAGTATTTTTTTTTAGTGGGGCGATGTCACTCCCCTTACAGGAAAAAATGTTTAAACAGCAAAAATAAAAGTTTCATATTCTTTTAAGAAAAATGTTTTAAATTTAAATTAAATTAATCAAAATTGATCTCACTAATTTAATTCGACAGTGATTAATATTAAATTTGTTTTTTATTTACCATACACATAAGTCTCTAATACAAAAAATATATGAAAATTTACCAAGTAAACCGTAATGGAAAAATATGTCCCATTCGCAATGTCCCGTCACGAAAAAAAATAAAAAAGATTTTTCAATTAAACGAAATTTAATAAAAAGTGCTATTATTCCATAACATTTTAAAATTAGTTGCGTTAAAAAATGTTGGTAGGTTTCGCTGACTTATGCTTTTCTATAAATGGCCATGAAAAACACTTCCATTTTTTGTCCCATTCGAATCGCTCTTTTATTGCCTTTATCTTGGAACCGGTAGTACGTCTGCCATCAAATTTACCACTATATATAGTGCTACCAAAGGGCTATTTCTTTAAGTAACAGAAGAAAAAAAAGTGTTTTACTTTGACTTTTATTCCTTTTTAAAAGTGTACGACTGTCCCATTCGACACCATGGAAATGCCCATATGCATGTCTTAAAGATAAATTTAAAAAATCTCACTGGATTTTTTGATGCAAATGTCTAGTTTGTGGCCTTGATACTTTTAGCATTACGGCACGAAGTACTACAAAGTAATATTCCAGTCAGTAAGGTAGAAAAAACAGCAAAAAAAAAACGGAAACAGTAGTAGTTTTTTGATTATATTCTATAGGGTTTAAATCAAAGGTTGCGGTGAACACACCCATGAGAAATATGAGACCATTATGAGACCCAAATCAAAAAATATATCTAATAAATAAATGGCTAATATTGTTGCATTGTAATATTACTTATATATTTCTAAGATCAAGAGAAAATAATCCGGATAATGTTACAGTCGAGAAATGTTCACAATAGGCAAATCCCATCATATATAAATGTCATAAAATATTTTTTGTGTTTTGTTTATAAAACACTGATTTTCACAAAAAAAAAAATTAACAATTTTCGAAGCATCAAAACTAATCAAAATTCGCAATTAAACTAATTGTTTATTTCAATTGGGCATTATATTAACATTTACGTACAGAATAAACAATATACATGAATCTCCATACATTTTCAAACATTCGCATATTTGTGACAAAATGTAGCGCCAGATTGTGTCAGTTATAGCTAAACTCAAAAGCTTTGAATGATGTACAAAAATCCAAACATTCATTCCTGTACCAAAAATTATAAATGTTGGAGACAAATATGTAAACAATTTTAAAATCTGAAGAAATATCATTTTCAATCAATTTTTTAATGTGCTCATTGCTTTTTTGACAAAAAATTTCACTCTTTCATTAAAATTCTTGGGAAACTATCCTGTCTCAAAAAATATGGAATTGCTTTAAAATTGTTCTATATCTAATTAAAACTTTTGTAAATTAACATATGACACCAAACCTCCTGCTAATGGGTATTACCTCAACAGGTACCTCCCTGTCATTCTCGATCAAAAACTACCCAGGAAACCTTATATGGAAAAGATTTTTCGGAAGGCATTTATAAACGTATGTTTATCAAAACGTGGGGTCATTACGTAAAGGTAGTCTTTTGGATGTACATATAAGGTCTGTTCGAGCCGGAAAAAATTGGCAAATATTTATAAAGTTTTACCACAAAAAGCGTTCGAGCCGGAAAAAATGTGGTGGTTGAGAGAGAAAAAATGAGAGTAAGAAAACAGCTGATCACTTCCCCTCAAAAAAAAAGTTTCATTTATCACCCAGACTAATTTCTTGTGGCTAAAATTGAAGACTGTCAAAATAGTAGGCAACGAGACTAGAGACTCACTTTTGACGAGCGAGGGAAAGAAAATTTCATATTTTTGTAATGATCTCCCGGTCATTCGCGTACTTTGTACGATAAGATCAATAGTTCCGTAGCATAAAACTGCAGCCCATACCATAACGCCGCCCTCTCTACTGTGATGACGGGTCAGAAAAATCTTCTGGTACTAGTTTTTCCAAAATTTTAAGATATTTTTGGACCACTAAAGTGGATTTATCAACACGATAATTCACCTATACACACGGAACGTGTAGTGAAATCATGGATTTCTAGTCAAAATTTTGAAACCTTAAATTTGCCGCCCTTCTCATCCGATCTTAACATTATTGAAAATGTTTAAGGTTGGCTAACCCGTAAGGTCTACGTAGCATGGACCGATGTTTCTCTTGATTACTTAAAATCTTTATACGAGTCAATGAAATACAGAATTTACGAAGTTATTGCGAATAACGGTAAAAGTACACAGTTTTAAATAAAAATTCAGATAACACAATTACAATAAAAAAAAAATTTAATACAAACAATTAATTTTTGTTTAATTTATAGAGCAATTAAAAAGTGGTTCTATCCTGATGAACCAAGAAAAAAAGAAGAATTTCACACATTATAAACAATTAAAGAAAAGTACCGTTATAATGCATTGGGACTTGATTTTTTATCTTTAAGTAGTACATTACAAGTGATATTATATTTCTGAAAAGTTGGAATATTTATTGCTTCTGCATTCACAATTTATAGAGATTTTTTGCTTAAAATTTAGTTGGTTTTATCCTGATGAACCACAGTGTATAGTCATCGGAAATTACTCATATAGCATTTTAGAATTCACTACTTGTTGAAGGTCCTGTCCACATTTTAGTTTTTTTAAGGAAAACATATGCACAAGAACTAGAAATTTTAATAAAATATTGGTAATTATACGAAAAATGCTATACGTTAAATAATTTTGAAAGTCGGTCATTCGCTTTTTGAGTTATATCCTATTTATTATTAATATATATTCTCAAAAAAATTTCACTTGGCTTACATTCGGAAAGTATTAACCAAACGGTTATGCAACTACGACGCAGTTTTTATTTCCTGAACCCTGGCATTGGTTGTTTACAAAAATATGTGCAAATTTTTGACAGTCTTCATTTTTTTACCCATTTGTGCGTTCGAGCCGAAAATTGTGGTGGTGAGACTATTCAGAGAAATTTCAGCTTTTACTCTCTCGAATATCGCGACTTGACAGTTTTCATTTTTTACCACAAAATCCGGCTCGAACGCAGCTATAGTATAATGAAATCAATAGACCAATTCTGACTTACTGAATTTTGTTATGGTGTAATGTCATGTCTTGTCCTATTTTTTAATTTGTACTAAGAGTCAAAGGACGGCATGCATGGGGGTTATAAGAACATCATACAACTGCTTCAATTAAAACTATGCTGCATCTAAAGCCTCTCGATATGGTTGTACAGGTATTACTGCCTAAAGTGCTCTAAGACTAGAAAAATCAGATTTTTGGAGATCAAACCCACACGAGCACAACAGCACCTTAATTAAATTTATGAGCTGTAACACCATTAGTGGTACTGCCTATCTTCTTCCAACTTTCAGGTAATATGTAATACCTGTAAGGCTGAAATGGAAACTGTTGAATAATTCCAAAGCACTACATATCAAATCAAAAATTGAAAACAAAACTGGTTCAGGAGTGTAGTAATTGAAATATTGAGCCCTTCGCAATTTTGAAAATTGTCTCATATGAGTGTTACAATAGGAGTATTTCATGTGAAGCGGACAACTAAAATAAAGTAAGGTCGTGAAGTTTGTTTATATTCCGTTCAATTATACTTCTAGTAGACATAAATGTGTACACGTATTTTTTTTTTTACTATGAGGCTTAATTGCCGAGTATTTGGCTTCTGAAGGATTGACGAAGTTTGAAGGTCGTCATTTTTGAACGCCGTTATTGGTTTCAAAGAATTTGAAAGAAAATATAAACAATATTGTTTAACTAGTAAAAAGGATATTCTTTTTAATTTTTTAGTCAAATTCGAATTTAAGATTTTTTAATGTATAGAAAACCGGACGTAAAAATTTCAAATCAGATTTTCAGTAACTTCGACATAATATTTTTTAGATACTTTAATTTAAAAAAAAGCATTAAGTATATTTCATAAAAAAATTAAAACGTGATCGCTATTACCATGAAAAGTACGACACGTATGCACTTCAATTCATTTATCACGTAAACTAATGTAGATCACATTTTAAAATGTTTACCATATTATCTGTATACTTAAAGCTATATTCTAAAATTAAAATATAATATGTCGAAATTGTTTAAATTCTGAAATAAAATGTTCACTTCCGGTTTTCCACAAGAGAAAAATTCAAATCTGATTTCATAATTGAAAAAAGCAGTAAATTTCCTATAATAACCAAAATGTTTATTATTTAATTGAAAATTTGTTAAATTCGAAAAACTACTTCCAAAAAATCCAATCTTCATATTACGTCAATTTTTAGAAGTTCATAACATGACAACTAAGCCTTCCATTGTCCGCTTCACGTGAAATGCCACAATAGTGTTGCACGTGAAGTGGCTAGGACTATGAACTCATAGCTCACAGTGCGTAGGCTCGATACTCGTAAATCTAAAATGTTTTTTTTTTTATTAATATCAATGAAAATAAATGTCCCTTTAAAACCTGCTTTTAAATATTTAAAACCACCTTTCCTGTTTTTAAATTTAAAACGTGCGCTTTTAGGAAAAAAGCATTTGGACTGACGAGTATCGAACCCACGCACTATGAGTTCACAGTCCTTACCATTTCACCACGCTGCCTGCCTACTTCCAGCTTTTTATTATTCCAACAAGGTTTTAACTTAGAGCGCTCTTAATTTTGCGACTATAACTACGGGCCTATGGATCTGTAGTCATCACACAAATCGTCTTTAGAAATTTATCCGAGGTATCATCAACCTTTTACTCAAAAAATGTCTTAGGACGGGAAGATTGGGAAGTCGCAAAAATGTAGTTGACTCTGTAATAACTAAGTATGTTATAACGGAAGAAAGATAAACAAGTAGAGCAAACGTACTAAAGTACATACAAACAAGGCGGACTTACGAGTACTTTGAAGAAGTCCCTCTCGTCACAGGAGAAAATTAAGTTTCATGGGATGCAGCCTATCTACCTCTGTGCACAAACCCACTTCTCTTAGCGTGAAAATGATTATACCACATAGTGCATAATGCAAATTTTTTTCTCTTTTTTTTTAAATAAAAAAAATATAGATAACAGCTACAGATGACGATTTTGGTGAATTTTCGAAGCTGACTTATGATATAATATCGCCTGAGATGAAAAAATTCTTCACAATAGACCATATTAGCGGAACGATTGAAACTAAAGTATCGTTTGATCGAGAAAAACGCAGGGACTACGAAATTTTGGTTACTGCTACGGATGGAGGTGGAAAATTTGGGTTCTCAACTTTAAAAGTACAAATAACTGATGTAAATGATAACTCACCGATGTTTGACACCAATAATTATAAGACTACAATCAAAACCAGCTTAAAACCGAACTCAACTATTTTAAAGGTAACATTAACACTCATTATTCAATTACTCATGATATGCCAGAAAAACACTCTCTGTCATTAAAAAAAAATTGTTATCAAATAAATACTGTAAAAACTTAAATAGCTTAATCAAATTATAAACTATTCCTGAAAAAAATTTAAAAAAATGTCAAATAAATACTAAAGGATAAGCAGTGCGTCCCTCTTACGACAAATAACAGTGGTTCAATTAGTTCGCGGAGCACTAAAACTAAAACTTTGAAGCCATTTTACTATCTCATCATTCTTAAGGAAATAACCAAAACTTAATTTCGATCTGATAATTCACTCTTTGTTTACAATCCATTTAAAGTTGACATGTCAGTACGAGTGTCGTGTCGCGTATTTTCATGAAATTGATATTAGATGGCGGCTCCATTTTACGTGACGTGACTTATATTTTTGAGCAATTAAATAACTGTTTGTACCTTTAAGCGTTTATTAACATTTAAGTGATTAAATTTTCGTCATTTTTTTATCAACGTGAACTTTTGTCCCTTTTTCCCCATTTTTACCCTTCTTGAAAGATGAATTGGAGCCAGCATATCATGATAGCTGATTATTGTTTAAAGACAACTTGCACCGAAACACGGCCATGGCCTCTAATTTCGAAGCGATTTCGTTTTTTTCTTATATCTCCGCCATTTGACGTCCGATCAACAAGTATAGTATATCTTTGTAAGTGTCTCGACATGGGCTACATTCATAGAATCATTCATTTATCTCAGATTTTTTTTTTCGACTAGTTGAAAAAAAATCGATAGCTGGATTTACTCGAGCACGTCATATTAAGGCATGGTGGGTTAATTACATGCTGAAGAGTCTACATTTCACTAATCTGATGATTTGACCGTGACGCAAGGGAGTTTCAGGGTCACAAACTTGCATAAAAAAACGTCACCTGGATTTACTCGAGCGCGATAAAATTTTTTTTTATTTTGTAGGAAATAATTCAAGGATAACGGAAAACATATAATCTGCCGATTTCCACAAGCCGAAGTAACAAAAATCGTCATTAAAGTTTAACGCGTGCAGCTAAATTTTTTGGTTTTTAGCAACTTAATATACAAATAATTTAGCTGTTCCTGTTTACGTCCCGTATTTCTTAAAAAAAAAGATCCGAAATAGCACACTGAAATACATGACAGTGCCGGGAAATACGGAACGGATGGCCACCATATGTATGTATTCCCCACTTCGTGCCTATTTCTCTCACACTCTCTCACCGTCCCCACCAGTGTTGGCACAGACGGTACTTTAGTACCAAAATTGTTACTATTTTCATAGCTAAAGTACCATAGTACGGTTTTCCGGAAATCCATTTTTTTTGGTACTATTTTCCGAAATTTATCAACAACCGATTTTTGGTATAAAATAGAAAGAATAAATTTAATTTTTTTCAATAAAATTAAAAAAAAAAACGTATTGGGATTAGTGATGACATTTGCGGTACACTTGTACTTTTTTCTGTACATTTGGACAGGATTTGCCGCATCTTTAGTACATTTAACGAATTATCAGAACATTTTCAGTACGTTTTCGGTACATTTGGACATTTTATAATAATAAACTTTTTTTTCTAAATAATCGCAATGTGTGCATTTTGTAATAAGCTATTTAATGTGTGTGAAATATATGTATGCCAGTTTGCTAAGGTTTTTCAGGTGGCACAATGAGATTTTTTTTTTTAAATATAGATAAATTTAAGTAAAATTGGGTGTTCAAGACATTCGGTCTCTAAAAGTACATTTCAAGTCTCGATTCTGTACATTTTCAAAAAACCCAAATGGCATCACTGATCGGGATTTTTTAAATTTTTAAGATTTAAGAAAAAAAAAATTATGAAAAAAAAAATTTTTCAAACGGTCAGATTAAGCAAACTCCTCCAGATAATCGTCAGATTATGGATGAGCATGACCACGAAATCAAGCTGAACCATCTGTATAAAAATCTGACGCGCTCGAGTAACTACAAATATCGTTTTTTTGCATTTTCGAAAAGTGGCCGCGCGCTTGCGTCACATCCGAATCGTCAGTCTTATGAATGGGAGCTTCGTTTGGGATCACTTAACATCCCCTATGAATATCTGACGCGCTCGAGTAAATGTTTTTTTTTCATTTTTAACTCATCCGTACGTCCACGTCCACCATCCAAATCGGCAGATTAATATACCTCCGTAATTAGAGGCATGCCTCAGCATATACACCATCAATATCTGACGCGCTCGAGTAAATCCATGTGCATGTTTTTTTACATTTTTGAAAGCCTGTAGTGACTTCCCCCACCGGTGAAGGGTTAAACATTATATCACCTTTTTTTCTTTCTACCATCTAATCTTCCAAGTCCAATAGGTCCCCGCGACGCTCGAGTAAATCCACATTTAGCATCGTGTGCTCCTCTACTATATGTATATTAGGGTGGTTCTTAAAAAAAAATTGGGGACGCCCCCCAAATCGGATCAAAACAGGATAAAAACATTTAAAAAATTTATTTAAAATTTTTGTCTTTAACCTTTACTCGGCTTATTTCAAAATGAAATTTGACTTATGTAAGTGAAGGACGTCGCATTTGATTTTTTTTAAATCAAATTTTACATTGAAATAGGGTCAGTGAGGGTTAAAGATAAATATTTTAAATAAATTTTTTAAATTTGTTTATCTTGTTTCGAACCGATTTGGGGGGCGTCGCATTTGATTTTCGCTTGAGTCAAATTTCACATTGAAATAGGGTCAGTAAGGCTTAAAGATAAAAATTTTAAATTAACTTTTTAAATTTTTTTATCTTGTTTCGAAGCGATTGATTTTCACTTAAGTCAAATTTCATTTTGAAATAGGCCGAGTAAGGGCTAAAGATAAAAATTTTAAATAAATTTTTTAAATGTTTTTATCCTGTTTCGAAACGATTTGGGGGCCGTCGCATTTGAGTTTCGCAAAATAAATAAATAAGAACCACCCTAATGTACTTATGAGGAATTCTTGAAATTTTCTGGTTTTAGACGTGCACAGATATCGGAAATTTAAAACTGAGGGCACACATCTGAAACCATTTTTAATCTATAGTTTGGACGTTTCTAAACAAACTAACCTAAATGACTCCCAAAATTTGGGGTGACACCCCATTTCCCCCTTCACCGACTAGTTCAATTGAAAACCTAATTCCTCTTAAAGTTGTTAACATAAAATTATAAAATTTGGTACACATGTTAACAATTGATTGCACTTTCTAAATAAAAAATTGAATAATTTTATTTTCTCATTTGTTTATAACTTTTAAATAAACAATTGATGATAATTTTGTCTTCCCAATACGAAAAATTAAAATTTGTTTTTTAGTATGAGCTTTGAATATTGAAGATTGAATATATATAAAAAAAATTAAGTGTGCCGTTACTCATTTCAATAAAAAAAACCGGCGGATTGCACTCTGGGAGTGCCGACAGAAGTGAAAACTTAAAATAATATAATTGAAATTTGTTTTCATGATGTTTTGTAATGTTTATGGAATAATTTTTTACGAAATGTTTTATTTATCAATAGAAATTACTATAAATTTTGGGTAAATTACAATATATAGAAAAGAGAGCGAGAGAGAGCAAAGTCGCCCATATATGTACTGTATATACTGTATATTATGTATATACATCCGGTGTCGGTGTCGGTGGCCTGTCGCGAGTTTATACATTTTTCCTCAGCCGCAAATGCTTTCTTACGGAGGTGCACAACGTGCCTAAAGAAGTTTTCACTTTAAAAAGATTTTACATCGAGCGACCTGCGACAAAATCCCATGCGCGCCATGCATTTGAACATAAAATACGCAATTGTGTTTGCAAAATTGCAAAGTTTTAAATTTCCGATATCTGTGCACGTCTATAACCAGAAAATTTAAAGAATTCCTCATATGAATGTACTTAACTAAAGACCTAAAATTATGCAATGGTTTTTTTTCAATCAATTTTAAATGAAAGTCGTTAAGGTTTTAGTTATATCAATTAAAATTTTTTAATTTATTAATTATATCCGTTTTTTGCCAGCATATAGATATCCCATTTGATTTTAAAGGATAGCAACGTGAACTAATAACTAAAACTATCACATATTTTTTCGTAGACTTCAATGTATATCTGTACCAAATTTTATCAAAATCAATCCAGGTAGAAATCATGTTTTTTACCTACATACATATGCTTCAAAATAAAAATAAGTGTTTATGAATACTTAGAATTATAGGGCGCTAGACTGATCAAATAAGAACGTACGTGTTCAGCTGGTAGCAGTTACATACTCTTAGTCTTTAAAACTAAGGTTGTGTGTATTCTGCAACTTTATGATCATCACATACGCTCCGCCCAAAATAAAACTTTACGATACTTACAATGTAACAGCAACCCGCGAGTTACCTGCTACTAAGGATTGGTAGATGAATGATTGAATGTCCTAATTATAGTGCGACGGAATAAATTGTTTGGGTTTCGCAATGAATATAAGATGGATTTTTCCCATAAATTTTAAGTCAGGTAATAGATTTTGCTATATTGTTAATTTTTTTTTTTATATAAAGAGGAGTTTAAGACTAAGTTTATCAGCAAAATAGTATTAGACTACCTCACAAATAGGTCCTTCTTTGTACAATATAATAATGAAAATTCCATTTGTAAGACAGTAACTGCAGGGGTACCCCAGGGCTCAATTCTAGGACCAATCCTCTACAATGTCCTTTTGGCAGACATCCCTAACCCAGACTCAGATATATTAACCCTGATTTATGCAGATGACATTTTGTTACTCAGTTCAAATGCAAGGGCCTCAACGGCTAATATTAACATAAATGACCACTTAGAAACTCTGACAGGTTCTTTATAAAATGGAAACTAAGGTTGAACATAGATAAGTGTGAGAGCACAATTATCAAAGGCCTTAAGAAACACCTATATCCCAATGCTAGGCAATACATCCTCGATATCAAAATAAACGGAGAAAGTATTAGACACAGTGAAAAAATTAAGTATTTAGGAGTTATTTTTGATAGAAAATTCACTTTTAAGTCTCATATTGATTACACCCTATCCAAAGCCAAAAAAATATTTTTCTGCTACTCGAACTTGTTTCGAAGGGCAAAACACCTTCCCCATATGGTTTGATATCTCGTCAGCCCAAATGGAAAGACTTAGAACATTTGAAAGATACATCCTCAGGGTTTGCTTAGGTATTCCAGCTAAGTGATGCTCGGATGGCACTTTTAAAAGTACTCCCAATTAAATAATTTACGACCTTGGTAAGAAATTCTTAGGAAAATTACCTTTCGTTAGTAACGATCTACTAGATAACTACCTAAATAAGGAAAGAGATATAGTATACCCAATTTTAGAAAATTATATGTCACCCATATATCTTAGTGTATTAAATAATAATAATAATCTGTACACAGGTAAAAACTCTTGTTTTACTACAGAAGGTACAAAACACTTGACGTTAGAAATACAGTGTACAGCGTTGGGCAATTTCTATAATATTAATGATTCACGTATCATGTGACAAGTTAAAATAAGAGTTCTTTACCTGTTGTTATATAGTTATAGGTAGTTAATAGTTATTGTCTAGTTTTAAGTAAAAATATATTGATGAAATTTCCTTTTTTAAACTTTTTAGAAAAATAAATTCTAATGTAAACTTTGTATCTTATAATTAAAACTATTCACTATAGGTCAAATAGCACTTTTTGCTGGCAAAAACTAATAACGGCTATATTATCATGGCGATCAACTGGAAATGTATTTTTTATGCTGACTCTAGACTAAAGGTAGAATTCTCAAAAAAATTCTTAACCCTTATACTACCGGATCAAAAATGGCACGCACTACTTTTTTTTCAAATCTCATAGTTACTAAAACAAGAGAAGTAAACAGGAGGAACTAAACCCTCTATAATATCCTTTGAATAAATGAGAATTTTGCGTCAGGTTTTTAATTTTTTACCAATATTTCGCTTCTAAGCCTATTAATATTTTGCTGTTGGAAAACAGGCAACTTCCTGTGACTTTTTACCCATTTTTCGTATTTTCCGTAAACTCTAATGCAAAAATTATGCACAATCTGCCGCAAATATCTTAGACTAGTCGCATCCTGAGTATTTTCAATAAATAATTTAAAACGGCCTCTTCTTTTTGCAACCAGACTTCGAACAAATCGGAATTACGGGAGAATAAGTTACCTGAGAAAAATATTCATCAAAAAAAAAACGCAAAAAAATCGCAACTTGAAATTGACGAATTAAACTTAAAATTCTTTATTTTACACATTTCTGATTGTCTAAACACGGCCAAATTCAGCCTAGATTTTAATAGCTTGTCCAAAATCAATTTTTAAGAAAAAAACTTTAATTATAGGTTAGGTCAGAAGTATTAGTTCTTTTCACCAACAAAAAACTTTTTTGACATAATCTTTCTCTTAGACTATTAAGAACTTACTATCACTTTTCTTTTCCATATTTTATTGAAATTAATGCCTTTTTTTAATTAATTAAAACAACTTAAAAATTCGACAACAATCACTGCGTATACTTCGTTCAACACGTTTTTCACAAACTATGACTTTGATCACTTGCTAAGCAGTCGCCGTTTCTTTTTTAGAAAAACAAAACTTACAGTTATATGATCTGATGTTTTGTTTGGAAGTGCGAAAAAATACTTTTTGCCACAAAAATGAATCAAATTACCTATAGTGATATGTAGTAAAATGAAACCTTTGTTATTTTTACAAAGTAAGAAATATTAATAAGAAACTCTTAGATAAATACGAATGTATGTTAAGAAAAATATAAAATGTAATGTAATGTAATTTAACCCATTAGTTCTCACGGCGATCCAGGCGCGATATCAAAAATCTGCTTCGACAGAATTGCTTCTTTTCGCTTCAATAAGCAAAAAAAATTTTTTTCCTGATTCAGAAAACTCATTTTCCCACTTTTCCGGAACGTCCTTTCAGAAGGACACTGAGCATAGAAAACCATTTAGCTGTGGAAAATTCATGTACATAGACTGAAATATAAAGCCAAATTTTGTCGACATATATTTTATGTATTTTTGGTTTCTTTTGTTAGAAAAATTTTAGAATATATAAGCAATAAAAAAATAAGCTGCACATACAAATATAATTATTCTGGCTTAGTGTGATAGGTCTCAAAACAGCTTTTGGGGTGTAATGGCCGGTCGCATTTTACGCAAATATAATTGGCTTTTCGAGTACATTCTCCACAACTCCTTTGTTTTTCAATAAAACTGATTATGTGACCTCTTCCGTCATATCTACAATCAATAGACGTTTTGGAGTGATGAGACACACGCTTTTTCTCCATGCCATATACTTCTAAAATTGATTTTGCTAAGTCTCGGCGAAAATTAAGCAAAGACGAGCATTTTACATCATTGGGTCTTACTTTTTTCATCAAAAGCCAAGCGTTAACAACAGATGCATCTAATAAATATGAAAAAATAGGCCAATACCATTTTCGCTGGCGCATTCTGGTACGGTATACGCTTATCAGTTGGTCCAGCAGGTCAACTCCGCCCATTCCTTTGTTGTAATTTGAAAACATAATGGGTTGAGGCACTTTCACCTTTTTTTTATGCTCTTTTGACCAACGTAAGCATTCAGTCTCTTCAGCCGAATCAAAAGTGCTACCCATATTCACGGATTGATTATCTTTCCATTGGCAAAAAATTACATATGAATTGTCGCAAGTTCGATAATCATATGAACCACGGATGTCTTTGTCTTTTTTTGCTTCTTTTTTAGTTTTGGGTGGACATTGACCCATTCTGTTTTCCATTACGGTACCACTAACACAATATCCAAGAGCTGATAAATGACTTAGGAGTGCGTATGATGTAAAATATCTATCAAAATATAATTTGTGTCTTTTGTTTGGCAGTATCTGTGCTTTGGAAATTAGATTTAAAATTACTTTACCACCCAGACCAAAAGAGTTATTGAAAGTTCATTCTGAATCTGCACCAGTGTATACGATAAAGGTCAAAAAATATCCAGAACTTGAGCATAAACACCAAACTTTATATCCAAATCTAATCGGTTTCCCTTTTATATATTGTTTTGCAAAGTGTTTGCCATAATAAGGTATCATACTCTCATCTATTGAGAGATTTTCAGGTATGCCACCATGTTTGAGAAAAGCCTTGTTTAGCATTTCAATTATTGGCCGCAATTTGTATAGTTGATCATCATTCAATAACGTGTTATCGTTAAAATGCAAGTGCGACATAATCTTTTCAAATCGTGCGCGACGAATTGCATTCGATATAGCCGGTGGTACATTTGTTGAATTCTCCCAGTAAATTCTTTTGTTGGGTAATTTTGAATAACCTAAACAACAATAATATGCTACAAAAATCTAAAAAGCAAAAAAGACGAATCAGATACATACCTGTTAGTATCATTGCATCATTATGACAAACAATTCGTCATCTTTCATATCTAAATTTTCCATTTTTTGCTGTGCGTACAAGTTAGATTGATTAACAATATGTTCACTTAGTTCATTTGTGAAAAATAGTCGGAAAAACTGGAGTGGGGTTTCGCACTTCTGGGCATCTTCGGAAATTGGCTTTGGAATGCATAATTGAACCATCCGCTTCGCAGGCACCTTTTCCTTTTTTTTCCATTTCGGTTTAACTTTTTCGTATCTAATAGAAGCAATATTTAAAAGCAATGGTTCTTCAGTGTTTATATTTTCTGTATTTGTGACAGAACCGTTGACAGAATTATCGAAGATCACTTCGGGCACAGTCGCCTCAGTAATATTTATTTTTCGCCTTTTAGAAAATATCCTACTTGGCACATTTGATACTGTTGGCACTTCGTAGTTAGGATCGATATAAGTATCATCAGAGCTGAAGTCATGTCCTTCGGTTTCATCCCCAAACTTCTGACGATACGTGCCTTCTGTGTTCATCAATCCGCGCCCTACATGGTTGATCGCATTGTAGTCTACACGTCTTTCGTCGTCAAAATCGGACGCTTCTGAATCGCAATCAGACTCAGCTCCTGTTTTTTCCCTTGGTGGCACAATAAAAATATTTGTTTGAACTGGTGCGCTTCCATCAGAATCATTACTTTCCAATTCCTCCAATATTTCATGAATTTTAAGCGATATATTTCTAAACAAGTCATATTGTAGTTAGAAAAATTCACTTGAATTTTCCGAAGCATATTTGGATGGTGGATGGTACATAGCGCTCAGTGTCCTTTATAAAGGTTCAAGGAAAAAATCAAGAAAAAATCTTGGAATTCGAAAACTACCGCAAACCAAGTGCATACCAAAGCAAACTAGATATAATAACAATAAAAAAAAGCCTGCCACCATTCAAAATACCATTCGTTAAAACTAAGATATTTCAATATTTACCTCCTCTGCATTTTTAAGTTTTTCTTTTTTACGAAAAATTCACTTTGAACGCCCGCACAACTTGTAACTGTAAATATTTTGAAACGTCAAAAATATGGTAAGCATAAGTGTTGCCCTATAACATATTCAAATGGTCAAAAGCGCAAAAATGTTTCTAGCAAATTTTTAAAAAATCAAAAACTGCGCGTCCTTTTTAAAGGTCGTTGAGCACTAATGGGTTAAGACAATACTAAGTTTATCAGTATTGTTCAAGCTTTGAAGAAGTGTTCTGCAAATATTGAAAAAGTATTGTACTTCAGAGAATTAAATAAAAAAGAAAAATGATTTTTGAAAAGTGCGATTTGGAAAAAAATGAAGCGCGATGTGATTCAATATTTATTGCATCTGAAATATATTGAATCAGGCAACAGAAAATTGAATGTTTTACAGAAAAAGTATTCAAAGCCATAATTAACTTGTGGGAACGCAAGAACATTCCAACATTATCGGGATCAACGATTCGCAGACACATTGAAGCATGTGTTGATAATTGTTTTGAAATTTTAAAATTCCCAAACAAATACAATGCAAATGAGTGGAACGAACTGTTCCTAATTTCTCGATGCAAGTGCAATAATTTATGTCAGTGCGTTACCGCTGATAAAATTCCTGTACGTGTCGTGCATGAATCTGCCCTCGCGGTCACTGATGAACAACGCCTAGGCCATATTTTCTCAAAGCTCGATATCCGTGAACGTTACAGTCGTCAAAATCTCGCGGATTAAATCGTGATGAAATATACATCTTTTTTTTTATTTTATATTAATTTTAAATTTCTTATTTTATTTTAATTTTATATACTTTATTTTTTCTTATTTATTTAAGTATTTTTGAAGTTGTATTAAAAGTTATATTTTGTATTATGTACACAGTAATCTCCGCTTATATGCACGCCGTTTATAAGCATTTCTCACTTATATGCATCCAAACTTGTGCAATTTCATTTCTCCATTTAGATTTGTTAACACTTTTCTCCTTTATATGCACACGCTTATATGCATTTCTCGGATATAAGCCCCAAAAATCTCCAATTTTTCCTCCATTCACGCTTATATGCACGAGAGGGAAAAAGTTTAAGTTTTTTTTTCAAGTCAAAAAAACATTGATAACAAACAATCGTGTCATTTCTATTGTAATGTCAAATGACAGTAGCTTGCCATGCTGGGAAGAGTTAAATGAAAATGTAATTGTTGCCCATATTTTGCAATCGGATGATAAAACAGGATGATGAAGAAACATACATTGCAGCTTAAATAGATCCAATTCCTTCATTGAGTGCAGCTTTGGCCTCATTAGACACGCTTCGAAAGTTCCTTTTGCCAATAAATAAGTTTATTGACGAACTTGATGACATTGAAGAACATATTTTTAAGGGCTGCAGTCATATTCAATCCAAGATTACTTGTTTTTTAAGAAAGAATAATTTTGCAATTCAATATACATATGTACTCTGTATATGCATACATATGCTCTATATATATTTTTTTGATTTGCTTTTTATTTTTTTACTGGAATACATATTCACAAAATATCAAATGTTTATTTTCACAGTTTTTTGCCTTTAAAATAGTTTTGTAGGGCTCTAGTTAGTTGCCTTTAGGTAACAGCTTAAATGAAACCACGATTCTATATAAGCATATTTGGTAGATATAGCCGAATTTTTATATATGCACTTTTCATGCACTTTTCTAAATGCATTTCACGCTTATATGCACCAAAAATCAATCATTTTCAGAAATGCTTATAAGCGGAGATTACTTTATTATATTTTAAGTCCTTGCTAGTGCTAGTAAATAAGTTATAAACTGTAATTTTATTACTTTTTTAATAAATAATAATGATAATAAAAAAAATATGAAGTACATAAAATTTTTAAAACGAACATAAAAGCACAATGATCTTGGAAGTCGATTGAAAAAAACTATTGCATAGTTTTAGGAATTAAGTTAAATATGATTTTGTTCTTCTTATTAAATATTTGCACTGTAATAATAACAATAATTTGAGGAAATCTTAGCACCTTAGGGTGGTATAAGCTGAGATAATGTATGCAACTAGTGGAAAAAAAAATCTGAGCCATGTTGAGACATTTATAACGATATACTTGTTGATCGGACGTCAAATGGCGGAGATATAAGAAAAAACAAAATCGCATCGAATTTAGAGGCCGAAAAAAAAATGTTTTTTTCCCTTAAAAATCTTTCAGTATTATCTTTCAAACTGGGGGTGAACATTCGAACTTGTGCTCGGACCAGTACGAATATCCTGTCAATTATCAGCATTCCAGTTATTTTCGTCTCGATGCAGAAGGGTGTTATGACGTGCCAAACACTTCCAAATACTTTCATAGTGTTTGCTTCATAACTGTGAGACTACCAATTTAAGCAAACAGCAATGAAGAATGTTGTTGCCTTGCATAGCTTGCATTAATTATTTTCCTATGAGGTTGAAGATTGCAAGCAGGTTTTGTTGCAGAAATTGCGTCACGTATATCCGATAATGCCTCTAAAGTCTGAAAACAGGGCGTTAAAAATTTGTCTAAGTCAGACCATAAGGAAATTTCTGCCTTATTTTGAACTGAATATTCCCATAAAGAGAGCGTAACTTCGGGTAATTTGGTGGAACAGAAATATGTAAAAATAGCACCCGAATTGCTACTGTCCACCTCATGAACTTCAATAAGTTGTTGATATCTCGTTGAATTTATTTATGGAAGTTTCTGACTCTGTCATTACAACTGGAAGGTTGAAAAGCACTTAAGTTTGACTATTTACCAAATTGCGCTTATTTCCATACCTGTCCTTTAAATTTAGCCATGCCTTCTTAAAACCATGATGAGTGAGAGGCGATTTTCGAACTATCCGGTTTAAATGAAATAGCTTTTGAGTCAATCGGTGATTGAGTTCACACATTTTAGAAACACACCGGGCATAAGTTTGGTAGCAGTGACGATATTTTGCTATTATTTTATTCACATCATCGCCTTTACTAGCGTTAGTGCTAGCGGCAACCTTTGTTAAATCTAAGTTGACCACGAGGAATTTGAGCGAGATTTGTTTTTCAGTGTGTCGTTACTTATACTGTTAGGTGCTCCGCGATTTTGGCAATAGACGAGACAGTTGAGCAAAGAGTTTATCTAAGTTTTCCGTTACAAACGAAATTTTTTGTGTCGAATGCTAATAACTTAACTTCATTAAACCCATAATATCAAAAAAATGCGGTAAAGTCGCTCAAAAATCAAAGTGGTGCTGACAGTGCACTCTGAATGCCTTCCGGATGAAATTGCGATAAATAATTCATATTATTTAGGCGTCATAAAGTGCTTGCGTGAGAACGTTCGCCGAAACTGTCAGATTAATAGAAGAACAATTATTGGACTTTCCACCTTCAAATTTTGGAAGAGTTTTTACCAAAAATTCAACGAATGTCACCAAGCACCGTATTAGCCTGATATGATCCCGTGTGGCTTTAATGTTACCAAATCAAAAATTACCAATTTGAGGAAGGCACTTAGAGTCGGTTGTAGCCATAACAGAAAATTCCTCAAAATTTACGAAAAATCTATGGCCACAAGGAATAATAGCTAAACTCGATATTTGATGACAAGGCGAAACAACATAAGTTATGTGCATATTCAAATAAATGAAAAAAGTGGCAAAAACGGGTTGATTTTCTAACCTCAAATTTATGTGTTTTTGATGTTTCTGAAAAGCTGAGCAATGCTTTACATTTTTACTACCCCGTCAGCACCACTCCTTAATCCCCTTATGGAACATTTTAGTCAAATTTTCTGAAATAATTAATATACGGGACAAACGACTGAGAGTTTCTTTATATACGGTCTTCGGCGAAAATATTCCTCATAAAAAATTAAGGGTGTCCTCAAACAACAAAACTTCCTAAGTCTTATCTGTGTGGCAGTAAAATAAAAAAATAAGTCGATCCTTTATAACGCCCGTTTCCTGAAAGAAAGTCGTAAATAAAAAAAAAATTCTCGAGGTAACTATGCAGAAATAATCACCATTTCGTTTTATGTCAAAAAATCGTAAAGGTACCTAAGGAACAGAGTTCGGAAATATTCATTTTTGTGCACTCAAAATGTCGCATTCATGAGTTTATTCATATATGAATTGTCTTTAAATTTTTTTCATTCGCTCATGTACATGAATGCACTATTGAAAATAGTTCTTTGTTGAAGTGTACACAAATATGAGTATCTGTTTCTTTTCACAAACGAGTAGCATTCATAAAAGAATTAATGCAAGTCAACAATTTTTCCATCGTTCATAAAAGAAAAAATGAATTCGAACGATGTGAGAAGGCATGGTAAGCGTTCGTCCATGTACCAATTTTCTATTGCTCATAAATGGTCGCGTAAAGAAAATGATATCTATCACGAAGAAATGAATGTTGTATTCGATGGAAAAAGGCCGAAAATGGATTTTGGAAGCGACAGAGTAGGTCGCGGACCATCCTAAAAGGGTGTTTTGACCCATTTTTCGAAAAAAATTTTATTGCACGAATCGATGGGAAAAAGGCCGAAAATGGATTTTGGAAGTGACAGGGGTGGTCCCCGACCCTCCAAAGGGGAGTTTCGGACCCATTTTTCGAAAAAAACTTTTATAGCACGAATCGATGGAAAAAGACCGAAAATAGATTTTGGAAGTGACAGGGGTGGTCCTCGACCCTCTTAAAGGGGTGTTTTTGACCCGTTTTTCGAAAAAAAATTTATTGCACGAATCGATGGGAAAAGGCCGAAAATGGATTTTGGATGTGACAGGGGTGGTCCCTGACCCTCCTAAAGGGATGTTTTGGACCCATTTTTCGAAAAAAATTTTATTGCACGAATCGATGGGAAAAAGGCCGAAAATGGATTTTGGAAGTGACAGGGGTGGTCCCCGACCCTCCTAAAGGGGAGTTTCGGACCCATTTTTCGAAAAAAACTTTTATAGCACGAATCGATGGGAAAAGACCGAAAATAGATTTTGGAAGTGACAGGGGTGGTCCCCACCCTCCTAAAGGGGTGTTTTTGACTTATTTTTCGATAAAAATTTTATTGCACGAATCGATGGGAAAAGATCGAAAATGGATTTTGGAAGTGACAGGGGTGGTCCCCGACCCTCCTAAAGGGGTGTTTTGACCTATTTTTCGAAAAAAAATTTATTGCACGAATCGATGGGAAAAGACCGACAATGGATTTTGGAAGTGACAGTGGTGGTGGTCCTCGACTTTTTTTTCTTTGCTGGTAGGTAAAGTAGACTAAAAATGCACTTCAAAGAATTAAAAATCACTGAAAATATGTATTTTTTATGAGTTGTTTTTCTTCTTTTTTTCAATGGTTTCAAAATCTCCTACCCAAGGGGGCCCCGCGAGCTACCGCGAAAAATATTAATGTTAAATAATTAAATTTGCCAACTCAAGTTACCGAATTGACCCAACTTGTGCAAATTTTTTAAGTGAAACTTAATCATCTCAGACATTATAAGTAGCTGATAATACCGCTGAAGTCAGTCTCACTGACAATGTCACAACAAGAACAGATGAAGCTCTTCTTCAAGGTGACAATAATTCTGTGACGAACTGCGATAGTGATAAAATCGGTGATTCAATGTCACTATTTCAAGCAGATCAACCGTTTCCGTCAGATCGAGGACATTATTTGAATGTGAATGTACTTAGTGATGAATTAAAGTATGAAATTATAAATTATGGCCCTTGCAAACCAAAAATATCTTTTCCTAAAGACTCTCATAACAGAAGTTTTTCTGCGGACTATTATTTTATAAAATCTAATGATTCGAGTCTTACTTTACCAAGATTATGGCTATGCTACTCAAAATTACTCAATAAAGTTTATTGTGAACACTGCTGGCTTTTTGCAGACCGAACAGATGCTCATTTTCATTCAGATAGGATTGAAGGAATAAACGATTGGCAAGGTCTATCAAAAAAAAATTAAAGTTCTCGGTACCGCTCAGTATCATGTTGATACTCGTCATTGATCCATTTGATAAATTCAGAATTGAAGCAAAAGTGTAATTTTTGGAAAAAAGTACTGAAGCGAATAGCCGATGTAATATTGATGCTAGCAAGCTGTAATTTAGCTTTACGTAGCCATCGTGAGCAAAAAGTTGATGATCTTGATTTTCACAATAGAAGCAATTTTTTAAGTGTGATTGAACTCTTAGCTAAAGACGACGGCGTATTGTTTAGCTTATTAAATTCAGAAAATAAAAAAAAAAATTATTTGAGTCCTCAAATTCAAAATGAACTTATTAGTTTATTATCAGTTCAGGTTCGAAAGACTATTATAGAAGATATTCAAAAGGGTAAGTTTTATTCTATAATACTAGACACTACTCAAGATATTTCTAAAAAAGAACAACTAAGTGTTGTGATTCGATTTGTGAGTATTGAGTACGACGATGACTACAAGCTTCGTGATTTAAAAATCCAAGAAAGTTTTTTAGGATTTTTTCAAATTGTAGATCCAAGTGCTCAAGGATTGGAAGTGGAAATTTTGAAAATATTACAAGAAAATGATATACTCATCAAAAATTGTCGTGGCCAAGGATATGATGGAGCTAGCATCTATTCTGGATTACAAAAAAGAATTTGTAATATTAAGCCGAGAGCGTCCTACGTTTATTGCTTAGCTCACAACCTTAATTTAGTTTTAGAAGATTCTGTTTAGTTTTGGTACAGAAATTTTACGAAACTCTTCAACGAACTTATGCATTTTTTAGTGCAAGTATTAAGCGCTGAGATGTGCTCGTTGAAACAATGAATTGAAGTATCCAGTAGTGAAAAAATTGTGTGCTACAAGGTGGTCATCTAGACATGACGCTATATCCGTATGTCGACTAGGGTTTAGACCAATAATGAAATCATTATTAAAAATAAATTTACTATCCAAAGACAGTGACACCAAAAATGAAGCAATATCTTTATATAAACATATGAACAAATTTGAATTTGTTACTTTTCTAGTCATGGAATACAAGGTTTTAGAAATGACTAATTTAGTCTCAAAAGAATTGCAGAAGAAAAGTATGGATTTATTTTATGCTTCAGCGCTATTAAAAGTGTCCTTAGATAATATAATAGAATTAAGAAACAATTTTGAAAAGGTCGTCGAAGAAGCTCAAGTTTTAGCTTCCAGTTGGGAAATCGAGGCAGTATTCGAGCAGAAAAGAGTGAGAAAAGTAAAATCTTTTTTCGATGAGTTGTCAAAGCACGAAGTGATTAGCGATCCACGACACGCATTTGAAGTTAATGTGTTCAATGCTCATCTGGATATAATCATTGGACAATTGCGCTCAAGGTTCGAAGGTACCCGAAAAATATCCAAAAACTTTCGCTGCATTTTCCCTAAAAATTTACTTGCCATGAATGACGATGACCTACGGACAGTAGCAGAAGAATTATTTAGTTTATACTCCTAAGAAATTTCATCAGATTTTACACACCAGCTTTTATCCCTCCGAAATTTAATTAAAAAAAATATTTCACGCGACACATCAATTAAAGAAAAACAATATTTAATAGAAAACCATTCCTCTTTTTTAAGTAATGTCGCAGACGTAATGATCATAATAAAATTGTATTTAACATTACCAGTAACAGTTGCTTCAGCAGAACGGTCTTTTTCAAAGTTAAAAATTATTTACTTCCTAGTATGTCACAAGTCCGATAATCTGCTTTAGCACTGTTATCGATTGAATGTGAACGGGCGAAAAAAAACAATATTGATGAATTTGCAGAAAAAAATGTTAGACGTTCCAAAAGATTTGAATAGGACATCAAACAATACTATTATTTTTTTACTAATAAAAACTTATTTTTACAATTAAAGAAATTTTCCTTTTTTTTTAATTCAAATTTGAATTTCTATCATTTTCATCGACTTGTTGGAGGCCTCATAAATGATTTTGCAGGGGGTCCTATTGTCTCTCAAACTGCACCAGTTGGATCAACTAGCTTTCTTACGCTTGCAGATTCAACGATCAAATCAATTGTTCTAGCTGGGTTGATTCGGTTACTTAGTATTGAGTTTCAAAGATCAAAAGAATGTCACGAGTTGGGTCGTTTCGGATACTAGGGTTTGCAGATTCAACGATCAATATATAGTTTGAGCTGGGTCGATTCGGTTACTTAGGTTTACTCATTCGAAGATAAAAAATTGTTTCAAGGGGGCCTCACTAAGATTTCCGCGGGTGGGCCCCTCAACTATCAGCTACACCACTGTATATAGGTACATGCATGTACGAACGATTTTGAATCATCTCGCATCATACAATATGAACAAAGGCTATCATCGCCGCGTTCATTTAACACGTTGAGGACGAAGCTGATTTTGCTTGTGTTTCCCCAGGGACCACGGATTTTTTTTTAAAGATATGTGTTCCTTAGGTAAAACAAAGTTGTTTTACCCGGTCCTGCATCTCTGACGTCATTCTAAATCCCTTTTTTGAAGAATATTCGTGTCGCACGTTTTCAACGCGGCATGGCATGCTTAATTCTGTCGAATTTTGTTTTTTGTATTCGCCGATATATTTTTACAGATATTATTTGAATTTTATTGTTAACTTGCTCCGTTTGAGCTATAAAAATAAATCATTCAGTTCGTAATTTTGCGTTGTACGGGTATAATATTAATAGCGGTAGTGTTTTATGTGTTAAAAATGAGTAAAAAAATATTTTTCCAAAAATTAAACAGAAACATCGGATATTTTTCGATAAAGTACTAGCGTCGCACGTTTTCGTGTCACTTCCAAATTCCATTTTCGGCCTTTTCTCATGGATTCGTGCAATAAAATTTTTTTCGAAAAATGGGTCCAAAACACCCCTTTAGGAGGGTCGGGGACCACCCTTGTCACTTCCAAAATCCATTTTCGGCCTTTTCCCATCGATTCGTGCAATAAAATTTTTTTCGAAAAATGGGTCCAAAACACCCCTTTAGGAGGGTCGGGGACCACCCCTATCACTTCCAAAATCCATTTTCGGCCTTTACCCATCGATTAGTGCAATAAAATTTTTTTCCAAAAATGGGTCAAAACACTCCTTTAGGAGGGTCGGGGACCACCCCTGTCACTTCCAAAATTTATTTTCGGCCTTTTCCCATCGATTCGTGCAATAAAATTTTTTTCGAAAAATGGGTCTAAAACACCCCTTTAGCACATTGAGGACGAAGCCGATTTTGCTAATGCTTCCTGGGGGACTACGTTTTTTGCGACTTAAAACACTTTGAATAGTCCAAATTTACGCTTAAAATTTTCATCCAAAAAATAAGGCTTCTAGGACATGTAATATACCAAAATGTAGGCAAAGCTTTTTACTTCATTCTCTGATATAAAAAAAACATATGCGTAGCACATAAAGTTGTGATAAAAAAAAACAAAAAGTACTAAAGTCGTCTTTTTTTAGTGTCGCACGTTTTCGTGCGACATGGTCCCCCAGGCAAAGTAGGTGTCGCACGTTTTCTTGCAACATTGTCCTCAACATGTTAGGAGGGTCGGGGACCACCCCTGTCACTTCCAAATTCCATTTTCGGCCTTTTCCCATCGATTCGTGGGAAAATCATCCCTCATCATCTCGCAGTATTTACGCTCATTTATGAACGAGGGCTAACATCGTAGTATTCATGTAAGAACTATAGAAAAAATGTTGCTTCCACTCGTTCATGAATGTAGAGTAGTGAAAAGAAACGGATGCATACATTCGTTTACGGAAGATGACAAAAAAAATTTCGAACCCTTCACGAGCGCGTTCGAATGCAAATATTCGCATCTCATCACTCATGAATATGAAGGATACAGGAAAAATTAAAAAGTACACGTTCGAATTCGCGAGCGTTCATCAATGAATATTTCCGAACCCTGCTAAGGAACTTGCCTTGTGACAAGAGTTTATATAGACACATTTTTATTTATTTTCATATAAAAAGTAGTTTACTGAAAACTTTAAATGTGTTTTTCTCCAACGTTAGATTTTTTGAGTTTTGACGGCCTTCCAGTAAACGAGTTAAATGTTTTTTTTATAATTTTAAGGCGTGTTGCCCAAAATCGGATGGCAGATTTGAGCTCAGCGATCTGATTACCCAAATTTAAAAAATCATTTTTGTACACAGTGCAGTTAGAGTGTTGTTAGTTCCTTCAAATTCAACGTCAATTTCTTGGAACTTTTTGAACGTCTAATGTGTAATTAAACAATTAAAGCTTAATTTTACTTTTTATGCGAACATAGATCGCACAGGTAACGTAACAGTCTTCTCGTGTTACGTAACAGTCCGAACATTTTCGCTTCTACAGAACTCAAAACAGTTTTTTTCAGTGTAATTAAAATTTAATTTATTACTTTCATTCTCAAGCTTAGAAATTATAAACTTCACGTTTAAACTAGTCCACAAAAAGAGCAGACTTTTTCAACATTGTAAGGCAAATTTAAAATCTACTTCCATAACAGTCCGTTCATAACTCCTAAATAACAAGGCACACAACAATTTTTATATAAATAAAAAATAGTACTACAGGAGCATACCTACTTTTAGTTGCATTGTATAAAAAATATTTAAAGTATTTATTCCATGTTTTTTCGGAACAATTTATGTCGAAATGGTCGTACGTAACAGTCTGCGTTTTGGTCCATATGATCTTTTTAAAGAAATCTTGCGATTACTCGAAATTCTATTCAGCTTATTATTAAAAAACTTATTCATATTTTTTCGATAGACTTAAACCTAAGGGTGACCTGCTTGCAAAAGTAGTACATCTGAAAAAATTAAAAAAAGTTATAATTTTCGTAATTTCAACAAAAAAAAAATTTGGTGAACAAAAAAAAAAGGTCCTTACTTCTGGTACTCTACAGAACAAATTTTGGCACAGGTTTACATGTAAATACTATTTTTTGTAAGAAAAAAAAATAAAATAAAATAAAAATAAAATTATCACCTTTAGTTGAAAAGTAGTCATAAGTAGTACATTTCACGGAAAAGTACCACATTTCGAAAATGTAGAAATGTATTTCTACAGCGCAAAAGTAGTCAATATACTACTAGAGCAGGGATGGCCAACTGAGGTGACGTTTACAACAAAAATTCCGCGCTAGTATGTGTAGAAATGTGTGTAGGCATTCCAACGAAAAAAAAAACATGTGCATAAATGTGTATAGAATTTTAAACGTACCCAGTAGAAATTCGTGCATCACTGATTTAAAAAAATAAATAAACTGGGAAATCATCGCATGGCTACACAAAAAATTTTTAAACTCAAAATTCATCAATAAAAACAGAAAGTACTTTTCCGAGAATGAAAACTGTTTTTCCATGAATATGAGTTTTTTTTACAACAATGATACACAATAGCAGTTTTTTTAGTCTCTCATTTTTTTTTACAAGCCAATAATACATGCGTAAAAAATTGCTTTTCGCAAAAATAATGTCTTCGACCTGAAATTTTCATAACTGGCATAGCGCAATTCATTTGCGCGTTTTGGGACATTTGGTTCCGACTGGGTCTCTTGCATATTTATTTTACAAACGAATCCGCGCATAGATATCAGCAACCGCATGCCGCGGCAGGGCGAATGATGACACTTTTCATAGCTCGCGACCGCGGGAGGGCAAATTGCCAACCCTATACTAGAGTATATAATCTGGGAACTCTACCTAAGGGCGAAATTTGATTTACTTACTTATTTTTTTGTTTTTATATTTTACTAACGTACAATTTTTTTTACATTTAGGTGCAAGCTGTCGATTATGATGAATATCCAAACAACGTCATTAAATATTCAATTTACAATCAAACTTATCACTCGTTGTTCAATGATTACTTCAGCATAAATGAGTTGAACGGAGAAATATTCGTTGTTAAATCTCTAGCGAATATCCCATTTCAATCACTTCAGTTTTTTGTACGCGCAAGCGGTAATGGTCTTCCCCAATTTTATGCTGATGTTCCTGTTTCTATACGTCTTGTGAGTTCAGACACAGAAGTTCCAGTTTTTGAGAAATTGAGTTTAAATCTATATGTGTCAGAATCAGCATCTCCAGGCACTGTATTGACGAAATTACGGTATTCCGGAAATTTCACAATGAAGTTTTCAATACCAATGAGGTCTTCTTATTTCTCGATAAGCGACAATGCAGAACTATTGTTAATGCAGACATTGGACAGGGAACAAACCGATATGCATACGATTTTTGTATCCGCGGAAACAATGACAAAGCCGGAACTTTGTGTATTTACCGAGATTAATGTGCACGTGCAGGATGAAAATGACAATAATCCCATTTTCGATTCGAACGCTTACAGTATAACTGTTGCTGAAAATGTGGACAAAATGACATTTATTTTAAAAGTTTTTGCCAAGGATATTGATGCTGGATCAAACGGAGATGTTCGATACTATTTCGCTGATGATGCCATTGGTGTATCCAATGTTTTTGATATAGATATTCATTCAGGCTGGATAACTTCTCTGACAACATTAGACCGCGAAGTTCAATCTGAATATTATTTTCATGTAATTGCAGCTGACAATGGTCTTCCAAAACATATTGCTAAAGTTCCCGTAGGAATTAAGCTAAAAGACTATAATGATAATGCACCCAGTTTTAAAAGACCCGTTTACGAAATATCTGTGGATGAAAATGCTTTACCTGGCACAATACTCCTACATACTTCAGTTCTAGACCTGGATGAGGTAAAAAATAACATACAATATTTTATAATTGCTGGGGACAGTAAAACACAATTTCAAATTGGACAAAACGGTGAACTTTTTGTGTCAAATGATTTGGACCGGGAAGTGAAAGCTTTTTATAACTTAAGTATTATTGCGACTGATGGTAAATTTATTGCAAAAGCATCGGTGCATGTGACAGTCAATGATGTCAATGATAACGCTCCATATTGTGTGACACCGCGGTACACAGTGACTATAAATGAATCCATTCCTGTTGGTACACAAGTAACGCGTGTAATTGCAACCGATTCTGATGAAAATGGCACTGTCCGGTTAAGATATTACTTAACGGGAGTTGGCTCTGAGGATTTTTTAATAGAAAAGTCAACCGGAATTTTAAAAACTGCCAAAATAGTTGATAGGGAAAGTCGACCCATTTATAACATTTTTACTCATGTGCAAGACGGACAACAATTGTCCTGGGAGTGCGTGTCGGCAATTGATATAACTGTCAATGATTTAAACGATAACGAACCAGAGTTTTCTATGGCTCAGTATATAGTTGGTGTTGCCGAGGATGCTCAAGTCGGTACACTAGTTACCAAAGTTCACGCAACGGATAAAGACATTGGGATGAACCGAAAAGTGAAGTATTCATTCACTGACAAACAAGATAACTTCAATATATCTACTGATAACGGCATAGTAACTTTAGCAAGAGAGCTGGACAGGGAAAGCATATCTATGTTTAATCTTTCAGTTAAAGCAGAAGATTATGGTGTACCAAGCTATTACACAGTTACAACTTTGATTATAAACGTTTTAGATATAAACGATAACCCACCGGAATTCATTTTGAAGCAATATACAGCAAGTATTGCAGAAAATTCAATTCTTGGTACTGAATTTGCTAAAGTCTTGGCCACCTCAAAAGATACAGGTATAAATGCTGAAGTATCATACTTTATTATAGGAGGAAATGAGCAAAAAAAATTCAATATCGATAGAAATACAGGATCTGTATTTGTGAGTGGTAATCTCGATTATGAAAAAACAAAGGCGTACTTTTTGACCATTCAAGCGGTAGATGGAGGTACACCGCCATTAAGTAATGTAGCGACTCTTAACATATCAATTTTAGATATAAATGATAACCAGCCAAAGTTTTCGCAAAACTCATATCGGGTTAAAGTAAAAGAAAACATTGAAATTAATCAAACAATTATTCAGATAAGCGCCATCGATGACGATTCAGGACAAAATTCTGTTGTAAAATATAACTTTGAAAAAGGAGATCGGCTAAACCAATTTAGAATAAATGAGGTTTCTGGTCAGATTTCTGTTTCTTCTGCTCTTGACCGTGAATTAATATCGAGCTATTTACTTGAAGTTCGAGCTTGTGACTGTGGAAATCCAGAACTGTGCAGCTATGTTCATGTGCACATAGAAATTTTTGATGCAAACGACAATCCTCCACTTTTCGTTAAAAATAACTTCAGCACCGTTATACAGGAGAATAAAAATCTGGGGCACATTCTTCTTAAATTCGACATTAGTGACATGGACGACTTTCCAAATGCATCACCGTATACTTTCGATTTTCGCAGCGGCAACGAAGGCGGTTTCTTTCGTCTCGAACAAGATGGTACTTTGCGGACAGCTGCACGATTCAATCACAAAGTAAGTGATTTTTACCGTCTTCAAATAAGAGTATTTGATAATGGTACACCGCCATTATTCTCAGATGCATGGGTTAATATAAGAGTTATCGAGGAGAGTCAGTATCCTCCAATTATCACTCCACTGGAAATTACAGTGAATTCATATGAAGATGAGTTTGCTGGTGGATTATTAGGACGCGTTTTTGCATCAGATCAAGATGAGTATGATACTTTATACTATGATCTAGGATCGGTACCAGGTGAAAACTATTTACCCGATAGTCTTTTTAACATATCACATGAAAATGGGACATTGTTTGCCATTAGTAATCTTGATGTAGGCATCTATAAAGTTAATGTTACAGTAAGCGATGGAAAATTTTTATCAAGTTCTGTTGTTAAAATTAACGTCGAACTGATAACCGCTGAAATGCTACATCATGCATTGGTTATACGATTTAGTAAAATATCTCCAGAGGAGTTTATCTTGAGTCATCGCAAGGGCTTCGTTCGATCATTACGAAATGCAATGCGTTGCAGACAGAAGGATATAATTATTATTGCAGTACAGGTCTCCAGCAACAACATTGACGTCGTAGAACATCACGCCATACGAAATCAGCGATCTATACAAACTCCTACTATGAAGCGGCATGATCAAGCATTAAGTAACTTAGACGTTCTGTTTACAATCAAAAAACAGCAGGTCAATCCCGTATTAGAGGGCTATTTTACAACTCATGAAATACGAGCGGTGGTGGTTGATACTTTAGAAGAGTTAGAAGAAGCCACAAGTCTTGCTGTAGAAGAAGTTGTTATGTACACATGCTCCATAACAAATTGCGTATACGGAAAGTGTAAAAATAAAATAGTTCTCAATAAATCGTCCTTTAAAACTGTTTATACGGATGTTATAAGCTATGCATTTCCAACTTACAGGCACGTAAACGAATGCCAATGTAATCCAGGCTATGATGGCAGAATATGTGATGAGCCAGTCAATGCTTGCTACTCAAATCCGTGCCCCGTACATAAACATTGCTGGCCATCGGAGTCTTCAAAGGGATACCAATGTAATTGTCCGCATGGGTATGATGGACAGTTTTGTGAGCGAGAGTTCCAAAAATGCCAAAATTCGAGTTGCACTCCTCTATTTTCTTCGGTTTCGTTTAGTGGCAAAAGCTATGCGCACTACAAAATTAATAAATCTGTTGCTAAAAGCGTTATAGAAAATCAAATGACCTTCTTTCTCCGTGTCCGAACGCTGCAACAAACTGCTACAATTATGTACGCATGCGGAAAGATCGATTACAACTTATTGGAAATTTCAAATGGAGCTGTTCAATATAAATTTGATCTGGGCTCTGGTGAAGGCTTTGTTAGTGTTTCTAGCGTATATGTGTCAGATGGCGAATGGCATAGCGTTAGCTTAGAACGAATTCTTAACAGCGCAAAATTAGTCGTGGATAACAAACACGTTTCTCAGGGTAGTGCACCTGGTGTGAATGGCATTCTAAACTTACAGTCAAATGATATTTTTATTGGAGCGGAAGTAAGACCACATCCGTCAGTTTTGGGATTCGAAGATATACAAAGGGGATTTATTGGTTGCCTGGGGGATATAAAAATTTCGCTAGAGCCGTTGCCACTATACATATCGGGAGGAAGTACAATTGCGGCTTTGAAACGCTTCACAAATGTAGAGTTTACTTGCAATCCATCGACTGTGGTCGTTCAACTCGGAATATGTGGTGCTCAGCCATGTGTAAATGGTGGTGCTTGCATAGACTTGGGCAGTGGCAATTTTAAATGCCAATGCCATGCGCGATTTAGTGGACATCTTTGCCAATTTGATCTGGACCCCTGCGCCTCTTCTCCGTGTCTTTTCGGTGGTCGATGTGAATCAGATACATTTGGAAACTATACTTGCAACTGCCCGATACGTTTGTCAGGGAAACGATGTGAGTTTGGTAAATTTTGTATTCCGAATCCATGCAAAAATGCTGGAATTTGCGAGGAAGGCGACGGAATTCCGCACTGCTTGTGTCGAGGTTATACAGGACCTACTTGCGATATCGATGTCAATGAATGTGATAACCAGCCATGTGGTAATGGCGCCACTTGCATTAATGAAGCTGGTAGCTTTCGTTGCATTTGTCCATCCTATTTGACAGGTGCAAGCTGTGGTGATCCACTTTATTCAAACTCGATATCAACCAAGCTAAAAAATCTTTCACTGGAACATATCACCGGGATCATTTCTGGAGTGACGGTTGTATTCATAGTGATCATTATAGCTCTCTGCATTATACTTTGCAGAAAGAAAAATTCGCAAATTCGAAAAAGTACGAACAAAGAAAGATACAAAGAAGCAAATTTAAATTCACTGTTGGCCAAGGACGAATTCAAGCAGAATTCCAAATTGAGTAATTTAGAAGTTTATCAACGGCCTTTAAGCTATACACCAACAACAAACGACAATACCTTTCCTCAAAATGCCATGTTTGTTAACAACCTAGATATACTTCGAAGTTACGGGTCGGCGGGGGATGAATTAGAAAATATTCCATTTGAATATCAGAAGATCAATCACACAAACCAACAGATAAACATCAATGCATCTACACATACCGAAAATGATCCCGTTCAAAAGCAAACCTGGTCCGATCAAATGCAGCTAAGGACATTTAGTGAAAATAAGCTTAATAATGGTGAGTATTCTCATAAATATTTTTTAATAAAGTTCAAATTTTGTACAGTTTGTAAAAGGATAGCTTAAGAATGCATAATACTCATTTCACTAAGATGAATACAGGAGGTGGAAGGGCTGGACATGTGATTTCATGTGACTTTGACTTAGAAGAAGGGGAGAAATTGAGGCACTACGTAGAAAATTCATATTTGAGATTGTGCCATCGTATAGTACTGTGTGCAGTGGAATTGGACGAACATCGACTGATGTCAACAGAGAGTAATTTGGGGTCGCTGTGTTCGAATCTGCTGTCAGATTTTTGCTCAAACCTCAGCGTTTCGAGGTAACGGTGAAATAACGTGATTTGAAACGTTTACATACGCTCTTGTATGACCTTTTTTATTTAAAGTCTGAGTGGTTTGGTGACTGAGGCACCATAAAAAAAAACAAAAATCTCCATAGGGGGCTTAAGGAGTGGTCCTAGAGTAGTAGTGCAAATGAAAAAAAATCTCTCAGACTTGAAATAAAAAAAAGTCCAAAAATTCAAATCAAATAAATTTACCGTTATCTCGAAACGCAGACTCGGCCGCAGCGACCCAAAATTGCCCTAAGTTAATATCAGTCAATGTTTTTCCAGCATATGTGTAGGTCTCATCTTGGCACTTAGTGTAGGGTAAATGGGGGAGGCTTCGAAATTGCCAAATTTTCTCATATCGTCTCACACAGAGGCGTGAAAAGATTCAATGCCGCCCCCCTATGTAGGTACCCAAAAAAATGTTTTTTTATTATACAAAAAAAATTTTTGTTGAGCACAAAAAAAAAGGTCTCCCCTTTTGACATTCTAAAAGTCTACCAAAATAAAATATCTTATTTCAATTAAATTCGCAAAAATCTACACCGTGATTTAGTATATTTGCAACGTGTTGATTTAGGTAATAGTTGCTTATTATTTTTGTTGTTGTTGAAACTCGGTTAATATTATATTAAACTTTTCGATTCTTTTGTGAAGATACACATGCTTACTGTTAATACAGCATTTAAAATTTGTAAAAATGTGAAATTTTAGAAATTTTGAAATAAGTGGAAGAAGAAGGATTCATCAAATGCAAATGGGAGGCTCCTACAATTCGTTTGTGATGAACGTTAATATGGTGAAATCGTCGTCAAGATGTCTAACGTTTATAAAAGGAAATGAAATATCCTGAGATCAAATCCATTTCAAACCATCCAGTCGGAGTGACTTCAAATTGCTGAACTTGTTGTTTTTCAAAGTAATTAAGGGAGGATTGAAAATAATATTTTACGTGTGACCGGCCGCTTTCATGATAAAATGCAAAATATTGTAAATTCTAATTTTAACCTTTAACCTTAAATATTTTTAAAAGGGTTGAACTAACGTGATAAGCGGCGTTAATTTATTTTTTGAAAATTTTCTTTTCTTTATCTTTTTGGACAAATTTAATTTCTGTCCGGTTAATAGGAAGCCAGATAATAGCGACAAACTGTTTTTTGTTACCTTTGACCTTGAATATCAGTATGTCACAAAAAATTTGACCTTTCCGCATCGTTAGGTGAAAACTATTTTTTTTTTTGAAATGGGTCCAAAATAGTCACTTCCGGGGTCTGGGTCCATTTCAAATTATGTTAAAAACCCATTTTCGACCTTTCGATTGATGCAAGCAAATTTTTTCGAAAATGGATCCAAAAAGGTCTCTTCCGGGGCCGTCTCAAATTATGTTAAAAATTATATTTCCACCTATCTTCATTGATTGGTGCAAACATTTTTTTTCGTAAATGTGTCCAAAACGGTCACTCCCGAGGTACGCAGCCGTCCCGATTTATTTTAAGAATGCATTTTCTACCTTTCCTCATCGATTGGTGCAAACAAAAAATTGTTTCAAAAATGGATCAGAAACGGTTTCTTCCGGAGTTTGGGGCTGTTCCAAACTATGTCAAAAATCCACTTTGGACCTTTCCTCATCGATTCAAATCCATTTTCAACCTTTCCTCATCGCAATAGTGCCACCAACATTGATTTTCAGTTACTGTTTTTATTTCGTCGCTCGCCTTCGCTCCAAAAGTTCAAAATGTTTTGGTTGCAGATTTTTTTAGCAAGCGACGGCGCTTCGTAGCTTGCCGACGCTCGTTTCGCGCTACGCAAAATCGCCTCACAGTAAACACTTCCATATGCACGCATGTATTTGAACGGCGGGAGCGACAAGCTGTCGTGTAGCGCTACGCCTGACAGTAAATGCACCCTTAAAAATTCTGACAGAGAATCAGAAGTTCTATTAGAATCAAAAGATAAAAATTAATTATTTTGATTTGGATGAAAATGCGACTATTTTGAACCAATTTTCAGCGGTTTTTCAAGCTCTGACACTAAAACTTTAAATGGGCATAGCTTCGTGAAAAATTATTTTCAATCAAATCGGGGTATGATTAATTCCCTTAATTACTTTGAAAAACAACATATTTAATCGGCAATCAATTCCGCAATTGCAAGTCATGCATGGATTGAAATGGATTTGGTCCTGAACAAAATGTCAATGAAGATAATATGCAGAAAGCCAAAAAAAGTCAGAAAACACCAGTACATATTGCTCGAACATTAGCATTTTCCAAGGGAATAGTTGCCGTTTATTTTTAAAAATATCATGGAATATACTTTACTATAGTACATTTTCAATCAAATATATCATTAGAACATAAAAATATTCCTTTGTCTAAACCTCCCTGAGGACTGACGAAGCCTCCCATTTTTTTAAATATGCTTTCTTTACACAATTTCAAAAATACGGGCAAAGCTCGCAAATTAGAACTCGCGGAAATTCGAATTGCTTGGAAATTAGGTCCCTATTTTATTTCGTGTACACACCTTGGAAATTTGAAAAAAAAATCTGATTCTCGAGCTCAAAATTTTAAGCTCTGAAATTAGAACAGAATTCTAATTTCTGAGCGAATTTTTGTATTTCTCCCTCCGATTGGATTAATTATGTTCCAATTGATGCGAAATAGATTTACCGTTTTAACGGTCATAAACAATTTATAACAAGACTTTTTCGTTTTCTGTTTTGTGAAATATCTAATTTTTTGGAAGCTGTTCGAAAAGTAGTGTGCAAAAAGCAGTTTCTCACCTTTGTATGAACATTTTCCAACGAATTACTGTCGTGGAGCAAAATGGAAAAATGTCTCAATTTCGGATATCGTCATAATTCAAAACATGGGTGATTAGGCGATTAGGCTGTTCTCAAAATCACGTCAATCGCAGACAAAAATACCCGTTTTTTTTTCAGCACTTGTAAAATAAGTGTTGTTGTTCATTTTTTTTAAATAAATTTGTGTATTAACACTAAGTAACTACGAAAAATATATAACTAAATAAGATTCTTTTCTCTTTATAAAAACTTTTGGTGTAAATACTTAAATTTTCTTTGTAAAAAAAACGCTTGGAAATTAGGCAACATTTGGAAACTAGAATTGGTCAAAACTTTTTTTTTCTAATTTTCAAGCTTTGCCTGTAACAAGAATAATGAATTTTTGCTCAACATACTACATATGTGTGTATGTGTATTCGAAACAACCTGCCCAATTGCATTTGGAAAAAAAAAAATTGGTTTTTGCCCTCTTCTTCCCTAGTTATTTTCATGCTAAACGAATTCTAAATATAAAAAAAAGTTAAAACAAACTAGGGAGTTGTGCTTCTACACACACTATAATTTGAATTTTCTTTTCTTCCAACTTACATGCGATTTTTATTCCTTCTCTTGATACTGTAGTTCATCAGGATAGAATCAACTGAAACAATATTGCCGTACAGATGAAAAAAAGCACTATCTGCAATAGAATGAAAATAGAGTAAATAAGAAAAAAATTTAAAAAGTTATTTTCTCTTAAAAAATCGGTATTCGAACATTTTTGAATTCTTTTTTATGTTTTTAGGGACTTTTGGGGGTGCTCTTTCCAAAGGTGTAAGAAAATTTGGAAAATTATTTCATTTTCGTGGTGAAAATGCAGATAGGCAGTTTTCCTATACCGATTTATCGAAAATTACAGATGAAAAAACGCACTATGGCATATTTTATATTTATAATGAATAAATATTTCTTTCTGAAAAAGATGAAAAAACGTAGATAGGCATAATATTCAGGTATTTTTCCGTTTTTTTCTATTGATAACACGGTCCGACAAAATCAAACTTTTTGTTGCACCCAACTATTTGACGCAACTGAACAAAACTTGGTATATATATAAAAGGTAGAACCAAAAGTAAGATTCAATGAAAAAATGGGCGTTGCCCCGTCTCCTATATGACAAAAAAATCCAATTTTTTATATCTCAGCAACTGGATGCAGTTGGATAAGATTTGGTACATATGTTGCATATAGTTTGTGTAAGATTCTAAGCTTTGTTAGGTTTGGAAAAAGTGTGCATTACCACGCCCTCCCATACAAAAGAAGAATTAAATTCATTATATCTCATAAACTATTTGACGCATATACATGAAACTTGGTACGTATATACAAAAGAGATGTAAAAGTAAGATTCAATAAAAAAAGTTCAGTGCCACGCCTCCAAAATGAGAAAAGATCAACATTTTTTATACCTCAGCGGGTTTCATTCATCTGCGTCAAATAGCTGCTGAGATATAAGATATCTGAGGTAAGACAAGTTTGGTTTAGCTGAAGAAAATGTCTTTTTTTTATTGTAGGCTCGTATACTTAAGAAAAAAACAGTCTTAAAGAGACTTACAGTGGCGAACAGTGAAATCCGGACAAACAAGAAAAAATGAATAAAATCCTGTAGGATCTAAATTTTTTATCCATTCAAAAAACTGATGCAAGGATCAGAGAAGCAAATAATTTTAATTGAAAATATTTTGCTGTGGTTGATAAACCACGCCATAAACATCTACTTTTAGCAAAAAAAATGAAATATGTCCTTTATTGACAAAAAAAAGTTTTGGTAAAATGTTGTAAAATTTTATTTTTAAGGAACTAATTCCAAAATATTTACAGCAGGTATTTTAAGAACTAATCCCTTCGCTTTTATGACTGCCCATAGCTCGCTGCGGCATGGAAGAGATCAAATTTTTCAAAAGATCTTGCGAAATATGTACCTTCGTACCAAACATTTTGAATTATTCTATCTGACTCGCGTAAATTCGTGGGCTTGTGGCTTGCTACCTGCATCATACTTATGTGCCAAAGATTCTCAATGGGGTTCAGATCGGGACTATTGCCTGGCCACGATAATGTTGAAATGCCAAGTTCATTCAAGTAATTCCTTACCTGTAAAAGAAGAATAAGAAAAACAGTATGAAAGTTGTAGGTTATTATAAAGTACAAAATATGGTTTTACAAAACACTAATGCTTACCAATTGCGCTCGATGAAAAGGCGCAGAATCATCTGGAAAAATCACGTTGTCCACACGCGAAAAATGCTCTTCAATAGAAGGATCCAAGTTATCTATCAGGATGTTTTTATAGTCGGCTGCTTTGACAGTTCCTTCAATCAAGGCCAGTTGTCCAACTTGATAACAAGAAAAGCATCCCCAGACCATTCTACTAATCGGTTGCCTAAATGTTCTTTGGGTGCACTCGTCGCTATAATGCTCTCCAGTCCTTCGGTGCACGGAGCCGGATAAAATGAACTTTGATTCATCTGAGAAGATCACATTCTGCCAATCGGATACAGTCCACATTTTGTGCTGGTTGGCCCGATTCAAGCGTTTCCGACGCATTTGATTGGTCATAAAAGGCTTTTTTAGGTAGATGATGAGCAGATAAACCAACATCATGGAGCCTTCGTCACACAGTCATTGGAGAAATTTTTGTTACTCCACATTCAACAAACTATTTTCTAATTTCCACAGCCATTTTGAAGCGATTTTTAAGACAAATCTTGTCGGCCTAGTTTTAGAATACTTTTTAAAAAAGTCGGCTACTGAGGACTTACTTGAAGCCTACTCTAGCAGATATTTTCCGTATCCGCTTCGTTCCTTTTTTTGTGATTTGGCATCCTTTCCAACACAACAACACAAGAATGATTAAAAACTAAAAGTATAACTTCTATTTATACTAAGATATTGTCCTACCTCTAAAACAAAGCCGTACCTACGCCATACCAGTAAAAAAAACCATACCTACAAAACAAAAAGGTTAACGGGATCGTAAAAACCTTGTTTTTTAATTTTTTTGTTTGTCCGGATTTCACTATTCGCCTCTATATAAGTAAATATAAAATTAAAGTCAAACATAAACTAATGTAAATTAAAAAAATTTATGCAGAGCGGAAGATAGACTATGGTTATCGCACAAATCGCTTGGCATCACTAAAGCCAAATAGTTCAAACACTGGAAAACTTATTCAAGTGCCCATGCCAAATGTTTGTCATTCACAACATTCATTAGAATTTTCACCTAACCATCATGGTCAATATCACTGGGACTGTTCGGATTGGGTAAGGAAAAGCCAAAATCCACTACCGGATATAACTGAAGTGCCTGGTGCAGAAATTGCCGATTCATCAAGCTTCCACAGCAATGAGAGTAATGAATCTCAAGCCAGAATCCCAAACATAGTACACAGTAAGTAATCAGAAGTTCAAAAATTTTAATTTAATTGCCCTGTATTTCTAGAGCAATCATCAAGTTATTATGGATTTTAATCCTTTTGTAGTTATCTCCATGAAAAATAGACATTTTACTAGCAAAGTTCTATAGCCGGAATTTTAATTCAGGAAATTATTGTGGAGTAATTTGGTCTTGGGCTTCAGGGCGTATATTGAAAACCTTTTATCAAATATCTCGTAAACGGTGCATCGTACGCAAAAAAAAACAATTTAATATAAATCTACTATAGGGGAGAGGGGGGCTAGTGTGGACAGATTCAAATTCTCGCGCCGTTTTGAGTCGATGTTTTCCGTTGAATTTTTTTAAGTAGGCCTTTGCACTCCCCATCACCAAAAAAAATTCGTTTGTATACAGTTCACCGTTTCATGGTAACGAGACCAGACGTGTTTTGCGCAGCAAAAAGTAAATTTTTTGTTTTTTCTCAATTTCAGTGATACTCAGAAATTAATCATTCTTTTGCTTAAGTGTAAATATATAATACAAGTTAAGCAAGTGTTTATTCAAATAATTGAAATTATTTTTAATAAAGTTAACCGTAAGTTTAAAAAAAAATGCTTTTGTATAAAAAAACACAAAGGGGCTAGTGTGGACATATCCACACCAGCCCCATTTGCATTTACTTTGATGAGAAGGTAGGTAATGTCAATCGAAATTAAATTTATTTACAGATGCTGCGTACATACAAACGGAAAACGGATCGTGCTGATATGTATATCGGAGAGTTTGGGGGCATTATTAGGGTGGTTCAAAATAAATTTTTTTTTTTGCATCAGTTTATAGATTAAGCTCGGAAATAGCTATTTTCGACCTTTCCCTAACGATTGGTGCAAAAAAAAATGTTATTTTAAACCACCATAAAAAATTGTTCATGCTTCAATCGATAAGGAATGGTCGACAATGGCTTTAGGAAATACCTTCGGGCGGCTACGGGCCTTGGAAAGCACCAAAAGTGTCGAAAACAGTAATTTTTAAGGTTCGTAGCAACCCTAAGTGGTCTCCAAAATTATTTTTTCGAGCTTACCCAATCGATTGAGAGAAAAAAAAAATTTCCGAAAATAGGTAAAAAACGGTCCTTTCCAGGGTCCGGAGGTACTCCAGTGATGTTTAAAATACATTTTTGACCTTTCCCCATCGATTGGAGTAAAAAAAAATTCCGAAAATGGGTCCAAAAATCGTCAGACCTTTTCTAAAAGCTAGTCCTCAATTCTTATCGAAACACCAGACAAGACAAACGAAGAACCTCTGAAAAGAAAAAATGCAGCTCCAAGAAACATTCGCTTTTTCCAAGATTAACATGGGATAAAAGTGAATTTTTAATTTTTATTGAACTGTATTATTATTGTCTTCAAAAAAAAATATATATTTGAACTCTTTTTTTAAGTTTGTGTTTCAATTATCAAATTTCTATTGGTGTCCACATTAGCCCCTAGTAAAATCAATGGTTGTCCACACTAGCCCCGTGTAAGGGGTGTCCACTAGTGTGGACAAATGTAAGCTCTTTTTAAAATAATTTAAAAATGCGTTTATGAAAAAAAAAATTGTAACTGTTGGAGTAATTATGAAGGTAAGAGGTATAAGTAATCACTAAAAATTACTTTATTACAAAAAATAAATATCTACATATACAATTTTACCTATACCACAGTAAGGGCGTAATAATTATAGTGACGAATTTTCTTATATCACACCAAGTCCTTCCATCATTCCGAAACTGTTTTTGTTAACATCATGACACTTCAACCTAGAAAATTAAAAATTATTGAGGGTGTTCCTCTAAGCGAGGAGAACATTTTCGAGCCAATTATTCGAATGGAGCAAAGTTTACGCAAGCCTTGATGCAAATTTGATCAGAAAGCAGCCTCGAAAAGTCGGAAAGTGAATCAATGTGGCTGTTTTTCTAAACAATTTGCTGCCAATTTAAAATTTCTGTACAAATTTGCACATACAGTGGCTCACTAAAGAAGTCGGTGACACATACCATTCAACTTCAAATGAAAAAATAATGTTTAAGAATAATAATTTTTATTATGTTTTGTTTTTTTATCTTAAGGTATATAAATATACTTTTGAAAACAGCAATAACTAAAACTAATTGTACTTCCATGTTTTTAATAAAAATTAAAAACATAATTTAAGACAAAAATCATGTCAATAAAGAACTCGGACACCTTTGGTTAATGTTAGTTAAAAATAATATTAAATAAAAAAAAAGCTTCAGTTAATATTTTATCGGCTTGTCTTTGCTATTTTTCACAGCTTTCAGTCATCCTGGCATTGATTCCTAAGACCTTTTTGTTTCAAACGGAGTAAGTTTTCAACTGATTTTCCAAGTGTTCCCATAAATGTTCAATTATATTTATATCTGGGGATTGTGGAAGAGTTTCAAGCACTTTTGGACAGAAATACATTAGCCATAAACGTTATATTTTTACAAAAAATTTACTTTTTGCTGTGCAAAACACGTCTGGTCTTGTTACCATGAATCGGTGACCAAACGAATTTTTTTTTGGTGATGGAGAATGCAAAGGCCTACTTAAAAAAAATTCAACGGAAAACATCGATTCCAAACGGCGCGATAATTTGAATTTGTCCACACTAGCTTCTAGTCCACACTAGCCCCCCTCTCCCCTACATATTTATGAAGCCAAATGTCAGTAGTTTTGGGAGTGTCGTTATGTGCAATACTTGTCAGTACAAAACGACAAAAAAACAGTGTTACAACCATAATATTTTGTTTTGATCACCTGCTCCTTATCTCTAGACAAGTTTTTAAAAATTAATTTTTTACAACACAAATTTCAGATATTGGCGAAGTTGATCCAGTTAGGGATATAACTACATTAAACGAAGACTTTGGATCGGAACATATGGACTCTGATCTTGAAAGCTGCATTCAACCATTTTTATTACCACTGAATAAAAAACTTTCCATTTCAAGACTGAGCCCTTCTTATGATAGTGAGAACGAAGACTATAAAATTAATACAGGTACAATTAACAACAATTTTAATAAATTCATATCTAAATTGCTATATTTTTATTTAAATGCAAACAAGTGCCTTTAATTGTAACACCTAATAACTCATGTAAGTAAGTTGCGTTATTGGTAAACTCTGTGTAAACTTTTCGACTCCTAGGCACGGTATTCAAGTGAAGGACTTAAACAAAATTAACGAGAAAATATTTTTTTCTTGGAAATGTTATAGAATGACGTTCAAATTGAGAATCGGTACAATTTAAAGAATGTACTATTATTATTGTCAAAACAACTTTTCTGCAGAAAAAAAACGTTTAAAACATAAAATTTTAATATTTATTTTATATACATATTTTTGATGTATTCGACTCTGATATTCATTTTTTTTATCACGTTCGGTTTTATGGATAAATCGATTTTCACCTTTTTCGTGCACTTGTACTATCAATCAACAAAGCGAAAGATATCTTCGCTCTTCTTCGTAATGTGTGAAAGTCTTCGTAAGAAAGTAGTTCAATATAATGTAGCTGCATTACATTTCTTATGAAGATCTTGCAATTTTAAATGTCGCAAGGTAAAGCCTTAACCAAAATAGACGAGACGATAGCAGCTGAACACACGTTTGCACTCGTTACGTCTGTTTTGACATTTAACCCAAAATGTTACGTTAACCAACGTAGTGAAACAAAGCAGCTGTTTTGCAATCGCATTGCAATTTATTGTTGAATTTTACTTTGAAAATATTTGTGTGTGCCGGCAAACAGCTGTTATGACGAGTAGTGACGCTTTGAAGTTCGGTTCTTACGGAACAACATGTCTCGTCAAAAAGTTTCGTTCACTTTCGATCAGTTACGTTTGTTCATTTTGGTTGTTAACATTGGTTTTCATGTACTCGAACTTACTCGTTACGTCTCGTCACGTTTATTTTGGATTAGGCTTCAGAGTTGTGCTATGTAATTTCTTTACCAGGGGCCCTACTCTGTAATTCGATTCGAAAGGCAAATTACTTGAATTCTAATAAACTCCACTCTGCAATCCGACTTTTGTTTTTATTTTTGCCCTCTTCGGAAATGCGAAAATTTCCGAACTTAGCAACTCGAACGGAACTGTCAAACTTGTCTACTTTTCGGATTTTTGTTCAATAGCACTTTGCCGCGAGGATGTAAGTTTTTAACTTAATTTATAAATAAAATCAATAATATTAAATAATCATAGGCATAAATGTATGAACAAAAAACAACACCAATTCGAAATTTTTGCCGATTTTTTAAGGAGCACTAGATTTAGCTAAAGGTCAAGTAAAAACACCAGCGCCAAGAGTTGTGAAAAATTTACAAAAACACTGTATGCATATTATTCCCAAAAAATAAGATTGATCTCTAATCAATCTGCGCTGAACTCTTTCATCTCCCATCGTCTAACCACAATGCAACCGAATCCATTACTGTGCAAAGTAAAAATATTTCTTTTTTCTTTAAATTAAATTCAATTCAATTGACATTTATTGTTTTGTTAACATTTTTTGGCACTTCAAAACAGTGATGCATACTTTTTCCAAAAAAAAAATTTTTTTTTAACTTAATTTCTTTTTATTGAATCTTCTCTTAAGTAAGTAAGTAACATTATTATAGATTAATATTATGTATAATTAATATATAATTTAATAATGAACTCGTCTCCAGAAACAAAAAATTAGCAAGGACTTATACTTTTTTAATGGTGGTGGTAGCCGAGATGAACTAGGTCTCTTGTTGCTGCACTGTCCAATTCATCGGACAGCGGTTGAGACGAACTAGGTCTCGTTCACGCGTCCTCATCGGAAGAGGAGCTGGCTGCGATGACCACGTTGGGGGTACTAAGAGCTGCCAGGGCATTCTTGGGGTGGTAGCCGAGACGAACTAGGTCTCTTGTTACTGCACTCTCCAATTCATCGGACAGCGAAAAATAAAGGGATACCGTTCGAAAGAGTTATAAAGTACGAACTTGCATTCGAATCGAATTTGGCTTTCGAGCAGTATTGCCTTTCGAATTGGATTACAGAGTAGGCCCCCAGGAATCCAATCAAACTGACAGAAGCCAGTTGTTCATTACCACCAGAAAAACTGTTCGGTTTTTCGTTTTGAGGTTGAAAAAATCGAAAAAATATGGAATTTGTTGAAAAAGTTGACTAATATTGAATAAGTTGAAATATTTAAAAAACATTAAAAAGAGTTGAAAAGCCAAAAATAAAAATTAGGAAAGTTGTAAGAGGTTGAAAAACGTCAATAAAATTAAAAAAAGTAGTATGGGCAATGTTGAAATGGGTTGAAAAGGCGAAAAATTTTGGAAAAGTCGGAAAAAAATGGAACAGAAAAAAGTTGAGAAAAGTTGATGCGAAAGAGGTTGAAAATCTCCAAAAAGTTGAAAATCTCGAAAAAAGTTGAACGATGTTGACAAAGTCAAGAAAAGTTAAATGAAGTTGACAAAGTCGGAAAAATATGAAAAATGTTGACAAAAATTAAAAGAGGTTGTAAAATGTTGAAACAGTTCAAATAAGCTGAATAACTCAAAAAAAGTTGAAAGAGGTTGCAAAAGTCAAAAAAAGTTGAATGCCGTTCAAAAAGTCGGAAAAATATGGAAAATGTTGAAAAAAGTTGAAAGAGGTTGAAAAATGTTGAAACAGTTAAAAAAAGTTGAATAACTCTAAAAAAGTTGAATGAGGTTCAAAAAGTCAAAAAAGTTGAATAAGGTTGACAAAGTCGGAAAATGTTGAAAAAGGTTGAAAGAGGTTGAAAAATGTTAAAACAAATGAAAGAAGTTAAATAACTCTAAAAAAGTTGAATGACGTTCATAAAGTCGGAAAAATATGGAAAATGTTGAAAAATGTTGAAACAGTTGAAAGAAGTTGAATAATTCGAAAAAAGTTGAATGAGGTTAAAAAAGTCGAAAAAAGGTGAATAAGGTTGGCAAAGATGGAAAATGTTGAAAAAAGTTGAAAGAGGTTGAGAAATGTGGAAACGGTTGAAAAAAGTTGAATAACTCTAAAAAGTTGAATGAGGTTCAATAAGTGAAATAAGTTGATTAAGGTTGACAAAGTCGGAAAATGTTGAAAAAAGTTGAAAGAGGTTGAAAAATGTTGAAACAAATGAAAAAAGTTGAATAAATCTAAAAAAAGTTGAATGACGTTCAAAAAGTCGAAGAAAGTTGAATATGGTTGAAAAAGTCGAAAAAATTGAATGAGGTTGAATAAAGTTGAAAGTGGTTGAAAATCTCGAAAAAAGTTGAATATCTCTAAAAAAATTGAATGAGGTCGAAAAAAATTGAGTGAGTTTGACAAAGTCGAAAAAATATGGAAAATGTTGAAAGAGGTTAAAAAAAGTTTAAAGTACCTCGCCCACTGAAGCAATCCCGTCGAAGTCCATTTAATTTCAGAGATTTTACTAACCGACATATCTATATTAAATTTTAAAAAGATAACTCTCATAGAACACTAAATATAACACAAAACGTTTTTTGCTTGTATGTGAGGTGCCATGTCCACTGATTCAATCCCGTCGAAATCCAATTAATTTAAAGCTTATAGTAACCGACATCTCTATACCAAATTTCATTAGGATTACTCGTACAGTTCACCAAATATAGCACAAAACGTTTTTTGCATCTATAGGAGGTGCTACGCCCACTGATGAAATCCCGTCGAAATCCAATTAATTTCAAAGCTTATAGTAACCGACACCTCCATACCAAATTTCATTAGCATTACTCTTATAGTTCACCAAATATTGCACAAAGCATTTTTTGCTTGCATGGGAGGCGCCACGCCCACTAACAAAATCGTGTCGAACTCCATATAATTTCAAAGCTTATAGTAACCGACATCTCCATACAAAATTATATTAGGATTACTCTTATAGTTCACCAAATATTACACAAAACGTTTTTTGCTTATATGGGAGGTGCCACGCCCACTGTTGCAATCCCATCGAAGTCCAATTAATTTTAAAGCTTATGGTTACCGACATCTTAGCACTAAATATTAGAAAGATTACATTAATAGCACACTAGATATAACATTTAACGTTTTTTGCTTGTATGGGAGGTGCCACGCCCACTGGTACTATTGCACCCATTTTTGGTTAAAAAATACCTTATAGCAAGTATACCTACCATACTAAATTTCATATCGACTGCATTGTTAGTTCTCCTATTATAACGTTTATAAATACTGTGGGCTGTGCCACGCCTTTCAACGAGTTTTGCCAGTATAGTGACATAGCATGTTATGATGACTGCTTTTAGTGGTATTATCTATAAAATTTTTATGAAAATCGTCAGTGCCGTTTTTGAGTTATATTGAATCAAAATTTTCAATTATTGATAAGTGACACGCCCACTTTTCCGATTCCGCCCACTTTTGGCAAAATTTAAGACATTTATGATGTGCATCTGTGTACCAAATTTTGATACAATATCTTGAATGGTTTTGGAGATATGACGTTATGAAAATAAAAGTTTAGGGCTGTGCCACGCCCCTCCAGGAGTCTTTGATAAGTTAAAACCCAGCCCAATCCTAATTTTGTTCACATATGTACCTAACCCCCAAGTTTCATCAAAATCGCTGCATCCGTTTTGGAAATAAAGTCTGAAAATATATATATATATAATGAAATAAATAGAAGGTTGAAAACTACGGTTTTTCGAAATATTTCAGGAAAAGTTATATAGAAAGGTAATTCTTTTATGAAACCATTAATGGGGTCCAAAAGAACTACTCTTTCTCTTCAAACCTCGCTTTGAATTATATCGATATCTTTTTTTCTCCGAAATGTACAGTCATATGGTTAAAAAAAATGAGGATGCCTGGATAGTTTTCCGGGAATTTTAAAAATTGATAATTTTTATAGATTTCGATGTGTTCTTTCCGAATTTCAATTTCGCGACCTCGTATCTTTGCCGCTCGCGCCCCCACATTGGAAAAATGGCGCCAAAAATCAGTTTTTTGACAATATCTCCTTTCCGACTCATTTCACAATAAAAACATATATATACAAAACGAAACTTTCATCTTTTTTTTGTAAAATCAATAGTTTTGGCGTACGAGTGCCGCAAAGTGTACTTCCACATACGCGCCGCTTACTCTACCTCTAGGTGGTGTGGAAATGAGTGTTTTGGCCAAAACGTATGTGGAAGTACACTTTGCGGCGCTCGTACGCCAAAACTATTGATATTACACAAAAAAATATGGAAGCATAAATTGTAGGCAATTTTCTCTAGTTTCGTTTTGTATATACATATATGTTTTTATCGTGAAATGAGTCGGAAAGGAGATATTGTCAAAAACTGATTTTTGGCGCCATTTTTCCAATATAGTGGCGCGAGCGGCAAAGATACGAGGTCGCAAAATTGATATTCGGAAAGAGCACATCGAAATCTATAAAAATTACCAATTTTCAAAATTCCCGGAAAACTTTCCAGGTAAAGCTACCAAATGATTGCACTAATGTGGTAAATTGAAATTTTATGGAATTTCAGAAAAAAAATTTGAAATTGCATGTTTTCAGTGACGTAAAAAAGAGCAGAATCAATTTTATAAGTTTCTGATTTTAAAAACTCGTTAATTAAACTGAACTTAGGAAATATTTTTGAAATATTTTCCAAAACAAAAGTTATTTATGTGTTTCTGAGAGAACCATTTAAAATTCAGATTAACACTCGAATTCGACCTTCCGGCGATAAGCGCAATAGCTAATTGTAAGACAAATATTTTTCAACTTTTTTTTTATGCAAATCTTATTTAAATGCATAGAGCTTTCATATAAGCTTTCAGCGCATAAAAAAATGAATATTTCGTAAATTTCTGGACAGGTCTAATGTACAGGTATTCATATTGTTACGAAATTTCCTGTCCCTTTGACGGTAATTTCAATCTCTTACACTTTTCTAAGTTCGATCACTGGATTGTGTAATAATCAAGAAAAACGCAATCTTTATTTAATTATAAAATGGTTTATTTAAATCACAAACGTTAGTTTTTACACAGTACAATTGTTTATTTAATCCTTACATTCAAATTGTATACACAAACGTTATACTTTATTACTTAAAATCCACTATATCACTTAAGTACTTAAATTCAAATGTTCTCACTTAAGATCCACTGTGTTCCACTGTTCAATATCAACTGTGTCTCTGCTGCTCATATGACAGCCTTTTATACTAAAGTCATCATTTTCTCGAACCATCTGCCGTGTTCTAGAATATCGTTTCCAGTGCCTTCTAGATAGCGATTATCGACGTTGATAATGTCGTACCATCCGCCATTATCCAGAATGTCGTTTCCAGTGCCTTCTAGATGGCGATTATCGACGTTGATAATGTCGTACCACTTTATCATTTATAGTACAGAAAACATGCTACATGTGGCTAGATGGTGTTATTTTTCTACGGTCAGTGGTGGACGTATTTTTCTACGGTCAATGATGCAAGTATTTTCTTACGGTCAGTGATGCACGTATTTTTCTACGGTCAGTGATGCAAGTATTTTTCTACGGTCAGTGATGCTAGCTAATATCGTTTAATAATTATTACGAGAATTTTCTGGCATAAACCAAATTTCGCTACACTGCCCTCCGCTTAAACTTGTTCGTCCCGAACAAGAGTCTCTCCATCTCTAGTATAAGGTGCCAGCCTTTCGATGTGGACTACCTTTAATTTACCTTTGTTGCCGGGGTATTTTTGTATTCGATACACAACATTATTAATCCTTGTGACGATCCGATAAGGTCCCTCCCAATGAGTCTGTAATTTAGGAGACAAGCCTCGTTTTCGTTGTGGGTTGTGTAGCAGCACTAATTGACCTTCTTTGAACCCTTCAGTATTTGCTCTCAGATCATACCGAGCTTTCATCTAGTCGCTAGTCAATTGAGTACGTCTCCTGATGAGCTCGTGTATATCTACTAGTTCTTCTCTTTTCTGCGATCTGTAATCGTCAGCATTGGTCGTTTCTGGGACAGCGCTTACTCCGTACTTCAAATCTGCTGGAAGCCTTAAGTCCGTACCAAAAATTGCTTTTGCTGGCGTGACTGTAGTGGTATCGTGTACTGACGAACGATAAGCCATCAGAAACATTGGTAGATGCTCATCCCAATCTTTTTGTCCTTTGTCAACAACCTTTTTCAGATGCTCCTCTAGAGTACGGTTGAACCTTTCGACCATGCCATCGGACTGAGGATGCAATGCTGTGGTACGTGTCTTCTGTATTCCAAGCGTGTCACAAACCTCCTTAAAAAGTGCCGACTCAAAATTTCGTCCTTGGTCGGAATGCAACTCAAGTGGAGCTCCATATCGGCAAATCCAATTTTTGATGAAAATGTCTGCCACTGTTTTTGCTTCTTGATTGGGAATGGGATATACTTCTGGCCACTTACTGAAGTAATGAATTGCCACAAGGATGTATTTATTTCCTGCATTGCTAATTGGAAAAGGTCCCGCTATATCCATGGCTATCCTCTCAAAGGGAGCTCCAACGTTATACTGATGCATTTTTCCCCGAGTGCGGTGCCTTGGTCCTTTAGCAATTGCACATTGGTCACAACGGCGGATCCAGTCAGCAACTGTTTCTTGGCATCCTACCCAATAAAACCGTTTCTTTATTTTCTCTGTGGTTTTTGTTACGCCCAGATGTCCACCACTCGATCCATTACGATAATCCTTGATTATTTCTTTAAATTTTTCCTTTGGAATAACCAGCAGTTTTGAGCGAATTTTATCATCCTCGCTTTCCCAGATTCGGTAGAGGCAACCATCATGCAACTCCAAACTTTGCCATTGCGCTCAGTATGCTTTACAGACTTGGCATTCACTTGATATTTCTTGCCACGCCGGTTTCCTACCCAGCTCTTTATACTTAATTATAGTTGCCAAATCTGTATCACTGCGCTGGTCCCGTTGTACCTCCTCTTTTGTCCACTTTTCTTCAGGCAAAACGTTCAAAAGGCGCACATCAATTGTTCCAGCTTTACTTTCCATTCGGGAACAATGACCGCATTCAATTTTACATGGACGACGGAAAAGTGCATCCGCATTTCCATGCTGGCTTCCTTTGCGATGTTCTATGGTGAAATCATAGCTCTGCAGGCGTTCTTTCCACCGTGCGATTTGACCTTCAGGATCCTTGAATTGAAGTAGTCAACTTAATGCCGCATGGTCTGTCCTCAGGAGAAAATGCTGTCCATATAAGTACTTATGGAAGTGTTTAACGCATTCCATTACTGCCAGTAACTCTCTTCGAGTTACACAATAATTCCTCTCAGGCTTCGACAGAATTTTGCTGAAATATGCGACGACTTTTTCTTGTCCATTGATGACTTGGGACAAAACTCCTCCAATACCATGGCCACTCGCATCGGTGTCCAATACAAATTTTTCGCCGGGTATTGGGTACGCGAGTATAGGTGCTGTAGACAATAATTCTTTCAGCTTTTGGAATGCAGTTTCCTGTGCACCACTCCATTCGAATTTCCGATTTTTCTAGGTCAGCTCATGTGGACTGCCTGCGACATTTGCGAAACCAGGAACAAAACGTCTGTAGTAAGTGCATAGGCCCAGAAAACTTCGCAACTCATGAAGATTAGATGGTCGCGGCCAATTTTTCACAACTTTTATTTTATCCTCATCTGTGTGTATTCCTTCTGACGTAACCTTGTGCCCCAGATATTTGACTTCACGCTGGAAAAGTTAGCACTTTTTCGCTCTTAATTTTAGTCCAGCTGCCTCCAAGCGCTCAAACACTTCCTCCAGATTTTTCAAGTGGTCATCAAAATCTTTTCCCATGATGATTATGTCATCGAGATACACTAAACAGGTCTTCTAATGTAGTCCTTTGAGCACTTGTTCCATTAACCGCTCAAACGTAGCTGGAGCGTTACAAAGACCAAACGGCATGACGTTAAACTGCCATAGACCATTCCCAATACTAAAGCCAGTTTCTCCTTGTCTTTGTCATCTATTTCCACCTGCCAATATCCACTTTGTAAGTCCAGGGTGGAAAACCATGTTGCTCCAGATAACGTATCCAGTGTATCATCGATTCTGGGTAACGGGTAGCTGTCTTTTTTGGTGACGTCATTTAATTTTCTGTAATCCACACAGAATCGCATACTTCCGTCCTTTTTCTTGACAAGCACGACCGGTGAACTCCACGGGCTTTCTGATGGTGCAATGACCTTTTCTCGCACCATATCCTCTATAAGGCCCGTTACTTCCTCTCTCTTAGCGAGTGCTAGTCTCCTTGGGGGTTGACGAATTGGCTGAAAATCACCTGTATCAATGCGATGTTTGACAACTGATGTTCGGCCATTATTTTCTCCTTTGAACGCAAATATCTGCCAATGCTTTTGCAGAAACCTTTTTGCTTTATTTTTGTTCTGGGCAGACAACTCCTTCGTCCATTCTTTCGTCATCCGCATCCATTTCGGCTTATTTGTTGGATTCAAAATTCGTACTGGTATTTTGCTGTCCGCTCTTGTTTTTACTAGGGTCTTTCCAATAATCAGGTCTTTCTTTAAATATTTCTTATCTGGCTTGTCCCACAGTCTTCACTTGTTGTAGCCCAAATAATTTCTTCGGTGTTGGGTTCAATTCGACAGCGCTCACTTATGTAGACTCTTGCAATTGTTAATTTTTGTCCACAGCCAACGTCTAAAGGCAGCTCTACATTGGCATATCTTAACGTCTTTTTCTTAAGATCCAAAGTGAACCCGTGTCGAATCATGAAGTCCACGCCAATGATAACCTCATCGGTGATATTTGCAACAATAAAATCATGTTCCACAGTTTTGTTGCCGATAAGAACACTTGCTGTAACTTTTCCTACTATTTGCGCAATTTCTCCTGTCGCTGTTCTCAATTGGATCCCATTTAATGGCATTACTCGTCGTCTATTAAATAAATCTGTCCTCACAATTGAGTGCGATGCGCCTGTATCCAAAGTTAGCTCACATGGTCTTTCGTTGATTTTTCCACCGTTCCGTGATGCGGAACGTTTACGACGTGATTTGCAGTCACGTGCCATGTGTCCCTGCTTGCCACAGTTATAGCAATTTCCGTTGAAGCTACTGCTGGCGAACGACGAATTTTTGTTCTCAGCCTCCACCTCCATCCGACGAGTTTTCAATGATGGGCGGCATGTCAATGCAATCGTCTCTTGAATGAGAGCAACCGTGACTGTTTCATTAAATATAATCTTCGGGTTCTTCATTGTCTCGCGTTTTGTCTCTAAGTCACGTATGCCGTCAATAAAAGCCTCTATTTTGAATTTTTCAGCTACGACACTTAACTCGTCAGGATAGGAAAGGTGTGCCAATCGTTCAATATCTACAGCATACTCCTGCAAGGACTCACCAGATTTCTGGATACGACTTTTCAACTCCAGCCTGTGAATCTGCTTCATGTGGTCACTGCCATATTTTCGCTGTAAGGCATCCATCACCGCCTTGTAATTCTTTTGCTCCGCCACTGGGACCGTTTGCAATACTTCTGCAGCTGCGCCTTTTAATGCCACTATTAGCGCTGCTGCTGCGCTATCGTTATCCCAACGATTATGAACAGATGTTGTTTCGAACTGGAGCTTGAAAACACTAAATGGTGTTGTTCCATCGTACGTGGCTACCTTAAGCCTTTCTGCGCTTATTTCTCTTATCACTTGAGTGGTTGGTCCGCTTATTTCCAACTGTTGAATCCTTTTATTAACGTCTTCAAGATTATTTTGAACTTTTTCAAACTTATCTTGGGCTTTTCCTTGAATGATTCAACGAATTAAATTAAGGGTGATATCACCGCCATCCAGGAAATAAAATGGATAGGACAAGGTTGCTCTCACCAAACAAGTTGCGATATCTACTACAGCTGTCATGCGGAGAGGCGCGAATTAGGATGCGGATTCGTTGTAAGCAAGAGACTTCGCCACCATATCTCCAGGTTTACATCTGTGAACGAAAGGTTGGCTACGATCCGCGTCAAAGCTCGATTCTATAACATCAGCTTGATTTGCGCGCACGCCCCGACGGAGGAAAAGGACGATGTTGTCAAAGATGCCTTCTACGCGAGACTCGAGCAAGTATATGACCGCTGCCCGGCCCACGATGTTAAGATTGTACTCGGGGACTTCAACGGAAAGGTCGGAAGAGAAGGTATATTTGGCCCCACTGTCGGTCAGTTTAGCCTCCATGAGACCACCTCAAACAACGGTCTACGGCTGATTGACTTCGCCGCGGCGCGAAACATGGTAGTAAGTAGCACCAGATTTCAACACCTCGACATCCACAAGGCCACTTGGCTGTCCCCTGATCAGAAAACACAAAACCAAATCAATCATGTTGTGATCGACGGAAGGCATGCTTCCAGCGTACTAGACGTTCGTATGTTCCGTGGAGTCAATATTGACTCCGATCACTATCTTGTTGCAGCCATGATACGCATGCGGCTGTGCAATGCAAAGGATGTACGCTCTGGTATGCAACGAAAGCTGGACGTCGCTAGCCTGCAATCACATCGGACGGCCGAAGCCTATTCCGCTCACCTCTCAGAACTGCTCCTTCAACCTGACTCTCTACCCGATGATGCCGGTGGACTTTGGGCGCATATTTCCCGCTCCATGCGCTCTGCCACTGAGGAAGTAATTGGTTTCCGACGCCCACCTCCGCGAAATCAATGGTATGACCAGGAGTGTCACGAAGCTACTGCAGTGAAAAACGCCGCATACAAATGAACACTGCAGTCAGCCGCAACGCGAGCCGTACGCGAAAACTACCGGGAAAAGAGAAAGGAAGAGAGGCGCCTTTTCAGACGCAAGAAACGAGAGCAGGAAAGGCGTGGGCGTGAGAAACTCGAAGTGTTACGAGGCAGGAATGATGCTCGAAAATTTTACCAACAAGTCAAGCGTCTGACCCAAGGTTTCAAGCCCGGAGCATCTACCTGTAAAGATGAACACGGAAATCTGGTTACGGATACGCAAGGTACACTGAGATTATGGAGGGAACACTTTTTCAAGCTGCTTGCTGGCGATGACTCCACCAATCCCGCCTTTGGAGAAATTAACCCGATGCCACCAATCAACGACGATGGTGTGGAAGTACCACCACCTAGCCATGACGCGGTACGAGTTGTGATACAGCGACTTAAGAACAATAAAGCGGCCGGTGCTGACGGCTTGCCTGCTGAATTGTTCAAGACCGGTGGCGATGAGCTGATAGGGTGTATGCATCAACTCATTTGCAAAATATGGCTAGCAGAAAGCATACCCGACGATTGGAATCTCAGTGTCCTTTGTCCTATACGGAAGAAAGGTGACCCTACAATTTGCGCAAACTACCGGGGAATCAGTCTTCTTGCCATCTCATACAAGGTCCTGTCGACCGTACTGTGTGAAAGACTTAAGCCGTTCGCCAACACACTGATTGGGCCTTATCAGTGCGGCTTTAGACCTGGTAAGTCCACCATAGACCAGATCTTCACACTACGTCAAATCCTGGAAAAAACCCACGAAAAACAGATCGATACCCATCATCTTTTTATCGATTTTAAGGCTGCTTTCGATACCCCGATACGGGATTGCCTGTATGCCACCATGTCTGAGTTCGGTATACCTGCGAAGCTAGTGCGGCTTTGCAGAATGACGTTGAGCAACACATCCAGCTCCGTCAGGGTAGGAACGGACCTCTCCGAACCATTTGATACCGAACGAGGTTTCAGACAAGGCGATCCACTATCCTGCAACCTGTTCAACTTTTTGATAGAAGGGGTGTTGCGAAAAGCCAGTGTACATCGTAATTATTATTGTATTGTATTGTATTTTCTACAAAAGTGTCCAGCTCCTTGCATATGCCGATGATATTGATATCATTGGACGTTGTAAACGAGATGTTACCGCTGCGTTTTCTGCTATCGAAAAAAAATCAGCGAAGGTGGGTTTGACGGTGAACGAGGGCAAAACAAAGTATATGCTGTCCACAAGCAGGGAGACGCGGCGCATTGGATCCAACATTGCTGCGAACAGCTATACTTTCGAAGTTGTCAAGGAATTCACCTATCTTGGCACCGCCGTGAACACTCAAAACGATATCAGCTTGGAGATAAAACGAAGACTCACTCTTTCTAATAGGTGTTACTACGGTCTCAGTAAGCAATTGAGTAAGAGAGACCTCTCTCGCCCGACAAAACTGACACTCTACAAGACGCTCATCTTACCCGTGCTACTCTACGGTGCAGAAGCATGGGTTGTGTCGTAGACCGATGCAGCCACACTTGGGGTGTTTGAGAGAAAAATTCTTCGCAAAATCTTCGGTCCTGTTCGCGTCGGCGACGACTACCGTATTCGAATGAACCATGAACTGTACGAGCTCTACGATGACATCGACATAGTCAAGCGCATCACTATTCAACGTCTGCGCTGGCTGGGACATGTTGTGCGTATGGACGAAGAAGCTCCGGCGAAAAAGGTGTTTGATGCGGAAGCCGCTGGGCGACGACGGAGAGGAAGACCATGCCTCCGATGGAAAGACCAACCCGAAGCACCCTATCCACGCTTGGTGTGACTGATTGGAGAAGGCGCGCGCGAAGCAGAGGCGCATGGAGAGAGCTTTTGAGGTCGGCCGTAACCCGGTAACGGGTTGTTATGGCCACCCAAGAAGAAGAAGAAGAATCCCACTTCTGACACCAATTGTTACGAAATTTCCTGTCCCTTTGACGGTAATTTCAATCTCTTACACTTTTCTAAGTTCGATCACTGGATTGTGTAATAATCAAGAAAAACGCAATCTTTATTTAATTATAAAATGGTTTATTTAAATCACAAACGTTGGCTTTTACACAGTACAATTGTTTATTTACGAGGCGTGTGTTTATTGCGGCACACGTCGTCTCATATTTCTTGTTAACAAGCAAGTATTAATGTTTGTGTATGTAGTACAAGTATCTTGCGTTTATTTTATATTTTGTTTATTTTGATTTCATTTGATCAATTTTCATGTGGTTACGTTAAATAAATTTGCTCAAGTTTGCATTGCCAAATGCAATGCAATGCTTTGTGTTTTTATTATTATTATTTTTATCTTCAAAATTTTTCCCTTTACCTACTGTTGAGGTAGGTAAGTTATATGCGACCATGTGCGCTTATTTCGGCACACGTCGTTTCAGATTTCTTGTTTACAAACAAGTATTTATGTACCAATTTTTTTTTTATATATTTAATTTTGCTGTATCAAATAATATGAGCAAATTATTCTAACTTAAAAGAAAAAGATTTTAATTTTTATTTCGGTTCATTAAATAATTTTAATAAATTATTATGTAACTTCTTTTTCTTTCCTTTTATTGCAACTTCTGTTGTAACAGGCTCTTTGATATCTGTTACTTCAAATGGGCCTATCCATATGGGAGAAAATTTATTTTTCCGAGTTTGATTTTTCATCAAAACTTTATCCCCTCGTTTAAATATAACGGGGTTTACTGAACCATCATATTGTTGTTTAGACAATTCTTTTGCCTTTTCCTGGTTTTTTCTCACTAACTCGTGAGTTCTTTGTATTTGAAACTTTAATACTTTTGATTGGTCCTCCGCGTTATAGAGCGGTGAACATTTTCGTTTTAAATTCGTGGGCATTTCGAATTCAAAGCCGTACAAAGTTCGGAAAGGAGTTTGCTTAGTAGAAGTATGTATCGTATTGTTATGGACATGCATGGCTGCCGTCAGCCATTGGTCCCAATTCGAACCATCTTCTTTAGCAAAACTTCTCAAGTATTCTGCTAGTGGTCTGTGGCTTCTTTCCAAAGAACCATAAGCTTGCGGATGGTATGGCGTTATATGCAATTTCTTAATCCCCAGCATTTTGCAAGTATCTGAAAATAATTTTGCAATAAAATTTGTACCATTATCAGTAATCAATACTTTCGGGATATTGTACCTGGCAATGATTTCGTCATAAAATTTTTTCGATACTGTACTTGCTTCTGCGTCGGGCATTGCAGCACATGCCATATATTTTGAAAAATCATCCTGAAATGTTAGTATATACTTATTTCCTGATACAGTTTCAGGTAATGGACCGACAATGTCCATGTATACTTTATCAAAAGGCCTGCTTGGTGTATCTGTTACCACCATCGGCATTTTTGTAAGTCTTGAGCTCTTGTTGGTCTGACATTTGCTACATTTTTTAATATACTCTTTTATATCTCTTTGCATACCTGGCCATCTATACTGTTTTCTTATCCTTAGAAGTGTTTTGATAGCCCCTTGATGCCCGCCAAGTGGTGTGCTATGAAAATCCCTTAATATTGTTTCTATTTCTTTTGGATCTTTAAGTATGACCACTGTATTTCCTATGTTGCTTTCAAACACCGTGTCCTTATCCACCTCGTTTGAAATGTTCACTTTTTCCTTTTCAGAATTTTTAGATTTTGATATGGTTTGTACCACTGTTATTTGTTTATTTGTTTGTGGTAATCTACTTAAAGCGTCTGCATTTAAGTTTCTTTTCCCAGGCTTGTAAATGATTTCAAAATCATATTCCGATAGTTTATGTCGGAAGCGCGCCAAGCGTGACGTTTGATCCTTAAGGTTTGATATCCCACGTAGTGGTTGATGATCGGTGTAAATTTTAAAATGTCTGCCAAGCAAATATGCTCTAAAATTTTTTGTTGCCTACACTATAGCGAGAAATTCCTTTTCAATGGTCGAATACCTTTTCTCGGTATCGCTTAGTGCTCTACTGGCAAATGCTATTGGATTATCTTTACCGACTTCTCCTTGAGATAATATTGCTCCAATTGCATCATTACTGGCATCCGTAGTTAACAAAAATTGTTGAGTAAAATCTGGATATGCCAATACAGGTGGTGTCATTATTGCCTTTTTTAATTCCTCGAATGAATTTTGGCATTCTGTTGACCATACGAACTTTGCGTCTTTTCTCAATAATTTATTTATTGGTAAAGCTAATCTTGCCGTATCTTTAATGAATTTCCGGTAATAGTTTACCAGACCTAAAAATGCTTGTACTTTTTTTTTGTTTTTAGGTACTGGTATGTTTTTTACACATTCTACCTTTTCTGGCTCTGGCAGGGCTCCGTGTTCTGAACATTTATGACCTAAATACACAACTTCACGACGCAAAAAATTGCATTTTTTCGTGTATAATTTCAGATTATGTTGTCTTAATACAGTAGTGAACACATTACGTAGCCTTTCTTCATGCTCTCGTAAGTTTTTCCCGTATATGACAATGTCATCTAAATAAACAAAACACTCTAGACCTTGTAGTCCTGTGAGTATGTGATTCATGATGCGTTGAAATGTTGCTGGGGCTCCTGTTAGACCTAACGGCATTCGGTTGAACTCAAAATGTCCCAACCCTGTACTAAATGCTGTTTTTCCTCTATCATCTTCATTCACCAAAACTTGGTGATATCCACTTGCTAGATCTAGCGTGGAAAAATATCTGCTATGTCCCAATTGATCTAAAATTTCATCAACTCGTGGTATGGGGAAAACTTGCTTGATTGTAGCTTCATTTAATTTTCTGAAGTCTATAACTAATCTCCAATTTTTCTCGCCATCTTTACCACTTTTCTTTGGGACAAGCAATAGTGGTGAATTCCAAGGTGAGGTGCTTGGTGAAATAATCCCTTCATCTAACAGTTCACCTACCTGTTTATTAATTTCCATTCTATGAGAATGGGGTAGTCTGTACTGTTTTTGGTTTATTGGTGGTTGACCTACCAAAGTAGGGATATCATGCTTCAATACTGGAGTATATGATAAGCAATCTCCTTCTAACAAAAATATGTCATGGAAGGATGCACATATATTTTCCATGGAAGCCTTCTCTTCTTTGCTTATGTGAGGATCTAAATTAATAGATCCAAATAGCTTATCTAATCTTCCCCTCACGTTTTGTTCCGATATTATATTTATTGCGGAACTTGCGTTTATTTTAAATTCATTGTAATTTGAAAACTCCGGTTTGAAGTTTGCATCAATGATAAATTCGTCTTCTGACGAGTTTAAAATTGGCACATAAACTATGCCATCTTTCACTTTGCTGAGTACTTCTCCTAAGTAAACTCCTTGTGAAAGTTCTTGTTTGTGTATAACAACTTCTTTTAATGCTGTTTTAACACATAAAGGTACTATTTTTACAGTTCGAGCTTCTACTGCTGTTTCTGTATTGTATAGTACTCTGTTAAAGTCATTCATCGGCTTAAGCGTGAATGCTATTATTTTCTGACGTTTTTCATTGAAAAACGTTAATTTTTTATCTATAGAGTTTATGACAGTTCGGTTCCACAAAATGTCCCTACCTACTATTCCATCAGCTGGAACTCCTTGATCTAGTGACACTATGTGCAACTTTAAACTTAGATCTGGGCTCTGCTGGTGTTTAATAGTGGTTGTACCTAATGTGGTAACCTGTCCGCCAAATGCTCCACTTAAATCTTTTCGATTATTTGTATCTAATTCTGGGAAATGCAACATTGCACTTTCTTTGACCAAACTTGTGTCAGCACCGGAATCTACCAACAAAATAAGTTTTCCATATCTGGCCTCTTTACAGGCCACTTCTATGAACACGTCATTTTGATTTGCTTGGTAGAAATTCTCGTTATGCCTGCCATACAAGATGTGTCTCCCAGTTTCAGTATCTTTTGCGTTTGATACCCATTCTATGGGTTTTGCGAGGGACGCCTCAACTACAGTATTCTGTGTATGATTTGTTTTCCCCGCATTACATTGCTTTAAGTTATTACTCAAAACTTTATAATTTTTACTACTAGTAGGTAATGTATCAACTGCACTTTGTTGTGGTTGATTTACTGTTACTACTTTGTTAAAATTATTTATGATTTCAGATGTAGTTAACGTATCAGCTGCATTTTCTTGTAGCTGATTTACTGTTACTATTTCATCTAAAATATTTTCTGAAACCTTATTTGTTTCATAATTAGTAGATAACGTACCAACTGCACTTTTTTGTGGTTGGTTTACTGTTTCTACTCCTTTTGGCCCTAATTTACTAAGTTTTTTGGGTCCCCAGACTATTGGTCGGTCTTGGGCCCCCTTTAGTTTCCCTGAGCCTTTTCGTATTTCTTTTTGGCAAAACAATTTTCTATTGCATGCCCAGTTCTATCACACCAACTACATTTACTGGAGGACTGTTGTCCCCCTTGATGCCGCTGTGTATTTGAACTTTTATTTTTATTTATGTTTTTAGACGTTTCGTTTTTGTTCTGTGAACACTTTATATTGGTCATGTGATCGTATTCTGAACATTTGTCACAGAAAGGTGTGTTTTTCCTTACATAACAGTCTTCCCTTGTGTGACCTTTTTTATTACAATACGAACAAATAATATTTGGTTTTTTATTATTTGAGAAATTATTTTTCATCTGTTTCCCTGAATTTTGTTGGTATTGTCTAGCCTGCCTTTGTTCCAATGGTCTATTCCATTTTTGTGGCTGAGCATCATATAAGGCCGGAGTTAGTTGAGCGACATTTGATTGATAGGTGTTGACGCCTAGTACTTGTTCTGAATCCTCTCGCAGATCATCTTCTGCAGAGATTGCTCTTTGAGTAATTCTTCTAAAGTACCCGTATTCTTACTCATCATTAATACCTTGAGAGTTGGATTCCTTAATCCCAATCTGAATGCTCTTACTACAGAATTTAACAGTTCCTGTCTGTATACTCGATCTTCCGGAGCTGAATACTTCTTACTGAGGTAATCCGTAATGGATGTCTCTAGTGATTTCAATCTCCTAGCGTATGCACGCAAATCCTCAAAAGCTCCTTGCCGAGCATTAATTAATTCTTTTTGGACTGCTTCTAAGGGTTTTTCTCTTATATAGGTTTCTTTTAAAATATGGTATAGGTCTTGCATTTTTAAAAATCGAGTCGCCCTGATCAACTCGTATGCATCTCCATTGAGATGAAGTCTCACCTTAGAAATTAATTCTACTTCATCAGAAGGGTCAGTGGTTCTCCTCACCGACTCGCAAGCCTCTATAAACCTATATAAATCTGCCTTGATAGTTGGTGACTCTACACCGGAAAAATAAGGTACTGTGTCCCGTACCCATTTGGCTATTTGACCATGACTTCTTGAGCTTCCTAGACTGGGTGTGCTTTCAAGCTGATGCGTTTGTTGTTCATTGTGGACATCTGCACTTATGGTAAAAACATTATTGTTTCTCGCCTCTCTTTGTTGACCTACATACGTATGTCCTTGTTGCGATGCCCTAATCTCTTCTAAGGTGGCCAGTTTTTCATTATAACATTTCGATAGATCGCAATAACTATTTTCTACTCTACTGTAGAAATTCTTTGTAAAGTATTCGTGAGTAGAGAACGCGGATCGGTACTCCTCAATAGCGTCGTTGTTCAATGAAAAACTTGACCATGACCTTTCTAACTCTTCAATCCTTTTTGAATAATATTCTACGGTTTCTCTCTGTATTGGAGTTTTCTTATAATTGATGATCATCTTCTCCAACTGTTTCGAAAATTCCACTTGTCTGCTGCACAGATCGAGAAATTTTTGTTGTTCTCCCATAGTGTTTTCTGTTGTGTGGCTTTTGTTTGTTAAATCAAAAGTCACTTTTTGTTCTTATCCCCTTAGTCTCTCGGCTTTAAGCTCCTTCGTCAAACGCTTATTTGCGTTTTCCAGGTTCTGAACGCGATTCCTAAATTCTATTAAGGACTGATTTTCCTCTTCCAATTCCCGACCTACTGGTAGTGAAAAATTTAATTTTGATAAATTCCTTTCACTCAGTGTATCGTTTAGTATACAATTTTCCTCTTCCAGATCCTTTATTTGCTCAGCGTTTAGTTTCAACTGAGTAAAATGTTGGTCGTATCTCCTTTTTAGGGCGTGGAATTCCTTCTTCCAGGTCTCTGTTATTCCCTCGTCACTAAGATTCTTTTGTTCTATAATGCTTAAAATTTCATCTAGAATTACGTCCGCTTTTTCGACCGCTGATAAATTATGAAAATTTTCAACTTTTCCTTGTATTAGAATAAGTTGTTCTTTATTGTCAATTGTAATTTCTAAATATTTCCACAATTTATCTGTAAGTCTACACAACTCTCCTAACAATTTTTCGTGGGCGTATTTGCTAAACTCTAAATCGTTCATTACCTCACATAAAATACATAAAAAGCTAAGTCAGCAACTTTAAACGGTTGTTAACTCCAACAAAAAGCAAGCGTTTATTGTTACGTGCTTTTTATTTGTTTCTTTTTACTGTACATATGCTCAAGGTTTCAAATTTCCATAAGTGAATGAACGACCTACTGTCTTAATAAATTTTTGCCCACAAATGTGTATGTAGAAGTTTTGTGAATTTACGCGACCTATCCCAATTTTTTGTTTAAAATTTTGCGTATATAGCACTCATTAATTAGTGATACGAAATGTAAATTGTTAAACTTTATTTACTCCTTATTTGGAATAATTTATATTTAATGACACACGAACCTCTGCAGAATACGAATCTTTGGAATATTTGAAAGTATTTCTCAGAACCAACAATAAAATTCTGCAAGGCTATATACGATTCAACAAAGGAAGTCAAAATTATTCACGAATACGCGAGTCTATGCAGAATAAACGGATCCTCAGAACTTGAAATATTCTTTGGAACCAAAAATAAGTTCTACAAGACTTTCAAATAAAACAAACAAACAACAAACAAATAACATACATTTTTCCGCGAAAATAACGTTTACGATTTACAAAATTTAAAATTTATAACAAATGCAAACTGTTATTAAAATTTCAAATTTTAAAATTTATTGTTTCCAATACAATCTATTATCAAAATTCTATTGATAATTGAAACTTAAAAATTCTTTCAAAATTTAGACTGTCCCATAAAGTATTCAGCAATTGAGTGAAGTACTATATAAAAAAAATTTATTATTTCAACAATCCTATCAATTCATTTTGAAGAAAAATTAATTTTTAATTAAATTAAATTTTTAATTAAATGTAAAAAAAAATTATAATTTCAACAATCCTATCAATTCAATTTGAAGAAAAATTAAAAAAAAAATATAATTTTGTGAACTTCCAATAAGTTCACAATATTATCTTTAATTAAATAGAAAAAAAGATTATAATTTCAACAATCCTATCAATTCAATTTGAAGAAAAATTAAAAAAAATATTATTTTGTGAACTTCCAATAAGTTAACAAAATTATTTTAATGAAACCTACTTCCCTAATCAATGATGCAGAACATAGACTAAGAGGATCGCTCATAGTTCATGCTCCCAAGTTCGTTTGGATATTGCCTACAAACAGGCTGTACTGAAATTGTGATAGGCTGAGAGCCAACATGTTTTTTTAAAGAAATTTATGGTTAGTGAATATTATTACAAGGATACTCACCAATTTATTTTCCAATTCCAATGAATGTTGTATTGCTGTTCCTTAATACGGCTGCTGTTGGTATACTTCTACTGTTGTTTGTTAATACGGCTGCTGTTGCTGTACTGCTATTGTTGTTTGTTAGTTGTTGGTATGTTGGAGTTCTTCCTTCCTCCCTTTCCGAGTAATTGCTGTTCGGTAAACCGGCTGCGCCAATGTTGACTAGTAATTTTGTACTGCTGTTGAGTACTGCTGGTAGAAGTGAAAATCCTACCGGCTGCACCAATGTTGACTAGTAATTTTCCCGTCCTGGGAAAACACTTAGTGCTGAGTGAAAGCTGTATCTGAAAAACAAAGTAAATTTGGGGTTAATAATATGAGGATACTAACCTTCTAAACTCGTAGCTACTCCTTTGAAATAAATAACACCAAACTTCATTTAGTCTTTAATTCAGAACTAACTCTGTCTTTAATTTTTAATTTCATTTTACTTAACACCTATGATACAGATAATTACAATAACAAATTACATGCTAAAATAATTACTTAGGAATACAATAACAAAAACTTATTCTACTTTACCAAATCTTGGCCCACAAATAGTTGGCCTACAAAATTTTGGCCTACAAATATTTATTTGACTTATGCAAAAATTGCATAAGTCTTATTTAACTCACCAAAGTAGTGAGGTCGACATATTTCCGGGTTTCACACCTGACTTTTGCTTGCTGTTTTGTTGTTGCATTTAAGTGCATGGCGTTCTCATTCTTGTTAATTCTTAACAAGCAGAACTTGCACATAGCAACTTAAATTTATCAACAAAACAACAAATACCCAAAAGCGTGCTGCAATTATTATTGGATGATGTTAAGCATCATCCCAAAAATATGCCATAATATGTTATTTGTTTAAATAACACATCATGTGTGGTAAAAACCCACAACACAAGTATTTTTCTACGGTCAGTGATGCTAGCTAATATCGTTTAATAATTATTACCACAATTTTCTGGCATAAATCAAATTTCGCTACAATATAAATCTATATGAGTTTCAGTATAGACCAAGAGCCAGCGACGAACAGACCTTCGACATTTTATAAAAGCTGAAAGGTTCTCTGTGTATGTCACTAATAGAGGTAACAACGATCCCTACTATGAAGTTTGAATAACGGTTACTTTAAAAGATATCAGGTAGCAAAGGTGTAAAAAATTGCATCTAACTTTCGTCATTTTATAAAAGCTGAATTTTATATATGTTACTTCATGACCTATCAAAAGAAGTTTTTATATAGCTATTTTATTGAGCTAATCAGTTCAATAACTTTTTTGTGTTAAAAACCAAAAAACTTACACTTACAAAGATAAATAAAAAGAAAAAATGGGCTAAAGCTAGTTATACTAGTTTCGTTTTCTGCTAAGAAAAGTCATCAGTAACTTTTAAGCCGATTAGTAAGAGTTTGGCTAGCCTTATTACTGCAAAGATATGTGTAATAAAAAGTAATCCATTATTTTCTCAATACATGGCTTTGGTACTCTGTATCTGGCTTAGTTTTTGTTCCATTGATTTACAATAGATGTCGTTGTAAAGATTACAGTTAGTACTAAAAAATCTTCTTTTCCAGTTTTGCATTCGATTGATTTAGTTTCGTTTGCGCGAGTTAATGAAATCCAACAGTTTAGTTAAATTTTATCAGAACTTTATTGTCTGCCTTCTATTATAAGAATCAAATCTTAAGCTTAAGTTTATTAAACCAAAACTCAATCCATGAAAATCAAACAACAAAATCAGCAACATAAATTATTGCTTAGTTGCATTTGCTGTCGTTATAAATGTTTACATAATCATGAATTGAACGGATATAAATGTTTACAGAAATTGGATATACATAAAATGCTTAATAATAAGTTCAATAACTTGATAAGTAATATAAAGAAATTCTTAAGGGGTTATATATATATTTTAATCAATTCTTAAGGGGATGTGTGTTAACTCGCGCGTGTCAAAAATGTACCTTTGCAAAGAGAAAATATGCTACATTTTACAGTTTTTCTTTGATAAAGGCGAAATGCAAGTCAGGCGGCTGAAAATGTGAACAGTGTTTATGGTGCTGATACTGTAACAGCCAACCATGCGCAATTTTAGTTTCGTCGATTCCGTTCCGGTAATTTTGAGGTTAAAGATGAACAACGCTCCGGAAGGCCAATTGTCGAAAATGTCGATAAAATTATGGAAATCGTTGAAGCCGACCGTCATGTAAGCACTGTTTTGATTGCACAGGAGCTGAACATTCCACAAAAAACCGTTTGAAACCATTTGAATAAGGCCGGATGCAAAAAAAAAAACTCGATGTATGGGTGTCATACGAGTTAACATAGAAAAATCTAGTGAAACGAATTTCTACCTGTGAATCGCCACTGAATCGCAACAAAATCGATCCATTTTTTGAAGCGGATGATAACTGGTGATGAAAAATGGATCACTTACGACAACATCAAGCGAAAACATTCGTAGTCGAATGGCAATCAGCCGTCGCAAACGGTGTCCAAGCCAGGATTGACTGCCAGGAAAGTTTTGCTCTGTGTTTGGTTGGGTTGGCGGGGAATCCTCTACCACGAGCTACTTCACTACGGCCAAACTCTTAATTCGATCGTGTACTATCAACAATTAGACAGTCTGAAGGAAGCAATTGCTCAGAAGCGGCCGGCTTTGGCCAGTAGAAGAGGAGTTATCTTTCATCGGGATAACTCCAGGCCACACACGTCGTTAGTTACTCGTCAGAAGCTCCGGGAGTTCGGTTGGGAAGTTCTTATGCACCCATCATATATTCCGGACATAGCACCAAGTGATTACTACCTTTTCCTGTCAATGGCGAACGATTTTACTGGTGAAAAATTTGCTTCAAGAGAGGTTTGCGAAAATCGGTTGCTACAGTTTTTTGATCATACGGACCAGGGTTTTTATAAGACATGTATAATGAAATTACCTTCAAAATGGCAGAAAGTTATCGAACAAAATGGCGCATATTTGGCTTAGATCGGATCATTCTATATATACTAAATAAACCCTTCAATTTCATACAAAAATAATGGATTACTTTTTACTACACCTATATCAAGGGAGTTACAATAGCAAATATAAACAAACAGAAAAAAAAAGTTTTTGCTTTCTTTGTTTAACTTCTTGCTTAGATTCTCAACAGAACTATGCAAGAAATGGAACATAAAGGGTGTTTTTTTTAGAGGTTTGTTTTTCGAATAGAGATAAAACTGTGATTTTGTGGTCAAATTTGGCAACTCTAATGTCATTTATATTCAGTTTGGTTTGCCATTTCATCATGAACAGGTTGACAAAAGAACAACGCTTGCAAATCGTGCAAATTTATTTCGAAAATAATGGTTCAGTTCGCGAAGTTTACCGCAAGCTCCGTCCATTTTATGGTCGACATAATCGTCCATCAGAGCAATTAATTCGGTTAACCATGGATCGTTTTCGCACTACGTTTACTCTATGTGATAATACGCATCCGCAGAGACGTCGAACAGTGCACCGAAGAAACAATTGCCGCTGTAGAGCAAAATGTTGAAGAGGACCCGAATGAATCGATTCGCCACCGTGCACAGCAATTGGAGCTTTGTCCATCAACTTTATGGAAGATTTTGCGCAAAGATCTTGGCTTCCGATCTTACAAGATCCAGCTTGTGCAAGAATTAAAGCCGCGAGACCATGCAATGCGTCGTGATTTTGGTGTATGGGCCGAAAATGAGATTGATCTCAATGCTGATTTTCATCGCAAAATTTTGTTCAGTGATGAGGCTCATTTTTGGTTGAATGGCTACGTCAACAAGCAAAATTGCCGCATTTGGAGTGAAGAGAATCCACATGAGACCCTTGAGACGCCATTACATCCACAAAAACTGACTGTTTGGTGTGCTCTATGGGCTGGTGGAGTCATTGGGCCATACTTCTTCCGAAATAATGCTGGAGAGTCAGTTACCGTTAATGGAGACCGGTATAGAGCCATGATAACCGACTATTTTGTTCCCGAATTGGATGGCATGAATGTGGATGAGTTGTGGTTCCAACAAGACGGCGCTACATGCCACACAGCGCGCGTCACAATCGATTTATTGAAGGAAACATTCGATGAGCGCATAATTTCGCGAAATGGACCTGTCAATTGGCCACCAAGATCGTGTGATTTGACACCATTGGATTATTTTCTTTGGGGATATGTGAAGTCGCTCGTCTACGCCAACAAACCAGAAACGTTAGGGGACTTGGAAGCCAACATTCGTGGCGTTATTGCCGACATACGGCCCCATATGCTCGAAAAAGTGGTTGAAAATTGGACCTCTAGAATTGGCTTTATTCGAGCCAGCCGCGGCGGCCACATGCCCGAAATCATATTTAAACATTAATGGCATAAAATTATCCTTCCAATAAAGCCAAATTGATGGACATTAAAACGATTTTCTTGTGTTTTATTTCAATTCGAAGTTGTATACCTCTAAAAAAAACACCCTTTATAAGGCTAGCCAAACTCTTACTAATCGGCTTAAAAATTACTGATGACTTTTCTTAGCAGAAAACGAAACTAGTATAACTAGCTTTAACCCATTTTGAAGAGAAACTTCTTTAGTGGCGGTCATTTGAAAAATTTGAAACGCAAAATATGTAAGATTTTACATGAAACGCTCTTTTTAATTATGATCTAGAACAGCTACAATAATAAATTAAGTATCAAATTAAAGTACTCAGCGAGCAGAGTGTGCTGAAATTATCAGCTTTGAGATCGGGTAACCAAAAGCTGAGATATAATCGTGGAAAGATTTTCAATTTTGCCAAGCAATGCACTGATCAACTACCAAAGCCTTGCTATAGCGAGGAAAGTTACGTTGATTGCTTTCTATTATGTACTATGTTTATGCGACAGCTTAGTTCGTTTTACCGAGTACCGATCGGTAATCGCGCAAGAGTCGACACACTTCGTGCATTCAAAGAGCTTTGAATTTTGGTTTTATGAAGGTGTTCTGAAATGGCATGGCCTACTCAATCAAATGCTGTCGCATAAGCTTATTTTATGATTATTGCGTGGACGTAAATGCAATGAGAAAACAAATAAATTAAATTAAATAGAACAAAAAAAAAACATTTAGAAAACTAAACTGCGATAGAATATGACGAAAGTGTTTATTAAAATGATAAAAATTTACGGCATCTAAAATATCTACAGCTGTAAATGATATACCTATCAAATTAAAGTATTCATCGAGCTGAGTGCACTAAATCTATCAGCTTCGAGATTGGTTAATCAAATGCTGAGGCATAAGCCTGGAAAGATTTGCTATTTCTTAAATTTTTTCAAGTAATTCACTGATTAACTACTAAAGCCTTGCTGTGCCTATTCTAGATCCCGTCAACTTTTATCATTTTCTTAAAACATTTTCATCTTATTTTTTTCGCAGTTTCACTTCTACCGCGTGTGAACTGCACACATGCTTTTTTTTCTTTTTATTTATCTTTGTAAGTGTAATTTTCTTGGTTTTTGATACAAAAAAGTTATTGAACTGATTAGCTCAATAAAATAGCTATATAAAAACTATTTTCTGTTCGAACAAAATAACTAAAAAAGAAGTTTTTTCAGTTGGCAGACACTTCCGATGGTTATTATAGTCTGCCAGACACATTAAAGGTAAAAGTAGCACAGTAGCACTTATATGGTAGAAAGTTCTACAATAAATATCGGTTTGAAACTTATATAGGTCATGAGTTCCAGAAGATATGAATATGATATTATGTAAAAATGGGCGTGGTCTGACGTCTCCTACGCCCACCCCCATATAAAAATTATAAAAAAAATGGAATAAACGAAAAGTAAATCAGCATTACGACATCTCTAACCAACCAGGGTTGCCTTGCCAAAGCCTGTCCCGATGCTCGAAAATGCCCGAATTTTAGCCAATTTTGTTGTTTTTATTAAAACTGTAGTATATTGCAGCTCGAAATGTATGCCAAATGATAGAGCTCAAAGAGGCCTAAATGTAATATATGAAGTTGCATTGTTGAATCCTGTCCCAGACATGGGTTGCCACTCATTTAAAAAAATAGACCCTAAAACCGGGAGGCAACCCATGTTTCGGACATGATTTGACAAGGGAACCTTATATATTCTGGATGAGCTGAAGGCCATCACTGCTTTTACTTACTCTTATGTATATTAGCTTTTAATTTTGTAATTAGTTGTTAATAAATATAAATAGATAAATAAATAATATTTTTCAGATATAAAAAGTGAGTTATTTAGAAGAAGGTATTAACAGAATATGGTTTGAAATCACTCGTGAAGCCATACTTCCTAAAAATAGGACACTTTTGCATATTACAAGTTAATTTCCATTGCAACATGAAAAGAGACATAACTCTTTTTTGGCAGCAAAGTACAGCAAAAAATTAATTCATCTCTAAACTGGAAAATGAAAAATTTTAAGTTGTGCCTCTTTACCAGTACGAGTACGAGATGCAGTGACAACTTTTCAACGCTGTGTCGTCTAAAACTATACTTTAGACCAGTGTAAGCCAAACCTACACAAATGCATTTTACCAACGCTATGCCTGCTATCAATGTGTGCCAGGCGCGGATCTAGAATTTTTTTCCGGGGGGGGAGGGGCGGTCACAGGATAGACAAAGAATCAAAAATAACAAGAATAACCAAATAAACAAAGCAAACCGAATTTCTTCAATGAATAAAAAACAAAGTCAGAATAACCTTATGCAAAAACTCGTCCAATTTGTTTTACTTGAAAATTCATTACATTCATATATAAATTTACTGTTTATTTAAAATTATAAACTGTTTATATAAAAAAAAACATGTGTGCAGTTCACACGTGGTAGAAGTGAAACCTTCAGAAAACTAAACTGCGAAAGATTGAGACGAAAATCTTTTATTAAAATGATAACAGTTGACGGGATCAGCCAGACTTTGGTTAATCAGTGAATTTAAAAAAATATCAATTCTTTCCAGGCTTATATCTCATTTTTTGGTTGGCCGATCTCAAAGCTGATAGTTTAAGTCCTCTTGAGTACTTTAATTTGATATATCATTTACTGCTGTAACTATTCTTGATGCCATCAATTTTTATAACTTTCATAAATACTAGCATTACCCTCTGCGAAGCGCCTTTTTTTATTTCAATAAAATAAAAAGCAGAATCAAACCTTTTTTTTAAATGATGTAAATTTAATTCAGTTCAATGTTTTTTGGTATACAATGTTTTTAGATTTATTATTTGGAGTGTACATATGTAAATTATTTGGATTTCTAACTAATGAAAGTCCCACATATAACTGATCATGTGCAAAGCAAGGCTTTTCAAAATTTAGTCCAATTACATTCAAAGATTGTTCTTGTGATTTATTTATTGTGAAATCGAAAGGACCCTTAATAAAAGTTTTATAGCTAAGCTATGTCTCTTAATATAAAAAACACATGGTGTAAGTTCCATGTGAATCGATTAAGTGGTTTTTGTGAAAATGCTATTTTAAAAATATTTTTGTGTGAGGGGCATCCTAAATAAAAATGTTGTAGCCTAAGCTATTTCACGGTGGTCTTTAAAAAATTTTAATTTTTCGAAATACTACCCGCGATTTTTTTCAGGGATAATGTTGGGGGACCCTTCCAGTGTCAAAATCCGCGAACCGCGAAATGAAACTTCCAGCCTTTTTTTTCGACATTTTCATTTCTTAACGATTTTTTGAGCATATCTCGGTGTTTATATACATTAGAGCGGTTCAAAATAAAAACTTTTTGTTTTTTTTCACGATGTGTCAGTGGATTCCAATAGCCCTATATGTCTAGACAAAACAACCCATAAGGATTTTCATCAATTTTGAAAACTGGGTTGCCGCCGCCTGTTTTAAGTTGCCTACCCATTTCCGAAAATATTGATTTAAAAATGGTGGAAGCTAAAGAGGTTATCAAATTTTGCAACAAAGTGGGTATGCCTTTCGAACTATTATCGATCGATAAATTCGAAGCCATGATCAGTTTTTCTTCTTCTTCTTTTTTTCTTATAAAAAAATTGAAAATTGCCAGGACATAAATTAAAACATGCCGATTTTCTACTTTCAAGTTGCAAAATCTTAAATTTTTCGATTCGGCGTTGACATATATACATATTAAGCTGATTCAAATTTTTTTTTGTTCTAAACAGCTATTATCAATCGAGGAACTTGAATCCGTGATTCGTATTTCTTCTTCTTCTTTTTTTCTTATAAAAAAAATTAAAATTGACCGGAAAAAAAACAAAAAATACCGATTTTCTGCTTTCAAGTTACAAAATCGGCTAATATTGTTTTACCACTGATCCCGTTGCACAACATTTTTTATGTATTTTTATTTGCTTAAAAGAATGCCGTAAACCGCATATCATTATCTTATTTCAAAACCAAGATATCTACATTTTTCTAAATTAACATATATTAACATAACATAATTAACATAAATTTTTTATAAGAAAAAAAGAAGAAGAAGAAAAACTAATCACGGATTTAAGTTCCTTGATCGATAATAGCTGTTAAGAACAAAAAAAAATTTTGAATCAGCTTAATATGTACATATATATGTCAACGCCGAATCGAAAAATTTCAGGTCTATTAATTTAGAAAAATGCAGATATCTTGGTTTTGAAAGAAGATATTGATATGCGGTTTACGGTTTTCTCTTAAGCAAATAAAGCTAAATTAAAATAATATACCACTAGATCGGCGGTAAAATAGTATATCAAGATCTTCAACTTGAAAGTAGAAAATCGGCATGTCTTAATTTATGTCCGGGCAATTTAAAATTGTTTTATAGGAAAAAAAGAAGAAGAAGAAAACTAATCACGGATTCGAATTCCTCGATTGATAATAGTTCGAAAAGCATACCCACTTTGTTGCAAAATTTGATAACCTCTTTAGCTTCCACCATTTTTTAAATCAATATTTTCGGAAATGGGTAGGCAACTTAAAACAGGCGGCGGCAATCCAGTTTTCAAAATTGATAAAAATCCTTATGGGTTGTTTTGTCTAGATATATAGGGCTATTGTAATCCACTGACACATCGTCAAAAAAAAACAAAAAAATTTTATTTTGAACCGCTCTAATGTATACAAACACCGAGATATGCTCAAAAAATCGTTAAAAAATTAAAATGTCGAAAAAAAAACGGCTGGACGTTCGATTTCGCGGTTCGCGGATTTTTACACTGGAAGAGTCTCCCAACATTATTCCCGAAAAAAATCGCGGGTGGTATTTCGAAAAATTAAAATTTTTTAAAGACCACCGTGATGTCTCATGATATAAAAGCTACGTGGTGTGAATTCGGTGTGAATCGGTAAACCGGTCTTCGTGAAAATGATTTTTTAAAAATATTTTTGTATGAGAGCCACATTGAATATGAACCCTAAATAAAGCTATGATTCTATGCCTTTGCCTCTTAATATAGACGATACGATTTGGCTTATAATTTATTTCAAGCCAAATAAATACCATTCAAAATTAGAGTAGCTGAAAGTAGCTAAAGACACAAATACAGTCGAGCACACAATTGAAATTGATTATAAGCTAAGTATTTTCTTATGTGCTCTTGAATTCTCAGAATTAATATGGAATCAAAAAGTGACGCCCGGATCTAGTTTCGAGGATACAGCCTTCGGAAGTTGCGCATATATTTAGTTTTTCTAAAAATCTATATAAGTCAGACACGCCTGCATTGATTTTCAAAATAAGGATGTCATATGAAAGGTAATTTTTGAAATCCGGATCGTAGTTTTCGAGATATTACGTCTTTTCTAAAATTTGGACCGATTTTTTTTCAAAAAACCGTTATTTTTCCAAAAAATTCGTTATTATTCTAACATATTTATAAAGCTCAATTTATCTTCTTTAAGATGATATAACATTTAAACAAAAAGTTTTGACTTTAACCCTTTCTAACCGAAAAAATGTTACTTTTATTGGGAATTTTGTGCTCTAACTTGCCGAAAATGCATCCAAAGGGTCTGAATTTTTGATGAAAGTTGTAGATATTGAAGAGAGGAGCAAAACCCCAGAATCAGATGCAGTAAAAATCAGTTTGCTTTCGAGCTATAACGAAAAAACCACTTGAATCTAAGTGCAAAATTCAAATGTTCATTTCTTGAAAATTTGAGCCAACTTGAACAAACTGTGCCAAATGGTTTCTTGTTTTGGCTTATACTTTCACCCCGCTGCGTCAGATCCGAGTAGACTTTTACAAAAGAAATTTTGTTCCACAGTGTCAATCAATAGTTCAAAAACTTAATTATTTTTGTTTTTGTAGGATTAACTTTACCTTTGAGCCGAATACTGCAAACACCATAATTAAAATTGAAGAAAGCAACCGGTTTGATTCAAGATACTTTGATTGTGCTTGAGAAGAAAAGAAACGATGCTGATTCTGTTATTCAACGGCTATTTTCTGAAACTGAAAATCTCGCAACACAGTTGGATGTGGAGTTGCAAGTACTACGCGTTGTTTCTCGTCAAAAACATCGAGATAATCACCAACAAAATCAAACCCCGGAGGAATATTTCAGGAGAGGAATTTACGTTCCTCTGTAGGCAACGTTGTAACGAACCTCAACGAAAGGCTCTCTCCAGACGTGATGAAGCTTTTTGGGTTAAGAGTGTTTCTGCCTCGGACTTCCTATACAGCAGAGGACATAAAAGAAGTTCATCTTGTAGTAGAAACGTACCAGAAGCTTCTGAACACTCCCTTTTCGAGCGTTATTGCAGAATTCGAGTTGTGGGTAGCTAACTGGGAACGAATTGTTGCAAACGGCGGTGAACTCCCAGATTCGGTACCTCTCGCCCTTGATGCGTGTGATGGAGTAGTTTATCCGGCTATTAATACACTGCTTTGAATTTTGGAGACGCTTCCTGTTACTGGAGCCACTGCAGAAAGGAGTTTTTCAACTCTCCGTCGCCTCAAAACTTGGATGAGATCAACTATGGCAGAAGACAGACTCACCGGGCTTGCATTGATACACATCCATCGCGACATCGAATTGAACATCGATGCGATCATTAACAAATTTGCGAAACAAAATAGAAGATTCGATTTTGTGTTATAAATGAAGCTTTTACACAGAAAAAAAGATTCGATGATATCAAACAATTTAGGGTCCGATTTCAACGAATATTTTGTATGATTTTCAGTCAGAGAAAGAGTTTCTCTGATATAACAAAAGATGATTTGTTGAAACTTAAAATAGATTCGTTGGTTTCAAAAAAACATTAGTTAATTTTCCTAAAGTTTTTGTTGAAACTTAGAATAAATTCGTTGGTTTCAAAAAAGCATTTTTCTTTTTTTGATTTTTTACTTTCCATTTATTTCTCTAATGCTGTGTTGTAGGGTACTTTTATTGTTAATTTATTAATGTAATACGTTTTTAAAACTTCAAAGGAGAAATTAAATTTTTTTTTACCTGTCACCCCCGATCACAGAATTGAACCTGTGTTCTGCGCCATGCCACTGTTCAAAGATGTTCATCTTACCCAACTCAGCTACCGACATCATTTTTAAGTCATACTAAAATGATCTTGTTAAACTGCGCATGTAACAACCATTGTCTAATCAGGGAAGCTCCTGGTTCAAACCCCGGCGACGACATAATATTTTTTTTTTAATTTTTTTACTTTTTAATTTAAAATTATTTAAAAAACAAAAAACAAGTAGAGAACTATAAATATCTTGAAAACTGCCTTTTATATTAAAAAATAACGAACTCGTTTTTTATTATTAACATAAAAGGCAGTTTTCAAGATATTTTCAATTTATACAAATACAGTTCTCTACTTCTTTTTGTTTTTTAAATACCTTTAAATTAAAAAAATTAAAAAAAAATTATGTCGTCGCCGGGGTTTGTACCAGGAGCTTTCCTGATTAGACAATGGCAGTTTTTTATTTGCAATATCAGTGAAACATTTTGCTGATTACGCTAAAATATTTTGTTGAAAAATCAGATAATTTGAATTTGCAAATCCAAAGAACAAAAGGTTTTGATTTTGCAAATTTTTTCTTTGATTCAAAGAAATGAATAGTTGAATTCCACAAATTTTAATCATAGAATTGCAATTCTTTGATTTTACCAATCTTGTTTTTTCTGTGTAGTTGGAACTTGTAAACAGATTGTAAGCAGCTGCTAATATATGAAATATAGCTACAATCCAAATATAGAAAAAATAATAAAAAAGTCAGTATTGTGTAAGAAAATTAGTCAATTTTGATGATTCCGTCATTTTTTGATTCCAATTTTTTCAGAGTGCAAAAAAGTAAGTTAATATTGATCGTTTGGTTAGTTTCCGGTTTTTAAGTTTGCATAACTAGGTTTCGTTCGTTTTGTTTTTTTTTTGTTTTTCGGTTTGCAAAATATTGGTTCAGCTCTATTTTTTGAAATGCGGGCTGTTTTGGGAGGGGTCTTGACCTCCGTGACCCCCCCTTGAATCCGCGGCTGATGTGTGCACGAACTGCACCAGCCGAGCAACGAGTTGTTGCTTGCATGAGTTCTCGTGGCATAACGTATTGTATTTCGCTAAGACACAATTTGTATACATACACGCAGCCTCTGCTTGCGTTCGTGCGCAGTTGCTCACGAGCAACAGAATGGCTTACACTGCTTTAGACCAACAATGTCTGAAGACCAGCAGAACGGTTTCGACTCAATCAATATACATCGCAATGTTGAAATTAATTTACAAAGGGTATTAAACGAACTTTTTCAGTGATTCGCAGAATTAGCGTCGATGATATACTTATACAATTTTAAATAAAATAACAATGTTGGTCAAAATTCGGGCATCAAGACGAGTTATTGTAAGGCAATCCTGGTTGGTTAGTTTCACCATAATGCATCTCTATCTCTCTCGTAGATCCTGTAATCTTTCTGAAATTTGGACCGATTTTTTTTTTAAAAAAACCATTATTTTTCCAAAAAAATCGTTATTATTCAACAGTTTTATTAACATATTTATAAAGCTCAATTTATCTTCTTTAAGATTATGTAACACTAAACAAACATTTTTGATATTAACCCTTTCTTATCGACAATGTTACTTTTATTGGGAATTTTGTGCTCTAACTTCCGAAAATGCATCCAAAAGGTCTGATTTGTTTCTGAAAGTTGTAGATATTAAAGAGACGAACAAAACCTCAGCACCAGATGCAATAAAACTTAGTTTGCTTACGAGATATATCGAAAAAATCACATGAATCGTGGTGCAAAATTCAAATGTCCATTTCTCGAAAATTTGAGCCAACTTGAACAAACTGAGCCAAATGGTTTTTTGTTTTGGCCTATATTTTCACCCCGCAGCATCAGATCCGAGTAGACTTTTGCAAAACAAATTTTGTTCCACAGTGTTATGAGAGTAAATATCATGTTAACTTACATTTTTTAAATAAATTTTCAGAAAAAGTGTTCCTGAGCCATTAGTACAAGTGCATGAAAATGGTCTTAATGAGTGTTTTTGACACATTTGACCACAAATTTTATCAAAAACCGGACATGATAGGAAAACAAGAATACCAGAAACTTACATAGAAAATGATGAAAAAATTAATGTTTCAAGCGAATCTGTGTTTTTAAGAACCAGAGGCTTTTTTAAAAGCGCAGAAGATGGAATTTTAAATTTTACAGATCCTTGAACTGGACATTAACATTTTCCAAGTAAACAAGATGTTCCTGTTTGTTTTATTTTATTACGCATTTTGGAAATATGGCACTGAAAAAAAAAACACAATATACTAGTGCAAACACTTTCGAGTGAAATTCATATGAATTTCATATACATATGTAAATTCATGTGATTTTGTTTCATTTTCATTCGGAAGTGAAATGTAGAACATGCCTGATAATCTAAATTTCGCTGCAATTTACATTTTTAATAATGATGTTATACCTGCAAGGTTTTGATTTAATGTATTACGTTTTCATGTATCGGTCATTCTTTTACAAACCGCACACCATTTTGGACTTGATATTTTAGAATCGCCCGAAATTTTTTTACAGTTTATATACATACAGTACCGTTCAAATGCTTTGCAACTGAAATTACTTTTGAAGAAACATCAAATTATTTCAGTGAAACAATAACTTTGAATTTTATTTTATGTTAGTTTTATTAACTTCACTTAATGCTGATTTTTTACCAAAAACAAAAATATTATTCCGTTAGCTAACAACAATAAAAATTCAATGTAAACAAAAGTAGCGAAAAATATAGAGTTCAAAACATGCGCAACTCATCACAATACCAAGAAATAATGCATAGCCAGCCTAATATTTGGTTCTGAAACCGTAGTTTCTGATGACTGCATGACATCTTCTGGACATTGACTCATGACTTTATTTATCTATAAGGTGAAATCGCGTTCCATTCTTTTTCTATCGCAGGGAATAGTTCATTACCACTTTTGAACATTTTCTCACCGATTATGCGATTTACTACCATCCACATGTTCACAATCGGGTTGAGATTGGGAGACTGCGTCGGCCATGACATGATATCAACTTGTTTTTCCACAAACCAAGATTTTACAAGCTTTAAACTATGATTTCGACCACTGTCATGTTGAATGGTCGAAGGAAGTGTCATGTTCCACCCAGTAAATGGGAGAATAATATTGGTTGAAATGGTATTGTAGCCAGATGCTGTCATCGTGCCTTCAATGCGCTTCAATGCGCGTACTTAGACTTACAATATGGTCCACGAATGTTAAATTTAGGTTCGTCAGACCATAATAATTCCTTGTTATTCCTCGAGGAATAAAATGGTTATTCTGTGTCAACATCAGTGTACAAAGCTCAATCCCAAATACAGAACACCTACAGGTATACTCGGATGTTAGAACGTGATGCCCTGGAGTTGTTGTGGAGAAATTCTGAGCTCAGATTCGGGTTCAGCGCATCAAAGTCCTTCGGGTACGATAGGTCTGGTCTCTGGTTTAAAAATTTGTCAGCCTGTGTTATAAGTACTTTTCTTACAAAAATAAATAAAATTTGTTTCTTTGATTTTTCACAGTTTTACATTGAATTTTTAAAACAATTTGTTATATCACATTCCTTCCCTGTGGTGTGGAGAGTATCCTTGAATTTTGGCGAACCTGAAAAAAAATGTTTAAGGGTACATATTGGTACTTATATGATATGGTTCCTATGTATTTGCTATGTTTGATACCTGTGCAGTCGCCATTTTGTTTTTTTACATCTAAAAAAATTTGAAATTGCGTGCATAATATTAGGTAACATTTTCAGCAAATAAAAGCTTTAGTAAAATAACAGCTATTATGTTTTAAAATTTAAAATGTTGTGAGACCTTCATTTTTAATACAAAAACGAGTAGCGCGACCTCTAAAAATTTTATGTTTCCTCTGAAAAAAATAGGATCTTCATTTCAAACCATAAGGAACCTACGGTTTCGAGAAGGCGGCTGAAAACTAAATAAAAGGATTTTCTGGACCACCCTACTGATTATGCATTATTTCTTTGAATTGTGATGAGTTGCGCATGTTTTGACCTCTTGATTTTTCGCTACTTTTGATTACTTTGAGTTTTTGTTGTTGCTAGCTAACGGAATAATATTTTTGATTTTGGTAAAAAATCAGCATTAAGTGAAGTTTATAAAACTAACATAAAATAAAATTCAAAGTTATTGTTTCACTGAAATAATTTGATGTTTCTTCAAAAGTATGTAATTTCAGTTGCAAAGCATATGAACGGTACTGTACATAAAATTACTTGACACGTGTATTTGGATTTAGCTGAAAAAAATTTTTTTTTTCGAAAATGCCCACATTTGAATTTTCGATAATTGGCTGAATTTTGTCAAATCTACTCATACTTGAAGTTTATTATCTTCAGTTGTACTGATCCGATCAAGCTTTATAACCTTAGCTTTCGAAATAAATAAAAAAAAATTATATTGCCAACAAATAAAAAATAATAAGAAATTAAATGTTTAAATAGTTCTAACATGCTGTTCCCCCAACAAAAATTAATTGATAAAAATAACATTTTATTCTTTATTCTTTTAGCTACAAAACCCATTTTACAAAAAAGTGGAGTCTCACCCCTATTATGAATATCCGAAGGAAAACGATTCTTTCGGATTTCTTTTTTTCCTGAGAGCAAAATTTTGCAATCATAAATAATTAAGGAATTGAAAACTTCATATCCAGTCAGTGCTGCCAAAATATTTCCAATTAATTCCAATCAGTCAAATTTAAATAATTGCAAGAAATCTGTGCAGAAAAATTGTGAAATTTTATCTACATTACAAAAAAAAAAATCACCTAAAATAGACAATAGCATAGCTTCATAGTTTGCCGTCTACTCCTTTTCGTGAAGCATTTGGAGACATTCGAATTGGACTCCATTTACTGGACCAATATCTGTAATTGCTTTTTATTTGTATTGTTAGATCTTGTAAACATGTTAAAAAATCTTTTTATTGAATAAAATTGCAAAATATTGCTAACATTGCTTTTTTCCTCATTCAATTCCTTATTACAAAGTTGGAGAAACAAACTTGCGAGAAACATCAAAAATGTTCCCTCAATAACTATTTCCGATAGCTTATTTTCCAGGAAATCTTTTCTCATTCCCCAAAATCTTCCACGATTGCAAAACAGGGAATTGGAGAATAATTCCGAAAGAATGTTTATTCATGACAGGGGTGATTTAATAACTTCCGATCTAATTTTTAATTTATTTCGAAAGCCAACGCTATAAAGTATCATATAAAAAAAATTCAACATTGATTGAATCAGTACAACTGGAGATAATAGACTTCAAGTATGAGTAGTTTTGACAAAATACACCAATTATCGAAAATTCATCGCATTTGGAGAACTCGAGGTTTTTTTTCCTGAAATCAGTGCGGTTTGTAAAAGAATTACCGATATACATATTTGGCAGGTCTACAATATGTACATTTGTAAAATAAAAAATTCAAAACTCTTATTTTAGGTGAAATATATTTACGTCACCCGAATTCTTATCTGCCATCATTTAACATTCCAAGTGAAACGGAAGGGGAGAATGCATTGAATATCAACAAGTTATTATATGAAATTGATAAAAGCGGTGAAAGACGAAGAAAAAAGAGCGGTAGGTATTAATTTTAATAGAACAGTGAAAAATTAAATTGTAAATTTCTAGTATACGCGAAAATCGCACTACCCGCAAAACAAATGTTCCGATTTTTTGAACTCTGATTCTTTAGAATAAAGTTGCAACCCCTTCGACATTTGGTGATGCGCCCGTGTCCCACAAATCTCAAAATTTTTGGCCTTTAATTTCTAGCTGATTGTATTCTCCATTATTTTTTTAAAATATTTTTTACTAAGCTACTAAAATAAACAGAATACATATAACAGAAACAATTTTATAAGTTTCTGACTTTAAAAACTGGTTAACTAAACTAAACTTAGGAAAACTGCATTATTATTACAGTGAAATTCCCCATTACAGCCCCCATAATCGGACAGCTCCTATAACCGGACACATTTCGGCAACACTCACTTTTCATTAACTTTGCCATACAAAATCAATTCCGATAGCCGGATGCTCCAATAACCGGACGCGGACAAGGAGACTGATTCTAGCGGCCAAACTAGCGGCCGTAAAAAAAAAAACGTTGCCACGGCTTAACTAATAGACCGATTCTGATGAAATTTGGTATGGAGATAGATTGAATCATAACAAAGGGTTTAAAAAACTTTTTGTTTTATTATTGGGCGTGGCACCGCCTCAAATAAGAAAAAACGCTGTCACGGCTAAATCGCTTCACCGATTCTGATGAAATTTGGTATGGAGATAGATTGAATCGTAACAAAGGGGTTAAAAAAACATTTCGCTTTTTTATTGGGCGTGGCCCCGCCTGAAATCAGAAAAATGCTGCCACGGCTGAGCCGCTTCACCGATTCTTATGAAATATAGTATGGAGATAAATTGAATTGTAGCAAAGGGGTTAAAAAACTTTTTTCTTTTTTATTGGCGCGGCTGAGCCACTTCACCGATTCTGATGAAATTCGGTATGTAGACAGATTAATTGTCGGCGAAAAATATTTTTTATAAGTGGGTGGTGCCACTCCCCTGACAAGAAAAAGCGTTGTCATTGCTAAACTAATACACTGATTTGGATGGAATTGGGTACAGAGTTAGATTGAACCCTAAGGAAAGATATTTGTTTAAATGGGCGGTGCCACGCCCATAACCAAAAATTATGTTTTCACAGCTAAACTAATGGATCGATTTTGCTGAAATTTGTAATGGAGACAGCATGATGCCATAGTTTTTTATATATCATATTTGAAAGCGATGACAAAAAGTAGCTCTTGTTTTATGCCAGGTTTTAATACAATAAAGCATTTTTTCAACCAATAGATGAACTCTAATTTAATTAAAAAAGACAAAAATAAAATAAAGTTATTCACCTAACCGTTGATTTTAAAAACTAGATTGATTGTTGTAGTCTGTAATAATGGAAATTTGATCGAAAAATCTACCCTAACTCATGGCCGCTAGTCAGAAAAATTCAATAAAGTTAAAAAAAAAAAATTTCATACCTTACAATATCATGTACTTCTATTTAAATGAAAGGTGCGTACCTTATCTTTCACATCCTAAATATAGAATTTCGACCAAAAAAACCGAGCTATTTAAAAAAATCAATAAAATTTGAAACAGAAAAATAAACATATCACAACTTACAATTTTAGATCATATCTGAATGTAAGGACGGGCCTAATCTCTCATTTAAAAATATGTGTAAAATAATTAAGCCTGCACGTTAAGAATTTCAATCGAAAAACCAAATCTAACTTATGGCCGTTCGAAAAATTCAATAAAGTTTAAAAAAAAAACAGTTTAATATTCCTCATCAAAAAATCAAATAACAAAGAATTCATTTCGGTTACAAAAATCATAAAAATAATAGTTTCATTCTGCATTTTGTTTCTAATTTAAATTACATTTTACATCGAGTTATCGCTTTGTTATTAATTTGTCGCAACAAAAGAATTATGATTATCAAAAATATTTGTATTTGGCGATGGTGATGACGTAGCAATAGCAGTGGGTTTGTCACACGTGATGGCATCGTTGGAATTTGTCTTCGCATTATTGTTTATGAAGGATTTATAGCAATCGATTGAACCAGTAACGAAAGCGATTCACGGCCGAGCGATTGGATACAAATACGCTATTCCACTCACTAGAGCTTTTATACGATGGTTGAAGAAATGAGATCGCAAAATAGTTTCGGTAAATACTGTTCTCAAACGATAGATCTGTTGGAAAAATGCACCTTTCATTCAAATAGAAGTACTGTGCAGTCGCGGTAACGTGAACTAATTAAAGCAAAGGTTGTTCAAGTTAGCGAATATGAAAATTTAAACCAAAATTTATGCAGCGCAGTCGCTGTAATGCATTTTGCATCAAATTTTTATTCTTCATATCATTTGTAACAACAAAAACTTTAAAAGAAACAAAAAACTTCTTCATAAACTAAAAAGAAATGATAATAAAAATACATAAACAGTCTTTTATTGCATGGTTGAGTTATGTCTTGCTACAAGGTAGTCAATGCAAAATTTATTTCGTTCACGTTACCGCGTTGTTCACGTTAGACGGTGGTCACGTTACCGCGACTGCACTGTACATGATATTGTAAGGTACGAACAATTTTTTTTAAACTTTATTGAATTTTTCTGACAAGCGGCCATGAGTTAGGGTAGGTTTCTCGATCAAATTTCCTTTACTGCAGGCTACAGCAATCAAAATAGTTTTTTAAATCAACGGTTAAGTTTTTTTTTTAACTTCATTTCTTTTTATTGAATCTTCTCTTTAGAGACTAACAATAAGTTTTAAAATCTTATACTAAGTAACATTATTATAGATTAATATTATGTATAATTAATATATAATTTAATAATGAACTCGTCTCCAGAAAAGTTAGCAGGGACTTATTTATTTATTTATTCAACATTACTGAGCTTATCAGCCCTCATAAATTGCGAAAGTATGTAAAATAATACATACATATAAGTAAATAGAATATTTCCGAGCTAATGGCTGGCTCGTCTGGTCGGTTAATTACAAGAGGTGTTTTTTCGTAAATTTGGACCCCCCTTTCCCTTTTTTGAGATTTGGTGAGATTTGGCGGGACCCGTTCCCCCTCCCGTGAGATTTAAATTTAAATTTTTAAATAATTGATATGATACAATTTGTTATCTGCTATAATAATTTAAATTCTCTGACCCACTCCCCCCTATTTTGACTCACGTAATTAATGGACGTTCCCTTATGGTACTAAAACCTGACATAAAACAAGAGCTACTTTTTGTCATCGCTTTCAAATATGATATATAAAAAACTATGGCATCATGCTGTCTCCATTACAAATTTCAGCAAAATCGATCCATTAGTTTAGCTGTGAAAACATAATTTTTGGTTATGGGCGTGGCACCGCCCATTTAAACAAATATCTTTCCTTAGGGTTCAATCTAACTCTGTACCCAATTCCATCCAAATCAGTGTATTAGTTTAGCAATGACAACGCTTTTTCTTGTCAGGGGAGTGGCACCACCCACTTATAAAAAATATTTTTCGCCGACAATTAATCTGTCTACATACCGAATTTCATCAGAATCGGTGAAGTGGCTCAGCCGCGACAGCGTTTTTTCTCATTTGAGGCGGTGCCACGCCCAATAAAAAAGAAAAAAGTTTTTTAACCCCTTTGCTACAATTCAATTTATCTCCATACTATATTTCATAAGAATCGGTGAAGCGGCTCAGCCGTGGCAGCGTTTTTCTGATTTGAGGCGGTGCCACGCCCAATAAAAAAGCAAAATGTTTTTTAACCCCTTAATAATAAAACAAAAAGTTTTTTAAACCCTTTGTTATGATTCAATCTATCTCCATACCAAATTTCATCAGAATCGGTCCATTAGTTAAGCCGTGGCAACGTTTTTTTTTTTACGGCCGCTAGTTTGGCCGCTAGAATCAGTCTCCTACGCGGACACTATATTGTATGTCATTTTGATCAAAATAGCTGGGTTTTATTCGCCATCCTCTGCTAGATATCTTTAGCTAGCAACGATAATTGTATGGGAAAGCAAAAACAAAATCGAAAAATCAACGAGCAAAATTATAGTGGCTAGGCATACATAGCAAGTTGCCTAAAACGTCAGGCGTCAAAAATAAACAATTTGAAATGAAAAAAGTATGAAAAACTACAAACGAGTACTCAAATAACAACGAGTAGGAAACTTAGCGACTTGATCGTTTTTTTCGTACATAGCTAGCAACTTGGCGAATAAAACACAGCAAATATCTCTTTTAAACGGATAGAATTAAATAAGAATTCTATTAAATTTTTACTACTTCCCTTTTTTTTACAAATTCTAATTCGTTTTTGTTTTGAAAGCAAAGAATTTGGTGGTTTCCTTAATAATGCTAATGTACCTACACATATGTCAGAAGTGTTGAGTAGTGTTGGACTTTTTCCTTCGTTCAGGTTCGCTGGTTTTAACGAATTTTCGAAAATCGATCAAAGTTTATAACTGAATATAACAATATTGAAGTACAATTTGAAAATCAAAGCGCCCACTACAGAGATTTGCATAAATTTGTTCAACAAATTCAATCAAATTTTTTTGTTCCTCCCCATAAGCGGACATCTCCCATAACCGGACAAAAATACTGCGACGGTGGGTTTCCGGTTATGGGGAGTTTCACTGTACTTTGCAATATTTCCTAAAATAAAAGTTATTTATGTGTTTCTGAGAGAACCTTTTAAAAATCAGATTAACACTCGAATTTGACCTTCCGGCGAAAAGCGCAATATCTAATTGTAAGACAAATATTTTCAACTTTTTTTTCTGCAATTCTTATTTAAATGCATAGAGCTTTCAGATGAGATTTCAGCGCATTAAAAAATTCATATTTCGTAACTTTCTGGACAGGTCTAATGTACATACACACATATATCAATAAATAAAAAAATTATAGATAACGTTCTACTTCATTGGGAGTATTTTCTACAGAGTGGTTTGATCCTATCAATGAGGAAGAAATAGAACTCAAAATCTTTAGGCATTGTTTCCATCCCGTTCGAGCCATTAGAGCACTTTTCAAGAGGGGACACTTCAACTATGTAACTGTATTTTCATATTGCATGATTCGAGATTTACAAAAGTCTTTAACTTCACTTAAACTTTCGTCATTTAGAAAGAAATTCGTTGGAGGGTACAAAAAACATGCCGCTTTGTGATAAATACTTAAATTTGAAGTCCATTTAGTCTCAATTTGGTGAATGATATTCAATTTCAAACTTTTTATTATTTCGTTATCCAAATGTGTATATTCACAAATTTTTTTTACTGTGCTTATAGCTAAATACACATAGTTTATTGTAACATAATGCACTCTCTGCAGTTTTTTACTAATAATATCAAATTTTTCAAAAACTATTACCAAATTGTTCAAAATATGAATGTTGCTAACTCCGTGAAGCTCGTTTTTTTTTTAGATAATACCTCACATATATTTGGTCAGTTAGTTGATATAGAATTAAATATATTGAAATAAGAGCTCCAACGAGTTACGCAATAAGTTTTTAAAGAAGTTGTAAGTCTTTGTAGTAAATTAGATTTCCTAAAATACTTAACGAGTTTCTTTCAGCTTTCAAAAATTGGTACTAAGTCTATGGTACTTTCAAAAGAGGCGTCAAAAATGTTGTTGAACAGGTGGTTTGCACAATTAGTTCGATCAAAACTTTTTAAGAGAACATTTTCCCCAGTTGAAAGTCCATAGACTTAACACCAAGAACACTCTTTTAAATATATGCCTTTTAAAAAATGAAAGGACGCACATAAAAAGTTTCTTTGTATTTGTCCAAAGATCACACGTTACAGAAGCGTTTCCATACAACACTGCTAATTTTAATTTTACTTTTAAAATCTGCCTTTTATCTTCCGCCATCGTGTGTACACATCGGGAGACAGCTCTGGAATCTGCAATCATATCGTCATTGTCTATGTGGCTACCATATGTGGCACCAATGTTGAGGATTGTTGCTTGAAACCAGGACCGTCAACTACAGAGAAAGGGCGACAGTCCCTTGTGACCCACTGTGCGCAAGAATCTATTAGGTATTCTATGTCGATGTTTTTGATCTTTTTCAATTCAACTTTGTCCAGTTTTTCAGAGTAGCACTTTTGGCGGACTAGGTTTGACGTTTGCTTTCCATTGTATTTAAACACATTGTTGCAGTTTCTACAATACACAACACCTGTAAAGGACACATCAAAATTGTTAAAAAATGTTTTTCTAATAATAAAGTCTATTACGCGATTTTAATTACTTTTATACATAACTTGACGTCACAAGTCTACAACTTCCTTAGTGCAAGGTGTCACACTACTTACCGTCCAAAATGTTTTTTTTTTCGTGTTCGATTAAACAAAATGTCTCCCATATTTTGCTTCGTGGCTTTCTTTTAGAGATCACGCTATAAACATTTTTTATTATATTTTCCTTGATATGTGTATTTTCCATGTTTTATAATATGAAATTATTTAGTTTTTTATAAGAAACTCTACAATCACAAACAATGGAAAGCAACGTACTACACTACAATTGTTCATTCCACACGAAGCAAGGAGGCATTCGATGCTGCGCAATAGCATTCAATGCTGCGAAATAACATTCGTTGCATAGCCATCACATTCGTTCATTCATTGAATGATTTATGTTTGAGTGAATAGTGCTTGTCTTTTGTAGTGTGTTCGTTGTCTCCAAAGAGAATAAAGGAAAGCAATGGCAATGCAACAAAAATTACAGCACGGCAGCATTCGCATTCGCTTTGAGTGAGCAGTGTTTTCATTCTTTTCACACGTTTGCTGCTTAGTGTTGATTCACAATTCGTTTTATGTGAGTGTTTCACAACTACGTTTGAATGCATTCGTGCACATCTCTGATACGTATTACTCTAATTGCACACTATCTATACCATTAAAAGTTTTTTGCTTATATGGGAAGTGCCACGCCCATCGGTACTATTGTGCCAAATTTTCGTAATAAGATACCTTTTAGCAAGTATATCTACAATACTAAATTTCATAACGATTACGTTGTTAGTTCTCTAATTATAACGTTTACAAATATTGTGGGCTGTGCCCTCCATCGAGTTTTTCCAGTACACTGACGAAGCTTGTATTGATGATTGCCCCCAGTGCTATCGTCCCTAAAATTTTTATGAAAATGGTATGTGCCAATTTTGAATTATACGAAATCAAAATTTTTAATTGTTAAAAAGTGCCACGCCCACTTTTCCAATTTCGCCCACTTTAAACACAATTCAAGATATATGTATATGATTTTTATCCGTGTACCAAATTTCATCACAATATCTTGCACGGTTTACAAGTTATGGCATTATAAAAGTTAAAATATAGGGCAGTGCCACACCCCTTTATGAGCCTTTGAAACTATAAAACCTAGCCTAATCTTAATATTATTCACATGTTTACCAAATCACCAAGTTTCATCAGAATCGCGGCAACTTTTTTCAAAATGGGCTGATGTATATTTACATAGAGAATGGGTGGTAGGCGTGGTCGTGACCCGATTTTTATATGCTAACAGCTTGACTTGTGTGCCAAATTTCATTGAATTAGCTTACTTGGTTTTCCCGTAAAAGTGATTTCAACAGACAGATAGACAGACATATCTATATCGACTCAGGTGGTGACGCTGATCAATAATATATATACTTTTCTATACCTCCCTCGCCCCAATAATCCCCTATAAAATTTTGAATTTCCATTATTTCGAAACATAATATTTCTATTTCCTTCATCCATAAAATTTGCCATGAAAAGCGACATTCCAATATTTATGGAAGCAAAAGCGTTATAATCTAAAGTAGATTTTTAAGTAGCTATATAAATTTCTAAAACTCAATTTTAATTTTATTTCTAGGCACATCCGAGGACATGTTTATGTTGAATCCTGAAAATTACAAACATGAATCAAATAGTGATGTTTCTGTGCACCTTTGTGAAATTGAAGATTCTGAATATGATGACTTTTTACTTACTGGAACTAGCAGACATGCGTCTAAATAAATAGTTATAAAATAAGTTCTAAAGTTAAAAAGAATTAATTAAGATTTGTTATGTGAGAATGACATTTTTATGTCTTAATATAAAAATATTTTATCATATAACTTTTTGTTTTGCTTCTTTTTATAAGAACCAATCCTGATTGAAAGCAAGATACTCAATAAGTTTTCAGATAAAGACTCACAAAAAGGACCTAATTGGCGAATATGTATTCGGAAATCCATCCCAATCGAAATTTTCCTATGAGTCCTGGTATTTCAGATTCTGAAAGGTTTTTTCGTTATTTCGAAATTCAGACAAAAATAGCTTACAAAAATTTGTGGAAAAATGCGAGGTGGAAAAATAAATTTGCCTCGCTCGACCGAGGCGAGGCGAGACACACAGGCACCTCGCCTCGGTAAAAAACGAGGTTTTTATAAAAATGAAAAAAATTATACATGTATCAGGCCTGCATATGTACATTCAACTAGCAAAGCCCGACACGCGTTGCTACGCCCCAAGAAATGAAATAACATATGTGTTTTTTTTTTTGGGTGGATTGAATAATATATGATGATTGGTGAGATACGATCAATTTAATTCTTTTCTTATATGGGACGGCGTGGCATTGCCCATTTTTTCCAAATCAATCTAAACTACGAACCTTTTACAAACTATGACAATTGTATGTACCAAATCTTATCCATCTACGTCATATAGTTGCTGAGATATAAAAAAAAGTTGTATTCACCTGTGTCAAGTAGTTGATAACACTTGTCAACAATGGTTTTGTTGGCATGGATGTCTCTGCGAAATTCTATAATTTCAGGTACTCAGATTACGAATATATTCATAAAAGTACTGAATTGGCTCTAGTTTTTAAGATATTGATGTATTTTTCTATAAATATATGAAACAAAGTCGGGTTAGTTACACTCTATATAACTCAAGAACGGCTGGACCGATTTTAATGGTCTCAAATTTTTTGGATTTGTCTCCGCCCCGAGAATGACATTGGCTACAAAAATTTTATTTAGGGTAAATAATAAACTTTTTAAAATTAAGATCTTTGATTTGTTGGATTTGTCTTCGCCCCAAAAATAATAAAGGCTATAAAAATTTTATTAAGGGTGCATTTTTAGGGTGGCCTTAATACAAAAATAATTTTAAAATAGCATTTTCGCAAAGACCACGTGATCAATTCGCATAGAATTTACTTTTTACTTTTTTACTTTTATATCAAAAAGCATAGCTTAAGCTATAAAACTTTTTCTTAAGGTACATATTTAGGGTGGTCCTCATACAAAAATATTTTTAAAATAACATTTTCACAAGGACCACGTATTCGAATAACATGAAATCTACACCACGCGTCTTTTAAAGCAAGAAGCATAGCTTAGGCTTGGGTTGGTCATTTACCCACCCGCGGTCACGAGCTATGAAATATGCTATCATTCGATCCGCCGCGCAGTTGCTGATTTCTATGCGCTGGTTCGTTTGAAAAATGAAATATGCAAGTGACCCAGCAGGAATTAAACAAAACAAAACAAATGTGCGCAAATGAGTTGCGCGATGTCAGTTGTGAAAATTTCAGGTCAAAGACATTATTTCTGCAAAAGGCAATTTTTTACGCATGTATTATTGACTTGTAAAAAAATGAGAGACTAAAAAAACTGCTCTTGTGTGCATCATTATTGTAAAAAGAACTCATATTCACTGGAAAAAAGTTTTAATTCTCGGAAAAGTACCTTTAGTTTTTATTGATGAATTTTGAGCTTAATTTTTTGTGTAGCCATGTAATGCTTCCGCAGTTTATTTATTGATTTACTTCAGTGATGCATGAATTTCTACTGGGTAGTGTTTTCTTACGTGGAAAAGACAAAACACATTTATACTCATGGGGCGAAGACAAATCCAACAAATTAAAGATCTTAATTTTAAAAAAGTTTTGTATAAGGGCCACCCTAAATATTTACCTAAATAAAATTTTTGTAGCCAATGTCATTCTCGGGGCGGAGACAAATCCAAAAAATTTGACACCATTAAAATCGGTCCAGCCGTTCTTGAGTTATATAGAGTGTAACTAACCCGACTTTGTTTCATATATTTATAGAAAAATACATCAATATCTTAAAAACTACATGCCAACAAAACCATTGACCAGTTGACCAGTGTTATCAACTACTTGACACAGGTGAATACAACTTTTTTTTATATCTCAGCAACTATATGACGTAGATGGATAAGATTTGGTACATACAATTGTCATAGTTTGTAAAAGGATCGTAGTTTAGATTGATTTGGAAAAAATGGGCAATGCCACGCCGTCCCATGTAAGAAAAGAATTAAATTGATCGTATCTCACCAATCATCATATATTATTCAATCCACCCAAAAAAAAAACACATATGTTATTTCATTTCTTGAGGCGTAGCAACGCTTGTCGGGCTTTGCTAGTTGAATGTACATATGCAGGCCTGATACATGTATAATTTTTTTCATTTTTATAAAACCTCGCTTTTTACCGAGGCAAGGCGAGGTTTCGACGAGGCGAGGCGAGATATGTGATGGCAAGTTCTCGGCCGAGAACGAGGCGAGGCGAGACTCAAATTTATAAAACGAGGCGAGAACAACTCGAATCTCGCCTCGCCTCGTTCTCGGTGAAGCACTAACAGTGACCGAAAAATTAAAAGTTACTAAGCAAACGTTATCTGATATTATCTTAGAAAAATATTCAAACTTTATTAATTTAAACAATTTACACCTGAATTCATTCACCACGGTGAGCAAACCGACTACAAAATTGCACAAATGCAAACTGCCCTTTTTTGTAATGTTGAATAGTATTTTGTCTTAAATATTTAATTCTTTAAGAGAGATGATGGCAGTCATTCCGCAAAATCTCTCTCCCAACAACAAATAGCTAACAAAATCCAGAAACATCAACCCAATCTCTATAAACTGTAAGTTTTTAATTTGCTTCAGTTCATGTTTCAATGTCCCGTACGCGATCAAAAAATATAATTTGTTCCCATTTCATGATTAATAACAGCAGCAAGTGTGTCAAAATTTTTGTTTAAACAGAGTTTCATGCATATAGTTAAAACCATATATGTATAGGTATATGGTTAAAACAAGAAACGAGTGCAAAAAAATAAAATTTAAAATTTTTAGAGCTGTAAAACTTTTGTAATCAAGACAGTTGCAAAAGGGTTAGACCTCTTTTTAACTGCCAGGACACAACAAAATCGCTTATTTATTTTTTTTGCAAAGTTGTGATAATAGGCGGTGCCACGCCCCTAACAGGAAAAAGTTTCCACGTTTCCAAGTTTCCAGTTTTTGTTGTTTTTTTCATTTTAATGAACAGGAAAAGATTTTAATTTTAAACATTTTAATATTCTTAAGTTATGTATTCTAATTTCGAATTATTTCTTTTAAAAATATTTATTTTTATAAAGATTTTTGAGTGAAGTATTTCTTTCAACTATTTATAACCAAATTACGAAATATTTTATTCCTTTTTGTTAAAAAAAAGAAAATATCTTATCATGGCTTTACTAAAAAAAAATCCTTTTTTATATAAATATTTTTAAGTTAAGCAATTTATTCCTTTTAAACCGATTATACCAATTTTGGAAATTTTTTTGTTTCAAAAATTCTTAATTTTATGTTGTTTTGTTTTATTTAAAATTTAACTCCTTGAGGACCAAGGGACACATACATATGTCCCAAATACAAAAATGTTCTTCAAAAAAAGGCTTAGCAAGAAATGACTTGCATTATGTTATAAATACAAGCAGGAATATCTACTTTTGAAAATAGTTAACGTTAATTCGACATAAAAGTGGATTATAATGGTTTATTTTTAGTTTGAAATACACGTTTTTCCTATGTCGTAATTGCTGTTTTCAAATAGATTTTACTAATAGTCCAAATAAATTTCTTCAACTTTGAGTTAGTAATCAAACTGTCTTAGCATTGCACTACGCTACTTTATTATTTTTAAAGATATTTTTTGTAAGATTTTCATAAAATTCGAAAATAATTACAAAGGGACACGGGTGTCCCTACAGACGTCAACGGACTTTTTTTCTACTGTGACTCAGCTACCAGCTATCCGTTAATTAATTTTACATGTATATTAGAAAATAAACGTCAGAAACTCAGTATGGTCAGTGTGAGTCGTCATTTTTCAATAGTTCCAACAAATTAAAGAATTGGAAGCAGATCGATCTAAAAAAATTACTTTTCGATGCTATAACTTCAAATATAACGAAATACCCTGATTTTTTCAACTTTTGGGTAGTAATCTCGAAAACCGGCACCATTACCGAAATTCTGACTTCGGATTGGAATCTAGGGCGTCAAAGATATTCAGATTTCAGAACCAGAGGTTTGACCAAATTTTGTAAACCTGTGTAATTCTTATGTTATTTACAGTAAATGTGATGTAAATGTCTCCTTGAAGGACCAATACTAAGTTCTTTTGATTACAGATGATTGGTCGCTACAAATTTGATCTCTGACCCCACTTTACGTCAGAGGACTGTTCAAACATATCATAAATTGAAAATAGTAGCAAATCTCTATCTCTATCTATCTCTATCTCATCCTAAGGACAAAAGTGATATAAGAAATGGATGTGCTAGTTGATCAAAAAATAAAATAAAAAAATCCCACGAATACCTATTGCAATCAATGTAATGTATATTTATGTTTTACCAAAAATCGAAACTTTTGGTGAACATCACAATTTCACGTAAGTTTCTAGTTAAAAACTAAATCTTTGATAGAAGATACTGTTACGAAATTTCCTGTCCCTTTGACAGTATTTTCAATCTCTTACACTTTCTGAGTTCGATCACTGGATTGTGTAATAATCAAGAAAAACGCAATCTTTATTTAATTATAAAATGGTTTATTTGAATCACAAACGTTAGTTTTTACACAGTACAATTGTTTATTTAATCTTTATATTCAAATTGTATACACAAACGTTATACTTTATTACTTAAAATCCACTATATCACTTTAGTACTTAAATTCAAATGTTCTCACTTAAGATCCACTGTGTTCCACTATTTATACTCAAGTCATCGTGTTCTAGAACCATCTGCCGTTGTCTAGAATGTCGTTTCCAGTGCCTTCTAGATGGCGTTTTTTTTCTACGGTCAGTGATGCACGTATTTTCTTACGATCAGTGCTGCACGTATTTTTCTACGGTCAGTGATGCAAGTATTTTTCTACGGTCAGTGATGGTAGCTAATATCGTTTAATAATTATTTCGAGAATTTTCTGGCATAAACCAAATTTCGCTACACTGCCCTCCGCTTAAACTTGTTCGTCCCGAACAAGAGTCTCTCTGCAACAGCAGCGCCTCCTTTTCCAATTCTTTTCTAGACGCTTCTTTTGCCTCAATTTCACGTATTCGTTGTTCCTCTTTTTCAGCGACATGTAACCGTCAGCATTGGTCGTTTCTGGGACAACGTTTACTCCGTACTTTTCTTTGACAAGAACGACCGGTGAACTACACGGGCTTTCTGATTGTGCAATGACATTTTCTCGCGCCATATCCTCTATAAGGCCCGTTACTTCCTCTCTCTTAGCGCGTGCTAGCCTCTTTGGATGTTGACGAATTGGCTGAAAGTTACCTGTATCAATGCGATGCTTGATGTTTAATAATTATTTCGAGAATTTTCTGGCATAAACCAAATTTCGCTACAATACTAATTATTCATGTAGCAAAAAAAATGTCGTACCAATAAATTGGACTCCCTTAAGGACCATAGGGACACATATGTCCCATAAAATTTCTCGAAATCTAAAATCATATTTTATATTTTTCGGATATTTTTGGCTTAGTTACAGCCCAATAGAACACTCTCATACTGTGAGTTCATAGGATCACATTTCAGAAGCTTGTGGTCCTCAAGGAGTTAAATGTAAGGTGGCCATAGCTCAATTTTTCGCTAAAGTAACATTTAAATAGTGTTTTCTTACAACGAAAAAAATCTTATAGTATAAACTAAAATAAAATATACATAATTGATGAAAGTCGACTTAGCTGGTTATGACGATGTCGTATCTGGTGTTGGTGTGTTTGACGCTGGTGTTTGTTTCTTGGTTGAAAGTTGTGATGTTGTTTGTTCTTATTTCTGTTGGTTTATCGTCTTTATTTTATTCTTGAAATTTAATTATTTTAAATTGTATTAAGTCGTTATTGGTGGGTTGTCGCGAATTTAGATTGTCGCTATTCGCAGTAGGTGTTTTACTGCATGGACTTTTATCTTAATTCGTTTTTGTTTTTTCTGTCAAAAAAAACTATTCTTGTTTTCAATTTAACACGCGTTCGTTTTCACTTTGCAAATTTTAGTTTTTTTGTTGAAATGAATTTTCTTTTTCTTTTTAGAAATGAATTTCTATTGCGCAATTGAGTTATTTTAATATAAAGGAAACTCAAATTTTTTTTGACTTTATCCCATACACGTTACATTTGTTGTTGGTATTTATACTTTTGGTATGTCCCAGCTTCAATATGTGGTATTTCTTTAATTGACTTTTAATATTTAGTTGTTGTGTTTATACACTTTTAATTTGGCTGTAGTTTTTGTGAATTTATGTCCTTATTCACATATGAAATTTTTTTGCACTTGTATTTATAAGTCTTTTACTCTGACTGCCGCGTGTATCACTTTAATGTTCTTCTTATTTATTTTGCACACAATGCATTCATTCGCAATTTAACATTGTTGTTTTATATTTTTACCGAATGTGTTTGCAAGGATTTACATGAATTTGTTGTCGTGTACATTCGAAAGAAAAAATCACAATTTTTTGTATATTCAGTTGCTGTGTCCAATAAAAAAATTCTCACGACTGACTGCCCGCGATAAAAAAAAATTCCACCACTTTTGCGATCACTCGCTTTAAAAGATTTCTGCCACTTGAGACCGCACGCGCTGATAAATTTTCGCAACTGACGCTTTCGCTTCTACGATTCTTTTGTCTTTCCTGCATACCGCTTGTTGCCGTACGTCCGCCACTCACGCCATGCATACCAAAAAAAAATGAACGGCAGCCTTGGCCCATTAGTGACAACTTTTGCCTTTTTGACTTGTCTGACATTTTCTTTGTTTGACATGCCTAATTTTGTTTTACAAATCTTTCTTCTTTTGACATAAAGTTTAAGTACAGGGTGTTTAAAATTTAGCATTGTTTTGATTTGAACACCGAGTACTGGTTTACAATATATTTTGAATTAAAATGAAAAATTAGATTGCCCTTTTACAAAATATGTTAAAAAAAAAGAAAACAGGTGTTAATAGGGACGCCGTAATTTGCGTTTCTATTGGACAAAAGTTAAAAAAGGTGTCAAATTGCAACTGGGCGATTTTATCAACGGATTTTTAAACATTTTCATATCTCAATTGAAGTTTCTACTGTAGCCGACAGGTGGCTGAAATTAAAATTTGACATTTGCACTTCAACTGAGGTATGTTGCAGTATCTTTCAACAAACTGCAATCGCGTTGACAACGTCTTAACGTGCTTCTTACGTTTTCAAAAGAAAATCCGTAACAATAGATTGAACCATAAAAAAGTTTATTAGAGACTGTGAGTCCCCTAAGTAGGCGTGACCCTGTTCCTAATTGGAAAAAACAGCCACAATTGAGTCGCTACACCAATTTTGATCAAATTTGATGTGGGAATAAACTGATTAACAGGAAAAAGAAAAGTTTCATATTCCTTTAAGAAAAATATTTAATTAAATTTAAATTAAAATTGGTGAGATCTCACCAATTTAGTTCGACAATGATTAGTATTAAATTCGTTTTTTAATTAATACATATAATTAAACATTGTTTAATCGGACTTACAGTCATTCAGCAAAGACCAATATTGTAAATTTTTACGGTCAGGGGTTCGAGTCCATGTACAGAATTAACCAAACTGGTCTGATGAGGCTATTGGTAATTGCCGAAACATGTCACCAATTACCAGGTTAAAAATTTTTCCATTTGTTATCTTTGTCATGTTTGTTGGACACGCCAATTTCAGACACTACAAATTTTCTAAAAAAAATAGATCATAGCCGTGCAAGACAAGATTCGCGCCGGCTGTGACAACAAGCGAGAAAGTGACAAAGAAATAATAACAAATGTGATATACGCACTCTGTGCAGTTCAAGGTCAGTTCCTCAGTAGCTCAAGTGTTAGAGCGGCCGTCGCAAAAATATGCAATTGCAATGCATGAACGGTCAGAGGTTCGAGTCAATGTACAGAATTAACCAAACTGGTCTGATGAGGCTATTGGTAATTGCCGAAACATGTCACCAATTACCAGGTTAAAACTTTTTCCATTTGTTATCTTTGTCATGTTTGTTGTAAAAAATAGCATTGATCAATAAAGTAAAAATTTACAATATTGGTCTTTGCTGAATGACTGTAAGTCCGATTAAACAATGTTTAATTACAAAATAATCAGTCGCTAAATATCAAAAATTTCTTAATTTATACGGAGGACACGCCAATTTCAGAAACTATGTAGCTGGCAACACTACAAATTTTCTAAAAAAAATAGATCATAGCCGTGCAAGACAAGATTCGCGCCGGCTGTGACAACATGCGAGAAAGTGACAAAGAAATAATAACAAATGTGATATACGCACTCTGTGCAGTTCAAGGTCAGTTCCTCAGTAGCTCAAGTGTTAGAGCGGCCGTCGCAAAAATATGCAATTGCAATGCATGAACGGTCAGAGGTTCGAGTCCATGTACAGAATTAACCAAACTGGTCTGATGAGGCTATTGGTAATAGCCGAAACATGTCACCAATTACCAGGTTAAAAGCTTTTCCATTTGTTATCTTTATCATGTTTATTGTAAAAAATAGCATTGATCAATAAAGTAAAAATTTACAATATTGGTCTTTGCTGAATGACTGTAAGTCCGATTAAACAATGTTTAATTACAAAATAATCAGTCGCTAAATATCAAAAATTTCTTAATTTATACGGAGGACACGCCAATTTCAGAAACTATGTAGCTGGCAACACTACAAATTTTCTAAAAAAAATAGATCATAGCCGTGCAAGACAAGATTCGCGCCGGCTGTGACAACAAGCGAGAAAGTGACAAAGAAATAATAACAAATGTGATATACGCACTCTGTGCAGTTCAAGGTCAGTTCCTCAGTAGCTCAAGTGTTAGAGCGGCCGTCGCAAAAATATGCAATTGCAATGCATGAACGGTCAGGGGTTCGAGTCCATGTACAGAATTAACCAAACTGGTCTGATGAGGCTATTGGTAATAGCCGAAACATGTCACCAATTACTAGGTTAAAAAAAAAAAATTTTCCATTTGTTATCTTTGTCATATTTGTTGTAAAAAATAGCATTGATCAATAAAGTAAAAATTTACAATATTGGGCTTTGCTGAATGACTGTAAGTCCGATTAAACAATGTTTAATTACAAAATAATCAGTCGCTAAATATCAAAAATTTCTTAATAATACATATATAAATAAATACAAAAAATATATGAAAAATTGACCAGGTGAACCATAATGGAAAAATATGTCACGTTCGCAATTTCCCGTATGCTAAAAAAGTTATTCAAAGTCAAATGTCACGAATATCGGTTTATTGCAAATAAATATCTACTAAACTCTTAGTTTATCGGCTGTTGTACTAGTTTTTTTCCCGTCCTGGGAAAACACTTAGTAATCTTTATTGAGAATTGTATCTGTAAAGAAAAGAGAGAAATGGTTATCCTTTAAAGTATACTTACCAAAGTTAACTTGCTGGAATAATTAAAAACTCGTTAACTTCAGTTTACTGCAGAACTAATTCTGTTTTCAATCTTTAATTTCATTTTACTTAACACCTATAATAGAGATAATTACAATAACAAATTACATGCTAAAATAATTACTTAGAAATACAATAACAAAAACTTATTCTACTTTACCAAATCTTGGCCCACAAATATTTGGCCTACAAATTTTTGGCCTACAAATATTTCAGTTCTTTATTTTACTTATGCAAAAATTGCATAAGTCTTATTTTAACTCATCAAAGTAGTGAGGTCGGCATATTTCCGGGTTTCACACCTGGCTTTTGCTTGCTGTTTTGCTGTTGCATTTAAGTGCTTGGCGTTCTCATTCTTGTTAATTCTTAACAAGCAGAACTTGCACATAGCAACTTAAATTTATCAACAAAACAACAAATACCCAAAAGTGTGCTGCAATTATTATTGGATGATGTTAAGCATCATCCCAAAAATATGCCATAATATGTTATTTGTTTAAATAACATATCATATGTGTGGTAAAAACCCACAACATTCCTCACCCCTCCGAATAAGAAAAAATTATAGCTAAGAATAATTTTTTCTTAATAACACATTATTGTGTCTTACAATTTTCTTTTCCTCAATGTATTTATGTATGTAATGTAGTTTGAATGTTAAATTTTAATGTAAGTATGATTTATTTATTTCTTTTTCGAATAACCCTACCTAATTCATGTTCCTACTTTTCTCCATCGCCGCTTGTCCCCCTTGGTTAGAAGCTGCTTGGCTTTATGGCTTTGCTTGACTTATTACTCCACAAAATTTACTTCTGGTTTTTTTCAAGGAGCGATGCTGGTTCTTATTGGCTATCATCATTTCAGAATCATGATGAATCATGTTTTCTCGACAAGGGAGGCGTTACGCTGAAAACTGTCGCCCCCTCCCTTCTTTTGGCTTGGTTGTCACCTCGTAGGGATTGACAACCCTTTACGTATAGCTGCTAACGCTGGATATTTTATTTATTGTGTGTGAAACATTCTTCAGCTAGCTTTTCTGATTATATGTATTCATCTTATTTCGCTTATTTGATATTTAAGCATGTTGACTTGACAGTCAGTATGTGGTATTCGCTACCATGAATCAGGAAAATGGAGTATTTTAAGTCATTTACTGCCTCATCTACTGCTACACTGTTCCAGTATAGGACCATGATTATAAAATCAATAGAACCTAATTTTTTTTAAAAAAGCTTATTGCTTGATAAATTTATTTTGTGAAATATGTAATTTAGTGTACCTAAATGTTATATGTGTGTTATATATATAAAGCTTTACACATTAAGCATATCAATAAACTGACTTATTTTAGCTTACGATGCAAAAATGTGCAACGTAAATCAAAGTTACGACATAAAGCATTTACTTACCATAATGCTTAGTTAACATCAGTTGCGACATAAGAACATTGACCGACCAAAATGCTTACGCTGCTGCGAACATCCGCTTTAAATAAAATATCATATAACAAGTGCCGAGTCAGCAGATTGCGCGAGTGCGGATGGTTTGGGTTTAAGTTTGTATTAATTATAAATTTTAGTTCTAAACAGAATTCAAGTTAAGCACATACGTGCAAAATAAATATTAAAATAATTAAATAAAACAATAGATTTATTTCAATTATCTATAATTGGCGTCCAACGGAAATATTTATGAAGGGAAGACTGGATGAAAATCATCAGGCTAAAAGTTTGGAAAAGCAGACGCAATAAGCGAAGGAAATCAAACAACAGCAGCACCTGGACAAAACAAAGTCAACATAAATAAAAGCAGTTACTGGTTGAAAATCCTCTGTAATAAACTAAGGTAATAAGGCAGCAACGGCAATTGGATAAAATGAAGTTGATGGTGCCTTTTGTTAAGGTGTAAGTGTTCGTTGAAATTAAAATTTATATGATTATTTTCCTTTTTGGATAAAGAAGTTAAAATTTAAAGAAGAGTATTACGTATTTGATAAAGAAAATTAAAATTTAAAAAGAGTAATACGTTTTTGATTAAAAAGATTAAAATTAAAAAAAGGTATATTACTTGAGTGACAAGGTGAAAGTGTTATAGTGAATTGGCAAGATAGCTTTGTTATGTTGTTTTTGTTATTGCTGAGTGCAAATTAATGATCAACAGTGATAGTGAGGGCGATAGTGAACTTGACAATAGGCTTCGTCGACTAAATATTTCGAAAGATTCGCTAACAAAAAAAATGGATGAACAACATACATATATCGGCTATAGTTCGGGCCGCAATAGGTTCTGCTCTTAACATACAAAAGGAAGACTTCGGGCGACAGATAACTCAAATTAATACATTAATGACAGGTCCTACTATTACTACTTATGACCCGGTGAAAATTATTCCGACAGTAGGTTGTGAGGAGTCTTTAGACTTAGTAAAGTCCCTGCCTGAATTTGATGGTCAGGCTGCTAATTATGCCTCATGGCGGCAAGCCGCACATACGGTTTACGGGGTTTTTTAAGCGTATCCAAACAGTTCAAAACACTATCAGGCGGTTGGTATTAACCGCAACAAAATTAGGAAATCTGCCGATGCCGTGTTGGCAACTTTTGATACTGTGCTAAATTTTGATGCGATAATCGCAAGACTGGACTTCACATATGCGGACAAACGTCCCATATATTTAATAGAACAAGAGCTTTCAACTTTGATGCAGGGTAACCTAACGGTACTGCAATACTTCGATGAAATAGAAAAGAAGCTAATATTATTGACAAATAAAACGGTAATGTCATATGAAAAAACAGTAGCAAATTCTCTCTGCGATAAATATAGGGCAGACGCACTTAGGGTCTTCTATCAGGTTTAAAAAAACCACTTTGCGACATTATGTTCGCGTAGCGTCCTAGTGATCTACCTAGTGCCTTAGCATTAGCACAGGAAGTAGAGTCTAATCACCAGCGGTACGTATTCGCAACAGGATTCGCGGCTCGAAACGAGAATTATGCGAATTGCAAAAAAGGCAATGAAGATCAAAATAGGTTACAAAATTACAAAAATCCGTATTTCACTGGTGATCAAGAACAGGGTCATGGTGGAAATAACACACAGCTGCTAGTACCAACAGAGGTTGATCCTTCTGAGTCACGAATAAGGCAACCTACCAACTGGCGACGTCAGTCACAGAAAACATATCAAAGCCAAAAATATTATCGTACCAAACGACAAGGGGACTCTGGAAGAGCTAATGAGTCTAAAATGCAAAAAATTAATAACATAGGGCATGATAATATAAAGGAAGAGCAATATAATCAAGGGGCAGACGCTGAAGTTAGAGACCTTGAAAACAAGCAGGTCAATTTTTTAGGGGGAAAGTCCCTACTCCCGTGGATCGCACGGAGAATAGGGGTTAAAGACATAAACTCCTGGTGGATACGGGTGCGTCGAAATGCTATATAAAACCCCTAACAGGGTTAAAAGGCATCGTACCAGTAACCAAACCATTTAGTGTTAAGTCCCTGCATGGCAACAACACTGTTAGAAATAAGTACAGGATAAATCTATTTAAAGTAAACTCCGATTTTTTTAAAACTACCGAATCTTACCACATTCGATGGTATAATTGGTCTTGATCTTCTCAATCAGATCAATGCCAACATAGATTTAAGTAATGGCAACATAAAACACGATTTTGGGACGGAAAGTCTGTTTTTTTTGAGTGCGAGGATGCAAGCTTCACAGAAACAATCAATGACGAAATTCCTCTTGCAGTGCGCGACCATTTCTGTAGGATGATTAAAAGCAAGTCAAAGGTTTTTGCTAACCCTAAAGAATCACTTCCCTTTAATACAAACGTCGTTACGACGATTAGAATAAAAAGTCAAGATTCAATTTATTCTAGGTTTTACCCATATCCTATGGGAGCAGCCGATTTCGTAAACAAAGAAATCAAAGATCTTCTTACTAATGACATAATTCGACCTTCTAGGTCCCTATATAAGAACCCAATCTGGGTTGTTGATAAAAAGGGTTTTGACTCCCTGTGGAACAAAAAAAAAGCGAATGCTGATCGATTTTCGGAAATTAAACGAAAACACCATAGAGGACAAATATCCTATACCCAACATATTCGTGATATTATCCAATATGAAGGATGCTCAATATTTCACGACATTAGACATGAAATCCGGATTTCATCAAATTAAATTGGCAGCTAATGAGTCTAAAATGCAAAAAATCAATAACATAGGGCATGATAATATAAAGGAAGAGCAATATAATCAAGGGGCAGAAGCTGAAGTTAGAGACCTTGAAAACGAGCAGGTCAATTTTTTAGGGGGAAAGTCCCTACTCCCGTGGATCGCAGGGAGAATAGGGGATAAAGACATAAAACTCCTGGTGGATACGGGTGCGTCGAACTGCTATATAAAACCCGTAACAGGGTTAAAAGGCATCGTACCAGTAACCAAACCATTTAGTGTTAAGTCCCTGCATGGCAACAACACTGTTAGAAATAAGTACAGGATAAATCTATTTAAAGTAAACTCCGATTTATTATACTACCGAATCTTACCACATTCGATGATAAGATCACATTTCGTTTTCTGTCTGTCGTCAAGTGAAGACGTGTTTTATTTTGCTCGTGATAGTTCATTTAAATTTGAACATTTTGCTCCTTACGACTACTTGTTGTTACTTAGTACTTGTAATGGATGATTTTTGTGGAAAATGTAACAGAAGTTTTACTAGAGGAGAAATCCAAATTGTTCCGTGCAGTGGATACTGTAAAAAAGTATTTCACCGTGGTTGTTGCGAGGGTCAACTTACTGAATATGACTTAAGATTGCTGAAGATGAATCGTCATTTGAATTATTTTTGTGTGGATTGTGTTGGTGTGCCGGTGAAATTAATTAAAGGCCACGAATCTTTATTGGAGGCGCATAAAGTGAATTTAGAAAAAATTACTTATGTCTTCGAGGTACAAATAAAAGCTTTAAATGATCAACTACTGGAGTTAAAAAAATGCATTGTTGAGAAATTGAGTTAACACGAGAATGACTTTGCTTTGCAAATGGTAAATTTTTCCTCTGAGTTGTCTGCTCTCAAAAACTCAATACATGTAAATAATAATTTTGGCGCGGATGTTGCTGTAAACGGTGCTTCAAATTTTACTGCTGTTCCAAATGTGTCTTCTGCTTCAGTTGTTATTTCTGCTTCTAATTCTACTTTCTCTGAGAGTGCAATAATTTCTCATCTCTCTGAGGGAATTTCTAACGGGAATCTTTGCTTAGCTCAATCCAATTCTGTTAAGCCACAATCTCAAACTACGAGTGTTAACAATAATTTAGCTGCTGATCTTTATCCTAGTGTGAGTGCTGTTACTAATGTTGATATTGGTTCTTTGGGAGCTGGTTCTGTTAATGGTACTGCTGCTGATGTTATCTCTCATGATGAACTACAGTTTACTTCTGCTGATGCTGCTTGTGCTAATCCATGGGTAACAGTGAACAACAAAAACAAATTTAAGAAGCATGCGAAGAGTGTTATTGGGCTTAAAGAGAGTTCCGATTTTGATGTTGTGTGGAAGAAGAAATTTGTGTATCTATCCTCTTTTAAGCCGACAGTGAAAGAAGATGACATTATTGAGTATGTCCATAAATACTCAAATATTGATAAAAAGCATTTAGTTTGTTATAAACTTATAAAGAGAGATGCTATTCTGGAAAATCTTAAGAGTGTCAACTTTAAACTTGGTGTCTCTGAAATGTGCTACAATAAAATTCTCAGTCCATCTCTTTGGCAAGAAAACGTGAAGGTGCGACCGTTTGTAAATTTTCAAAAGATGGGAGTGAATTCGGAAACGAAATAGTAACTAATAACTCTACTCAATTTAGTAAACTTAAACTGTATTACCACAATACGTCTGGAATCAGAACTAAATCTAATATTATCTTTAATTGGACATCGCAAGCTGACTTTGATATCATTGTTTTAGTTGAAACATGGCTTACTTCCGATTTTTTCGATGCTGAATTTTTTGATTTGAACATTTATCAAGTGTACCGTAAGGATAGAGATGCGGAAAAAACTGGTCATAATCGTGGTGGCGGTATTTTAATTGCAATCAAACGTTCGCTTTGCTCTTCCATTTTTATGATGCAGAATAGTGATACAATTATTGATCAATTGTGTGTTACTGTTAATAGTGGTAATGGTTCACTTTATATTTGTGCCTTATATATTCCTCCTAATAGTGCGGATGACTTATATGCAGCGCATATTAATAATGTAATGTGTTTGCAATCACTTTTGAGTAATGCCGATAATCACCTATGTTTTTTAGGAGATTTTAATTTAAGTAAAATTGTTTGGAATCTTTTCGCGAATGAGCTTATGCCGTCTAATGTCAATCATGCTTTCGAAATCAATTTTATTGATAGTGTATTAAGTCTTGATTTAGTGCAAATTAATGCCCTTGTTAACAAATTAAATAGAACCTTAGATTTAGTTTTTGTTTCTAAGAACTTTAAAAATACTTTATCGGAGTGTTTCTGTCCAATTTCTCCATCTAATATTCACCATATTCCCTTAGTGATTAATATCGAGTTTTATGCTTTTATAAATTTTAAGCAAGAAAAAAATTGTTTTAGTTTTAGACGTTGCAATTTTGATATGTTAACTGATATTTTCGACCAGACTGATTGGAGTGTTTTGTTTTCTAGTAAAACTGTCGCAATTTGCTTTGAAGCTTTTAAAACTTAAATAGCAAGAATATGTAATGAGCATATTCCTCGTGTGTCAGAAAATGTGTATAAGTTACCTTGGTACACTAAAGGTCTGAAAAAGTTAAAAAACCTTCGTAATAAATATATTAAATTATTTAAAGCTACTAATGAGGGAGTTTAATTTTCTTAATAAATTCCTTTACAATCAGTATATTTTACGTTGTGAGAATAACATTAAGGATAATCATAAATCATTTTGGCAATTTATTCAGTCCAAAAGACATGGATTATGTATTCCTAATTCTATGTCCTATAATGGTAATCAGTCTTTTACTATTAAGGACACTGTTAACTTATTTGCGGACTATTTTAGATCCAATTATGATGATGTTCTGTCATGCTTTAATGAATCAATTTTAGAAAATATAAATTCCTTTCTGGACTTTGGATCTCTGTCTCTATCTGAATTTGATGTTTTTAGTGCCATGTCCGCTATGAAGATATCTGTTAAAAATGACATTGATGGTATTGCGTCCATTTTGCTAAATAAATGTGCACGTGCATTATCCAAGCCCTTGTGTGATATTTTTAATAATTCTTTATTAACAGGCACCTTTTTGGATTGCTGGAAAATTGCATCAATAGCACCAATTTTTAAAAGTGGGATAAAAAATAATGTATCTAATTATAGGCCTATTTCGAAATTGTCTAATGTTTCGAAACTTTTCGAAAGCGTTATAATGAAGAAATTATTCTTTATTGTTAAGCATCATATTTGTATTGAGCAACATGGTTTTGTCGCAGGTAGGTCAACAGTGACAAATTTAGCACTCTTTTCAAGATACTGTATCTCATCCATTGAACAGGGTCATCAAGTTGATGTGATTTATACAGATTTTTCTAAAGCGTTTGATAAGGTCCCTCATAGTGCATTAGTTGCTAAACTTGGTAAAATGGGTTATCACTCATCTTTTTTGAAATGGATTCAATCCTATCTGCAAGCACGAATTTGTTTCGTTGAAATTAACAATGTTAAATCCTACCAGTTTGTGGCATCGTCTGGTGTTCCTCAGGGTAGTATACTTGGGCCATTGTTTTTTATACTGTACATAAATGATATAAGTAAATGTCTTTTTGCAACTAAGGTTTTACTTTATGCTGATGACTTAAAGTTATTTCGTAAAGTCTCCAGTTCAAGTGACGTGGCTCTATTACAAAATGATTTGAATAATGTGTATAATTGGAGCATAATTAATTGCCTGCCATTAAATATTATGAAATGTTGTTCTGTGACCTTTTCAAAAGCTAGAAATGCCCTCAACACGACATATTTCCTTTGTGGTACTCCGTTACAGGTGACTGATTCCATTCGTGATCTTGGTGTGGTGTTTGATTCGAAGTTCAATTTTTCTGAACATATAAATTATATTATTCCTAGAGCCTATTCTCTTCTTGCCTTTGTGCGTAGGAATAGTTGTGAATTTTCAGATCCTCTTACTCTCAAGATCCTTTATAGTTCTTTTGTAAGGTCTAGGCTAGAATATGCCTCTTTCATTTGGAGTCCTTTCTTCTCGACTCACTCGTTTAGACTGGAAAAAGTTCAGAAATCATTTACGCGGTTCGCGCTGCGTTCTTTGAATTTTAATACATCTCTGCCCTCATATAATGCACGTTGCATGCTCTTGGGGTTAAAATCCTTGGAAACAAGACGCAAGATTCAATCTGCTGTATTTATTTACGATCTTATTTCTGGTTCGATTAACTGTGCACCTTTATTGCAATTTGTTGACTTTAATATTCCTTCAAGGACATTGTGGCATAATGATTTGTTTTATATTAAACTCCATAAAACTCAGTACGCTCTCAATGAGCCTATTACTAGAGCTTTGTCATTATGTAATAATTTATTAGTTGGTAATAACATTGATTTTTCTTTGTCTAAAGATTGTTTTAAGAATTTGTTAAATAGTTTATTTTTAGTATAGATTTATTCTATTTTTTTGTATTTATTCAAGAATATATTTTTGTTTTTAGTTCTAATTTTAGTCTGTAAGGAATTTTTGTATCCAAAGACTTAGTTCAATAAACAATAATTGGTCTTGATCTTCTCAATCAGATCAATGCCAACATAGATTTAAGTAATGGCAAAATAAAACACGATTTTGGGACGGAAAGTCTGTTTTTTTTGAGTGCGAGGATGTAAGCTTCACAGAAACAATCAATGACGAAATTCCTCTTGCAGTGCGCGACCATTTCTGTAGGATGATTAAAAGCAAGTCAAAGGTTTTTGCTAACCCTAAAGAGTCACTTCCCTTTAATACAAACGTCGTTACGACGATTAGAATAAAAAGTCAAGATTCAATTTATTCTAGGTCTTACCCATATCCTATGGGAGCAGCCGATTTCGTAAACAAAGAAATCAAAGATCTTCTTACTAGTGGCATAATAATCTAGGTCCCCATATAAGAACCCAATCTGGGTTGTTGATAAAAAGGGTGTTGACTCCCTGGGGAACAAAAAAAAGCGAATGGTGATCGATTTTCGGAAATTAAACGAAAACACCATAGAGGACAAATATCCTATACCCAACATATCAGTGATATTATCCAATATGAAGGATGCTCAATATTTCACGACATTAGACATGAAATCCGGATTTCATCAAATTGAATTGGCAGAAAGGGACAGAGAAAAAACGGCTTTCTCTGTAAATAACGGCAAATATGAATTTTGCCGTCTCCCTTTCGGTCTTAAAAACGCGCCTAGCATATTTCAAAGGACAATAGACGACGTTCTTCGAGATCAAATTGGCAAAACCTGCCATGTCTATGTGGATGATGTAATCATTTACTCGACAACGAAAGAACAACATGTCAAGGATATTGAGTGGGTATTGAGCAATCTTTACGTTGCCAACATGAGGGTATCACTTGATAAATCTAAATTTTTTAAAGTTGAAGTCGAATATTTAGGATTTTCAGTCTCAAGGGGTGGATAAAAAACATGTCCTGAAAAGGTACATGGAATAAAAAATTACGAGCAACCCACCAATCTTCGAGGACTTTGTTCCTTCTTAGGGCTCGCTAGCTATTATAGGTGTTTCATTAAGAATTTCGCCACCATAGCAAAGCCCTTGACGGACCTGCTAAAGGGTGATAATGGCAAAGTAAGTGCCACCCAATCAAAGAAGATCCCAATTAATCTGGACTCTGAAAGCCTAAAGGCTTTTAACGATCTCAGGGAAATATTGTCATCGAAGATGTCATTCTGATGTATCCAGATTTTAGCAAATCTTTTGATTTAACAACTGACGCCTCTTCATGTGGTTTGGGGGCCGTACTTTCGCAAAACGGGAAACCTACACCCATGATCTCGCGAACCCTTAGAGGCAGTGAGGAGCATTTCGCAACAAATGAGAGAGAGCTCCTGGCAATCATATGGGCTCTAAAAAGCCTAAGAAATTACTTGTATGGGGTTAGGGAAATAAACATTTACACTGACCATCAGCCTCTAATCTTTGCGGTGTCGGATAAAAATCCGAACGCAAAGATTAAACGATGGAAGTCCATAATCGAGGACTATAACGCAAAAATGCATCGCAAGCCAGGTAGGGAAAACCATGTTGTCGAGGCAGCATATGAACATGATGAATGTAGACGCGAGTTCTGACTGCGCTACTATTCATAGCGAAGAATCCCTCACATATACGATTGAATCGGTCGACAAACCGCTCAATTGTTTCAGAAATCAAATTGTTATAGAAGAGGGTGAAGTTCAGTGAAAACGAACTTTTATCCTCTTTGGGTCAAAAACTAGACATACAATTATTTTCTCGGACGTAAGTTATTTAATGAAGTCTTTGTCTGAGTCTGTGAACGATGGTGTTGTAAATGCAATACACTGTAGCTTACCAATTCTGGCAAAAATACAACATAATCTGGTGGAGCTAGCAATAAAATTCCGATATACCGAAAAAATGGTAACAGACATTTTTGACGTTAGCGACCAAAGTGAGATTATGATTGCTGAGCACAATATAGCCCACAGGGAAGCTCAAGAAAACGTGAAGCAAATCATGAACGACTACTTTTTTCCAAAAATGGAAAAAACGGCGAGAGAGGTCGTCACGAATTGTAGAATTCGCTCAAAGGCAAAATATGAACGACATCCAAGGAAACACACTATAGGGGAAACTCCAATACCATCATGTTCTGGTGAAACTTTACATATCGACATCTTTTCTACGGATCAAAAGTATTACCTTACCTGTATAGACAAGTTCTCTAAATTTGCAGTAGTTCAGAAAATCGCATCTAGGACTATTATAGATGTTAAACCAAAAATTTTACAGCTTATGAACATTTTTGAAAAGCGAAAACTGTCTATTGTGACAACGAAAAGTCAATAAACTCACAAACAGTGAAATCCATTTTACTTAATAATTTTAATGTGCAAATTGCTAATGCACCTCCTCTGCACAGTACCTCCAATGGTCAGGTGGAACGGTTTAACTGCACTTTAGTTGAAATAGCTAGGTGTCTAAAACTTGAAAAAAATTTGGACGATACTGACGAACTAATTCTGTTAGCAACCATTGAGTACAATAAGTCAATCCATTCGGTTACGAACAAAAGACCAATTGACATACTTTTTACCCCTTCGGCAATATTTGTTGAGATTGAAGAGCGTATTAGGAATGTGCAATCAGCAGACTTAGAATTTCATAATAGAGGTAGACAGGATTGGACTTATAAGGCTGGTGACAGGTTCCTTGTCAAGGTCAATAAAAGGTTAGGAAACAATCTATCTACTTTATACGTGGAAGAGGAGGTAGAAGAAGACCTCGGCACCACTGTTCTTATAAAGGGGAGGAGGGTCCACATGGACAATTTGCGGACACGTTAGAGTTTTAGGAATTAAGAGTAATTTTATAATTTTTTGGTGTATGGGTTAATCTTTTTTTCTTTTACACTTCAGGTTAAGTATTATGGCATTCCTAGTTTATATGACACACTATTAGCCAGAAATAGGATTTTATATTAAATTTAGAAACAGTTATCTTGTCAATCACACTGGCCAAAGTAAACCTTGTGACCCCGGTAATTCTTGATAATGAAGATTTGAAAAGTATTGTTAACGAACTTTTCACTACTAATGTTACTGTAATGGAAATCTTAGGAATGTCTAGTATTAAGGTATTTCAAGGTAGAGATAGTTTGTATTTTATCATTAAGTATCCAATGCCTAATTCTGCACTTTGGACAGTCTAACACCGTAGTGGAATGCGGAAATGAGGCGTATGCTGTGAAATGTCAACAATCAATTTCTGTGGCGTTTTGCAAACATCTGGGTGTTGTTACTTGCGGTCAACAACTAGTCTCTGGAGAGGTCGCGAATTGCAGCACAACTCCAATAAGCCAAAACAATGTTACTCAGATCGACGACGGTATCCCTATAATTAACAACATGGTCGCTTCCATTAAGTACAAAGATGGAACCATAAGAACCGTAAATGGGACGTACCTGCTGACCTTTGAAGAACGGGTCGAAATAAATGGTTTTGTATTTCGTAATGTGAATTCAGTCATGAACCGAAAGCGGGAACCCCAACATCATCCAAGAGGATCAACATCTGGAGGTTTTAAACATACTATGCCTGCACAAACTGAACTTGCAAAATATCAATCACATCGAAGCACTGCGACAAAAAGTCGACCTGAAGACTCAATCTTTCATATGTGTGGCGGTAACAATTTTTTTAGTAATGGCAGTATGGTTAGCTGTGAGACAATGGAAAAAGCGAGTGGCGAAAAGAACCATGGACGCCGCAGTTCAGAGAATAACACAAGGTATCGTGGACGCTCCCCACTTAGGAAGGGAGGAGTTAACATTAGTTACGACATAAAACATGTAACGGCAGAGTGTAATCTGATGTACACTGGCATTGGAATTTCGAGAGTCATACCAGAAATGTCAGAATGTCGGAATGACATTTCTGGTCTGTCATGCGAAATTTGCGTACGTGCGTTCGGTTCAATGAAAAATGGCTAAACAACGCGTCATTTCGCAATTTCGGTAGCCATTTTTCGATTATTCGAGAGAACACGGGGAGTTGGTTTTTGCGCTCAAACGTGGCGGTCGTGCGGTTGGGAGAATTCATTGAGAAACGTTGGCGATTATTACAAAAAAATATTTTTTCATTCCTTTTGCTTTTATTTAATTGATCGAAAGAAGAAAAACAGTGAAAAGTTTATTTAAAATCGCTCAAAGAAAAAAAAAATAGAATATAATTAATTTCAACAGAAATTTGACTAAACTGACGAAAACAAACAAATTGTGTAAAATAAAAGTTATTAGTAGGTACCTTTATTTCTTGAAAAAAAATCAAAATTTTTGTAAATTTAAAAAAAAAAAAAAAATCGGGGATTCAAAGTGTTTGCTGCAGCAATTGCTGCAAACTGCTCAGCAGCAGCAACTAACAGGCAACGCGTCAATACTGAAAAGCAGACCAAGAAGACAAAAGAAAGAAATTCAAACGCCAATACTCAATTGTGTTAAAATTTACAATCTGCCTACTAACAACTCTAAGCAACGAGTCGACGAATTCCAGCTCCAAGTCATAACCACCATAATAACAATAATAACATTGATAACAATAACTACTTCAAAAACACAATAAACACGACAGAAACCATATCCCATAACAATAATTACTTTAATATAACACTACAAAAATAAAAAAACATGTTCGCGGAAGTGCTCCACCACAAACCACAAAAAAATAGAAAAAAACAGATACATAAAAGTTATAAAGAAAAAACTGCATAGGACAGTGAGAGAATTGAAAAGGAAAATGTGACAGAAGCACAAAAAAAAAAAAAAAATTTGAAATAAAAATAGAAAATACTGCACAGTGACAGTGAGAAAAAAAAAGTAATAGGAAATAGAAAATACTGCATAGTGACAGTGAGAAAAGAGAAGAAAGAAAAAAATTTGATAGAAAAGTTTTAAAGAGAATTGAAAAGAAAAATGTGACAGAAGCGCAAAAATTTTGAAATAAAAGAAAAAAAATAAAAAACTGAATAGACAGAGAGAAAAATTGAAAAAAATTCATAAATAAAAATATGAAAAACAAAAAAATCTAAAACAACTATAGAAACATACAACATAAGCAACAATAGCAACACTAACAACTATAACAACAACTACTCTACTCAGCTATAACATTTGCAGCACGACACAAACACAACCCCAGCGTGAGCTATAGATACTTTATACTTATTTCCATATTACATATTATTTAAGAATACTTTATTTAAAAACAATAAGATGATTATATATATATAAAAAAAAACCGAACTGAATAAAAAAAAAAAAAAAAAATCCCTTAATATGTGCTTTAGCTTCCGCAAGTTTTTTTTGTGGAAGAACTTTGTTCATAAATAAAAAGTTTTCCTGTTTTTTGAATAATATTCTCCATATAAATAATATGTATATATGTATATATATAATATTTTGGTTTTTTTTGTATATTTATAAAAATACTCCTTAAAATTTAACTTCTAAATAAAAGAAAAACAAAAACAAATCTGAAATGTAGAACCCAAAACATTGTAAAAGTGAAAATTTTCATTCTTATCAATAATAAGTTAAAAATCAAAGAAACAAAAAAAAACAAGAGAAATGTGAAAAGAATTTTAATTTGAAACAAAAACATAATAAAAACAAAAGAAAATTTCAATAAAATGAAACGAAATTTTTTTCATTTTTGATGGAAACAATTTAGAAACATGAGAGATTAATAAGAGTAAAGGCAGGTCCTATGTAGAGCTGCAATCAGATAGGGTGGACCGAAAAATTTCCCCATAGGTCCACAAGGTAGGGTGGGTTTAGTAGGGCCCGAGCCTAACATCAGTGCTCGACGGTTCAGTCCGGAAAGAAGAAAAATTAGGGAGGCCCAGATTTTTTTTTATGATGATTTGTTTTGATTTTAAATTCTTAACAATTTTTGAGATCTCAGAGTGCAGCAAACCCCCCATAAGCACGAGGAAATTATTTTTGTACGGTGCAGGCACACCATGGGCAGCAGCGAACCCACACCAAACCACCGGACTGCTAGTGATGGCATACCAGCTCGTGCTGCCGCTGCGTATGATGTCCGCGTTCCAAGCACCAATCGCCAGTGCGATTACAAATTTTGGCGCCCAATGTGGGGCCGTTTGTTACTGGAGGCTAAAAGAAAACTCTCCGTCAGTGGACATTTATGTCACTTAATAATCTTTTTAGTATTTTTTCTCTGGTTTCATTCGGTTCCATCCGATATACCCTCGCTGTGCTCTGGATGTTTGAAAATTTTTAATTAACTTAACCTGTTACAGGAAAAATTTTGTTTTTGTCTTCAATTGAATTTTAAATTCAAGAATCTAATACTCAAAGCCTGAACCTGGATTTTTCAGTCCGGGAGAATTCCGTTCTGATCCGCTCAGACGCTTTTGACTCTATTTATTCCTTTTTGTGAAAATTACCCTGTAATGGAAGACTAAAATTTTTGCATAATTTTTTTTGAATAAAGTAAATTTCAGTAACTTTTTACATTTTTGATATTTTGATTCACTCATTTGGTTTGAATGCGAGTTGCGGCTGCAAGTCAAGGTAACTGCTGGATTTTGCGATTAAGTTGCAATTCACTGCGCTTTTCGACCGCTTTACTGAGATTTGCATAGGTTGTACTTCAATTTCATGTTTGAAATGAGTTTTAAATTTAATAGATTCCGATTCTTCCTCCCTAAAGTTTTTTTTTATTTTTTTGGCTGACCAAACAATTAATAACAATCATTTGAAAAGTTCTACATAGGACCAAGCTGTCATTAATAATTAAACTTTTTGTAAAGAACATTTTGTTTTTAAGAAAAACAAAAATTTAACAAATTAAATTTTCAATAAATTTGAGAAATTTGTTCAGTAACGGTTTTTTTATAAACGTTATACAGAAATTTGAATTTTTTGTTAGAAGGAAAGAAAGAAAATTTCACAAGTATAATTTTCTTTTGAATTTGAAAATTTCCTTTTTTTTATTAAAGGATATTCAACACGGTTTATAACGAAGATTTATTTTTTTTTGAAAAATTTGTTTTTGATGAAACATTTTAAAAAATTTTTTTAGCATAATGTAGCTATGCTAAAAATGTAACAATTTAAAAATTTAAAACGTTAAAGATATGACATTTGAAAATTTTTTTTTTGCACAAATGTAGATTTTTGCTAAAAATTTAAAAAACGACATAATTTAAAATTTGATATTTGGTAATTTAGTGGTAATTCCACGGGGTATTCATAAATTTAACTTTCGGCCATTTTTTTTTATTACAAAATTTTAACTTTCGGTTTTTTCGATACCTTTTCATCTCGGTCGCGGATTCGGTTTTTGAGTTTTACGTGAAAAATGCCTCTGCATCGTAGTAATGAGAATTTGTCCATTCTGGGTGAAATCCCTGACAATCCCTGTGTGGTGTGCAAGCAACAAATGCTAGATGGTGAAAATTTTAGTATAACTCCCTGCTTCCACATTTTCCATACGGAATGCATTTCCAATTGGTTGCAGGAGACTCGCAACTGCCCTTTCTGTCAGGCGTTGTGCAGTACAAAAAAAGTTAAGCCATACAAGCCCATTCCTAATTTGGGATTGGAGTCTTTTACAATTACACCAGCTACTACCCACACAGGTACGATCGCTAAAAATAGTCGGCCAGTAACCCGAAGTTACAAAAACTTAATGGATCAAAATATTTCAGTTACACCTGCACATAATCTCAATATGTCAGGAGTGCATCCATTATCCACAGACTTGTCCAATCACGCAAGTGCTCAAACTAATGTTTCTCAGTTTTCAGACGCACAGTTGCAAAAGTTGATTGACGAAGCTGTGAAAGCTCAACTGGCTAAAATGAATTTAAACTCAGTCAGTAATGCACCTCCTGATCTGAATCGAGATCCAAATCCACCTGTGACTTTTGGTCGTTCTTCTGACATACACCAGGCTCCTAGAAATGTGATCAACAATTCTCCATTTTCACTTGGATTTCCTCCATATAACCCTCAGCTTCCTCCTCCACCTGTTTTCCATCAAAACAATCACCAACAAACAACCCACAGCAATTTTGCTCAAGGCACTTCAACTCACCATAGGTCAGTTCCACCTTTTATGGCCTCAGAGAAAGTCTCAAATCTTATTTCCAATTGGAAAGTCACTTTTAGTGGCAAAGAAGACGCTTTGTCCGTCGATAAATTTATATACCGAGTACATTCTCTGACCGTTCAAGATTTGCGAGGTGATTTTGAAGCCTTGTGCAATCATGCACACATTTTGTTTGCTGGGAAAGCGTTGGAGTGGTTTTGGCGCTATCACCGTAGTGTGACTCAAATAGATTGGGAAACTCTGTGCACAGAACTTCGTGGTCAATTTCGAGATCGGAGAACAGATTTAGACATAATGGATTTGATTCGTCAAAGGAAACAAAAATATGATGAAAAATTCGATGAATTTTATGAATCTGTTCTTCAGCTCTGCGATAAATTGCAACGTCCTCTTGAACCAGCAACTTTGTTGGAAATCATTCAACGAAACTTACGTCTCGACGTTAGACGCAGTCTTCTCTATGTCTCCATAGAAAACATTAGACAGCTTCGAACATTTGTTCAAAAACGCGAGTTGTTGGATGAAGAGTACGGCAGGTCGACCAGAAACTTCCAAGCTGCACGCAACGTATCGGAAGTAAACGTTAACACAGAAGATCTCCCGAATAACCATTTTTTAGAGTTGCCAACCGCACCACCACCCCCTTAAAAAGTGATGCGGCATGCCAAACCACAACAGTTATTTTGAAACCAGTCAATCCTATTTTGAAATTTGAAAATAAACCTGAAATTAAACCATCTCCTACAGTTTTACCAATTCGGCATTTTAAACCTCTGCACATTCGTTGGCAGGAATATAAAGCCGCCCGTAAGCGATTTTTTTCTGATGAAGTCATTGCTTCACCGGGGTCAACGCATAAGAAACGTTCTACTTTAAGATTGAGAAAATTTTGGAAAAATTTAAAGGCGAAGAAAAAATTTATTTGTTCTTCAGTGGTTTCTGATAAACCTAAAGATGATTTACGTCCCTATGCTCAAATATTAATTTTTAAAGAAAAAATTGAAGGACTAGTCGATACTGGTGCCTCTGTCAGTTGTTTAGCCAACAATTTAGCTAAAAAGTTTTTAGAAGATAACCAACACCCTTGGCACAAAGTTAAGACTAACCTTAAAACTGCAGATGGAACAAATCATTTTGCATTGGGTTTCGTTGAAACTTTTATTACCTTAAGAGGAATAACCAAACCTCTCAAATTTCTGATAATTCCAACTCTTTCTCAAGACTTATATTTGGGCGTTGATTTTGTGAAGACTTTCGGTTTGGCAAGTGATCTTTTTCATGAGGATATTCCGATTTCTGTTAATTTGAACATTGCGGAGTTGAACTCCAATCATCATGTGTTAAATGCTCGACAGCAAGCAAATTTAAATGCAACCATTTTATTAATTCCTTCTTTTTCTGAAAAAGGCTTAGGCCGAACAAATTTTATAAGTCATGTCATTGATGTAGGTCAAGCGAAGCCTATAAAACAAAGGCATTTTTCTGTCTCACCAGGCGTTGAAAAACTTCTTTTTGCGGAGATCGATAGAATGCTTTCTCTTGGCGTTATCGAAGAATCTCAAAGCGCATGGTCATCTCCTGTTGCACTAATCGTTAAACCGAATAAAGTGTCTCGACGCACGTAAAGTCAATGAGGTCACAGTGAAGGATGCTTATCCTTTGCCGCTCATCGACGGAATTCTCAGCAGGCTCCCGAAGGCACAGTTTATTTCAAGCTTAGACCTGAAGGATGCTTTCTGGCAAATTCCGTTGGATGAAGTGTCAAGGGATAAGACAGCCTTCACTGTCCCCAACCGACCTCTATATCAATTTGTTACAATGCCATTTGGCTTATGTAATGCGCCGCAGACCATGACCCGTCTCATGGACAAGGTAATCCCTGCCCATTTGCGAACTAAAGTATTTGTATACTTAGACGATTTGTTGTTAATAACCGAAACTTTCGATGACCATATTTCGCTTCTGCAAGAAGTAGCATTTTGCATTAAACGTGCTGGCCTTACAATTAATATAGAGAAAAGCAAATTTTTGCTCAAACAAATTCACTACCTTGGTCATGGCATTGGGCATGGAACAATAAGTACCGATCCGGACAAAGTAAAAGCGATAAAAGAATTTCCTCGTCCAAAAACAGTTAGACAACTTCGTCGCTTTCTAGGTGTCTGTGGATGGTACCGAAGATTTGTGCAAAATTATGCTTCAATTTCTACTCCTTTGACAAAAATGTTACAAAAGGCTCGTAAATTTGTTTGGACCGAAGACGCAATTGCTGCTTTCGACTCCCTCAAAAATAGTTTAAGTAGTGCACCAGTGCTACACAGTCCTGATTTTTCTCGTCCATTTTCTATCCAATGTGATGCTAGTCAATTTGGCGTTGGAGCGGTTTTGGCACAACGTACCGATGAAGGTGATGAAGTTCCCATAGCATACATGTCCCATAAGTTCAACCAAGCGCAAAGAAACTATACTGTTTCCGAACAAGAATGTCTTGCGGCGGTTATGGCCATAAAAAAATTTCGAGCTTATTTCGAAAGACATGAATTCGAAGTTATAACCGATCATGCTTCGTTAGAATGGCTTATGAGCCAAACCGATTTGCATGGCAGACTTGCGCGCTGGGCACTGAAGTTGCAGGGCTTCAAATTTACCATTCTTCATCGGAAAGGCAGCCAAAACGTGGTTCCTGATACTTTATCGAGAACTTATTCTCAGGAAAACCTTCACATTTCGTCTCTGACTGCGTCAGAAACAGACCAATTTTTCGAAATTGATTTTAATTCGGAATTTTTCAAAACCGAATATTATTTAAAGATGATTGAGGAATTTCAGAAAGAGCCAAGTAAGCAACCAGATATACAAGTTATAGATGGTATAATTTATAAGCGTTGCGAATTTGCTAGCGGTGATGCGATTCAGGAAGAGCAATCATGGAAGGTATGGGTTCCTTTGGAAATGAGACAAGATCTCATTCTAAGAGCACATGATCATCCGATGAGTTCTCATGGTGGAATTGGTAAAACTTTAACCAAACTTAAAACTTTTTATTTCTGGCCACGTATGTCTAAACAAGTGCGAGATCACGTTCTATCGTATGAAATCTGCAAGCAAACCAAACCCCCAAATCACATACTTCGTCCTTCTATGGGTAAGCAGGCTACGTCTGTCCGAATTTTTCAAAAACTCTACGTAGACCTTCTTGGGTATGGTGATTGTTCTCGACCATCTTTCCAAGTTTCATTTCTTAGAGCCAATCAGAAGTTTCACTGCCATCGAAATTGTTGATTTTCTTGAAAAGCGAATTTTTGCCATTTTTGGTGTTCCTGAAGTCATCACCTCTGACAATGGTGTTCAATTCAGAGCTAAACTTTTCAAAGACCTTTTTAAGAAATATGGTGTGACGCATAATTATACTGCCAACTATTCTCCGCAATCTAATGCCGTTGAGCGAGTCAATCGTTCAGTCATTGCTGCTGTTAGAGCGTACATTAACCCAAATCAGAAAGATTCGGATGAAAAATTATAAGCGTTGCTCTCAGAAGCTCAGTGCACTTGTCCTCGGGTTTCTCTCCATACTTTGTTGTCTTCGGTCAAAATATGATCTGCCACGCAACTTCTTTTGAAGTTTTGCGAAAACTAAAACTTATTGAAGATCCGACCGCTGACATCAGACACGAAGAGAAAACTGAGTTGATTCGCGAAAGGGTGCGAGAGAATTTGAAAAAGGCCTATGATACAAATGCTAAAAATTATAATATGGGTACACGGCCAGTTCGTTTCGAAATCGGTCAAATTGTGTATCGTAGGAGTTTTGCTCAAAGCAAAGCTTCCGATCACTTTAATGCAAAATTGGCAAATGTTTTCGAGAAGGCTCAGGTGATTAAGAGAATGGGTACGGCTTATTATGAGCTAGCAGACATGAACAATAAACGATTTGGCATTTTTCACGCGAAGGATATTAGAAAGTAGTGCCTTCAGTTTTTGTAACCAACCACAGCAGATTTCGAAAAACTGTTTTGTAACGGCAGAGTGTAATCTGATGTACACTGGCATTGGAATTTCGAGAGTCATACCAGAAATGTCAGAATGTCGGAATGACATTTCTGGTCTGTCATGCGAAATTTGCGTACGTGCGTTCGGTTCAATGAAAAATGGCTGAGCAACGCGTCATTTCGCAATTTCGGTAGCCATTTTTCGATTATTCGAGAGAACACGGGGAGTTGGTTTTTGCGGTCAAACGTGGCGGTCGTGCGGTTGGGAGAATTCATTGAGAAACGTTGGCGATTATTACAAAAAAATATTTTTTCATTCCTTTTGCTTTTATTTAATTGATCGAAAGAAGAAAAACAGTGAAAAGTTTATTTAAAATCGCTCAAAGAAAAAAAAAATAGAATATAATTAATTTCAACAGAAATTTGACTAAACTGACGAAAACAAACAAATTGTGTAAAATAAAAGTTATTAGTAGGTACCTTTATTTCTTGAAAAAAAATCAAAATTTTTGTAAATTTAAAAAAAAAAAAAAAATCGGGGATTCAAAGTGTTTGCTGCAGCAATTGCTGCAAACTGCTCAGCAGCAGCAACAAACAGGAAACGCGTCAACACTGAAAAGCAGACCAAGAAGACAAAAGAAAGAAATTCAAACGCCAATACTCAATTGTGTTAAAATTTACAATCTGCCTACTAACAACTCTAAGCAACGAGTCGACGAATTCCAGCTCCAAGTCATAACCACCATAATAACAATAATAACATTGGTAATAATAACAACTTCAAAAACACAATAAACACGACAGAAACCATATCCCATAACAATAATTACTTTAATATAACACTACAAAAATAAAAAAACATGTTCGCGGAAGTGCTCCACCACAAACCACATAAAAATAGAAAAAAAAAGATACATAAAAGTTATAAAGAAAAAACTGCATAGGACAGTGAGAGAATTGAAAACGAAAATGAAAAACAAAAAAATCTAAAACAACTATAGAAACATACAACATAAGCAACAATAGCAACACTAACAACTATAACAACAACTACTCTACTCAGCTATAACATTTGCAGCACGACACAAACACAACCCCAGCGTGAGCTATAGATACTTTATACTTATTTCCATATTACATATTATTTAAGAATACTTTATTTAAAAACAATAAAATGATTATATATATATAAAAAAAACCGAACTGAATAAAAATAAAAAAAAAAAATCCCTTAATATGTGCTTTAGCTTCCGCAAGTTTTTTTTGTGGAAGAACTTTGTTCATAAATAAAAAGTTTTCCTGTTTTTTGAATAATATTCTCTATATATATAATATGTATATATATATATAATATTTTGTTTTTTTTTGTATATTTATAAAAATACTCCTTAAAATTTAACTTCTAAATAAAAGAAAAACAAAAACAAATCTGAAATGTAGAACCCAAAACATTGTAAAAGTGAAAATTTTCATTCTTACTAATAATAAGTTAAAAATCAAAGAAACAAAAAAAAAACAAGAGAAATGTGAAAAGAATTTTAATTTGAAACAAAAACATAATAAAAACAAAAGAAAATTTCAATAAAATGAAACGAAATTTTTTTCATTTTTGATGGAAACAATTTAGAAACATGAGAGATTAATAAGAGTAAAGGCAGGTCCTATGTAGAGCTGCAATCAGATAGGGTGGACCGAAAAATTTTCCCATAGGTCCACAAGGTAGGGTGGGTGATAGAAGGGGCCGAGCATAACACCAAGCTCGAGAGTTCAGCCCGAAGAAAAATTGTTAGGGAGGCCCATTTTTTTTGATGACTTTTTGTTTTGTAGTAAATTTGGAAAGATTTTTTTGAAGTTTCAGAGCTCAGCAACTTAAGCACGAGGAAATTATATTTGTAAGGTGCAGGCACACCATGGGCAGCAGCTACCCACCCCAACATCCCGAACTGCTGGCATCGGCAAACTAGCTCGTGCTGCCGCTGGTCATGTTGTCCGCGTTCCAAGCACCGATCGCTAGCGCGATTACAAACATTGACTTACCAAAATGCTTAGTTAACATCAGTTGCGACATAAGAACATTGACCGACCAAAATGCTTACGCTGCTGCGAACATCCGCTTTAAATAAAATATCATATAACAAGTGCCGAGTCAGCAGATTGCGCGAGTGCGGATGGCTTGGGTTTAAGTATGTATTAATTATAAATTTTAGTTCTAAACAGAATTCAAGTTAAGCACATATGTGCAAAATAAATATTAAAATAATTAAATAAAACAAAAGATTTATTTCAACTATCTATAATTTATACAAATACATATTTCGCATTTTTTTTCAAATTTTTCCCAGTTTGGAAATTCCCGTGTTCCAAAATCAAAACTCTGATTTTTCATTTAAATTTTGGTTTGCTATATGTGTGTATGCATTTGTTAAATTCATACAATCATATATTTTGCAATTTTTATTGTATCGCCGCAGCGATATCTTTAATTTTGCAAAGTTATCTTCAGCTTAAGTTGCTGTTAAATTGTTTCATTGCATTATGAAGAAATAAGGCAATGTTATTATTTATTAATTTAAGCTGAGCTCAAGATTTTGCTCAAGTTTGCTTTACTTTATGCATTGCAATGTTTTGTGTTTTTATTGTTATTATTTTTATTTTCAAAATTTTTTCCTTTACCTACTGTTGAGGTAGGTAAGTTATATGCGACCATGTGCGCTTACTTCGGCACACATCGTTTCATATTTCATATTTTTACCATTTTTTTTTTTTTTTTAATTTTGCTGTATCAAATAATATGAGCAAATTATTCTAATTTAAAAGAAAAAGATTGTAATTTTTATTTTTGGTTCATTAAATAATTTTAATAAATTATTAAGTAACTTCTTTTTCTTTCCTTTTATTACAACTTCTGTTGTAACAGGCCCTTTGATATCTGTTACTTCAAATGGGCCTATCCATATGGTAGAAAATTTATTTTTCCGAGTTTGATTTTTCATCAAAACTTTATCCCCTCGTTTAAATATAACGGGGTTTACTGAACCGTCATATTGTTTTTTAGACAACTCTTTTGCCTTTTCCTGGTTTTTTCTCACTAACTCGTGAGTTCTTTGTATTTGAAACTTTAATACTTTTGATTGGTCCTCCGCGTTATAGAGCGGTGAACATTTTCGTTTCAAATTCGTAGGCATTTCGAATTCAAAACCGTACAAAGTTCGGAAAGGAGTTTGCTTAGTAGTATGTATCGTATTGTTATGGACATGCATGGCTGCCGTCAGCCATTGGTCCCAATTCAAACCATCTTCTTTAGCAAAACTTCTCAAGTATTCTGCTAGTGGTCTGTGGCTTCTTTCCAAAGAACCATTAGCTTGCGGATGGTATGGCGTTATATGCAATTTCTTAATCCCCAGCATTTTGCAAGTATTCGAAAATAATTTTGCAATAAAATTTTTAGCATTGTCAGTAACCAATACTTTCGGGATATTGTACCTGGCAATGATTTGGTCATAAAACTTTTTCGATACTGTACTTGCTTTTGCGTCGGGCATTGCAGCACATGCCATATATGTTAGTATATACTTATTTCCTGACACTGTTTCAGGTAATGGACCGATTATGTCCATGTATACTTTATCAAAAGGCCTGTTTGGTGTATCTGTTACAACCATCGGCATTTTTGTGAGTTTGGAGCTTTTGTTAGTCTGACATTTGGTACATTTTTTAATGTACTCTTTTACATCTCTTTGCATCCCTGGCCATCTGTACTGCTTTCTTATCCTTAGAAGTGATTTGATAGCCCCTTGATGCCCACCGAGTTGTGTGCTATGAAAATCCCTTAATATTATTTCTATTTATTTAGGATCTTTAAGTATGACCACTGTATTTCCTGTATTGCTTTCAACCACCGTGTCCTTATCCACCTCGTTTGAAATATTTACCTTTTCCTTTTCAGAATTTTTAGACTTTGATCTGGTTTGTACCACTGTTATTTGTTTATTTGTTTGCGGTAATCTACTTAAAGCGTCTGCATTTAAGTTTCTTTTCCCAGGCTTGTAAATTATTTCAAAATCTTATTCTGATAGTTTATGTCGGAAACGCGCCAAGCGTGATGTTTGATCCTTAAGGTTGGATATACTACGTAACGGTTGATGATCGGTGTATATTCTGAAATGTCTGCCAAGCAAATATGCTCTAAAGTTCTTCGTTGCCCGCACTATAGCGAGAAATTCTTTTTCAATGGTTGAATACCTTTTCTCGGTATCGCTTAGTGCTCTACTGGCAAATGCTATTGGATTATCTTTACCGACTTCTCCTTGAGATATAATTGCACCAATTGAATCATTACTGGCATCCGTAGTTAACAAAAATTGTTGAGTAAAATCTGGATATGCCAATACAGGTGACATTATCGCCTTTTTCAATTTTCAAATGAATTTTGGCATTCCGTTAACCATACGAACTTTGCGTCTTTTCTCAATAATTTATTTATTGGTAAAGCTAATCTTGCCGTATCTTTAATGAATTTCCGGTAATAATTTACCAGACCTAAAAATGCTTGTACTTTTTTTTTGTTTTTAGGTACTGGTATGTTTTTTACACATTCTACCTTTTCTGGCTCTGGCAGGGCTCCGTGTTCTGAACATTTATGACCTAAATACACAACTTCACAACGCCAAAAATTGCATTTTTTCGAGTTTAATTTCAGATTATGTTGTCTTAATACCGCGAATATATTACGTTGCCTTTCCTCATGCTTTCGTAAGTTTTTCCCGTATATGACAATGTCATCTAAATAAACAAAATACTCTAGACCTTGTAGTCCTGTGAGTATGTGATTCATGATTCGTTGAAACGTTGCTGGGGCTCCTGTTAGACCAAACGGCATTCGGTTGAACTCAAAATGTCCCAACCCTGTACTATATGCTGTTTTTTCTCTATCATCTTCATTTACCAATACTTGGTGGTATCCACTTGCTAGATCCAGCGTGGAAAAATATCTGCTATGTCCTAATTGATCTAAAATTTGATCAATTCGTGGTATGGGAAAAACTTGCTTGATTGTAGCTTCATTTAATTTTCTGAAGTCTATAACTAATCTCCAATTTTTCTCGCCATCTTTACCACTTTTCTTTGGGACAAGTAATAATGGTGAATTCCAAGGTGAGATGCTTGGTGAAATAATCCCTTCATCTAACAGTTCTCCTACCTGTTTATTAATTTCCATTCTATGGGAATGGGGTAGTCTATACTGTTTTTGGTTTATTGGTGTGGTTGGCCCACCAAAGTAGGGATATCATGTTTTAATACTAGGGTATATGATAGACAATCCCCTTCTAATAAAAATATGTCATGGAATGATGCACATATATTTTTCATGGAATCTTTTTCTTCCTCGCTTATGTGGGGATCCAAATTAATAGCTCCAAATAGCTTGTCTAATCTTTCCCTCACGTTTTGTTCCGATATCATATTTATTGCGGAACTTGTATTTATTTTGAATTCATTGTAATTTGAAAATTCAGGTCTGAAATTTTTATCAAAATTGGCACATAAACTATGCCATCTTTCACTTTGCTGAGTACTTCTCCTAAGTAAACTCCTTGTGAAAGTTCTTGTTTGTGTATAACAACTTCTTTTAATGATGTTTTAACACATAAAGGTACTATTTTTACAGTTCGAGCTTCTATTGCTGTTTCTGTATTGTATAGTACTCTGTTAAAGTCATTCATCGGCTTAAGCGTGAATGCTATTATTTTCTGACGTTTTTCATTGAAAAACGTTAATTTTTTATCTATAGCGTTTAGTTCGTTTTAGTTCGGTTCCACAAATTGTCCCTACCTACTATTCCATCAGCTGGAACTCCTTGATCTAGTGACACTATGTGTAACTTTAAACTTAGATCTGGGTTCTGCTTGTGTTTGATAGTGGTTGTACCTAATGTGGTAACCTGTCCGCCAAATGCTCCACTTAAATCTTTTCGATTATTTGTATCTAATTCTGGGAAATGCAACATTGCACTTTCTTTGACCAAACTTGTGTCAGCACCGGAATCTACCAACAAAATAAGTTTTCCATATCTGGCCTCTTTACAGGGCACTTCTATGAACACGTCATTTTGATATGCTTGGTAGAAATTCTCGTTATGCCTGCCATACAAGATGTGTCTCCCAGTTTCAATATCTTTTGCGTTTGATACGCATTCTATGGGTTTTGCGAGGGACGCCTCAACTACAGTATTCTGTGTATGATTTCTTTTCCCCGCATTATATTGTTTTAAGTTATTACTCAAAACTTTATAATTTTTTACTTTTAGTAGTTAACGTAACAACTGCACTTTGTTGTGGTTGATTTACTGTTACTACTTTGTTAAAATTATTTATAATTTCAGATGTAGTTAACGTATCAACTGCACTTTCTTGTAGCTGATTTACTGTTACTTTTTCATCTAAAATATTTTCTGAAACTTTATTTGTTTCATAATTAGTAGATAACGTACCAACTGCACTTTGTTGTGGTTGATTTACTGTTACTACTTTATTTGGCCTAAATTTACTAAGTTTCTTGGGTTCCCAGACTATTGGCCGGTCTTGAGCCCCCCTTACTTTCCCTGAGCCTTTTCAAATTTCTTTTTGGCAAAACAATTTTCTATTGCATGCCGTGTTCTATCACACCAACTACATTTACTGGAGGACTGTTGTCCCCCTTGATGGCGTTAAGAATTTGAATTATTGTTTTTTACGTTTTTTGCTATATCCGTTGTGTTATGTGAACATTTTATGTTGGTCATGTGTCCATATTCTAAACACTTGTCACATAAAGGTGTGTTTTTCCTAACATAACAGTCCTCTCTTGCATGACCCTTTTTATAACAAAATGAGCACTTAATTGGCAGCTTTCTGGCGAAATCTTTATTTGTACCCTCTTGCTCTCTCAGTGGAAATATTTATTTTTCTAAAGAATACTTGATTTCACTGGGTGAGCTTCTACATTGCCAGACTGCACGACGTTAACTCCAGATAATAATCCTAAGTCTCAGGTCAGATATCTAAGCTATACAAAACTGAGGTAATGAAAAACTGTGAACGTAGGAATTTCGAGCTATTTTTGAGCTATCCGACAGTATTTTCGAGCAGTTCCAAAAGTTTTCCATTTTCCGGAAAATCGCGAAAAACTTTTTGTATAGCTTAGGGAATATATCTAAGCGGGAAGCTACCAAAACGAAGAGTCACAGCAAAAATGTTTCATAATGGGAATGTCGAGCTATTTTCTTACGGAAAAAAATTTTCGGAAAACCTTTGATTTTTCCGGAAAATTCAATTTTATGCTAAGATAATATATCTAAGCGGGAAGATTTTCTTAATGAAGCGCTTATGTAAAACTAAATCTCTATGGGAATTTCGAGCTATTTTCAAGCTATTTTCTTACGGAAAAAAAATTTGGGAAAACCTTTGAATTTTCCGGAAAACTCAATTTTATGGAAAGACAAGATATCTAAGCGCGAAGCAATCATAAGGAAACGTTTATGTAAAAATATCTAACCATGGGAATTTCGACCTATTTTCGAGCTATTTTCTTAGGAAAAAAAATTTCGGAAAACTTGATTTTTCAGGAAAATTCAATTTTATGCTAAGATAATATATCGAAGCGGGAAGTAATCTTAATAAAGCGCTTATGTAAAAATAAATCTCTATGGAAATTTCGAGCCATTTTTAAGCTATTTTCTTACGGAAAAAAATTGGAAAAACCTTTGAATTTTCCGGAAAATTCATTTTTAAGATAAGATATCTAAGCGGGAAGCAATCATAAAGAAACGTTTATGTAAAAATATATAACCATGGTAATTTCGACCTTTTTTCGAGCTGTTTTCTTACGAAAAAAAAATTTCGGAAAACTTTTGATTTTTCCGGAAAATTCAATTTTATGCTAATATAATATATCTAAGCGGGAAGCAATCTAAATGTAACGCTTATGTAAAAGCATACTACCATGAAAATTTCGAGCTTTTTTCGAGCTATTTTCTTACGAAAAAAAAATTTCGGAAAACCTTTGAATTTTCCGGAAAATTCAAATTTATGTTAAGATAAGATATCTAAGCAGGAAGCAATCTTATCGAAGGAATTATGAAAATATATTTCACCCTGTATATTTCCAGCTACTTTCGAGCTATTTTCTTACAAAAAAAAAATTTCGGAAAACCTTTGATTTTTCCGGAAAATTCAATTATATACCTAAGCGGGAAGCAATCTTAGCGAAACGCTTATGAAAAATTATTTCACCATGGGAATTTCGAACTATTTTCGATCTAGTTTCTTATGAAAAAAAACTTTTGGAAAACTATTGATTTTTCCGGAAAATTCAGTTTTATTGAACGCCACAAAACGCTCGCCTGGCCCTAGCCTAACAGGTGTCAAGATATTTATTGGCTGAAAAAATGTACAAAACATATTTTGTTTTTAGAAAAGTTCGATTTTCTACCAACAAAAAATGTACATAAAAAATTTGGCGCAGTACAAGTAATTTTGATTTTTCTTAGAGCCTTACTACAATATGTTCACTCTTTAAAAAAAATTCCATTTAAATTTCTGCTTAGAATAGGGCCACTAGAGCGATTTTTCAGCGCGCGTTTCAGCACTTAACAAAATATGCAATGGATCACACTATCATCGTGCGTTTTTTTTAATAACGCAGGAGTAATGCAGACAGTAAGACAGAAATTTCGAAGTTTCATAGCTTTTTAATTTAGTGGATAGTAATCCGCATTTTTTCAAATAAATAAATATGATAAAAGGTTCTTTAGATATCAATTTTTATACATAAATATCACAACCTTAAAAAGTATACATTAAGAAACTAATATAGAAAAAAGATTTAGAAAAGTTTAATTTATAAGACAAGAATAAGGCTTCATGTGTAGCCCTGATTTTATTTGAGTTTTTTTGCGCGCCATATAAACTAAAAGCCCGCGGTTTTACATTTTTCTCCACGCATTGCTCTCAGAACATAACGTTAGCAACAAACATTCAGCTAGAGTAGCCAACTCTACATTCATATATATAAATGCGAAAAAAAATTATTTTGATTTTAAATTAGTTATAGTGACCAGAGATGTGCAATGAGTGGCTCGTTTTAATATACCATTCGTTTATTCATTGCTATTGCCGTGCTTTCATTCGACAACATAAAAAAAGAATGCTGCAGTGCAATGTCTATTAGTTTTATTGCCATTGCTTGTCTTTGCTTTCTTTGAACATACACGAAAGACAAGTACTATTCACTCGAAGCTCAATCATTCGTTTCTATTTCTATGAAACGAATTATATGGCTATGACACGAATGAATGGCTATGCAACGAATGTTATTGCGTAGCATTGAATGCTATTACGCATCATTGAATGCTATTGCATCGAATACCTCATATAATTTGCTAATTTGCTTCATATGCAATGAATGATTTGAGCTCGTGCATCCATTTTTATTGCTCTCAAGTAGTGTAGTACTTTTCTTGGTATTATTTGTCTTATAAAAAAGTAGTGAAACTAAAATCAATAGCAAAAGCATTCAATGCTGCGCAATAACATTCGTTGCATAGCCATATAATTCGTTGCATAGAAATATAAATGAATGATTGATGTTTGAGGGAATAGTGCTTGTCTTTGTAGTGTGTTCGTTGCCTTCAAGGAAAACAAAGACAAGCAACAGCAATGCGAGAAAAAGTACAGCACGGCAGCATTCGCATTCACTTTGAGTGAGCAGTGTCTTCATTCGTTTCACACGTTTGATGCTAGGTGTTGATTCACAATTCGTTTTGTGTGAGTGTTTCACAATTGCGTTTGAATGCATTCGTGCACATCTCTGATAGTGACGTCCATGTCCATTGAGTTTATGAGATTTTTTTCATAATACTTAAGATAGATTTTATTTTGTTTGCCCGTTTATACCATTTTAAATAAGATGCCACGCAGTGAAAATGGTTGACCAGGCCCAGAGATATTAGACATTGAATTCGCCTGTTTTCGCAAAAATAGCGTTTTTTTTTCGAACTTTGACCAAACAGTACTCAAACTACCAAGCGAGCTAAAATGTGTGCTCTGGAACTATCTTTTAAGATTCTATGACATGTCAAAATTAGAGTATTGAATTTTAAGAAAAATTGGTCCTATAAACGGGCGCCAATCCATGTATAGGACATAATTCGATAAGGCAACCCCATATATCCTGTTTACGCTCTTCGAGCTCTATCATTTGACAGACATTTCAAGCTTTTATCTTTATTAATAAAAATTGACCCAAAAAACCAGTTAAAAGCCATGTTTGGGACAGGATTCAACATTGCAACCCTAGATATTAAATTTAGGCCTCTTCCAGTTCTATCATTTGACACGTTTTGAGCTGTAATATACTACGGTTTTAACTAAAACAACAAAATTGGCTAAAATTAGGGCATTCGGGACAGGCTTTGGAAAGGTAATCCTGGTTGGTTACTTTCACCAAAATGCATTTCCATCATTCCCGTAAATCTTATCCTGTAATCTTATGCACTTGACTTTTCTACATCGGGCTCTTGGCCTATACGGGCCATTGTGTATATTGAATTTATGAGTTACAGTCAAACCTGGATAAGTGGGATTGCAAGGGACAACAAATTTTTTCCCACTTATAGAAGTTTCTCATTTATAGAGTTTCCCACTTAGTCGGGTCGAAGAAGCCGTTATCTCACTTAAAGAGGTAAAATTGAAAGACAATTAATTTACACAGATTTTTAATTAATCTTCAATATCATATATTATATTAAACAAAAAAAAAGAATGCAAATTAGTTCTCTTTTGTAAGGAAGAAAAACTTTACGTTAAAAGAATACATTTTCATTTGAAAAAGTCTGTTATTTTGCTTTGTTTCTTATTGTTATTAAGAGACATATTTTTTCCTATATCATAAATTTTATCCAAAATATTGTCATCGAAATTTCTATAGCACTTTCAGCTTGACGTCTGGTCACTACTTCTTCAGACTGTCTTTGTCGATTTATGGATCTTGTTCAGTTGAAGTTTGGCAATCTTAATGATATCATCTTCATCTTGTTCTCCGGATACCATTACAGCGTTATCAAAAGTTCGAAAGTAGGTTATAGGTCATCATTATTGGCTACGATTTCATCCCAGGACGCATTTATTATTTCGCTATAATTGCTTTCTGATTAAATAATCTCACTTATCGAGGTAATGTACAATTTTGTTTCAGTTATAGAGGTAAAAATCCAATAATTTTAGAAAATCGAGTCCCAGTTACAGAGGTAGCTTTTTTCTCACTTTTTGTTCGCAAAAATGAAGGGACCTCAAAAAAATTCCTACTTATAGAGTTTTCCCAGTTATCCAGGTCCCACTTAAACAGGTTTGACTGTATTTTAAGAAATAAAAGTCTGTTAAAAATTTATTTTGGTAGAAATACCTATAAATATTTTAACTATTGTAAGAGATAGAAGAAAAATGTTATTTATTATACTAAACATGAAAAATCTTCGAATGCAGCCCTGGCTATATTTCAATTTTTTTGCCTGCCATTAACAAAACCACAAAACTACAATTCCAATCGATGTTTTTTATTTCTCTCGACGCAGGTCCTCAGAACATAACGTTAACTGCATCCATTTCACCAGAGTTACCAACTCTACATTTATAAGTGTAAATGTGTAAACATTATTTTGTATACTGTTAACGCATTTGGCTGATGCAAATTAGATGACTAAATGACCTTTAATGATGATAAAATAAAAGTATATTGAGAAATCCTTCAATTAAGCAAATTAAGTTCTAATTAAGTATTTGCAGTTTTTATGCTTTTAGCCGTCCACTACGAAATCATTATACATAAATCTAAAAAACATTTCATTGATCGTTTTCATATTGTAGCGAAATTTGGTTTATGCCAGAAAATTCTCGTAATAATTATTAAACGATATTAGCTAGCACCACTGACCGTAGAAAAATACTTGCATCACTGACCGTAGAAAAATAACGCCATCTTGAAGGCACTGGAAACGACATTCTAGACAACGGCAGATAGTTCTAGCAAATGATGACTTTAGTATAAAAAGCAGTCATATGAGCAGCAGACACACAGTTGATATTGAACAGTGGAACACAGTGGATCTTAAGTGAGAATATTTGAATTTAAGTACTAAAGTGATATAGTGGATTTTAAGTAATAAAGTATAACGTGTGTGTATACAACTTGAATGTAAAGATTAAATAAATAATTGTACTGTGTAAAAACTAAGGTTTGTGATTTAAATAAACCATTTTATAATTAAATAAAGATTGCGTTTTTTCTTGATTATTACACAATCCAGTGATCGAACTCAGAAAAGTGTAAGAGATTGAAATTACTGTCAAAGGGACAAGGAAATTTCGTAACAATTGGTGTCAGAAGTGGGATTGTGTAAAAAGAATTAACAATCAAATTAAAAAATAAAAAATGGTTAAGTTTGATGAACTAAAAGTGGATCAACTAAAGAAAGAGTTGCAGCAGCTGAATCTGCAATCATCTGGCGGAAAGTTGGAGTTACAGAAACGCTTACGGCAGGCTCTTGAGGCTCAAGGGGTAAACCTGGAGGAGCATGAATTTTATAGTGATGCCTCAGAATCAACAGCGAAAATGGAGGAAGCTTCTGGAACGGCTGCAAGTGGTGAAGTTGTGGATATGTCGAAGTTCGAGAAAATGTTAATGGCGATGACGCAGGCAATGAGTCAGAACGCGCTGCAGATGAATAACAATATCCAGGCCGTTCGGAAAGAAATTGGTCAGAACACGCTGCAAATCCAGACCGTTCGGGAAGAAATTAGTCAGAACGCGCTACAGATTGATCAGAGGTTGAGTCAGAACGCGACGGAGATCCACGAGGCTGTTCGAACGGAGGTTGCCAAAATGGTAAATGGCCTCGATGCAAAAGTGATTGAGTTACGAGACGACGTTGAATCATTCAAAGAAAAAGCCCAAGATAAGTTTGAAAAAGTTCAAAGTAATCTTGAAAAAGTTCAAAATAATGTTGAAGACGTTAAAAAAAGGATTCAACAGTTGGAAATAAGCGGACCAACCACTCAAGTGATAAGAGAAATTAGCGCAGAGAGGCTTAAGGCACCCACGTACGATGGAACAACGCCATTTAGTATTTTCAAGCTTCAGTTCGAAACAACATCTACTCATAATCGCTGGGATAACGATAGCGCAGCAGCAGCGCTAATTGTGGCATTAAAAGGCGCAGCTGCAGAAGTATTGCAACCGGTCCCAGTGGCGGAGCAAAAGAATTACAAGGCAGTGATGGATGCCTTACAGCGAAAATATGGCAGTGACCACATGAAGCAGATTCACAGACTGGAGTTGAAAAGTCGTGTCCAGAAATCTGGTGAGTCCTTGCAGGAGTATGCTGCGGATATTGAACGATTGGCACACCTTTCCTATCCTGACGAGTTAAGTGTCGTAGCTGAAAAATTCAAAATAGAGGCGTTTATTGACGGCATACGTGACTCAGAGACAAAACGCGAGACAATGAGGAACCCGAAGACAACATTTTATGAAACAGTAACGGTTGCCCTCACTGAGGAGGTGATTGCGTTGACATGCCGCCCATCATTAAAAACTCGTCGGATGGAGGTGGAGGCTGAGAACAAAAATTCGTCGTTCGCCAGCAGTAGCTTCAGCGGAAATTGCTATAACTGTGGCAAGCAGGGACACATGGCACGTGACTGCAAATCACGTCGTAAACGGTCCGCATCACGTTCACCAAGAAGAAAAATTGGAAATAGGGTGAACGATGGTGAAAATGGTAGTGAACAGCAGTCGTTTAAGTGAGTCAGTACAGCGGGGCGTGAGCTGACTTCCACTTATGATTGTCCCAAAGTCTTAGTTTCGAAGCTGTGCCGAACTTCCAACTGCCTTACCTTCGGTGGAAAAATCAACGAAAGACCATGTGAGCTGACTTTGGATACAGGCGCATCGCACTCAATTGTGAGGACAGATTTATTTAATAGACGACGTGTAATGCCATTAAATGGAATCCAATTGAGAACAGCGACAGGAGAAATTGCGCAAATAGAAGGAAAAGTTACAGCGAGTATTCTTATCGGCAACAAAACTGTGGAACATGATTTTATTGTTGCAAACATCACCGATGAGGTTATAATTGGCGTGGACTTCATGATTCGACACGGGTTCAATTTGGATCTAAAGAAAAAGACGTTAAGGTATGCCAATGTAGAGTTTCCTTTGGACATTGGCTGTGGACAAAAGTTAACAACTGCAGGAGTCTACATAAGTGAGCTCTGTCGAATTGAACCCAACACTGAAGAAACAACAAGTGAAGACTGTGGGATAGGCCATCTGTGGGTTGTGGAAGCAGATGAGAAAAATATAGGGAAAGACCTGATGATTGGAAAGACCCCAGTAAAAACAAGAGCGGACGGCGAAATACCGGTGCAAATTTTGAATCCAACAAATGAGCCGAAATGGATTCAAAAAGGTGCACTATGTAAGAAAGTTACGGTTGTTATAAGTTGTGAAAATGACCAGCAGGACACAAAAGGTACAACTTTAACAAAATCGTCGGCCTTATTGACGAAAGAATGGACGAAGGAGTTGTCTGCACAGAACAAAAATAAAGGGAAAAGGTTTCGGCAAAAGAATTGGCGGGTATTTCCGTCCAAAGAGGAGAGGAAGGAAGGAAGGGCCTTATAGAGGATATGGCGCGAGAAAATGTCATTGCACAATCAGAAAGCCCGTGTAGTTCACCGGTCGTTCTTGTCAAAGAAAAGTACGGAGTAAACGTTGTCCCAGAAACGACCAATGCTGACGGTTACATGTCGCGGAAAAAGAGGAACAACGAAAATATGAAATTGAGGCAAAAGAAGCGTCTTGAAAATTGGAAAAAGAGGCGCAAGCTGTTGCAGAGAGACTCTTGTTCGGGACGAACAAGTTTAAGCGGAGGGCAGTGTAGCGAAATTTGGTTTATGCCAGAAAATTCTCGTAATAATTATTAAACGATATTAGCTAGCATCACTGACCGTAGAAAAATACTTGCATCACTGACCGTAGAAAAATACGTGCATCAGTGACCGTAAGAAAATACTTGCATCACTGACCGTAGAAAAATAACGCCATCTAGAAGGCACTGGAAACGACATTCTAGACAACGGCAGATGGTTCTAGCAAATGATGACTTTAGTATAAAAGGCTGTCATATGAGCACAGTTGATATTGAACAGTGGAACACAGTGGATCTTAAGTGAGAACATTTGAATTTAAGTACTAAAGTGATATAGTGGATTTTTAGTAATAAAGTATAACGTTTGTGTATACAATTTGAATGTAAAGATTAAATAAACAATTGTACTGTGTAAAAACTAACGTTTGTGCTTTAAATAAACCATTTTATAATTAAATAAAGATTGCGTTTTTCTTGATTATTACACAATCCAATGATCGAACTCAGTAAAGTGTAAGAGATTGAAATTACTGTCAAAGGGACAGGAAGTTTCGTAACAATATATTGCAGCTACAAAAAAAAAATTGTGAAGGTATAAATTACATTGCACGATCTTGGCGGCAAATTAACTTCAGGTTGATTTAGTTTAACGTATCGATACTATCAACTTAACTGACTTCTCGAAAAAAAATGTAGACATATGTATAAAAAATTTATAAGAAATTTTATGTGAGAACAACTTAAATTTGTAGTTTTTTAGAATTTTAGTTAGTCATTACAATATTGAATTCAATATAAAATTATTCACTTCATGTGAATTTTTTAATATTGCTTAACGAACCAACTAACTGCCATACTAACTTAGATTTGTATTTCGTCTTTTCAGCATTTTGTTTTGGGCAAATAAAGGATTTCCAGCTTAGACACTTCGAACGTGAGATGAAGCTTTTTTTATTGCAATTCCTAGATTTACTACAGCAAATTTTTTCTGCCAAATTTTATATAAAATAAAAACAAACATACATATGAAATAAGTGAAAAACTTTATTAAAAATATGAAAACTTTGAAATTTGAGTCTTTTTACTGCTCATTGTTGAATTGTCTTTTGATTATCGTAGTCGGGATAGTGATTACTGGTGGTGTGAAGATGTCGTATACTATAAGCTTTAAAACAAATGAAATTCGCAGAGATTTCTTGAGTGGGCGTGGCACCTGTATTCTATATGCACAAAAAGTTGCAAACGATTTTGAATGAATTATTGAAGCGAATGTTATAAAATTTAATAAAGGTCAGGACCAAAAGTATACGTGTCTCTTACTGGATCGAAGATGGGCTGGATTGTACCAGTGTGTGTGATACGCTCGCCTAGCCCAGAGTGGCGGATTATCGCAGTAATATTTTCAAGTACAAAGAAATTTTAGTTTTCGTGTTTAAACGTAAAACAGATTGACAAGAATGTCTTTCACCGAATTTACTTGTGTAAACGTTGACTTAGCAAAAATCATAAATGGGAAAAAATACGCACATAAATTTGAAACACTGCTTGCATTCGTACGTACATGCGTAAGGAAGTGGAACTTATGTACTTTTAGGCCAGAAACAGAGGTCGCGTTAGAAGCAAGGATTTATGATTAAATAGTGCATAAGTATTTGTATGCAAATAGTGACTGTATAAAATCGCTTCGCAACTCGCTTTGCCATACGCTTCTACTCTGAACAGTACTAGAATTTTTTAGCACTAACTATCTTCGCATATAGCGCGCAGTTTGTTTCTGGCCTTTGTGTATTTGACCGCAAACTACACTACTACTAACTGTTGTTTCTTACTCGGCGCTTACACAGGCAAATTCGGTGAAACAAATTCTTGTCTATTCTCTTTTGTGGTTTTTGTTTGGCCTTTGCAACCAACATACGTCAAATTTTATACCTCGTCTCTTTGGTTTTTCCCCTCTTGCCACAAACAAGAAATCTTTTCGGCAAGAATTTGTGTGTGTAAACGCCGAGTTAGGAAATTTTAAAAATCACAGCGCGGGTCAAATTTGTTTTTTTGTGATTATAGGGAGAAACAAAAAATACAGCATGAGCACTGTCAAATCACCATTGTGACACCGCAGTTTGTTGCAGTCCTTAAAAATTTACAACACTAATAACGCATACTCGGCGTTTACACTCACAAATTCTTGCCGAAAAGTTTCCTCGTTTGTGGCCAAGAGGGGAAAAACCAAAGAGACGAGGTAAAAAATTGGTCGTATGTTGCAAATGCCAAGCAAAAACCACAGAAGAGAAAAAAGAATTTGTCTCACCGAATTTGCCTGTGTAAACGCTGAGTTTGCTAGGTAGGCAGCGCAATCAACGCATTAGGGTGGTTCACATTATCCTTCATGCTGTCCAACATGACATGACAAACATCAATGCTTGATCATGTGAACTCTAGAAACAGCCGCTTGACACTCATGTTGGATGGATTTTAAAATTTTTTGATTACTCAGCTGGCGTGTCCATCCGTAAATCTTGTGTGAACGCTGGCTGTCAAGCCTAGTGGAAATTTTTCATTTCAAATAAGATTTCATAGAGTGAACATCGATGGCATCCATGAATAACAGTCAGTTCTGGCATGATTTTTTGAACTTTATAAAATTGTTTTAGAAATTTGGAGAATAAAAAGCGAGAAATACAAAAATCGAAATGCAAAACACAATGCATATGACATACTTTTAGAAAAATTGACGGAAATCGAGCAAATGCTACGTTTGAAATAATTTTAGAAAAATTGAAGGAAATCGAGCAAATGCTACGGTTGAAGCATATGTATAAATATTTTAACTATTAATATAAGAGATAGAAGAAAAATGTTATTTATATTAAGCATGAAAAAATCTCCGTGCGCAGCCCTGGCTGTATATGAATTTTTTCTGCGCGCCATTTTCAAAACCACAAAACTACAATTCCAATCGAAGTTTTTTTATTTCTCTCGACGCAGCTTCTCAGAACATAACGTTAAATGCATAAATTTCACCAGAGTTACCAACTCTACATTTATAAGTGTAAATGTTAAACTTTATTTTTAAATTTGTAACATTCTGATGTGTATTATAAACTTAAGTTGGGACCATTTGTAGTACATAAAATATGTAATCTCATGAGCGATGTTTATTGAATTTTAATTAGGCTATTAACTAGTACCTTAATAAGGAACTAATTCGTTAAACGTATTTTATTGTCTTATATGATTAATTGAACCCTAAAAATGATATAGAAAAAAGTACTTTTCAGAACGGGTCGAATTTGTCCATTTTTTATATTTTTAATTATAACTCAAATACTATACATTTTTGATAGAAACACATTATAAGATTTAAACGCAGTGATAACAAATGTTGTTGTTTAAGGTCGCACGGGACATCGAAATATGCGATATGTAACGCAAAGCAAAAACTTAGTTACTTACAATAGCATAGTTTCTTATGCATTCTTTTTTGAATCTATATACCCTCAGCAAGATTTAACAGAGGAAAAGTCAATGCATAAGGTCTCTCTTTACGATATTTTATCAAAACAAAATGTGCAATAGATAAATACAAATAAGAAAATTTTTGCTTGCGCGACTTTGCATTTGAATATCTCCAAATGCGTTATAAATAGATGTAAAATTTTTTGACATTAGTTAAATTTTTATGTGGTTCCCAATGAAAATATGAAAAACAAAGTGTTTTCAAGAACTTTTAATTTTTTGTCACGATGTATCTCTCGGTGGAAATGCCCAGATACATACTATAGTATGTTTACTCTGTAAACATATTTTTCACACTAAGAATCATTTTTCAATATGATTTCATTTTACATCCAAAAAGTATCTGGGTCTGTACTATGAAAGTCTTTTAAATTATAAGAATTTTTTAATATGGAATTAATCTTAAGACTGAAGAAAAATCCCAACATAAAAGGAAAATTTTTCAATAAAAATTTACTGTCAAAAGTTAGTGCCATGAAAAAAACTCCCGAAATTTGGTAAATATCTCTTTTACAAAAGATTTTTTTGGAAAGTTTTTTCAAATTTTCTTAAGACAAATATTCTAAAAAGAAAATTGGAAAAATTAAATAAAAAATTTATTGTTCTTAAAAAATGAAGCCAACATTTTCTTTATTATCTCTATTTCAGATACTTTTTTGGTCAAATACTTTTCCTAACTTCCTGTTATATTCTGAAAAAAAGTTACAATCCCACTCACTCCAAGCAATACAACTTCATTCTTCAACAGTGTTAAGGTCGACTGGTTTAATTAGGCTTTTCTTATGAATGGAGTTTGGTTTGTCGCTCCCTTCTCTTTTACTGCTCTACTGGTGGTGGTTGACGGATTTTTTTCAAATATTCATTCTGAATTGGAGCTTTTGGGTTGGCTCTGAAATTCATTTGCTGGTAGAGGATGCCCCAGTTTTTATGTTATGTATCTATACGAGTATGTTTGTATGCATAAATATGTCTGTTGGTATTTATAGGTATTACTTATTATTTTTATAAACATACAACATATAATGTATAGTACATATATTTTGTCCTAATAATGCTGAAAATGGGTTAAAACGATTATATTTAATTTTTCTATTATTTGAGCGGTGTCGAGAAACTGAGTCTTGAGAATAACCATCGGTCTGATAGACTCGTTCGAGACAAAGGTCTTTCTTCAAAAGCTGATGTGGAGCACATTGTTGAATTGCTTAAACTTCATACCATACCTTAAAGTCCAAAAATTTACTTCAAAACTGCCTCGCTTAGACAAAAGAATATTACAAGGTAGATGTGGAATTTTTAACGAAAATACTGTTTAGGCACTGAATAGAGTTATATATAACTAACTCGTTATAAAATACATATAAATCCTACGTGTTTTTTGTTTTTAAAATATTTCTCAGTTTTCATTTTTTGCTTTTCGCTTCCTTTGAGCCAATAAATGGTGCAAGTTACAAAACAACTCAATAGCTTAAAACTATACAACAAAATGCCTGAAAACATAAAAAAACTGCAGTAATTTTAATGCATTCAAAAATAAATTAAAATAGTATTTGATAAGTCTAAGATCTCCATAATGTATTAATTTTATATAAAGTTTTTTTATTTATTTTTTATCTATTAAATTTCAATTTACATTGTATATCCCCTTATACACGGAATGAATTCCGTCTGAGGATTTTAGTATAAATAAAAAAAAAGTCTGTAGTAGTTTTATTTTTGGTTGTGGTAGCAAAAGGAATGTTTGAAAGAACGTATTACGAATTAAGTTAAAAAATCGCCATCATAGGGCTAGTTCAAATATTTTAAGTTTTAGAAAATATGATATTTCTCGAAGAAAAAAGGGAACTAGATGTCAAATGTAGTAAAACTGCGTTTTCAGGTTAGCGCTGGCAGAAAAAAATTGGTGTAGTAAATCCAGGAATTGCAATAAAAAAAGCTTCATCTCACCTTAAAAACAGAAGTGTCTTAGCTGGAAATCCTTTATTTGCACAAAACAAAATGCTGAAAAGATGAAATTACAAATATAGGTTAGTATGGCACACCAGAGATGTGAGAAAGAAGAGTGAGTATGAGTGAATTATTTGTATGTATTGCAGCCAAATAAATAACTGTTTTCGTTTTTTTTTGTTATTAAATAAATTTTTAAAAACCCCGTTATTTCGTATTTTTCTTATTTTAACCTCGCTAATTATTTATTTTAACCTCGAAATTCCCATGGTGAAATAATTTTTCATAAGCGTTTCGCTAAGATTGCTTCCCGCTTAGGTATATTAATTGAATTTTCCGGAAAAATCAAAGGTTTCCGAAATTTTTTTTTGTAAGAAAATAGCTCGAAAGTAGCTGGAAATATACAGGGTGAAATATATTTTCATAATTCCTTCGTTAAGATTGCTTCCTGCTTAGATATATTATCTTACCATAAAATTGAATTTTCCGGAAAATTCAAAGGTTTTCCGAATTTTTTTTTCGTAAGAAAATAGCTCGAAAAAAGCTCGAAATTCTCATGGTAGTATGCTTTTACATAAGCGTTACATTTAGATTGCTTCCCGCTTAGATATATTATATTAGCATAAAATTGAATTTTCCGGAAAAATCAAAAGTTTTCCGAAATTTTTTTTTCGTAAGAAAACAGCTCGAAAAAAGGTCGAAATTACCATGGTTATATATTTTTACATAAACGTTTCTTTATGATTACTTCCTGCTTAGATATCTTATGTTGCCATAAAAGTGAATTTTCCGGAAAATTCAAAGGTTTTTCCAATTTTTTTTCCGTAAGAAAATAGCTTAAAAATGGCTCGAAATTTCCATAGAGATTTATTTTTACATAAGCGCTTTATTAAGATTACTTCCCGCTTCGATATATTATCTTAGCATAAAATTGAATTTTCCGGAAAAATCAAAAGTTTTCCGAAATTTTTTTTTCGTAAGAAAATAGCTCGAAAATAGATCGAAGTTCCCATGGTTAGATATTTTTACATAAACGTTTCCTTATGATTGCCCGCGCTTAGATATCTTATCTTGCCATAAAATTGAGTTTTCCGGAAAATTCAAAGGTTTTCTCAAATTTTTTTTCCGTAAGAAAATAGCTTGAAAATAGCTCGAAATTCCCATAGAGATTTATTTTTACATAAGCGCTTCATTAAGAAAATCTTCCCGCTTATAGATATATTATCTTAGCATAAAATTGAATTTTCCGGAAAAATCAAAGGTTTTCCGAAAATTTTTTTCCGTAAGAAAATAGCTCGAAATTCCCATTATGAAACAATTTTGCTGTGACACTTCGTTTTGGTAGATTCCCGCTTAGATATATTCCCTAAGCTATACAAAAAGTTTTTCGCGATTTTCCGGAAAATGGAAAACTTTTGGAACCGCTCGAAAATACTGTCGGATAGCTCAAAAATAGCTCGAAATTCCTACGTTCGCAGTTTTTCATTACCTCAGTTTTGTATAGCTTAGATGTCTGACCTCTAAATCTCCTTGTATGACATCTTCCATTTTGATTGTTTCCTGTAACAATTTATCCAAGCTGTTTGTGTCCTCCCTTAACATCAATATCTTAAGCATTTTATTACGTAATCCTAACTTAAATGCTGTAATCACTGACTTATTCAATTCTTCTCTGAATATTACATCAGATAAATCTTCATAAGTTAATTTTATTATCTCTAAGGCTTCGTTTCTTAGCGTATTTATTCATCTGGCGAATGTACGCAGTTCTTCTTCAGGAAGTTGGCGGGCGTTTCTTATTTGTTCTTGAATTAAATCAATAGATTTGGCTTTGATGTATGTTATTTTTAACAATTTATGTAGCTCTTCTAATGAGTTTAGCTCATGAGATCTGATTAACTCAAATGCATCACCATGCAAATGAAGCCTAACGCTTGCTATGAGTTCAGGTTCTTCTTCAGCTTTAATAACTTTCCGCACTGCCTCACATCCTTCTATGAACCTATATAGATCCGATTTCAACGTTGGTGAACTAGCCCCTGAAAAATAAGGTACTATGTTTTTCACTAACTTCTAGATTTCTAGGAAACCCATTATAGAGATAAATAAAACTTAATTAGTTTTCTGTTATGCTTAAGATTTCCGTTATATGTAAATCTACACAATTCTCCTAACAATTTTTCGTGGGCGTATTTATTAAATTCTAAATCGTTTATTACCTCATTCAAAACACACAAAAAGCGGCGTCAGCGACTTTAAACGGTTGTTAACTTTAACAAAAAGCAAACATTTTATTTTACGTGCTCTTTTTTTATATATGTTTCCAGCGCCGTCTCTAGGTGTGTGCGAGCCCCTAGGCTGAACATATGGTGCGGGCCCCCCTATGAGGATTTTTATTAAATACCTAGCAAAAAAAAAAGAGGTTTAATACGAAAACTTATCTACTACTTTTACTATAACCTGTGTATTAAAGAGGAAAATATAAAAGGCAGACGTCCATGGCTACATTCTTCACTCCACCACCCACAAAAAGAAAAAGACCAACAGTTCTATTTTAGCGACAGAATCCGTCTTTTTTTTAAATCACACGCACCGTACTCACGCAAAACAGCGACTTACTTTTAAAATGAAATGGAAACTTAGACAGTTAAAGCAAACAAATTTCTTAAAACATGTTAAAAATATGGTCAATTTCATAATTCTTCGGAAACGCTCGAAATTCGAAAATTTATTCATATTTGAATATATCCTCATTTAAAAATAAAAAATTAAAATGCTCCTGGGGTTACTATCAGAGTTGCAAAATTTTAATTTTTGGATTTTGCGTAAAAAATTAAGAAAATTAGATTTTTTTCTTTATAAGATAACGATCAAAAATTTAAAAAACAACTCGGAAGTGCTGTTATCTGTGAAATTGTAATTGGATACAGCCTACAACAACTGTCAATCTCAGTATTTTTGATATGTAAAAATATTGTAGCGAAATTTGGTTTATGCCAGAAAATTCTCGTAATAATTATTAAACGATATTAGCTAGCATCACTGACCGTAGAAAAATACGTGCATCACTGACCGTAAGAAAAATACGTGCATCACTGACCGTAAGAAAATACTTGCATCATTGACCGTAGAAAAATACGTGCATCACTGACCGTAGAAAAATAACACCATCTAGCGACATGTAGCATGTTTTCTGTACTATAAATGATAAAGTGGTACGACATTATCAACGTCGATAATCGCCATCTAGAAGACACTGGAAACGACATTCTGGATAATGGCGGATGGTACGACATTATCAACGTCGATAATCGCCATCTAGAAGACACTGGAAACGACATTCTGGATAATAGCGGATGGTACGACATTATCGCCATCTAGAAGGCACTGGAAACGATATTCTAGACAACGGCAGATGGTTCGAGAAAATGATGACTTTAGTATAAAAGGCTGTCATATGAGCAGCAGAGAGACAGTTGATATTGAACAGTGGAACACAGTGGATCTTAAGTGAGAACCTTTGAATTTAAGTACTAAAGTGATATAGTGGATTTTAAGTAATAAAGTATAACGTTTGTGTATACAATTTGAATGTAAAGATTAAATAAACAATTGTACTGTGTAAAAACTAACGTTTGTGATTTAAATAAACCATTTTATAATTAAATAGAGATTGAGTTTTTCTTGATTATTACACAATCCAGTGATCGAACTCAGAAAAGTGTAAGACAGGAAATTTCGTAACAATTGGTGTCAGAAGTGGGATTGTGTAAAAAGAATTAACAATCAAATAAAATAAAAAATGGTTAAGTTTGACGAACTGAAAGTGGATCAACTAAAGAAGGAGTTGCAGCAGCTGAATCTGCACTCATCTGGCGGAAAGTTGGAGTTACAGAAACGCTTACGGCAGGCTCTTGAGGCTCAAGGGGTAGACCTGGCAGAGCATGAATTTTATAGTGATTTGTCAGAATCAACAGCGAAAATAGAGGAAGCTTCTGGACCGGCGGCAAGTGGTGAAGTTGAAGATATGTCAAAGTTCGAGAAAATGTTAATGGCGATGACACAGACAATAAATCTACAGATGAATAACAACATTCAGGCCGTTCGGGAAGACATAGACCAGAAGTTAAGTCAGAACGCGCTGCAGATGAACAACAATATCCAGGCCGTTCGGGAAGAAATTGGTCAGAGCTTAAGTCAGAACGCGCTGCAAATCCAGGCGATTCGGGAAGAAATTGACCAGAGCTTAAGTCAGAACTCGACGCAGATCCACACAATGAATCAAAATATGGAGGCTGTTCGAACGGAGGTTGCCAAAATGGTAAATGGCCTCGATGCAAAAGTGATTGAGTTACGAGACGACGTTGAATCATTCAAGGAAAAAGCCCAAGATAAGTTTGAAAAAGTTCAAAATAATCTTGAAAAAGTTCAAAATAATTTTGAAGACGTTAAAAAAAGGATTCAACAGTTGGAAATAAGCGGACCAACCACTCAAGTGATAAGAGAAATTAGCGCAGAGAGGCTTAAGGCACCCACGTACGATGGAACAACGCCATTTAGTATTTTCAAGCTTCAGTTCGAAACAACATCTACTCATAATCGCTGGGATAACGATAGCGCAGCAGCAGCGCTAATTGTGGCATTAAAAGGCGCAGCTGCAGAAGTATTGCAAACGGTCCCAGTGGCGGAGCAAAAGAATTACAAGGCAGTGATGGATGCCTTACAGCGAAAATATGGCAGTGACCACATGAAGCAGATTCACAGACTGGAGTTGAAAAGTCGTGTCCAGAAATCTGGTGAGTCCTTGCAGGAGTATGCTGCGGATATTGAACGATTGGCACACCTTTCCTATCCTGACGAGTTAAGTGTCGTAGCTGAAAAATTCAAAATAGAGGCGTTTATTGACGGCATACGTGACTCAGAGACAAAACGCGAGACAATGAGGAACCCGAAGACAACATTTTATGAAACAATAACGGTTGCCCTCATTGAGGAAGTGATTGCGTTGACATGCCGCCCATCATTGAAAACTCGTCGGATGGAGGTGGAGGCTGTGAACAAAAATTCGTCGTTCGCCAGCAGTAGCTTCAGCGGAAATTGCTATAACTGTGGCAAGCAGGGACACATGGCACGTGACTGCAAATTACGTCGTAAACGTTCCGCATCACGTTCACCAAGAAGAAAAATGGGAAATAGGGTGAACGATGGTGAAAATGGTAGTGAACAGCAGTCGTTAAACTAAAGAGAGTCAGTACAGCGGGGCGTGAGCTGACTCTCACTTATGATTGCCCCACAGTCTTAATTTCGAAGCTCTGCCGAACTTCCAACTGCCTTACCATCGGTGGAAAAATCAACGAAAGACCATGTGAGCTAACTTTGGATACAGGCGCATCGCACTCAATTGTGAGGACAGATTTATTTAATAGACGACGAGTAATGCCATTAAATCTGATCCAATTGAGAACAGCGACAGGAGAAATTGCGCAAATAGTAGGAAAAGTTACAGCAAGTGTTCTTATCGGCAACAAAACTGTGGAACATGATTTTATTGTTGCAAATATCACCGATGAGGTTATCATTGGCGTGGACTTCATGATTCGACACGGGTTCACTTTGGATCTTAAGAAAAAGACGTTAAGATATGCCAATGTAGAGTTGCCTTTAGACGTTGGCTGTGGACAAAAATTAACAATTGCAAGAGTCTACATAAGTGAGCGCTGTCGAATTGAACCCAACACCGAAGAAATTATTTGGGTTACAACAAGTGAAGACTGTGGGACAAGCCATCTGTGGGTAGTGGAAGCAGATAAGAAATATTTAAAGAAAGACCTGATTATTGGAAAGACCCTAGTAAAAACAAGAGCGGACAGCAAAATACCAGTACGAATTTTGAATCCAACAAATAAGCCGAAATGGATGCAAAAAGGTGAAGTAATAGCGCAATGTGAGAAAGTTACGGCTGCTATAAATTGTGAAAATGACCAGCAGGACACAAAAGATACAGCTTTGACAAAATCATCGGCCTTGGAAGTATTGACGAAAGAATGGACGAAGGAGTTGTCTGCCCAGAACAAAAATAAATACATCCTTGTGGTAATTGATTACTTCAGTAAGTGGCCAGAAGTATATCCCATTCTTAATCAAGAAGCAAAAACAGTGGCAGACATTTTCATCAAAAATTGGATTTGCCGATATGGAGCTCCACTTGAGTTGCATTCCGACCAAGGACGAAATTTTGAGTCGGCACTTTTTAAGGAGGTTTGTGACACGCTTGGAATACAGAAGACACGTACCACAGCATTGCATCCTCAGTCCGATGGCATGGTCGAAAGGTTCAACCGTACTCTAGAGGAGCATCTGAAAAAGGTTGTTGACAAAGGACAAAAAGATTGGGATGAGCATCTACCAATGTTTCTGATGGCTTATCGTTCGTCAGTACACGATACCACTACAGTCACGCCAGCAAAAGCAATTTTTGGTACGGACTTAAGGCTTCCAGCAGATTTGAAGTACGGAGTAAGCGCTGTCCCAGAAACGACCAATGCTGACGATTACATATCGCAGAAAAGAGAAGAACTAGTAGATATACACGAGCTCATCAGGAGACGTACTCAATTGACTAGCGACTAGATGAAAGCTCGGTATGATCTGCGAGCAAATACTGAAGGGTTCAAAGAAGGTCAATTAGTGCTGCTACACAACCCACAACGAAAACGAGGCTTGTCTCCTAAATTACAGACTCATTGGGAGGGACCTTATCGGATCGTCACAAGGATTAATGATGTTGTGTATCGAATCCAAAAATACCCCGGCAACAAAGGTAAATTAAAGGTAGTCCACATCGAAAGGCTGGCACCTTATACTAGAGATGGAGAGACTCTTGTTCGGGACGAACAAGTGTAAGCGGAGGGCAGTGTAGCGAAATTTGGTTTATGCCAGAAAATTCTCGTAATAATTATTAAACGATATTAGCTAGCATCACTGACCGTAGAAAAATACTTGCATCACTGACCGTAGAAAAATACGTGCATCACTGACCGTAAGAAAATACTTGCATCATTGACCGTAGAAAAATACGTCCACCACTGACCGTAGAAAAATAACACCATCTAGCCACATGTAGCATGTTTTCTGTACTATAAATGATAAAGTGGTACGACATTATCAACGTCGATAATCGCCATCTAGAAGGCACTGGAAACGAAATTCTGGATAATGGCGGATGGTACGACATTATCAACGTCGATAATCGCTATCTAGAAGGCACTGGAAACGATATTCTAGAATACGACAGATGGTTCGAGAAAATGATGACTTTAGTATAAAAGGCTGTCATATGAGCAGCAGAGACACAGTTGATATTGAACAGTGGAACACAGTGGATCTTAAGTGAGAACATTTGAATTTAAGTACTTAAGTGATATAGTGGATTTTAAGTAATAAAGTATAACGTTTGTGTATACAATTTGAATGTAAGGATTAAATAAACAATTGTACTGTGTAAAAACTAACGTTTGTGATTTAAATAAACCATTTTATAATTAAATAAAGATTGAGTTTTTCTTGATTATTACACAATCCAGTGATCGAACTCAGAAAAGTGTAAGAGATTGAAATTACTGTCAAAGGGACAGGAAATTTCGTAACAATATATTTTTTTGGTCAGATTTAAATTTTCGGAAATATTAATCGCTAAGAAAAAAATAATGCTGAAGTGATCCCAATTTTCTATAATTCAAAAAAAAATGGGATACCAAAGTAAAAGAGCATACCTAAGCAAATACACTCTTTCGTTTGGTGGTATGAAAACTTTATTGAAATCCAATAGTTCATTCCAGCTATATGGACGAAATACAAATAATTTTTTGCCTGCAGTGACATCTATGACCATATATTTGAAGTGTAGTACAGGAGTTTTGGTAAAAAATATAAAACTAGCGTGAGCGGTCGTAAACGTTAGCGCGTCATCAGCTGTAAGGATTCAGCATATCCGTTTTTCCATACCAAAAAGAAATGATTTCATGTCTGTTTTGGAAACCTTATACTAGTAAAAGGTTTCTTCATAAAAAACATTAATACTCTTTAAATCACAAATCACAGACTAATTAACTTTTAAATGCAGTTTTCAAGAAAAATTGTTTAAGAAATATTAAAATTACAAAAGAGCAAAAATTGCTAATACAGCTACAATTTTGGAATCAAACTCTTTTTACAAATGGAATCAAAATTTGGAATTGAAAAATTGAAATTCAAAAAAGGAGTTTGAAAAATTTTATTTCCATTCTACATATCTATTTTTAAAAGATAAAGAATTCTGTGGAACAGGTTTACTTCAGCATCTATTGCCGAGTTTTTGTTTTCGTGGTAGTAGGGGGTCACAAGTAAAAAAAAAATGAAATAAGCTGTCGCTCGGATATGGTTTCGAAGCTATAGCCATCGGAATTTGCTTTTGTTAAAGTCATTATAAGTCGGGAGCCCCTGTAAAAATTTAAAAATATGGGTGTCATAAGAAAGATAACTTATTGCCCATCGATAATGGTGTATAAAACTTTAAAATTTGATATGATATGACGATTTTTCTGAAATTCTGACCAACTAAATTATCTTTTTTAAGACATATGATTTTAACAAAAGCATTATCCGCAACTTCCGATGGCTATATCACCGATACCAGATCCGAGTGACACTTTTTGATTAAATATTTATTCTTCAAATAGAAAATTACATACAAAAAGTTTGGTTTAATAAGAAGTGGCGAATGGGAGCAAGTCAAAAGAGAGAACGGTACCAGGAGTGACAGCGTATGCAAATATGAAACGATATCCATTTAAGATGCTTGTACACGCCTGAAATATTGAAGCAGTTTACGACAAATCGATGGAGCTTTTTTTATTCAACTCAAAATTTAAAATGTTAGAATAGATTTTCTTATAGCGCGGCCCCCCTTGTGGCGCGGGCCCCTAGGCTGCAGCCTATACAGCCTATGCTTAAAGACGGCCCTGTTTCTTTTTGCTGTACATATGCTCAACGTTTCAAATTTCCATAAGTGAATGAACGTCCTACTGCATTAATAAATTTTGCCCACAAATTTGTATACAGACTTTTTGTGAGTTTACGCGACCTACCCCAAATTTCGTTTAAAATTTTTTGTAAATATACCACTGATTAGTTAGTGGTACGAAAGGAAAAGTGTTAAAATGTTTTTTTTTTTTTTGTTTGGAATACTTTAACCGTGATGGAACACGGACCTTTGCAGAACACGAATCTTTGGAATAGTTGAAAGTATTCCTCAGAACCGAAATAAAATTCTGCAAGGCTTATGCGAGACTTTATTCAAGACTTTTTAATTACGTATAAGACAAACGTTTTCCCGCGAAAATAACGTTTTTACATAAACAAACAAAACAAACTTTCCAAATTGGCAATAAACTTGTTCTTGTACAAGTCAAAAAAAAAAAAAAATTATAAAGTTCAAATTTCAAAGCTCACTTAATTTCAAATTTATAATAATTTAAAATAATTTGTACTAACTTTCAGTAAACAATCAGACCTTATATCAAAGCTTAAAAATTTCAACAAAAACTTAATTAAAAAAAAAAATTATTATTTTGTAAACTTCCCATAAGTTTACAAAATTAGTTCAAAAAAATTTTCCAATTCAATTAGAAGAGAGAAAAAAAAAATTATTATTTTGTGAACTTCCAATAAGTTCACAAAATTATTTCAATGAAACCTACTTCCCTACTATATGATGCAGAACATGGACTATGAGGATCGCTCATAGTTCATGCTCCCAAGTTCGTTTTGATGTTGCCAATAAATTGGCTGCGCTAGATTTGGAATTGGCTGAGAACCAACATGTTTTAAGAATTTTATGGTTAGTTATATGTTGCAATGATACTCACCAATTTTATTTCCAACGCTGTCGTACAATTCCTTGATGTTGTTGAAATTAATGTCTAATCCTCTAGACTCCTTTTGTGGTTCGGTAAACCGGCTGCGCCAATGTTGTACTGCTGCGTAGAAGTGCGAATCCTAGCGGCTGCGCCAATGTTGTACTGCTGCGTAGAAGTGCGAATCCTACCGGCTGCGCCAATGTTGTACTAGTCTTTTTCCCGTCCTGGGAAAACACTTTGTAATCTTTATTGAGAATTGTATCTGTAAAGAAAAGAGAGAAATGTTTATCCTTTAAAGTATACTTACCAGTATTTACTTTAACTTGCTGGAATAATTAAAAACTCGTTAACTTCAGTTTACTGCAGAACTAATTCTGTTTTCAATCTTTCATTTCATTTTACTTAACACCTATGATAGAGATAATTACAATAACAAATTACATGCTTAAATAATTACTTAGAAATACAATAACAAAAACTTATTCTACTTTACCAAATCTTGGCCCACAAATATTTGGCCTACAAATTTTTGGCCTACAAATATTTCAATTCTTTATTTTACTTATGCAAAAATTGCATAAGTCTTATTTTAACTCATCAAAGTAGTGAGGTCGGCATATTTCCGGGTTTCACACCTGACTTTTGCTTGCTGTTTTGTTGTTGCATTTAAGTGCTTGGCGTGTTCATTCTTGTTGATTCTTAACAAGCAGAAGTTGCACATAGCAACTTAAATTTATCAACAAAACAACAAATACCCAAAAGTGTGCTGCAATTATTATTGGATGATGTTAAGCATCATCCCAAAAATATGCCATAATATGTTATTTGTTTAAATAACATATCATATGTGTGGTAAAAACCCACAACACGGCAATTTCAGATATATAAAATTTATTCTTTTTTGTGAAGATTCTTGATATGTTGATCAACATCAATTTTGTCCCCTTAAAAAGTAATCCCCCTCTGATATGATCCGCTTGTGTAAGCGATTTGTCTAACCTTGGAAGCACTTCTAATACTCCTTTTTAGGTATGACCTTCAAAGAGTAAGTATAGTTATATTTATAAGCTAGTTGTTTTGCAAAAATAAGAATAGGTACACAAAATGGAGTACTTAGAAAGCGTTTGTGACAAATTATCGAATGCTTAAAATAAGCACTTATTATTTTAAACAAACACTTAGCTTTTGCCTTAAACTTTAAGTATTATAAAAAGCAATGTACTTGACACAGTAAAAGTTAAGTACTGGCAAATAATTCAATTACTTTTATGGAAAATATTAAAAACATTTCATGAAATGTTACTTCCAAAAGATATAATTATTTATGAAAAATCATTAAGATATTTTAGTTAAACAAGGTATTTCGACAAATACTTGTGTTTTGTCTCAAACACTACTTCTTTTCAACAAACGATTTAATACTTATTTAAAAAAAAAAACATGTGGGCGGTTCACACGCGGTAGAAGTGAAACTGCGAAAGAATGAGAGGAAAATGTTTAATTAAAATGATAAAAGTTGACGAGATCTAGAATAGGTACAGCAAGGCTTTGGCAGTTAATCAGTGAATTACTTGAAAATTTAAGAAATAGCAAATTTTTTCAAGCTTATGTCTCAGCTTTTGATTAACCAATCTCGAAGCTGATAGCTTTAAAGCACTCAGCTCGATGAGTACTTTAATTTGATATATCAGCTGTAGATATTCTAGATGCCGTCAATTTTAATCATTTTAATAAACATTTTGGTCGTATTATAACGCAGTTTAGTTTTCTAAAGGTTTTTATTTTTTGTTCTATTTAATTTCGTTTGTTTTTGTTTTTTCATTGCATTTACGTCAACGCAATAAACATAATATAAACTTATGCGACAGCATTTGATTGAGTAGGCCAGTGATGGCGAACCTATGGCACGAGAGAATTTTGATGACACCCGAAATTTTTGCGATTTTAAGTAAAAATTTAAATACATATTTGTTTTAAAAATCTACTTTTTTTTCAATAAATTTTTTTCAAATTGTAAATCCAATATTGTGCTGTGGGTTCTTATCGCACAATATAATATGTTATTAACATAAATAGTATATTATATATACTTTTAGGATGATGATTAACATCATTCTATAACATTAAAACTGCATTATTGAATAATGCAATTTATCCAATAATAGTAAATTATTGTTGCACAAGTACAGCAACAGCAGCCGGATTAATGAACCACAGGAGCAGTACAGCAACAGCAACCGGGTTTACAGAACCACAAAAGCAGTGTAACAATTGGCAAAGGCAGCACAACAACAACATAGGATTCGACATTTACAACATCAAGGAATTGGAAATAAATTGGTGAGTATCCTTGTAATAATATTCACTAACCATAAACTTTTTAAAACTTGTCGGCATTCAGCCACTAGCTCAGCCTACGTAGCAAGACACCCCCGACCACTGGTAAGGTGCCTTGTTTTCGTTAAACACTGTTATTGTGGGTTTATGTGCCTGCAGTAACAAACAAACAACCTAAATAGTACTGGTTCAAGTGCCAGAACTATTTTATTTTACACTGTTATTATGGGTTTATGTGCCTGCAGTAACAAACGAACAACCTAAATAGTATTGGTTCAAGTGCCAAGACTATTTTAGCGTTATAGGCAAGTAAATTAAAAAGTTTAGGGAAGTAGGTTTCATTAAAAGTTTAGGGAAAAATTTGATATTATTTTCGCGAGAAACGTTTGGTTCTGTCGTAAAGAGAAAATTCTTGTTGAATGTATATCGTGTTCCAAAAAGATTTTGTATCTCAAAGAATCAGTTATTCAACATAGACTCGCGTTTTTATAAATAATTTTCCAATATAATAATTTTTTTTTAGTAGTACTTTTCTAAATTGTTGAAATTTTATGGGAAAATTTAAATTTTGTTGAAAGAAGGTCCGATTGTTTATTGAAAGTTAATACGAATTCATAACAATTGTACTGGGAAAGTAAACAAACTTTTTATTTTTTTTAACTTGTACAAAAACAAGTTTATAGCCAATTTAGAAAGTTTGTTTTGTTTTGTTTATATAAAAACGTTATTTTCGCGGGAAAACGTTTGTTATTTGTTTGTTTTAGTGAAAGTCTTGTAGAACTTATTTTTGGTTCCGAGGAATATTTCAAATTCTGAGGATCCGTTTATTCTACATAGACTCGCGTATTCGTGAATATTTTTAACTTCCTTTTAAATCGTATGTAACCTTGCAGAATTTTATTGTTGGTTCTGAGGAATACTTTCAAATATTCCAAAGATTCGTGTTCTGCAGAGGTCCGTGTGGCATTAAATAAAAATTATTCCAAAGAAGGAATAATTAAAGTTTAATAATTTGCATTTCATATCACTAATTAATGAGTGGTATATACGCAAAATTGTAAACAAAAAATTGGGATAGGTCGTGTAAATTCACAAAACTCTATATACATATTTGTGGGCAAAAATTTATTAAGACAATAGGTCGTTCATTCACTTATGGAAATTTGAAACCTTGAACATATGTACAGCAAAAAGAAACAAATAAAAAGCACGTAGCAATAAACGCTTGCTTTTTGTTGGAGTTAACAACCGTTTAAAGTTGCTGACTTAGCTTTTTATGTATTTTATGTGAGGTAATGAGCGATTTAGAGTTTAACAAATACGCCCACGAAAAATTGTTAGGAGAGTTGTGTAGATTTACAGAAAAATTGTGGAAATATTTAGAAGCTACAATTGACAATAAAGAACAACTTATTCTAATACAAAGAAAAGTTGAAAATTTCCATAATTTATCAGCGGTCGAAAAAGCGGACATAATTCTAGAGGAAATTTTAAACAGTATAGAACAAAAGAATCGCAGTGACGAAGGAAAAACAGAGACCTGGAAGAAGGAATTCCACGCCCTAAAGAGGAGATACGACCAACATATTACTCAGTTGAAACTAAACGCTGAGCAAATAAAGGATCTGAAAGAAGAAAATTCTATATTAAACGATACACTGAGTGAAAAGAATTTATCAAAATTAAATTTTTCACTACCAGTGGGTCAGGAATTGGAAGAGGAAAATCAGTCCTTAATAGAATTAAAAAATCGCGTTCAGGACCTGGAAATAAGCATTTGACAAAGGAGCTTAAAGCCGAGAGATTAAGGGGAAAAGAACAAAAAGTGATTTGTGATTTAACTAACACAACAGTAAACACTATGGGAGAACAACAAAAATTCCTTGATCTGTGCAACAGACAAGTGGAATTTTCGAAACAGTTGGAGAAGATGATCATCAACTATAAGAAAACTCCAACACAGAGAGAAACCGTGGAATATTATTCAAAAAGGATTGAAGAATTAGAAAGGTCATGGTCAAGTTTTTCAGTAAACAACGACGCTATTGAGGAGTACCGATCCGCGTTCTCTACTCACGAATACTTTACAAAGAATTTCTACAGCAAAATAGAAGATAGTTATGGCGATCTATCGAAATGTTATAATGAAAAACTGGCCACATTAGAGGAGATTAGGGCATCGCAACAAGGACATACGTATGCAAGCCAACAAAGCGAGGCGAGAAAAAATAATGTTTTTACCATAAGCGCAGATGTTCACAATGAACAACAAACGCGTCAGCTTGAAAGCACAACCAGTCTAGGAAGATCAAGAAGTCATGATCAAATAGCCAAATGGGTACGGGACACAGTACCTTATTTTTCCGGTGTAGAGTCACCAACTATCAAGGCAGATTAATATAGGTTTATAGAGGCTTGCGAGTCGGTGAGGAGAACCACTGACCCTTCTGATGAAATGGAATTAATTTCTAAAGTGAGACTTCATCTCATTGGAGATGCATACGAGTTGATCAGGGCGACTCAATTTTTAAAAATGCAAGACCTATACAATATTTTAAAAGAAACCTATATAAGAGAAAAACCCTTAGAAGCAGTCCAAAAGGAACTAATTAATGCTCGGCAGGGAGCCTTTGAGGATTTGCGTGCATACGCTAGGAGATTGAAATCACTAGAGACATCCATTATGGATAACCTCAGTAAGAGACATTCAGCTCCAGAAGACAGAGTATACAGACAGGAACTGTTAAATTCTGTAGTAAGAGCATTCAGATTGGGATTAAGGAATCCAACTCTCAAAGTATTAATGATGAGTAAGAATACGTGTACTTTAGAAGAATTACTCAAAGAAGCAATCTCTGCAGACGAGGATTTGCGAGAGGATTCAGAACAAGTACTAGGAATCAACGCCTATCAATCAAATATAGTTCAACCTAGTCCGGATAGTTCATATAGAAATGATACACAAGCACAAAATTGGAATAAACAAAATCAAGAAAGGCAAAATAAATCATTCCAACAAAACTCAGGAAGATTTATGAAAAATAGCGCTAATAACAAAAAACCAAATATTGTTTGTTCATTTTGTGATAAAAAGGGTCACACAAGAGAAGACTGCTATGTTAGGAAAAACACACCTTTCTGTGACAAGTGTTCAGAATATGGACACATGCCCAACATAAAGTGCTCACAAAACAAAACGGACATAGGGAAACAATTAAAAAATAATAGTTCAAATTCACAGTGGCATCAAGGGGGACAACAGTCCTCCAGTAAATGTAGTTGGTGTGATAGAACTGGGCATGCAATAGAAAATTGTTTTGCCAAAAAGAATTACGAAAAGGCTCAGGGAAACTAAGGGGGGCCCAAGACCGGCCAATAGTCTGGGGACCCAAAAAACTTAGTAAATTAGGGCCAAAAGAAGTAGTAACAGTAAATCAGCTACAAGAAAGTGCAGCTGATACGTTAACTACATCTAAAATTACAAATAATTTTAATAAAGTGGTAACAGTAAACCAACCACAACAAAGTGCAGTTGGTACGTTATCTACTAATTATGAAACAAATGAAGTTTCAGAAAATATTTCAGATGAATTAGTAACAGTAAATCAGCTACAAGAAAATGCAGCTGATACGTTAACTACATCTGAAATCAAAAATAATTTTGACAAAGTAGTAAGAGTAAATCAACCACAACAAACTGCAGTTGATACGTTACCTACTAGTAGTAAAAATTATAAAGTTTTGAGTAATAACTTAAAGCAAGGTAATGCGGGGAAAACAAATCATACACAGAATACTGTAGTTGAGGCGTCCCTCGCAAAACCCATAGAATGGGTATCAAACGCAAAAGATACTGAAACTGGGAGACACATCTTGTATGGCAGGCATAACGAGAATTTCTACCAAGCAAATCAAAATGACGTGTTCATAGAAGTGCCCTGTAAAAAGGCCAGATATGGAAAACTTATTTTGTTGGTAGATTCCGATGCTGACACAAGTTTGGTCAAAGAAAGTGCAATGTTGCATTTCCCAGAATCAGATACAAAAAATCGAAAAGATTTAAGTGGAGCATTTGGCGGACAGGTTACCAAATTAGGTACAACCACTATTAAACACCAGCAGAACCCAGATCTATGTTTGAAGTTACACATAGTGTCACTAGATCAAGGAGTTCCAGCTGATGGAATAGTAGGTAGGGACAATTTGTGGAACCGAACTGTCATAAACGCTATAGATAAAAAATTAACGTTTTTCAATGAAAAACGTCAGAAAGTAATAGCATTCACGCTTAAGCCGATGAATGACTTTAACAGAGTACTATACAATACAGAAACAGCAATAGAAGCTCGAACTGTAAAAATAGTACCTTTATGTGTTAAAACAACATTAAAAGAAGTTGTTATACACAAACAAGAACTTTCACAAGGAGTTTACTTAGGTGAAGTACTCAGCGAAGTGAAAGATGGCATAGTTTACGTGCCAATTTTAAATTCGTCAGAAGACAAATTTATCATTGATAGAATCTGGTTCAAACCAGAATTTTCAAATTACAATGAATTTAAAATAAACACAAGTTCCGCAATAAATATAATATCGGAACAAAACGTGAGGGGAAGATTAGATAAGCTATTTGGATCTATTAATTTAGATCCTCACATAAGCAAAGAAGAGAAGGCTTCCATGGAAAATATATGTGCATCCTTCCATGACATATTTTTGTTAGAAGGAGATTGCTTATCATATACTCCAGTATTGAAGCATGATATCCCTACTTTGGTAGGTCAACCACCAATAAACCAAAAACAGTACAGACTACCCCATTCTCATAGAATGGAAATTAATAAACAGGTAGGTGAACTGTTAGATGAAGGGATTATTTCACCAAGCACCTCACCTTGGAATTCACCACTATTGCTTGTCCCAAAGAAAAGTGGTAAAGATGGCGAGAAAAATTGGAGATTAGTTATAGACTTCAGAAAATTAAATGAAGCTACAATCAAGCAAGTTTTCCCCATACCACGAGTTGATGAAATTTTAGATCAATTGGGACATAGCAGATATTTTTCCACGCTAGATCTAGCAAGTGGATATCACCAAGTTTTGGTGAATGAAGATGATAGAGGAAAAACAGCATTTAGTACAGGGTTGGGACATTTTGAGTTCAACCGAATGCCGTTAGGTCTAACAGGAGCCCCAGCAACATTTCAACGCATCATGAATCACATACTCACAGGACTACAAGGTCTAGAGTGTTTTGTTTATTTAGATGACATTGTCATATACGGGAAAAACTTACGAGAGCATGAAGAAAGGCTACGTAATGTGTTCACTACTGTATTAAGACAACATAATCTGAAATTATACACGAAAAAATGCAATTTTTTGCGTCGTGAAGTTGTGTATTTAGGTCATAAATGTTCAGAACACGGAGCCCTGCCAGAGCCAGAAAAGGTAGAATGTGTAAAAAACATACCAGTACCTAAAAACAAAAAAAAAGTACAAGCATTTTTAGGTCTGGTAAACTATTACCGGAAATTCATTAAAGATACGGCAAGATTAGCTTTACCAATAAATAAATTATTGAGAAAAGACGCAAAGTTCGTATGGTCAACAGAATGCCAAAATTCATTCGAGGAATTAAAAAAGGCAATAATGACACCACCTGTATTGGCATATCCAGATTTTACTCAACAATTTTTGTTAACTACGGATGCCAGTAATGATGCAATTGGAGCAATATTATCTCAAGGAGAAGTCGGTAAAGATAATCCAATAGCATTTGCCAGTAGAGCACTAAGCGATACCGAGAAAAGGTATTCAACCATTGAAAAGGAATTTCTCGCTATAGTGTGGGCAACAAAAAATTTTAGAGCATATTTGCTTGGCAGACATTTTAAAATTTACACCGATCATCAACCACTACGTGGGATATCAAACCTTAAGGATCAAACGTCACGCTTTGCGCGTTTCCGACATAAACTATCGGAATATGATTTTGAAATCATTTACAAGCCTGGGAAAAGAAACTTAAATGCAGACGCTTTAAGTAGATTACCGCAAACAAATAAACAAATAACAGTGGTACAAACCAGATCAAAATCTAAAAATTCTGAAAAGGAAAAGGTGAACATTTCAAAAGAGATGGATAAGGACACGGTGGTTGAAAACAACACCGGAAAAACAGTGGTCATACTGAAAGATCCTAAAGAAATAGAAACAATATTAAGGGATTTTCATAGCACACAACTTGGTGGGCATCAAGGGGCTATCAAAACACTTCTAAGGATAAGAAAGCAGTATAGATGGCCAGGTATGCAAAGAGATATAAAAGAGTATATTAAAAAATGTAGCAAATGTCAGACCAACAAGAGCTCGATGGTGGTAACAGATACACCAAGCAGGCCTTTTGATAAAGTATATATGGACATTGTCGGTCCATTACCTGAAACTGTATCAGGAAATAAGTATATACTAACATTTCAGGATGATTTTTCAAAGTGTATGGCATGTGCTGCAATGCCCGACGCAGAAGCAAGTACAGTATCGAAAAAATTTTATGACGAAATCATTGCCAGATACAATATCCCGAAAGTATTGATTACTGATAATGGTACAAATTTTATCGCCAAATTATTCTCAGATACTTGCAAAATGTTGGGTATTAGGAAATTGCATATAACGCCATATCATCCGCAGGCTAATGGTTCTTTGGAAAGAAGCCACAGACCACTAGCAGAATACTTGAGAAGTTTTGCTAAAGAAGATGGTTCGAATTGGGACCAATGGCTGACGGCAGCCATGCATGTCCATAACAATACGATATATACTTCTACTAAGCAAACTCCTTTCCGAACTTTGTACGGTTTTGAATTCGAAATGCCCACGAATTTAAAACGAAAGTGTTCACCGTTCTATAACGCGGAGGACCAATCAAAAGTATTAAAGTTTCAAATACAAAGAACTCACGAGTTAGTGAGAAAAAACCAGGAAAAGGCAAAAGAGTTGTCTAAAAAACAATATGACGGTTCAGTAAACCCCGTTATATTTAAACAAGGGGATAAAGTTTTGATGAAAAATCAAACTCGAAAAAATAAATTTTCTCCCATATGGATAGGCCCATTTGAAGTTTCAAATGTTAGGGGGCCTGTTACAACAGAAGTTGTAATAAAAGGAAAGAAAAAGAAGTTACATAATAATTTATTAAAATTATTTAATGAACCGAAATAAAAATTAAAATTTTTTTCTTTTAAGTTAGAATAATTTGCTCATATTATTTGGTACATAAATACTTGTTTGTAAACAAGAAATATGAAACGACGTGTACCGAAATAAGCGCACATGGTCGCACATAACTTACCTACCTCAACAGTAGGTAAAGGGAAAAATTTTGAAGATAAAAATAATAATAATAAAAACACAAAGCATTGCATTGCATTCGGCTATGCAAATTTGAGCAAATTTATTTAACGTAACCATATGAAATTGATCAAATGAAATCAAAATAAACAAAATATAGAATAAACTCAAGATACTTGTACTACATACACAAACATTAATACTTGCTTGTTATCAAGAAATATGAGACGACGTGTGCCGCAATAAGCACACGCCTCGTATATAACTTCTTTACATTAAAGTAGGTAAAGAAACAAAAAAATTCTTAATAACGTAAAAAACGTAAAAGAAATATAAAGCAATGCATTTCGATCAAATAGAACGAAATGCAAATAATAAAAAGCAAATGCAACTAGAGCTCAGCTTTGTATTAATAAATAACAGCATTTGGCTGAAATTTATATGAAGATAACTTTAAGTTATATTGTTTTGAAATAGAAGGCTGGGAAAGATAAGAAAAAATAAAATTTGAACTCAAAACAGCGAAATATGTATTTGTATGCATTCAAGAGATGTATACACATATATAGCAGACATTTGAATTTTAGTTACAAATTTAAGAAAAACTAAAATTTTAAAAATTAAATCTCAAAAGAATTAAAAATAATAATGTTGGGTACTTTGAATTTAGAATTGATTAAAAACAAAAAAAAAAACAGAGCGAAACTTCTGATAAAATAAATAGCTTTAAAATAAAAGCAAGAAATTAGTTACTATAGAATAATAATATATATTTGTATTCATACGCTTAAGACGTACGTATATACATATATAGATTTATGATTTACGTTGCACATTTTTGCATCGTAAGCAAAACAAGTCAGTTCGTTGACATGTTTAAATTTTAAGACTTAAATGTTTTTGCCTAATTGCAAAATTTAATATTGGTAAACTAGGCCAATAAACTTTAAAAGTGGATAAAACGGAGTAAATGCCGTATATATATATATATATATATATATATATATATATATGCATTATAAAAATGCATACACATTTACACAAACTTAAATAAATTTAAGTAAACAAAACGGAGTAAATGCCGTAAATACATATATATTTGTATGCATTACATAAGAATGCATGCACATATATACCATTTACACTTAATTACATATATAAATTAAGTTACGAATATATTTAAAATATTCTAATAACATCAAATCCAAAATTTATAGTAAGATTTAAAGAACAAGTATATTTTTGGTGATAGGGAAAAATAGATTTTTTTAGTTTAATTAACATTAAGTTCCATTTATTATCATGGTCCTATACTACAACAGTTAAACAGTAAATGAGGCAGTAAATGACTTTAATACTCCATTTTCCTGATTCAAGGTAGCGAATACCACAAAATAAATAAATAAGATGAAGACATATAATCAAAAAGCTAGCTGAAGAATATTTCATGCACAATATCCAGCATTATTGGCTAAAAAAGTATGGTTGTCAATCCGTATTTGGAAACAACCAAAATAAAGGAAGGGAGGGGGCAACAAGTAAAGCGTAAAGCCTCCCTTGATGAAATGAAAACTGTGGCATAAGCCGTTTCACCAATAACGGTAACCACAGGTATAACAAGCGGAATACGATAGGATGCCGAATTACGATGTGCCAAGTCGCACAAGACCGGAAAACAGAATAACCAGTAACCTCGCCCACCGAATCTTAAGTACGGCCTAAGAAGTCAGTTAAACTTGAGCATTGAGCTGAAGCAGTTCCGACCAAGGGGGACAAGCAGTAACGGAGGAGAGTAGGGCCATGAAGTAGGTAGGTTATTTGAAAGAAAAAAAAAAAAAAAAACAAGAGATTACTTTACAATTTAACTTACTTATTTTTATCAATATTTTTCACACTTCAAACACTATACATGAATTTCCACTAAGGAAAACATTAAAGATAAAAATTATAATATATAGTAATATGTTAAGAAAAAATTATTCTTAATCATAATTTTTTCTTATCCCAAGGGGGGAGGAATGTTGTGGGTTCTTACCGCACAATATAATATGTTATTAACATAAATAGCATATTATATATACTTTTAGGATGATGATTAACATCATTCTATAACATTAAAACTGCATTATTGAATAATGCAATTTATCCAATAATAGTAAATTATTGTTGCAAAAGTGCAGCATACTTGCGGGCTGTTGTCGTTTTGTTGGTCATTTATGTTACCATGGGCAAATTCTGTTTGTTAGCAATTAACAAGAATGAGAACACCATGAACTTAAATGCAACAACAAAACCCAAAGCAAAAGCCAAATTGTGCAACCCGGAAAACATTTCGCCCCACTAAATTTGGTCAACAAAGTTGAATTAAGTAGAATAAGTTTTGTTATTGTAATTATGTGTAATTATTTTAGCATGTAATTTGTTATTGTAATTATCTGTATCATAGGTGTTAAGCAAAATGAAATGAAACATTAAAAACAGAGTTAGTTCTGAACTTAAGACTAAATGAAGTTTGGTGTTTCTTATTTAAAAGGAGTAGCTACGAATCCAGAAGGAAAGTATCCTCATATTATTAACCCAAATTTACTTTGTTTTTCAGATACAGCTTTCACCCAGCACTAAGTGTTTTCCCAGGACGGGAAAATTACTAGTCAACAATTGTTTTCATTTCCGTCCAGATACATATACTTACGAATCGTTAAATTTAACATTATTTCAGTTCATGAATTTAGAAAACTTCGAGATGCAATTGATGGATTTTCAATCTACATTGTTCGATATGGAAACAATAATTCATAGATTTAAGATTCATTTTGGAACAAATCGAAAGAGATAGATTAATTGGAGCGGTCCAGAGAAATGCTGAATATGAAATACTAACAACTTGGAAATCTATTCCAGATAATTTTTCATGCCTTAAAAAAATAGCAATGGCTATTTTCACAATATTTTCATCGACTTATTCTTGTGAAACATTGTTTTCTTCAATGAATTTGATTAAATGAGACATGAAAAATAGACTAACAGACGATAGCAGTACCTCTTGTAAAAAATATAAAATATTTATAATTCAGCATACAACAACAGAAATCTCATTAATAATGACGGACCCTGGGGGTCCGCGAAGCCATTCTGGGGGTCCGTGAAACAATTTTGACACCAATAATTTTACATCATAAAACTTTTCGCTTTATTTAAATAACTAATTAATTAAAAATTCTACATGGACATGGCTTTTTGAAAAACAAAGTGCGCATTTACTTTTGTTCAAACCCGGGATGCCCAGCACCTAACTGTTTCCACTCTTCCCACTGTTTGACAACATTATCAATTTTTGTAAGTTTTAAATTGAGCCTACAAGGTGCAGCTTCAAATAAATTTAAAATTGAAGTTAAGAGCTAAACACAGTTCCTAACGTTGTCATAAGATAGATTTTCTTTTGGTATATCTTAATTTTAACGTAAAAGTATCAGCTTTACGAACATGTAGTAAAATTATTTAAATTATTTGTGTTTATTTTACTTTTATTTTTCCGTGGCCAAAGAATCAAATGTAAAATTAGATTTTTTTTAAATCTTGCCTGTTTTCATCGATATCATTTACCTTTAATTTGGTGCCAAGCACAATGAAATTGGATTCATAGCTCAAGATATGAATTTTAAAGTGAAAGAAGGTCGAAAAAATTTAAAAAACTACAATATCTCGAAAACTGTACCATTAAAAAAATTTTTAATTTCATTTCCGAATTCAGCAGGAAAAATACATTAGAAAAGTAACTTTTTATCAATGGAACATTTCGAGTGTAAACTAGTGTTATTCTTTATTTTATTATATTAAAATTTTGATTTTTTTATTTGATTTCAACAATATTTTATTTAAATTTTTTATTAATTTTTAAACATTAATTTTTTAACACAAAAACTTTTGTTTATTATTATGGTTCTTAAATTTATTTACACAAACATATTAGGCCTTGTTTTTATTATTTTATTTTCACGGCACGCGTCATATTAGGTGCGTTTTATTGGCCAAGTCACTATCTATGTACGAATAAAACGACAAGTTGCTAAGTTGCCTTAGAGCTGACTGGGTAGCACTGGCTACGTTAGATATGTCATTTATTTGTGTTTTTGCTGTTTTGAAAAATTAATTGGCTGGCATTTTGTCCTGGGGAAATGGTTGTGCCTTGCCAGGTTATCCTGGTGTTTACACAAATGTGATTTTACTGGTTTGAAAAATTAATTAAATTGAATTTAAAAAAATAAAAAGAAAATGAATGCTTTCCGTTAAATTCAAATTTTTTTCCGTAAAATTCAATATTTTTTTTTAATTTCAAACTTCATAATTGACAAAATACAAAATCACAATAGACAAAAACTGGGTAGCACTCGCATTTAACAAACTTGCTTGTATACTTAGCAACTATAATTTTAGTCGCTAAGTCTACGATTTTGTTTTTGTTTTCCTATACAATTATCGTTGCTAGCTAAAGATATCTAGCAGAGGATGGCGGATAAAACGCAACTATTATTATATATAAAAAAAAAATTATGACACGCAAGCTCTAAAAGGCTCGACATCACTGGAATAAACCATGCCATAATTCAGAATACCTGCATATAACTAACATTCAAAGCTCTTTGAAAGCACGAAGTGTGTCGACTCTTGCACGATTTCCGATCGGTACTCGGTAAATTAACTAAGCTGTCGCATAAACATAGTAATAGAAAGCAATCAACGTAATTTTCCTCGCTATAGCAAGGCTTTGGTAATTGATCAGTGCATTGCTTGACAAAATTTAAAAAAATAGAAAATCTTTCCACGATTATATCTCAGCGTTTGGTTACCCGATCTCAAAGCTGATAATTTCAGCACACTCTGTGTTTTGCGGCAAAGTTAATTTACCTGTCTATAACGCTAAAATAGTCCTGGCACTTGAACCAGGACTATTTAGGTTGTTTGGTTGTTACTGTAGGCACATAAGCCCACAATAACAGTGTTTGATGAAAGCAAGGCACCTTACCAGTGGTCGGGGGTGTCTAGCTATGTTGGCCACTAAATATCAAGAAAACGGCAAAGCCAAGATAACACATAATTTCGAATAAAATAGGTGTTGCTTTCTTTTTGTGTTGCTATGTAATGGCTAAGTTTTATTTAATTTATGTCTATTATATACTTAATCAATAATTACAAATCGTGTACCTAATCATAATTTAATTAATTTAAAATTGTGACCTACTTAAATGCAGCCACCATAAGCAATACAAAAGCGAGCATTGACTTTAAATAAGTTGCAATGTTTGCATTTTGTCAATAAAGCAAAAGCGAACATTGACTTTAAATGTTCAATGTTTTGCATTTTGTCAATACTAAAGGCCCAACTAAACCATGCATGCTTTGACTGCAGTCAGCTTCTGTAACTGTGCGAATACACAAAAATCGTATATCAAAACTACAACGTACTTAACAAAAAGTTTCGCTCAATTTCCACAAATGTCATTTCCTTAAGGAAAGAGCGAAACTGATCGCACTTTCTGTACTGAATCAGTTGTCTATGAATGTATACAAAAAAATGTATTTGCAATGGATCCAGAAATGGAAAATGCATTTATTTTTAAATTAATATAAAATGGGGAAAAAAGAAAATGTTTATACAATAAAATAGACGGATTTTATTATAATCGAAATGTAAAAGAAGGATTGGAGTGCAGTTGCAGAAATATGCAATTTAATATACACACACAATACATACAACAATTTGATTGAAAATTCAGTGATGCCACATCTGCATTTGCTAATACTTTTCTCAACAAGCCGTGCGAATAGTACATAGTGAACTATTTTGGTTTCTTTTTATTTCTTAAAATTTATAAAATAATCATAGGTTTGCATATTTATTGTTTTAAGTATCTTAGTTAATGTCATTTAATAACATTTTGTGAATGCGTTCGATTTATTTAGGAAATATTACACATAAAATTTATGCAATTGTGGGAATATTCCATAGGTTTGCAACTGTGCCTACATTGTTTCTAAAGTTCATGTAAGTACAACATAGCCACTAAAAAGTCTTCTCTGAGTTTGTTATGCTCTTGACAGAACTATCGTTCGGATTTGACAGTAGGTTACGGCATGCATACATGCATCAATGCATAGTTTAGTTGGCCCTTAAGCATTTTGATAAGCTTAAGGGGCTGCATAAGTATGTGTAAAATATGTATGTGAGATTATAATTGAATGAGTAAAACTAAACACTCTGCTCGATGGGTACTTTAATTTGATACATAATTTATTGCTATTGATATTCTAGATCCTACTTAAAAAAAGCGTTTCATGATTTCATATTTTGCGTTTCAAATTCTGCGTTGCGTTAAAAATTTTGTGTTGCGTTACAAATTTTTTAAATGACCCCCACTAAAGATGTTAATAATTAATTGCACTTTTTATTCGTGAACTTTTAAATAAACAATCAATGATAATCTTGCCTTCTCAATACGAAAAATTAAAATTTGTATTTTTTGGTATAAGCCTTGAATATTTAAGATTGAATATACAGTAGGTGGCCATATTATTAGGGAGGGTACTCAAATTTTTGTATTTTCGAGTCTAACCGATTTGTTTGAGCATGTAAATTAGTTTTCGTAAAGTTTTTTACTTCCCTTTTGAAGCTGGTACTATTTATTGTTGTTTCTGATAAGCGGCAATGTTAGTATTAGCGTCATATACTAAATAGGCGCAGTTAAGTGAGCTTACTTCTCATTTGGTACAACTTGCTGTTGTAGCGCAGTCGCTTAAAGTTTGAGTATAAATAATTTTTCGCACGTTTTTTCTGTCCGCAATGTTCAAAATGTAAATAATGTTTCTTGAATTAATTTATATTTAGACAACGGTACTGAGGAATAACCTCAAAGTTGCTTAGTTTTAGAATGGGCAAGTCTTCAGACACGTTTCCAAGAAAATGTAGAGAAATACAGACGTTAATTTGTCACTCTACACATTCCCAGATAGACATAGCATCGTTTGAAGGTGTTTCAAAGTCGGTCGTTAGTTGCATTAAAAAAAAATAGATCAGAAAGAGCCACTGGACGCAAAATGCGTAGGAAAATGTGGTAGAAAAAGAGTCAACACACCTCGTACCGACCATAAAAATAGGGACATCTGCCTCTTAAGCTGTAGGAAAAGTATTGATCTTCTGACTACGAAGATAAACGACGGGAAATTCACGTCTCCAAACAGACTGTCCGGTGGCGCTTGGCAAAAGAAGAACTGACCGCTCCTACCACAAAACCACGCCTGACTGAAGCCATGAAGAAGAAGCGACTGTTATGGCGCAAACAACACTTGAATAAGGCTGTTGTGGATTGAAATCGAGTACACCTATCCCTCGATTTACGCGGTAGATAGGTTTTTGAAAAAACCGCGTAATTCAAAACCGCGTAAATTGAGATGAGAACTCCATATAAATTGAGTGGATTGGTTTCCAAAATTTAAAAATCGCGTATATCGAGCAATAGAACTCAAAGAAAATAGCATAATTGGTAAAAAAAAATCCGCGTAAACTGAACCCATAATGTACATACTTACCTAATGAAGAATTGAAGGTTATATAAAAAATAATAATTAAATAACTTGTTTATTATTTCAGAATTCTGAAAAACCTAACAGAAATACCACTCAGTAAAAAGTTGCTTAAAGCGCTTCAAAAATGTAGGAGTTGCTGAACGGGACCAATAATGAAAAATAACGATATGTCAAAAATAAACGAAACACAATAAAGTCGAATTGGTACTAAATGTCAATGTCCATGTAGTTATGTCAAATACCCATGACGATATAAGAAACGAGCTTTAATTACTCCACCTTTATACATGGTTAGAAATTTTGGAATAAATTTTAATACATTTGGGCTTATACTGCCTAAATATTAAAATTCATTTTAAATACTATTTTGTATTAAAATTTAATACTCGTTTTTATTGATTAAAACAAAAAATTTTAAGATATCTGATTCACCCCTATCATGAATAAACTTCCTTCGACTTTTTCCCCCAATTCACTGTTTTGCAATCGTGGAAGTTTTTGGGGATTGAGAACAAGTTCCCTGGAAAATGAGGTTATCGGCAATACTTTTTTAGGGAACATTTTTTGACCATTCACGCAAATTTTATTCCCTAACTTTGTAACGAGTAATTATTAGCGGAAAAAGCAATGTAAGTATTTATATTAATTTGATTAAATCAAAACGATTTTAAAAAAAATTTTAAAAGGTCTAACAACACAAATAAGAAGCAGCTAGAGATATTGGTGCAGTACATGGAGTCCAATTTGGATATCGCCAAGCGCTACCAAGCTATGCATCATTTTTATTTATTAAAATAGTTTTCACACAACTTTGAACAATAATTAAATTCAATTCAATTTATTAAGTCTTTTCTTTTGCAATTATCATATTTGAACAAAAATATATCTTTTTTTAAACTTTACTTCACTTTGTTTACAATTTTTATACCCTCAGCGTCACCACCTGAGTCGATATAGCTATTATGTCTGTCTGTCTGTCTGTTGAAATCACGTTTACGGGAAAACTAAGCAAGCTAATTCAATGAAATTTGGCACACAGGTCGCACCTTCTTGCAAGCTGCTAGCATATAAAAATGGGCGAAATCGGATCACGACCACGCCTACCGCCCATACTCTATGTAAATATACCTCAGCTCATTTTGAAAAAAATGGTTGCGATTTTGATGAAACTTGGTGATTTGGTGAACATGTGAACAAAATTAAGGTTGAGCTAGGCTTTCAATTTGCAAAGGCTCTTAAAGGGGCGTGACACAGCCCTAAATTTTAACTTTTATAACGCCATAGCTCGTAAACCGTGCAAGATATTGTGATGAAATTTGGTACACGGATACAGATATCGCCCACTTTTCAACAATTAAATTTTTTGAATTCGTATAATTCAAAATTGGCACATTCGATTTTCATTTTAGGGATGATACTTCTGAAAGCAATCATCAATACAAGCTTCGTCAGTATACTGGAAAAGCTCGATGAAGGGCGTGGCACAGCCCACAATATTTATAAACGTTATAATTAGAGAACTAACAACGCAATCGTAATGAAATTTAGCATGGCAGATACACTCGCTAAAAGGTATCTTTTTACGAAAATTTGGCACAATAGATCCGGTGAGCGTGGCACCTCCCATATAAGCAAAACACGCTCAATGCTATAGATCAGAGATTCTTAAACTGTGGTCCGCGGACCCCTGGGTGTCCGTGAAGCCATTCCAGGGGTCCGCGACACAATTTTGACATCAAATAATTTTACATCATCGAACTTTTCGTTTTATTCAAATAACTCATTTATTTAAAATTATTTTTAAAAAAACAAAGTGTGCATTTACTTTTGCTCAAACCCGGAATGCCCAGCACCTAACTTTTGCCACTCTTTCCATTCTTTTACAACATCATCAATTTTTGTAAATTTCAGTTAGAATCTACAAGTTTTTATCTTCAACTTTAAATTTATGTGAAGCTGAAGCGACTACAGAAAAAAAAAAATGGAATTATGGTCAAAATGCATTCAAAAGTGTGTGTATGAGTCTTTTCCAACACTCAGCGATTTTATAGAATTTCCTTATAGAGAACTCAATAATAAAACTCGGATGCTTTTTGATGGCTCTAAAAATCAGCTTCCAAAAGTATTTTCCTTGTCCTGCTTCTGTTAACGATGGGATCAGGGATCCATTTAACACAGATGTTAGTAATGCTAAGCAATTATCGACATTAGAGCAAGATATGCGCGTGGATATCTCTTGCGATACGTCTTTGAAACTAAAGTTCAATAAAATTGAGCTAACTAACTTTTGGTTACTCTTAAAATCCGATTACCCTGCAGTTGCAAATAAGGCCCTCCAAAATTTGTTTCCGTTTTGTACAATGTATTTGTGTGAAAAGGCTTTTTTGGTACTATTATACATAAAATCATAGTATAGAAACAAGTTTAATGTAAAAGCAAACCTGAGGATAAAACTTAAGAATATAGAGCCCGACATTGTGGATTTGGTTTCAAGAAAACAACATCATCCATCTGATTAAGTAAAAACTTCCACAGAAGAAAATATAACAAATTTCGCTTATAAATAACACAAAGTTACCAAAAAAATAATTTTTATTATAAGCTTTGTTATTATTATATTCTTTATTAAAAAAGATTTGAAAAAAAAAATTATTTTCTAAGCTTTATTTTAACCAAGAAATATTTGTCTGAGTTTAATTTACATACATACTTATAAACGAGTAAGTAGTGTCTGTAGGCTTGTCAACATTAAGAGCTTAGGAAACCGGACATAGTGTTGAAAATACCTTTAAAAACCGGAAAAATTAAAGCCAACAAAAATTAATTCGTTCCCTAACCTCGTCAGATAACCGGACATTTTATGCTTGGTTGAGTTTGACAACCGAACCAAGCTCTCAAAAACCAGACTGTCCGGGTGAAAACCAAACGGTTGGCAAGCCTGAGTGTCGTTGTCATTATTGAGCCCAAAATTAAGCTTAAGAACGACGTCAAATGTATAGTGTTGGGGTGGGGTCCGCAAAAAAAATTTTGCTCGATAAGGGGTCCTCGGACTACATAAGTTTAAGAACCCCTGCTATAGATAGTGTGCAATGAGAGTAATGTTCACAAAATTTGGTGCCTAGGTGTCAATTATTATAAGCTATAAAATTAAATAAATTTTGACGGGATTTCATCAGTGGGCGTACACCTTCCATATTAACATAAAGTTGGAAGTGATATTTTAAGAGAACTATTGCAGCAATTGGCATGAAATTTGATGTAGGTGGTTAACTTGCTATAAGGTATGTCAGCATCTGAAGCGGTCGAAATAGCACCACTGGGCGTGGCACCTCCCATACAAGTAAAATACTTTAAGTGGCATATCTATCGAAATATATGAGCAATCATACTGAAATTTGGTATAAGAGGTTTGTTTATGGAAGGCTATTTTTGGATCAAAATCAGTCTCGATTATATCAGTGGGCCCTAAATTTTAAAGCTAATTAAGGCATGTATACAAGCTATTTTGCCAAAATTTTGTATGTGGTGTCAATGACGAATATAATTTATTGAACCAAAAGTAGGCGGAATTACCTAGAAGTGGGAGTGGTATATTTGGTTTTCTGCATTTCTATTCTATTTTTTCCAACATTTTCCACATTCTTTTGACTTTTCCGTGTTTTTAACTTTTCCCAATATGTATATGTATTCCATGTGTATATTTTCCACTTTTTCAACCTCTTTAAACTTGATTCGACATTTTCTTTATTTTTTCGACTTTTTCATGAATTTTGAATTGTTTCAACACTTTTCAACTTCTTGCAACTATTTCTGGGTTTTTTAACCACTTTCAACATTTTCCACATTTTTTCGACTTTTTCAATTTCTTTTAGACTTTTTGAGTTTTTTTCAACTGTTTCAACACTTTTCAACCTCTTTGAACCTTATTACATTATTTTCGACTTCTTCAACCTTTTCAACGTCTTTTTAACATTAATTTGGAAAGTAATTTTAGTGCAGTGTAGGGTATGTGACTTTCGGTCTGGCCGAAGATAACACCTTTACTAGTTTTAATTCAGCTGACAGCTGAGCTGATGTCAAATTGCAAAATCACGGTTGCATTATCCATTGAATGGAAGTTATTGGAAATATTTTGGCAGCACTGACGGGAAACGAAGTTTTCCATTCCGAAATTATTCATGATTGCAAAAGTTTGCTCTCAGAAAAAAAAAATCTGAAAGAACAGAGTTCCTTCGGAAATTCATGATAGGGGTGAATATCTTTAATGGTGAATTTTAAAGTGAAAAGAGGTCGAAAAAATCACGATTTCTCAAAAATTATACCATAAAAAAATTGTAAACCTTCATTTTAGAATTCAGCGGGAAAAAATACATAAAAAAGTAACCCCTCATCAAAGGTACTTGAAAATAAAAATCATTTTGTAAACTAGTGTTATTGAACACTCTACCACAGTCAATTCACCCCAGTTGTTTATGTACTCTTTCAAATATCCGTTTTGAAATTTTCTTCTTTTTACTATATAGAAGGTGACACGCGTACTTGTGCTAACTAGCCCCATGGTATTTACACCAAAGCCTTCCTCAGAATATACAGTGCAGTCGCGGTAACGTGAACTAATCAAAACCAAGGTTGTTCACGGTAGCGAATATGAAAATTTAATCCAAAGTTTATACAGCGCAATCGCTGTGACGTATTTTGCATAAAATTTTTATTTATCATATCATTTTTAACAACAAAAACTTTAAAAGAAACAAAAAACTTCTTCTGAACAGACTTTTGCGTATTGCATGGTTGAGTTATGTCAAACTGCAAGGTAGTCAATGCAAAATTATTTCGTTCACGTTACCACGTTGTTCACGTTAGACGGTGGTCACGTCACCGGGACTGCACTGTAGCTTAGTCAATAGTTAGGGTCAAATAGAATTTCGCAAGTGATATGATTTTAAATTAACAAAACGAATATCTATTTTTCTCGATTACACCATACACTTTTGCTCACCTCTAAGAAAAATTTAATTTGCTGAAACGGCTACAAATAAACAAGTGAATATAACTGAGTCATTCCAGTACGATTCAGGAACGTAGTTTCAAAACTAACATTTAAAATGTTGTAACTCAATGATTATGTAACTCAATAATTTTTAGTAAGCGAACTAAATACTTACGAGCATGATAAAAGGTAACTGAATTAAAGAGAACCCGGCGGTAAATAAAAATGCAATACTATATGTAAGACAAGCATAGTTTCTTACCACAATATAACATGTACAGCTTTAAATGTTAAGTATAAAACTTAATAAGGAGAATATTTAATAATTTACAATAACTACATATTAAAAAATATTATTTCGATATATCCGGACCATACTTTTTACACTGCGAAACAATTTGTTTTAACGTTCGGTATATGTAATCTTCGCAGAACGCATTTTCTGTACTAGCTTTTTTATGTAAGTCCAAAAGGCTTTGTATTATATCCAGCTCTGTTAGGCGCATATATCTTTCTTTAGACCAGGAGTCCCTCCGATGAACTATATTACTTATAGCAAACAAAGCTCCAGCTTGTAATTTAGAGTCTTGGTGATACTAAAATAACAGAAAAAGAAAAAAAGGAAATCAGTAAATGTAGTTATGTATGTACATTAGGGTGGTTCTTAAGAAAAAAAAATTGGGGACGCCCCCCAATCGGTTCAAAACAGGATAAAAATATTTAAAATTTTTATCTTTAACCCTTACTCGGCCTATTTCAAAATGAAATTTGACTTAAGTGAAAATCAAATACAAGCCCTCCCAATCGCTTCGAAACAAGATAAAAAAATTTAAGAAGCTAATTTAAAATTTTTATCTTTATCCCTTACTGACCCTTTTTCAATGTGAAATTCGATTTAAACAAAAATCAAATGCGACGCCCTCCCACTCGGTTCGAAACAGGATAAACAAATTTAAAAAATTTATTTAAAATTTTTATCTTTAACCCTTAGCCTATTTCAATGTGAAATTTGACTTCAGCAGCCATTTTTTTAAACTAACTTTTCTCAAGTGGCTTTGAATTTTAAGAAAGAATATATTCAAAAAAAGTATCGTACGGGTCTAGTTTTCGAGATATAGTCATGTGAAGTTGCGGATATTGCTTTTCAAAAAATCAATATAACTCTTAAATAGATCTTATATATATTAATGTCATATGAAAGTAATTCTCCTCGCTATGGCAAGGCTTTGGTAGTTGATCAGTGCTCGCAGTTGATAGTTTCAGTACCCTCTGCTCGATAACTACTTTAATTTGATATATAATTTATTGCTGTAGCTATTTTAGGGTTCGTATTTGATTCTCACTTAAGTCAAATTTCATTTTGAAATAGGCCGAGTAAGGGTTAAAGATAAAAATTTTAAATAAATTTGTTTATCTTATTTCAATGCTATTCAACAAACATTGATCAATAAGTAAAAATTTACAATATTGGTATTTGCTGAATGACTGTAAGTTCGATTAAATAATGTTTAATTATAATAAAAACCAGTCGATAAAATCAACTTTCTTAGAAATTTAAATGTTGGCTCCACCCCCCGAAGTGGACAAAAGCCGCCATAACGGACCCAAATTCCCATTTTTGGCCATTTTGGGGCGTAGGGCCAGTTCCGAAAGAATTTTAAACACCGCCATCGTGCTCAGCATACTCGAACACGGGGGGTGACAAATATCTTACCGATAGAAGACGCGGAATATGCGATTTCGTCATTTTGGGGGCGGTTTTTGTCCGTTTTGAGGGGTGGGGCCAACTTCATAAGAATTTTGAATACTGCTATCGTATCAGCATCTTCGAAAACGGGAGATGACAAATGTTTTACTGATCGAATATGCGATTCCAACTTTTTTCTTTGGTCCAAAAACCGAATTTCAGAATCAGCAGCCGATTTTACATAAGAAATGAATTGTGGCACCTAAAGCTCATAAATTTTTTAATTATTTGTAAACTAGTTTTATTAATTATAAGATTTTTATTAGCTTGTAGCCATTTTTATTCAATATTATATAACTTTTCCCATTTCTTAATCGATTTCTTAAATAGTTTCTTATTTTCAAATTAAATATATAAATAAGCGGGCTTTAGGTCAGTTTAAATTATTTATTGGTTCCAATATTTCGAATTCCTTTGGAATTCATTTTCAAGGAAAAATTTAAAAAATTAAAAAACTAAAAAGTAAACATTACATCAAAAAACAACGAACAAAAATACAAAAACACACACTGAACAACCTAAAAACTAAGAAAAAATATTGCACTTGTTTTTTGTTAGCCGTTCGGTTGTCCAATAATTAAATTAAATTGGACAACCGAACGGCTAACAAAAAACAAGTGCAATATTTTAAGTGGAATATTTTTTCTTAGTTTTTAGGTTGTTCAGTGTGTGTTTTTGTATTTTTGTTCGTTGTTTTTTGATGTAATTTTACTTTTTAGTTTATTAATTTTTTAAATTTTTCCTTGAAAATGAATTCCAAAGGAATTCGAAATACTGGAACCAATAAATAATTAAAACTGACCTAAAGCCCGCTTATTTATATATTTAATTGGGAAACAAAGAGGTCATAAAAGATACAATAATGTTTCTTATTTTCTTCATAGATATATAAATTATGATATAAAAAATAAAATGATTTCTCCAATTTTTTTTCTTTTATAAATTTGCAGTTGATTTTGACTTTTTTCTCATTTTTTCGAAAAAAAAAATATATTTTTAGAAATCAATTTATTTCACCGAAACTAACAAGCCAACCAAAAACTAATGTGGGCATTATTTATAGGAAATTTAATTAGCTTTAATTTGACATATAGTAAATTTAGTAGATATTGGTTCTTACGATATTTGTAAGTAAGTGAAACCAACTATTTTTTTTTGTCCTAAAACCAAAAATGACCGATATCTCGAAAACGACGTGAAAGAAAAAAAAAAATGTGTGCAGTTAACACGCGGTAGAAGTGAAACTGCGAAAGAATGAGACGAAAATGTTTTATCAAAATTATAAAAGTTGACGGGATCTAGAATAGGTACAGCAAGGCCTTGGTAAATAATCAGTGAATTAGTTGAAAAATTTTAAGAAATAGCAAATCTTTCCAGGCTTATGCATCAGCATTTGATTAACCAATCTCGAAGCTGATAGTTTTAGTGTAGGGATGGCCAGCTGCGGTGCCCAAAAGTCGACAGCGCGCTGACGTTTACAACAAACATTTCGCGCTAGTACATATGTGTACAAATGTGTGAAGAAATTCCAGCGAAAAAAAAATGAAAATAAATGTGTTTTGTCTTTTCCGCGTATAGAAAAAATGACCCAGTAGAAATTCGTGAATCATTGATGTTAATAAATAAAGATAAATGTTGGCATATAAAATAATTGTATTTTTATTTAACAACAAAAAGAAAACATTTCATAAATCTTATACATATTATGTATACATATGTATGTTATACAAACATATTAACAGAGTTTACTTAAAATAAGACTTTCAATATCTGGTTTAATATTTTGTGATGATGTCAGACGCAATATCGGTGATTATTTTTCCATGAAATTTAATTTTTTTTACAACAATTAAATAATATTTCAATAATACATGCTTAAAAAATTGCCTTTCCCATAAATAATGTTTTTGTTTGCATTTGTTTGGTTTTTGTACGTTTGATTCCGACTGGGTTTCTCGCATATTAAATTTTCATGCGAATCAGCGCATAGAAATCAGCAACTGCACGGCGAGCCGAATGATAGCACGCAACGGGCAATGTGACCGCGGGAGGGTAAATGGCCAACACTATTTTAGTGCATTCAGATCGATGAGTACTTTAATTTGATATATCATTTACTGCTGTAGATATTCTAGATGCCGTCAATTTTTATCATTTTAATAAACTTTTCGTCGCATTCTATCGCAGTTTAGTTTCCTAAAGGTTTTTTTTTTTTGTTTTATTGAATTTCGTTTATCTATTTCTGATTTTTCATTGCATTTACGTCCACGCAATAAACATAAAATAAACTTATGCAACAGCATTTGATTGAGTAGGTCATGCCATTATTCAGAACACCTGCATAAAACCATAATTCAAAGCTCTTTGAACGCACGAAGTGTGTCGACTCTTGCACGATTTCCGATCGGTACTCGGTAAATCGAACTAAGCTGTCGCATAAACATAGTAATAGAAAGCATTCAACGTAATTTTCCTCACTATAGCAAGGCTTTGGTAATTGAACAGTGCATTGCTTGACAAAATTTAAAAAAATAGAAAATCTTTCCACGCTTATATCTCAGTTTTTGGTCACCCGATGTCAAAGCTGATAGTTTCAGCACACTCTGCTTGATGAGTACTTTAATTTGATACATAATTTATTGCTATTAATATTCTAGATCCTACTTAAAAAAAGCGTTTAATGTTTTGCGTTTCAAATTTTGCGTTGCGTTACAAATTTTGCGTTTCGTTACAAATTTTGCGTTTCGTTACAAATTTTTCAAATGACCCCCACTAAAGAAGTTTCACTTCAAAAATAATGTGATTTTCAGAATCAGCAGCCGATTTTACTCATAAAATAAATAACGGTATCCAAAGTTCATTTTGGCTGTAAACTTGTGTTATATGGAGAATTTCTATAGTGTAACGTTTTATGTAATTTGTCTCTTGTTGCAATATTTCTACGTTCTTAAAGTCGGCAGAGTGTGCATGTTTTGTACAGTGGGCTAAAAGTGCTGTTCTCTGCTCCATTGGTTTATCTCGTGACTTGTGTTCAGATTTATGTGATGAAATTCTTGTCCATAGTTTGCTTTTAGTTGTCCCTACATACATGCTTATGCTTTATTGCATAAGTGGGACCCGTCTCCTTTACATGTTATTTTGTAAATCACGTTTGACTTGTCATATTTATCTGTTTTGCTTTTTGTATTACTGTATAGTCGTTGAAGTGTATTACTTGACTTGGCCGCTATTAGGTATTTGTCTTTGTCCATAATCCTGCACTAGAAAATCTTTCAGGAAACCCAGGAACATAAGTCATTGACCTGAAAACTTTATAGTCGAGTGCAATTAGGTTTGTACCTCGGAACCCAGCTATAGTGAATGGATTTGAAATATTTTTTTTGCTTTGGATTTCTGATGCCATAAACTAAAAAGTTTACCCATTGGAAATGACCGCCTTTTCTAAAATCCGAAAATACGAATACCGCCCATTCAAGTTAAATGTAAACCGCTATAATGCGTGAAATATTTAAGGTAATGCAACCAAATTTCACACAAATACTTGATATGACTTAGAGAAGCGCTGGAAAACAATAAGGCGAATTTCTACAAGAAGGCGTGGCACCTCCCATACATTAAAATTTAAAGTGCTATACTAACGGAGTTATTGTAGGTAGAGTAACCAAATTTCACACAAATACTGCGAAATGTCGGACAAGCTCTAGACACAAATTAAATGCATTTCGATAAGTGAGCGTGTCACTTTCCATGCAAGCAAAAATTACAAAACGCTACACTGAAGAAGTTATTTAAGATCTTGCAAACATATTTCAATGTATTTTATATTTATATATTTCGTTCGACATGATGTACATATTTGTTCCTTGGCAAAGGACAAATGCTTCATCACGTGCTTTTTTTTTGACAGGAGTGACTTTTTTCTAGCAATACGCACATACAGATTTGCTGCATTGAGCCGTCTTCCTATTAAGTTCTGTGACACGGTAAGCCCATATTCCATTCATCCATATCCCATTCTATGCCAACTTCATGCATGATGGCTAATGGCTAATATCATCAAACCCTGGCTTCAACGAGAGAAAATAAGTGTTTTGTACTGGCCAGTTCAAAGTCCCGACCATAATTCTAAAGAAACTTTATGAGGTGATGTAGAGGCAAAACTATGGAATAAGAATATCAAAATTTTGACGATTTATGGAGTGCAGCTCAAGAAACTTGGTGTTTATTCCTAAGGAGAGGTCGCAAAGGCTTGTGGAGAGCTTGAGCCGAAGATGCGAAGCGTTCATGCAAAATAAGGGGCTTAGTACTAAATATTAATTACACTTAATCATTTACGTGCAGATTTTTTTAGATTTCAACATTGTTAATAAAAGAATTTCCAAATTTTAGTATTTGTGCTATTTATATGAAGTAATTCAAAATTTTTAAATTTTCATTTAAATTTTTTTTGCTAGCTGAATTGGTAATACATTAAGTTAAATTTATGTACAGTACAACTTCGACAATCCGGACACATATAGTTTTAGGCTCGTTCGTATTATCGAAATAATCTAAGTGAATTAAAACATGAATTGACTCTTTTGTTGCAGATATATTTATTCAAAAACTAAAATAATATTAGGTAGAATCCATATTTTTTTATATATCGGTCATTAATAACTGCACTTTTTGAAACAAAATTTCTTAAAAACTATAGGAGACAGGAAGAAAAATTATTTATTATTATTTTTGTTAAGAAATACAGTAACTTTAAATTAAAAAGATTTAAATAAATTTGTTGAAACACTAATTTTTTTAATTGAAAATATTTTTCTCAAAATATTTTCAATATAACATCTTTTATTATTTTTTTAATTTCTTATGTGTTATTCCTCAATCAATCCTAACATGCATGTGCTTTCATATCGAATTCCCGCCATAACTTTGGAAACTACGAATTTTTTACTGATGACACGCACCATGTTTTTCAAATTTAAAATTGGCATACAATTTTTTTTGTAATGTTATTTTCAATCTATCCTAAGAAGTTATCTGCATTCAAATCGAAATTCCCGACATAACTTTGGACAATATGATACAATTCATACAATTAGACTGATACGCGCCTTCATAAAAACTCATATTTTTCCTAAGTTTTTCCCTCATTAAGACTTTGTAAAATATCAAACTATTCCTCTAAAGTTAGTGTTTTATGTTTGCGTTTATTATTTAAAAATATGGCACTTGGTACGAAATTAGACAAGCATTCTTACGACGGAAAGAACCGAAACTGAAGTAATGATAGTGTGAAATGTGAATCAAAGTGCGAATAACAAAGCATGCGAGGTAAAAACTGTAAACCAACAGTATTTAATTTTGTTGCTTGCATAAAAAAAAATTTGTCGGGATTGTAGAGGTAAAAATTTCAAATTGTCCGAAATGTAAACGTGTCCGAATTATTGGAGTGTCCGGACTGGCGCATGTCCGGACTATCGAAGTTGGACTGTATATCCATAGTTCTGAAAAAAACAAGTTCCTGCCAATAAAATGAACTTTTTTAAACTTAAGAAAATGTGTGCTAATTATATGATCATGGCTGTATATAAATATGTATATTAGGGCGGTTCAAAATAAAAACTTTTTGATTTTTTCACGATGTGTCAGTGGATTACGATAGCCCTATATGTCTGGACAAAACAACCCATAAGGATTTTCATCAATTTTGAAAACTGGATTGCCGCCGCCTGTTTTAAGTTGCCTACCCATTTTCGAAAATACTGATTTAAAAAATGGTACAAGCTAAAGAGGTTATCAAATTTTGCAACAAAGTAGGTATGCTTTCGAACTAGTATCGATCGTGGAATTCGAATCCGTGATCTTCTTCTTCTATTTTTCTTATAAAAAAATTTAAAATTGCCCGGACAAAAATTAAAAAATGCCGATTTTCTACTTTCAAGTTGCAAAATCTTGATATAACATTTTACCGCCGATCTAGTGGTACATTATTTTTAATGTACCTTTATTTGCTTAGGAGAAAACCGTAAGCCGCATATCAATATCTTCTTTCAAAACCAAGATATCTGCATTTTTCTAAATTAATATCTGAAATTCTTCGATTCGGCGTTGACATATTTTCATATTAAGATGATTCAAAATTTTTTTTTATTTCAAGCTGCTATTATTGATCGAGAAACTTGAATCCGCAAATAGTTTTTCTTCTTCTTCTTTTTTTCCTATAAAAAAATTGAAAATTGACCGGACAAAAAGGAAAAATTGCCGATTTTCTACTTTCAAGTTGCAAAATCGCCATAAAATATTTTACCGCCGATCTAGTGGTATACATATATGTACCTTCATTTGCTTAAGAGAGTACCGTGAACCACATATCAATATCTTATTTCAAAACTAAGATATCTGCATTTTTCTAAATTAATAGACCTGAAATTCTTCGATTCGGCGTTGACATATATACATTAGACTGTGTCATTTCAAAGTTTTGGAGTAGGATTTTATATTTTTTTTGCCTATATTTTAGCTTGAGGAATAAAAATAGTTGTCACAATATTTGAGCTTCCTATCACAAACCTGTAATCGGCGCGGACAGTGTTTATGTCCGATTTCGTTGAAATTTGACGAAAAAAGCGACTTCCTAAAACGTAGAAAAAGTCGGCCTTAGGTGCGAAGATATAGGGTTTTAGGTATTTTATATTTATGGGAGATGTCACCCACTGTTGTCAAAATACATTCACATTTTTCATCTAGCTGAAAATGCGGACAAAATACACCCAAAGGGGAGTTTTTTTTTTTTAAATCTGTGGGCATTTTAGCCTATGTTTTAGCATTAAATCCGAAGGGAACACTCCCAAAATTTCAGCTTTCTAGATCATACCTGTGGCTGGCGCATTCAGTTTGTTTCCAACTTAATTGACGACTTTTTACTAAAACGTAAAAAAAAATTACCATAGGTGCCAAGATATAGCGTTTTAAGTATTTTAGTTGTATGGGAGGTGTCACACCCTGATTTCAAACCACGACCACATTTTTCGACCCGATTTTTACCCATACAAATAAAATACCTAAAACCCTATATCTTCGCACCTAAGGCCGACTTTTTCTACGTTTTAGGAAGTCGCTTTTTTCGTCATATTTCAACGAAATCGGACATCAACTCTGTCCGCGCCGTTTACAGGTTTGTGATAAGAAGATCAAATATTGCAACAACTATTTTTATTCCTTAAGCTAAAATATAGGCAAAAAAAAAAAATAAAATCCAACTCCAAAACTTTGAAATGACACAGTCTAATATACATATTAAGCTGATTCAAAATTTTTTTTGTTCTAAACAGCTACTATCGATCGAGGAACTTGAATCCGGGATTAGTTTTTCTTCTTCTTCTTTTTTCTTACAAAAAAATTAAAATTGACCAAAAAAAAAAAACAAAAATACCAATTTTCTGCTTTCAAGTTGTAAAATTGGCCCATATTATTTTACCACTGATCCCGTTGAACAATATTTTTAATAAATTTTTATTTGCTTAAAAGAATGCCGCAAACCGAATATCATTATCTTATTTCAAAACCAAGACATCTACATTTTTTTAAATTAACATATCTGGCATAACTAATTTGAAATTTTTGGAAATCCTTGAAAAATCTATAGAATAGTTGAATTATGTTAGGTCTGTTAAGCAAATAAAAATTTATTAAAAATATTGTACAACGGGATCGGTGGTAAAATAATATGGGCCGATTTTGCAACTTGACTGGCGACTGGTCTATGTGCAAAAATTATGTTGCCGTTTTCAATAATTTCTTTTAGATGTTTTGTCTCCGTTAATTTAGCTATGTATGGAACGCGTAGATATCTTTTAGTTGTTACATTGTGGTTGTTGTTGCTATTGGTAATGTTTTGTGTTTCCACTTCATTGTTTTCAGTTCTATTTGTTTTTGCATTTTTTATTTTTTGTATTTTTTTGAAGTTATTTTGTTGAAATTCTTTGTCGCTGATGTTAATGGCCTTATTGATGAGGTTTTTTGCCGTGTTTATTTTATGATGCTTGGGTTGTTCTGAGAAGATTTTAGTATTCGTCCTGAAGATGTTGGCTTCATGTACCAGTCGAATATGAGTTTACTTTCCCTTCTGTATATCTTCATGTCAAGATACGACAAGCTGTTGTCAGTTTCTATTTCTACTGTAAATTGTAGTTTCGGGTGGTATGAATTTAATTCGTCTAGAATAGTATAGCCGTCGTTTTTGTTAACGATCGCCAAGATGTCATCAACATATTTAAAAATTTTTATAATGGCTATATTTTTTTCCCTCAAAATTTGAATTGTACTAACCAGAAGATCGTCTAGAACTATGTCCGCTATGTATGGTGAAAGTGGGTTGCCCATAGACAAAAATTTAAAATTCTCAAAAAAAAGCTTTTGCTTATCTCTGTATGTTGTGCAATTTTTGTCCATTTCATCACTATTATTTTTATCGCAAGGTGTGTAGGTATGTTTGTAAACAATGAGATCACGTCAAAGGATATGACTATTCCCCCATTTTTTAACGTCAAATTCTTTAATTGTTCCTTCACTTGTGTTGCATTTTTGACATTATATTCTTCAGATATCAAATTTTTAAAATATGACCAATGTGCTTTGGAAATTTTGAAGCATGGAACATGAATTGAAGAAGCAATGGGTCTGAGTGGCATATGTTCTTTGTGAATTTTCGGTAATCCGTAAAGTCTAGGGGCCGCTGCAGAATGGCAAATTAATTTTTGTTTTAATTGTTTGTTTATTTGCTTTTGTTTGTACAATTCTTTGACTATTTTATTATTTTCTTTTTGTAATTTTGTCGTTGGGTCAACTCGCATTATTTTATATGTGTTTTTATCCTCTATAATGTGTTGTATATTTAAATCGTAATCTGTTTTGTATAAAATCACTGTTTTGTTTCCTTTGTCCGCAGTAGTAATTATAATGTGTGTATTTTGGTAATAACTTTTGTGTGTCGTTATAAACTTTTTGAATGTAGTATGCTGCTCTCTCATTTTTGATGCTTGATCTCTTGTAGTCTGTTATTCTGTTTGCATATTTGCAACAAACTATCTCTCTTTGCTTCTCATCTGTTACCATTTTAATGCATTCTTCTACTTCTGCAATTAGGTGTGCAATCGAAAATTGTTTGTTGTTTGTGGGCAAAGCGAATTTTTTGCCAAGAGACAAAAGCCACTTACTTTCCGTCGGTAGTTCTATTTCTGTCTTGTTTTCGATCCAGTCTTCGTTGTATACGAAACCTAATTTTTGGAATTGTTGTTGTTTCAACTTATTAATTTTGCTGGAGAGTGTCAATTCGTTAATCTGTTTTGTACGATCATATATTAGTTGTTGTTTTTGTAAAAAAATTTCATATTCTGCAATTTCAAGTGTATTGTGTATGATGGCGGTTGTTGAACTTTTCTATTGCTTTTATGTTGATGTGTGTTTGCTGTATTTCTAAACGTAGAACTTTTGATTGAAAATTATATTTTATTTTCCGTAATTTAGTTGTCATTTCACTATCTGATTTTAATATTTGTTACTGATCTCCTTTTGCAAACGTAAGAAGCACGTTAAGAAGTCAACGCGATTGCAATTTGTTAAAAGATACGGCAAAATACCTCAATTGAAGTGCAAATGTCAAATTTTAATTTCAGCCACCTGTCGGCTATAGTAGAAACTTCAATTGAGATATGAAAATGTTTAAAAATCAGCCGATAAAATCGCCCAATTGCAGTTTGAAACCTCTTTCTGACTTTTGCCCAATAGAAACGCACATTACGGCGTCTCTATTAACACCTTAATCTCCTGTTGAAGGAAAAAAGTTTCTAAAGGGTTTTGATTTTAATTTTATTATATGTTGCGCGTTATTTCCAAATATTCCCACTAAAATTAACGCAAAGATAAACAAATGTAACCACCCTGTATCCATAAGTGAACTCTAACAAAAAAAAAAATTATATGTATCACGCCTGTCAAATAAAAGAAATGTCAGACAGGTCAAAAAGGCTAACGTTGGCACTAATAGGCCAATGCTGCCGTTCATTTTTTTTGGTATGTATGTACATATGTATGTGTAGGTTGGTAGCAGACGAACGCTGGCAAGCGGCATCAGGCGACAAATAAACATTAGTTGCTGTGTGGAGTTTTTTTTTAAGTCGTCAGTTGCGGAAATTTTTGATAGCGGTGGTTGAATTAGTTGGCGTGAAAGTGTAAAACTGTGCGGATGTGCGAAAAGCGGCGGTCGCTGCTCGGCAGCTGCTCAATGCTTGAGCACTTCGGACAAAGAATAAAGTGAAAAATTTTAATTTAAAAACATTTTTCTTTTGTTATAACCAACTTTTACAAAATAAAGCGACAAATAATAAAGTAAAAAAAAAGTGAGAAGAACAACATTAATTTCGCTGCACAAGGAAAAAACAAGAACTGTGGAAAAAAATGAAATTTGAACTACATAAATGTAAAGTATGAATTTAAGGTCATCATCATGAAATTTATAACCTCAACACGAAAAATCTTCGCAAATTTAGAACAATAAAAAACTAATAGTTCCAAAATTATGAAATATAACTTAATAATCACTAAAACAATTAACAAAATTATGCAATTGAAAATTTGTGTGCAAAAAGTGGAAAAATTGCTAGTGGAAAAAGTGGATGAAGAGTAGACGAAGCACCTACTAAAATTGAAAAAAAAAACATCAAAACTACTTAGAACATATATTAACCTACAATAAAACTACAGTAACAACTACAAAAGAAAACAACACCAGCTACAAGTACCAGCAAGGAAACTAGAAAACCAAAGCAGCAGGGTACCCCAACGTAAATACAAAAAAATACATATATATGTACATTTATTAGATACTAGGGCAATTTAGGTTATTTCTTTTTTCTTTGTTTTTTTTCTATACTTAATTATTATTCTTAATTTTTTTTTTAGTAAAGTTAACACCCTAATTATAAGCTCATATATATCCTATATAATACATATATACAAACAGTAAAAAAAAAATTATAAAAGTTTCTACAAAAGAAGAAAATATTAAATTGGAATTGAAATGAAAAACTATTTTTTTTACTTTAAAATAATGGAAATGTGCTAGGCGATAGATTTAGGGGAGGTGTCGGGGTAGGTGGATCCGTGATGCCATCGGGAAGAATTTAGGAAATAGGACCTGGGGTTTTTCTGCTCCCCATTTGTGATAGTTTTTTTTTTGTTCTATGTTGCGCTACAAGTGGCAATGGGAAAACCGCGCCCTAGCCGGGAATGACTTCGGTGGTTGATACCGAAAGTTTTTGTGAGTATTTTCTTTTTCACGTCATATGCCAGGCGTAACATATTTTATTTGTGTTGATTATGGAGTTAGATATGTGCGATGGTATGATTCCAAATGAGTTACATGTTACAAGAAATTTTAACCTACAGTGCTGTTTGGCTAATTTATTGTTGTTGTTATGGTAATTTTTGAGGGTTGTGGAAAACTGACTATTGTATTTGTAGCTGATGTGTTTATAAAATTTTCCCATGTTTTGTTTTTTGCTGCTTTATTGTAAAATTTAGTTTTATTTTTGGCTTTTCTAGAAAATTTTTCCGTCGTACGGCTGGCCTTCCGATTATTATTATATATGAATGGAAAAGTCACTTTTACACAAATTTAATATTATTTTGAAAACAGGCTATTTAGTGACAAATTTTTTTTTACTATAAAAAATTAAAAAAATAAGTAAAATTTTTTTCGAGTTTTCTTCAATTTTATTACGCCGACGTCTCGCAGTTTGTTTGACTGCTTCCTCAGGGAAGTTTTTTTTTCGGTCAATTTTAATTTTTTTTGTAAGAAAAAAAGAAGAAGAAGAAAAATTAATCATGGATTCAAGTTCCTCGATCGATAGTAGCTGTTTAGAACAAAAAAAAATTTTGAATTAGCCTAATATGTATATTTTCATATAATCATCTCACTATATGATTATATGTGACCATCTATCTATTCTATCCCACTGTATGAAATATAATATTCTATTTAATTATGTTGCCGTTCATACATTTATGAACGCAGCCCATATCAGCGGAAATGCTGACTCTGACTTTTCAAATAAACAAGCAACTGCAAATCTGCTTACGATCATTATTTCTGTTCTAGCTTAAGTCTTTTCTCATTTAATAAATAAAGTTCAGTTTTTAAAGAAAAAACTCAAGCAACATCTTGTTGTTTTATTGGCGCAGTCGGTTCTGTATAAATAAAGTTGAACAATTTGAAAAATTACCTAATTGAAGTTTAATTCAAAAAAAAAAAAAATAAGAAGTTTAAAGTCAAAAATATAAAACAGCAAAAATAAACTCTTCACACTTGAAGAAAAACTATACAGTTCAAGTTTATGCAGTGGATTGACCCGGTTTTGGACCCAGTCACAGCGGATTTACTTGGCCAAATAATTACAGCGCTTGAAAGTTTAAGTTGAAGCCGCCAAAAAACGTATAGCAACGCATAAGATTTCTACTGGAATACATACGTGATTGATACAAGCTGCAAAGGCAATACCATCATGGCAAAATCTGTAAGCTTTTTATTTTTGAATTATGATCACAAAAAAAAAATATTTAAAAAGTAATTGTATTGTATGTATGTGTGGTGAAAAGTAAAGTTGTAGCACATTACCTTACAGAAATATGTATAAAAAAATATTCACAATAAGTACAGTGTAAAAGGAAGATTATAAAAAGCTAATTAAAGCAATTTCATTATAAAAATTTGTTTGTGGAAAAATTATCCTTTATCGCGCTAAAAGAATAAACATATCAAATAAAAAAAAACAAGTATAAGTATAATAAGAATTTATCTTGTGAGATTTAGTAGCACGTACATAGGATACTTAACACAAAAAGAGGACAAAATGAACGCAGAAACAGTTCAAAAAATGAATTTGTTGATCAATTGCATTGGTCACATTAAAGAATTTGACGGTTTAAATTCGAGCTCATTACCAGATTTTATTCAACAAGTAGAGAATATCTTACCAGCATTTGATCATTTTGACGTTCCGTCTAAACTTATTCTATTAGGATTTATCAAAGGTAAATGTACAGGAAAATGTATAGATGCTTTACATAGTGAACAATCAGAAACTTGGTTACAAATTAAAGAAATTCTTAAGAAAAATTTCGGGGAAAAACAGACCGTTATAGAATTAATGGACAAGCTAAAGACAACAACACTGAACGGAACTATAGAAAATTATTTTTACGTAATTCAAAAACTTGTGAACAGAATAATAAACAGGAAAATGACGCATAGTGAAAACGACTATTCAGTTGACGAAATTAATAGAATAGCTTTACAGGTTTTTCGAAATCACCTACCAGAACCAACCAGGACGATGATTATCACAAGAGAACCAAACACTTTGGCAGCAGCAATCAAAATAATTATTGAGGCTCGACATCAAGGATACACGCAATATGGTCCACCCCAACATAGGCCAACTAACACACAGTATACACGAACAAATTTTAGCGATAACTACAATAACCGCGCTAAAAACCAAAATTACAATTATAACAAACAAAGCAACCAAAATGACAAGAAACAGGGTGACGCATACAATCAACAAAGACAAGGTTATAACCAACAGGAAAAAAATTACGGCAGGCAGAGAAACTATGACAACACAAGTTCTAATTCTAGAAGACAACATAACACTAATCAAAATGAAAGCGTATCACGAAATACACGATGTACTAATGATCATCAAAATACACGAAATGATAACCAAAGCGCACAATCCAGACGTTCGAACGAACCAATGGAAATAAATAACGCTAATGCAAATTTTCAGCCAACTGGGGACAATTACCCTATATCGTAATTGAAGCAAAAAAAGAACTTCTCCGTTTTATTATAGATACAGGGGCAGAGTTTAGTTTAATTAATAAGGGGCTTTGCCATCCAAAATTTCAAAGCAAAACTAACGCAACTATAAGAGCATTAGGAGAAATTTTCACTACAAGTGTCATATGCACGTTTCCAATTTTTAAAGAATTTAATTTACCCAACTATAATTGCAAATTTTTAGAATTTAATCTCCAAAAAGATGTTCATGGTTTAATTGGTAACAATATTCTAAGAGATATAGATTGTGTTATTGATTATCCTCAAAGAAAACTAAAAACAAGACATTCGGAAATACCACTTTACTTATCTAAAGAGGAAGATATTTACCAACAATTAGCATATAAAGAAAATCCCATATTAAATATTGAAACTTCTCTAAACGTTCTCGATTCTATTAAAACTGATCACCTTAATAATTTTGAAAAACAAAGTTTAAAATCAGTTTTATGCAAATATAAAAATGCCTTCTATCAAGAGGGTTCCGACCTATCTTTTACTAACGAAATAAAGCATAGTATAATCACTAAGAATGATATACCAGTTCACTCTAAACTTTATAGGTACCCAGAAATTCATAAAGAAGAGGTACAAAGACAAATAAACGACATACTAAAACAGGGAGTGATAAGAGAATCATCAAGTTCATATAACAGTCCGATATGGATTGTACCGAAAAAATTAGACGCGTCAAACGTTCAAAAATGGCGCTTAGTGATTGATTATAGGAAATTAAATAACATCACAATAGAAGATCGCTTCCCAATCCCAAATATAGACGATATATTTGACAAATTGGGACGGTGTCAATATTTTTCGACACTTGATCTTGCAAAGGGTTTCCATCAGATTGAAATGGACCCCAGAGACATCAAAAAGACAGCTTTTTCAACGGCAAATGGCCATTATGAATTTCTTCGTATGCCTTTTGGCCTACGAAACGCGCCAGCCACATTCCAAAGGCTGATGAATAATGTGCTTAAAGAACATATCGGGAAAATTTGTCTGGTTTACTTGGACGACATCCTTGTTTTTTCTACTAGTATAGAAGAACATTTGGATTCACTAAGTAAAGTTTTAAAATGTCTCAGTAACGCAAATCTAAAAATTCAATCAAACAAATGCAATTTCCTCACCAAACAAACAGAATTTTTAGGCCATATTATCACAGAGGAAGGAATCAAACCTAATCCCAATAAAATTGCAGCAATAGATAAAATTACAATCCCAAAAACACAAAAAGAAATAAAGTCGTTCTTAGGAATTACCGGTTATTATAGACGTTTCGTAAAAGACTACTCAAAAGTAGCTCATCACTTGATTAAATATTTAAAAAAAGGTGCGAAAATTGATTTAAAAGATAAAAATTTAATTTCGGCCTTTGAAAAATTAAAATTGTTAATAAAGACAAATCCAATTTTAATATGTCATGAATTCTCAAAAACATTTACGTTAACTACAGATGCAAGCAACTTTGCACTGGGTGCCGTTCTTATGCAAAACAATAAGGCAATAGCTTATGCTAGCAGAACTCTGAACGACCACGAAAAAAGGTACAGCACTATTGAAAAGGAACTTTCAGCGATTGTTTGGGCATGTAAATATTTTCGACCATACCTATTTGGTCGCAAATTTACAATAAAAACAGACCATAGACCTCTAATTTGGCTAGCTAACCTAAAAGAACCAAATACAAAACTTCAAAGGTGGCGAATACAATTAAATGAGTTCGATTTTAACTTAGAATATATAAAAGGGAAAGAAAACGTAGTTGCAGACGGACTAAGTAGGATTCCTATTGAACAAAATTTTGAAAATTATGACCTTTACTTAAATGAATTATATGAAGACAACCACATGAATCAGGAAGAAATGCTTCAGCTCGCTCTAGTATAAATGATATGACAATGAACCAAAACCTAACTGAACCCAGAACTAATGAAGACGTGATTACGGACGATCCTAGTGGAGTTGGTCATATGTCAACAGAGGACATCTTGAGAGAACTCAGAACAATTTATGAAAACGAAACCGATGAAATCGATACTATCCATAGGGCAGAAACTAGTAGTGAAGATTTCATTAGGATAACAGAAAATCCACTAAATATTTTTAAAAATCAGATAATACTTGAGATTTCAAATACAGAATCACATACTAAAAAGATTCTTTTTGGAAAAAAAATTAGAACTTTGCTAAAAATAAACCTAAACAGCGATATTCTTAAATTTATGCAAAATGTACTACCTGAAAAAGGTTTAATAGTAGTTTTCTGTGAAAATAATGAGTTATTTACTAAATTTCAAAACCTATATATAAAATACTACGCAAGAAATAATAATTTAAAAATAATGCGATCAATGGCTTTACTAACAGATATTTTTGACAAAGAAAAATAATTGCAAGAAATAAAATTAGAGCACGAAGGACGTAATCATAGAGGAATTATTGAAGTCTATAAAGAACTAAAAATGAGAATTTATTATCCAAATTTACAAAAAGAAATTCATAAATACGTAAACCACTGCGAAATTTGCAATAAAGCCAAATTTGACAGAAACCCAATTAGGTACCCCTTCAATGTTACTAAAACCCCTGAGAGGCAAAACAAAATAGTTCATTTCGACATTTGGTTCCCTCAGCGAAACATAATGTACCTTACAAGCATAGATAGATTATCTAAGTATGCAACAGCTCATTACTTACAAGATAGAACTTGGGTATCATTAACAGAAGGCATCAAAAAACGCATCCAATACCTAGGAAAACCAGGAAAAATTATTGCTGACAATGAATTTGACACTACTTGTGTTAGGGAGTTCCTAAAAGACAACAATATAGATTTCCATTTCTCAACAACGTATTTGAAAACTGGAAATTCTGATGTTGAAAGGCTCCATTCAACTTTGAATGAGCACATTCGGTTATTTAACGCCGACCCGAATAATAATGATGACCTAAATGAAAGAATTTTCAAAGCTATTACATATTACAATGACACAATACATTCTACAACAAATACAAAGCCTGCAAATTTTTTAAATAATCTAATTACTAGAGAAGAACTTTCTGAACTAACAAAAATTTGGGAAGCAGAAAAAAAGAAAAGAATCGCAGAATTAAATAACAATACGAAAGACGTAACAAATTTTGAAAATAATTTAGTAAAAAACTATAGGGTAAGTAAAGCTCAACCCAAATATAAAAAAATTACAAAGTTTAGAAAAGATGGTAATTACTTAGTATCAGATGAAAACAAATTGAAAAGAGTTTATAAAAATCAAGACAGAATTGTTGACCCTCACTAGCGATAATTATCTCACCGAAATAATAAAATCAGAATTAAATTTATTAAAACATAATTTACAAATGCTTACACCTATCACTGGCAGGAAAAAACGAGGACTATTTAATTTTGTAGGAAGGGCATATAAATTTTTAATTGGTACTATGGACGATGAGGATGCACAAGACATCTATGAACATTTAAATAATCTTGATAACAATGTCAAGAATTCGATTGACGAAAACAACAAACAAGTATTCGTTAATAATAAATTAATTGAAAATATGAAGGATATAGAGAACCATATAAACAAACAACTGGATCTCATTTCAAAGAATACGTACATTGTTGAAGGTAAAATTAATGAAATGATTTCCTCACTGAACTCTTATGAGCAGGTTTTTCAGATTTACACTACACTACAAAATATGAATAAACAAATTGATAGACTTGCAGACATTATACTACTGAGCAAATTAAATGTTTTAGCTCACAATTTTTAACAGATGAAGAAATAAAAAACTATAACATTTCAATTGACAAAATGACTTATATGAAAACAAACGTACTCTATACAGACCAATTAATCATTTTTGTGCTAAGTATCCCAAAATTTTCAACCAAACAATTTTTCGAAGGTATGATCATTCCTATTCCAAATAAAGAAAATAAAGAATTGGACATATCGATAACGAAAGTAATTTTCAACGAAAAGGATATTTTTGAATACACTAATGAGGTAGTTAAAGAAAAGAATCTCAAGTTATACAAAAATCAATGCATACGAGACATATTAAAATATAATGAAACATGCTTGTATAAAAAGAATATTGACAAAGAAATTGAACAAATGGAAAACAATATGTTAGTTTTAAAAAATTTTCCTAAAACAGATATTATGCATAATTGCAATTTTGATTTTTTATCAGTGGAGGGTAATATGCTCATCACTTTCCACTTATGCAAAGTAAAAATAAACAAATATGAAATATGTTATAGAAATAGTTGAAAACAATAACACAATTTCTAAACTTGCGAATAATTTAACTCTCGAAAGTTTACATGTAAAGTTAACAAAAAATAGAGAATTAATAGAGGATCTTAATTTTAAGAGTCATGTAAAAACAACACTAATTTCGTCTACAACTTTGCTCGCAATAGTTTTGATAAGCTTTTTGTTAATTTTCTTCTACAAAAATAAGGGTTCGAGTAAAAATGTCAATAACATAAAAATAAATACTAGTACTGATATAAAACCAAATACTGAAGTAAATCCATTCGCACTTAAATAAACACAAAAAAAAAAACAATAAAAAAAAAAAATAATAATTATAATAATAATTTAAAAGTAAGAAGAAATATTTTTTTTTTTCATAAAAATTGTAATTAATCTATTAAACCTTTATATAAAAAAAAAATAATAATAATATATATTTCTAAAATGTAAATGTCAGTAGATTTGCAGGGAAAGAGCCGTTTTTAAGCATAGGCTGTATAGGCTGTAGCCTAGAGGCCCGCGCCACAAGGGGGCCCGCGCCATAAGAAAATCCGTTATAACATTTTAAATTTTGAGGTGAATAAAAAAAGCTGCATCGATTTCTCTCAAACTGCTTCAATATCTCAGGCGTGTACAAGCACCTTAAATGGATATCGTTTCATATTTGCATACGCTGTTAACCCTGACACCGTTCTCTCTTTTGACTTGTCACTTCTTATTAAACCAAACACTTTGTATGTGGTTTTCTATTGAATAAATATTTAATTAAAAAATGTCACTCGGATCTGGTATCGGGATATAGCCATCGGAAGTTGTGGATATAGCTTTTGCTAAAATCATATGTAGTATGTCATAAATTTTAAAGTTTTAAACACCATTATTGTAATAAATTATCATTCTTATGACAACCATATTTATACATCCATTCAGGGGCTCCCAACTTACAATGACTTTAACAAAAGCTATAACCGCAAATTCCGATAGCTATCTCTTTGAGCAACACTTTATTTAATTTTTTTTTGCATTTGCCCCCTCCTACCACGAAAACAAAAACTGGGCGATAGATGCTAAAGCAAACTTCTTCCACAGAATTCTTTATCTTTTAAAAATAGATAGAATGGAATCAAAAATTTTTCAATTCCAAATTTTGATTCCATTTGTAAAATGAGTCTGATTCCAAAATTGTAGCTGTATTAGTAATTTCCGCTCCTTTGTAATTTTAATTTTTCTTAGACAATATTTCTTGAAAACAGCATTTAAAAGTTAATCAGTTTGTGATTTGTGATTTAAAGAGTATTAATGTTTTTTTTATGACGAAAACCTTTTACTCGTATAAGGAATAATACGCCTGATCCAAAACAAACAGAAATCATTTCTTTTTGATGCGGGTATGGAAAAACGGATATGTGCATTTCCACAGGAATCGGCATTTTAGCTGGCCTCGTTTTCGATTTTTTTTTTTTGGAGCACATCCTTCAGACAAGGTTTTCTTGCAGCTAAGACTGCCTTGAATTAATATTCAAGATCGAATTATTAAAATTCAGATAGCTACTTAATTGCATTTAAAGTAAGAAATATGTGTAACTTTTTAAGCTTAACTTAACTTTTTAGTGGTGTTATCGTGTTCAGCAACTCAAAATACATAAGAAACAATTGTCACAGCATATTTTAAAAGTAAATTACATTTCACTTGATCTTAAAAGCATCAAAAACTGTACACGGTTCGCTTTATGATGTTATTAAAATTATCGATAAAAGAGTTTACCTTAAAATGGCCTTAAGACAAGTTAATGATCAGGACGATTTTGCGAATTATATTTTTGGATTCTCCGGACACTAAATAATAATCGTGCATTGACAGATTTGGTTGACAATTTTTTCCGATCTTGATGTAGCTTGAAGCGAACCATGTTTAAAAAGTTACACATATTTCTTACTTTAATTGCAATTAAAAAAAATAGCTATCTGAATTTTAATAGTTCGACCTTGAATATTAATTCAAGACAGTCTTAGCTTCAAGAAAAACCATGTTTGAAGGATGTGTTCAAAAAAAAAAAAAAAAAAACGAAAACGAGGCCAGCTAAAATGCCGATTCCTGTGAAAATGCACATATGCTGAATCCTTACATCGCAGTGTGATCACACGACGCGCTAACGTGTACGATTGCTCACGCTACTTTTATATTTTTACCAAAGCTCCTGTACTACACTTCAAAAATATGGTCATAGATGTCCTGCAGGCTAAAAATTATTTGTATTTCGACTATATTTCTGGAATGAACTATTGGATTTTAAAAAAGTTTTGATAGCACCCAACGAAGGAGTGTATTTATTTCGGTATGCTCTTTTATTTTGGTAGCCATTTTTTTCGAATTTTAGAAAAGTGGGACCACTTCAGCATTACTTTATTCTTAGCGATTAATATTTCTTCAATCTGACCAATAAAATATATTTTCACTTATCTTACATACTGAGATTGACAGTTGTTGTGGGCTGTCTGCAATTACAATTTCAGAGATAACAGCCCTTCCGAGTTTTTTTTTTAAGTTTTGACAGTTGTCTTTTAAAGGAAAAAATCTAATTTTCTTCATTTTTTACTCAAATTCCAAAAAATTAAAATTTCGCAAGGAAGTAATAGATAAGAATTCGTATTAAACCTGTTTTTTTTTGCTAGGTATTTAATAAAAATCCCCATGTGGGGGCCCGCACCATATGTTCAGCCTAGGGGCCCGCACACACCTAGAGACGGCGCTGGCAGGGACTGCAAATATCTTAGGGTGGAGGTGTCATATAATCATCTCACTATAGGATTATATGTGACCATCTATCTCCACTGTATGAAATATAATATTCTATTTAATTATGTTGCCGTTCATACATTTATGAACGCAGCCCATATCAGCGGAAATGCTGACTCTGACTTTTCAAATAAACAAGCAACTGCAAATCTGCTTACGATCATTATTCCTGTTCTAGCTTAAGTCTTTTCTCATTTAATAAATAAAGTTCAGTTTTTAAAGAAGAACTCAAGCAACATCTTGTTGTTTTATTATATATGTAAACGCCGAATCGAAGAATTTCAGGTCTATTAATTTAGAAAAATGCAGATATCTTAGTTTTGAAATAAGATATTGATGCGTGGTTCACGGCATTCCCTTAAGCAAATAAAGGTACTTAAAAAATAATGTATCACTAGATCGGCGGTAAAATATTATGTGGCGATTTTGCAACTTGAAAGTAGAAAATTGGCATTTTCTCATTTTTGTCCGGTCAATTTTCAATTTTTTTATAGGAAAAAAAGAAGAAGAAGAAAAACTAATCGTGGATTCAAGTTCCTCGACCGACAATAGCTGTTTGAAATAAAAAATTTGAATTATCTTAATATGTAAATATATCAACGTCGAATCGAAAAATGTCAGGTATATTAATTTAGAAAAAAGCAGATATCTTGGTTTTGAAAGAAGATATTGATATGCGGTTTACGGTTTTCTTTTAAGCAAATTAAGGTACATTAAAAATAATGTACCACTAGATCGGCGGTAAAATATTATATCAAGATTATGCAACTTGAAAGTAGAAAATCGGCATTTTTTAATTTTTGTCCGGGCAATTTTCAATTTTTTTATAAGAAAAAAAGAAGAAGAAAAACTGATCACGGATTCGAATTCCTCGATCGATAATAGTTCGAACGCATACCTACTTTGTTGCAAAATTTGATAACCTCTTTAGCTTGCACCATTTTTTAAATCAATATTTTCGAAAATGGGTAGGCAATTTAAAGCAGGTGGCGGCAATCCAGTTTTCAAAATTGATGAAAACCCTTATGGGTTGTTTTCTCTAGACATATTGGGCTATTATAGTCCACTGACACATCGTGAAAAAATCAAAAAGTTTTTATTTTGAACCGCTCTAATGTATATATAGGTATATGGCTAAACCTTATTTCGAAAACGGCTGCAGCGATTTTGATAAAATTTGGGGATTTGGTGCATATGTAAACAAAATTAAGATCGAGGTAGGTTTTAAGTTTTGAAAGACTATAACAAGGGCGTGGCACAGCCCTAAACTTTAATTTTCATAACGTCATATCTCACAAGCCATTGAAGGTATTGTAATGAAGTTTAGTGCACAGATGCAGATCATAAATATCTTAAATTTTACCAAATGTGGGCGGAATCGAAAAAGTGGGCAGTGGGACTTTTCAATAATTGATTGGGCACATCCCACAATATCTATAAACTTTCCCCTTCCACGTGCCTGAACCTTGCTGCGGTGTTGGGACTTGCGTACACCTGTGATAGGCTGGGCTGTGCTAACGGGGTACTTAGGTACCCCAGCAGGGACTCCCATGTTAGATTGGCTAGCCTTGAGGTGTCAGACTAAGACGGGTACAAGTCCGCACAATTTTTCAAAATCCAGAAGAAGCGTCTGCATCACAGTGATCGGCTCCTGGTCTGCGGCTGAATTCAGTTGCAGTTTTTCAAATCCTGGCAGCAGGTATAAAATGCAAACCGCCCCCCCTTAAATGTCGCAAGAGACCGGCCCTCAGTATCCGGCAAAAGAGGGTTCTAAAATCTCCGGAGACCCAGTCATTCGGGCGTTGGCTTCAGACCCGAATGATGGTCCTGCTACTGAAACCCCGTCTACTCGAGTGTTGGCTGCAAGCTCGGTAGGCGGTAAAGCTATTGCAGTCATTAGTATAGGAGAAGATAAGAAGAGTAGGGACAAAGACAGGACGCTACAAAGACAACTGAGCATGGACATTGAAGACGATTTGGACACTCTCTCCTCGTCGAATCTTTCGGAGGGTTTAAGGTTGTGTGACACAGACGAAGAGGATCTATGTTTATCCTCTGAAAATGTGCCATCCTCCTTGGGTCCTCCAGCGGAGAAGACGGGAGTGAGTGTCCAAAAGACACTGACGGAAAAAGAGGCCAAGGACCAAAGGAGTAAGAGGAGGAAGGGTTACAAAGTAAGTTTCTTAAGAAACTGGGATTGCGTAGCTCATCCTCTCTTACTCCGAAGGAAAAGGCTCTCTATAAAAAGCACACCTTTAATGTGCGGCTGCATGAGAGGCGCTATCCCGAAGATGGTGTTTCTGGTGCATCCGTCATTGAAGCTGCTAAAAGAGCACAGGGAGCACCGGTGGTGGCCGGTGGCACCGCTTCTAGCTGCTCTGGAAAGGTCGTGGCGAAGAAAGCTGAACTCTCGGGTCCAGCAGCCATCGCCGCGAGCAAGTCCGGAGTGAAGGAAGTGTTATCATCGACCGTCTCTGGCTGCTTGAAGGCAGGTCCTTCAGGGTCAGCAACCACCGCTCGCATTCAAGGTGTACAGGTTTCGAAAGGCAAGGCAAAGCAAGTCGGCAAGCCTCTGTCCACACTACTCTCCAGATCGGGGAGTGCCGTGGGCGGCGGCGAAGTGACCTCTGCTAAGCCAAGCAACAAGAGGCAACGCTCTAGCGAGGGTCAGGTTACTGAGGGTATGAGGCTGAAGCCTTCAGCTAGCTTGCCTTCAGCTCCTGAACTTCAGGTGGCAATTGTCGATCGGGGTCATCCATATGGAAAGATCTCGGACGCCAATTGGCTTATCCTGGAGGAAAAAATCATGAGGGCACTTCTTAGCGAAATGGAGCATACCAGTAGTGATTCTATTGGTATGTTTGATGGAGCTAAGTGGCTAAGGGGAGTGAAGGTGGTGGGATGCGGTACAAGTGAGGCATTAAACTTCCTCACTAACTGCATCCGCAACCAGAGTGAACCTTGGCCGGGGCTAAGCTTGACGTGGTTCCAGTTGACTAGGTTCCCCGACGTGTGGTCGCGAGAGTGTGGATTCCTCCACCCGTAATGGAGGATGAATCCATACTCTCTCTGATTAACGTCAGAACAGGGGCGTCAAGGCTGATGACTGGGAGATCGTCAGGGGCAGATCAAGGGACAAGGGGAATGGCAAGGATCTCTGGGTTAAGATTAGCCCAGAATCTGAGCAACTACTCCGTCCCTTGAACGGAAGAATACGTTTCGGCATTGGCTATGTCACAATGGCCATTGCCGACAAGGAGAAGGAGAGCAGCAATCGCCCGGAACATGCTCAAGGTAGTGCAAATTAATTTGCATCACTGTAGAGCAGCGACGGACAATTTGCTGCTGTTTATGGAGGAGGGTGATATCGACGTGGCCCTGGTTCAGGAGCCCTGGCTCTTAGGAGGTAGGGTTCAGGGATTGGGTTCGGGTCGATATAAACTCATCTCCCCCAAAAGGGAAGGTAGGATTAGATCCTGTATTTTGGCTAAGCGTAACATTAATGTTTTTCTTCTACCAAATTACAGTAACGAGGACCTGACCGTGGCAGTGTGCGAGCAGAAGGGACCAAATCTGATCCTCTCATCAGCATACTTGCCCTACGAGGAGCGAGACCCGCCCAGCGAAGCCTTCAAAAGTTTGGTCCAATGGGCCAAAAACAAGAGGCTAAGTATGGTCATCGGCTGTGATGCGAACGCACATCACAGCATCTGGGGCAGTTCAGATTCCAGATACCCTTGTTGTATGCAATAGGGGTAATCATCCTACATTTTATAATAGGATTAGGGAACAGGTAATTGATATTACTTTAGCGACAAATTCAGACACTCTTAGGGTTGAGGACTGGATGGTATCTACAGAATGCTCTTTCTCAGATCATTACAGGATACTATTCAGTATAAATTTTAAGGGTGGGGTACAAATCGCTTATAGGAACCCGGCAAGAGCTAACTGGCAAAAGTTCGAAAAACATATGAGTGAGTTTTCTGCTCCGAATCTGGAGCGGAAAGTTGACTCAATGTATCTAGAGCGAGCGGTCAATAAACTCACCGGCAAGCTGAATGAAGCTTTTCGGAAGTCATGTCCCTTAAGCCGCTCCAAGAAACGAAACCACCATGGTGGACTTCAAATCTTGGGCGGTTGAGGACTGAAACTAGAAGGCTTTTTAATAGAGCGAAAGTGACTAGGGAAAGTACGGATTGGGATGTATATCGTCAAAGTTTCAACGCTTTCAAAAGTGAAATTAGGAAGGCAAAAAGGGCCTCATGGGCTGAGTTCTGTGAGGGCATGGAGGTAACGAGTGAAGCCGCAAGGCTCCGTAAAATTCTGTCAAAGAGTCCAAGCATTCCCGGTTTTCTGGTAAAACCGGATGGTGTATACACGGAAAGCAGCAGTGAATCTCTTGAGCTCCTAATGAAGACCCACTTTCCTGAATGTGTGGACGCGGCTTCGAGTGGTTCAGAAACCATCCCAAACTCGAGCATGACCAACAATCACATAACTGGGTTTATCAAAGAATTAACAAGCGAATCAAAAATTGTCTGGGCAGTACAATCATTCAAAGCGTTTAAATCCGCGGGACCAGATGGTATTCTACCAGCAATGCTGCAAAAATCCTTGCCCACCATCATTCCTTGGTTGACAAGGATCTTCAGAGGGTGCATAGCCTTAGGGTATATTCCTAGGGAATGGAGAGAGGTTAGGGTCGTCTTTATCCTGAAGGCGGGAAAGGCGAATCATAATTCTGCCAAGGACTACAGGCCAATTAGTCTATCATCGTTTTTATTAAAAACACTAGAGAGACTGGTAGGTCTGCACGTGGAAAGCACTCTAAATGAGCACAACTTCAGTAAGGCGCAACACGCATACCTGAAAGGTAGGTCTGTGGACTCTGCTTTGCATGAGGTCGTTAGCTTCGTTGAAACTGGTTTACATGTAAAAGAATATGTTTTAGGTGCTTTTCTAGATATAGAGGGTGTCTTTAACAACGTGGAATTAAGGTCAATTAGTACCGCATTGGAACGCATAGGGGTAAATAGCAAAATAACTATGTGGATCAACAACATGCTGAATCACAGGGTCATCAGCTCCACCCTGGGGACATCAAAGAGCAGGAAAGCAGTTAAGAGAGGTACTCCACAGGGCGGTGTTATATCACCACTCCTGTGGAATCTTGTCATTAATGAAATTTTATGCTCGCTGGAAAGATCGATGATTAAGGTGGTTGCCTACGCAGATGATGTCGTCATACTGATAAAGGGAAAGTTTATTTCTACGATCAGTGAACTGATGGAGTCAGCTTTGAGGAAACTGCTAATCTGGGCAAATAGGAACGGACTTGGTATCAATCCAAGCAAGACCGAACTTGTTTTGTTCACAAGAAAATATAAAATACCAGTGTTTAAACTGCCAACGTTAAATGGTACCACACTGGCTCTCGCCAAAGAAGCAAAATATCTCGGAGTCATTCTGAATTCCAAGCTTTCATGGAAGAGGAACGTGAATGAAAGGGCTTGAAAGGCTTTGAGCGCATTCTACACGTGTAACAGAACATTTGGGAAAAAATGGGGTGCTAAACCGTACATAGTACTCTGGATGTACACGGCGGTTATCAGACCTATTTTAACTCACGGAGCGCTGGTGTGGTGGAAGGCTGCCAACACCAAGTCACTACTTGACAAGCTTCATAAGGTACAGAGACTGGCCTGCCTTGGTATAACAGGAGCGGTGAGATCGACACCACAGGCGGGCCTGGAGATTAGAATGCATCTTCTGCCTATTGACCTATACATCAGGAATATAGCGGCAAAAGGGATTCTTAGGTTAAAAGAATGCAACAAGCTTCAAAACTCTGATGGTCACGGGTCTATTTTGCAAGATATGCAGCGGGAACTCTGCCTCACGGGAAGCGACTACCGAGTACCAATACTTGCCTTTGACACAGCCTACAACATCAACTTTCCAACAAGAGAAGATTGGAATTCAGGCACCGTTCTGGAAGGAAAGGGGCTAACCATCTTCACAGATGGATTAAGATGGAGTTCGGCACAGGGGCGGGTGTGTACTCGGTTAATATGAGTATGGAGATGTCTTTTAGACTACCCAACTATTGCAGCGTTTTTCAAGCTGAAATCTATGCCATAGACCAAGCCGCACAGGTGATACGGAACAGGGAGCTTACGCCCTCCATCATTACCATATGTGTGGACAGTCAGGCAGCGATCAAAGCACTGAATGCCAAAATAGTGAAGTCTAGGTGTGTAGAACACTGCAGGGAATCACTACGTTCAATCCGACAGCATGCTATAGAACTCTGCTGGGTGCCCGGTCATACGGGTATTTCCGGAAATGAGAAAGCTGACGAGTGTGCCAGAATAGGATCAGAACAACCAGAGAATCAACAAGTGGTAGACCTTAAGATACCATTGGCGGAATTACACTATCAGATAGAGGACATAATCAAGAAACAAACGAACAGAAGGTGGAACCTTACCACCGGATGCAGAACGTCTCGAATCATGTGGCCTAAATTGAATCTGGGAAGGACGCAATCTCTCTTAAGATTCAGAAGAGGAGAGCTTAGGACTGTTGTAGGAGTACTGACGGGGCACTGTATCATTGGCCCTATGGCCGCCAGATATGGTGCTCCTTTCAGAGATTTCTGCAGGAACTGCGGAGATGAAGAAGAGGATGAGACGGTTAAAGACCTGCTCTGCGAATGCCCCGGGCTAATGAGGAGACGAATCAAATATTTTGGTTCTGCGTTCTTTGTTTGTCTTGAGGAACTAGCCGAGCTGGAACTCACCAGCATCCTCAACTTCACCAAGGCTTCTGGGTGGTTCACCCCCATTCAGTAGGACTTTTTTAAAGTAGAAGGAGGGGAACATTTTTTATATAGGCTATCACAATGGGCAAACTGCCTCCGAGTGAATCTTGCTTTGCAAGCAACCCTTTTAACCTAACCTAACCTATAATAGTAGAACTAGCAATGCAGTCGATATGAAATTTAACATGGTAGGTATACTTGCTATAAGGTATTTTATAATCAAAAATGGGCGCAATAGTACATGTGGGCGTGGCACCTCCCATACAAGCAAAAAACGTTAAATTTTATATTTAGTGTGCTATGGAGTAATCTTCTTAAAATTTGGTGAGGAGGTGTCGGTTACTATAAGCTTTGAAATTAAATGGATTTCGACGGAATTGCTTCAGTGGGCGTGGTACCTCCCATACAAGCATAAAACGTTTTGTGTTATATTTGGTGTATTGCAAGAGTAATCCTAACTAAATGTGGTATAGAGATGTCGGTTACCATAAACTTTGAAATTAGATAAATTTCGACGGGATGGCATTAGTGGACGTGGCACCTCCCATACAAGCAAAACACGTTTTGTATTATATTTGGTGTATTATAAGCGTAATCCTAACAAAATTTGCTATAGAGATGTCGGTTACTATAAGCTTTAAAATTAATTGGATTTCGAGGGGATTGAATCAGTGGGCGTGGCACCTCCCATACAAGCAAAAAACGTTTTGTGTTATATTTAGTGTGCTATGAGAGTTATCTTTTTAAAATTTGGTATAGAGATGTCGGTTAGTAAAAACTCTGAAATTAAATGGACTTCGACGGGATTGCATCAGTGGGCGTGGTACTTCCCATTATAACAAAATGTTATAAGTGGGATTGTTTGATTTATTTAAATATTTTTTGACTGTTTCAACTTTTTTTAACCTCTTTCAACTGGTTCCAACATTTTCCATATTTTTCCGACTTTTTGAACGTCATTCAGCTTTTTTCGACTTTTTCAACCTCATTCAAATTTTTTTGAGTTATTCAGCTTCTTTCAACTGTTTCAACATTTAACAACTTCTTTAAATTTTTGTCAACATTTTCCACATTTTTCCAACTTTGTCAACTTTATTTAACTTTTCGTGACTTTTTCAACATAGTTCCACTTTTTTCGAGATTTTCAACTTTTTGGAAATTTTCAACCTCTTTCAACTTTTTCAACACTTTTCATATATTATCGACTTTATCAGCCATTTTCACCTGCTTCAACTTCTTTCAACTTTTTTTTGTTCCTTTTTTTTCTGACTTTTCCAACATTTTTCGCCTTTTCAAACCACAAACTTTTCAACTTCTTTCAACTTTTTTCTGTTCCATTTTTTTCTGACTTTTCCAACATTTTTCGCCTTTTCAAACCATTTCAACATTGCCCATACTACTTTTTTTTTAACGTTTTTTGACGTTTTTCAACCTTTTACAACTTTCTTAATTTTTATTTTCGGCTTTTCAACACTTTTCAATGTTTTGTAAATATTTCAACTCATTCAATATTAGTCAAACTTTTTCAAGAAATTGCATATTTTTTCGATTTTTTCAACCTCAAAACGAAAAACCGAACAGTGGTCGGTCTCCTGGTACTTTAATAATAATACGAACTAATAATCCATTATCAAAAAAAAAAATGATCAAAATGTAAAAAAACCGATGAAATGAGCGGGACACATAAATGGAACAATCTGCAATAAAAGGGAAAATGTCGTGTTAAAATTGCATTTGTTGACTTTTTGGTATGCAAAAACATTTAGATCATTGAGATCTTGTACTGTAACCTCTGTTTTTGATGACAGCTTGACACGTGCGACCCACACTCTCCACACTTTTCCGCATTTTGTTTTGGATATGGCATACCAATCTTTCTGTGCGGCAGACCAAAGATCGTTCATATTTGTATAACTTTTTTTTACGATTTCAACCTTGACCTCGTTCTACAGGTTCTCTATTGGATTTAAGTCAGGGCTCCGGGCGGGCTGAAAAATCCAAAACATCGATCTTTTCCGCACAAAGCCCATTATTTAGTACTTTGGAGGAGTGTTTAGTGTCATTATGCATTAAAAAAAAACGTTTTCGATAGGAAATTTGACGTAGAACACGATTTTGACATTAAAAATTTGATACAGGGTGGGAGCAATTGTTTAAAATTGATTTAAACATTTAAATTGTTTATAACAATATTAATTTGTTAGTATTTTTTTAAAAAAATATTTTTTTAATTAAGTTCATATTTTTACCTTTAATTTCAATTTTATAGCTTTAACACAACGTTAGTTATGAATTTTTGAAAGTGAGTCTCCAAGCCAAAAATCGAAAAATTCTCAAAATTTAAGAGAAATAATAGTTTGCCAATTATTTTTTTAAATAATTTCATTTTTTACCTTTACAATGAAATTAATTTCAATTTTATAGCTTTAACAGAACCGGAGTTATGAATTTTTGAAAGTGAGCTTCCAAACCAAAAATCATGACATTCTCAAAATTTGAATTCGCTCTATTTTGAAAAAAAAATTTTTTTTCTCAAAATCTTCGAATACGTATCTAATCTTTTTCGATGCAGAACCCATAAAAAATTTTTCAGCCAAATCAAAAATGTGTCGGTCAATTTTTGTCAAAATTCGTTCGGTTTGTAAAAGACTGTCCCATATGGGCTATTATCACGAAATGGGTGATTTTCAGTACTAATAGAGAAAAAAAATAAAGTCATCGTAGCAACTTTTAGATTTTTTTTTTATTTCGTTTTCAAGTTATTTTGACATATTTATCATTGGATCTACAGTAAGAGTACTCAAAAGGTAGTTTGCAGCAAAATACACTAACTCCAGAGCTTCGGAGACGACAAACATTTTATGGATTAAGGAGGCGACTTTACACTGAAATATGCGTCTTGGACCCGAGAGAAGAGACGAAACTCATTTTCCGGACCAATCGTCACTATTCAAATGAAAACGAAGTGAAATGTCAAACCTTTGAAAATATTCAAAACATGTAAAAAAAAAACTGACAGGTTACAGTAGTGACACCTGTTTTTCTTATCGTTTTTACGAACACTTGTCGTGTGGTAATGAGATTTGACTTTTAATATCTGCGATTCCCACCCGATTTTGTAGTATTATGTTCAGACACTTGTTCCTTGCAATTAGCCCTCGAAAATCGTTTATCGTCATGTTTACTCATGATATATTAAATATACATATGTAAAGGGTGTTTTTTTTAGAGGTTTGTTTTTCGAATAGAGATAAAACTGGGATTTTGTGGTCAAATCTGGCAACTCTAATGTCATTTATATTCAGTTTGGTTTGCCATTTCATCATGAACAGGTTGACGCATGAACAACGCGTCCAAATTGTGCAAATTAATTATAGTCACTAAAATTTCAACTTTATTTTCACTCAAAATTCACATGATTTTTGCAATTATGAAGTCAAGAAGGCCGCCTAGATCTTGTGATATCACACCTTAATTTTTTTTTTTGGGGTTATGTGAAGCCAAAAGTATGCGTCGATAAGCCAGCTACGATTCAATACTTCGAAGCCAACATTACTCGCGTAATTCGCGATATACCTTGAAAATTGGACCTCCATTTTAGACTACGTCCGAGCTAGCCGTGGCGTTCATATGCCAGAAGTCATATTTAAATTATAATGCCAGAAGATTATCTTTCGAATAAAGTAATTTTCATGTCTATTTAAAAAATTCATCTTTGTTTTATTCCATTTTAAAGTTCTATACCTCTAAAAAAAACACCCTATATATATAGAAAAATTGATGGACAAGTTTCAAACCTGTAGCGCGGGAGTTGGAGGATTTTTGTAAACATATACTCCGCGGCAATTACGTGCTCGAGCATAAACTACTATTTGAGAAATTGCGCGCGCGAAATTTTGAACGAGGGGTCGCACGAGCAGACCGTTAGTGTATTGAAAGCGGAAAATGGACAGCATACGGAGGCGACATTTATATCTTTAGATTCTCGCGCTACAATTTTTTATTATCGATGCGTATCTTACCTCATCTTGAGAATGATTTGGGAAAAAAAAAATTGTTGAGTCTTTGCAGCTGAACAAACTGATGTTTCTGTACGTTCAAATCGTTAAAAATTCGGTCCGTGATGAAAAAAAACACAAATCGAGAAGAAACGTTGCGAAATTGAATCAAATGACAGGCATCTGTCTATTTGCGTTTGTTTTCTTTTATGTGCGACAATATTTCATATTAGCAAATAATAAATAACTAAATCAAAAAAAGTGATTGTTATCAAGTTGAACGAAATAAAAGGTTAAATGAAATACAAATTAAATCAAATACATTTTGTAATTCACGCAATATGGCAATTTTTATTTTGATATTTTTAATTATTTGAACGAACAATAATAATTTGACACTCAGTGATGTGAAACGAAAAGTAAAGAAATATTTGCAACCGGGTATTTTTGCATTGCTTTAACAAATGTTTTTATTTTTTGCAATTTCCTAGTCCTGCTCAATTTAAATAGATGCCAGGCTAATATTATTAACAAGCCTCAATTGAGTTTAACCATATATAGCTTTGAATTAACAAGATTCATTTAAGTTATTTTCAATCTTTTAATTCAAAACTCTGAGCATGAGACTTTGTTCATTCAACCATTTACTTTCAGAATTTTCAAGACAAAATCATACCTGATCCTTTTTCAAAATAAAACGCATTTTACTGTGTGAATACAAGAAAAACATAGAAATCCTTGATTTCATCACATCATATGATTACGTTATTCAATCCGAGTTTGTCAAAACTAAGAACATTTTTTTCGCACAATTAAACATGTAAGTTATTAGTTCGATCTATATTGAATCTATTAAGGTAATTAGGCTCATTGTTTTCTCAACAGAAGATGTTTATTATTACGATGCAAAAAAAAAGTGCGAAGTGCAATACCACTCTGCCGCCATGACCTAAGTAAACAAAAATTTATCAACATAAACAAATCGTTGTCAATAAAAATGAATGTCACTAATATATAATACGACTTTTTTAAATGATTCATATGAAATGAATTTACTTAAGTCGAAATCCTCGAATCTTACATCGACTGCACTTATTTTGATCAACCCCGTGGTTCTCGAAAACGGAAGGTCGAAATGTCGCTATAACCTGGCAATTACAAGATCACTACTTAAACACAAATTCCTTATAATTACATTAGATGACGTTGTAACGCTTTGCCCCGCCTTCCCCTACTAATTTTTGCCGATCCCAGGAGTAACGACGAGGACCTAGTGGAATTTATAGTCCCATTTATTTTGTTCTTTTTTTATTTTATAATTTTATTTGTTTTTAAGTTTTTTTTTTTAATTTTTAAATTTTTAATTTTTGTAATTTTTTTTAATTTTAAAATTATTTTTTATCCATCTTTTTTTGTTTAGTAAATTATCAATATCATAATACGAAAATTTATATGTTGTGAGAAGAAAATTCTACCACCGCTTAAAGTAGTTTTTCAGGGTGAAGATTATGTCTATTGCGTTTATTTTGTGTTTCTTCCATACTTCTAAAAATTCATGATGGATTGATTCTCCCGCTTGTCGAAGCATTCTATGCCACTTTCGATAAATTTCAAGCAATCTTCTAAAACATTTATTTTCAAGATTCTGAAATATCGTCAATGAATTTTAAATAATCGATGGCTTTTTTAAGTAAGATTATATGTTTTGCTCAAAAAAGGGCCTACTTTTGTCGAAGTGAAACAATAATCTACATTGAAGGAAAAGAAACAGGATTTTTTAAACATTCGGCTGGTTAATTTATTTTTAGTTGATTTTTTGTGTTTCAGTATTCGCTGGTAAACATTGAGTTTTTTTATAGAAATTTATCTAAATTTGATGTCGTATATATAAAATTCCGAAAACAAAAAAGTAATAACGAATCATAAAACTTTATTTACAAGGAGACCACCAGGTTGCGGCGTCACCGATTTGGCTAAAATTTTTCCAAATGGTGTTCACCTGAAGTAAGAAAAACCATTTCGTTTTCACAATGCTCAAGAAAATAGTAGGTTAGGTTAGGTTAGGTAGGAGTGGCAGTCAGTTACGAAACCGATTCACTTATACCAAATGTGATCCATTGTTGTATATGGTATACATCAGGGGTCGGCAAGGATTTTATTTCAAGAGTGCAACAACAATTACAACAAAAAACCAACAACAACAACAAATCGTTGGATACGGTGCAATAAGGAATTATTAACATAAAAAAACACATAAAAGCAACAACGCGCATGCCGGTAACGCACACGGCAGCGCACCAGTTCAACAACAACAAACATAACATAGCAAGAATTATGCGCAAGCGCTACGTATTTACCAACAATGACAAGCAAAGCAACAACACGCAAGGGTTGAATTTTTTTGGTGCAGTTGCGCTTGTCAACGATTTGGCGAATTACAACAATACGAAGTTGTTGTAAAAGAGTGGAAAGAGTTAGGCGCTGCCGACCCCTGGTATACATAGTAAAGATCTGTGAATGTTGGCAGGCTGGCTCTCTGGCGCCTGTGTATGGCATACTAGCACAGGCTGATAAAGGAGTTTAGGGCAAATATGAGAATATGGGAAATTAAAGTTGATCCCAAGTGGTGTCAATCAATGATGGGTCCTAGTAATGGTCATAGAATCGGGGCCAATAAATAAAATAAGTAACCTCGTGCTTGGATTTCCGTGCTGTCCAAGAAAATGTGAATATTCCATATGAAAAAGCGGTGGAAACTAAAATTTGTTCGATCTGGACAAAAGAGGTGTCAATCGCTGTGTCCAAGAAATGGTCATAGAAACGGCCAGTAAAATAAATAGATGGCTTTTGTTTTATTTTTTACAATTTCCTAGTCAATTTAAATATATTCCTGGTCAATTTAAATAGATGCCTGGTTAATATTATTAACAAGCCTCAATTGAGTTTAACCATATAGGGGAAGGCGGGGCAAAGCGGTACACGGGGCAAAGCGGTACAAAGGGTGTATTTATCCTTGCATTATAACGCCATCTAATGTAATCATAAGGAAATTGTTTTTGAGATCCACGAAGTTCATCAAAATGAGTGCGGTTGATGTAAGATTCGAGGATTTTCGACTTAAGTAAATTCATTTCATATGAATAATTTAAAAAATATCGTAGTATATATTAATGATATTCATTTTTATTGACAACGATTTGTTTATGTTCATAAATTTTTATTTCGCGAGTCTGTATGTTTACATAGTTCATGGTGGCAGAGTGGTATTGCACTTCACCCACGAGTGGGGTAAAGCGGTATAAATGCACTTTTTTTTCGCATCGCAATAATAAACATCTTCTGTTGAGAAAATAATGAGCCTAACTACCTTAATAGATTCAATATAGATCAAACTAATAACTTATATGTTTAATTGTGCAAAAAAAATCTTCTTTTTTTGTAAAACCTTCGTTTTCCCGTTAGGCATACCGCTTTTCTCCACCTTCCCCTATAGCTTTGAATTAATTAGATTCAAGTTTGTTATTTTCAATTAGATTTCTGGCTAAATTAACTAGGCGAGAACGCCTACATCCTCATATATTTCAAAGTCCTTGAGCAGTGTGTTACGCCTGGCAAATTCACGAAACACTCAAAATAGGAACCTACCTCCCGGATAGGGCGCGGTTTTCCCGTTGCCGTTTTGTGGCGTACGCATAGAAATATTTACGAAAAAATTAACTTGAAAAAAAATTTTATTAATTTTTTCCAACGGGTAGCAGAGGAAGAAAAACCCCAGGTCACGTTTTGATTTTAATTAAATTTTATGCCTATGGCATCACGGTCACTCACCTATGGCACCTCCCCCAAATTATGCACCTAGCAACTGTTCATCTTTGTTAATTAAGAAGAAGTAATTTTTTCTTTTTCCAATTCACAAACTTTAATTACAAATTTCAATATGTTGAAATTCCTTTTCTTTTTGGTCATCCAATTCAAAAAATATACAAAATAATACATTAAGTTGCTTACTGATGTAGTACATTATTGCCTATGGTATGTAATACTAAATAAAACGTACAAGTATATTTTGCTCGAGACAAAATAAGTAACTAGAAATTTTATTTTTAATGGAAAGCAAAATTCGTTGTCTTTAAAGAAAATAAATCTAATACTAATACTAATGCTAATGTAGTGGAATTATGTCTGTAATGAAATATTGGAATCTCAAATTTGTTTTTATTAAATCAAGTGACTAAACGTCGTGCAATTATGCACTTTCATTAAATGATAATTAATAAATGAAAAATAACAATGAACATTGCTTTACATTTTCATTGACTTTTTCTTATTTTATTTAAGTTTAAATAAATCGTAATTTAACCTAACGCAAAGGCACCACTTAACGACCACTTATCGGCGCGTCTGTTTGAATCTTCTAAAAGATACATAAATATGTCATGTAATTTCACTAAAATTAACCTATTTATTGTTATAGATGTTTACCGTGGGAAAAATATGTTAACAATAATTTAAATGAAAGTTTTTATTACTAAATTTTGTTTTTAAAAAATTGATACAAAAAAACACAACGTTCACCATTTACCGACCGGCCTGTGATTATTTTGTCTGTTTCCGTCCACTGAAGCACCTAATTCCGACTGTTAATGTCGCAATATGAAAAAACCATAGTTTTTCAGATAACATTTATTATAAACGTAAAACTTAAATGTAATTTACGATTTTAATCAAAATCTTTTAATTTTAAACATACAAAGTTAACTCATAAGTATAATTACCTATATATGTATGTATATCAGAAAAATTTCGATTTGACCAGATCTGATCCATTTTTCATAGTTTTGAAATTTTTAACGACCATCTCCATTTTCGAAAAAATAAGGTTTTTATTGAAAGTTTGAAATTAACATTTCTCGTTCAGATCTGAAAATCATATTTTTCGCCCAAAATAGCTATTTCTGCTCAAAATTATAGTATTTATTAGAAACATTAAAACGTTGAAAGGTGGGTCAAATCTTATCGTATGGAGATTTTACGGAAATGAAATCGATGTATTTTCATCTGCTCTACAATGTTGGTCTTAACATAATTTTTTACTTGTGGCTTACTTTCCGAGTTATTGAGCTAAACTTTTTTCGTCGGCCTTTCACAACCAGAGTCACCACGATTCTGGTGACTGACGCTTATTTCCATTATCAGCTTTACTTAAATTAACAATTGCGGAAAAAATAAGCGGGAGGAAATGACCTTCAAATATGCAACGCTGCCTCCCGTACTATTAGGCATGTTAATGTAAATTTAAAACCTAAATCAATAGAGCAATTATGTGTGCAAACAGGAAAATAAGGTAAAAACGTAAAAGTTTCATGTCAAATTATGGCAAATCTTATTAATTTAAACTAGGTCGTATACACGTTCGACATCGTAGAATAATGTATATATTGTATAATCTAACAAAAATTATACGTTTTTAGTCTAACTAGACACAAAAACTATATTTTTTTATGAAGCTTAAAAATCCTGTTACCGGACAAATAGTCGGAATGAGGAACGTAGGAAATTTTTACGTAACCACATTCCGCCCGTTTTTAATCACTTCACAAATCTTTTAAATTAAATTTAAAAGTGGTAATTACTTTGTAATTATGATAAACATATATATATGTACACAATAAAATATTAAAATATTTACAGCTCAGTTTATTTCTGCTGAAAATTTGATAAACTTGAAACTCCTTTTTTATCCGCGAAACCATCGAACCGCACCGCTGCGTAGTTAAGACTCAATTGACAAAAAATCCGTTGATTGTTGACAGTTGACGTAACGATGTTGAAAGAATGAAATGCGTTCACTTTCGTAAAATTTGCAAGGGAAATAGATTGACTTTTATAGAGTTTTTTAAAGCGGTCGGATATATGAACACGGTCGGCGACCGGTGCCGTTGCGTTACTGTAAAATATCCTTAAGTTTTAGTAAAGTTAAGCCATTTTCAATTAAATTTTAATAATTTCAAAATAATTATTAGTTATAATATTTTGTCTTACGTCGGTGGGTGGACAGTTGTTGTCGTAGCAAAATCAGACCGTAGTTGGCGTTGATGATGTAGCTCCTGTCGTCGTTATTGTTGTTGCTGTTGATATTGTTGTGTTTTATGTTTTACATACTAGGTTTTAGTTTTATAGCTGATTAAATGCTTTAGTTTTGTACAGTTTCATTGTATTTATTTCACTGTAGATTTACGTAGTTTCCGGTTAAATTGTAGGTTTAATTATTTTTTACATAAGTTGAATAATTTGCATCAGTTTTTGTTTAGGTGTTTGTTTTGGTTGGCACTTTCGAATTTATTGTTTTGACACTTGTGACATTTGTGCCTCTTTCTTAATGTCTCTTACTTTTTTTTATTTTTATATTGACACATCAGATTCGTTTTAGCATATTTCCACGTTTGTGGAAATTTCTTCTCTTTCCCTATATTCGTTCCACTCGCGAAAGCTCTATTCGCCTTTAATTTTTTGTAGGTTATATGCATTTGCCATGCTGGGCTCCGCACTCATGAACTCTGTAGTTCTTTAGTTTATTTTTAAGAAAGAAATCGCTGCGCGTAATTGCGCACAATGGCTCTGAGACTTTTGTTGGTTCATTTAAGCGCTCACAATGACCAGCTTCATCGAACACTTATTATTATGTTCGTAAATTTATTCTTTAATTTGGAACGTGGTCTTAATACGATTTTAAGTTAAGTTACACCGATCAACCACTTGTACCACGTCACCAATTCCAATTTAGCCATAGGTTTCACCGTATGGTATGTTTTTATAAAAAAAATCGTTTGCACAGTCTATATTTGATGATATTGTAGCGCGATTTATCTTTTTTTAAATTTTCTATTTTTACGATTACTGCGTTTCTTTAAAACGTAGCAGCTTCATGTTAAAAAAAATCGGAAAAAGAAATCTTTTCGCGTCTGTCCGCTGGTGAAATTTTCGATCTACCTCCGCACGCACTGAAGAAATTACCTAGACTGCCGATTTTCTATTTCTTGTCGGAAGATGCCGCTTGTCCGTGCGTCCGCTAACCATGCTACACATACGTGCATACAAACAAATAATCGGCTTCCTAGGCCCTTTAATGCCTACCTTTTTGGTTTTCTATGTTTGAAATTTTTAATAATGACAGCTAAGATAAACATAATTTTTTTGTAACGGCTTTTTGAATTACGTATAATTTAAGGCTACAGTGTGTTCAATTTTTGTTTGCTTAATTTCGAATTACCGGGGAATCATATATAATTTGAGCCGAAATTGAGAATTAAGAAAAAGAGTTTCAAAATTTAAAAAAAAAAACAGAATTTAAGTGCGCCTGAGTGCGCGTTCCCATTGGTTGAACTGTTTGCCAGTTTAACAAAAGAGGTGTCAGGCTTTCATTGGACGATTTTGTCGGGTGATTTCGATAATTTTGACAGCTCAATTGAAGTTTATTTTGTAGCCGACAGATGGCTGAAAATAAAATTGACTTTTCAACTTCAATTGAGGTATGTTCCCGTATAATTAATTTTTAAGGTGAATCGAAGTCCGTAACAAGTGGTGCTGCTCTTAGCAGTTTTCGGTAAGCACCACCCTCAAAAATGCGACCATGGTGGTCTTCCGGAATGACATGAATTTTTTTTGGCCACGTTAAAGCTTTGTCCACACCTATCAAGGGAACCAATCCATTCAAAAATAGATGGTTCACGAACTCTTGCAGAATGTGAAGTTCTGGGATCACGCATTTTTCGAGCACAGCTACTTAATCTTCAATAAACAGAGGTGGATTTACGGTACCTCGACATTCTGGTGCACAATTCTTATTTTTCCCAGTAGCACAATACTTTCCTAATCCCTATTAAGATCTCTGTAAGTTTTGAGTTACGAAACTTGTTCTGTATTTAAATCATCCGGAACGATGTCATCAGCAGGGTGTATTTTTTTGGTATAACACAAATCTTTTAAGGTAACGAAACAATGTGGACAGGGATGCAGGGTTGCGGATGCAGTTTGTTGTCCATTAATTGTAAGTAAAATTGTGTCAACTTCTGGAACATAATTTTCGGGTAAAACGGTCACTGTAATTTTGAAAAACTCTAGCCTCCCATCGCCATGACTTTAATTATGATGTTTCCTTCCATTTTTTTTATCTAAAACAGAATCGAGCAGCAGAGGCTTTTTATGTTTTTCTTGTATTCACACAGTAAAATGCGTTTTGCACATATAGATCTGTCAAGCAAACAAACAATTAAAACTCACAAAAGTACAGTCAGCGAAAAATGATAAAAAGTTATTACGTAAATAACGGCAAAACAAAAGATGCAGAATGCAAGCACGATTTGCAGAAAGTAATTTGGAATGTTACTTTTGTTATTTGCTTTGAAAATAGTAGGTATCGTAGAGTGGCTTGGCAATTATGAAAAAAAAGTTGACATTTCGATTTTGGAAAAAAAAATCTCCTGACCTCTCTCATATTAGTACAAATCCACATTAAAATTTTAAGCGCACAACCAGTCGGGGTTTTTGAGAAAATCAGCCTTGTTTTTTTTTTCATAAGCAAGAATTTTCAAAATTTATTAAAGATTCTGACAGAGAATCAGAAGTTCTATTAGAATCAAAAGACAAAAATTAATTATTTTGATTTGGATGAAAATGCAATTATTTTGAAAAAATTTTCAGTGGTTTTTCAAGTTTTGACACTAAAAATTTAAGTCGTAAAAAATGTTTTTTAATCAAATCGGGGAAATATGGGTCTCCTTATATCCTCTGAAAAACAACATATATAAACGGCAACCAGTTTCGAGATTTGAAGTTAGTCCGACTGCATGGTTTAAAATGGATTTGGTCTAGACATAAAATAAAATATTTCAATAACATTTGTACCTTTTTCACGGTTGTCTGGAAAAGGTTTTAACCCTCAAGTTGCATCCTTCCAAAAATTCATGGTGCTACGTATTTGAGATACTTGCTGACCAAGTACCGTTTCTTATATTCGGGAGTATATTACACCGCGAATTAAATTTCTCATCAAAATTTGTTGCGTCGTACGAAAGTACTGCTCTTTCCCTTCAAAACCCATTTTAAATTACGTCGATATCTCTTTTACTCTCCGAAATATCATAAATTAAAGTTTTCTATTTACCTTGCCATACTAAAATTAATGTAGATCTGTGTGTAGGCCTGTGTAATAATTTTCAAGTTACGATATCTCAGAGAAAAAAGAGATATCAACATAATTTAAAATGAGTTTTGAAGGGGAAGAGGAGTACTTTCGTACGACGTAAAAATTTTCATGAGAAATTTAGTTTGCGGCGTAATATACTCCCGAATATAAGAAACGGTACCTCTTAGAAAAAAGAGCGCCCAAGGGATTTTTTTTTGCAGAAAAATGGTCAGTGAGTTACCACGAATACGTAGCACCATGAATTTTTGGAAGGATGCAACTTGAGGGTTAAAACCTTTTCCAGACAACCGTGTTTTAGCTCAATTGATCAAACGTAGTTCTAATTTAAACCCGCTCCCCTCCATACTGCTTATACTTCGTAGTTAAGTTTTGAGCAGTTCGACGATAAATCACGGCGTATATGGGGTTGTAAGCAACCAATTTCAAGCTTTTAAGACAGTTGCATGTCGGTGGGAAAAAGGAAAAATTAAGTACGAAACAAGGGCTGAGACCCCCTGTCCCTCACGTAGGTCAACGTAGCTTTTTGCGGAAACCCTTCCGTCTAAGGAGAGCACATGGTTTACACGATTTACTTTCATTTTCCAGAAAAAACATATTTTGCGATTCGAGAAACTAATAAATTTACATTGTATCAAAAGTATGTTACGAACACTTACCAAAAATTCTCCCAAGCGCACCATAACGAATTCGTCATCCATAATGTAATCTCTTTCTTGTGCACCAGCTGCAATATTTCCTATAATACATAAGGCTTGTTCTTTTATTTCAGACGAATAGTCCGAATCAAGTACCATGTTTACAGCCTTCATGACCTCGGCAGAATGAACAGACATTATAAAATCGATATGCACGGATTTACTTAGTAAATTTCGAAGTAATCCAAGAGTTTTCATTACAATTCGACAATCATTGTCACCTAGCAATTTTAATATTCTGTCTGTTCCCAGTGTGCTAATGATTTTCGTTTTAACGTGTTGATCAGCCTGAAAAGCCATATTCATGATAGCCCATATTCCATTCAAACGAAGTGATGAATCAACGTTTTCGGTAAGCAAACATAACATTTCTACTATTCCCGAATCCAGCATTGGTTCTTTAGAAGGAGAAAATTCTAGGAGCAGATTGCATATCGTAGACGTTACTACTGTTAATAGCTCATTTGAAGGTTGGCACGACATCAAACCCATTAAAGTTTTCCAAACGGAATAGTCCTAAATGTTGAAAATTAAATATTAATGACATAATAAGCTGGAAAAATTGTTGTCAGACAGGTTAAAAAATTCGTTAGGTGTCTCAAATCGGATTAAATTTTTTTTGATTTGCTTTATAGGAGAGTTCGCGTCGTAGTGCCCGCATTGTAATTTTCCTCAAATAAGTTATTAATATATACTTTTTAAGATTTACGTAATTTAATTTTCTATCTAATTTTGACTATTTGATGTTTTGAATTTATAAAAAGTCATCGTAGCAAAGTTAATATATTTTTGAATTATTTACTTTACTTCTTGCTGAAATTACTTTACTTACTAATGGACCAAAATAAAAATTTTTATTTTTCTCGATCCTGGAAATGATTTTTCCAACAGATCAAAGGATCTGGTGCTGGCGATCACCTAGTCTCTGAAACAAAGGTTTGACTGATTTTCTTTTCGACCCTGGCGACTGTGAATTTAAAATTTTCTAAACTGCAGCATTGACTTCCATTCCATTCCAGTCGACGGAAACACTTGCTGACTTTCGCATCAGTTCATTAAAAATAAAGACACAAAGCTTTTTTTTAAATGGGGAACCATTAAACGATGCGATCAGCATAGTGCAGAAATGTTTCAGACGTTCACAATTTTGGACATGATCCAATGATTCATTTAAGAGCCATACGCGTCAATAGTATATGCAAGACATTCCTTCGCCGTTTGGGTTTGATTCGATGCATGTACTTTACCAAAACATCAGTCCTAATTTTGAGAAGATTCGATGAGAAGCAAAACAAAAGTTCTAAATTATTTTTGGGTTAAGTTACTCAGTGGGCTCAAAGTTGAACTTCTAATAGATAAAATGCTTTGGTTATCTTTTTTGAAACAAAATTTGCTAACATAGCATATTGACGGAAAGAACATTGTTTTCATTGTTTTCAGATTTTAAAAATTCAAAATGGCGGATCCACTATAGCTTAAAAATTTTTTAAAAACTCGTCTGCCATATTGGACCCGCCATTTTGAGTTTTGAAAATCTAACTTTAAATTTATAATCAGCGACCACAAAAACCCCTGGGTAACGAGTTTCAAGCGAATCCGTTCAATTTCAAAAAACTCATCTGCCATATTGGATTCGCCATTTTGAATTTTGAAAATCTAATGCCAGATTCGTAATCAGCGATCCCAAAAACCCCCGAGTAAGGGGTTTTAAGCCATAAAAACGTTCAGGCGCATCAAAGTCCCCTTCTTAACTTCAAAGTCGTTTTTATCGAAAATTTATTTTCGTACCGTAGGTCCCTTTTAACTTTCCCTGTCACATATATATATATATATATATATATATCGGTCATTCTTTTAATAACTGCACACTTTGTTTTTTTTTGACGTTTTTGAAAATTTTTTGAAACGAAATATCTCAAAAACAATAAGAGAGGATAAAAAATCATTTATAGCCCTATTACCGTTAGCGAGTCACTTGAATATGGCGACTCGCCTATGGCTCTGTATTGTGGTTGGCGAAAGTACAAGTTAGCCTTCAAAACAATTCTGCCAAATTGCAAAACACAAAATAAAATCAAATTTGAAACTGTCAAATATTTTTATAGCAGAAAAAAATTACAATAATAGATAATTATGTACTTTATGACCCCATACTTAGAGTGGGTGGGGGTTGCGGAGGTTGATAAAAAACGATATTTCCGATAAGAATCCGAAGGAATTAGCCGTCGGCAACTCCTTTAAAAAAATTATGGACCGTTGAAATTTCTGGTAAAATTCGATGACGCAGGCCGCCCACTTACCTCTACTCTTATGTAAAATTACTGTGGCTAGCAAACTGGGTGTTGGATACATTATAGACTGATCCGCGGCCGAAATTCAACGGAATTAAGTTCAGAGTACCCCTTGTGAACTACCCCCGCAATCCCTACCCCAGTGACAAATGGGGCCTGACATAATTTGCCATGAGTGGACTAAAATGGAAATGACTGAAAATCTGCAATAAGTTGACGGAACTCATGTTGGTATTGTTGCTCCGGATCCGTTAAAACATCAATATTTCAACAGAAAGTGATTTTACGGCCTGAATGCAATGATAGTATATCTCAACTGAAATAATGGTATCTACGTTATCAATTCTAAAATATATAATAATAAATAAATTTTTCAAAAACTTTTGTCACGCACAAATTTTATTCGCCCGATTTTGCCATATTTGGCGAACGAAAGTTAGGCGACTCGCTAACAGTAATATGAAAATTTTTGACGTTCGCGCTATTTTGACGTTTGAGGCGAAACAACAGGGCGACTCGCAAACCATAATTACAATTTACGCGCGTCGCTTAATTTTTCAGGCGACTCGCAAATGATAATAGGGCTATTAATCATTTTGTTAAGAAACACTATCACCCTAATTTTGTAAGTCGTCGACGACTCTCGTCTCGACGTCGCACAGTGGAGGATCTTGAAAATTCGGTGGCCATAAATCATTTTTCACATTTCACTGTATCAAAAATCTAATGATGCAGTTTTGTTACGCGTACTTTGGTTAAGAAAACCGCAAATTTTCAGGTTCGTAGGTGGACGGGAACATATTGAGAGGCGTGCCAATTGAAAGGTCCATTTCCTGTTTTTTGTATATTTTTATTTTTTTCGAATTTTTTCCCACTTTGGAGCTGTGCAACTTTTGAACGGTACAATATTTTTACACAAATATTTTTTTTAAACGATGGTTAATAAAATACCTTTTTAATAATTTGAAATGCTGTTACAATATATGCTATCTAATATTTTTGGGGATTTTTTGCACTAGAGATAACTAATATGAACTGATCTGCATTTATATGGCACTGGCATAAAACAAGTATTTCTTTTGCTGTAGTGTTCATATTTGTATTTCAACATATTAATTACCTCTTTTGATTGATAGAATTTCACATAATGAGTTCCATCGCAGATATTGTTATAGGTAGATATCTGAATTAGGGGTTAGGTAGAACCCTTTCTGTGCACATCTGTTCACACCTCTTTGTAGAAAACTTCTTGTTATGACCATTTTTATTGTTTATTACATTGATTTCAATGAAATTGTAGCAAATTTTTGTATATAAAGCCCAACGAATAGGAAAAGTATTTTACACAAAAAAGCTCAAACGCAATCATAACAGTAATGGAAAGTGTCATTTACGCATTCGTTTCTGATTTGTATTAATTGTTATAATTATTAGCCACAATACTATGGAAACTATTTATATTAAAGAAAGTAACATATATAGTAGACAGCGTAAAAAAGCGCCTTAAACTCTGCGACCACTCCAAGCTGAAGTTCAAGCAGACAAGCGAAGCTTGGCTTAAATAAAACTGGAATACGAGTATAAATTAGAAAAGCAAAGTGATTCTGATATCGATCATGTACAGCAAACTAAGAGGAAAAGACCTACGAAACCTTTCCATGAGAGTTCTGACTGCCTTCAAAGTAGAAAACTACTGAAGATCCCGAAAAATGTGGCAAAGTGGTTATCAAATATTTTTTACTTTTGGAAATTTTTAACGATGGCTTATATTGAAGGGTTATGTTTTCTTTTTTAGTTGCAAGGAACTGCATTTAAAACTCTAACATCTACTTACAGCACAAGGAACCAATCAATTCTCGGAGTGGTAAAAAGAAAAAGAAAAATAGTATATTTTTTGTGTTGTATTTATGCAAACAGGCAATTATTACACTATTAATTACACAGGCCGAATTGAAGGGAAAGAGCAGTACTTTCAGATGCCGCAACCAGTTTTGGAAAAAAAATTTATTCGCGATGTAAAATAACCTCAAATACATATACCCAAAAACCGTTTTTTGTCACTTTTAGGTTAGGATATCACAAAAACTTCACGTATAGGAGCAATTCTGAGCTCGGATTCGGATTCAGCGCTTCAAAGACCATTGGGTATGCTAGGTCTGATCTCTGGTTCTGGACTTTCGTTTAATTTTGTCGGCCTGTGTCATTATTGTTAACAGTCGTTAATTATATAATTAAAACTATTATCTGCCTACATTGATAGATGAAGTCAAGCTAAAATTTAAGTTCTTCACTATCGAAAGCAGAAAAATTTTCGTGGACCCCCCGCTTACGAATTGTGAACTGCCATTTTTTGTCACGCCAAAGTAGGCCCCCGTCGAGTCTCCCGTGGACGGGGGTCCACTTGGACCACTTTGGGAACCTCTGGCTTAGAAGATACATATTTTTTATTATCAATATAAAAAAATTGCATTTTTGGCGCAAAATTAATGAAAATGTATGGAAATCTACAAAAAATCAACTTCTCCCAAAAAAAAGTGAAGAAGAAAAAATCACAAAATTTATAACGATGACTCATATTAAAGGTCTATGTTTCCTCTTTTAGTTGCAAAAACCTGCATTACAAAATTTTTATTCGTTTAGAAGATACAGATTTTTGACCACCAAATGCCAAAAAATCCGCTTTTTCCTCCACTGTGCGTCGTTTCGTCACAGTATCGTGTAACAAAAGCGAGACGACTCAGAAAAAAATCGATAACTTGAATTGAGAAAAATGTCATCTTTAATTTTGCTAACGTCAAATAATTAAAATAATTGTCAAACTGATGTATTCTTGTTAGACTCAATAAAGAATTCAGTTCAATTCAAATAAAATAATTGAAATAAATAAAATTATGGATTCAATTGAAGTTTGGTTTTCGTCAAGCAGTGATGACGAAAGGCCAAATACTCATATAGAGCGCAGTTTTTATTGAAAACGACACCACCAGTGGCTCTGTTTTCTTTGCTGTTATGAATGACTTTTTTTTTGGTTTGAATTTAAAATCTTTCCAAAACTTTTTGAAAAAAAAAGTTTTTTAATGATTAAACTTTAAGATTTTACCTTTCGGCCCCATGCTATTTAGTATATTGGCAACAGACTGCCATTCTTTTTTAAAATCGAAGGTAATGCCTTTTTTAAAACCATTTGCTAGGCCAATATTTGCCTGCATCAACTCGACCGACTTGCCAAACAAATATAAAATTTCCACAAAAAACATTCAATTTCACACGAACGTCGTTTCGTCGTCTGTAAAAACTGGGGCGACATTTAATCAACGAAAGCGAAAGTCGCTTTCGTCAAAAGGCGACTTCGTAAATACCAAAAATAGGCGAAGATTTCGATAGTTATCGAAAGTCGTTTTAGACGATGCCAATTTATTAGAGACGCCAAAAAGCGAAGACGATTTACAAAATAAGGGTGTATAACTTTAAAAAATAAAATACATTTATTGAAACACTAATTTTTTTAATTAAAAAAATTTTCTCAAAATATTTTCAATATAACGAAGGCGCGATCAGTCTAATTGTATGCTATTTTCTAATTTCGAAAACAAACAAAAAAAAATTTGTGTCGAATTTTATGCTGAAAAAACATGGTGCGTGTCATCAGTAAAAAATTCGTAGTTTGTAAAGTTATGGCGAAAATTTCGATATGAAAGCATATGCATTCTTAGGATTGATCGAGGAATAACACACAGCACAGAATTAGGAACGATTCATACATATCAGTTCAAATTAGCTTTTCATATAAATAACTTACTAATTCAAAAAAAATCTTTTTACAGTTTTATAATAAAAGACTCCCTCATTCTTATGTCAACAAAATTTTTTCCAATTTTTAAGCTGTTAAAACACAGGGTGCCTTTTTATGATATCAGAAAGAAAACCAGCCGTGCACATAATTAAATTAAATGTGTTTTACTACCAATAATTTGTTGTAGCCAATCAATTTATTTTAATAAAAGTTTTAAACAAAAAAAAAAACCTAAGAAAAAATAAATTCAGTGACTGTAAAACTCGCGAATCAATTTTGGATCTTTTTGATCAAAATAACTCTTAAGTTGTAAACTATTCAAAAACGATGGTATTTAATGCTATTCACCATTTTCGAAAGTATTCAAAAGCAAAAAATTTACCCCGAAAACGTATACCTCGTGTAATGACTGAAAAAGAAGACAAAATGCTTGTTTGTGAGTCTAAAAAGCCTCCTGCATAAGTCAGTAAGGCCGGTTTCAGTAGCTGTTTTCGGTGAAAATGGCTCTGGACCTACCGTTGATACCGTAAAACGTCGTTTGAGGGAAGTTATACTTTTTGGACGTGTTTGCGAGAAGAAACCTTTAGTATCTAAGTGAAATTGAAAAAAAACAAAAATGTAATTTGCTAGAAAATATAGACATTGGACTCTTCAAAATTATAAAAAGATGTTTTTACTGTTGAAACCAAAATAAAAAGAGTATGGTAGGATGGCGCCCGGTACGAACTGAGTTTAACCCTAAGTACACTCGCCCATCACCAAAAGATTGAATTAGGAAGTTATTTATATGAAAAGTTAATTTGAACTGATATGTATGAATCGTTCCTAATTATGTGCACGTAACTGTATAAAAAATGAAGAAAAAAAACAGATGTTATATTGAAAATATTTTGAAAAAATTTTTTTTAACTAAAAAAATTAATGTTTCAACAAATTTATTTAAATCTTTTTTATTTTTTTTATAAAGTTAGAGTACTATATTTCTTAACAAAAATGATTCAATGATTTTTTATCCTATCTCCTATAGTTTTGCAGATATTTCTTTTCAAAAAATGTTGAAAAACGTCAAAAAAACAAAGTGTGCAGTTATTAAAAGAATGACCGATATACATATGTACATGAAAATTAGAGCGGTTCAAAACAAAAACTTTTTTTTTCGCGATGTGTCAGCGGATTACAATAGTCCTATATGTCTAGACAAAGCTGCTCATAAGGATTTTCATCAATATTGAAAACAGGATTGCCATGTTCATCATTATGTTTCCAATAAAGTGGGTATGGTTTTCGGGCTATTATCGATCAAGGGATTCGAAACTGTGATTAGTTTTTCTTTTCATCTTTATTTCTTATAAAAAATTGAGAAATTGATCGGAAAAAAATTAAAAATACCGATTTTCCACCTTCTAGTTGAAAAATCGCTCCATATTATTTTCTCGCCGATCCCGATGTACATTATTTTTAATGTAATTTTATTTGCTTAAGAGAATAATGAAAATCGCATATCATTATCTTAATTTGAAGCGAAGATATTTGCATTTTTCTAAATTAACAGACTTGGCATAATTCAACTAAGTATTCTATAGATTTTTCCACGATTTTTGTAATGATCTCCAGACAGGTCAGAAATTTTTCCTCACGCGAATCGTGAAAATAAAAGTTATAGCCTTATTTGCGTAAGCAGGAAAAATTTCTGACCCGTCATCACAGTATAGAGGGCAGCGTTATGGTATGGGCTGCTTTTTCATACTACGGAACTATTGATCTTATCGTACATAGTACCCGGACCGGAGATCATTACAAAAATCTTCTGGAACAAGTTTTTGAAAAGATTAAAGATATTTTTGGACCACCTATTTTTGGCCGCCCTACTCACCCCAACTTAACAATATTGAAAATGTTTGAGGTTGGCTAACCCATAAGGTCTACGAGGAATACAGTACAAAGCTTAGGATGAGCTTATTGATGGAATATAAGGAGCATGGACCGATGATTCTCTTGATTACTTAAAATCTCTATACGAGTCAATTAAATACATAATTTACCAAGTTATTGCGAATACCGGTAAAAGTACACATCTAATATATAAAATTCTCGTGTCACAGTGTTAGACTCCAAACTCCTCCGAAACGGCTTGACCGATTCTTATGAAATTTTGTGTGTATATTCAGTAGGTCTGAGAATAGAAAGTAAACTATTTTGCATACCCCTATATGGGCAATTTAGGTTGGTCCTCATACAAAAATATTTTAAAAATAGCATTTTCACAAAGACCACTTAATTGATTCACATGGAATTTACACCACGTGGCTTTTATAGTAAGAGGCATATTTTAAATTAAAAAGCTTTTGCTTGGGGTGGATATTTAGGGTGGCCCTAATACAAACATATTTTTAAAATAGCCTTTTCACAAAGTAAACAGCACAGAGTAGGGATAAGAACGAAGCCGGTCTCCTGGAGGCATAACTTAAGTTACAAAACTTTTTCTTATGGTGCATATTTAGGGTGGCCCTCATACAAACATATTTTTAAAAAAGAATTTTCACAAAGACCGGTCAATCGATTCACATGGAATTTACACCACGTCTTTTATATTAAGTGAAATAGCTTAGGTTATAAAACTTTTATTTCAGATGAATATTTGGGTTGGCGCTCATACAAACATATTTTTAAAATAGCATTATCACAAAGACCAGTTAATCGATTCATTTGGAATTGACACCGCGTGTCTTTTATGTTAAGAGTTAGAGCTTAGGCTACAAAAATTTTGATTAGGGTGCATATTTAGGGAGGTCCTCATACAAAAATATTTTTAAAATATAATTTTCACGAAGACCGGCCAATCGATTCACACTGAATTCACACCATGTAGCTTTTATATTAAAAGGTATAGCTTAGGCTACAAAACTTTAATTTAGGGAGGCTCTCAAACAACCATATTTTTCAAATAGCATTTTTACAAAGACCTCTTACTCGATTCACATGGAACTTACACCACGTGACTTTTATATTAAGAATAATAGCTTAGGGAAGAAATCTTTTATTTAGGGTGGTTTAGAAAAATGACACGCCCACCGAAATCAAATTCATTATATCTCATCCAGTACTGGACGCAGATTAATGGGACTTCATATAAAAAGTACAGACAAAATAAGTTTCACTGGAAAAATGGGCTGTTTCGCTTATACAGGAAAAGAGAAAAAAGTACACAATTTACCAAGTTATTGCGACTACTGGTAAAAGTACATATTTTTAAATAAATATCCACACTAAGAAAAGAGTGTGCTTCCTTTAAATAAATGCATTTGGTTGATAGATTTTTAAAATATCTGTTAACTATCAACAAATTTTAGTAGTTATTACCGTGTCCTTAATTGAAATTTAAATTGTTGCTTAGTGGGCCAAACGTTATAATAGTTTGAGTCGATTGAAAAAATTTGTTTGGGTTGAATACACATTTGTTAATCCTATTTTTATTTGATTTCACTTCTCATTAATATGAGAACTTTGCAATTCAAAACACTACTTAAGAATATTCTGCTTGGTACGCAATTTAGGAATTTATGATCATATGGGCTATTATCACGAAATGGGTGTAATGGATGTTTGTGTATAGTTTGGTCAGATGCAAAGGCTCAACAATTTTTTTTCTTCGCAAATTATTCACAAGATAAGGTACTTTATACAGATATGTCGCCTCCGTAATCTGTCCGTTTCCCATTTCAATACACTAACGGTCTGCGGAATTTCTAAAATAGTAGTAGTAAGTATGCTGGCACACCTAATTGCCGCGGAGTATAACTTTAAAAAAGTCCTCTCACTCCCGCGCTACAGGTTTGAAACTTGTCCATTGACTTTTCTAAGTATACATATGTATGTGATATATCCTGAATAAACAAGACGATAAACGATTTTTGTAGGCTAATAATTGCAAGGAGCAAGTGTCAGAACATAATACTGCAAAATCGGGTGGGAATCGCAGATATTAAAACAGTCAAATCTCATTACCATACGACAAGAGTTCGTAAAAACGATAAGAAAAAAAGAGTGTCGCTACCGTAACCTGCCAGTTTTTGCTGATTATGCTATGAATATTTTCAAAGGTTTGATATTTCACTTTCACTTATGACATTTCGTTTTCATTTGTAATGTGACGATTTGTCCGGAAAATGTGTTTCGTCTCTTCTCTCAGATCCAAGACGCATATTTCAGTTGCCTCCGTAATCAATAAAATGTTTGTCGCCTCCGAAGCTCTGAGTTAGTGTATTTTGCAGCAAACTATCTTTTGAGTACTCTTACTGTAGATCCAGTGATAAATATGTTAAAATAACTTGAAAACGAAATAAATAAAAAAATCTAAAAGTTGCTACGATGACTATTTTTTTTGTTTAATATGAGTTCTAAAAATCACCCATTTCGTGATAATAAATACAAACGACATCCAATATAAGGATGTAACGATATTGGAAAAATCATTTTTGGCTATCGGCAAAAAATCGATATTAATGACACACAATTTTTTTTTGTGTATGAGGCTTAATTGCCGAGTTATGGGCTTCTGAAGAATTCCTGAAGTTTAAGTACTGTCATTTTTGAACACTGTTATTGGAATCAAGGAATTTATAATAAAATATAAACAATATTGCTTTAACTAGTAAAAAGGATGCTCTTTTTAATTTTTTGTTCAAATTCGAATTTGAAATTTTTTTATGTATAGAAAACCGGAAGTAAAAATTTCAAATCAAATTTTAAGTAACTTTTTTTTAAATATTTTTTTTTTAAAAGAGAGCCTTAAGTACATTAATGTTTCATAAAAACAATTTTAACGTGATCGCTATAATTTAAAAAGATACAGTATCGATCAAATGCTTTGCAACTGAAATTACTTTTGAAGAAACATCAAATTATTTCAGTGAAATAATAACTTTGAATTTTATTTTAATTTTATTAACTTCACTTAATGCTGATTTTTTTTTACCAAAAGCAAAAATATTATTCCGTTAGCTAGCAACAACAAAAACTCAAAGTAAACAAAAGTAGCGAACAATCAAGCGCTCAAAACTGTAGGTGTTCTGTATTTGGGATTGAGCTTTGTACACTGATGTTGATCTCTTTTGATCCCCCAGCAGGGGAATGTGTCACCTATGCCCCAGCAAGAAAATAATGCAACAACCACAAGTATTAAATTTCTCAATGTTTCTAATACTTCAAGCAAAAAAAATACCTTTACCGGCCAACAAGGCTGTAACTTCAGCGATCCAAACTGATCCATTCCAGTATCAGTATATTAAAATCAAGAGAAAGTTAAGTCCTAAGGGTAATGCAAGTAACTCAAAAAAGATGTTTAAATTAAGCAAAAGTGAACAAATTACTAACAACCCACTTAGCGAAAATCGATATGCTTTGCTTGATATTGACTCATCTTAATTGAATGACGACAAAATGATCGACTCAAACTCTAATGCACTTGTTTGTAATTTAGTTTCTCTAATTGGAAAAGATGCCTTTCATATAATACCTCTCACGAAAGGCAATGTTTCCGAAACTAAAATAAAATTTACGCAGAAAAAAATTATAGAACAATTGCCACTTACCTAGAAAAAAATAAAAAGAGTTACTACACCTACCAGCTCAAAAGTAGCAAAGGTTTAACAATTGTAATTAAAGGCATAGAACCCGATGTCGAACAAAATGAAATTAAAGAAGCTCTAATTCATGCCGGATTTAACTCGAAGTCAATATTCAACATTAGAAACAAAAATAAAATCCCACAGCCGCTTTTTCGTGTTGAACTTGAACCAGATACCCGAAAATTGCAAAAAAATTAGGTGCATCCTATTTATAATCTGCGTTACCTACTAAATCGCAGAATATCCGTTGAGGAGCCACTTAAACGAATGGGCCCTGCGCAGTGCACAAACTGCCAGGAATTTGGCCACACCAAATCTTATTGTATCCTTCGTACTATTTGTGTTGCGACATTCACCCCTCGTCAGCATGTTCTAATGACAAAAAAGATGCTACCATAAAAAAATGCAATAATTGCGGAGGCAACCACACAGCTAACTATAGGGGGTGCCCAGTATATGCTGAATTGAAGAACAAAATGCGCTTACGTAGGTAAATAGTTCGAAGTTCACCTACCCAAGTCACGCAGACTTTTACAAATAATATTGTACCTATAAACTTGCCCAACACATCAGCTCAGACCTATGCTAACGTGCTTAAAACTAGTCAGGATAAATCTGCAAATATCATAAGCAACTCTCAAAATTGTGAGACCATGCTCATGACGCTCACTCAATGAATGACTCAGTTCATGGCAACTATGCAGACAATGATGCATGAGATGATGAACAATCAAAACCAACTTATGAAAGTTTTGATTGGAAATAAATGAACACTCTTAAAATCTGTCATTGGAATGCAAACGGTTAAGCCATCACGAATTAGAAATTAAAAACTTTCTTTGCAATAATGAAATTGATGTTTTACTTATTTCTGAAACACATCTTACCCTCACGCACAATTTTAAAATTGAAGGGTACAGATTCTAAAAAACCTGTCACCCTCATGGTAAAGCGCGAGAAGGTGCAGGAATACTCATTAAAAAGCGTATAAAGCACTACGCACTTGAGCAGCATGGGAGGTACTACGTACAAGCTACATCGATTTGCTTACAATGTTGCGATGATAAAGTAACAGTTTCAGCTGTATATTGTCCGCCAAGATATAAAATCACGGAAGCCCAGTTCGACCACTTTTTTAATTCACTAGGGTCAAAATTCATTGCTGCTGGTGACTACAATGCGAAGCATAGCCATTGTAGCTCCCGCCTTATTAACCCAAAAGACAAAGCACTTTGGCTTTCTTTAACCAATCGCCGCAATGGACTTGATTGTGTCTCCACTGGCCAAACAACTTATTGGCCATCAGACCGTCAAAAGATTCCAGACCTTATGGATTTTGCAATTATAAAAGGAATCAATAAGAGGCAAATTTCAGTAGAATCATGTTTTGATTTAAGCTCTGATCATTCTCCTGTCATTATGCATATTGATAAATATGTGGAGATGTTGCAGGCACCCAATGGACTTACAACAAATAAAACTAATTGGCTAAAATATAAAAAATACATCAGTAGCCATCTATCTGTTAATGTAAGCCTTAAAGATTCGGAGGAGCTGGAATCGGCCTTACAGTCATTAAACAGCATGCTTGTATCAGCGGCTCTTCATGCAACTCATGTGCATACAGTGTCATCCCACAAAATGCAACGCCTCAACTCTTCTTACATAGAACGTTTATTTATTTTAAAAAGATTCAAAGTACAATAAGGCTTAGCCTTTTATAGTACATCAATGTATATATATATTCTAGATACAAATTTAATTAACTTAATTATGATAAATAATTTAAAAACAAGAATAAAGATACTATATAAGTAAAAAAAAGAAAAAATTATAATTAATAGAGAAAAAAAAAAAAAAATATATATATATAGAATAAGAGCCAAGTTAGAAAAGTGAATAGGATAGAAAAAGGCTTTAGGAGTTGGAGAAATAAGAATAAATAGCACGTTTGAAGTTGCACATCAATCTAATTCTTTTAATATTAATTGGCAAGGAGTTCCAAAGCCTAACAGCGCAAATGAAAAAGTAGCGGCTAGCATTTAGGTTTAGGTACTGTCGTACACCATACACGTATCTGGTCGCATTGTTAAAGGCAACAACAAGCATATGCTGTGATTGAGAGTCTAACTTGCAGTAAATAGCATCAAATTGAACGACCAGTCTGCGTTTGGTTTCAATAGGAGTAAAGTCTCTAGAGGTTCTTAAATACCGCAAGATAGCGTAAATTTTACCAACAATATATTATTAATATGGTCAGTACATGTCAGTTTAGAGTTACTTACAAGTCCTAAATTTTTCGCTTTGCTCACAAATTCTAACTGAGCGGAACCAATGAACAAGGTTGGAATTCCTACCAAGCTTAGATCATTCCTAGCAATTGGAAGCACTTTAGATTTGGTTGTATGTATGAGAAGAAAGTTGTCACGAGCCCATATGCTTAGAGAAGACAAGTCAGCGTTCAGTCTAAAAGAAGATCCTCAATAAGACCAACAGGTCGCGAAAGATAGAGCTGAATGTCATCAGCATAAGCGTGAACAGTTGAATGTTCACACACCAAGAAAACATCTTTAATAAAAATCGAGAATAACAGTGGACCTAGAATGGAGCCCTGAGGAACAACTAATTTTATAGCTTTAAGAGAAGAAAATATATTACCAATTTTCACCTGCTGCAATCTTTCATCTAGGAAACTGGCCACAAGCTTAACAGCACTATCAGAAAAATTAAAAAGTAGTTTTAACTTTTTACAAAGTAACCTATGATTAACTGAATCAAATGCTTTGGAGAAATCCAAAAGACAAAGAATAGTGACATGGTCCTGGTCATATTGCATTCGAATATTATCAGTAATTTTCATCACAGCAGTTTGACAACTGTGGCCAGTCCTAAAACCAGATTGCATAGGAGATAAAAGTGAGTGAGTATTAAGATAATCAGTTATCAGGTCAGACATAATTTTCTCACATACCTTTCCTAAAGCAGGCAATATGCTTATGGGCCTAAAATCATTGGATACAGAAGCAGAAGATGACTTAGCAATCGGTATAACTGTTGCTATTTTCCACATGTTAGGAAATCTGGAACTGGTAAAACAGTGATTTATTATATGAGTTAAAGGGGACAAAATATAAGGCAAGATAATTTTTACAAACCTAATGGGTATACCATCAACTCCTACTGCATTGGAGCTTATACAATTAACACAAGCAGCTACTTTATCTTCATTCACCGCACAGAATTGAAAATGGTTATCAGCTGCACCTTCAGGAGGTTCAGGCAAAGGTGGAGATATAACAGTTTCAGAATCAATGGGGCTTATTGTGTTAAGGAAAAAATCATTTAAATTATCGGGATCCAATTCACATGCATTAGAGTCTTTGCTATATACCTTATATCTTCGAATATTTTGCCAAAGTTGTCTTGCAGTTAAATTAACATTTAACTTAGAACAGAAAAAATTACGTTTTTCTTGTCTAAGCAAACTAGTAGCTTCATTCCTCGCTCTTCTAAATTCATCCCAATTAGCATCAGTGCGATTTAATTTCCATTTAGACTTAAGCTTGTTTCTTTTCTTGATCACACACAATACACGCTGAGTAAGCCATGGAGTTTTTGAGTTAGTTGCGTTAACAGAACGTATGGGAACATGACGCCTAAAAACAGAGTCCACTTTAGCCATAAGCAATCCTAACTTCTCATCAACTGAATGAACGAACCAACAATCGTTCCAACACACATTAGACAACTCAGAGGTCAACGCTCTCAAATTAATAGAATTGTAATCAGGGTAAGAAAAACAAACCGGTGAAATACTTTTATCAAAATTAAGATCAAATGTGCAGAAGATTAGGTCGTGGTCGGACAAAAATGTTATTTGTTCAAATTTTAATACAGATGCAGCATTGGATACTAGAAAAACATCTAAAAGGCTAGGTTCGCAATCATTTGCATACCGAGTAGGTGTTGAAGGATTAATAAGATTTAAACCGCAAGAGCTAAAGTTATGGCAGAAATTCAGAAGATTAATATTAAAATCACCACAAATAATACATGCATCATAGTCCGTAAGCCAATTGCTTAAGTCAGTAAAAAAGGGTTCTACGCTGTTGCACCGGGAAGGATTATAAACACAAGCAATTAAAACTTTAATATTGCAATCAAAAATTTCAATATTTAAAAATTCGCAAATATTTTTACTCTCACTCACAAACCCTACGTTTAGACCCGACTTGCAATAAATCGCCACCCCACCACCTCTTCTACCACACCTATCATTCCTAAAAAGTTTAAATCCATTAAAATTATAATAACTATTTGGGCAATCATCCTTAAACCATGTTTCAGTTACACAGATAACATCCACAGGGCAGTTTTCAAAAATATATCTCGCGTAATCAAGTTTCAAGGCGTTTAAACTACGAGTATTAAAGTGAACCACATTGCGACCATTATTTAGTTTGCAAAGTAAGTGCTGAAGGGCCTTATGAGATTCATTAGCACTGCCAGGAACATCAGCACGCCACGCCAATGCAAAAAGAAAATAGCGCAACTTCAAACATAATAGAGACTAAGGCGAAAATCAGAGATCGAAATAAGAAAAAGGAAATTAAATAGAGGATTAGGAGAAACATATTACTAGTAGAGATACGACAAAGATTAAATATTAAAAAGTAACCAAGAATAATTAAAAATAAAAAAAAAATGTTTAAGCCAAAATTAAATTAAATAATAAGGAATCTTCCTAAGTAACTTATAAGTAGAATCACCCTACAATTTATATTCCCGCAACGCAATCCACGCTTTCTCTGCTACACACCATCTTCGCTTCACTGCCAGCATTTACACGCACAAATATTCTCCCACGTACAGAAAATACAGCAGATAATCTCTTCTCACGCTTTATCGAACTAGCATATTATAATAACTCACGATTAGTTTTAGTGACGCCTTCGTGTAGGTAAAATTTTTCTCCACCACCACAATGTCGCTGAATGCAAGTTGTCTTTTATGACTTTTGCAAAACGTAGCCACTGCCATAAACAAACGGTTACGATCATAAGCCGTATACAGCTTAGCAATAACAGCAGCTTTATTGTTGTTGTTGTTAGTTGATCGTACTCTAAAAACGTCTCGCAGCTTTGGAGTACAGCTTATTGTAGAGCAAATTTTATCAAATATACCTGGCAGATTCTCATTATTGTGGAAGGGGATCCCATTAATAACAACATCAGTAGCAACAGAGTCATTTTCACATTGCTCAATTCTCTTTTTCATTCCGCTTACTTCATCATTGAGAGCAGTGGGCAGAGAGATCCCAGATGATCCAATTCCTCTACTGCAGTTTTTCACTTGAAGTTTGAGCTGTGCAACTTCATCTTTCACAGCAACAACATCATTGACAGCATTGGACAGAGAGATCCCAGATGATCCAATTCCACAACTGCAGTTCTCTACTTGAACAGCAACAACATCTTTACAAGCAGCTTCAACCAAGACAACTCTCCTCACAATCACGTTAATTTCAGATTTTACATTAGCAAGCTCAGCCGCCATCTCTCCAAGCCTTTGCAAAGTTCTATCTTTAGTGTTCTTCACAGCCTTAGTGAGATCAGTAACCAAACTTTCTCTAAAGCACAAAAGTTTCTCATTTAATGTAGATTCGGAGTAAAATGGCTGTGTTGCAACCGGTGACTCATCCGTGCGAGAGTTGCTGCCGCTTAGAGGCGATGATGCAGCAATATGTTTGCTGCGCAAGTTTTTGGAGGTTTCTTGTTGCAATCGCGACATAATGAAGTTAATAATGAAAATTGCTCAATTTAATAGTTAATTTAGTAAGGCGGTAAGGTAAAGGTGTTTTTAACCGATATTTGTTTGGATTTATAGCGAGATTGATAGGATTTTACTTCATAAAATCGCGTTAAAATAGCGGGCGGGAAAAAACACGTCTATTCGATGAGCATTACTTTAAATTGTTCTTGCAAATAGATTAGTATTTACTTTCAATATTTTATTTAATTATACGCTTTAATTTAATTTAATTGACATGTGGTGCAATCAGTTTTCTTTTCTATTTTCAAAGTTTATTATTACCAATGTTTACTGGGAAATTGATTTAACACTCGAACAGGTCCATAAATGTTGACCTATGTAAGTCTTGATTGGCAACGCGCACTGAATATATGTGAACAGCTGATATTGACAGCTTCTAGTTGTTAAGTCTATTCCTGTGCAATAAAAAATTGTTTTTTGAGTAATTTCGCGCGTGGAAAAATTATTTAGTTTTGTTATTGTTGTATTAACAAAAGCGCCAAAAAAAAAACAAATTAAAAAAAAAAAACGAACGGCGGGTTGCACTCTGGGAGTGCCGACAGAATTGACAACTTACAATAATATAATTGAAATTTGTTTTCATGATGTTTTGTAATGTTTATGGAATAATTTTTTACGAATTGTTTTATTTATCAATAGAAATTACTATAAATTTTGGGTAAATTACAATATTCATTTATTATACATACATATTATACATAAAATAAGAATTTTTCACTTAAAAAACATTACATTTCAGTATTATTACAGTTACTATACAAAACTAAGTTAAGTTCACTAAAAAAAATCAATTTTCATCCATAATTTCAACAACTCTAGCATCATCGTCGCTGTCAGCATTATTGCCAATTTCTAAAACTGATACAATTGGTTTATGGTAGCTAAAGTACGATACGAACAGTTTTGATTCGAATCTATTTCCGAGAGCAAAGACGCCCATATATGTACTGTATATACATATAATATGTAAATTAAATAATATTACGCTTGTTTTTATAAATGTTAATAAACTTTATTTAATAAACTTCTTTATTCAACGTTAATTTCAGACTGCCAAATATAATTATAAATCTTCAGCAAGTAAACTTGCGAATGAAGAGAGAATGGAAGAAACCAAATAACAAATAATTGCTGAGTTAGTATTTTATTATTAAATTCGTTGAACCACACAGTCAACAGGAAATGCTGACACTGCGTCTGGGCTTTGGGTTTATTTTATGTGAAATATTTTGATGTGCAATATTTAGTTGCAAAATAGTACATTGATCTTTTATGAATTTTTTATATTTTAACTCCTCCCCCTCTAAGTCGATCGTCCGCGATCGCTAAAAGTAAGGAATGTTATTGATTCCTGTTAAAATATAGGGATTACCGTCTACAGACTTTGGCGGTTGGATTTGAGGAGACATAGCTTCTCGAATAATGATTTTATGTTGTGAACGAAAGCATAACTTTACAAGAATTACCAGTGCCACTGCGCAAAATGCGATAGCACTAAAGGTCATATAACGATTGACTATAGAAGTTGTTTCTATAGTTTTAATAATTCTTGTGTTTTCAATATTTAAGTCCTGTAGCGCTTCTAAGGACAATAACTTTAATTTCCCTTTTTCAATTGGAGTTGGTTGTATAACCCCTGGGGTACAACTTCTAGTTGCGAAACTTCTATATTAGTGTATGGATGCCCATTAATTTCAATGGAGGTATTATAAAATTTTATAAGGTAAGTACCCATTACCTGAAGTTCACCTTTATCTGTAATCACGGTGCCATTGAAATCGTTTAACAAAATTAATCCCGATTCTATTGATTCTATCTCTCGAATATGGTGAGCATTATTAAATAGGCATGAAGAATTAAGACTATTTAATATTTTAGGTATGCAAGTGTCATTACTGATATTAATTATTTGGTTTCTTTTACAAATTGCTGTATTACTTATAATATTACAATGATCGTTTATTCCATATATTTCATTTTTTCCTATCATTACTTGATTAAAATCTAATTGAATAACTAAATTATTTCTTTTTACTGGTCTCAAAATGAGACTTTTAAAGTTTTCTTTTGTAGTTACTGGTATTTTTATAATATAAAGAATTTTTTTATTATTATAAAGAACATTGATTTTAGCATATTCTAAAGCTTCTTCTGTTGATGTGAAAATTATATTTTCTTCTTTCAATTTTTCGATTGCTATTTGTATTTCTTTATTATTTAATAACATTGAATTGATAATATTGTTCTTTGCCCATTGTATGGCATATTTTATGTTTATTAAATTTTCCTTTACAAATCTTATTCTATTTTGTACGCTTATGGCTATTTCCGTATTAATGTTATCGTTTTTGTTTATATTATTCCTAATATCGTTTATAAATCTAGTCAAGTTGTTAATCTTTTCGTTAAACTTTTCATTTATTACTATCTGCCTATTATTGTTCTCATTCAGTTCATATAAGTTTCTTGAAATTATTTCCAAATCATCATGATCTGGGCTGCCAGCCAAATACTTCCATGCGGTGCCTATTATATTAATTGATCGTTTAGATCGTCGTTCTGAAGTTGGTCTTATATCTCCGATTATATTTTGTATTTCTTGAATTTCGTGTTTTAAATACGGATATAAAATGTTCGATGGATGAATGTTTTTGTCGGTATAAGTAATAGTCTCGTTCAGAAAATCTTCGTACACTTCTAAATTTATAGAGTGTATAATTTTAAATGTCCCGTCTTGAATTTTGGATATTCCGTTCTCGATCACCACCAAGTGCATGGTCGAGTAGTCAAGGAGTTGCACCTCCGCATTCACTAAGTGAATCAATATGAGTCCAAGTATCCTGTAAAGAGTGTTTTAGTCATTTTTAATGTTGCTTTTATGTACAATTTTTCCTGAAGCAGTTAATATCGTTGTCGTATTATTTTCTTTTACTATTTCCTTCCTAAATCGTGCTGAGAGTTTTGAGCCTAATCTTTTATTAATTTTTACAAAAATTTCGTCGCCTGGCTTATATTGTTTAATTTCTTTCCTTTTTTTATTATGCCATTCTAATGAACTCAATTGTTTAGATTTTAATTTATCTAAGGCGTCTTGTCTTGCATTTATGTCTCGTCCGAAAAAAACGTCGATTGGTTTTTTGCCTGTCGTGGAGTGTATGGAGGAGTTGTATTCGTACACCGCTCTGTCTATTAGTTCTGTAAATTCGCTGTACTTTTTTTCTGCTTTTAAACATCTGAGAATTTCTGATTAGGACGAGTGAAAGCGTTCGATCTGTCCATTGACTGTACTTTTGTATGGCGGAACCGTGAATGATTTTATTCCTAATTGATCCTCTAACATAAATTTTATTGTTGCGGAGTTGAATGATCGCTCATTATCCATTACAATGATTTTTGGAACACCATATGAAAACATAAGTTCACGTAGCGGTTGTTTTATGTCTTCCGTCGCTTTGGATTTGATAATACGGGTTTGAGCGTATTTTGAAAATTTGTCTATAGATGTCAAAACTAACTTTCCTTCAGTTGAATAAATATCTATGTGAATGATATGTCCAGGATATTCCGGGATGGGTGTCGCTTTTAGTTCAGGATTGTAAGGGTGTCTATCATATTTATGTCCTTTACAAACTACACACTGTTCGACTGTCCCTTTGACTTTCCTATTCATTTTTGGGAAATAATATTTTTCTGAAATCTGAATTTTATTCTCTTGAGGACCGCGATGAGCTCTTTTATGGGTTTCAATTATCAGTTCTTGTTGTCGAATTGGGTCAGTTACGTCTTCTACTTGTTTTTGAGTGTATCGAATTTTATAATTACTAAAATGACTTGGATATACTTCCTGAATTCTTCCCATTATGTTTTCAGGAGTGCATAAGCCATTTACGTTTGAAGGGTTTAAATGTTTTTTCAAAATCTCAATAATGTCTGTATAACTGTAGTCTGGTCTGACTATGATATGTCTGTGAAAAGTAGGAAATGGTATTTTAAATTCATAGGAAGGTTTTTCTCCAATTAAAAGGAAGAGTTGATTCTTAAAGACGTTTATCGGAACTTCTACACATGGTATTAAATTATGTGACGAACTATCTTGACTGTGGCAGGTTGCTGTTACTGAATTTATTTTGGTACTTGCTGGTATGCGAGAAAGGGCATCTGCCACAACATTTGTTGCGCCTGGTTTATAAATGAGTTCGTAATTATATTCCTCAAGTAGAGATTTCCATCTTTTTAATTTAGCGTTTGTATTTTTGTTACTGAGGGCATATGTTAATGGTTGGTGGTCAGTAAATATTTTGACCTTAGCTCTGCCATAAAGGTAGTTTCTGAGAGTTTTGAGTGCCCAAATGATAGCGAGCATCTCTCTCTCATTTGTAGCATAATTTTCTTCAAACTTTTTTAGAGTTCTGGAAATAAAAGTAATTGGTTGACTGTCTTGTTCTAGTACAGCACCAATAGCATGGTTTGATGCATCGGTGGTTAGGTGGAATTCTTTACTAAAATTGGGATGCGAAAGTATTAGGTCATCGGACACTAAATAGTTCTTTAATTTCTGAAATGCTTCTTGTGCTTCCTCATTGAGAGATATTGGTTTCTTCTCGGATAATTTTCTTGACAGTCGACCATCTTCCCCTCTTAAAATAGCCGTAAGTGGCTTTGCAACTTTGGCGTATTGGAATATGAAGCGTCTGTAATAACCAGACATTCCTAAAAATGAGCGAAGCTCACGAAGGGTTTTTGGTAGCGGAAAATTACTAATTGCTTCAACCTTTTTTTTATTTGTTTTGATACCGTCTGATGTGATTACGAAGCCTAAAAACTCTACCTCTTTTTTTAAAAATTCACATTTATCTAGTTGACATTTTACGTTTGCTTTTTCTAGTGTTTGGAAGATTTTAGCAACATTCTCTAAGTGTTCTTCAAGGTTTTTACCGAAAATGACTATGTCATCAATATAAACATAGCATCTTTTGCCGATGTGCTCTCGCAGAATATCATCTAGCGCTCTTTGAAAAATTGAAGGGGCATTTTTCAGCCCAAATGGTAAACGAGTAAATTCGTATTTTCCATTGTTGACCGAGAACGCCGTTTTTTCGATATCTGATTCTTTGAGTATTATTTGATGAAACCCACTTTTCAAGTCTAGAATTGTAAAGAAACTATTACCTCCAAGCTGCGCAAGGACTTCGTTTATTTCAGGTATAGGATATTTGTCGTCGATAGTTACTGAATTAAGTTTCCTATAGTCAACCACCATTCTGAATTTTTTTTTCCCAGATGCGTCCTGTTTTTTTGGGACTATCCATACCGGGGAATTGTATGGGGATCTAGAAGGCCGAATTATACCATTCTCTAAAAGTTCATCTACTTGATTTTCTACTTCTTCCTTGAGAGACATTGGATAAGCGTAATATTTTGAAAAAACTGGAGTGTCTGTGTTTGTGCGAATTTCAGCCTCAATTTTGGTCATAAATGTGAGTTTGTCATTATGTTCGTTGAATAAAAGTTTGTGTTTTGTTATAATGTCTAAAATTTGTTCCTCTTCTTTTCTTGTTAAATGGCTAGTTCTTATGGAGTTTACGTCTTTGGAGTTTTGCTGTTCGATTTTCAGTTGTTTTTTATTTAATATTGTCATGAAATTCTCTTTAACATTGATCACAGCGGATAGTTCTTTTAAACTATCGTTCCCGAGGATGGCATCAAATGATTGTAGTGTGGGGAGAATATAAAATTTAATTGGATATTTATCTTCTCCAAATATGTTTGCTATTGTATGATGTGTGATTTTTATTCTACCTCCTACGGAGTTTGCACAAAAAGGTTCTTCATTAATTTTAGGATGTTTTACGATTTGTGGGCGGATATAGTTTTTATTCGAACCAGTATCTATTAAGATTTTCAAAATTTTTCCACTCTCCATTCTACATACAAAATATGGCAATGAAGAGGTATTTAATCTAAAAAATGAATATCGTTGTAGTTAATTGGTTGGGTTTCCTCATATGCTATATTTATAGAATTAATGTATTCGTTTAGAGTCTGTTCTTCATTATAGCATGCTTCGTCAAGTTGGTGTGTTATTGCTTCGTCAAGTTGGTTAGTTACCGTGTCATTTTGTTCCGGGTTTATTTGATCTTCGGTTTGTCCGTTGGTGTCAATATGAAAGTTACGTTGGATCTTGGGTTGTGGTGTAATTTGTTGAGTGGGTGGAGATGGCCTTTTGCCGAAAAATTGATTTTGTTGTAAGTGTTGTCCAGGTCGGTTTAAGTAATTAACATTTCTAGACATGGTGCTAGGATCGATATCCATAGGTTCTGGGCGCATGTTTTGTCCCGGATTAATAGGACGGGGTTGAAAATTAGCATTAAAGCCAAATCTTTGTTGGTTTGCAAAGTTATTATGGGGCCCTACTCGCTGCTGATTTACGAAATTGGTTGGTCTTACTTGGGCATTGTTATGAAAACCCGATCTCTGTTGTGTGCCCAGATTATTAGCAATTGGCTGTTGGGGGTTGCTTTGATATTGAACTTGCTGCGGTAGATAGGCTAGCTGTGGGTAAAAAGATGTTGCTCGAAAATTATTGGATTGGATGTTTCGTGGCGGCAAAGGTGGGGGTGGTGGGCGTCGTAATGGTACGTTATTAGCGTAGTGTGTTCTAAAGTTTTGATTCTCTAGCTTTAGGCAAAGGTGTAAAGCTTGGGGCAGGTCTCCCGGTTCTTTGATTGATAGCAACCTAGGAAGGTCACCTCTTAATCCCCTGATAAATGTATCCAATGCTTTATCTCTATAAGTTTTAGTTAATAACGATGACGACTCTTGAGTCAAATCCATGCAGCCAATTTTATTTAAAATGAGTGAAAGATGTTGGTATACCATTTGGTAATACTCCTGAACGGTTCGGGTACCTTGGTTTAGACTTGTCATTTGGTATTCCAAGGTAGACAAATCCCTTTTATCCCCATAGTGTAACGTCAGACATCTGGAAATAGCATTCCAGTCTAAGGGTGTACTATAGGATTCTAGTACTATATCTGCGTTGCCTATGATTTTACTTCTTACCACATTTAGAATCGCAAAATATTTGGGAGTACCAATTAATGACTGATAAACTGAAAATATGCGGTCTACATTTTTTTTCCAAGAACTAAATTCTGCTGTTTGCCCAGAAAATTCTCTAAGACATTTCACTATGTCTGGGACTTTGTCTAATTTCTGAAGCCTATTGGCGTGTTCTGGTCTAATTGTTTGATCTCTTACGTTGGCAAAGTCGGTTATTGGGTTCAATAGTCTTTGAATTATTTGTGGAGCTTGCGCATTAAGTGTTTCTAGCACTAATGATGCTACTTGAGTTTGTAAATCGTTGTTAACATTATTATTTGCATTGGCAGCAGGTGCTTGACCAACGTTGTTAAGTACTGGCGGTCTTAATAGATTGTTTTGATTGGCCATGATGATTTGTTTCTCACAATTAAAAAAAAAATTCTACTTTTTGTGTCACTATTTTCCAAACGTTATATGAATTGAACACTTTTTTTTAAGAATTTCCTTAAATAAAATTGTATATTTAATAGGGGAAAAAGAAAAAAACTTATCTACTTCTAAAAAAATTTATATGAACTGTATTATTTTAACTTTGTTTTTGCACTTTGTTATTTTTAGTTACACTACCAAAATCTTACTTAAATATTATAAAAAAAATAAGAACTTATTTCTTATTCTAAGTTAAAATTTTGAGTTTCAATTTAGTAATAATTCTTTTTTTATGTTCTTTTCCTTAACTTAAAAAATTCTGACAAATTCTTATTTTTTTTTTATGTTTTGGAATTTTTTCCTTTACTTTCACTTAATATTTTGATATAAACTTACATAAATGCCAATTTTACTGGCCACATCGTTTGCTACCGGTGGTCCGGAATGTTCCTTTTTGTCCAACGATTACTAAGGGTCCAGTTGCCACACCAATTGTAGTTCCTCTGTTTCTAAAGATCCAGCGGTGATGTGTTTTAGCTGCACTTCTTGAGGGCTTTTTGCTGTTTTAATTGTTGTTCATTTGCACTACTTGAGTGCAGTTGCACGATTATTTTTGTCCTGAGTCTTCGTGCTTTGATGTGTTTGGAGCTGCTTGAGGTCCTTTCAGATGATAATCGAATCGCTTGTAGTGTGTTATATTTAACGTGGCGAGCTGCTTTAGGTCGTCTTAAACGTTTTTTATTTTTACTTTTTGCACTACACTGGAAAACACGGCGAGCTATTTAAGGTCGACTTAGGTGAGTTTAAATTTTCCGTTGCGATTTTTTCATCAAAAAATTTTTTTTTTTAGCTCGGGCGCCAATTAAATAATATTACGCTTGTTTTTATAAATGTTAATAAACTTTATTTAATAAACTTCTTTATTCAACGTTAATTTCAGACTGCCAAATATAATTATAAATCTTCAGCAAGTAAACTTGCGAATGAAGAGAGAATGGAAGAAACCAAATAACAAATAATTGCTGAGTTAGTATTTTATTATTAAATTCGTTGAACCACACAGTCAACAGGAAATGCTGACACTGCGTCTGGGCTTTGGGTTTATTTTATGTGAAATATTTTGATGTGCAATATTTAGTTGCAAAATAGTACATTGATCTTTTATGAATTTTTTATATTTTAACTTGTATATACATCTGGTGTCGGTGTCGGTGGCCTGTCGCGAGTTTATACATTTTTCCTCAGCCGCAAATCCTCTAAGCATATATATTATATATGATATATATATATATAGAAAAGAGAGCGAGAGAGAGCAAAGTCGCCCATATATTTACTGTATATACATATAATATGTATATACAGTTGTGTTCAAAATAATAAGAACATAGACAAAAATTGAAATCGTCGTACAAAATTTTAATAATAATATTTTATAATGTCGATTTTTATTGTAATAACTAAACACACATTAAGGTTTTAAAAAATGGAAAAAGTGATGACCAATTCTATCCCCATTTTTTTTTAATGACAATATTGTTGCATTAAGTCCAAAATGAGCTGTTCGAAAAAATAAGAACAAGGATAAAAAATATACAATACTCAATTTTTATGTTCATCAAATACGCTCTCATGACATTATATTCAATACGAAGTGGCTCCCCCATAATTTTTGACTACTATGGCACACCTGGACTTAATTTAAAAAATATCATGCTGCCTAGCAGACGCGCACATTGGTCTAGAGTAATTTTATACCAATTCTCTTGATTAACTTGCCACAAGCTGCTTTTCTCGCGGGTTTTTGTGCTGCTACGACTCGTTGGATTAAGCCTCATAAATTCTCTATAGAATTTAAGTCGGAACTTTGAGGTGGCCACTTCAGAATCTTGGTGGATTGTGTGTCCAGCCAAGATTTGACAAGTGGAGATTAATGTTTTGGGCCATTATCAAGCTGGAAAATCCATCTCAGCGGAAAATTTTTTGGTGTAATCGGTGGCCAAATGTTCCCTTAGTATATTCCTATATAAAAAATTTAAATGTAAGGGTCGCCAGGGCAACCATTGATGTCGTTAAAAAAAACATTAAAAAAAGTCGTCTGTTCGCAAACGGAACACTTTTTCAGAGAAATGTTCAGCTCCAGATACCGGCGTTACTAAGCCGCGCCTCAGCAAAGTTCTGACAAAATAGATTTGCGTTTTACTGTATAAAAATGAGCTGCTACCACGGACACAAGAAAAACACGTCTATACACTACGATTATTTGCACTTTAGTTTGCACGTTTAGTGATGAAAAAACAACGTCTCAGGCGTCATTGGCAAGAGGTTATTTCACTCACACTTAAACATAATCTAACACTTGCCACAATGGAACTAAGAAAGGCCCTAAGAGAAGAGTTTGAAAGAGGTATAGACACGTATATCAAAAAGCTGAGCCCTTTACAGTCTTCTAACTACTCTTTATGGAAAGCCATCAGGGGTATGAAAAACCCCACTGACTTAGATTCCCCCATAAGACTAAGCAATGGGCACTGGGCCACAAGTGATGAAGAAAAATGCCAAGCATTTGCTCACCAACTAAAACATGTATTTCAGCCAAATCCTCCGGGCAACAACTTCGAAATACCACAAGAAACTCAAAATGAGACAAATTCTGTTGCGCTTCACAATTAAAGACGTTCAATCTTTCATACAAACGCAACTTAACAAGAAGAAAGCACCTGGTCATGACCTTATAACTGCTAATATGCTGATTGAATTACCTTGTTGTGCAGTCAAACATTTGACAATGGTTTTCAATGGTATTACTCGATTGGGCCACTACCCAGAAGTGTGGAAAATGTCTCAAATTACAATGATTCCTAAACCTGGGAAAAATCCCACACAAGTTTTATCATATCGGCCAATAAGTTTATTGCCCACCACATCAAAACTTTTCGAAAAGTTGCTACTTTCGAAAATTATGCCCCACATAACCCAAATGAGCATAATACCGCAACACCAATTTGGCTTCCGCAGGAAACACGGAACTATAGAGCAAGTTCACAGGATAGTAGCGCTAATTAGAAAGACATACGAAGACAAAAAATACTGTTCTGTAGTGTTCCTTGATGTAGGGCAAGCTTTTGATAAGGTGTGGCACGAAGGACTTTTATATAAAATTAAAAATTACTCCCTAAAAATACACACGTTTTACTAGGGTCCTACCTTACAGGGCGAAAGTTCTGTGTAAAATGTAAAAATTACATTTCAGATGATGTGGAAATTTTTGCAGGCGTGCCGCAAGGTATCGTTCTTGACCCAATTCTTTACCTTTTATACACTTATGACTTGCCAACAAACAACTCTATGGTTACATCTACTTTTGCTGATGACACTGCAATTTTGTCTTGTCACGCAGACCCTAATAGTGCGTCACATACCCTCGATGAACATATGCGCCTAGTTGAAACATGGCTTTTAAACTGGCGAATAAATGTTAATGAGCAAAAAAGTTCACATGTAACTTTTACACTTAATAAAAAGACTTGCCCCACAGTGCACCTAAATAACACCGCAATACCTCAGAGCGTTGAAGTCAAATACTTAGGTATGCACCTTGATAGACGGCTTCCTTGGAAAGCTCATATTGAAAAGAAAAAAATTTAAATGAAGTTGAAAGCATCAAGCATTAATTGGCTTCTACATAAACACTCAAAACTAAATCTTGAATATAAAGTACTTTTGTATAAAGCTATTATAATACCTATTTGGTCGTACGGAATCCAACTGTGGGGCAACGCAAGCTTATCAAATATAGAACTATTGCAGAGGCCTCAGTCAAAAATACTTCGAGCTATTTCCGGCGCACATTGGTATGTCAAGAATATAAACATACACCAAGACCTTGGTATACCTTTTATTAAGCAGCTAAAGGAAATCAAAAAGCGATCATATCATCTAAAACTGCAGCAACATCCAAACACGCTGGCTAGGAACCTACTCCTAACATCGAATACATCTCGAATAAAGAGACAAGACTTGCCACCCCTGTAGTCATTATATACACTAGCTATGGAATAGTGACATATGGAGATTAATTATTGGTATTTCGATGCGCTGGGACATTTTATTTTGTGAGGTTTGATAAAAAAATGCGTGAGCCAAAAAATTAAGGGGATTGGAAATTGCTAAATGGCGTCTCATCGAGGTCAAAGTTAGCAAATTTGGAAGATTTTCAGACAAATCAGCCCATAGCCGCTAAGGAGTAGCCCATAGAGCAGTAGGTTGTATGACCGACCCTCAATTATTTTTCATGGCCCACATTTTTTTCAAACATACTTATCCCCTCTCTCCACCCCTTTGGGAGGTTTCCATACAAAAGGGATGTTTTTATGAAATTTACTCCCAACGTTCCCAATGCTAACAGGGTGCCCCAAGAAGATTCAAGTATATGCCCAACCCCCCCTAATTTATTCTTCCCAACATTTCTTCAGAATACACTAACCCCCTATCTCAACTCCTTAAGGGGTTCCCCATACAAAATTGAATTTCATACTGAATTTTGCTGACTACTCTTACCTTTCCACCGCTTCCAGGGTGTCCTAAGCGGATTCCTTTTATCACCGACCCAAATAAATTTTTTATCCCCAACATTTTTTCCACGTAGTTACCCCTGTCAACATGCAAAAATTACATTCTAACATAAGTGTAATTTATTCAAAAACACACATTTCTAACTTAAAAATATGTTTAGAGAAAGTAAGCGCGCGAATTTCAATGTGTTCATAAAAAATTAAAATAATTGTGTTTATATTTGCGTGTAAATTAAATTTATTGATTCAACAAGCTTCTGATAGCTCTTGTAAGTGTTTAATTATTTATATCACCGAGTTAAAAGTGGTTTTATTGGTGAACATCTAATCCGAAACCTATAATGGCATCAACATCGGCCGGCGTTGTAACCAGCTTAAGATCGCATACTGGCATTTATTTAATCGGAAAACCATGCATGACCATATTTGGAACAAAACTGCCATCCAGAAAGCAAGTGCTCAAAATGTTCTTTTTTGCAACACGAAATCGAGGAATGAGTTCAGACGACAGTGCATACTTAGTGACTGATGCAGTTATGATTTTTTGGCGTCAAGCATTTATTCCAACGAAATGCAGAAGCGAAGTGAAAAAAAAAGTTATTTCGTTATTTGATGAATGGAAAGCCTTGCACAAGAATATGAAGAGAGGCGGTGCAACACAAGAAAAAAATGAAAAAGCTTTTGTCGAGATTTTGGATGACTTATTTGATATAGCGCTCACCCAAGCACTGGAATTAATATCAAACCCGCAAGACGCGGAATTTTTGCGACTTCAGAGAATGAAGGGCCGTCAGGGATGCATGGCAGGTGTTAACTTGATTGAATGTAAAAAACAAAAAAGGCGAGCGGAACGAGAAACTCAAGATGAAGCACGAAAAAAACACGCAAAATTTCCAACTCAAATTGCAACAGTGGGTGAGTTCTTTCATAAAGGCATGAGTCGATACTTCAATAACAGTGTTTGAAAAGTAGCGAATTTGCCCATGCACTTATATGTGATTTTTAGTTAATTTGTTCCCTTGTGCTAAATTTATAAATTGTTTTTTACATGTGAAATTTAAGTTTTGAAATTTTCATCCATGAGTGATATTGAATCCAGTGAAAAGGAAACTGAGCAAATCGAAACAGATTTTGCTAATGCCAAATGAGAAGAAGAGGCAAAATAAAGTGCATTACTCCGGACCTAGTATCTGTTTTAGACAGATGTAAAATAAGCGACGTAGCAGCAGTTCGAGTACTGATTTCTGCGGCACGGTCGTTCGGACTCGTCCCAAGAGAATACATTATAAATCGTGCCGTTCACACAATCGAGAAAAGATAGCTGAATGCATAAAAGAAAACCAACAGGTAAAATTATACTCTTCTGTTCTTCTTTTTTATTCAGCTGCTTTTCTGGTTCGCACCGTTTCCCGATTTTATATAAAGTCCCTAATTCTCATGCTGATCAATTTCAAATCCTCCGCAAATTGAGAAACTCCTAGAAAAGTTGGCACCACTGATCTGCACCTCTCTTATGATATATAAATAATTCTTAGTTGGCTGAAGCAACGTTTTTCCACGTGCACTGGGATGGGAAAATGCTGCCGGATTTGCAAGGCACAAAAAAAGTTGACGATTTCCCGTTATCGTCACTTATGATGTAAAGGAACAGCTCTTGGGCGTGCCGAAGGTACCGGCAGGTAAGGGAAAAGGCAAACATATTGCAGAGGCGGTATTCGAGCTGTTGCGGGAGTGGAAAATCGATGAACGCGTTCAAGCTATTTCTTTCGACACTACGTCAATAAACACAGGTACATTTCAAGGTGCGTCGCCGTTGCTTGAGCAATTTTTGAAACGTGATCTTTTGTATATGCCATGCAGACATCATATTTATGAACTGGTATTGAAAGAAAAGTTCGAAGTCAAATTTGGTGAAACGTCTGGCCCCGGAGTGCTTATGTTTTTACGTTTCAAAGATGATTGGGACAATCTAAAATCCAAAGTTTTCAGTCCTGGCATTGAGGACGATGTGATCGCTGCCAAAACACCAGTTCATGTCCAACTTAAAATTAAGTCATTTTGTTTGGCTCAACTGAGCGAAAAACATCCCAGAGAAGATTACATCATAAGAATTTCTGGAAATCGTTCTCTTGTTCCTTGGCGAAAACATTCCGAATTACCGCGTCAGACCTCCAGGAGCCATTAGTCATGCTCGATGGATGGCAAAGGCGATATACTGGCAAAAAATATTTTTATTTCGGAAGTATTTTTGTCTGACAGAAAAAGAACTTATCATATTTATGAACTGGTATTGAAAGAAGTGTTCGAAGTCAAATTTGGTAAAACGTCTGGCCCCGGAGTGCTTATGTTTTTACGTTTCAAAGATGATTGGGACAATCTAAAATCCAAAGTTTTCAGTCCTGGCATTGAGGACGATGTGATCGCTGCCAAAACACCAGTTCATGTCCAACTTAAAATTAAGTCATTTTGTTTGGCTCAACTGAGCGAAAAACATCCCAGAGAAGATTACAAAGAATTTCTGGAAATCGTTCTCTTGTTCCTTGGCGAAAACATTCCGAATTACCGCGTCAGACCTCCAGGAGCCATTAGTCATGCTCGATGGATGGCAAAGGCGATATACTGGCAAAAAATATTTTTATTTCGGAAGTATTTTTGTCTGACAGAAAAAGAACTTAGCGGGCTTCGCGATATTTGCATGTTTATAGTGATACTGTACTTGGAAGCTTGGTTTGGCAGCACCAGAGCTATAGGAGCCCCTAATCAAGACTTAAAATTTTTGAATAAGGCTGCTGCGTATGCACAAACTGACCAGATTATTTCAAATAAATTGATGGCGAAATTCTGTGGACATCTTTGGTACCTCAGTGGCGAAGCTGTGGCTCTTGCTTTATTCGATCATAACGTCTCTTACGATATCAAACGGAAAATGACTGAAGCAATTCGTGCGTTTGATATAGGTAAAGAGGAAAGCACAGACATAGTTTCTGAGGAGGAGAGTGAGACATTATCTGATGAAAAGAGTGAGGATGACGGGCAAGACATCTACAAAAAACCTAAAACACATTGCCATCAAGGTGTAAAAAGAGTAAACTTGGATTGGAAACAATTGAAGAAGGAGCTGCCTTCAAAATATTTAAGCCATTTTGTCACGTCTGAGACATAGACATTTTTTAAACGTTTCAAATTGCCGAAAGAATTCATTTCTTCCGCACCAGAGACTTGGGTAAACCGTGAAGACTACCAGCAAGCGCAAGAAATCGTGTCTAAATTACATGTTGTCAACGATGTTGCCGAAAGAGGCGTAAAATTAATAGAGGAATACAACAAAATCCTGTGCCGAAATGAAAAGGAAAAACAATTTTTACTTCAGGTCGTCAGCGCTAACCGCAAAGAATATCCTTCGCACAATAAAAATGAATTAGTATGATTAAATATAATTATTTCTTATTGAATGTTAATTCAAACTTACATTTCTTTAAAAAATAATGGGTGCTATTTTTTAGAGAAGGATATATTAGGTTAATTTGTTCCAAAGTGGTTTTTAGGAAATCTATCAGATAGGGGTATAAATTGATAACAAAATTATAGGTGTAAAAAAATTAATGGGGACTGGTAATAATATCCAACCATTTACCCCCTTGGAGGGTTGGAAAGAGCCAAATTCCGTATGAAATTCAATTTTGTATGGGAAACCCCTTAAGGGGGTGAGATAGGGGGTTAGTGTGTTCTGAAGAAATGTTGGGAAGAATATATTATGGGGGGTTGGGCATATACTTGAATCTTCTAGGGGCACCCTGGTAGCATTGGGAACGTTGGGAGTAAATTTCATAAAAACATCCCTTTTGTATGGAAACCTCCCAAAGGGGTGGAGAGAGGGGATAAGTATGTTTGAAAAAAATGTGGGCCATGAAAAATAATTGAGGGTCGGTCATACAACCTACTGCTCTATGGGCTACTCATGGGCAGCTGTGGGCTGATTTGTATGAAAATCTCAAAATTTTTAAACTTTGACCTCGATGAGACGCCATTTAGCCCTTTCCAATCCCTTTAATTTTTTGGCTCCCGCATTTTTTATCAAACTTCACAAAAAAAAAGTTCCCAGCGTATCGAAATCGAAAAGTCCTCCACTATTCCATAGCTAATATACACGTATACTGGCAACTCCTTCAACAACTCAAGACTGAGTTTAATTTGAGAAAAACCAAATTTCTTAGCAATGGCTTAGAAAAGTTCAACTCTCCATTAGTTTTTCAAGATCTATATACTTATTGTTAGTTTCCAAGCGAGTTGTTACAATAAATAAAATAATAAGTTTGAAAAAAAAAACTACTGCTACTGCTGATTGAGAATCAAGTTATAATTTAAACTTAGTGTATGTATATCTACGGATTTCGAAAACTTTTTCATATATTGTGTGGGAAAGTGGTTGACCAAAATGTCAAGTTCCAGCTGCAGATTTTTACTATTTTTTCTAATGTAATTTTTGAAGGAACAATATACAGTGGCTCACAGCTTATTTTATACAGTGCATACTTTTAACTACAACACTCTATAAATTTGAAACTAAATGGAATATAAAAAAAATTTTGATATCACTTGAAAGAGCAGAAATTCTACCTTAAAAAAAATATTTGTTTTTTGTTAAAAAGTATTATCTGGAATTTTAAAAATTAAAAGTCAAAACCTGCTACTAAATTTCTTGTCACAGCTTATTTTATGCAGATGTGAATAAACACTGTTAAAAGTAATATTTTGTAATTTTTAATATTTTGTGTAGTAGCCTCGCCCTACGCTCGCTTTGTGCTTTAAGTTTCTATCTTGGTATAACCTGAAATTTGTCTGTATGAACAGATTTTCGGTACTCTGCAACAAATTGTCATTGAAAATCTGAAGACACATATCCATGCTCATGATATTTCCTATGAAATCCAAATTTCCGGTTCCAGCAGCTGACATGCAGAGTGCCGAAAATCTGTTCATACAGATAAATTTCTGGTTATACCACGAAAAAGACCCAAAGCACAAAGCGGGCGTAGTTCAATCCTGGTAAATTTACAAGTGCCCGGATTTGATGGAATCGCTAGCATAGTCTCCAAGCCTTAATGTGGTTGTAAATTTATGGGCGATATTGGAAAAAAGTTCCGAACACACAATATTTCAACCAAAAACATGCACTTAAAATTGAGTGGCGTAATATTCCGCCAGATACCACTAAAAAATTTGCAGCTTCGATACCAAACCGCCTTTAAGCCGTAGTTGACCAATGAGGCTACTATACTAAATATTAAAAATTACAAAATTTTTTCTTTTGACAGTGTTTTTACAGCTTATACACATCTACATAAAATAAGCTGTGACATGCAATTTAGTAGCATATTTTAATTTTTAAAATTCAAGATATTGTAATACTTTTTAACAAAAAATAAATATTTTGTTTAAACTAGCATTTGTGATCTTTTAAATGATATCAAAAATTTTTTTTATATTCCATTTAGTTTCAAAATTATAGTGTTGAGGTTAAAAGTATGCACTGCATAAAATAAGCAGTGAGCAACTGTATATTGAGTCTTATGAAATACACCTAATTCTGTATTCACGCGAACTTTTTTTACGAAAATTTCATTTAACGCGATTCAAAAAAAGTGGTGCGTTCTGTTTTTGCGCGCATTGATTTGATTTAACGTGATTCTAAAAAATCAACTCAAATAATTTTTGTAAGAAAAAGCATTCATAAGCGCCATACATAAAATATGGGAATTCCCCTATTATTCAAAATGTGTGTATATGTAGAAAAGTAGTGCGAAATTTCAGTTTTATGTTAATGTTCAAAGTGAGCAGTAATCATACATATAAGCGGTGTTTTGGTTCGGAAATTTACTATCAATTGTGTGTGAATATTTGAACTTAACCAATAATAAATTTTCCTGAATTCAAAAAGCGGTAATTCATAGATTTTAATGCATTAATTTATTATATAAATAAATAATTTTTGTAGGTGTTACTTTCGCGAAAAATGTCAAGTCACAGCTCCTGTAAAAACGATAATTTTTTATACTTTTACATTATTATTTTTGTTGATTTTTCAAATGTGGAACCAATCCCCTACTTTTATATGGATACTGTATCTTTTTTTACGCGATTTTTTTGAGAACGCGTAAAAACAGAAATAGGTGTACTCTTATTAAATTATTAGTGTCGGTATTTACTAAAATAGGAAATTGGCAAAAAATTTATACATTATACTTTTCGAAAAACGTTTGTATGAGGCTTTATAACTGAGTATGGATTTTTCAAAAGTGCTTATTTTCGCTTATGACCTTGAAGGAACCTAAGAGTGCTATCGCCGTTATCATGCTGAAATGTAACCTCTAGATCAGGGGTTCTTAAACTTATGTAGTCCGCGGACCCCTTATTTTTTGCGGACCCCTTCCCAACCCTAGACATTTGACATCGTTCATAAGCTTAATTTCTGGCTTAATAATGACAAAGACACTCAGGCCGTTCGGTTTTCACCCGGACAGTCTGATTTTTGAAAGCTTCGTCCGATTATCAAACTCACCCAGATAGGCATAAAATGTCCGATCATCTGACGAGGTTAAGGAACGAAGTAGTTTTACTTTGCTTTAGGTTTTCCGGTTTTTAAAGGTCTTTCCAACACTATTTCCGTTTTTTGAAGTTTCAAAATAAATATTGATACTGATATCTCTGTATTTTAACAAATCTTACGCATTTATAGAGGCCAACATTTTTTATTAGGATTTTCATGTAATTAAAAAACAAAATGAATAAAAATTGTGAAAAGTAAAAAAATTAAAAAATTTACAAGTCAAAATATGTACATTAAACTCAAATATTAAGACAAATATTTTGTGGTCAAAATAAATCTAAGAAAATAAGTTATGTTTTTTTTCATAGCTTTTTTAATAAATAATAATAAAGCTTAAAATGAAAATTAATTGAACATAAAATTAAAATGAAAATTATTTTTTTGTTGACTATTTGTTATTTTATATGCGAAATTTGTTATATTTTCTTCTGTAGAAGTTTTTACTTAATGAGATGAATGATGTTGTTTTCTCGAAACCAAATCCACAATGTCGGGCTCTATATTCGAAATTTTTATCCTCAGGTCTGCTTCTATACTAAGCTTGTTTCTATACTTTGATTTTATATATAATAGTACCGAAAAAGTCTGTTCACACAAATAAGTTGTGCAAAACGGAATCAAGTTTTGGAGAGCCTTATTTGCAAGTGCAGGGTAATCGGATTTTAGGAGTAACTAAAAGTTAGTTAGTTAATTTTATTGAACTTAAGTTTCAAAGCTGTATCGCAAGAGATATCCACGAGCATATTTTGCTGTAATGTCGATAATTTCTTAGCATTACTAATATCTGTGTTGAATGGATCCCTGATCCAGTCGTTGCCAGAATCAGGACAGGGAAAATATTTTTGGAAGCTGCTTTTTAAAGTCATTAAGCGTTCGACAAACAGGAGCCGCATTTCATTGCCAAGCTCTTTATTAGAAACTTCTATAAAATCGCTGAGTATTGGAAAAGACTAATATACACACTTTTGAATGCGTTTTGACCATAATTCGATTTTTTTTATAATCGCTTCTATTTTATCTTCAACTTTAAATTTATTTACAGCTGTACCTTGTAGGCTCAAATTCAGCTCATTCAAATAACAAAAAATATCAGTCAAGTAAGCAACCTTAGCTAACCACAGAAAATCATTAAAACATTCTTTCAGTTCGAATTGCGTGTCCATTAAAAATAATCTTATTTCGTCACGAAGTTCAAAAAGGCGACTGAGTACTTTCCCACGTGACAACCAACGTACTTCTGTGTGTAATAATAGTTGTTTATGTTGACTCCCCATCTCCTCGCACAAAACTTTGAAAACACGGGAATTAAGTGGGCGAGCCTTAATGAAATTGACAACTTTAACGACTTCATCCAATATTTTTTTCAAATCTGTTGACATATTTTTAGATGCTAACGATTCCCTGTGTATGCAGCAATGGTTCCAAACGACTTGAGGTGCTATACCTTTAATAAGAGCAATCAACCCAGTTCTTCTTCCTGACATTGCACGAGCACCGTCAGTGCAAATCCCAACACATTTTGACCACTGGATTCCGTTTTCGGTTATAAAATGATTCAAAGTATTAAATATGGCCTTAGCTGTAGTACACGATGGTAGGGAATCACAAAATAACAAATCCTCTTGTATTTTAAATTCAAATTCATATCTAATAAATGCTAACAAATTAGCATTATTAGAGACATCGGTACTCTCATCTAATTGTAGTGAGTAATATTGACTTTTAAGCACTCTTGAAATTAATGCTCTTTTATATTGCAGGACATATCTTCAATTCTATTATTGACCGTAGCTTTTGATAAGGATATCAAATTTAAATCTTTTGCAGCTTTAGCCCCCAACATTGTATTTGATATTGCTTTTGCAGCAGGAAGAATTAGTTGTTCTGCTATATTGTGGGGTTTTCCAGCTTTTGCTACTAGTAGGGATACTTCATATGATGCTTTTACTGCTTTTTTATTGATACTTCCAGTTGCGGTATTTTGAATAAGACTTTGACTGGAAACAAGTTCTTTTTTTTATATTAAAAAATCGACAGACTTACTAATGTGCTCGCTATGCTTTGTTTCCAAATGACGTCGGAGTTTGGCGGGTTTCATGCATTCATTTGATAAACTTTCGCGACATAACAAACATAAAGGCCTTTCTACATCTTCTTTGCTTACAGAAGTAAATCCAAATGATAAATACTCATCACAGTACTTTCTAGTTTTACGTTTCTTGATGGAGGTTGATGGTCCCTCATCTGAATCGCTTTCACCTACATCTTGTTTGAGTATAGATCCTGTTTTTAGCCAACGATCCATTTTAAGACTCAAATTCTGAATTAAAGTATAACTACAAAAATATAAATGACGAATAGCGTTTTTAAAATATATAATACAAAATAGAGTTGGGTCAAATACTTTTTAAAAGGATTTAATATGATGTATGTAACAGCTGCAGCCAGGAAAATTGAACTCGTAGCTGGGAGAAGTAATCGAAAATTAATCACAACTGAAGACACCACACGTACGTGTATGTAACACACAGCACACAGAAATGAAATAAAAATATATTTCTTAAATTGAAACGCGGAAAAATTGTACTATTCAAAAACTCAAAATTTGAAAATCAACGCGTACTTTGTTTTTTTAGAGTTAGATGCTGGGCATCTTGGGTTTGAACAAAAGTAAATGCACACTTTGTTTTTTAAAAATATAGTATATGCAATCATTTAAAAACTCATGGCCATGTAGAATTTTTTTTTAAATGAATTATTTGAATAAAGCGAACAGTTTGATGATATAAAATTATTGATGTCAAAATTGTTCCGCGGACCCCTGGAATGGCTTCACGGACCCCCAGGGGTCCGCGGACCACAGTTTAAGAATCGCTGCTCTAGATTAAAACCTATTACAAAGAAGACATATTTCCTAGGGAAACTTGTAATTAAAAATCGCAGTTTCATACAAAACGATACATGTGATTTTGGTTTGTACAAAAAGACGAATTTCTTATAGTCACTGAAGAAACCTTTTTATTATTTATATGCCCCGTTGGAGATCCCAAATACTGATGCAGTTACTATACCACATACTAAGAAAAAAAAGAAAGATGTAGAAACACGGTGGGCTTTAACCAAGTTTAATTGACAAGTTGAGTTACTACAAATGGAGAATTATTTGGGATGTTATTTATAGTCAATATACATATGTACCTACATCAAAAGGAAAAAAATCATTAGATCTTTTTTTTAATTCCATATTAACTGTTTTTTAGTAATATTACATACGTATTTGCTCAAATTTTGACACATCAAAGAACCTTGAAAGTTAACCCCACAGCACAAATTTCAGCTCCCTAAAGTCGGAGTCCTGAGTACTGTAAGGTCAAAGTTTGAAAAAAAACTCTATTTTTGCGAAAACAGCCGAATTCAATGTCTAATATCTCTGAACCTGGTCAATCATTTTCACTGTGTGCTATCTCATTTTAAAGGGTATAAAAATGTTAACAATATAAATAAAGTATAATTTTAGTATTATGAGTAAGACCTCGATTTGGGGCACCATTTTCAAAGTTGTTATATTTTACTATGGCCTTTTTCATTTAATCTGGTCGCAAATAAAGGTCTTAAGACCTAGAAGCTTAAAATTATTTTTTGTGTATAGTAAATGCCATAACAAAAAAAAGAAGTGATATCCATAACTTTAAACTTAGATTTCTGGGCTCTTAGAACTAAAATTTTTAAAACGGTCCAAATACGGCTATTTTCAGGCCAAAATATGGCTCTTTATCAGGACTCCGACCACTTAGAGTTAAAATTTATACTGTGGTGCTATCTAATAAAGTACTTTGACCTGTCAGAATTTGAACAAAATCAGATTTTTGCCAGTCTGCAACAAATTGATACTTATAATCTGAAGACAGATATCCATACTCATGATATTTCCTATAAAAGCCAAATTTCCGGTATCAGCAGCTGACATGCAAGCCCAACCCATAGCACTGTTTTATATCACGTGTATGTTCTCCTTGTTGTTTTTTTCTATTTGGCTTTCGCGACAAGCTATCTGAGTCAAATAAGTTGGATCTCGATTCGTTTACTAATATTACTGAATTCCAGTACTCAGTCTTCAAAACATGTTATTTGGCGAAAATCAGACGGATAATCTCATTTTTAACTGATGAACGGGTTTTTGCGAACTACTCGCCAGTTAAGAGAACATTTCACCTTGGAAATGAAAATACAAAAATTTTTTTAAAATGCTTTATTTTTTATGAAAAAAAAGAGATATTGTAATGAATCTTTGCACATATATTATTTAGTCAAAATAATATACAAAAATATTTTTTGCACATATATTATTTAGTCAAAATAGTATACAAAAATATTTTTTTCGGATTTTTCCGGCCAGTTTTTTGGCTACAGCAGGTTTTTCTCAAAACAACGTTTTTTGAATTGGCAGGCGTGATAAAAAAAACTAGTAGTCCGATCGACATATGCATGTCATATGCAAGTCTATAGAGTGAATATAATTACAACGATCGGTCATAAATTTTTTGATTTACAAAGGTTTTTTGGCGCCAAAAATAGTCGAATTTTGAAAAAACGCTGCCATTTTTTTTTTTTTTGGTCCAAATTAAATCCTTTTAGTTCACTCTATGTATAGCGGCTTTGATGCTGATTAAAATTCATTTTTTTTTTCAGACCGTCCAGGTTTTTTGGTCTTTTTCTCAAAAGTCTGCTGCAGCCAAAAAACAGGCCGGAACAATCCGAAAAAAATATTTTTGTATACTATTTTGACTAAATAATATATGTGCAAAGTTTCATTCTTTCTTAAAAAATAAATCATTTTCAAAAATTTTTTTTCCCCTTTTCTTTCATAAAAAATAAAGCATTTTAAAATTTTTTTTTTTAAATTTCCACATGTTCCCTTAAACCTTTCGGTTTGGGCTTGCATGTCAGCTGCTGATACCGGAAATTCGGCTTTTACAGATTATAAGTATCAATTTGTTGCAGAGTGGCGAAAATCTGGGCATGCACTGAATGAAATAAGCTGTGAGCCACTGTAGATAATAGCGCTGAACTCTTGAAATTTGGTACAGATGTTTTTTCGGATGAAACAACAAAAATTTGTGAATTTGAAAAAAGTCTTCTTACGTAAGTGCATAGCTCTCATACAAAGGTGGGAAGTGAAAAACAGTTTTTAAGAAGCATTCGAATTTATATATTTTATTCCAAGTGAGATGAAAAGGCGAACAATGCTCCTCTCTTGTTCCCGTCTTTTAAGGGAACTCCTTTTGAATTTAAGCACCTCCCCTCACACTATTAACTTTTACAATTGATACAATTATTGTAAGGGATTGCAAAATGTGAAGAAATAAAAATATTTTTTCCTTCAGATATTGCCATAGAAAAAAAAAAGTTCATATCATATAAAAAAAGCTGCAACTGGAAATTTAAATTTTAGGTAATCATACTTTCTTACATAATATATTAAAAAATTAAGGAAACCAGAGGATTTACTTATGTACATATTTTTTTTGCGAAATTTCTCAATGACTTTTTAAGCTCTAATTTTCCAAAAATCCGCATCATTCACATATAAAATATTAAACCTTAGACCAGGGGTGGCCAACCCGCGGCCCGCCTTAAACATTTTTTCGTCCCGCGAGATTCATCATACTTTTACAAAACAGATTTATTTTGTAATGGCCAAAGTAGTGAAAATCAAAAAAAATACAATATTGTACATACATATATTCAAAAATTAACTGTCGAAATTAGCTGCGTTTCAGTACAACAATGGATTACTACAATTTGCAGGTTTTTACAGGATTCAGCCCAAAAAGCGTTCCTATACTCGAAAAACCGGTAAGTCAGAACGGACTCTCTTTGTAAGAAGTTACAGGATTTAGCCCGACGAACTTTTGCGTGTATCCTCATGAAAAGTGTGAAACTGTCACCGGTGCCTCTAAATTTCAGAGACTTTTTTTTTTGAACCGGTCTACTGTCACCTATTGTGTTGTACAAGCTGAATTGTAAACATTAAGTTTATTTTAACTATTTTTAAATATTTTCCACTTTATTCTTTGTGTTTAAAGAATTCAATTTATTGTTCAACTACCATTCAATTGAAGTTGTTTATTTATTGTCTGTGCTCGATAGATACAGTAGGTGATTCCAAGGATGAATACACATTTATAAAAGATGGAGTGCTTGCCATACGTCCAGAGCCAGTATGAATATCGTGAATTCTTTCAATTTAGAAGTTTTGCCTTTGTCGGGCAATTCGGCGGTCATACAGACGCAGAAATAAACCCTTAGCTCAATTGAAAGAAAACATTCGCGTCGTGTGGAACAATTCATTCAACTTTAAAAGAAATGCTAGTCAAGTGTATTGCATGAACGCCGAGTAGAATTAATAAAGTCCTAAAATCTAGAGGTGGAATAAAAAAATATTAAATTCTTCTAAACATGACTCTTTAAAAATATCCAGAATACTTGTTTCAATAAAAAAAAGAAAAAAAAATTCCACGGTACTTATCTTATTTGAAACTTATTTGAATTTTTAATATTTTTTTTATCGGTCATAATTCAATGAGTAGATACTGTACGTTAACATGAAAGAATAATAGGAAAAACAAAAGAAATTCTATGTTATATCTAAATCTAATATGGGAATACAGTATAATCTCGATAATCCGGACAATTTAAAACCTAGTAGTGGCCAAATTACCAAAATGTTCGGATTACTAAGGCCCCTATTGCGGTTATCGATTTGCGATAAAATCGATAGCCATCGACCTAATAGAAACGATGCCATTTTGGAATTGCGTCAAAAAATAAAAAATATTTATTTATAAAAACAATACCGAACAGAATCGATAATCGAAAAAGAGCGTTTATTGTAAATCGACAACCGCAATAGGGGCCTAAGATAAAAAAAATCGGAAAAGATACTACTGAGCTTTTAAATTAAACTTTAAGCTTTAAAAATTAATTTTTATAGTGTAATCAACTTTTTTAGTGAGTTTGAAAAAAATTAGAAATTTTCATTTGACGAAGTTTTGTTTAATTTTTCTTTTGTATGCAACATCTTTCAGACTAACAAGTTTTAAATTGTCCCGGTGGCAAACTCCTGCACTTCTGAATTTTTAATACACTTTAATACGTGCGGGTATAACTAGTTTGAGAGTGTTGAATTATTGGATCTTGATTTTCATTTTCAACGTGATTGCTGTTTTCGATATCGTCTTCTTCAATCGCATCGTCAATAAATTCTGTGTCGTCATTTAACCACTCATCAATTTCCTTGTCATTATATATGTGTGTAGGGGTAAGTGGGGTACATTTGACACTTAATTTTTAAAGGCCTATATTTCCCTAAACTATTAATGGATTTTAAAAATTGTTAATATTTTGTAAACATTGATTGATTCGGCATCAAAACCTCGAAAACGTTTTAAAACAAAAACTACATCACATTATGAGGAAAAAAGTTTTTATTAAAAAAAGTATGGAAAAATAAAATTTGACTATTCGTTAAAATGGAAACTGCGTAGTTAATTTTTTTTTAAAGCGATTTATTTCAAAAATAACGAAAAATCCATTTAAAAAACATAACATAAATATGGGGCACATTTGACAGATGTACGCTTTTGGCAGGAGTCAAATGTGCCCCACACGTTCAATAGGCTTTTTTCTATTTTTTTTTTATAACTCTTTTATTTTCACAATGCATACTTTAATTGTGTTATTACTTAAACGTAATGCTAACATATTTTGTTACTCAATTTAGAAAAGCAATCACATATAATTCACAAAACATCAGCGACCGCGAAAACTGAAAAAAACGCCTATCTCCGAAAAGAGTTGAAGAAGGACTGCCAAAGTTCATTAACTTTTTTTAAGTCAAATTAGACTCCATTCTGCATTTAAACTTTTTGGCTCTTAAGCCGTCTTCACACTGAAATTAGCAAAGTCAAATGTGCCTCAGTGTCAAATGTTCCCCACTTTACCCTACACCCGGAGGTATTCGTCAAGTAGGTCAACTATTTCAGTTGAGTTATTGCAAGAGGCCGATCATCTGAATCCCGTTCACAGTCTGATAATGATTTTGGATGGAAAGTCTCATTGGCTAGCAGTAGAAGTGCTTTCGCTGGCAAATGTGTTTCTCTTAAGTAGCGTCTTACTTGTTCAACAAGTCAATTTTTAAACAAAAGTGCATTTTTTTGTAAATCAAATAAAAAATGGGGAATCCCGGTAAAAAATAGCAGACAAAAAAGATTAAAAAAAGTTTCCGATTGCAGAGTCTACAATAGAAAGCAATTGGGTGTCCAGATTACCGCGTTGTCCCAATTAGCAAGTTTCCGAATTACCAAGATTGCACTGTAGTATGTAATTTTATATGTGGCCCGCGGAGCTATGGTGCATTTCCGAAGTGGCCCGGGGTTGGCCTCCCCTGCCTTAGACAAATGATTTTTCAAAGTATAGTGTATTAGCTTTTTACCAATATTAGTCCAGTAGAATTAGTCGTAAAAATGAGCACAAAAAAAAATAATTCGTTACAGCACTCTGACAGCGGAATATTGTCGAACAAGCTCTTGTAAAAGAGGACAAAAAAATCGAACCGGCAGCAGCTATCCGGGGTGGAATGGGGTGCATTTTTAGTGGACAAACACAGTTTTCCACGATTTCTGGCTAAACTGTGCATCCTATCGAAAAAAGTTTAATCTAAAAGTTGCAGGAAATAAAAAGATCTACATTTTTTTCTTATACCATTTTCACCGTAACCTCAAAACTTTTCGAAAAAATTACGGAAAACCGGTTTTTTTCGTTTTTTAAATTTTTTCTTTGACAAAAAAGCTTCAATGAAGCTGAAACTTGGGCGAAAGATACTTCTTAGTGTTGCACAAAAGCAGTATTTTTTTTTAGTCGGAAATATTTAGAGGTTGTTGTTAAATTTAATTTTTTTTTGAAAAAAGCCGAACTTTTTAACTGCGATTCCTCTTAAAACTACACCTCCTACGTATTTCTTTTTTGGCTCACTCACTCGTTGTTATGTCTACTTTCAATAAATGGGAAAGATAATGTATACTGCAATGGAAAAAATGACCGAACAATTGAAAAAAATCGAAAAAACCTAATTTTTCGTCGAAATTTGCATATTTATCGTTGAATTATTGTTATTAAATAACAAAACCGTTAAAATTTTGTAATATTCGCAAACAATCAATAAATAATTGTTATATGCCATTGTTATGTTGCAAGTAATACAGATTTTTTGGGAACTAAGTATGAATTTATTCTTTAGTTTAGTAGAAACAAAAAAAGTATTTCAAGTTAAATAAAAATTATTCAAGTAGAGTTTTTCTTTCAAATTTATAAATCGTTATAAGGCGCCAAATCACCCGATACTGAAGGTGATATGGCACCATGCCTTGGGTGATGTGGCACCTTAAGTGCTTTTTATGTACATGTATCATGTGACCATATACGGCACATAACACATTGGATCCAATCATCTGCAAAAATTTACCTGATATTAATTACCATTTTTTTACTCCTAGGGGAGAAATGGCACCCAAACCATAACACTCCCAGTGATGTGATGCCATTTCTCCTCTTTTACATATACCGAACAAAAATTTGTTTGTTTAAATTGTTTTAATTTAGAAAATTGTTCAAATGCAGTACACTGAGAAATCGTTCAGTTTGTTGCATCTGAGGAAGAAAAATTCACTGGGAGTGTTATGGTTCGGGTGCAATTTCTCCCCTAAGTATGTGATAAGACATTAGGAGTACAAAAATGGTAATTAAAAAGAGGTAATTTTTTGCAGATGATTGGATCCAATGTGTTATGCACTTAAGGTGCCACATCACGCAAGGCATGGTGCCATATCACCCTCAGTATCGGGTCTGAGCATTTTAATAATAATAATAATAATAATAGAGTTTAGCTACAACAGCTATTAGCCTTCTTAGCAATTTAGCTTGAAGCTTAGAACCAAGTAATTTTTTTTTTCTTAATAAACAAATATATAACTGAAATTAATAAAAACAATACTCACAATGTCTACTTTAGTCACAAAATTAATACTTTAATTGTATTAAAGAGGTGACCCTCTTGTTTTGTCCACGTGCTACTGCTGCTTTTCGTAATGTTGAGGGTACAAATAATTTAACGTTAGTTTTCAAAGTTTCCAACCAATCATTTTAAGAGCTAGTAATACCTATAAATAATTCCCATAAAGTTTTCGTTTGGTATCGTACAAGGGTTGCCAAAAAATTTAATGTATATTTCTAAGTATTTGCTGACCCTATTGTTTTGTCCACGACTGTATAAGCATACAATTGCATGAATGTAATTGTATGGATTTATTTATATGACCTAAGGCATAAATGTTAGAAAAAATTTGCCTATCATGCGGTGGGGCTCGGACAATACAAACATAAAGACCCACAGCCATTAAGCTACAAAATTAACTGTAGTTATTTTTCAATTTAAGCTTGAGTTGACCTTTTGACAAGCTAATATTATATACATCGCAATTGTTAATGAGAGTAGTCATGCGATTAAAAGGAGATGTAGCCATATAATTAGTTCTACTGACTGGTTGGCAAAATATCTGATATGAGTTACGATTACTCCTGCGATTAGTCTTAAAATGAATATAATTCAGAAGCTCTGGCGCAGCAAGCGACCCTGATACAAGCTGATGCAAGTAAATTATATCCGCAATACTTCTACGAGTGCTCAAAGACTGCATACGTAAAAACTTTAAACGATCCTCTTCAGGAGGAAGGTTTAAGAGGTCATTCCAATTTAAGCCCTTGAGAGCAAACCGAACAAAATTTTTTTGGATTCGTTCTACTCTATCTATGGAGACCATACTTGGCTAGCATACTCTAAGTTAGGACGCATTGTATTGTATAAAGTTACTGTTACTAACAGGCTATTAAATTCTTTTCCTTTAATAATCAAGAATTAAAAATGGGTTAAAAATGGGTTTTGCGAGTTTTTGAACGTTGAAAGTGCGCGCGCGCCTCGCTCTGCCCAGATACTGCACTGTTGTACGAACGAAACTAAAAAAAAAAATATTTCAATGCTCGGCTACGACCTAAGTGAGACTTTTTGTTCTACTGCAACGTCAGTGCTGCACGAGGCGCGCGCGCACTTTCAACGTTCAAAAACTCGCAATGTAGTAAATAAATATAAAATAAAGTGTATTGTCGAAATACATAACACACATAAAAGTTTTATTCCCGGAATAAAATATAAATTTTTGCACACGAACCTTGGACACCGACGAGCCCAGACCCTGGCAGAAAGGTTCGTTACAATGGCGCCCGAGCAGAGACCCTAGGCTAACATATGAAAATTAATGAAACGCGGCCGGATGAGTTTCTTTTATGTGTTTTACAAATCCACTTTTTGAATAATAATATATATATTAAGGAAAATACACGGCTCCTCGAAAAGAGGAAAATTAAAGACACTATATTAATTACTAATAACAATTAATTAGAATAAATAGAAATATTTTATCCATATATAAATTCTACAGGCCATCAGCACGCATAGCACAGCAGCACACAGCATATACAGTAAAGCATACAGTATATACTTATCCCATCCTTAGTGTGTAAAAAAAAACCCAGTGAAATCCAACGATATATATATAAAAAAAATAACAAAATAACAAAATAACAGCATAGGGAAATCCGTCGATATAAACAAAAATTAGTGTTCCAAGTGAAAAAAAAGTTGAACGTGTCGTGGTATCATAGTCTAAAAAAGGAGGAGTTGGTCGCGTATGGTGAGGAATTCGGCCAATAGATAACGGGAACAGTTGATGACCTGAGGAAGAGGCTTAAAGTTTTTGTGGCAGAAGACCATACACCCGAAGTGTCACAAGAGATCTTCGTCACCATACCATACTCAGTATAAGTTCCAGGCAGACGGCACGGAAGAATCATCACATTCGGACGACAAAGCCGAGCCCTAGACCAAATCAGACGTTAGTGGAGAACAAATCGTGTCAACCGCTGCGCCAGCGCAGCCAGTGCGCAATCATGACGAAACCACCTATCGGTTTTCAACCCAAGTGCTTAGCTAACCAAATGATGGAATCGGCCACTACAACCCCATACTAATGGAACAAGTTCGGAAGTGGTCTCTGAAATATGACGGAGCCAAGGAACCACTAGCTTAGAAAGAATAGAAGAACTGGCCGCAGCTTACGGAGTAACAACGGACCATCTTCCTCGGGCAATGCCAGAACTATTGAAAGACGTGGTATCGGAATAATCTTCGACAAGAAGTTTCATGGGTCAAGGTCAAGGAAGATTTCCTGAATTTCTTTCTTCCCCCACGGTACTTTGAAACTTAAGATGACGAAATTAGGGAGCGTTGTCAGCAACCACGGGAAAAACTCAAGGAATATTTATTAGTACTACAACGATGATGAGGCACGCGAATTTTACCGAAGAATAACGGTTGGAACGAATTTATAGAATCTGTCGGCCGTAGTACCAATGGTACATTAAGCGGAAAGATTTTTCGACTCTAGAGGACCTTATCCGCTAAGCAGAAGATCTAGAGGGGATACAGCTACGTGAGCCCGAGCGATCTTCAGCAGTAGTACCGGATGATGAGCTCAACTCGGGGGAAGAAAGAGTCAATGCGCAAACAGCTTGCCGACGCTGTAGCCAAGAGGGTCATTTCGCCTGGAATTGTCGAAATCCACAGCGGATCTGTGGCAGAATCAGAACTCGTACCATAGCATGCTGCCGTCCACCGGGAAACGACGACGGAGGCCACCCAGAACGAGTACTCCCGCAGATCCCCTTCGACAAGCATAAGACAATATCAGCCCCAGGGCCTCTGCAGTCGAGTTTTCGCCAACCACCTTATTGGAAAAAGGAATATACAGTAGCGAGCAAAACTGGGACAATGTTAGGCAGTTTCATACTTATAGTCTAACAGCTGGCAGCCACTTTGAGCAACGTACTCGCACAAGGCTAAAATTTTAATAAAATTTTAAGTTAATTTAGTACTAGTAAAATAAGAAAATATACATCTGGCAGTATTGGCGCGGTCGCGAAGGTACACCCTAAAATTTTCGAAGGTACACCCTTCCATTTTCAAAATTTTGTAAACAAATATTATAGCTTATTAAATTGTCCTTCATATGACATCTATATTTTGGAAATCCCTTCAGCCGTTCTCCAATTATGATTTTTTCAAAAATATTTTGCATTTCGAAACGTTTAGGTTGTACCTTCGCGATCGCGCCAATTCTGCCAGATATATATTTTCTTATCTTACTAGTACTAAATTACATGTACACAAAGTTTTAGTTGTGTGTGTATGTTTTTTTATGAATAGTTTGCATTTCGAAAGTTTTAGGGTGTACCTTCGCGACCGCGCCAATGCTGCAAGATTTTGATTTTCTTATTTAACTAGTATTAAATCAATCATAAAAAAAATTTTAGGTTTGTACCTAGTACGTTACTCAAAGTGGCTGCCAGCTCTCCTACTATTACATGGCTATAAAAGTATTAATACTAAACTGATTTGAAAAAAGTTTTTGATTTTGAAATCTTTGTTTCTTTAACTTTAATATAAAATCAATAAATTAATTTAAAATGTATACAATTGTTATTTTTTTTTGCAAAAATGCAAAAAAATTGCATGTCTCCAGTTTTGCACGTCTGAATTGTTTTTCGTTTTATAGCTGTAAATTTCCCCTTATTTATTTCTTTCATTGAACATTTTTGGGGCTATCTTCTTTTTAGTTAATTTTCAGATGAAAGTGATGCAAATTATTAATTCAGTGTTCCTTATTTAAGAAATAAATGATAATTTAAGCAATATGAATAATAATAATAATAGAGTTTAGCTACTACAGCTATTTGCTTTCTTAGCAATTTAGCATGAAGCTTTAAAACCAAGTAAAAAGCTTATATAATAATGGAAATGAAAAAATTATACATGCAATTAATTTTTTATTTTTTTATAATTTCTTCTTAGCTTTATCACACTTTCTCAACATACCCACCCGGATCATATGTATATAAATATACAATTGCATGAATGTAATTGTATGAATTTATTAACATGGTCCAAGGCATAAATGTTAGAAAAAATTTACCCATCATGCGGTGGGGCTCGGACAACACAAACATAAAGACCAACAACCATTAAGCTACAAAATTAACTATAGTTATTTTTCAATCTAAGCTTGAGTTGACCTTTTGACAAGCTAATATCATATACATCGCAATTATTAATAAGAGTAGTCATGCGATTAAAAGGAGCAGCAGCCATATAATTAGTTCTACTAAAAGGTTGGTAAAATAATTGATTAGAGTTACGATTACTCCTGCGATTAGTGTTTAAGTGAATATAATTAAGAAGCTCTGGTGCAGCAAGAGACCTAGTTACAAGTTGATGCAGATAAAGTATATCCGCAATATTTCTACGCGTGCTCAAAGATTGCATATGTAGTAACTTCAAACGATCCTCATAAGGAGGAAGGTTTAAAGAGTCAATCCAATTTAAGCCATTGCGAGCAAAACGAATAAAATTTTTTTGAATTCTCTCAATTCTATTAATATGAATATTATAAAATGGTGACCACACTTGGCTGGCGTACTCTAAGTGAGGACGCACTATTGTATTATATAAAGTCACCGTTACTAAAGGGCTATTAAATTCTTTTGCCCACCTCTTAATGAAGCCAAGCAGAGATGAGGATTTTTTACAAATTTGATTAATATGCTCATTAAAAGTTAATTTTACATCAAAATGTATACCTAGGTCTTTGACTAAATCAACACGACCAATTTTCTTATCTTTTAATTCGTAATCAAACTCCACAATATTTTTTCTCCTGGTGAAAATCATAGTTTGGCATTTATCAGGATTAAGATGTAAGTTATTTTTAGAACACCAAACCTCAAAGGATTTCAAATCAGACTGAAGTGGAATAGTATCCCCAACCCCCTTCACGTTCCTGTAAATTTTCATGTCATCTGCATATATTAGCAGATGCGAGTTTTTAATGACATGTGTAACGTCATTAATTGCTAAAATGAACAGGAGCGGCCCCAGGTGGCTTCCTTGTGGAACACCTGATGCCGCGCTGAATGGGGAGGAAAACACCCTCCGAAATCTTATCTGATATGAGCGATCAGATAAATAAGATTCAATCGAGCTGACAAAACTTAAAGGAAATCCAAGCTTTTTTAACTTAAACAAAATCAAATTATGTGGTAATTTGTCAAATGCTTTACTGAAGTCAGTGTAGATGCAGTCAACTTGCCCACCAGAGTCAAAAGAGCTTAATGCAAAGGAAGTAAAATCAAGGAGGTTAGAAACTGTAGATCTGCCATTAACAAAACCATGCTGACGAGTTGTTATGACTTCACTACAGCACACCTTAACTTGATCGTACACAATGCGTTCAAAAATTTTCGGTATCGATGATAACTTCGCTACGGGCCTGTAATTTGAAACATCATTTTTACACCCTTTCTTGAAAATGGGGCTTATGTATGCATTTTTCCAAAATTTAGGAAAATAGCTATATCTAATTGATTTATTAAATAACAAACTGAGGGGCTGACTCAGCACAGAGCTACAGTTGACTAGTACTGTCGCAGGAATACCATCAGGTCCGGAGCTGAAGTCATCATCAAGAGATGAGATATATTTCTCAATTAGTTCAGGTGAGAAATATATCTCATTAATCGAAACTAAAGGGTCGTTATCCATATATTCAAAATAGTTGATCTCAGGGCTAAATAATTCCGTAGAAAAGGATTCTTTAAACAAATTGAAGAGATATCTGTTGAAACCGAGGGTAATGTAGTTATCCTACGAAGTGATGTGTGTGCGGTCCACTTGCTAACGCCTTTATTTATCATAAAGAGATTACATTGCGGATACTAAGCATGTTGGAAACTTATTTTTTCTCCATTTTACTTTGAGTTATTTTATGTTCATAACAACAACAATAAAAGGCTACAATTTTTGTTCAATGATTTTTCATTTGTTGTAGCCAGTTAAAATAAATCTTTGAAATATACAAATATTTTTTTGAAAATATTAACAAAACCAAAAGCTATTACTTGTTATACAAACAGTTTATACCAGTTCGTATATATATTTTATACAAAAAATGTATAAAAACCATTTAAACCATTTTAGTATAAATTTTATAGTATGAATGTATACAAATCTTTTAAACGAATTTTGTTATAAATTTCATATATAGTTCATATAAAAGCATTTTAAACCATTTTTATATAAAATTTATAACAAGCGCATATAAACAAAATTTATATTGTATTATATTTGGCTATTTATACTTACGTTGTATAAGTTCCAACAAATAAAAATATTAATTTTTAATTTATGTTAATTATGTATATGTTTTTATTTACATATTTTAATATATAAAGAAAAATTACATTTTTATAAATTTTTACAAAAATTACTTATATGCATTTGGCAACAGAAAGAGTTCTAGTTTTAAGTGTTGAAATGAAATATTTTAACTCTTTTTGTTACACAAAAAGCAGGAGTAATTCATTTTAATTTTAAAGTTACATAATTTAAAATTTTACTCAGCTCTGTAGCTCAATTTTGAAAGGAGGCACCGAACCTGTTACTTTACATGTAAATTGTATGAAAAAACTTTGTTAAACAGGTCTGTGAATGAAATAATGAAAAAAACATTTTGCACTTAACCCCAAATATTTCAAAGTTCTGACGTGATGAGTCGATTCTGTGGTCAGATTGGGACTAAGCGCCAAAAATTACTTCTACGAACGACCCTCAGTAGCTCAACAACATTCGTCTTTTATTCATTCACAGACCTTTTCAATAAAATATAGTTCTTCCAAACAATTTATATGTAGAACTAACAGATCTCAGCGCCACCTTTCAAAATTGAGCTACAGAGCTAAGTTTGTGTGAAAATTTTCTTCATACCATAGTCTCAATTTTTTCGAAACAGCACCTTAAAAAACCTAAAAATAAAACATTTGAAATACATATACGTATAAAATAAGGATCTTCTCAACTTTTCAATTTTAACAAACCTTTTGAAAAACGATAAACTTTTCTACAGCTGGCTCGGCAGTCAGGCGGCTCAAATTCTTTTTACCATTTGGTGGAGGTGTAAGAGCCTTATCAAGTTTAACGGATTAAGTGGGCGTGTCAAAGTCTGTGAAATAAAACCAAAGTCTATAAAACACTTTCGAATAGAACTTTAACTTACCATTTTCTCTATCTGCTCCTGTGTATAATGTTGAATTTCGTTGTACTTTTACAATAAAAAAATATTTGTTTGAAATAAATTCCACAATTTTGACTTTTCACATAAAGAACTTTTTGACATACACAACTTATACAAACTTTATAATAAATTTGTATTAACTTTTTGTAATTTCATAATAAATTTGTATATAATTTATAATATTTTAGTACATAATTTTTCTATGCTTCTTATTTAGATAAACGTTATACTTTTTTGGAATAAATTACTATGATTGCATATGAGCATTTGTATAAAAATCATATCAATTTGTTATTAAATTTCCTATTAATAGGTAATTTGGTTTAATTCTTATTAAATTTTGGTATAAAATAGTTTTATAAAAAAAATAATATAAATTTCATAAAAAAAATAGAATGCATTTGTTTATAAAAATAAATAGTATAAATAAGTTAACACTTTATACCCAGACTTTTTGCCGTGTATCTATGTTTTTATTTGAATTTCTATCTTGGAAACATATTTTTTCCAAGCGTTTTGACATTACATTCCCGGCTAGGTCGGGTCAATCCCGGTCACTTGCTAGCCATAACTAACATACATTCGTTCAACTAAACTTTCAAAATTAGAACTGTTTTTTTAAATTTTGTAGTACACACATCTTTGAGGTATTTTCTTTATGAAAGTTTTTTAAGGCATATTTTTTACTTTTTTGGAGGATAATTAAGCGCTTAAAATCAGCTTTTTCGAGTTTAATTTTCTGAGCCCTGGTAATAAGTGTTCTTAATTTGTCAGTTTTTATGTAATATCTTTTTACTCACACCAAATTACAGATAGTATACGTCTTCGAGAAAATTATATATAAGAAATATTTTTGTATGAGGGCCACCTTAAATATTCACCCAAATAAAAATTTTGTAATCTACGCTATGCCTCTAAGTATAAAAGCTACGTGGTGTAAATTCGATGTGAATCATTTAAATGCTATTTTAAAAATATTTTTGTAAGAGGGTCACCCTAAATAAAATTTATATAGCCTTAGCCATGCCTCTTAATATAAAAGACACGTGGTGTAAATTCCATGTAAATGGGTTAAATGCTATTTTAAAAACATTTTCGATTAAGTGGTCTTTGTGATGCTATTTAAAAATATGTTTTTATCAGGACCACCCTAAACAAAAAATTTGTAGCCTAAGCTATGCCACGTGGTGTAAATTTCATGTGAATCGATTGACCGGCCTTTGTAAAAATGCTTTTTTAAAAATATGCTTGTATGAGGTCCACCCTAAATATGCACCCTAAGTAAAAGTATTGTAGCCTAAGCTATGACTCTTAATATAAAAGATACGCGGTGTAATTTTCAAATGAATCAATTAACTGGTCTTTGTGATAATGCTATTTTAAAAAATATGTTTGTATGAGGGTCATCCTAAATAAAAGTTTTGCAGCCCAAGCTATAACAGAAACGTGGTGCAAATTGCTTCTGAATCGAGAAAGTGATCTTTGTGAAAATGCTAAATATTTAAAAATATGTTTGTGTGAAGGCCACCCTAAATAAAAGTCTTAAAACTTAATATAAAAGCCACGTATTGTAAATTCCATGTGAATCGATTGACCAGTCTTCGCGAAAATGATAATTTAAAAATATTTTTGTATGAGGACCACCCTAAATATGCACCCTAACCAAAAGCATTGTAGCCTAAGTTATGACTCCTAATATAATAGACACACCCACAATGAGTAGGAATAAGTAGCATGTTTTCTTGGATCAATTCAGGGAAGCTGTGTTCGGATAATTTTTCGTTATTTTTTGGTTAACATTATTAAAATTAATGGAAAAATATTTTTCAAGTGTATTTGAGTCCAATTTTATTAAATATTACCAGATATTAGTGTAAGTATATAGTGCAAGGAATACGATATGCTATCTTAAACATTACATTTAAACATCTCATAGTAAATCATTATCATCATCATTATCATCAACTTCATCATCATCTTTATCTTCATCATCACCATTATCATTTAAATAGGTTTCGTTCGTAGCTGCAGGTACAATTAAATCGATTGCCTGCTCTGGTAAGCTTTGAATCTTCTTTGTAGGCAATTTTCGCATGCTTGAAATAATTGGGTCAGAGGTTATCAAAAACATATTAAAAATATCTTGATTTGATTTTTCGCAACTGCACTTTCGTGAATAAAACTCCCTATATTTTTTAAAATTTTTATTTCGAGCTTCTTGCGTTTCTTCTGATAACTGCCCAGTAGGTAAAATAGCATTGGACAGAATTTCAGGTCGTTGAATGAAGTACTTGTGCAAGATGGGAGGCATATTGTTGCAAGGATATGGTTCAACAAAAAGTCGGCCACAACAATAAGCAGCACGTGGATTTTTTTTTTATTAAATTCACATCTACTTACTTTTGTTATTTCGGCAGATTTTTCAGTGTTTTACCCGATTACTTGCGACTGCACAACACTATCACTGTTTGTTAAAACAAAGAATATGATTAAAAGAAACAAAAAAATTACAATTAATATATCGAAACAAGAAAACAAATTAAATAAAAAAAAACACAACAAGAGCAGCTGTTGCGAGATCAAGTGATTTTTTTGGTTATTTGACTGCTGCAGGACTTGTATAAAAAAACACTTTACTTCTAAAAGGCACAAAAGGGCACCGTAAAATTTTACAATGTAATAAGTAGTGATTTGTCCCACCTTCATAATAAACTACAAATTACGCCGCGAATGTACACGAATAATAACTTTATATTCACTTAAAATATAAAAATCCAAATTTTATCTTGCACTTCCAACATAAATAACAAAAATTAAAACACTTCTACACACAATTTTTTACACAAACATCAACAAAATAACCTGACCTTGACCATAGCTAACTTGTTTACTTTTGATATAGTTTAGCAAATAAATAATATTTTATAACGTGAAAGTTTTCGCTTTTTTTGCACAAAAATTTTAATAAGTTCTGACTTTCAGGATTTACTATCAAAACACCAGAACACTTTTGATATTAATATAAACGACAAGTGATGTAGAATTTTGTATACTTTAACCTGGTAAAAACAGTTTTGACGAACCTTACAATTTTTTTTTTAATTAATCCAAGAAAACAAGCCTTTTCAACCCATTGTGACACGGTGTAAATTCCATGTTAATCGATTAACCGGTCTTTGTGAAAATGTTATTTTTAAAATATTTTTGTATGAGGGCCACCATAAATATGCACTTAATCGAAATAAAAACTATCCTATGTCCTAAGTTAAACCAAATTACAGACATAAGCCAAATTTCATATAAATTGGTTAAATAGTTCCAGAGTTTACCTGGAACAAACACTGTGACACAAGATTTTTATATATAAAGATTTTCCAAATCCGTGTATCCATATGGGACGATCCATGTCAACCGGATCAGTGCTGTGTCCAAAATTTGGAGTGCCCAAAAAAATCGCCCGAGGGCTCATTTTGAAGACATCTACTTTCAGATTTCGTGCGCGCCTTTGCAAAATTCAAAATGACGGATCCAATATGGCGGCCGGAAGCCGGATAAAAATCGAGTGTCCAGGAATAAGAGCTTGCAAAAAGAAAAATTCACAACCGATCGGGTCGTTTCTTGGCTCAAGTAGATCCTAAAGATTTTTCATGGTAGGTTGACAGAATCTAAGATGGCGGATCTAATATGGCGGTCAAATATTCAATAGGGTGGAAAAATTTTGGAGTCATCGATTTTTACTAAATTTGGTATTCAAGGATCTTGGGGCTCACTGATCACGAATAAGATGGCGGATCCAAGATAGCGGACGTATTTTTTAAAAATCAACCGATTTGTACCAAATCTGTTATACTGGAGCTTTTAGGGTCGCTGATTACGAATCTGAGGCTATATTTAAAAAAATTTTAAATTCAAAATGGCGGATTCAATATGGCGGACATAGTGTTTAAAAATAAACCGATTAGCACCAAATTTGTTATACGGCAGTTTCTGGGTTCACTGAACACGAGTCCAAGGTCAGAAATTTAAAAATCAAGATGGCGGACCCAATATGGCGGAAACTCAATACCATAATACTTTATATTGGGGCCGCCATCTTGAATTTTAAATTTATGACCTTGGATTCGTATTCAGTGACCCCAAAAACCGACCGACTTATTGTTAGCATAATGTTTTGAATTATTTGCATGTATGTATGGGAATTTTTGTTCAGAGCTTGTCCGAATTATAATATGAATTATTAGTGTGAAATTTGAATGCAGTTCTTAATAACCCTTCAGTATAAAGTTTTCACTCGCATGGTAGGTGCCACGTGCTACATTCAAAATGTGTCTACAGTAGTCTCGATTATGTGTCAGGCACGGGATCAGCAGCCTGACGGATAATCGAATATATTGCGAATATATTGCATAAGAAAGAATTGAGTTATGTATGCTACCATACTCTACTAGCAGAACTTTATATTTACATGAAACCCCTATTTCTTTAACAATATTTTTTAAAAAGATATTAATAAAAACATATTGATTTAAGTCGTATTGGAGTCCTATTACATTTACAATGAGCGCCAAAATATACTTAAGAAAATGTTTTCATATAATGTTATTATTTTTAAAATAGACTATAATGACTTAAGCGGTTCTTGCACATTTTTTCCTAAATAAATTATCATAAACAAGAGAGTTAATTTAAGAGCCAAAGTATTTATAAGTGATTATTGCAAATTGAAAAAGTTTTAACCCAAGTTCTTCTATCTCTACTAAAGCTAATAATGCATTTCTACTGGAACGATTTCAAGAGAGCTATGTCAACATAATCTTTCCAATTTTCTATTTTACATTTTTCATAAACACCTTTATTACTTTTTATTAAATATTTTCTTAACAAATGAAACCTTCATTATCGTTTATGGACCTAAGCATTACGCGTGTAAAAATCTTTAATTTTGCATTAAATTTTTTCTGATACACTTTTTAACTTTTTTCAGAAACGCTTATGTATATAAAAAATGATTTTTCTCGAAAGTATGATTTTCGACTTAGGCTGTTATTGCATGTGATATACTTACATAAATACATATGTACTGTAACACAAAAACGCAAGAAAAAAGGAAACGTAACAAAAAATGTTAATTTGTCATTTTCGTATTTTATTATGGAATAACAAATCATGTGATTGTTTACAATCGAATCAAGATGTTTTGGTGAAAAAATTCGTCACTTCGCGCATTGTGTGCATACATAAACAGAATCGAAACAAAACAAAAAAAAAAAATTTGCTGACAAAATGTGACGGTTAATCGGAGTTACGGTTAATTAGGAGACGGATAATCGAGACTCCACTGTATTCTTTCGGGTGCTAGGCCGCAGTATTTCTAGTGTTTGGCCGCATTTTCTTAAATAATTCTCCTACTTAGTACACTGTTTTAAAGATTTTGTTTGTTTGGGGAGTGCCACACACACTTGCGGAAATTTGTCTAGTTCTTGTCTAGAGCTCTTCCGAATCATTTCTACTGTTTGTATGAAACTTGCCTTCATTACCTTATGTATTCCTCTCAATTTAATGTTCGGCAGCTTTTACTTGTACAATCGTAACCGTAATCATGATTTGCATAGACAGACAGACGGACATGGCTAAGCTTTTCTATACCAGCCACGCTACCTTCTATACGTTACAAACAGAATAACAAAGTGAATATATGTACCTATCGTGTAGGTAGGTGAATCGACAACTAAATGACTACAAATAAAATACCTATAATTTTCAAACAAATATTCTATATTTGAAAACAAAGCAAACATAAATGAACATAAAACAATAAAGAAGTTTAGCCACCACCAAAAAAGCATCAAAAGCAATATATATACTTGAAATTGCAGAATATGAAATTTTTTTACTAAAATAACAACTAACGTATAATCGCTTGAACATAAGGAGTTGACACTCCCCAACAAAATTAACAAGTTAAGACAATTCCAAAGAGGAAGGAAAACAGGATCGAAAACAAGATAGACATCGAACTAGGGATGGGCCAAAAAATATCGAAATATCGATAATCGAAATGTCCAAATATCGAAAATATACATCGAGAAAGAAATATCGGATATATCGATAATCGAAATTCGATATTTTTGCAGAAAAAATTAAAATGCCAAAAATGGCGTCCTGACCCCTACTACGCGCATTTAGTATGGAAATTCATAAGTTTCAACTTGATGCCATCTTCAATTGATTAGCCATCATTGTCTTGCCGGTGTCTGGAGGTCCAACCAGAAGTACACCACGCCATGGTCTGCGTATTCCTTTGAAGAAATCTGGCATAATTATGGAAACACAACTGCATGCAGTATGGTCATGGTTTCGTATGTATACTTACGTCGAACCAAATTACGTGGTAACTAAAATAGTTATTTTAAACAAATATTTCCATTTTTAGTGTTGTTAAATGTTCTATTCCAACAAGTAACGATTTCTGCTTCATTTGTACATCGTGATCATTGAATGTGGCAGAAAAATCCATTTCGTAATAAGATTTGGTCCTTAACATGTTTCTTTATATTGTTGGCGCACTGTTTAATATGCATAGGGCGGATCTTTCTGGATAAAGATATACTGCATGGAATTGATGATGATTGGCCAGCAATTACATTTCTTTACTGTGGCAGCATTATAAGCCTTATTATTACTGAGATTTGCCAAGAAATTAGGTATTGAATAACATAATATACAGCTGTGGTATCTATTTAACTTTCTTTTTTGTTATTGCAGAGTTAATACGCGCTATCAGCGCCGGGCCAGTATGCATTTTGGTACCAAACTTGGAGTGAATTCACCATTTTAACATTCTTATATAGAAAATGTTAAACAGTTCTATTTTATAAAACTGTCTAGTTCAGGAGTTCTTAAACTTATGTAGTCCGAGGACCCCTTATCGAGCTAATTTTTTTTTGCGGACCCCATCCCAACCCTAGACATTTCACGTCGTTCTTAGCTTAATTTCTGGCTCAATAATGACAAAGACACTCAGGCTTGCCAACCGTTGTCAAACTCAACCAGGCATAAAATGTCCGGTTAAGTATTTGACGAGATTAAGAACGAAGTATTTTTATTTTGCTTTAATTTTTTCGGTTTTTAAAGGTCTTTTCAACACTATTTATGTCCGGTTTTTGAAGATCCAAAAGTTGACAAGCCTGCAGACACTACTTTCTAATAAATATTGATACTTATACCATATATCTCTCTGTATTTAGCATTTATAGAGGCAAACATTTTTTATTAGGATTTTCATGTAATTAAAATACAAAATGAATAAAAATTGTGGAAAAGTAAGAGAATTAAAAAAGTTTCAAGTTAAAAAATGTACATTAAACTCAGACAAATAAAGCTTAGAAAATAAATTGTTTTTTATATCTTTTTTAATAAAGAATATAATAATAATAAAGCTTATAATGAAATTTATTTTTTTTGGTGACTCTTGGTTATTTTATAAGCAAAATTTGTTATATTTTCTCGTGTAGAAGTTTCTACTTAATGAGATGGATGACGTTGTTTTCTTGAAACCAAGTCTACAATTTCGGGCTCTATATTCGAAAGTTTTATTCTCAGGTCTGCTTCTACATAAAGCTGGTTTCTATACTTTGATTTTATATATATTAGTACCAAAAAAGTCTGTTCACACAAATACATGGAACCAAGTTTTGGAGGGCCTTATTTGCAAATGCAAGGTAATCGGACTTTAGGAGTAACTAAAAGTTAGTTGCTCTAATGTCGGTAATTGCTTAGCATTACTATAACATCTGTGTTGAATGGATCCCTGATCCAGTCGTTGTCACAATCAGGACAGAGTAAATACTTCCGGAAGTTGCTTTTTAGAGGCATTAACCCATTCCTAGCCACTATACCTGCTTGGGTACAGCACATTCAAATAGCTGTAAATTCAACCAAAAAAAAATTTGCAAAATTTATTCACATAAACAATGAAGGGAAAACGACTAAACTTTTTTTAATATTTTGCTTTGTTTTGATACTTCATCGTCGATTTAGCGTATTTTGAAAAAATCAGTGTTCATTAGTCTTCGTTGGAAGCGTTTTGTGTAAAAATTTAAAAAGTTTGCGCTTGATTTGCAAAGCAAAACTCTTGAGTTATCATAGTTTTAACGAGTTGAATGAAAAAAATTACAAAAAATTTAAAGAATGCTCATATATTCTGCCGTTGTCCCAGTTTGGGAACAGGCTCAAAAGCCTACTGATTGAAATTTTTTTTTATTGTTTTCATATTTTAAAAGCATTTTATGTAATTTTCATAAAAACGAAGTTCACATAGTCGATGATTTTTGATTTTAAAAGGTCTTGGCTCTTAATGGGTTAAGTATTCGACAAAAGGCAGCCGCCTGTCATTATCGAGATCTTTATTAGAAAATTCTATAAAATCGCTGAGTTTTGGAAAAGACTCATACACATATTTTGAATGCGTTTTGACCATAATTCGTTTTTTTTTATAATCGCTTCTATATTATCTTCAACTTTAAATTTATTTGAACCTCCACCTTGTAGGCTCAAAATGAAATTTATAAAAACTGATTATGTTGTCAAACAGAGCGAAGAGTGGAAACTGTTTGGTGCTGGGTTTGAACAAAAGTAAATGCACACTTTGTTTTTTGAAAATATGTGCAATCATTCAAAAAGTCATGGCCATGTATGTAGAATTTTTAATAAATGAGTAATTTGAATAAAGCAAAAAGTTTGATGATGTAAAATTATTGATGTCAAAATTGTTTCGCGGACCCCTGGAATAGTTTCGCGGACCCCCAGGGGTCCGCGGACCACAGTTTTAGAATCGCTGGTCTAGTTGACACCATTTTAAATTTTCTTATGTTTTGTTGTTCGCGATAATATAGTTGGGCAAATATGTAATATTTAATGAAACGGGTTATTTCTAATGACGATCTGACTGATATAGATTAAATAAATTATTACACACATACAGTGGCTCACAGCTTATTTCATGCAGTGCATACTTTTAATTTCAATGCTCTGTAACTTTCAAACTAATTGGAATATTAAAAAAGTTTTGATACCATTTGAAAGAACAAAAATTTTAGTTTTAAAAAAATGTTTACTTAAAGTAAAAAAATATTACCTGGAATTTTTATAATAGAAAATCGAAGAATACTACTGAATTTCATGTCACAGCTTATTTCATGCAGACATGTATAAATTGAAAAATCATTGTTTAAAATAATGATTTCATAATTTTAAGTATGTAGTGTGGTAGCCTCTTTAGTCAACTACAGCTTAAAGATGGTTTGGCATCGAAGCTGCAAATTTTTTATTGGTATCTGGCGAGTTATATCGCCACTCAATTTTAAGTGTCTTTTTTAGGTCGATTTTGCTTGAAATGTTGTGTATTCGAATATTTTTTTTCCAAAATCGTCCATTAATTTACAAGCATCCTTAGGTCAGGTGACTATGCTGGCGGTGCCGTCAAATAAAGGCACTTATATATTAACCAGAATTGAAGTAAGCCCGCTTTGTATTTCGGGTTTTTATCTTGGTAAATCCGTAAATTTGTCTGCATGGCAAGATTTTTGGCACTCTGCAACAAATTGACTCATATTATCTGAAGACACATATCCATAGTCTTGATATTTCATATAAAAGCCAAATTTACGGTACCAGCAGCTGACATGCAAGCCCAAACTATGGCACTATTTTATATCGCGTGTATGTTTTCCTTGGTGTTTTTTCTATTTCGCTTTCGCGACATGCTATCTGAGTCAAATAAGTTCAATTTCGATTCGCCCACAAATATTACTGAATTCCAGTACTCAGTGGTCTTCAAAACATGTTATTTGGCGAAAATCAGATGGATAGTCTAATTTTTAACTGATGAACAGCTTTTTGCGAACTACTGGCCAGTTAATCACTTTCGTTTTGGGCTTGCATGTCAGCTGCTGGTACCGTAAATTTGGCTTTTATAGGAAATATAAAATATATAAATATAAATATGTGTCTTCAGATAATAAGAGTCAATTTGTTGCAGAGTGCAGAAAATCTTGATATGCAGACAAATTTACGGATTTACCAAGATAAAAACCCGAAATGCAAAGCGCGCTTAGTTCAATTCTGGTTAATATATAAGTGCCTTTATTTGACGGCACCGCCAGCATAGTCACCTGACCTAAGGGTGCTTGTAAATTAATGGACGATTTTGGAAAAAATTATCCGAATACACAACATTTCAAGTAAAATCGACCTAAAAAAGGCACTTAAAATTGAGTGGTGCTATAACTCGCCAGATACCAATAAAAAATTTTGCAGCTTCGATGCCAAACCATCTTTAAGCTGTAGTTGACCAAAGAGGCTACCACACTACATACTTATAATTATGAAATCATTATTTTAAACAATGATTTTTCAATTTATACATGTCTGCATGAAATAAGCTGTGACATGAAATTCAGTAGTATTCTTCGATTTTCTATTATAAAAATTCCAAGTAATATTTTTTTAAAATAAATAAACCTTTTTTTAAAACTACAATTTTTTTCTTTCAAATGGTATCACAACTTTTTTCATATTCCAATTCGTTTGAAAGTTACAGAGCATTGAAATTTAAAGTAGGCACTGCATGAAATAAGCTGTGAGCCACTGTAATATGCAATGAACAGGAATGGAGCTAGAAATTTGAAGTTGAAAACGAAAATCTAAGTCAAACATCTACGAATCATGTGATAGCTTGTGCTTACAAATAATCAGACATGGGGGTAATGCATTAAGTATTTAGTCTCATTAAGGTTCTACTTCCAGTATCGACGTCTCAATTTTGACAGTAGGCCGTAAAGATTCAATTAACTTATAGGAGTCATTCAAATGATTTTTTTGGTAGTTTTGCACAGCTAATGCAGAATAAGTGCAATTGGCTTAATTTTGAAAACCTTGTAGTTATCCAGTCTGAGAAAACAAAAAGGAAATTGTGTTCAGTGTTTTTGATTCGTTGACTAACTTTTTGTCCTAATTGTGTATGAAGCTAGAGATATTTTAGAGAAAAATTTTTGTGTTGATTGAACTAAATTTTACTAATACAACATAATGGGGAAATTAATTTATTTCGTTCGTATTCATGGTTCCTTTTTAAATGTTTTAAACAGCATACATATAACTTTGTGTTTCTTTATTTAAACTTATATAATGATAAATTTGAAGCAATTACAATTTACAATAATATTTCCAATAAGTTTCCAGCGACACCTTCTCTGGTATAATTTGGACCTAGCCTAGCTCCTTTTGAGTGGACTATAGGTTAACTTCCAGTTTACTGTTATTAAGACACTGTTGATATTTAGCAAAAGTTATGACTCACACTTTACGTTTTAAATACTTTAAGACAGGGGTTCTTAAACTTATGTAGTCCGAGGACCCCTTATCGAGCTAAATTTTTTTTGCGGACCCCACCCCAACCCTAGACATTTGAAGTCGTTCTTAAGCTTAATTTTGGACTCAATAATGACAAAGACACTCAGGCTTGCCAACCGTTTGGTTTTCACCCGGACAGTCTGGTTTTTGAGCGCTTGGTCCGGTTGTCAAACTCAACCAAGCATAAAATGTCCGGTTATCTGACGAGGTTAAGGAACGAATTAATTTTTTTTTGGCTTTAATTTTTCCGGTTTTTAAAGGTATTTTCAACACTATGTCCGGTTTCCTAAGGTCTTAAAGTTGACAAGCTTACAGACACTACTTACTCGTTTATAGAGCAAACATTTTTTATTAGGATTTTCATGTAAATGAATAAAAATTGTGGAAATGTAAAGGAATTAAAAAAGTTACAAGTCAAAGTATGTATGCAAATTAAACGCAGACAAATATTTCTTGGTTAAAATAAAGCTTAGAAAATAATTTTTTTTTCAAATCTTTTTTAATAAAGAATATAATAATAACAAAGCTTATAATAAAAATTATTTTATTGGTAACTTTGTTATTTTATAAGCGAAATTTGTTATATTTTCTTCTGTGGAAATCTTTACTTAATCAGATGGATGATGTTGATTTCTTGAAACGAAATCCACAATGTCGGGCTCTATATTCTTAAGTTTTATCCTCAGATTTGCTTCTACATTAAACTTGTTTCTATACTATGATTTTATGTATAATAGTACCAAAAAAGCCTTTTCACACAAATACGTTGTACAAAACGGAATGAAGTTTTGGAGGGCCTTATTTGCAACTGCAGGGTAATCGGATTTTAAGAGTAACCAAAAGTTAGTTAGTTCAATTTTATTGAATTTTAGTTTCAAAGCCGTATTGCAAGAGATATCCACGCGCATATCTTGCTCTTATGTCGATAATTGCTTAGCATTACTAACATCTGTGTTAAATGGATCCCTGATCCCATCGTTAACAGAAGCAGGACAGGGAAAATACTTTTGGAAGCTGATTTTAAGAGCCATTAAATGTTCGACAAAAAGCAGCCGAGTTTCATTATTGAGTTCTCTATAAGTAAATTCTATAAAATCGCTGAGTGTTGGAAAAGACTCATACACACACTTTTGAATGCGTTTTGACCATAATTCGATTTTTTTTTTTGTAGTCGCTTCAGCTTCACATAAATTTAAAGCAGCACTTTGTAGATTCAAACTGAAATTTACAAAAATTGATGATGTTGTAAAAGAGTGGAAAGGGTGGCAAGAGTTAGGTGCTGGGCATCCCGGGTTTGAACGAAAGTAAATGCACACTTTGTTTTTTTAAAAATAATTTTTAATAAATGAGTTATTTGAATAAAGCGAAAAGTTCGTAAATGTAAATGTAAAATTATTTGATGTGAAAATTGTGTCGCGGACCCCCAGGGGTCCGCGGACCACAGTTTAAGAATCTCTGCTTTAAGAGATTATTTATTTATTTTAAAGTTTTTCACATGCGACGTCGTGAACATGAACAGATCATTTCGGTGTGAAAAGATTTTTCAAAATGGTGCCAAAGATGATGCAATGACCACGTGGTTTCCTGTAAAAGCGCGCAGTCTCATCACAGAGATGGTGTAGTCTTTCACGGTTGTAATTATTTGAGTTTAACAAGTAATTGCCTTGTTAGGCTAGGACCACACGAGTGCTTTTACAAATGAATACAGACCCACCTTTAAACAAAAATATAATATCGAAATTTGATAGTCGTAATATACAATCGATTATCGATATATCAAAATAAAAACATCGCCGATATCTATCGAAAAAAATATCGCGAATATCGATAATCGATATTTTTTGCACAAGCCTACATCGAGCTCCTGATGGAAAGCAAGTGGTTTTTGTCTCTTAAAAAAAGCAGAAGTGGAAAAATGCATAAAAAATTAAACAGAAACTCTACAATGGTATATAAAATGTTATTACATACAGTCCGCGACAAAACGATAGCACATCTAGTTTTTCGGTGTTTTAAAGGATTTAAAACAATTATTAAAAATTTATTTTCATGGTATATATTCTTAAAGCTAAGGAAATAAATAACTTGTAAAGAATTTGTTAAAAAATTAGTGCATTTTTGAATTAATCCAAAAACCTTAATTTTTAGGTGCGACAAAACGATAGCACAAACTTTTTGTTACTCAAAACATTATTTTAATAATGGGTGGATCCTCTTTTATTCTTTATCATTTCACTCATTCGCTTTTGTAAGGATTTAAATAGCTTTTTAATGTATTTTCGAAGAAGAGCCTCCCAGTGGGCTAATAAGCTGTTTTTGAGCTCGTGGATGAACTCATACTGTCGGTTTTCTGCATATACCTGTCGAGCCAAACAACCCCAGCAGTTTTCAATAATATTTAGGTCATGAAAACGCGCTGGCCTAGAAGATTCAAGTTGTAGTCCCGGAAAAATTTTTTTACTATTTTTGCTGAATGAATCCTGTATTATCCTGATGAAATATCATGGCTTCACTGGATAATTACTGTCTACGTAGAACTATTTCATTTCCGATTAAGTTTAAGTAGTCCACGCCTTTAATTTTTGGGGCACAAGCTTTATTTCGGGTCTTCCGATTCCAGCCCTTATATTGACACAATCATGATATGGGCTGGAATCGGCTTCCACGGAAATTCCGAAATAGAGTTTGTGCCCCCAAAAATGCGAAGCGTGGACCGGCATATGAGTCCATCCACGAGCTCAATAACAGCATATTAGCCCACTGAAAGGCTCTCCTTCGAAAATACATACTTTAAAATCTATTTAAATCCTTACAAAAGCGAAAAACTGAAGTGGTTGAGAATAAAGGAGGATCCACCCATTATTAAAATAAAGTTTTACTTTTATTTTTTTAAAACAGTTAGAACGAATTTAAGTTTCAAACATTTTGTGCTATCGTTTTGTCGCACCATAAAATTAAGGTTTTTGGTTGAATGCATTAATTTTTTTAACAAATTCTTTACAAGTTATTTATTTCCTTAGCTTTAAGAATATATACCATGAAAATACATTTTTAATAATTGTTGTATGTCTTTTAAAACACCGAAAAACTAGTTGTGCTATCGTTTTGTCGCGGACTGTAAATACAAAAACAAAAATGATTTTATACAAAATGAACAAAATTACAAAAAGAAAATAATAAAATAGTCAATGAATTAAGAGACAATTAAAATAAAAATTAATTTGTCATTTTGTAGCGGCCCTAGACTATACGGACTACCAAAAACCTACAAACAACATTTGACGCGCTCAGAAAAAAAGTGAACCATTTTATTAGCTAGAGGAAAAATGCACCAAGAAATTTCAAAGACCAAAAACGAACTTTCATTCTGAATTGTTTATTTAATTCTGTATGTATGCATAAGCTATAACTCTTTGTGCGTATTCGGTTATTTCGTTGTAGTCGGCAGCAATAATAAATTGAATGTTCTCGCTGGCCCCTGATTATTTTCTTGTAGTCAATAAAAAAATTCAGTTATTAAAACACTTTTCCTTTATTTCTTTGTATTTATGCATGTGCATGCAAATAAAATAAATTATAAGTTTCAAACATAAACAATGCAGTTATTTGTTAATGTATTTTAAAAAAAGGAAATATAAGATCAAATAAATAAGCTTTAATCCATTACAAATGGAATGCTGCTTCTTCCAAAAGTAGGTCTAGTGTCAAATTGTATTAGATTTTTTTCGTTTTTTGCTTTGAGTATCAATTTTGACACTCAAGCTTTCTGACGTTCAACAGCTTGCGAGAACCTTAATAGTTAAATCATACTGATTACTTGTGTTGTGAGAAACAAGAAAATAATCAGGGACCTGAAAAAATTCACACAGCGAAATAACCGAATACGCACGAAGAGTTATAGCTTAAGCTTACATACAAAATGAAATAAACATAGCAGAATGAAAATTCGTCTTTGGCCTTTGAAATTTCTTGGAGCACGTTTTCTCTAGCTAATAAAATGGTTCACTTTTGTTCTGATCGCGTCATGTATCACTGCATCTTCTGTTCATGTTCCATGCTTCAAATTGTTTTAAAACGTGGGCCAGTTTTTTAAAAATTTAAAAACTATATCGGCCCCGATCCTTCGGAGGTTATGCGGCTCCAAATCATAACAGACGGAGGGTTTTTCGTAGTTGGAACTAGACAACTGGCTGAGTATCTCTCTTGAGGCCTTCTGTCAGCAAATCTGACCCTTTGGGATACTGCTTCCAGCAGGCACTCATCACTAAAAAGACCTTTAACAAAATAAAAACATAAGAAATTATTCAAAAGAAAATTTCTGAGAATTTTACTTTGACGTCACTGAATTTAACTGAATTAAAGTAGTCGTTGGGAGTGTTACGCGGAATCTGAGCCCAATACAGTCTCCGTTTGAACATAGCATTTGCAAGTTTTAGCTTTTTTGCAGGACGTTCGCATATCAAGCCATTTTATTTAAATCGGCGTCACAATGTATCCAGCTTTGTTGAGGTCGTTCAGTACTGATTGCGCTGATGCACTTCGTTCCATTATGGCTTTCTGATCAATTCTTTGGCCATTTTTTTGTTTTCTTAGACAATTTTGACGATTATTTGGAGGAACATTTAAAAACAGTAGACATATTCACACTTTTAGCGATGTTTATCACAGAGGACTTCGATATTTCAATAATTTTAGATATTACAGTATAGCTTGACCTTTTTCAACAGCCACCCGTGATCTTTGAGCATCAGAAATATTCTTTATTTTACCCATAGTGTCGGTTTTTCAAAAATAACGGTTCTTGCTTATAAAATGGCTGTTTTGGTAGCATAGTGGTGGAATTTTGAAGAAATTATCAAGTGACATTTCTTTACCTTGTGTTCTGAACATGTTAAGAATCATAACATATACAAAAAACAAAACCCAAAAGAAAAAAATGCACAAATGATCAACTATATCAAATATCAAACACAACATTATTTTGATACTTACTGCATACTTTGCAAGCTGCCACATTCACTTAGAAGTTGTGTAGATACCAAATTTAGGTTTTATAATAACGGTTAACACCCCCAATACATGTTTCAATAAAAGAATAATTAAAAAATTCCGTGGTTTTAATTTTGTTGGATACTAAATTGAAAATTTCCAAAATTTTCCCATCGTCAGTAATTCAATGAGTAGATACTGTAAACCATCGTAAACGAACTAAGCCTATTCCTCCGAAACTAGCATTCACACTAGAAACTAAATCGGATAACAGCCTGGCGTATCTTGACATGATCATATACAGAAGCGACAGTAAACTTATATTTGACTGATACATGAAGCCAACATCTTCAGGACGCATACTTAACTTTTTCTCAGACCAGCACGCCCGTAACCGAACGTCCCCCTTTTTTGTCAAACTCGAAAGAAAACCTGGTGTGGATGAACCTTTAATTTATTTTACAAAACCGGTTCTTGTGCACTTGGCAGCACTGTTTTGTGTCTGTGAGCAAATGCATATTAAACAAAAATTTCTGAAGATGGCTTTCTTTTTACCTTTTGATCCGACAGTAACAGCAGCAGCAACATTTTAGAGCTGAAAAATAAAAGCTTAAAACAACTTAAATTAAATAGACTAACTTAAAATTTAAATAAAAAATTTAAAATAAAGTTTATGAGTGAAAGTTAAGAGTTTTTCATAAAGAAAAAAAAAATGTGAGAGTTGTGAGTAGAATTATATAAAGAACAGCAGTTGATCCCCATCCTACGAATAAATTTTGGTGCAGCCTCTTTATGCCTCTTATGTCAGCAACGATAATGAGCTGGAGTTCCCTCAAGCTAAAAACAGAATTGGGACGTGCGATTTATCTTATCTGTCAAATCGCACCAAAAAATAGAATCTGTTCTATTTCTCTGCGATAAATTTTGCTAGTGTCAATTTTTTACTCACTACAAACGTATTGGAAAAATTTGGACGATATTGCACGTCCCAATTCTGTTTAGCTCTTCAATGTGGGGACTGGAAATTCTTATTGCAAAGGTCAGTACGACATTTATCGTCAAAGTAAAGCGAAGTTCATTCCTAGTAACAAGTGGGTAAAATTACATTGAGTGCTACAAAATTTTTGTGTAAGCATACAACACCGTTTTCGGTACCGGTGCCATTGTAACGGCCTAGATTTTTTCTTGCTTTCGAAGTTTTTTTAAAGTTATTTCAAAGTTAAATCAAAAATACCGTTTCCAATGGCTCTTGTCTCGTAACGCGATTTTTTTACCATATGATCATAAAAGTTATAAATTGTTTAGTTTGCATAAAATCTATGTATCAATTTTTTTATGCAGTTCTCACTCTCCGTGTCGAGTTGCATTTAATTTCGCTCCGCGTTGAAATTCGATTTTTTTAGTGAAAACTTTAATTTAAAATTTAATAAATTGCGAAAGAGACGCACAATCAAAGTGTAAACCAAATTACATCAAGAGAAGACAAATTCTCTGCCCTTAGTGGCAAAAATAAAACAAAAAAGGTAATTGTTTATTTGAAATTCTAATAAGCAAGTGATAAAAAAATGCCGGTTGAGCGCTCATCTCCAACCGAAAAAAAAGACTCATCGGTCAGTGCCGAGTCTAAAAAAAATAGTGAGAGTGAAAAAAATAAAAAAAACGGATCTCCCGATAAAACGGACAGTGCTAAAATCTATGGTATTGCGCGTAACAACACCAAAGAGTCGTCCACCAACGCCAACACTCAACAGCTCGCTCTTGCGCAAAAACACGCACACCATATACACTCACACCAAAATGAAGTAAAAAATACTGAAGAGCCAACATCACCAAATCAAACGGGTCCCCTCTCTGCTAAGTCACCATGGTGTGTGCAATGTAGCTCTCTTTTGATCCCCCAGCAGGGAAATGTGTCACCTATGCCCCAGCAGGAAAATAATGCAACAACCACAAGTATTAAATTTCTCAATGTTTCTAATACTTCAAGAAAAAAAAAATACCTTTACCTCCGATATAACCTCCAACAAGGCTGTAACTTCAGCGATCCAAACTGGAATGGATCGCTATATTAAAATCAAGAGAAAGTTAAGTCCTAAGGGTAATGCAAGTAACTCAAAAAAGATGTTTAAATTAAGCAAAAGTGAACAAATTACTAACAACCCACTTAGCCAAAATCGATATGCTTTGCTTGATATCGACTCATCTTAATTGAATGACGACAAAATGATCGTCTCAAACAATAAAACGCTTAAGCCTCCCCCATCTACTTACGTGAACGCAGCTCTAATGCACTTGTTTGTAATTTAGTTTCTCTAATTGGAAAAGATGCCTTTCATATAATACCTCTCACGAAAGGCAATGTTTCCGAAACTAAAATAAAATTTACGCAGAAAAAAATTATAGAACAATTGCCACTTACCTAGAAAAAAATAAAAAGAGTTACTACACCTACCAGCTCAAAAGCAGCAAAGGTTTAACAATTGTAATTAAAGGCATAGAACCCGATGTCGAACAAAATGAAATTAAAGAAGCTCTAATTCATGCCGGATTTAACCCGAAGTCAATTTTCAACATTAGAAACAAAAATAAAATCCCACAGCCGCTTTTTCGTGTTGAACTTGAACCAGATACCCGAAAATTGCAAAAAAATGAGATGCATCCTATTTATAATCTGCGTTACCTACTAAACCGCAGAATATCCGTTGAGGAGCCCCTTAAACTAATGGGCCTTGTGCAGTGCACAAATTGCCAGGAATTTGGCCACACCAAATCTTATTGTACCCTTCGTACTATTTGTGTTGCTTGTGGCGACTTTCACCCCTCGTCAGCATGTTCTACTGACAAAAAAGATGCTACTACAAAAAAATGCAACAATTGCGGAGGCAACCACACAGCTAACTACAGGGGGTGCCCAGTATATGCTGAATTGAAGAACAAAATGCGCTTACGTAAGGAAATAGTTCGAAGTTCACCTACCCAAGTCACGCAGACTTTTACAAATAATATTGTACCTACAAACTTGGCCAACACATCAGCTCAGACCTATGCTAACGTGTTTAAATCTAGTCAGGATAAACCTGCAAATATCATAAGCAACTCTCAAAATTTTGAGACCATGCTCATGACGCTCACTCAATGCATGACTCAGTTCATGGCAACTATGCAGACAATGATGCATGAGATGATGACCAATCAAAACCAACTTATGAAAGTTTTGATTTTAAATAAATGAACACTTTTAAAGGATTCCATTAAGAAATATTACTGGAGACAGATTTTTGTTGAAAGTAAAAGTAACACGGAGACATTTATGTTTTTGAATTTTATTCGCCATTGTGAAACAAACTCTCGACTGACAAAACGTGAGAAATGAAATGAAGCTACTACAGCGTCTTTATGTCGACTCAAAATTGCTGTATCGTCAGCAAATGTAGAGGTAGCTAGTAGTAGTAGTAGTAGTAATTTTATTAGTATTTCCATACTTAGTCGTACACCAGTAACATCACAATATACATTATAAAAATTTTACTTTTGGAAATTTGACATTTTCAAATCTCTAGATTTGATAAATTTCGTACATTCTCTTTTAAAGATATAAATATTCGTTTCTAACTTTATCTCATTTGGTAATTCATTATGTAAATAATTTGAAACCTTAGTAAAATAAATTATTTTGTGCTGCTGCAGAATTATGATACTTCAATCTGAAATTATTGCTGTTCCTTAGACCATCCTATTGCGCCTCTGCTACCAAACAAATTTCATCTTGAATGTATTTTGGGGTCCTCTGGTTGATTGCTTTAAAAATAAACATCAGCGTGTTTAATTCGAATCGCTTCTGAACTGGAAGCTACATTAAGGTGTCATACATAAATCTTCTTGAGGTTAGTCTACTGCATTGTAAAATTATTCTCATTGCTTTATTTTGTAATTTTAGCAATCTTTCTAATTGAGATGTGTTGCAGCAGGAAAAAGTTATCGTTGCGCAGTAAGTAAGGTTTAATTATAACATTATATATATTTATTGCGGTAAGTCTTGGTATTTTGCGTATTCTCGCGAGAAAGTGTAACTTTTTCGCTATTTTTTTACATATATGGTCAATGTGGTCATTAAAATTTAATTTTTTATCAATAATAATTCCGAGGTACTTAATGTTTTCAACTTTTCCAATTATTTTACCATTAATTAAGATATTTTCATCACAGTTCATATTTATTTCCATTATTTTAGATTTACTTTCATTAAGTTTTAAATTGTTCATTTTCAGCCTGTTGTTGACGTTTTCTAGATCTTTCATAAGTTTGTTTTTGCACTCTTGTATACTATTGCCTTCAGCATAAATCAGGGTATCGTCAGCGTATAACACAGATTTACATTCTTTTATAACATTTTTTATATCATTCATATAAATTATAAATAAAAGCGCACCAAGTATAGATCCTTGTGGGACGCCAAGATTTACGTATTTAAAGTTTGAAATTTCGTTATTTACTTTTGTCCGTTGCGTCCTGTTAGTTAAATATGACTTAAACCACTTATATTCTTTATCTTTAACTCCATATTCTTCGAGCTTACTTAACAGAATATCAGGTTAATGGTCTCAAAAGCTCTTTTCAGGTCAAGAAAAATTTCCATTATTTTAGTACCTTTTGATATACGTTTCCAATCACTTACCACAAAGTTCACAGTTGTCTCACACGAGTAGTTTCTTCTAAAGCCAGATTGATGTTCAATGAATAATTGATTGTTTTCCATATGTTTTTCCAATTGGATTTTTACAACTTTTTTTAAAATTTTTTTTAATATATTAATTGGACGAAACTCTTCACATTTTTTTGTTTTAAACACTTTTTCTACTGGGATTATCAAAGAGTCTTTCCATGTGTGTGGAAACTCACTTGTTGTTAGAGATTTGTTTATAATATTGACAATCATTGGTGCTAACTTCACCCAATGGTCTTGAATTAATGCTATGTTTATTTTATGATAATCTTTTTTCATATTAAATTTTTTATATATCAAAGACAAATCATATTCATTTATTTCCGCAAACTTAAATACACACCGCTTATTTTTGATGTTATTTCTATATTGCACTTTATCTATTGACTTATTAATTTCTTCTACACTATTTATAAAATAATCGTTAAATTCATTAGATATTTGCACATCATCCCTAATTTCATTATCGCTAAATATCACAGATTCAATTTTATTTTGAGGTTTTTTAAGGACTAGTTTTTTTATTGTAATCCACATTGTTTTTTGGTTTTCCGCTTTTTCGATTTGATTTTTAATAAAGTTTTCTTTGACTTTGTTAACTTGACTTTTATATATATTTCTTATATTACGATAGTCGGACCATTTCTCCATTGTATTCACGCTATTTCGTACGCATTTAACTTTTTTTGCCTCATTTCTTAGAGATGCGGACTATACCACTGTTTTGATTCATTCTTGGTATTAATGGATTTTTCCTTTGTAAATTTATCAATGGTGCTCCTTAGAATATTTTTCAGATTTTCCGCATCTTCATGCACATTTTTATTTTCAACGTTTAAATTTATTTCAATTGATTCATTATCGGATATTTTCTTTTCAAAATTTACGTGTGCTTCTAATTTATTTATATTTGAAATTACATAGTCAATTAGAGTTTTTGTATTTTGCGTTATGAGCTTATGTTCCTGTACTAGTTGTTTAAAATAGTTATCTTTATTATATAAACCTTTTTTCATCCAGTCTGTATTAAAATCACCTGCAATTATTAGATTTTTAATTGGATCCATCAGCGCTTCTAAACTATGATCGAAAAAATGGCAAAATTCCTTTTCAGAGCTACTTGGGGACCTATATGCCGCAATAATAATAATTTTAATGTCACCTGCCTTACATTCACACGCTAAAAGCCAAACCTTAGAGTCCAAATATTTTCAAATATTCTTTTGATAGACCATTCTTGTTTCTCATATATTATTACACCTCCCGTTCTAGTTGAGTTTGAATTGCACATAATATGTTTATATTTTTGTAGCTGAATTTCACTTTCTATTGTACTGTCCGTAGTGTGCGTTTCAGATAAGATAATAAAGTCGTAGTTACTGTCATCGGCTAATATTTGAAGTTCTTCATAGTTATTCGTTAAGCCTTGAATGTTCGTATACAAGCCCATTATTGATTGTGATTGCTAATACCCGATTTTTTTCTTTCTCAAGTTAATTTTATTTATGTAGACTGGACATTGTTTACTCCTCGTAATGTGATTTTCATCTAAATCTAGTTTAAGCTTCTCATTTGCACGTTTACAATTTATACATTTATTAATTTGTTCTTTATTACATTCATTGGACTTATGATCTCCTAAACATTTAGCACATACTTCGTTGTTTCTGCACTCCGATGCTTTATGATTAAACCCTTTACATTTAAAACAACACAGTATATCTACACCATCGAACACTTTACATCGCTCCCAGCCTACATTTAATCTTTCTGCTAACATAACTTTAGGGAAAGTTTCTTCATCTGTCTCAACAATCGCGTTGAATCTTTGTTGGCTTCCATTCTTTGTGGTGTACATTTTAACTATTTTCAACTGACTATCTTCGAGGATCATATTCTGTTTTTTAATTTTTTCAATTAATTCTCAATCTTCATGTTGGAAAGACATTCTACTTATTATAAATCTTGGCTTGATAATGTTAGGCACTTTTATTTCATATTTTTCATCAATCTTTTTTCTACTGCATTTTTTATTTTATCTCTTTCTTTTTCATTTACACTTTCAATAATCATTGTGCCATTTGATTTTGTTTCTATATTTGTTATTTTGAATTCATTTGGGTCTACTTTATTGTTTAAGTCCTTCTTAGTTTTCTCACTATCTTGCAGAGCTTTCGGTTTAATAATCAGCGGCACTTTTTCCTTAATTTCAGAAACAATTTTTTTTCCACTAATTTCTTTCATACTTTTCACTACATTGGCTTATGATCTTTTTTCCGACTGGGTACTCTCCACAATTTTTTTTACTTCAACACATATTTTTTCATTTTCTGCTTTGTTTATTTCCAATCCTTTGACAATTTTTTCGCATGCTTGTTGGAAATTCGCAGTTGTTTTACTAATTTCTTCCATTTCATATAAATCTTTCTCACATGATTCCAGAGCTAACTTATCATTTGTGGGAATATCTGATGTGAATAAAGCATACAGAAGGGGACCCTAAATACTGCCCTGCGGTACTCCTCAGGGACGGACTGGGGAATCAAAGCGGCCCGGGAACGCCGGAACTTGCGGCCCTCAAGCCTCTAAAAAAAATTTAAAGTTCAAATCATAAACCTTATCACCCCACGCATAATTATACCTTAAATCCTAAATGCAACTTACCCATGTTCACGACATTCCAAAAAATTCAAAAAATAAACCCTTGAGCCTTAAACCTAATTACACAAAGCACAGCGATTTGCAATAATAAAAAAATGGGAATGACCAAATCCAAATAATTCTTACACGGAAATATGAAATAAAAATGAAATTAGTGATGCTGGAAAACAGCATACGGGGTATCTTTTGGAATAGTTGAACGCAGTTAATTACAAGGGTGACGTGACATAGTCCCAATGGTCATAATCCCAAGTAGAGTTTTTGATATTACGTCCCCTCCTCTGGAGGTCATAATACCAAATTTTTCGTTTGGGGTTGTGACACTCCACGAAAGGAGTCATAATCCCGAAAAAATTGCAGACATAACCCCATATTTTGTTTTGGGATTATGACCTCATATGATTACGACTCCCGTGGCACCATGATCTAAATGTTTACATCCCATAGCATGTCTAACACCGGCTGCGCTAGCCACAGTAATTATACATAAAAATTAAGGTAAGTGGTTTGCTCGTCACAGTAATTTTACATAAGAGTAAGGGTAAGTGGGCGACCTACGGTCGCAGCTCAGGATTGAAAACTCCCAAAAATCCGACACCAGATCGCCGCGGATCAGTCTATAATATATCCAACACCTGTCGTGTTTTATCGAAAACCATCGTCAAATCGCGGCACCACGGATATCGTAATCTCCCCGAAATTTCCAACAACATTGTAGCAGATGGAGCTCTTTGTGGAATATGTTTCAAAAATAAAAAGAATACTATTTTTAAACCATGTAAACATGGGCAAATGTGTAACATATGTATGTTTTGAAGAAAATGTAAAAAGCCATGAAGAGAAAAATGCATTGATGTTGTGCCCATATTGTAGACAAATTTTTGGCCAATCAGAACAATTTTCATTTAAAATATTTCTTTTAGTTTCATTATTTTCTCCTTTACTAGTATTCATTTAGGGAAAAACGCTGGGATTGTGTCCCCGCGGTGGTTTTTAAAAAATTTTAATTTTTCGAAATACCACCCGCAATTTTTTTCAGGGATAATGTTGGGGGACCCTTCCAGTGTCAAAATCCGCAAACCCCGAAATCGAACGTCCAGCCGTTTTTTTTTCGACCTTTTCATTCTTTTAACGATTTTTTGAGTATATCTCGGTGTTTATATACATTAGAGCGGTTCAAAATAAAAACTTTTTGACTTTTTTCACAATGTGTCAGTGGATTGCAATAGCCCTATATGTCTGGACAAAACAACCTATAAGGATTTTCATAAACTTTGAAAACTGGATTGCCGCCGCCTATTTTAAGTTGCCTACCCATTTTCGAAAATATTGATTTAAAAAATGGTGCAACCTAAAAAGGTTATCAAATTTTGCAACAAACTGGTATGCTTTTCGAACTATTATCGATCGAGAAATTTGAATCTGTGATTAGTTTTTCTTTTTCTTCTTTTTTTCTTATAAAAAAATTGAAAATTGCCCGGATAAAAATTAAAAAATGCCGATTTTCTACTTTCAAGTTGTAAAATCTTGATATAATAATTTTTTTGCTTAAGAGAATACAGTAATCCGCATATCAATATCTTCTTTCAAAACCAAGATATCTGCATTTTTCTAAATTAATAGACCTGAATTTTTTCGATTCGGCATTGACATATATACATATTAAGCTGATTAAATTTTTTTTTTGTTCTAAACAGCTATTATCGATCGCGGAACTTGAGTCCGTGATTAGTTTTTCTTCTTCTTTTTTTTTTCTTTCTGCTTAATATCGTCGCTCACTTGTACAACGGCCCTAATTGACATTTTTTCCGAAATCCAGTTTATTACATATTCCTGAAGACCAACCTCAAATACACCTTCACCCAAAAAATTGGAACGGTAACACAAAAATTACCAACTTTATTAAGTGATATTAAAAAGCCCTAAATACATTCAAAATTTTTTTGTATGTTAAAAGGCCCTAAATGCTTTTTCTTGCAAAGTAGCTTTCAATTTGAAAAAATTTAAATTGGAATAGATAGCGTAGTAACTTTTGAATTTCGAAAGGATTTTGAATTCAAAATTCCGTGTAAATACCAATTTTAAAAAGTAACAATTACCATGGAGCATATCTTGTGTCGGAACGCGTATGTGGTCTCCGTTTTAATTCTTCGTAATGAGAGTTACGGAAAATATTTTGTTTGAGATCAATGCCTCTGATTCAATTCCGGAACAATTAAAACGTGATCGGATTCCAAATATGAAAAAACGAATGCGAGGAGTTCAATATATAGGCGTTTCGATTGAAAACGGTTTGTGTCAAAGGGCCGAAAGACAGCTGGGCCCACCTTGTACGTAAAAGTTTTGTGAGTAAAGACGTAACCAGTACTGTTCGCTTTTTAGTGCAAATGCATGGAAAGCCATCTTTGATGCATTTTGGAAAATGACATGGGAGCTAAAAAAGTTATATGTAATAGGCCTTGTTGATCTGGTAAGCAGAAAACGAATTTCTTCCGAAAACTCAGCGCGTACTCAGTCTCTAGAGTATTTCTTAAAACACAATTCAAAACGTTTGCAAATACGTCGCGTGAAATGTTTATATCAACATTATGTTTGAAAGAAAGTATGGTAAGGGCCTGGATGAAAGGCAGCTGTATTCATGGTACTCAAATTAATGATTCAAAGATCTTCCGAGTACAGTCCAAGCGGCTTTCAATTGAAAAACAAAAGCTGCGTAACCGTAATGATTTGGAAAGATGAATATCAGTCTTTACCTATAACATCAAAGCCAAGAAAGTTTTCCAAAGAAAAGCTGAGCCCTTTATGCAGGCAAAAATTTAAAATTCAAAGAAAAAGATGGATCCTGCAAATAGGATTAGAAAAAGTTATTGCCGATGGATTGCCAACAATTTTATGACAATTTGTCATTCATCTAATGCAATCATTTGAATAAAATTTTTAATTCAAGTTTTTTTCTTAGTTTCTTTTTATTTATTAAAAAAACTACATTAAACAGTACAATATTTGCAAATTTTCTTTAAATTTGTTGTAAGCGAATTACACTTTTAGTATTCAAAGTAATTGCAAAATGCCCTAAATGCACTTTCGCATACATAAAAATGATGTCAAAAAGCCCTAATTGAAATAAAATAAATATCAATAAAAAAATTAATGTTTTTCATTAAAAATAATTATTTTAATGATTTTGTAACAAAACTGATTTAACCAAATTTGAATATTCTACATTGTCGATTTTTATTCAGTTTTTTGTGTCTCCTGAACAAAACCAATAATGTCAATTAGGGCCGTTGTACAAGTGAGCGACGATATATACATATGTCAACGCCGAATCGAAAAATTTCAGGTCTATTAATTTAGAAAAATGCCAATATCTTGGTTTTGAGAAAATACATTGATATGCGGTTTAAGCAAATAAAGGTTCATTAAAAATAATGTACCACTAGATCGGCGATAATATATTATATCAAGATTTTGCAATTTGAAAGTAGAAAATCGGCATTTTTTAATTTTTGTCTGGGCAATTTCCAATTTTTTTTATAAGAAAAAAAGAAGAAGAAGAAAAACTGATCATGAATTCGAATTCCTCGATCGATAATAGTTCGAAAAGCATACCGACTTTGTTGCAAAATTTAATAACCTCTTTAGCTTGCACCATTTTTTGAATAAATCACCCTTATTTTGTAAGTCGTCTTCGTCTTATTTTGTAAGTCGTCTTCGTCTTCGCTTTTTGTCGTCTCTAATAAATTGGCATCGTCTAAAACGACTTTCGATAACTGTTGAGTATTCACTGCACTAAGTATGCAACCTATGTTATTTTATATAAAATACCCTATGTAAACCTAGCCTAAGATTGAAATGTCAACTTATGTACTATTATTAAACGAGAAATAATTGCATGTATTTATATATTTATTTATATATATATGTGATGACTTAACACCAACATAAATAAACAACAACACACAAGAGACACTATACATAAAAACAACTTATAATAATGTTTAAGTTATTATTGAAAATTTTTAAGAATTGAAAATTTTGTATTATTTGTAAGAAAATTAAAATTCATTATTAAAAAAAATCTTCAAAATATAAACTACGAAAATTTATTAATCAAAAATAAAAAGTTTTATTTGATTGAACCTGATACTAAAACTGGCGATCCCACCAGGCAACATATAAAAAAAACCCTCAAAAAGCAGCAAATACAATCAATCCTACAAATATAACAAGGCCACCACAAATAATGCCACTACCACCAATAATAATAACAACAACAACATTCACAACAATTTTACTAGTAGTTCATCACCAAAACCATTGGAACAAAACTTAGAGCCAAAAGTAACAACGGCAGCAACCATAACTAAAGAGACAATAAAACGCTCAAAAAAAATAATAATAGTCTAGCGTCAACTAAAAACAACGTACGACGTTCATCATCACGTAACGTTAACAACACATCGCCGGCATTGTCACTAGCTAATTTAGCCCGAAGTGAACATCAACAACAGCGTCAACAACAGCAACATCAACAGCAACGTCAACAACGGCAGATCACAACAACCACAATCGGTGACACCAAGACAGCAGCAACAACAGAATAAGTATTTAGTTTCTTAAAACGAATGTCAAACGATAGGGAGGGAAGAAACTTATCGTTTGCATCTCGTAGGCACTACACTTCACATAGGTACACAATATTGTTAGATACATATTAAAAATTTACACATACATTTTCAAATAAAATCATCACAACAACCAACCCCTCCTCACACTTCAATGAGTTTAAGTCGTACACCCCTTCACTCTGGACAAACCCCAACACATTCCAACCACTCCTCTCACCATGGAGACGGAGACACACTACACAACCCCTTCGATACTCCCTTGAAAATCAATGCCACTTCGGTTAAGTTACCACAATTCTGGACCAATTGTCCAGAAGCATGGTTTATACAAGCGGATATGCAATTCAACACAAAAACATCACAACAGACAAAACAAAATACGAATACTTAATCACTGCACTTCCACAAGACGTAATAATTACAGTTTTAGACTTCATACAGAAACCTCCAATAGATAATCTGTATGAAGGACTAAAACAAGTACTTATTGAACGACACTCTTTAAGTGAAAACAAGCGTCTCGATAAATTATTTTCCGACACTGAGATTGGTGACCTAAAACCATCTCAGTTCTACAGATCGCTACTTCTTTTAGCAGGTTCTTCGTTTAATCCAGAATTTCTACGAAAATTATGGATCAGAAAATTACCGAAGAGCCTAAAAATTGCTTTGACGAGCGCAAATAATAATGAATTGAATGAACTCCTGAAATTAGCAGATAGATTATGGGAAATTATTTCCGAAAACGAAATTTCCGAAATACACCAAAGTCCAAAATTACCAAACCACACACAAAATGATTTAACAATAGCAATGCAATCATTAACACAAACAACCTCACAACTTCTTGATAAAGTCAACAAATTAACATTAGAAGTACAATTAATTAAATCAGAACATACCAACAGATCATACCAACGTTCAAACTCTCGATCAAGAGGTTTTTCTAGAAACAGATATAACTTCCAAAACAACTCTCATCAACATTCCCCAATCCCTTTATGTCAATACCATTATAAATTTGGTAAAAACGCCAGACGATGCGAACAACCATGTTCATTCGTCCAACACAATACATTAAACTAAAAGACTCCATCATCGCGACGGCTGATGACGGAAGTCTCACAACACTTACACGCCGTCTTTTCATTTACAACAACACAAACAACTTAAAATTTCTCGTTGATAGTGGAGCAGAAGTTTCTGTACTCCCATCATCCAAATTCAAAAATCACAAACAAAAGTCCGACATTATTTTGACAGCCGCCAATGGCACCTCAATAGCAACTTACGGTAAAAAGTTACTAACACTAAATCTAAAACTAAGGCGTGACTTACCATTTACCTTTTTAATTGCGGACATTTCGAAACCAATTTTAGGCGCAGATTTTTTAACAAAATACGGATTACTCATCGACTTAAAACACAAACGTCTCATTGATCCACTGACTAAACTATCCATAAACGCCATTTCAGCGTACACAGAAACACCATTACTAAAATTATTCTCAATCAACAACAAATACACTCAGTTACTCAAAAAATTCCCAGCACTCACAACTGAACCAGATTATACTGCACAATCAAACACAAAACAGTACACCATGTTACAACACAAGGACAATTACCTTACAACAAACCTCGACGACTAGATCTACCAAAAATGAAAATAGCCAAACAAGAATTTGACTTCTTAGTCAAAGCTGGCATATGCAGACCGTCTAACTCCATGACTGCATCTCCATTACACTTAGTTCCAAAACATGAAACAAACGACTGGAGACCATGCGGAGATTACAGAAGACTTAACACAATAACTGTACCGGACCGCTACCCATTACCACACATACACGATTTTTCAATAAACTTACACAACACAACCATTTACTCAAAATTAGATCTAGCACGAGCCTATCACCAAATACCAATGGCTCCTGAAGACATTCATAAAACAGCAATAACTACACCTTTCGGAATGTTCGAGTTCCTCCGAATGCCCTTCGGCTTGAGGAACTCAGCGCAAACATTCCAAAGATTCATAAATGAAGTTCTAAACGGGTTAGACTTCATTTTCGTATACTTAGACGACATTCTTATTGCCAGCGAAACAAAAGAACAACATTTACAACATCTTACACAAGTTTTCACACGGCTCAATAGCTACGGACTCAACATGAAACCAAATAAATGCATTTTCGGAGTCGATAACATAACATTCCTAAGTTACAACATTTCAAAACAAGGTATACAACCATCCACAGAACGAATACAGTGCATTCAAGACTATCCACAACCAACCACAGTCAAACACATGCAAAAGTTTATCGGTATGACCAACTACTACCACAGGTGCATTCCTAAACTTGCACACACACTAGGACCAATATATCAAATGGCAACCAACGCATCAAAAACCAAAAACAAACAATTACAATGGACAAAAGACACTATAAATGCATTTACTTCAATAAAAGATAGCTTCGCTAAGCAAACACTGCTTAACCATGTTAACAGTAAAGTGAAACTATCAATTGCTGTAGATGCATCTAACACAGCAGTCGGTGGAGTCCTGCAACAAGAACACAATAACAAATTAGAACCACTAGCATTCTTTTCTAAAAAACACAATACTACACATTAAAGGTACAGAGAACACTGTTGCAGATGCTCTATCAAGATACGAGGTAGAAGAACTAAAAACACCAGACCTCAATCTAAAACAATTACACATCGAACAAACAAACGATTCAGAACTAAACGACATAATGAACAAAAACATATACAAATTTAAACAAATCGATATTTCATTCCTTAACATAAAAATTTGGTGTGAACACTCGACAAAAGATACCCGTCCATGCATACCACAAACACTTTGTAAAAAAATATTCGAACAGATACACAACATTTCTCATCCCGGAACTAGAGCTACCAGACGACTGATAACACAACGATACTTCTGGGACAAATGGTCCCAGGAATGTGTTAACTGTCAACGAGCAAAAGTACACAGACACACAAAAACACTACCTCATAAAAAACATATCCCACACGGTCGATTTGAACATATCCACATCGATCTGGTCGGTCCTTTACCAATATCAAATAATTATAGATATCTACTCACTGCCATAGACAGAAATACACGTTGGCCCGAAGTATACCCAATAAAAGATACTGATACCACCACAATTGTTGAAACCTTCAACAGAGAATTCATTTCACGTTTCGGAGTCCCACTCGAGATCACTTCTGATCGAGGACCTCAGTTTACCTCTCATACATTTAAACAATTTATAAAAACACTTGGTACTCACCACATCACAACTTCAGCATATCACCCACAAGCAAACGGAATAATAGAAAGATTCCACAGAATACTTATAGCTTCCTTAATAGCCTCTAATAATCAGAAAAACTGGTATTCGGAACTTCCCCTAATTCTATTAGGTCTCAGATCAGCTGTTAAAGAAGACATTAAAACATCACCAGTTGAAATGGTTTTTGGTCAAATCCTCAGACTACCACAACAACTAACAGTTCAGAAAATAGAATCATTCAAACCATTAGAGACTTTGTCCAAACTTAAAGAAAACATAAACAACATACAATCAAAAATTTCACATCATAACACAAAATTCCAACAACATGTTCCACAAACATTAAAAGACTACAAATTCGTTTTTGTACGAAACGATACAATACGACACTCATTACAATACCCATACGATGGACCATTCAGAGTCATCGAAAAATCACCAAAATTCTTTAAAATAATAAAAAACAATACTACAACTACAATCAACATAGACAGACTTAAACCAGCTTTTCTAAATGAAGTAAATACACAAACACTCTCCCTTCCAAACAATTCTACCAAAAGAGTACACTTCAATTTACTAGCCAACACTACAAAATTTCAGAAAGGGAGGAGGGGGAATAATGTGGTGACTTAACACCAACATAAATAAACAACAACACACAAGAGACACTATACATAAAAACAACTTATAATAATGTTTAAGTTATTATTGAAAATTTTTAAGAACTGAAAATTTTGTTTTATTTGTAAGAAAATTAAAATTCATTATCAAAAAAAGTCTTCAAAATATAAACTACGAAAATTTATTAATCAAAAATAAAAAGTTTTATTTGATTGAACCTGATACTAAATATATATATTTTCAGACTTTATTTCCAAAACGGCTGCAGCGATTTTGATGAAACTTGGGGGTTAGATACATATGTGAACACAATTAGGATTGGGCTGGTTTTTAACTTATCAAAGGCTGCTGAAGGGGCGTGGCACAGCCCTAAACTTTTATTTTCATAACGTCATCTCTCGAAAACAATTCAAGATATTGTAATAAAATTTAGTACACAGATGCAGATCATAAATGTCTTAAATTTTGCCAAAAGTGGGCGGAATTGGAAAAGTGGGCGTGACACTTTTCAATAACTGAAAATTTTGATTCAATATTACTCAAAAACGGCACTGACGATTTTCATTAAAATTTTACAGATAATACCACTAAAAGCAGTCATCATAACACGCTATGTCACTATACTGGCAAAGTTCGTTGAAGGGCGTGGCACAGCCACGTTATAATAGGAGAACTAACAATGCAATCGATATGAAATTTAGCATGGTAGGTATACTTGCTATAGGGTATTTTTTAACAAAAAATGGGCGCAATAGTACATGTGGGCGTGGCACCTTCCATGCAAGAAAAAACCGTTAAATGTTATATTTAGGGTGCTATGAGAGTTATCTTCTTAAAATTTGGTGAGAAGGTGTCGGTTACTATAAGCTTTAAAATTAAATGTATTTCGACGGGATTGCTTCAGTGGGCGTGGCACCTCCCATATAAGCAAAAAACGTTTTGTGTAATATTTGGTGAACTATAAGAGCAATCCTAATAAATTTTTGTATAGAGATGTCGGTTACTATAAGCTTTGAAATTATATGGAGTTCGACACGATTTTGTTAGTGGGCGTGGCACCTCCCATGCAAGCAAAAACGTTTTGTGCAATATTTGGTGAACTATAAGAGTAATCCTAATGAAATTTGGTATGGAGGTGGCGCACAGTGTAACAGGTGCGGCCATAAATGGTAAAAATGAAACTAGTTTTTTGACTTAAATTTTTATGCAGATTAAAAGAACCTACTTCAAATAAGAAAATCCCAAAATTTTATTAAAATGCTTTAACTACTTAAAAAGTTATGCTTGATTAAATATACAGTATCAAATTCAACTTTTCCTCTGTATGTTGGCTTGTTTTCTATCCCACACTTTTGTACCCTTTCCGAAGGAGATTTCATGAGCAAATATAAACATGTCATATATGAAAAAAAAAAATATAGAATTTTTCCAATCTAGAAGTATTAACAAAATTGCTTACACTGTAAACAAATGTAAAATTCTGCTATATTAAAATAGTTAGGTTTACTCAAAAAATCGAAAGATCATTAAAAACTTTGGAAGAAGAAAATTAAAATGCACCTAAAACCACTTTTGAGGCTTCAGCGTTAAATAACGTATAAAGCTATGTAAAATCATAATCAAAAGAATTTTCTTGCGTCAGGGTGCGCCAAGCTAACTTTTTTTCAACATTTTTCACAGTGTATCTTCCATAGTAACAGCGCCCAAAATAGTAAACGTAGTTCAATTGTAATGAAATTTGGTATATGTTGTTTTTTTGGCATTATTAAAAAAATTTTTAAAATCACAAAGATCTGGCAATTGCCGCGCCCACCTCCCATATAAAATTAACCTTTTAATTGCTTTAAGTTCTTTATTTTTGACACTAGAATGATTAAATTTGGTGTTTGATGTTTTTTTTTGCATAATTTAGAAACAATTTGAAAATTCACAAATATCTGACCATTGCCACGCCCACCTCCCATATAAAATGAACCTTTTAATTGCTTAAAGTTCGTTATTTTTTGGAGGAAGATTCCACGATCAAATATAGGCATGTTATATATTAAATAAATTTAATAAAGTTTTCTAATCTGGCGGTACTAAGTACATTGTTTACATTGTAAACAAATGTTAAATTCCGTTATATTGGAATAACTAGCATTGCTCAAAACATCATAACATCATTAAAAAGTTTACAAGAAAATTAAAAACACCTAAACCATTTTTAAAGTTTTTGCTTTAATTAAAGTATAAAAGTAAGTTTAATCATATTCCAAGTATTTTTTGTTTAGTGTTCGCCAAATTAATTTTTTTTTCAAAATTTCTAGTGGCATCTGCTATTAAAGTTAGTGAATTTTTTGATCTATGGCGAAAATTTGAAGCCAAAAGACACGGAGATAAGCTGACTGAGTTGATAAACTTTTTTAAAAGCAAGACTGGCATTTGTGAGATTAATAAGGACGTACTACAAGACTTGGAATACCTAGAACTATGTTTGGGACTAGATGGGCAGAATGTAGTAGACATTACAATAAATTTACTACTAAATTCTCAGATTGGCTTGAAACTAATTTCTGTTGCAACAGTGGAGATTGTTTACCAAGTACTAGTAGGGGCAGGCCGAGGCTGACGTTTGAAGAAAGCTCAAACAGAACCAAAAGGCGCAAAGTTCAGGAACTTGTGTCGACAAAATCTCCAGAAGAAATAGCGAAATATCTGAAGACGTAGACGCAACTCTGCAGTGCAAATGGGGCTTTGATGGCAGTTCAGGACATAGCCAATACAAGCAAAAGACTTCTGATGAGCATATGACTGATGAATTTTTGCTTCTAGTTGCATTTTCACCTTTAAAATGAGTTTCTGCAAATAAGGAAATTTGGGTTAACACGGTTCCTTCGTCATCTTTATTCTGTCGCCCCATTAAAATTATCTTTTCAAAAGAAAACCGTGAACTGGTACAGAGGACAAAATATAATATTGAGAAGGAAATTAAAAATCTTAATCCATTTATTTCTACCAAAGACATTTACAAAATAACCATTAATTTTGAAATGAATTTTACTATTTTAACTATTTTATCAAGTAACAGTAGTTCAATGTCATGTTATCTTTGTGGTGCTGTTCCAAAAGAAATGAGTTCTATGACTATTTGTCAAAAACCGATAAATAGTGACTATTTGAAATAGGGATTGTCATCATTGCATGCCAAAATAAATTTATTTGAGTGTCTGCTAAACATTGCATATAGAATTCCTTTGAAATGTTGGAGAGTCCGTGGAGAAGAAAAGAGACAGGTTTTTGAAGCGACAAAAAGTAAAATTCAACTAGAATTTAAAAGTCAACTAGGTTTAATAGTTGATAAAGTTAAAACATGCTATGGAACTACTAATGACGGAAATACGGCAAGAAGATTTTTTGAGAACAAAGTTATATCTGCAAACATTACTGGCGTTGACATCAATACCATAAGCAATTTTGACCTTATTTTAAAAGTAATTTCTTGTGGTTTCAATATTAATTTGAAATCATTTAGTCAGCTTTTAGAAGAAACGAGGAATCTTTATTTACATTATTACTCTTGGTATTATATGCCAGTCACTCTTCACAAGATACTTGTTCGTGGTAGCGCTATCATCATAAGTTTTAGTTTACCAATTGGATTACTCTCTGAAGATGCTTTAGAAAGTCGACACAAGGACATAAGAAATCAAAGGCTCAGACACACACGAAAGATATCTAGAGAATATGGTAACTATGATCTAATGGTTGCATTGCTGCTCACATCCGATCATTCTGTATCGAATAGAAGAAAAAATCACGGATATAAAGTAAAAAATATTACTGAAATAAAAAACTATATAATACAACAAGATAGCATTAAATCCGATAGTGAGGAAAGCGATTGTAGGGATGATTCTCTTTCTCCAAACTATATGCAGATAAGCACTTCTGATAACTCGTAAGCTATTTCTAATTATGTATGTATAATTATGTGTAAATAATATATTATATATCTTTCTTCATTGTTAACGGCTTTCATTGTTATCGGAAATCTGCCCTTTTTTGGAATAATGAATAATAATGTTACTACAATCCCACACATTAGTTTTCTTAATTATGTCAAAAAAACATCACATACCAAATTTAATCTTTCTAGTGTCAAAAATAACGAACTTTAAGCAAATAAAAGGTTAATTTTATATGGTAGGTGGGCGTGTCAACGGCCCGATTTTTCTAAGTTTTCTTAATTATGTCAAAAAACATCACATACCAAATTTAATCTTTCTAGTGTCAAAAATAAAGAACTTAAAGCAAATAAAAAGATAATTTTATATGGGAGGTGGGCGTGTTAATGGAACGATTTTTATGATTTTTCTCATTTATGCCAAAAAACATCACACACCAAATTTAATCTTTCTAGTGTCAAAAATAACGAACTTAAAGCAATTAAAATGTTAATTTTATATGGGAGGTGGGCGTGTCAATGGCCCGATTTTTATGATTTTTCTAAGTTTTCTTAATTATGTCAAAAAAACATCACACACCAAATTTAATCTTTCTAGTGTCAAAAATAACGAACTTAAAGCAAATAAATTTTTTTTTTGTATGGGAGGTAGGCGTGTCAATGGGCCGATTTTGGTTTTTTTTCTATTTTTTCTTAATAATGCCAGAAAAACATCATATACCAAATTTCATTACAATTGAACAACGTTTACTATTTTTGGCCGCGGCTACTATGAAAGTGATACACTGTGTGTCGGTTAATATAAGCTTTAAAATTAATTAGATTTCGATGGGATTGAATCAGTGGGCGTGGCACCTTCCAAACAAGCAAAACACGTTTTGTGTTATATTTAGTGTGCTATGAGAGTTATCTTTTTAAAATTTGGTATTGAGATGTCGGTTAGTAAAAACTCTGAAATTCAATGGACTTCGACGGGATTGCATCAGTGGGCGTGGTATTTCCTACTATAACAAAATGTTGCAAGTGGGTCATTTTGTGATTTATTTAAATATTTTTCGACTGGTTCAACTTTTTTTAACCTCTTTCAACATCTTCCCTATTTTTCCGACTTTGTCAAACTCATTCAACTTTTTTCGAGATTTTCAACCTCTTTCAACTTTATTCAACCTCATTCAATTTTTTCGACTTTTTCAACCATATTCAACTTACTTCGACTTTTTGAATGTCATTCAACTTTTTTAGATTTATTTAACTTCTTTCATTTGTTTCGACATTTTTCAACCTCTTTCAACTTTTTTCAACATTTTCCGACTTTGTCAACCTTATTCAACTTCTTTCACTTATTGAACCTCATTCAACTTTTTTAGAGTTATTCAACTTTTTTCAACCGTTTCAACATATTTCAACCTCTTTCAACTTTTTTTAACATTTTCCACCTTTGTCAACCTTATTCACCTTTTTTCGACTTTTTTAACCTCTTTCAACTTTTTTCGAATTATTCAACTTCTTCCAACTGTTTCAACATTTTTCAACCTCTTTAAACTTTTTTCAACATTTTCCATATTTTTCCGACTTTTTGAACGTCATTCAACTTTTTTATAGTTATTCAACTTCTTTCATTTGTTTCAACATTTTTCAACCTCTTTCAACTTTTTTAACATTTTCCGACTTTGTCAACCTTATTCATCTTTTTTGACTTTTTGAACCTCATTCAACTTTTCTAGAGTTATTCAACTTTTTTCAACCGTTTCAACATTTTTAACCTTTTTCAACTGTTTTCAACATTTTCCATATTTTTCCGACTTTGTCAGACTCATTCAACTTTTTTCGACCTCATTAAATTTTTTAGAGATATTCAACTTTTTTCGAGTTTTTCAACCACTTTCAACTTTATTCAACCTCATTCAATTTTTTCGTCTTTTTCAACCATATTCAACTTTTTCAACCTCATCATATTTTTTTGAGATATTCCAATTTTTTTCGAGTTTTTCAAACTCTTTCAACTTTTTTCAATCTCATTTAATTTTTTCGACTGTTTCAACATTTTTCAACCTCTTTCAACTTTTTTTTAACATTTTCCGAGTTTGTCAACCTTATTCAACTTTTTTGACTTTTTGAACCTCATTCATCTTTTTTAGAGTTATTCAACTTTTTTCAACCGTTTCAACATTTTTCAACCTCTTTCAACTTTTTTCAACATTTTCCACCTTTGTTAACCTTATTCACCTTTTTTCGACTTTTTTAACCTCATTCAACTTTTTTCGAATTATTCAACTTTTTTCAACTGTTTCAACATTTTTCAACCTCTTTCAACTTTTTTCAACTATATTCAAGTTTCTTCGACTCTTTGAACCTCATTCATCTTTTTTAGAGTTATTCAACTTTTTTCAACCGTTTCAACATTTTTCAACCTCTAATCAACTCTTTTCAACATTTTCCACCTTTGGTAACCTTATTCACCTTTTTTCGACTTTTTTAACCTCATTCAACTTTTTTCGAATTATTCAACTTTTTTCAACTGTTTCAACATTTTTCAACCTCTTTCAACTGTTTTCAACATTTTCCATATTTTTCCGACTTTTTGAACGTCATTCAACTTTTTTAGAGTTATTCAACTTCTTTCATTTGTTTCAACATTTTTCAACCTCTTTCAACTTTTTTCAACATTTTCCGACTTTGTCAACCTTATTCAACATTTTTGACTTTTTGAACCTAATTCAACTTTTCTATAGTTATTCAACTTTTTTCAACCGTTTCAACATTTTTGAACCTCTTTCAACTGTTTTCAAAATTTTCCATATTTTTCCGACTCTGTCAGACTCATTCAACTTTTTTCGACCTGATTAAATTTTTTTAGAGATATTCAACTTTTTTCGAGTTTTTCAACCACTTTCAACTTTATTCAACCTCATTAAATTTTTTCGACTTTTTCAACCATATTCAACTTTTTCAACCTCATCAAATTTTTTTGAGATATTTCAACTTTTTTCGAGTTTTTTAAACTCTTTCAATTTTATTCAATCTCATTTAATTTTTTCAACTGTTTCAACATTTTTCAACCTTATTCAACTTTCTTCGACTTTTTGAACCTCATTCAACTTTTTTCGAAGTATTCAACTTCTTTCAACTGTTTCAACATTTTTCAACCTCTTTCAACTTTTTTCAACATTTTCCATATTTTTCCGACTTTTTGAACGTCAATCAACTTTTTTAGAGTCATTCAACTTTTTTCAACCGTTTCAACATTTTTTAACCTCTTTCAACTTTTTTCAACATTTTCCGCCTTTGTCAACCTTATTTACCTTTTTTCGACTTTTTTAACCTCATTCAACTTTTTTCGAATTATAAAACTTTTTTTAACTGTTTCAGCATTTTTCAACCTCTTTCAACTTTTTTCAACATTTTCCATATTTTTCCGACTTTTTGAACGTCATTCAGCTTCTTTCGACTTTTTCAACCTCTTTCAACTTTTTTTGAGTTATTCAGCTTCTTTCGACTGTTTCAACATTTGACAACTTCTTTTAATTTTTGTCAACATTTTCCATATATTTTCGACTTTGTCAACTTCATTTAACTTTTCTTGACTTTTTCAACATCGTTCAACTTTTTTCAAGATTTTCAACTTTTTGGAGATTTTCAACCTCTTTCAACTTTTTCAACACTTTACACTTTCACGCTTCAACTTCTCTCAACTTTTTTCTGTTCCATTTTCTTCCGACTTTTCCAACATTTTTCGCCTTTTCAACCCATACTACTTTTTTAACCTTTATTGACGTTTTTCAACGTCTTACAACTTTCCTAATTTTTATTTTTGGCTTTTCAACTCTTTTCAATGTTTTTTAAATATTTCAACTTATTCAATATTAGTCAACTTTTTTCAACAAATTCCATATTTTTTCGATTTTTTCAACCTCAAAACGAAAAACCGAACAGTGGTCGGTCTCCAGGTACTGAACTTGATGACAAATAAAATAAACCTTCTTCTGTTCTAAGCATTCAACATGAAAACACCATAATTGGCGACGAGGAGAAAATCAAGTAAAATAGAAGGCATCGGTGCAATTTTAAAAATATTTTTTAACTATTAGTTATTCTAAAAAGCTAAATTAATAAAATCAAGTGATATTGTCACTACGTAAACGATATTTTCGCGAAATTGTATCAAAAAAAGAAACTTAACCTAAAATTTTTTGTTGGTTGTGCAAAGATGCAGGCTTTTTCAAGTCGGATGCCGGAGTTCAATCCAAATATTACCGATTGGTTATTATGGAAGGAACGTCTGGAGATTTATTTCGAAGAAATTGAATGTGTTGAAGTGAAGCAAAAGAAGGCCGTTTTGTTAACGTCAATTGGAGCGGATGCGTATGCAGTTTTGCGTTGCTTATGTGATCCACATCTTCCCACAAAAAAGGGATTCGATGAGTTGAGCGAGTTATTGGCTTCGCAATATTCACCAACGTTGATAATTTTTCGGGAGCGGAAAAAGTTTCTGGCAGCAGAAATGGAAGATGCAGAATCGGTGTCCATTTGGTTCGCTAGAGTAAAAAAACTAGCACTAAATTGTAAATTTGGCGATAAATTGGACTCGTTTGTGTTGAACAAATTTGTTTGCGGCACAACGGGAAAAATATTTGAGCGATTGTGCGAATAGGATGAAAGCCTTATTTTAGCGGCAGCCTACAAAAAGGCGTTGGTGGTCGAATCAAAATCAATTTTATGAAGAACCGAAAGCAAAATGCAGCACAGCCAAGTACTAAGAATAACAGAGGAAATGTTGCTAAGCAGCGTTGAAAACATTGCGGGTGGACTAATCATCAGTCAAGTTTATGCAAATTTAAAAATTCAAAATGCCATTTATGTTCAAAGATAGGACACTTAGCGACAGTCTGTCGTTTAAAATATAAAGATAAGATTAATTTTGTTAAAGATTCTGTTAAGGTAAAAGAAGCTAATATTTCAAATTTTGATTTTTCTATTTATTCAGTGCAAACTGGCAGGTCTGAGTCAATTCATGCAGTGAGCAGTGAGCAGTGATTTAAAGTGTGGTTCACGCGTTTATGTTTTGCCCATTGTGATGGATGGTGTCAAATTGGAAGTCACATGTGATACTGGAGCTCCCATTTCATTATTGTCAATCGGACTTTTTGATAAATTTTATCAGCGGAAATGTTTAAAGCCGTGCAATGTTCCATTTTGTAGCTATGCTGGTAACAGAATCGATATTGTGGGTGAGTTTGATGCAAAAATATTTTACAAAGGCCAAGAAAAATCAGTATCGTTTGTGGTTACGAATACCAATAATCCTCCACTGTTGGGTAGAAATTTATTGCGTATTTTCGGGTTTGAATTAGTTCAAAAACAATAAATTAATATCATTGAATCATTTGACACTGCTATTGATAAAATAAAAAAAGATTTTTCGGATATTTTCGATGGAACTTTAGGTACATTTAAATTCGGTAATGTTAAATTGCATTGTGATAAAGATGCAAAGCCAATTTTTTGTAAACCAAGACCAGTTCCGCTTGGCTTGGAAACCGTTAGTTGAAAAACAATTAAATGAATTAGTGGAGAAGCAAGTTTTAGAGCCGACAGACAATGCTATTTGGGGTACACCATTAGTTCCCATTGTGAAACCGTCAGGGGATCTCCGTCTCTGTGGTGATTATAAAACCACAATAAATAAATATTTATTGGATTTCAAATACCCTTTGCCGAGAATTGACGAAATTTTCGCGTCTTTGCAAGGTGGTCAGTTGTTTTCTAAACTGGATTTGTCAAATGCTTATAATCAGTTCATTTTGGATGAAGATTCACAAATGTTGTGTGCTTGGAGTACCCACATTGGGGTGTTCAGAATGAAGAGGTTGCCTTTTGGTGTGAAACCGGCTGCTGCCATCTTTCAAAAGACTATCGAGACTTTAATAAAAGGAATCCCAGGTGTTACAAATTATATGGACGATATTGTCGTCACTGGTAAAAATTTACCGGATTATATTTTAAATTTAAATTCGGTTTTAACCAAACTTAAAAATGCAGGTTTGAAATTAAATTTAAATAAATGCGAATTTTTTCAAAGGGAGATTTCGTACTTGGGTTTTAATATCAATGCAAATGGGTTAAGTAAAAATAAAGATCGATATAAGTCTATTTTAAAGGCGCCGGAGCCAAAAGACATTTCTGAGGTTCGAGCTTTTATTGCCATGGTAAATCAGTATTCCAAATTTATTGCGGGCTATGCACAGAAAATGGCTCCTGTATACAATTTATTGCAGAAAAACACAAAATTTAGGTGGGATGAAAAATGTCAAAAGGCGTATGAACAAATGAAAAGAGAGATCAGTTCTGATCAAATTTTGGTTCATTTTACCCCAAGATTGCCAATTATTTTGTCAACAGACGCAAGTCAAAACGCAGTAGCGGGGGTATTATTCCATGTTTTTGAAAACAACGTCCATAAGCCAATGGCATTTGTTTCACGAGCTTTAAGCAAAAGTGAGAAAAATTATAGCACTATTGAAAAGGAGGCTTTAGCTATTATTTTCAGTGTTTCAAAATTACGTCAATATTTGTTAGGGGTTTCATTTGAGTTGCAAACGGATCACAAACCGCTTTTAGCGATTTTTGGTGAGAATAAAGGTTTGCCTGTTATGGCTGCCGCCCGTATGCCACGTTGGGCATTTATATTGTCCGGATTTCAGTACAACATCAAATATGTTAAAGGAATCGATAATTTGGCTGACAATTTGTCGCGCATTCCTCAATTTGAGGACGGTGAATCATTGAATGAATGCAATTATATAAATTATGCAGATGTTGCTACTAAATTAAATTTCAAGCGAATAGCCATTGAAACAAGAAATGATCCTGTTTTGTCTAAATTAATGGACGCCATTCATAATGGAAACTTTGATGAACTAAAAGATTCGTGTTTTAAACCGTTTAAAAATAAACGAAATGAGCTTACAGTGGAGTCTGGTTGCGTTTTGTGGGGGTATAGAACGGTTATACCAAGCAAACTACGCCAAGATTTGTTAGCTGAGTTACACAGGTCTCATTTAGGCATAGTCAAAACCAAAAGTATGGCAAGGTCATATTTTTGGTGGCCTAGGTTGGATGAGGATATCACTCGTTTAATTGAAAATTGTCAAGCATGTCAGCTTTTGCAAGCAAGTCCAGAAAAGAGTACGCTGATCCCGTGGAAACCTACTGAGGCGCCGTGGAAAAGAATCCACATTGATTTTGCGGGTCCAATTAACGGATACCAATTGTTTGTCATTGTCGATTCATATTCAAAATGGGTCGAAGTTTTCAAAACAAAAGATATTTCGACAAATTTTGTCATAGGCCCGTTTTGGTTTGGTTAAGGCGGTTGTAAGCGATAATGGAAGGCAGTTCACATCTAGTGAATTTAAAAATTTTTCAGGTGATAACTCTATCACGCATATTTTAACTGCACCAGGTCATCCAGCAACTAATGGCCAAGCGGAGAAATTTATTAGAACTTTAAAAAAGAGCATTTACGCCAACTTAAAAGATGCAAATTTCGGAAGTTTTGACGAAGGGTTGCAAAGAGTTTTAGCGGATTATCGTTCGACAAAACATTGTTTCACAAATGAAACTCCAGCTAAATTATTTTTAGGGCGTGAACTTTTGAGTATATTTTCACTAGTGAAACCTCCGTGTACCAAAGAAATAATTGAGAATAATCAATTAAAGAGTATAAAAAATTTTAAAGGCAAACGCGAGGTTAGTTATAATAAAGGTCAAAAAGTTTACATTCGTGACTACACCGATCCAAATAATCCTAGTTGGACTTCTGCTGTGGTCAAAGAAAAACTTGGTTCGCGTAATTATAATTGCATTATAACTCATAATGAAAGATTAATTAAAAGACATTTAAACCAAATTAGAGGTGCTTCGAGCCCAAAGGAAGCGCCAGCTGAAATCGTTGCAAACGAAAATAATGGAGGGGGAGCTGTGGTGTCACATGGTGCTGAAAATGACGCATCTAACGAAGAGCAAACTCGGGTGGCAGAATCATCCATTGTGAAAGGTTCAAATTATGAACCATCCGATAATTTCAACTTTAAATTAGCCGCTGGTGGTATTGATGAGGAGTTGCCAGGCCCTGTTTTAAGGCCTAGGAAACAAATTAGTTATAAGAACAAGTGAATTTTGGTAAATGGAAATCGTTAAGTATAATTTAAATTTTATACATATATGTATATATATAAGTTTTCAATTTTCTTATTCTCCATCTTAAGAAGAGAGATGTTGAGTATTCACTGCACTAAGTATGCAACCTATGTTATTTTATATAAAATACCCTATGTAAACTTAGCCTAAGATTGAAATGTCAACTTATGAACTTGATGACAAATGAAATAAACCTTCTTCTGTTCTAAGCATTCAACATGAAAACACCATAATAACTATCGAAATCTTTTTGGTATCTACGAAGTCGCCTTTTGACGAAAGCGACTCTCGCTTTCGTTGATTAAATGTCGCCTAAGTTTTTACAGACGACGACCGTTCGTTCGTGTGAATTTGAATGTTTTTTGTGGAAATTTTATATTTTGTTTAATAAAAAAATGAAATGCACTAATCAAGACCAGTTTGGCAAGTTGGTCGAGTTGATGCAGGCAAATATTGGCGTAGCAAATGGTTTTAAAAAAGGCATTACCTTCGATTTTAAAAAAGAATGGCCATCGTGATGGTGATGGTTGGCGATAGGTAAAATTTTAAAGTTTAATCATTAAAAAACCAAAATAAAACTGTTTTCTTTTTTTTCATAAAGGTTTCAAATGATTTCAAATTCAAACCAAAAAAAAGTTATTCATAACAGCAAAGAAAACAGAGCCACTTGTGCTGGCGTTTTCAATAAATACTGCGCTCTATATGAGTATTTGGCCTTTCGTCATCACTGCTTGACAAAAACCAAATTTCAATTGAATCCATAATTTTTTTTTATTTCAATTAATTTATTTGAATTGAATTGAATTCTTTATTGAGACTAACAAGAATACATCTGTTTGACAATTATTTCAATTATTTGACGTTAGCAAAATTAAAGATGACATTTTTCTCAATTCAAGTTATCGATTTTTTTCTGAGTCGTCTCGCTTTTGTTACACGATACCAAAACTGAGACGAAGCGACGTCGAAGCGAAGACGACAGCAAATTGAGACGAGAGTCGCCGACGACTTACAAAATTGGGGTGAATATCTTCGAAAACTTAAAACAGGCGGCGGCAATCCAGTTTTCAAAATTGATGAAAATCCTTATGAGTTGTTTTGGCTAGACATACAGGACTATTGTAATCCACTGACACATCGTGAAAAAATCAAAAAGTTTTTTTTTTTTGAACCGCTCTAATGTACACGCATAAGATAATTTAGCGGAAATCTGGACAAGTTGATTTTTCGCGACAAAAATATCCTTGTAAACAATAAATATATAAGTATGTATTAGTAAACATGTAAACGTAAAATAATACTGTGTTTTTGACCGTATGAATTTATTTTTTACAGTTGAAGAAGTCGTGCGGTCGTGTCGTGCTCGTGTTGGGAAAATTTTTAGCCGTGCGTGTTTCAAATTTGTAATTCGTGTTCGTGTCGTGCTTGAAAAAATCGACACGCGCCCATCTCTACTTCTAGCAAAATACTTTGTACAATATCTTTTTCACTTGACGTACCTAAGCATAGCCGCTTCTAGTCTGTCTTGTGTCAAAGTACTTCTTAATCGATTTTTGATAAATTCTAAAATGCTGAATGACCTTTCACAAGCTACTTGGGCATATACTTATATGCTATACCAATGGGGGGAAACGTTCCCGACAATAAATTATACCTGTTTAATAGTAACTTTATATTTCTCTAAATCTTCACCACTTTTCATACTGATGATATTTCAGTGTCGTAATTTTCAAAATTGATATTATAATCTTCTTAATGTGTTGTTTTAAGTACGTCCCATTGAGCAGCAAAATTTATTAAGTCATAACGTAAGTTTTCAGCAGTTATTTTTAGTTCGAAAGAAATCAGTTTTTCGCAAAGAGCTTCAAGTGATGGCGCTTCTAGTTTTTTTTTTCTTATATCATTGAATTTGTGTCTTATATCACTGAAACTTCTAAATGCATCAGAGCGACGCTCTAAGGTTGATACGACTGTGTTGATGGTTACATTAAAAAATTTACCCTAAATGCCTTGTCTGTGTCAGAAATACTTTCATCAATAACATTTTCTCCATGCATTCGTTTTTTCGTTCTTAGTATTTTTTGTGGTAAACAATTTTCTAATTCTGAAACTTTTAAAATATCAAGTCTACTTGTTTGAAGGTAGTTTCATAAATTTGTGGTAATGTCAAATATAGAACGAAAAATGAACGCTATTGAAAAGTTTCATATTTTAGCGAAGTATATTTTGCCCAACTTCTTGTTTGTCTTATCAAGTTCAATCTTCTGTTATCATTGGATGATAACGATGAAACCCAAACGTCCATTCTGTTACAAGAATCTCGAATAAATGCAGCTGTTTTATTGAATAATCCAAACAATGATTCGTAAGATATAGTGCTACTTGTTGCATCAATAATTACAAGGTTTAATAAATGGCTGTAGCACCATACATGCACCAATGATAGATAACCATGCAGTAAAGTCATTATATTCATCCTGCATATTCGCCTCACCGTCTGTTGAAGTTCCGACACATTTTTTAATGTTACCTAATGTTACAAGATTTGAGAGTTCTTTCCACTAGCTCTTTAAAGCTTTTACCAGTAGAATCCCGATATTTAATAATCTTTCATATACAATATCTTTGTATGCATAACGCGAAATAATAGAACATTGATCAGGGGCGTCGCAACCGGGGGAAAGGGGGGACAACTGCCCCCAGAAATTTTGACATATTGCCCCCCTACTCGGAATTAAAATATATAATTATTCGATCAAAATTTTTAGGACTCAGCAAATCTTTTTATCAATGTGATTATCTCACATCTTGAGTCTATAGAAATGTGACAAAATGAACATTTAAAAAATAGTACTGACCTTATGCAATGCATAAAGTAGATGTAAATTGGCATATCGAGTCGGTGACAGTGCCAGGTTCAGTAGCTTCTTGTGAAAGGTCATTTAGCGCTTTGCGACGGTTAAAGTCTTATCTTCGATTACAATTGACTCAAAAACGTCTTACCCATCCAACGCTCCTTCATGTTTATAAGGAAAAAAACTGGATCTTTAGATTTGTGAAGGGTTATGAAAGAATTCATCTCGTGAAGAAATCGAAAAGCACTTTTGGAAACATTTGAACAAAACTTACTGACCAAATCCATTTCAAACAATACAGTCAGACTAACTTCAAATTTGGAATTGGTTACCGCTATTCCACTGACTGTACTTCTGTGGGTTTTGAATGTTTTGTTTGCTTGACTTTGTGAGCAAAAAAGTTATATGTGCGTACAATGTTTTTATATGTTTCCCATGATAAAAAGTTATTATGAAAATAAGGTAAAATTAAAGTACGCAGAATGCAAGCACGATTTGCAGAAATTAATTTGGAATGTTACTTTCGTTATTTGCTTTGAAAACAGTACCGTAGAGTGACTTGGCAAAGATGAAAAATAAATTGACTTTCGATTTTGGAAAAAAAAAACTCCTGACCTCAAATGTCTCTTAACGCGCATTTAACTCATGTCATTTTTCTCTCATATTAATACAAATCTACAGTAAAATTTTAAGTGAAAAAAAATCTGGGGTTTTTGAGAAAATCAGCCTTGTTTTTTTTTCATAAAAAGCGCTATAACTCCGTCAATTTTCAAAATTTCTTAAAGATTCTGGCAGAGAATCAAAACTTTAAATGGCCATAACTTCGTAAAAAATGTCTTTCAATCAAATCAGGGGAATACGTGTTCCCTTATTTCCTTTGGAAAATAACATAAATATATAATCGGCAACCAATTCCGAGATTTGAAGTTAGTCCGACTGCATGGTTTGAAATGGATTTGGTCTACCTTTATCTTTAATTAATGGAAATTGCAACGAATAAAAAAACATCTTCATACAAAATTCATTTTTTTTTTTCAGAAAAATTTATCGACCTATTTAATAAGAGTTTGCCCCTCCATGAAAAATTTCGTTGCGACGCCCCTGACATTGATCTTTACTTGTTATATCTTGCGTCGTATCAATTTGTATAGAAAAAATTTTCTTTTCGTTAATTTCTTTGGCGATAGTATTCTTTACAAGATTGGTAATTAGATTAGATTTATTTGGGGTAGTTAGATTTAGAGCTTGATTGAGATTTTTTTTTTTTGAAAATTCTGGAAACTTAAATGATATTTTTATTGGAAAATGTTGTACGTGGGGTAATTAGTTTTAAGTTGTGGAATTTATGTAATGAAGAAAAGGTTTACAACAAACTTAGAATTTGTTAGCGGTGAGCGGGGGCGAGTCTTAAAGAGCTTGCATTCTTCCAACTTGCTGCCCGAGGGTATTGGGTTATTGAATTTGGGTTAACTCGCCTCCGCTCACCTGTCGGGTATAAAGACGGGCTGATATTAATTTGAAATACTTGCTTATACTGACTCGCTGCCCAAGGGGTATTAGGTTACAGCATTTGCGTTTAAAACTCGTCTCCGCTCGCCTGTATGCGATATAAAGACGGGCAGTCTCTTGATTACAAGAGCTCCCTTTCATCCGGCTTGCTGTCCGAGGAAAATTGGGTTATATAATTGAGGTTTACTACTTAGATTTATCAGAGGTAGCGGCATTGCAGCCGCGCGGCCCACCGGGATTATTCCCAAACTCCCGATGGACAGTCCGGGCCTGGTACTCCTGCTCTAATTGGAAAATCAGATGTAGCAGAAGTTATTTGGTTAACTCTGAAAAGTTTATTTGCCAAGTAATTCTATGATACGTTATAAAAATATTGGGGTTCTCTGTTTTTTTCCTTATTTCATTAGTTATACGGTTTACCTGTTCCATAGTTCCGTGTTTTTCTCTAATTCAAACTGATGAGAAGGGATATGATTTCGTTCATGTGAGTATGGCATCAATTTTGCAAAAAGTTTCGAAAGACAGATGCTAAGGTAGGGTCTTTACCAGGCTTTCGAACCATTATGATTAGAGATTTTTTCGAATCAGTTGGGAAATGCCCAAGGTCTATTATAGCATTAAATAGCCTGGTAATAAATGTTAAGGCTTGAGAAGGCAGCTTTTTAAGCATTATGGGTCTAATGCGATCAAGTCCTGGAGTTTTTTTACTTAGTAATTTATTTTTGATAAAACTTGCAGCTTCGCTTGACCACCAATGGCGGAATTCGGTTGAAAAACCTGACTTAAAGCTCTGGAAAGACATTAGCTTTATCTTCATCCCTACGAGCCCAGTGCCCTCTAAGGTCTCTAATGGGTGGTTCTGGGCTGAGCTAGAGTAACATGAAGACAATTTAAAGACTACGGTTAGCTTTTCAAAGAGATGAACTTTATGCTCCGCTTATAAAAAGGTTTCGAATAAAAATAAATTAGTTAGTTTCTGTCTTTTTCCCTTTAAAGTGCCAGTTTAAGATTTTTTACAGCCTGTTTTAGTTCAGTTTTACTTGTTAGAGATCGGTGCTGCTGCGATTCTCATCTTAGTCTTCGTTTTTCTATGACTGATCTTTCAATATTAGCGTTTGTGACAAAATTTATTTCATCTTTACACGGTGTCTACACGAGCCATAATTTATGTCTTACCTTTAAAATGTCTAATGTAGACACAATATGTTATAACATAAATATGTCAAACCAGAAAAATTAAACATTCTGTTTTTTTTAGTTGTTCGTTCGAACAGAAAATAGTTTTTATATAGCTATTTTATTGAGTTAATCAGTTCAATAACTTTTGCTTTCTTTGTTTAACTTTTTCCTTTTATTCTCAACAGATCTATGCAAGAAGTGGAACATATAAGGCTGTTACTGAGTGGCTCTTCCTAGCAAAAAAGTTATTGAACTGATTAGCTCAATAAAATAGCTATAACATTCTGTCTTGCCAGCTTTGCTGTTTTCGGATTGCCATAAATTTGATATTTCCCGCCAAATTCAATTCAAAAATTTTAAGGCGATTGTTTTTTATCTTTGTTGCCTGATCAAATTCATTTTCAGTAATGAAATGTCTTTACATAATTTGCCCACCTCAAATTTTATAGCTCGTGCAGACGCCGTGTTAGGAGTAGAGTTTTCTGCTGCTATAGTTATAATGGAGTTAAAAATATGTGGATTACAACAGGGCAGTTTTCAGGGGACTACTCGAAGCTTGTGCACACGGAAATGAACTCCCTACGAATTCCTTTGGTGATAGCAAAATCAATGAGATCAGGCGATTTATTTCTGTCAGTTGGCCAATATGTTGGTTGCCCAGGGGAAACAACATCTAAGTTATTATTATTATCAACCCTTATCCTGTATACATTGGTCAAAATTGCCCAATAAAGTATTTCAACTAAAATACTACCGGTCCTGTACCATGTACAAGTATAAGCTTTGATGACTTTTATTCTTTTGACTATATAGCACGTTTAGTTTGGCCTGTATAAAAAAAGTTACGTTCACCGTCAACATGGGTCAAAGTTGCCCAATACAATTTTTCTACGTTATATAGAGTCACAACACACTTGACACTGCGTGCAAAGTTCCGCTTATCGAAATTTTACTTTTACCGTTGTTTGGGAATTCTTTGTAACATTGGTCACTGTGTATCGCTACATGCGAAACGGGGATTTTGACTTCGAGCATACTGCACACATAGTTGGCCGGCCTATTGCATTCTATTGGCAGGGCAATATCATGGACGTGAAAAGGTTTGGAGAGCTTCTGAGAAGATAAGAAATGTAAGCCCATCTTCAGATGTTACGAGCCCCCGCAGATTTGAGAATATATCACGAGCCCTGCGCTTCGATATGACGAGGGATAGAAACGAACGACGAGCTTGTGACAAATTAGTACCAATCAGAGATGTTTGGGATAGATGGGAATGCAACCTCAGAAAAATGTAAAGCACAGTTGAGAATGTCACTATTGATGAGAAAATATTTGCATATCGAGGTCGATGCCCATTCAAGCAGTGTATTCAAAACCTGGGAAGTTTGGAATGAACATTTGATTTCTTTGTGATTCAAAAAGTAGTTATGCTTGGCCGCTATAGGCTTATACGAGAAGAGACCAAAACTGTCAAAGAGTAGTCAAACAAGGATACCGCGTAGAATTTAGACTTAATGGGAGACTTGAAGAGCCGAAATATTACCTCCTATAATTTTTTAAATACACATGAGTTGGAAATTCTACTACGGAAAAGAAAACTATCTTTGGTAGGTAACAATCTAGCAGATGCATATATGTAAAATGAAACCAGAAATAATTGATTTCTACATATTATCATACTAAAGCTGGTGTTTATCCGCCATTATTCTTACAAAAGAGAATCAAATTTAGCCACAACTCTGTTGTTGAATGTATTGGATATATCAGCCTACAACTTTGTTTTATATACATACATACATCCGTAAACACTGACTGGAACAAAGGTCCAGCAGCAAAGTTCTGTAGGAAATCAGAATCCGCGTGTCCATGAATGGACATCTTCGGTGGGAAGCTGTAAAGAAGGGCGTTGCTTCTTACGCCCAATTCGGTCAAATGGCTCAAAATATTCACTAAAATGCTCTCCTTGTGCTAATTTCATTTGTAAAATTCATACAATTTTAAGAATAACCTGTCAAAATTGCACTGATTAAATAAATATATGAGTAACTTGCATTGGGCAAAATTGACCCACTAATACAGTGAGTATTAGTTTTTTTGAATACAGGATAAGTGTTAATAACAGCATTATAAAGTTGCTCACCTTTAGGGTTACTTATGCGAGAAACCCAGAATGTGTGTTTTGCATTGAAGTCCCCAGATGCAACAAACTGGGCGATATATTGCCGTCAAAGTGAGATCTTTACCATAACTTTGTAGCAAATTAGAAATTATGAAATTTGAGATACGTTCACGCAAATATCTTGGCTGAGGTACACCTTTTCTAATGTAAACATACGACGAAAATCAATAAAAATAACGAAAAATGTCCAGAAATTAAAACAAATAGGTTACGAAAAATTTAGAAACAATTTCAATGAACAAAGGGGGGGGGGGGGGCCTTTATAGTAAAGGCCCTTAATGTAATATTAAGTAAAACAACTTAATGATATAACATACAGTGGCTCACAGCTTATTTGATGCAGTGCATAATTTTAACTTCAATGCTCTGTAACTTTGAAACTAAGTGGAATATGAAAAAAATGTTGATATCATTTGAAAGAACAAAAATTGTAGTTAAAAAAAAGGTTTATTTAGTGTAAAAAAATATTACCTGGAATTTTTATAATAAAAAATCGAAATAAACTACTAAATTTCATGTCACAGCTTATTTGATGTAGAAAAACATTGTTTACTTAAAATAATGATTTTGTAATTTTAAATATGTAGTGTGGTAGCCTCTTTGGTTATCTACAGCTTAAAGACGGTTTGGCATCGAAGCTGCAAATTTTTTATTGGTATCTGGCAAATTATAGCGCCACTCAGTTTTAAGTGCCTTTTTTAGGTCGTTTTTGTTTGAAATGTTCGAAAATTTTTTTCCAAAATCGCCCATAAATTTACAAGCACATTTAAGTCAGGTGACTATGCTGGCGGTGCCATCAAATAAGGGCACATGTATTAACCAGAATTGAACTATGACCGCTTTGCATTTTCGATTTTTATCTTGGTAAAACCGTAAAATTTGTTTGCATGCCCAGATTTTTGGCACTTTCAACAAATTGACACTTATAATCTGAGGACCCTTATTCATACTCATGATATTTCCTATAAAAGCCAAATTTCCGGTACCAGCAGGAGGGGCTTGCATGTCACACTACACTACTACTACTATATTTATTTACAATAAATAAACATTTTTTTTAAACTACAATTTTTGTTCTTTCAAATGATGTCAAATTTTTTTTTCATGTTCCACTTAGTTTCAAAGTTACAGAGCATTGAATTTAAAAGAAGCTGTGAGCAGAGCTTGAAATAAACTTTTAAAAAAGTTTTTTTATAGGTAAAAGTTTACTTTTATTTTTATTTCAAGAAAATAAAAGTAAAAGTTTCCTTAAAACTTTTTTTTTAACTGATATTTCAAAAAGTAAAAAAAAACTTTTATTAATAAAAGTTTTTAAAAACTTTTAAAAAAACTTTTATCGATAAAAGTTTTTTTTATAAGTTTTTGTGACTTTTACTTTTAAAAATCACTTGTAAAAAGTTTTTTTTGACTTTTATTTTTAGAAGTCACTTATAAAAAGTTTTTTTGACTTTTATTTTCACAAAGTGGAAAATAAAAGTTTTTTTTTTGCTTGAAAAAACGAGGAAAATAATATTTTGGATCGCTAAGCAAAAAATTTCAAAGGAGAAAACTTAGAATTATTCATAATAAAATCCAAAGGATCTAAATAGAAAAAATTTATGATAATTACGCACTTATATTTTTAAAAAAATTTGATTGCACGCATCGATGGAAAAAGGTCGAAAATGAATTTTGGAAGTGTTAGGGGAGGTTCCCGAACCTCTTAAAAGGTTGTTTTGGACCGATTTTTGAAAAAAATTTTGTTACATGAATCGATGGGAAAAGGCTGAAAATGGATTTTGAAAGTGACAAGGGTGGTCCCCGACCCTCCTAAAAGGGTGTTATGGACCGATTTTTCGAAAAAAATTTTGTTGCACGAATCGATGGGAAAAGGCTGAAAATGGATTTTCGAAGCCACAAAAAAAGGTCCCGACCCTCCTAAAAGGGTGTTTTGGACCGATTTTTCGAAAAAATTTTGTTGCACGAATCGATGGGAAAAGGCTGAAAATGGATTTTGGAAGCCACAAAAAAGGGTCCCGGCTCTGCAAAAAGGGTGTTTTGGACCGATTTATCGAAAAAAATTTTGTTGCATGAATCGGTGGGAAAAGGCTGAAAATGGATTTTGGAAACCCAATATTAGGCCCGATCCTCCTAAAAGGGTGTTTTGGACTGATTTTTCAAAAAAAATTGTGTTGCATGAATCGGTGGGAAAAGGCTGAAAATGGATTTTGGAAACCATAAAATAAGGCAAGACCCTCCTAAAAGGGTGTTTTGGACCGATATTTCAAAAAAAATTGTGTTGCACGAATCGATGGGAAAAGGCTGAAAATGGATTTTAGAAGCCACAAAAAAAGGGTTTTTTGGACCGATTTTTCAAAAAAAATTTTGTTGCACGAATCGATGGGATAAGGCTGAAAATGGATTTTGGAAACTATAAAATAAGGCCCGACCCTCCGAAAAGGGTGTTTTGGTCCAATTTTTCGAAAAAAATTTTGTTGCGCGAATCGTTGGGAAAAGGCTGAAAATGGATTTTGGAATCCACAAAATAAGGCCCCGACCCTCCTAAAATGGTGTTTTAGACCGATTTTTCGAAAAAAAAATGCTTTTCATGAATCGATGGGAAAAGGCTGAAAATGGATTTTGGAAGCCACAGAAAAAGGCCCCGACCCTTCTAAAAGGGTGTTTTGGTCCAATTTTTTTGAAAAAAATTTTGTTGCACGAATCGATGGGAAAAGGCTGAAAATGGATTTTGGAAACCACAAAATAAGGCCCGACCCTCCTAAAAGGGTGTTTTGGACCGATATTTCAAAAAAATTGTGTTGCACGAATCGATGGGAAAAGGCTGAAAATGGATTTTAGAAGCCACAAAAAAAGGGTGTTTTGGACCGATATTTCAAAAAAAATTCTGTTGCATGAATCGGTGGGAAAAGGCCGAAAATGGATTTTAGAAGTGACAAGGGAGGTCCTCAACCCTCCTAAAGGGGTGTTCCGAACACATTTTTTGAAAAAAATGTATTCCACGCATCGATGGTGTTTTGAACGCCGTTTACTTTGCTCCATCCTTTCTTAAAAATTTATTTTGAGCATCCAAATATTGAAACTTGTCCATTTTGTCATTTATTTTTATAAGCGGACCTACACCATGCCAACAAAATACACTGCAGACCATACTGTTTTCACACCCGTGTTTTACCGTCTAGAAAAATAAAAATTTTTGGAAAAACGTGTTATGGAGTGACAAAACGAATATCAATAACATGAGATCAGATAGGAAAACCTTTGTTCATTGTCCTAAATGGCAAGAGTGCAATGCTTGTTTCACCCAGAAGAAGGCAAGACACTGGTGTCAAAGCATTATGGTCTGTAATTAATTTTGTTGGCATGGTGTAGGCCCGCTTATAAAAATAAATGACAAAATGGACAAGTTTCAATATTTGGACACATTGACAAACCATATGGAACCACATGCACCTCATTCCATGTCAATTAAGTGGACATTTTTGCCATATAATGACACTAAACACTCCTCCAAAGTAGGAAATAATTGGTTTTGTGCGGAAAAGATCGACGTTTTAATTTCAATAGAGAACCTGTAGAACGAAGTCAAGGTTGAAATCGTAAAAAAAAATTTATACAAATATCGCCGATATTTGGTCTGCCGCACAGAAAGATTAGTATGTCATATCCAAAACAAAACTCGAAAAATTGTGGAGAGTGTGGGTCGCACGTGTAAAGCTATTATCAAAAACAAAGTCTACAGCACAAGATCTCAATGATCTAAATGTTTTTGCATATTAAAAAGTCAACAAACACAATATTTTCTCTTTTTCTCCAGATTGTGCCATTTATGTGTCCCGCTGATTTCATCAGTTTTTTTACATTTTGATAATTTTTTTTTTTTGGTTAATGGATTATAGCTAAAGTTCGTATTATTATTAAATATGAAGGATATATCTTTGCAAAAAACCAAACACTTGTTGTTTGTTAATAATATTTACAATACTGAAGCATTAGAAAGAAAATATAAAAAATGTGCCATTTATATATCCATAGCTGTACATACATAAAAGGGCACGGTGGTCTTTAAAAAAATTTAATTTTTCGAAATACCACCCGCGATTTTTTTCGGGGATAATGTTGGGGGACCCTTCTAGTGTCAAAATCCGCGAACCGCGAAATCGAACGTGCAGCCGTCTTTTTTTTTTTTCGACACTTTCATTTTTTTAACGATTTTTTGAGTATATTTCGGTGTTTATATACATTTGAGCAGTTCAAAATAAAAACTTTTTGATTTTTTTCACGATGTGTCAGTGGAATACAATAGCCCTATATGTCTAGACAAAACAACCCATAAGGATTTTCATCAATTTTGAAAACTGGATTGCCGCCGCCTGTTTTAAGTTGCTTACCCATTTTCGAAAATATTGATTTAAAAAATGGTGCAAGCTAAAGAGGTTATCAAATTTTGCAACAAAGTGGGTATGCTTTTCGAACAATTATCAATCGAGCAATTCGAATCCGTGATTAGTTTTTCTTCTTCTTCTTTTTTTCACATAAAAAAATTGAAAATTGCTCGGACCAATTGCTTCAAAACCAAGATATCTACATTTTTCTAAATTAATAGACATAAAATTTTTCGATTCGGCGTTGACATATATACATATTAAGCTGATTCAAATTTTTTTTTTGTTCTAAACAGCTGTTATCACTCGAGGAACTTGAATCCGTGATTAGTTTTTCTTCTTCTTCTTTTTTTTTTATAAAAAATTTATGTTAATTATGTTATGTTAGTGTATGTTAATTTAGAAAAATGTAGATATCTTGGTTTTGAAAAAAGATAATGATATTCGGTTCACGGCATTCTTTTAAGTAAATAAAAATACATTAAAAATATTGTACAACGGGATCAGTGGTGAAACAATATTGGCCGATTTTGCAACTTGAAAGCAGAAAATCGGTATTTTTTGTTTTTTTACCGGTCAATTTTAAATTTTTTTATAAGAAAAAAAGAAGAAGAAGAAAAACTAATCACGAATTCAAGTTCCTCGAGTGATAATAGCTGCTTAGAACAAAAAAAAAATTTGAATCAGCTTAATATGTACAATGGGTGGCCATATTATTAGGGACCGTACTCAAATTTTTGTATTTTCAAGTTTAACCGAATTTTTTGAGCATGTAAATTAGTTTTCGTAAAGTTTTTTACTTCCCTTTTGCAGCTGGTACTATTCATTGTTGTTTTTGATAAGCGGCGATGTTAGTATGAGCGTCATATAATAAATAGGCGCGGTTAATTGAGTTTGCTTCTCATTTGGTACGACTTTCTGTTGTTGTACAGTCGTTTAAAGTTTGAATATAAACCATTTTTTCGTAAGTTTTTCTTGTCCGAAATATTCAAAATGTAAATAATGTTTCTTATTTAATTAGTTTTACTAAGTTTCATGAATTAATTTATATTTGGACAACGGTACTGAGGTATAACCTCAAAATTGCTTCATTTTAGAATGGGCAATTTGTCAGTGTACACACTCCCAAATAGACATAGCAACGTTTGAAGGTGTTTCAAGGTCGATTGTTAGACGCATCAAAAAAAAAACAGGTCAGAACGAGCCACTGGACGCAAACTGCGCAAGAGAATGTGGTAGAAAAAGAGTCACTTCACCTCGTACCGACCAAAAAAATAGGGACATCTGCCTCTTAAATCGTAGGAAAAGTGTTGCTCTTCTCACTACGAAGATAAAAGCCGGGGAATTCACGTCTCCAAACAGATTGTCCGGTGGCGTTTGGCAAAAGAGAACCTGACCGCTCCTCGGCCTATCACAAAACCGCGCCTGACTGAAGCCATGAAGAAGAAGCGACTGTTATGGCGCAAACAACACTTGAATAAGGCTGTTGTGGATTAGAATCGAGTATATGCTACATTTTAAAATAGTTTAGTTCACGAATAACAATTTTTTTTTCATTTTAATCGTGCTTTACAGACATGCTTCTCTGACGAGTCAACATTTCAAATTTTGGTTGACAAGAGTAAGTTTGTCCGTTGATACCCTGGTGAGCAGTTCCACCCGGACTGCTTTCTAGAGAGGGTTAAACACCAGACTAGCATCATGGTGTGATCTTTGATCTCAGCCAAAGGCATGGGACGTCTACATATCGTGAAAAGGACCATGAGGCAGGACCAGTACAAGCGAGTACTTGAGGCTCGCCTTCTGCCACAGCTCGAGGAATGGTTCCCTGGTGACTATCGTACGTTTTTATGCACGATTCGGTATCTAACAGCAAAGCCAGAAGTGCTACTGGATTTCTACCTAACAAAAACATAGGCGTTTTGCCTTGGCAGCGAACTTACCTGACTTGAAGCTCATAGAGAACATGTGGAAAAACTCCAAACGGGCGATCGCGAAAGGATTGATTACCATTATGCAGAAATTAATTGAAACACTCATCAGAGAATGACATCACAACACCGAACTCCTACAAATCCAAAAAAATTGTATACAGAGCATGCCCCGAGGCATACAAGCCGTAATTGAAGCTAAGGGTGGTATCACCAAATATTAATGTTATTGCACAGAAAATGGCTCCTTCATACAATTTATTGCAGAAAAACACAAAATTTAGGTGGGATGAAAAATGTCAAAAGGCGTATGAACGAATGAAAAGAGAGATCAGTTCTGATCAAATTTTGGTTCATTTTACCCCTAGATTGCCAATTATTTTGTCAACAGACGCAAGTCAAAACGCAGTAGCGGGGGTATTATCCCATGTTTTTGAAAACAACGTCCATAAGCCAATGACATTTGTTTCACGGGCTTTAAGCAAAAGTGAGAAAAATTATAGCACTATTGAAAAAGAGGCTTTAGCTATTATTTTCAGTGTTTCAAAATTACGTCAATATTTGTTAGGGGTTTCATTTGAGTTGCAAACGGATCACAAACCGCTTTTAGCGATTTTTGGTGAGAATAAAGGTTTGCCTGTTATGGCTGCCGCCCGTATGCAACGTTGGGCATTTATATTGTCCGGATTTCAGTACAACATCAAATATGTTAAAGGAATCGATAATTTCCGACACATTGTTTAATGTTACCTAATGTTACAAGATTTGAGAGTTCTTTCCACTAGCTCTTTAAAGCTTTTACCAGTAGAATCCCGATATTTAATAATCTTTCATATACAATATCTTTGTATGCATAACGCGAAATAATAGAACATTGATCAGGGGCGTCGCAACCGGGGGAAAGGGGGGGGGGGGCAACTGCCCCCAGAAATTTTGACATATTGCCCCCCTACTCGGAATTAAAATATATAATTATTCGATCAAAATTTTTAGGACTCAGCAAATCTTTTTATCAATGTGATTATCTCACATCTTGAGTCTATAGAAATGTGACAAAATGAACATTTAAAAAATAGTACTGACCTTATGCAATGCATAAAGTAGATGTAAATTGGCATATCGAGTCGGTGACAGTGCCAGGTTCAGTAGCTTCTTGTGAAAGGTCATTTAGCGCTTTGCGACGGTTAAAGTCTTATCTTCGATTACAATTGACTCAAAAACGTCTTACCCATCCAACGCTCCTTCATGTTTATAAGGAAAAAAACTGGATCTTTAGATTTGTGAAGGGTTATGAAAGAATTCATCTCGTGAAGAAATCGAAAAGCACTTTTGGAAACATTTGAACAAAACTTACTGACCAAATCCATTTCAAACAATACAGTCAGACTAACTTCAAATTTGGAATTGGTTACCGCTATTCCACTGACTGTACTTCTGTGGGTTTTGAATGTTTTGTTTGCTTGACTTTGTGAGCAAAAAAGTTATATGTGCGTACAATGTTTTTATATGTTTCCCATGATAAAAAGTTATTATGAAAATAAGGTAAAATTAAAGTACGCAGAATGCAAGCACGATTTGCAGAAATTAATTTGGAATGTTACTTTCGTTATTTGCTTTGAAAACAGTACCGTAGAGTGACTTGGCAAAGATGAAAAATAAATTGACTTTCGATTTTGGAAAAAAAAAACTCCTGACCTCAAATGTCTCTTAACGCGCATTTAACTCATGTCATTTTTCTCTCATATTAATACAAATCTACAGTAAAATTTTAAGTGAAAAAAAATCTGGGGTTTTTGAGAAAATCAGCCTTGTTTTTTTTTCATAAAAAGCGCTATAACTCCGTCAATTTTCAAAATTTCTTAAAGATTCTGGCAGAGAATCAAAACTTTAAATGGCCATAACTTCGTAAAAAATGTCTTTCAATCAAATCAGGGGAATACGTGTTCCCTTATTTCCTTTGGAAAATAACATAAATATATAATCGGCAACCAATTCCGAGATTTGAAGTTAGTCCGACTGCATGGTTTGAAATGGATTTGGTCTACCTTTATCTTTAATTAATGGAAATTGCAACGAATAAAAAAACATCTTCATACAAAATTCATTTTTTTTTTCAGAAAAATTTATCGACCTATTTAATAAGAGTTTGCCCCTCCATGAAAAATTTCGTTGCGACGCCCCTGACATTGATCTTTACTTGTTATATCTTGCGTCGTATCAATTTGTATAGAAAAAATTTTCTTTTCGTTAATTTCTTTGGCGATAGTATTCTTTACAAGATTGGTAATTAGATTAGATTTATTTGGGGTAGTTAGATTTAGAGCTTGATTGAGATTTTTTTTTTTTGAAAATTCTGGAAACTTAAATGATATTTTTATTGGAAAATGTTGTACGTGGGGTAATTAGTTTTAAGTTGTGGAATTTATGTAATGAAGAAAAGGTTTACAACAAACTTAGAATTTGTTAGCGGTGAGCGGGGGCGAGTCTTAAAGAGCTTGCATTCTTCCAACTTGCTGCCCGAGGGTATTGGGTTATTGAATTTGGGTTAACTCGCCTCCGCTCACCTGTCGGGTATAAAGACGGGCTGATATTAATTTGAAATACTTGCTTATACTGACTCGCTGCCCAAGGGGTATTAGGTTACAGCATTTGCGTTTAAAACTCGTCTCCGCTCGCCTGTATGCGATATAAAGACGGGCAGTCTCTTGATTACAAGAGCTCCCTTTCATCCGGCTTGCTGTCCGAGGAAAATTGGGTTATATAATTGAGGTTTACTACTTAGATTTATCAGAGGTAGCGGCATTGCAGCCGCGCGGCCCACCGGGATTATTCCCAAACTCCCGATGGACAGTCCGGGCCTGGTACTCCTGCTCTAATTGGAAAATCAGATGTAGCAGAAGTTATTTGGTTAACTCTGAAAAGTTTATTTGCCAAGTAATTCTATGATACGTTATAAAAATATTGGGGTTCTCTGTTTTTTTCCTTATTTCATTAGTTATACGGTTTACCTGTTCCATAGTTCCGTGTTTTTCTCTAATTCAAACTGATGAGAAGGGATATGATTTCGTTCATGTGAGTATGGCATCAATTTTGCAAAAAGTTTCGAAAGACAGATGCTAAGGTAGGGTCTTTACCAGGCTTTCGAACCATTATGATTAGAGATTTTTTCGAATCAGTTGGGAAATGCCCAAGGTCTATTATAGCATTAAATAGCCTGGTAATAAATGTTAAGGCTTGAGAAGGCAGCTTTTTAAGCATTATGGGTCTAATGCGATCAAGTCCTGGAGTTTTTTTACTTAGTAATTTATTTTTGATAAAACTTGCAGCTTCGCTTGACCACCAATGGCGGAATTCGGTTGAAAAACCTGACTTAAAGCTCTGGAAAGACATTAGCTTTATCTTCATCCCTACGAGCCCAGTGCCCTCTAAGGTCTCTAATGGGTGGTTCTGGGCTGAGCTAGAGTAACTGTAGCTGTAAAGAAGGGCGTTGCTTCTTACGCCCAATTCGGTCAAATGGCTCAAAATATTCACTAAAATGCTCTCCTTGTGCTAATTTCATTTGTAAAATTCATACAATTTTAAGAATAACCTGTCAAAATTGCACTGATTAAATAAATATATGAGTAACTTGCATTGGGCAAAATTGACCCACTAATACAGTGAGTATTAGTTTTTTTGAATACAGGATAAGTGTTAATAACAGCATTATAAAGTTGCTCACCTTTAGGGTTACTTATGCGAGAAACCCAGAATGTGTGTTTTGCATTGAAGTCCCCAGATGCAACAAACTGGGCGATATATTGCCGTCAAAGTGAGATCTTTACCATAACTTTGTAGCAAATTAGAAATTATGAAATTTGAGATACGTTCACGCAAATATCTTGGCTGAGGTACACCTTTTCTAATGTAAACATACGACGAAAATCAATAAAAATAACGAAAAATGTCCAGAAATTAAAACAAATAGGTTACGAAAAATTTAGAAACAATTTCAATGAACAAAGGGGGGGGGGGGGCCTTTATAGTAAAGGCCCTTAATGTAATATTAAGTAAAACAACTTAATGATATAACATACAGTGGCTCACAGCTTATTTGATGCAGTGCATAATTTTAACTTCAATGCTCTGTAACTTTGAAACTAAGTGGAATATGAAAAAAATGTTGATATCATTTGAAAGAACAAAAATTGTAGTTAAAAAAAAGGTTTATTTAGTGTAAAAAAATATTACCTGGAATTTTTATAATAAAAAATCGAAATAAACTACTAAATTTCATGTCACAGCTTATTTGATGTAGAAAAACATTGTTTACTTAAAATAATGATTTTGTAATTTTAAATATGTAGTGTGGTAGCCTCTTTGGTTATCTACAGCTTAAAGACGGTTTGGCATCGAAGCTGCAAATTTTTTATTGGTATCTGGCAAATTATAGCGCCACTCAGTTTTAAGTGCCTTTTTTAGGTCGTTTTTGTTTGAAATGTTGTGTCTTCGAAATTTTTTTTCCAAAATCGCCCATAAATTTACAAGCACATTTAAGTCAGGTGACTATGCTGGCGGTGCCATCAAATAAGGGCACATGTATTAACCAGAATTGAACTATGACCGCTTTGCATTTTCGATTTTTATCTTGGTAAAACCGTAAAATTTGTTTGCATGCCCAGATTTTTGGCACTTTCAACAAATTGACACTTATAATCTGAGGACCCTTATTCATACTCATGATATTTCCTATAAAAGCCAAATTTCCGGTACCAGCAGGAGGGGCTTGCATGTCACACTACACTACTACTACTATATTTATTTACAATAAATAAACATTTTTTTTAAACTACAATTTTTGTTCTTTCAAATGATGTCAAATTTTTTTTTCATGTTCCACTTAGTTTCAAAGTTACAGAGCATTGAATTTAAAAGAAGCTGTGAGCAGAGCTTGAAATAAACTTTTAAAAAAGTTTTTTTATAGGTAAAAGTTTACTTTTATTTTTATTTCAAGAAAATAAAAGTAAAAGTTTCCTTAAAACTTTTTTTTTAACTGATATTTCAAAAAGTAAAAAAAAACTTTTATTAATAAAAGTTTTTAAAAACTTTTAAAAAAACTTTTATCGATAAAAGTTTTTTTTATAAGTTTTTGTGACTTTTACTTTTAAAAAGTAATCACTTGACTTTTATTTTTAGAAGTCACTTATAAAAAGTTTTTTTGACTTTTATTTTCACAAAGTGGAAAATAAAAGTTTTTTTTTTTGCTTGAAAAAACGAGGAAAATAATATTTTGGATCGCTAAGCAAAAAATTTCAAAGGAGAAAACTTAGAATTATTCATAATAAAATCCAAAGGATCTAAATAGAAAAAATTTATGATAATTACGTACTTATATTTTTAAAAAAATTTGATTGCACGCATCGATGGAAAAAGGTCGAAAATGAATTTTGGAAGTGTTAGGGGAGGTTCCCGAACCTCTTAAAAGGTTGTTTTGGACCGATTTTTGAAAAAAATTTTGTTACATGAATCGATGGGAAAAGGCTGAAAATGGATTTTGAAAGTGACAAGGGTGGTCCCCGACCCTCCTAAAAGGGTGTTATGGACCGATTTTTCGAAAAAAATTTTGTTGCACGAATCGATGGGAAAAGGCTGAAAATGGATTTTCGAAGCCACAAAAAAAGGTCTCGACCCTCCTAAAAGGGTGTTTTGGACCGATTTTTCGAAAAAATTTTGTTGCACGAATCGATGGGAAAAGGCTGAAAATGGATTTTGGAAGCCACAAAAAAGGGTCCCGGCTCTGCAAAAAGGGTGTTTTGGACCGATTTATCGAAAAAAATTTTGTTGCATGAATCGGTGGGAAAAGGCTGAAAATGGATTTTGGAAACCCAATATTAGGCCCGATCCTCCTAAAAGGGTGTTTTGGACTGATTTTTCAAAAAAAATTGTGTTGCATGAATCGGTGGGAAAAGGCTGAAAATGGATTTTGGAAACCATAAAATAAGGCAAGACCCTCCTAAAAGGGTGTTTTGGACCGATATTTCAAAAAAAATTGTGTTGCACGAATCGATGGGAAAAGGCTGAAAATGGATTTTAGAAGCCACAAAAAAAGGGTGTTTTGGACCGATATTTCAAAAAAAATGGATTTTAGAAGTGACAAGGGAGGTCCTCAACCCTCCTAAAGGGGTTTTCCGAACACATTTTTTGAAAAAAATGTATTCCACGCATCGATGGTGTTTTGAAAACCGTTTACTTTGCTCCATCCTTTCTTAAAAATTTATTTTGAGCACCATATATTGAAACTTGTCCATTTTGTCATTTATTTTTATAAGCGGACCTACACCATGCCCACAAAATACACTGCAGACCATACTGTTTTCACACCCGTGTTTTACCGTCTAGAAAAATAAAAATATTTGGAAAAACGTGTTGTGGAGTGACAAAACGAATATCAATAACATGAGATCAGATAGGAAAACCTTTGTTCATTGTCCTAAATGGCAAGAGTACAATGCTTGTTTCACCCAGAAGAAGGCAAGACACTGGTGTGAAAGCATTATGGTCTGTAATGAATTTTGTTGGCATGTGTAGGCCCGCTTATAAAAATAAATGACAAAATGGACAAGTTTCAATATTTGGACACATTGACAAACCATATGGAACCACATGCACCTCATTCCATGTCAATTAAGTGGACATTTTTGCCATATAATGACACTAAACACTCCTCCAAAGTAGGAAATAATTGGTTTTGTGCGGAAAAGATCGACGTTTTAATTTCAATAGAGAACCTGTAGAACGAAGTCAAGGTTGAAATCGTAAAAAAAAATTTATACAAATATCGCCGATATTTGGTCTGCCGCACAGAAAGATTAGTATGTCATATCCAAAACAAAACGCGAAAAATTGTGGAGAGTAAAGCTATCATCAAAAACAAAGTCTACAGCACAAGATCTCAATGATCTAAATGTTTTTGCATATGAAAAAGTCAACAAACACAATATTTTCTCTTTTTCTCCAGATTGTGCCATTTATGTGTCCCGCTCATTTCATCAGTTTTTTTACATTTTGATAATTTTTTTTTTTGGTTAATAGATTATAGCTGAAGTTCGTATTATTATTAAATATGAAGGATATATCTTTGCAAAAAACCAAACACTTGTTGTTTGTTAATAATATTTACGATACTGTAGCATTAGAAAGAAAATATAAAAAAATGTGCCATTTATATATCCATAGCTGTACATTAGACCGGTTAAAAAAAAAAAAAGTCTCTGAAATTTAGAGGCACCGGCAGTTTCCTATTCCCATAAGTATCCCGAGTGGGATGTGTTACCAATTTTTCCTAAATATTGTGCTCCTGATTAGCGATTTTCATATTACTCTTGAAACTTTCGCATAAAAAAAAAGTTCACCAACAACATAAAAACGATGGTGGTTATCGCTTTTAATTCAGTCTCACATTCGGAGTAGTTTTGAATGGGGAATTCGAATTTCTCTTTATTTTTTAATTATGTTGTTTTCTTCAGTGGTAAAAACTGAAAATAATCATGAAATTTTGTCAAAAATTGAAACTTTTTTTTTTAAATGAAAAATCAGGTATAAATTTTTTGATTTTTTTTGCTTTTATTATTTTGAATAATTCATTTATTTCTCCTCTATCTGATGGTGAAATATGAAATATATTTATCTAATTCTATACACTTGGTTTGGTTCAAGAAAATTAGATTTCATATTTTTGAAACAGATTTCCACATTAAAATTTATTTTCCCTGTTAAAACATAGCTTTAACATGAAAAAAATCCTTTGTTCAATTATATTTATGTTTATATTTTTAAGTACAAAAATAATAAAAATTTGCGGTTACCACCATCAGATAGAGGAGAAATAAATGAATTATTCAAAATAATAAAAGCAAAAAAAATCCAAAAATTTATACCTGATTTTTCATTTAAAAAAAAAAAATTTCAATTTTTGACAAAATTTCATGATTATTTTCAGTTTTTACCACTGAAAAAAACAGCATAATTAAAAAAAAATGAGAAATTCGAATTCCCCATTTAAAACTACTCCGAATGTGAGACTGAATTAAAAGAAAAAAGTTCACCTCAGCGATAACCACCATCGTTTTTAGGTTGTTGGTGAACTTTTTTTTTATGCGAAAGTTTCAAGAGTAAAATGAAAATCGCTAATCGGGGGCGCAATATTTAGAAAAAATTGGTAACACATCCCTTTCGGGACACTTATGGCAATAGGAAACTGCCGGTGCCTCTAAATTTCAGAGACTTTTTTTTTTTTTTGAACCGGTCTACTGTACATACATAAAAGGGCACGGTGGTCTTTAAAAAATTTTAATTTTTCGAAATACCACCCGCGATTTTTTTCGGGGATAATGTTGGGGGACCCTTCTAGTGTCAAAATCCGCGAACCGCGAAATCGAACGTGCAGCCGTTTTTTTTTTCGACACTTTCATTTTTTTAACGATTTTTTGAGTATATTTCGGTGTTTATATACATTTGAGCAGTTCAAAATAAAAACTTTTTGATTTTTTTCACGATGTGTCAGTGGAATACAATAGCCCTATATGTCTAGACAAAACAACCCATAAGGATTTTCATCAATTTTGAAAACTGGATTGCCGCCGCCTGTTTTAAGTTGCTTACCCATTTTCGAAAATATTGATTAAAAAATGGTGCAAGCTAAAGAGGTTATCAAATTTTGCAACAAAGTGGGTATGCTTTTCGAACAATTATCAATCGAGGAATTCTAATCCGTGATTAGTTTTTCTTCTTCTTCTTTTTTTCACAAAAAAAAATTGAAAATTGCTCGGACCAAAATTAAAAAATGCCGATTTTCTACTTTCAAGTTGCAAAATCTTGATATAATATTTTGCCGCCGATCTAGTGGTACATTATTTTTAATGTACCTTTATTTGCTTAAGAGAAAACCGTAAACCGCATATCAATATCTTCTTTCAAAACCAAGATATCTACATTTTTCTAAATTAATAGACATGAAATTTTTCGATTCGGCGTTGACATATATACATATTAAGCTGATTCAAATTTTTTTTTGTTCTAAACAGCTGTTATCACTCGAGGAACTTGAATCCGTGATTAGTTTTCTTCTTCTTCTTTTTTTTTATAAAAAATTTATGTTAATTATGTTATGTTAGTATATGTTAATTTAGAAAAATGTAGATATCTTGGTTTTGAAAACAGATAATGATATTCGGTTCACGGCATTCTTTTAAGTATATAAAAATACATTAAAAATATTGTACAACGGGATCAGTGGTGAAACAATATTGGCCGATTTTGCAACTTGAAAGCAGAAAATCGGTATTTTTTGTTTTTTTACCGGTCAATTTTAAATTTTTTTATAAGAAAAAAAGAAGAAGAAGAAAAACTAATCACGAATTCAAGTTCCTCGAGTGATAATAGCTGTTTAGAACAAAAAAAAAATTTGAATCAGCTTAATATGTACATATATATGACAACGCCGAATCGAAAAATTTCATTTCACTCAAAAACTTTGGAAAATATCAACACTCCTTTAACTCCCCTGGTCCCTTCCAAAATCCATTTTCGGCATTTTCCCATTGATTCATGCAAAAATATTTTTTTCGAAAAATCGGTCCAAAACACTCTTTTAGAAGGGTCGGGGCCTTTTTCAGTGGCTTCCAAAATCCATTTCAGCGGGTTTTTCTCAAATTTTTTCGGAAATATTTAAGGTTAAGGTTAAAATTTCAGATAAAAAGTCTAAAATTTCATGTTTTAAGTATTGTAAAATAGAATTGAAACAATTTTAAAAGGTTCTGACCTTAAGAACTGGTTAATTAGACTAAACATAGGAAAACTGCATTATTTTTATTTTGAAATATTTTCTAAAATAAAAGTTATTTAAGTGTTTCTGAGAGAACCTTTTAAAATTCAGATTAACACCCGAATTCGACCTTCCGGCCAAAAGCGCAATATCTAACAGAAATATTTTTCAATTTTTTTTATGCAAATCTTATTTAAATTCATAGAGCTTTCAGATAAGCTCTCAGCCCATTAAAAAATTTATATTTCGTTAATTTCTGAACAGGTCAAATGTACATACAGTATGTCAAGAATGAGTTTACACATTGGAAAAGAAATGCTATTTTTCAATTTGCTTATCAAATAATATTACTTTTTATTTTTATAAATAATTTTTCTTAACAGTTATAGTTAATGACAGTATTTACAAAGAATTCATAAAAAAAAAAGTTCATATTCAACGCAAAAGAAACGAAAAATTCAACAAAAATAAATTCTACTCAATTTTGTAAGTGTCAAGTAACTCTTTACACAAATGCTTCTGAAATTATTTTTATATTAATCTTTTAAACTAAAACTTGATATTTAAAATATTTAGTATTTGGTATGGGCACCTTTAGCATCTATCACGCATTATAGCCATTTTTTCATTGAATCAACCCACTTTTGCAAGTCATAATTGCTCGGAATCTTTTGCCACTCTTTCAATATAGCAGTTTTAGGGGTTGTTCGGTTTTTTGGATACCTTTTAGCAATTTGTTTCTTTAAAAAGACCCACAAATTTTCAATTGGATATAAGTTGGGACTTTGGGCTATGGTTTCCATCACTTTGCCATAGTTCTATAGAAGCAACAATAGCACCATAGTCGCCTTATGCTTTCGATCGTTATCTTGACAAATTTTTAAATGCAGCTTATTGTTTCTGAGAAACCCTAATTTATTCGCACTGCTTTGCAAACGGCTCTTCAAAATGTTTAAATAATGTGGTGCGTCCATGGTTGCCTCTATAAAAGCCAGTACTTTTACTCCTTTGCTTGAGATGCACCCCAAAATTTTTTCAAATTTTGCAGTCAGAATGATGTTGCGGTTTTCTTAAGATGTTTATTACTTGCGCCACACTATATATAGTTGTTCTATCGTTGTAATACAACATCATTTTCGTCTTGTCCAGAATAAGACATCATCACAATATTCAACTGGTTGAGAAATGTGCATTGTAACGAAGGATACATTTTTTTTGATATTTTGTGCAGCTCTTGAGTATTTCTTGATGAGTATTTGTTTCGGAGAATGGCCTAGGAGTGAAAGAATTGGCTTTTATAGAGGCAACCATGGACGCACAACATTATTATTAAAACATTTTGAAGAGCCGTTTGAAAAGCAGTGCGAATAAATTAGGGCTATTCAGAAACAATAAACCGCAATTCAAAATTTATCAAGATAACGACCGAGAGCATAAGGCGAGTATGGTGCGATTGTGGCTTCTATATAACTGTGGCAAAGTGCTGGATACCATAGCCCAAAGTCCTGACTTAAGCCCAGTTGAAAATTTGAGGGTCTTTTTAAAGAAAAAAGTGGCTGAAAGGTATCCAAAAAACCGAACAGCCTCTAAAACTGCTATAATGAAAGAGTGGCAAAAGATTCCGAGCAATTATGACTTGCAAAAGTTGGTTAATTCAATGAAAAAATGGCTATAATGCGTGATAGATGCTAAAGGTGCCCATACCAAATACTAAATATTTTAAATATCAAGTTTTAGTTTAAAAGATTAATATAAAAATACTTTCAGAAGCATTTGTGTAAAGAGTTACTTGACACTTACAAAATTGAGTAGAATTTATTTTTGTTGTATTTTTCGTTTCTTTTGCGTTGAATATGAACTCTTTTTTTATGAATTCTTTGTAAATACTGTCAGTAACTATAACTGTTAAAAAAAAATTATTTATAGAAATAAAAAGTAATATTATTTGATAAGCAAATTGAAAAATAGCATTTCTTTTCCAATGTGTAAACTCATTCTTGACATACTGTATTAATAACCGCACTTGAACTTATGGACTTTTTTCTTTTAGCCGAATTCGCATTTCCGGGCCACGTAGTTCCAAAGAAGTCTTTGCAACGAAGGTATTCATTAATATTTGTCGGGTTTATTGAATTTATATTTCAGGCACGCGTTATCTTATGTAAGGTGCCACCCCCACTGATGCAATGTCGTCGAAGTCTATTTAATTTTATAGCTTATAATAATAATGCAATCCCGTCGAAGTCCATTTAATTTTATAGCTTATAAAAATTGACATCTATAGACCAAATTTTATTAATATTACTCTCATTGCAGAGTATCTATAGCATTAAATGTTTTTTGCTTATATGGCAAATGCCACGCCCACCGGTACTATTATGCCAAATTTTCGTAATAAGATACCTTTTAGTAAGTTTATCTGCCATACTCAATTTCATAAATATTCCGTTGTTAGTTCTCTAATTATAACGTTTATAAATATTGTGGGCTATGCCACGCCCTTCAACGTGTTTGTCCAGTATACTGAGGAAGTTTGCATTGATGACTGCTCTCAGTGATATCATCCCCAAAATTTCTTTGAAAATCGTATGAGCCAATTTTGTATTATACGAAATCAAAATTTTCAATTGTTAAAAAGTTCCACGCACACTTTAAACACATTTCAAGATATATGTAGGGGAGAGGGGGACTAGTGTGGATAATTTCAAATTCTCGCGCCGTTTTGAATCAATGTTTTCCGTTGAACTTTTTTTAAGTAGGCCTTTGCACTCTCCATCACCGAAAAAAAATTTTGTTTGTATACAGTTCACCGTTTCATGGTAGCCAGACCAGACGTGTTTTGCGCAGCAAAAAGTAAATTTTTTATTTTTTTTCAATTTCCGTGATACTCAGAAATTACTTATTCTTTTGCTAAAGTGTAAATATATAATACAACTTAAGCAAGTGTTTATTCAAATAATTGGAATTATTTTTAATAAAGTTTACCGTACGTTTTTAAAAAAAAAGATTTTGTGTAAGAAAACACAAAGGGGCTAGTGTGGACAGTAGAAATGAAGCTTGTGTGGAAATGTCCACACAAGCCCCGAAACACCTGAGAAGACAAACGAAGAACCTCTTAAAAGAAAAAATGCACCTCCAAGAAACATTCGCTTTAAATAGTGGAAGATCTCGATCTGCAAGTTATATCAAATTTGACATAAATTTCTCCAAGTTTAACATGGGATAGAAGTAAATTTTGAATTTTATTGAACTGTATTATTTTCTTCAAAAAAAAAAATATATATATATTTGAACTCTTTTTTTAAGTTTCTGTTTCAATTATCAAGTTTCTATTGGTGTCCACATTAGCCCCTAGTAAAATCAATCACCCTTACACGGGGCTAGTGTGGACAAATGTAAGCTCTTTTTAAAATAATTTAAAAATGCGTTTACGAAAAAAAAATTGTAACTGTTGGTGTAATTATGAAGGTAAGAGGTATAAGTAATCGATAAAAATGACTTTATAACAAAAAATTTTATAATTATGTCAAAATTGTCCACACTAGCCCCCCTCTCCCCTATATGATTTGTATACGTGTACCAAATTTCAACATAATACGTTGCACGGTTTACGAGCTATGTCGTTATAAAAGTTAAAATTTAGAGCTGTGCTACTGCCCCTTCAAGAGCCTTTGCAAATTTAAAACCTAGCCCAATCTTAATTTTGTTCACATGTTCACCAAATCACCAAGTTTCATCAAAATTGCATCATTTTTTTTCAAAATGGGCTGAGGTATATTTACATAGAATACCTAGCTGTTATTTCGGTGATTCGTGATAAAACGTCGATGTGAGTGATGATGTGTTCACATGCATTAACTTCGTCTTAGAACCCGATTCAGATGCAGATTTTGAATGAATTTCAATATTTTCCGTTTCGTTTTCGTTGAAAAAAAATATTTTCATTTTTCGATCCAAAATTTTTTTCATGATTTTGCGTTTAGCACCTAAAATCAACATTTTTTCAATCAAAAAAATTTTGCTGTGAATAGCTTAAAATAATTAATATCAATGTTTATTGTGCTTTAGCTATGTCGTAAAAACATTCAATGTGCTTCAGAAGTGTTTATGAATAACAAACACGAGTTTAAAATGACAAATAAGGTGTCCGGTTTAGCCCCACCAAAAAGTGTCCGGTTTAGCTTCACCGTGTCATTTTGTTAAGGGGACGTCCATTAATTACGTGAGCTAAAATAGGGGGGAGGGGGTCCGGCAAAATCTCACCAAATCTCACCAGGGGGAGAGGGGGTCAAGGAAAACCTCACGTCAACTTTTTAATGCATAGAATTTACATTAAAAATTAATATTTAAATCTCACCGGAGGGGGGGAAGGGGTCCCGCCAGATCTCACCAAGGGGAGGGGGGGGGGTCAGAATTTAAAAAAAAACACCTCACGTAATTAATGGACGTCCCCTAACTAGATCGAAAAACATTGATAAAAAATATTTTATCATAAAAACCACTAACACCATTCGATTCAGCACATCTTAAAGGGGCTGGTCCAGTCATGGCCGTGAAAATTAGGGCATTTTCAATCATTTTTTTTTTGGTATTAATTTAATTTATTTAATAAAAGTGATAATGTGGAATTATTACATAATGTTTCAACTTGACTTGACGAAAGTTTAAAAAAAAATATTAAAAATAAAAAAAGTTATAGCTGGTTGTGTTGGACCTTGTCCCATACATAGTATCTTGCCAAATCCTTGGAAAATCATCTAAAATCAATCGGATAAGAAAAATTAGTTAGTTAAATAAATAATCTAGTGCCTGATCGAAGGTTTTTATTTTTTTTTTTTAAATCAACAAAATGGCGGCTTCAGGAACATTTACCTCCAGATTTTCGGTAAAAAACCAACAGTTTTATATGAATAATTATTCATAAAAAATCGATTTAAAAAAAAAAAACAAAATCCTTCGGTCAGGCACTAGATTTTTATGTTTCTCATAAACTGTGTAAATTTCATTGAAATCTATCGAGCGGTTTCCGAGTTACAGTGGTCACCGCTTCCGAAAACATAGTTTTGAGAAAAACGCATTTAAAGTTTTACTTCGGTACTCTTACCACCGAGAGCCCTTTGGTTATTGCCGAATAACTTCAAAAGCAATTGACTTCAAATTTTCAGGATATATTTTTAAGATAGTATACTTTAAGAAAATGCAAAAAAAAATGTTGATTTCTCAAAAATCATGACTGGACCTGCCCCCTTAATTACCTAAAAATACTCACCGAATATTCTGCGCACTTGTATATTAACTTTACAACCAAAAAATTTTGAAATAAAAATTTTTAATTTCGAAAAAATACATGTGTCTGTACTCGACTCGACGGCTGACGCTAAACTGAATGATGAAATATCATCGACACTTGTGAAGTTAGTAGCTTATGACAGGGTGCGTCCATCGCGCATATGGCCGTTCCGATATTTAAATTAGTTTTTGATTAATCGCGACTGTCCAGTTTAGCCCCACCCTCCCCTATGGGTGGTAGGCGTGGTCGTGGCCCGATTTCGCCCATTTTTATATGCTAGCAGCTTGCAAGAAGGTGTGACCTGTGTGCCAAATTTCATTGAATTAGCTTGCTTAGTTTTCCCGTAAACGTGATTTCAACAGACAGTCAGACAGACAGACACACACTTAGCCAGACAGACGAACATAGCTATATTGACTCATGTGGTGACGCTGATCAATAAATACATACTTCTCTATACCTGCCACGCCCCCTTCTATGCGTTACAAACGCAAAGAATATACAAAGTGAATATACCCTCTGAGTAGGGTATAAAATTTGAAAATTTTTTTAATTTACAAAAAAAGTCTCTGATTTTAAAAAAATGAAGTCATTGTTTCAAACTATTGTACAGTGGAGTCATTGGAGAAAGAGACCCTCATCTGTAACACAATGTTATCGTTACCAAATGTTTGGCATTGGGGAGTTGAATTGACATCTTCCACCAAAATGTAAATCATGTGGTGAAGGTCATTTGTCTAAGACATGTTCTTCTACATCAATTATTGAGTGTTCTAATTGCGGTGAGAATCATCAATCTTCTGATCCAGTTTGTCGCAAAAAATTTAAGTATGTTAATATATTAAATATAAGATCAAAAACAAAGAATAGGCTTCTGCATACGAACAGGGAATAATAATCACAATATCCACCTCTTCAAGGTCATTCTTCTAAAGCAAGTCCTTTTAATCATGCTTTGCTTAATTTGAGTTACTCTTGCATTGCAAGACAAGGCGAACTAACTACAACTGATGGTGAACTGAATTAATTGAAATTACGAAGAAATTATTTCAAAACCTTCAGACTGCTCGGTCTAAAGAAGCTCAAATTTGGCAATCGCAACAATTGTAGCTAAAAATGCTTACAACAATGTCTAGTTAAAAGTGTATTTTATGGAATTGTCGCAGTATTGTAAACAAAAATTAGACTTTTTTAATTACATTTGTTTAAAAAATATTTATATTGCAATACTATGCGAAACATGGATTTCGCCTAAAATAAAATTTAGCCATTTCAATTATAGACTGGATAGAACTTTTGCAAGAGATGGTGGAGTTTCAATAATAATTACAAAAGGCATTGAGCATGAACTCTGCCATTCTTTAAAACTTGAAATTATCGAAGCTATTTCAATAAAAAATTGACTGCCACTTACTTTCCGGTAAAATCTACCAAATTCATTAATGATTTAAATAAGCTCACGCGTTGTAATAATGAATTTGTGATTTGTGGAGATTGTAATGCACGTCATAATTAATGGGGGATGTTGAAGGATTTGATTTGATTTATTCTAGTAACTTGAAAGGTCACTTTTCAGTATTGTTTCCTCCAGATCCTCTTCGTATACCGTATGCGCACGAGGTTCACCGTGTCAGTGTTATACATTTTATTGACCAATTTCTCCAATTGCACTCAACCTATTTGTTCTGACTCTCTAAGCTCGGACCAGCGACCTGTTCTTCTTAACATAAACTGTCAAGCCACTTGCAATAGAATTCTAGGTATAATTTAAAAAATGCCAATTGCTCACTTTATAAAAAAAAACAATAAAAAATTCTTTAAATTCCTCTACTCTCATTTCACAATCTTTTTCTATTGAACAAATAGATAACAAAATTTCTTTTCTAATCTCTACTATCAATAATGCATTTAATTTATGTAGCTGTATCAGCAAAATATTTTTCTATGAATCAAAAGCCGATTCCACATTATATAAAATATATGATTGGTGAACGTAAAGTAGTCCGTTAGTGAACGTAAGAAGTCGGCTTATCTTATCCTCTAAAAGACAAGTTAGATCTTCTAAACTTTGGCATTAAGAATGCACTGGAAAAATTTAGAAATTAATTTTTCAATAGATGTTTCAGAAATTTATACAAAGGGTCTAAAAAATTTTGGAAACCTGCGAAAGTATTCAAAAACAAACCTTTTACTGTACCGGTTCTTAAGGCGAACGGATCCATTGCAGTTACAGGCAGGAAAAGGCTAATTAATACCTTAAGCTCACATTTTTTCAATGCTCATAATGGCCACTATGCACCTTTCTGATCCAGAAACTATTGCACTAGTGGCTGATGGTATCTTGGTCTTGGAAGAAGCTGTAATGGAGCCCAACATTCCTCAGACTGAGGCAAAAACAGTCTTATTTTATATAAAGCAACTTAATACCCGAAAAGCGCCTGGCATTGATGGTATTTGCACCTTAAAAATCTTCCATTTAGTGCATACAGTAGAGCGGTACAAAATAAAAACTTTTTAATTTTTTCACGATGTGTCAGTGGATTACAATAGCCCTATATGTCTGGACAAAACAACCCATAAGGAGATTCATCAATTTTGAAAACTGGATTGCCGCCTCCTGTTTTACGTTGCCTACCCATTTTCGAAAATATTGATTTAAGAAATGGTGCTAGCTAAAGAGGTTACCAAATTTTGCAACAAAGTGGGTATGCTTTTCGAACTATTGTCGATCGAGAAATTCGAATCCGTGATCAGTTTTTCTTCTTCTTCTTCTTCTTCTTTTTTCTTATAAAAAAATTGAAAATTGCACGGACAAAATTAAAAAATGACGATTTTCTACTTTCAAGTTGCAAAATCTTGATATAATATTTTACCGCCGATCTAGTGGTACATTATTTTTAATGAATCTTTATTTGCTTAAGAGAAAACCGTAAACCGCAAATCAATATCTTCTTTCAAAACCAAGATATCTGCATTTTTCTAAATTAATAGTCCTGAAATTTTTCGATTCGGCGTTGACATATATACATACATACATATGTATGTACATTTTAAGCTGATTCAAAATTTTTTTTTGCTCTAAACAGCTATTATCGATCGAGGAACTTGAATCCGTGATTCGTTTTTCTTCTTCTTCTTTTTTTCTTATAAAAAAATTTAAAATTGAACGGAAAAAAAAAAAAAACCCAATTTTCTGCTTTCAAGTTGCAAAATCGGCCCATATTATTTTACCACCGATCCCGTTGTACAATACTTTTAATGTAATTTTATTTGCTTAAAAGAATGCCGTAAACCGCAAATCATTATCTTATTTCAACACCAAGAAATCTACATTTTTCTAAATTAATATATCTGGCATAATTTGAGATTTTTGAAAATCCTAGAAAAATCTATAGAATAGTTGAATCTGTTAATTAAGAAAAATGTAGATATCTTGGTTTTGAAATAAGATAATGATTTGCGGTTTACGACATTCTTTTAAGCAAATAGAATTACATTAAAAATATTGTACAACGGGATCGGTGGTAAAATAATATGGGCCGATTTTGCAACTTGAAAGCAGAAAATCGGTATTTTTTGTTTTTTTTCTCGGTCAATTTTAAATTTTTTTATAGGAAAAAAAGAACAAGAAAAAATAATCACGGATTCAAGTTCCTCGATCGATAATAGCTGTTTAGAACAAATAAAAATTTTGAATCAGCTTAAAATGTACATACATATGTATGTATGTATATATGTCAACGCCGAATCGAAAAATTTCATGTCTATTAATTTAGAAAAATGCAGATAGCTTGGTTTTGAAAGAAGATATTGATATGCGGTTTACGATTTTCTCTTAAGCAAATAAAGGTACATTAAAAATAATATACTACTAGATCGGCGGTAAAATATATCAAGATTTTGCAACTTGAAAGTAGAAAATCAGCATTTTTTAATTTGCTCCGGGCAATTTTAAATTTTTTTTTCAAAAAAAAAAGAAGAAGAAGAAAAACTGATCACGGATTCGAATTTATCAATCGATAGTAGTTCAAAAAGCATACCCACTTTGTTGCAAAATTTGATAACCTCTTTAGTTTGCACCATTTTTTAAATCAATATTTTCGAAAATGGGTAGGCAACTTAAAACAGGCGGCGGCAATCCAGTTTTCAAAATTGATGAAAATCCTTATAGGTTGTTTTGTCCAGACATATAGGGCTATCGTAATCCACTGACACATCGTGAAAAAATCAAAAAGTTTTTATTTTGAACCGCTCTAATATACAGTGATGGTCTCCGGTTATCCTACTTTCCTGATGACTGGAAACATGCTAAAATTATTAGCATCCCAAAAGTTGGTAAGGATCTATCTGATTCAATTAGTCTTCTTAACTCTAGGAATAAAATTTTTGAAAAATCATTAAGTCTAAAATTGATGAAAGTGTTGAGGATCTGTGTCTTCTATTTAGATCAGGTCACTCTACTAATCACCATTTACAACGCCTTACTCAGTTCATTAGCGAAAAGTTTACAGAAGGCAAGTTAACTACGGTTGTAGCTTTAGACATTGAAAGGGCATTTGTTTGTGTATGGCAAGATGGTCTCAGTTATAAAATGAGGAATTTTTCAATTCCAATTTATCTACATAGTTACTATGTAAAATAATTCAAATATTTCTTAAAAATCGTAAGTTCAACCGTGCATTTAGGAAAACAATTTCTGATATTTTTATAGTGTAGCGGGAGTCTCTCAAGGGTCTGTCCTTGGACCACCACTGTATTCCATATATATTACGGACGTTCCCAAATCAAAAAATATGAATTTGGCGCTCTTTGCTGACGATACATGCATTTATTCTTCCCATAGTTCAGTAATTAAAATGGTTGCAAATTATGTATTGGAAAACTAAAATAAATTCACTAAAATCACAGTCAATATTTTTTACTAAGAAAAGGGCTAGTCGATACTCGCCACAAAGAAATATTTTCTTTGGTAATACATCTATTGAATGGTGCTCTGAGCTTAAATACTTGGAAATGTGTCTCCACAAAACGCTTACTGTTAAGAAATATACATATTACAGAACGAATAAGTAAATCAGATCGTCTTGTAAAATCTTTATATGCAATGATAAACCCAGGCCCGAGCGCAGAAATCATTCAAGGGGGGGGGGGCGTTTAAACCCAGCAGTTCCCAGAAAAAAAATGTTTCATGCGATTTTGGAAAATTCACTAAAAAACAATGCATTTTGCTAAAAAAAAATATAAAAAAAAAATTTGATTTTGTTTATTGAAAATATTTACACCAAAAAATTCAAAAATGTCATCACCGACTACCTTGGTTGTTGGTAAAAAATAGCGATCTGCAGAGTTCAAACATTGTATGAAATTTCATACGCTGTATTACTGGGTTAACTCGGATATTTCATGTCAGATTATTAAGTTTGTAAAAAAAGTATTTTGTCCTGATAAAAATATTTACCATTTCAGAACAAACTAGTTTGGCCTAGGATTAACTAGTTTTTTTTTTAAATCAAATGTTTTGAGCGTAATTATGTATTTTTTGACTCATTGTCACAGGGGTTGGGGTTGCGGGGGTAGTTCACAAGGGGTACTCTGAACATATTTCCGTTGGATTTAGCCGTCGGTTAATTTTACATAAGAGTAGGGTAAGTGGGCGGCCTGCGGCCGCAGCTCAGGATTTAAAACTCCCAAAAATCCGAAACCGACTTCGCGGCGGCCTATGGCCGCGGATCAGTCTATACAATATCCAACTCCTAGTTTGCTAGTCACAGTAATTTTACATAAGAGTAGGGGTAAGTGGGCGGCCTGAGTCTTCGAATTTTACCAGAAATTTTAACGCTCCATAATTTTTTTAAAGGAGTTGCCGACGGCTAATTTCTAGACTGATCCGCGGCCAAAGGCCGCCGCGAAGCCGGTGTTGGATTTTTGGGAGTTTTAAATCCTGAACTGCGACCACAGGCCATCCACTTACACTTACTCTTTTGTAAAGTTACTGTGGCTAGCAAACTATGAGTTGGACATGTCATAAAAATTTTTCAAGGGGTGAACACCGGCTAAATCCAACGGAATTATGTTCAGAGTACCCCTTGTATCCCCGCAACCCCCACTCCCTGTGAAAATGGGTCAAAAAGTACATAATTACGCTCAAAACATTTGATTTAGAAAAAACAAGTTAATTCTAGGCCAAACTAGTTTGTCCTGAAATGGTAAATTTTTTATCAGGACAAACTAGTTCGTCCTAGGCTAAACAAGTTTATCCTAACACGCATCGGATAAACTAGTTTGGCCTAGGAAAAACTAGTTTGGCCGGTAACATATATATGCTTATGTGTGTATAATATATAAATATGTATATAGTGGCCATTCTTTTAATAACTGCACACTTTGTTTTTTATTACCTTTTTGAGCATTTTTTGAAACGAAATATCTCAAAAACTATAGGAGATAGGATAAAATTACGAAATCTTTTTTGTTAAGAAATACTATAACTTTTTAAAAAAAATTAAAAACATTAAAATAAATTTGTTGAAACATTAATTTTTTTATTTAAAAAAATTTTTCTCGAAAAACTTTAATATAACATCTTATTTTTTTATGAGTTATTCCTCAATCAAACCTAAGAATGCATGTACTTTCATATCGAAATTCCCGACATAACTTTGGAAAATATCATGAAATTCATACCTTATTCTATATGTACTACATATGTATGTGGGTTTTTTTTATTTTCATAAAATTTTTAATTTTTCATAAGAAGCGCAAGTCTTTTTGGTTTTTCATTTAAGTAAGAACATATTGTCAATAAAAGTCTATATAAAAAAATTTCCAATGGGGAGTTAGAACACCCAAACAGCCCCCCCCCCCTTGCGCACGGGCCTGGATAAACCGTAAGTCACACGTGAGCTTAGAGAACAAAATAATGATCTATAAAATAATTTTCCAACCGATTCTCACGTATGCATCACCAGTTTGGGCTAACGCCGCTGTATCCCATGTTAAAAAATAGCAAATTATGCAAAATAAAATCTTAAAAAATATGGCTAAGCTTCCTAGACACTTCTCCACTAGAGAACTATATCGTCTTTCAAATATGCTTATAATTTTATTGCAATTAAGAAAGAAAGATTTCTCATAAGTTGTGCACATTCGAATAATATAGTGATAAAAAATCTTAGTTCCTCTAAAATTAATAAAAAGAAAGGTTAAAATTAGGTTAGTTTTTATAAAAGTACGGATGTGTGGGCACATTGGTACTCCAGTTGTAAGTTTATAAACAGTTTTTGAGGTTTTTGTTTAGTTTTCCTCTTATAATAATATAATATTGATTGAACCTTATTTTTATATTGTCATTTGATTACTCTAGTTTACACAAAAAACGTGGTTTCTCATATATTTTTTTATTCTATGTATTTGGGAGGGCGTAGATTCTAACAATGGCAACCAATTTTTTTCTGAAGAATTGTTTTCGAGATATCCCCATAAAACCCGTTTTTCAGAACATTTTCCATTTATTTGGCCATTTTTTATCAATTTTTTTCGGTTTAAATCAGTTGCACACTGTTCAAAAGGTAATTTTGCCTTCTTTCTAACGGTTTGCTGTTAACGAGAATCGGATAAGATTTGATGGAGTTCAAGCGATCAAAATTCAAAAAAAGTGATTTTTTGGTGTTTTTTAAAAGTCACAAGATTTAAATTGCTCTGTTTAAATCCAAAAATCTTTCTTTTTTAAAGTTTTAAGATTCAGGATGAAAACCCCATTTTAAGTATATATTCGCTCAGTTCGGACAAAAAATTTAAAAGTTATTCTAAAATCAACGATATGTTCAATTGTACCCTAAAAAGATAAATTCAAAAGTGCTATTGAATTTAAGCTTGGACTCTTTAGTCGCGAAAATGACAATGTGTTACAGAGAGTCCTGGTCAATTGACTGACATGACCTTGTAATTTTGTACAAGTAAGCTTAAGCTTATAATGTTTGTACATGCTTTAAAATTAAAAAAACAAGTGTATAATTTGATTTACCGAGAGAAGAATAAAAATAAAAAACTTACAAGGAGACTATCAGGTTGCGGCGCCACCGATTTGGCTAAAATTTTTCGAGATGGTAGATCACCTAAAATAAGAAAAACCATTTTCGCCGTTTTTCAAAATGCTCAAGGAATAGCGAGAAAATCGTGTTTAAAGTTTTACCCTAGTTGTCTTATACAAAAAAGTTAACATCTTTTCAAGCAGCAGAGTGGCATAGTGTGGAGTGAGTTAGCGTATAAACCGAGGGGTTACTGGTTCGAGCCACGGTTCATGCAACTTTTTTTTTTACTTTTTTTTTACTCACTTACCCTCAAAAGGCCCGAAACCCTGACTGAAATTCGCTTATCATATTATGTTCAAATAAAAATAGTTTTATTTGACTGGATATAGCAATTCCGAAAGTTTAGCTAAAAAATGGTAATATTGCTATTGGCCTATATTCGGGTTTACTTTGACTACCGGATTTTAGCAATGGCAAAATTTTTGTAATTTTCCAACTGCTAGGAAAAGAAAAAGTGGTGATAATGGTGTTGAAAATGTGTGTGATATGTTTATGCATGCCATCAGATCCTATTGCTTTAGACTTAATTTTTAAAATGGTTGTTCTACATTCAAATCAGCTACACAAGCAAATGAAAAATTTGAAGAAAAAACGCTGCTTGTTGATATTTGGAACCAGAGATGTGCAAGTGGCTCGTTTTAATTTACCATTCGTTTATTCATTGCTATTGCCGTTCGTTCGACAACATAAAAAACGAATGCTGCAGTGCATTGCCTTTTAATTTTATTGCCATTCTTGTCTCTGCTTTCTTTGAACATACACGAAAGACAAGCACTATTCACTCAAACATCAATCATTCATTTCTATTTCTATGCAACAAATTATATGGCGATGCAACGAATGCTATGGCTATGCAACGAATCTTATTGCGCAGTATTGAATGCTCTTGCGCAGCATCGAATGCCTCATATGATTTGCTAATTTGCTTCCTATGCAATGAACGATTTGAGCTCGTGCATCCGTTACCATTGCTCTCAAGTAGTGTAGTACTTTCCTTGGTATTATTTGTCTTATAAAAAAGTAGTGAAACTAAAATCAATAGCAATAGCATTCAATGCGCCGCTGTTAGAAGTCAAATTACTCAAAAGAGAAGATTTATTTTTTGTGGTCGTAGAGATAACTTTTGATGGTGTCGTAGTTGATCTTTGTGAAGAAAATGGTGCTGCACTAAAGACAGAACTTTCACTTGTTTTTGATGGGTTTGATTCAGTTACATTGGCAGTTATATTAATGTGTGCATTTCTGCCGTTTTCACGCACAACCGAAACGTGCGGCATGCACGGTTAATTTTATTTTCTTGGTCTTTATTTGTTTTTGCAGTCTGGCCACCTTATTTATGAACAGATGGAAAATTTAGCATATGTTGTACAGTACTTGAATAGAACGTACAGTATGCAAAATAGCAAAACTATTTTATGAGTGTGCAAATCTCTTATATGTATATATTGTAGATTATATTTTTGTTTACTTATTTTTTATTTTATGCGATCACGATCACAAAACTAACAATTCGCGTTAGTATCCACCGAGAAACCTTAGTTGCCACTTCAGATAGGAAATTTTATTACCTACAAAAAATCTCATACTCAGTATCTACCAAAAATGTATAGTTTTCGAGTTATAGTTAAATAAATAAAATAGGGACAAATATGCGCCGTTCTCAATTCCTTTAACGAATTAGTTCCTTATTCAATTACATAATCAATGGGACGTTCTTTTACAAGCCGAACTAATTTTGACAAACATTGTCTGACACATTTTTGATTTGGTTGAAATTTTTTTTATTAGTTCTGTATCGAAAGCGAAGAGACACGTGTGCGAAGATTTTTTTGAAAAAAAATATTTTTTTTTCAATATAGAGCGCATTTAAATTTTGAGAATTTCGAGATTTTTGGCTTGGAGACTCACTTTCAAAAATTCATAACTCCGGTTCTGTTAAAGCCAGAATATTGAAATTATTTTCATTGTAAAGCTAAGAAAATGAATTTTAATAAAAAAATAATTTCTTAAAAAATTATTAACAAATTAATATAGATATAATCAATTTAAATGTTTTAATCGATTTTTAACAATTGCTCTCACCCTGCGGAGTGGGTTGGAATAGCATGTTTTCTTGGAACAACTCAGGGTAGCTGTGTTCGGATAATTTTTCGTTATTTTTTGGCTAACACCATTAAAATTAATGAAAAAAAATATTTTTCAAGTGTATTTGACTCCAATTTTATTAAATATTACCAGATATTAGTGTAAGTATATAGTGCAAGGAGTACAATATGCTAACTTAAACATTACATTTTAAACATCTCATAGTAAATCATTATCATCATCATCATCAGCATCATTATCATCATCATCATCAGCTTTATCATCAGCTTTATCATCATCATCACCATTATCATGTAAATGTTTCGTTCGGAGCTGGAGGTACAATTAAATCGATTGCCTGCTCTGGTAAGCTTTGAATCTTCTTTGTAGGCAATTTTCGCATGCTTGAAATAATTGGGTCAGAGGTTATCAAAAACATATTAAAAATATCTCGATTTGATTTTTCGTGAATAAAACTCCCTAAATTTTTTAAAATCTTTATTTCGAGCTTCTTGCGCCTCTTCTGATAACTGCCCAATAGGTAAAATAGGATTGGACAGAATTTCAGGTCGGTGAATGAAGTACTTGTGCAAGGTGGGAAGCATATTGTAGCAAGGATATGGTTCAACAAAAAGTCGGCCTATATTGTGTGCATATATGTATTTTAAATTTTCATTATTAATTTCATGGCCGCAACAATAAGTAGCACGTGCAGTTTTTTTATTAAATTCACATCTACTTTTGTAAATTCGGCAGTTTTTTCAGCGTTTTACCCGATTACTTGCGACTGCACAACAGTATCACTGTTTGTTAAAACAAAGAATATGATTAAAAGAAACAAAAAAACAACAGTTAATATATCGAAACAAGAAAACAAATTAAATAAAAAAAAACACAACAAGAGCAGCTGTTGCGAGATCAAGTGATTTTTTTTTGGTAATGTGACTGCTGCTGGACTTGTATAAAAATACACATTACTTCTAAAAGGCAGAAAAGGACACCGTAAAGTTTTTCAATGTCATAGTGATTTGTCCCACCTTCATAATAAACTACAAATTACGCCACGAATGTAAACGAATAATAACTTTATATCCACCTAAAATATAAAAATCCAAATTTTATCTTGCACTTCCAACATAAATAACAAAAGTTAAAACACTTCTACACAAAATTTTCTACACAAAAATTAACAAAATATTTGCAAAATAACCTGACCTTGACCACAGCGAACTTGCTTACTTTTGATATATGTAGTTTAGCAAATAAATTATATTTTATAACGTGAAAGTTTTCGCTTTTTTCAGCTTTTTTCGCACAAAAATTTTAATAAATTCTGACTTTCAGGACTTACTACCAAAACACCACAGCACTTTTGACATTAATATAAACGACAAGTGATGTAACCTGGTACAAACAGTTTTGACGAAGCTTACAATTTTTTTTTTTTATTATTCTAAGAAAACAGGCCTTTTCAATCCAATGTGCCCTGTATCAAATTTTTAATATCACCTTCGTATTCTACGTTAAATTTCCTATCGTAAACGTTTTATTTTGAATGGCCAAATGAAATGAAATGAAAAATGTGCTGAAAAACGGGATTTTTGGGAATATCTCGAAAACGATTCTTAAGAAATAAAATGGTTGGCATTTTTGGAATCTACGCCCCAAAATACATAGAAAAAAGTATATGAGCAACCAGATCTCGAGATAAGGCCCAAATTTGTAAACTAGTGCTCTATAATATTTAGAGCTGAAAAGAATATTCTGAGCTACCAAATTGTAAATTATAATTAACCTTAGTATTATATATTTATTGTTGAATTGGTTGAATAAAGAATTGAATTAAATTGAAAACACGTTGACTGAACTAGGATGAACTACAATAAACTCTTTTAAGAAGAGTTAAACTGAAATAAAAAGTCGATTTCAAGACGGCCCTGCTCTTCTCAGATCTAAGTTCAGCCAACTAAATTTTTGCAGTTTTAAATAGAATTTAAATTATTTATGTTTACCTGAAACGTGGTTCTTAGTTGTTGCACAGACCGAGATAATGAATGAAGACAGCGAACTGAAGCCAGTTTAACCTGAAATATATAAAGAAAACATATAAGCAAAACCGCTAAAAAAAGTAAGTACACAAATCGCATGAAAATAGCCCAAAGTCAGTTTAAAGTTACAGAGATATGTACTTGCGGTTTCATAAATTATGTTCAACTGTTTGGATTTTTAGATTTTAAAACAACATTTTGGAGGAAAATTCCTACCAAAATATAGCCTACTAATTTTTGAATTGTAATTTGATATGTGAGTCATTTCATCTATAATGAACCTATCATTACCCTGAGGTTTTTTAAATGGGCTGAAACTTTTTTGAATGATTGGGGCATCACGTAGAAGATAGAAAAAAATGCGATAAAATTTTTTCGACCAATATTATTGTTTAAAAAAAAAATTATATTGTTCAAAAAATCTCGCAAATAAAACTACACATTTATTGATGAATATAAACAGACAAACACAATTCAAATTTACTTTCATAATATTTTTAGATAGTTGTGTACTAGTGGGTGATCCAACTAAAGGGTCCCTTTCCAACTGGGTTGTTTTGACCGCTGTCATGTGTCAAATGGCTTGTCCATATGACGAATTTCGATTTATCTTTTAAAAATTATACGGGAATATACTTCAACTGAAGTTGTAATGTCAATTTTGCTTTCAGCCATCTGTTGGCTACAAAAGCAACTTCAATTGAGCTAAGAAAATGATTGAAATCACCCGATAAAGTCTCCCAATCCTAAATTGACACATCTTTCCAGCAGCTCAACCAATAGGAATGCGCACTCAGGCTTTCCTATTAACACCTTTTTGTTTTAAATATATTTTTTTAAAAAAAAAGAAAAAAAAACTGATTTTTTTTTCATTTCAATTCAATATGTAGTACATACCATTACCCGGTATTTAAATTAGAGTAATGCTAAATTTTGAACACCTTGTAGCTTTACGAAAAAAAACTTGTTAAGAATAAATTTATATGCATCAAACCTGTCAAAAAATTAAAGAAAATGTCGAACAGGTTAAAAGGGATTAGTAGGCATTAACGGGCTAAGGCTGCCGTTGCTTAGTTTTATTGGCATGAATGTACATATGTAGATATGGCGTGAGTGGCGGACGGACAAGCGGCATCATGCGATAGAAAGAGTTGCTAAGAAGGTTTTAAAAGCGTCAGTTGCGAAGAAAATTTAAAACCGAGAAGACGTAAGAGGCGAGCGACAAACCGTTGCAAGCATTTTATAAAATCAGAATTTTTGATATTATGTCACATTTGTTGTGTAGAGACATAGCCTGCCGTCAGTCAGCCTGGTTCCTTAGAGTTTGGTGCGGGGGCAGCTTTAAATTTGTATAAAAACCATAGACCTTGCAACATAAAATCTAAAAATTGCCCAATTTCATTTCATACCAAATTAAAGGTATTAAAATGACCAATAAATGTGTATAATTATATATCCCATAGAGTAAGCGGTTCAAAAGATATCGATAAAAACAGGCCAGATTTTCAAAAAATTAAGCTTTACATTTGATTCTGTGGCCACGGAAAAATAGAAATAAAATAAAAATAATTTTGCTTCATGTTCGTAGAGCTAATTACGCATAATACTAAACAGCAAAACAGCAAAAACATAGAGATTAAACTCAGCAAATTATCGAAAAAATTAATTTATTAAGAAAACATGAACTTGGAATTATTCATTCAATCGGTCCCAATTTTGTAATTTTACAATCAATTTTCTTTTAGTTAGTCTTATTTTTTATGTAATAGTATCAAATTTACGTAAACGAAGTTTTTCACCGATTTGGGTTTTTTCGTGGCCACAAGTACGCCGCAAAGTTTAATTTTTTTAAATATCTGGCCTGTTTTCAACAATATCTCGTGAACCATTTTCTTATTTAAAGATCTAAGTACATAAGTTTGTTTGTTATTTTAATACCTTTGGTATCAAAAAAGATTAAATTGAGCATTTCTAGCTCGAGATATGAATTTTAAAATGAAAAGAGGTCGAACAAATTAAAAAACCTCAATATCTTAAAAACTGTACCAAAAAAAAAAATTTGTATTTTCATTTCCGAATTCACCGGGAAAATGGACATAAGAATAGTAACCTCTCATCAAAGGAACAGAAACAAAAACTTTTTTTGTAACGATTAGATTCAACAAATTGTCGAATAAATTAATATATTCAGAAAATATGACATTGGATTCACTCATTCAATCGCTCCTAACGTTGTCATTTTATGACCGATTTTCTCCTGGTATGTCTAAATATTTGCGTAAAGATATTAGCTCTACGAACATGAAGCAAAATTATTTTTATTTATTTTATTTCTATTTTTCCGTGGCCACAGAATCAAATTTAAAGCTTAATTTTTTGAAAATCTGGCCTGTTTTCATCAATATCTTTTGAACTGCTTACTCTATGGGATATGTAGTAATACATGTTTATTGGACATTTAAATACCTTTAATTTGCTACTAAGCACGATGAAATTAGGCAATTTTGAGATTTTATGTTGCAAGGTCTATGGTTTTTATACAAACTCAAAGCTGCCCCCGCACCAAACGCTAAAGAACCAGGCTGACTGACGGCAGGCTATGTTTCTACACAACAAATGTGACATAATATCAAAAATTCAGATTTTATAAAATGCTTGCAATGGTTTGTCGCTCGCCTCCCCGACTATAAGCGGGGGATAAAAAAAAAAATGATGTGCGGAAAATTAACAAAATAAATACTTCATTGAATTATAAAGAAAAAACTTTTGATAATCGAAAATTAACTAAAACGTGATTTGTGGGAAAAGTTTCAAAACAATTAAATTAATGGAAAACATTTGTGGAGTAAAACGCACTTAAATTCAGTGTATCGCAAAGAAAAATCGAAACGGAAAAAAATCGCGACTAAAAAGGAAACGAAAAGAAAATTCGTCCGCTGCCGTGAATAAATCGCGTGAAAAGCAGGAAAAGTGCTACGAATTTCATAAAATTTGACAATCAAAATCTAACTGAAATTTAAGAAGAAAAACTATTAAGTGAAAATTTAAAATAACGTGCATGAAAATTCCCCTTAAAGAAGCGTATGCAAAAGTTATACGCATAACAAAAGTGAAGGGGTGGAAAATGCAGTGATACCTAAGAAAATTTAAAATTGAAAAAAAATTAAAAGAAAAATTTAATAATGAAAAATTACATAATTATCATTATATATATGAGCTACATAAGAAGAATGTAGAGAACAACATAAACAACGAACGTGTAAAAGAGCAAGCAAGCGATAGAAAAAGACAAGAATCGAATGGACACAAAGCAAAAACAAAAGAAATTGAAACGAGTGAACATTCGAAAATAAAAATATAAATAACACCTAACTAATTTTATTAAAATTTAAAACAACTCCTTGACCAGCAAAGCACATGAAAACTAAAACAACTCCTTGACCAGCGGTACCCGGTCATAACCCCAATGGTAATAATCCCCAAAATGATTTTGGGCATTAGGTCCGTTTTTTTTCCGGTCATAATCCCCATTTTTTTTTTGGGGACTATGACCACTTGTAAGAACGGACATAATCCCCAAAATCATGAGGACATAAGGCCAAATAATTTTGGGTGCTTATAACAAAATAAATGAATTTTCAAAAAAAAATTTCGCATAATATACTACTTCTATTTAGAATTACTGTGGGTAGCGATGCTGGTGTTGGATATATTATAGACTGATCCGCGGCCGAAGGCCGCCGCGAAGCCGGTGTCGGATTTTTGGGAGTTTTAAATCCTGAGCTGCGGCCATAGGCCGCCCACTTACCCTAACTTTTATGTAGAAGCGTTGTTGGACATATGCGAGGATGTAATCCTTGTCCGAAGGCCGCTCACTCTTGTATTTTCAAGCAAAACGAATGTGGTCATCACACCCATGGGTGTTATGTCCATCGTTATGAGTGGTCATAATCCCCAAAATTTTTTTGGGGACTATGACCGTTTTTTAGGTACCATTGGGGTTATGACATGGCACCTTGACCAGCAAGGTACACAAAAAAAAAAAAAACAAAACTAGTTTTATTACAAATCAAAACAACTCCTTGACCAGCAAGGTACACACAAATTAAAACAAATCCTCAACAATGATAACAGCAAAACACTAGCAACGACAACGACAAGCAAACCAAGACGTACATCACCAGCCACCACCATAACTACAAACGCAGCATTCGTAAATATATATTTATATTGCAAATGAAAATTACTAAGTATTTAATTAGGTATTTAAGCTCAATTTTTTGATTGATATTTTGTTTCTTTAGCAATTAAATTAAACTTGACAAGAATGTCTTAAAATCTATTTGTTAATTTTTTTTTCTAAATTAAACTCAATCTTTAAGATAAACATTTATCAAACATTAACTGAACTAGTTCAAGCTTTCTTAATAAGTTTCTTTTTTGGTAACTTGTAATAGTTTTTGGGCAAAACAACAGGTGGCAACCCATGTTTGGGACGGGATTCGGAAAGGCAACCCTGTATATTTTTTTACAGATCATCAAGGTCTAACATTTGACACACATTTCAAGCTTCAATCTTAAACCATAAACTTTTTTCTGAAAAAATGTAGCCCAAAAATCAGGTGACAACCCACATTTGGGACAGGATTCGACAATATTACTCGCAATATTTTTTTAAGGTTCATCAAGATCTATCATTTGACATGCATATTAGGGTTTCTCTTCCGTGATTTCTCGTTCCCGATTTCCCGGGAAATCCACAAAAATATATATTCCCGATCTCCCGAGAAAAGATTCAATTCCCGGGGATATTTTAAATATTTATCGTCATACAACTGGGAAATAAATACATACTTCAAAATAACTTGTTTTATTTAAAAATGTTTGAAAACTAAGTACGTTACCAATAACTTTCTTGTTTTCGTGATTATGCAGGTGCGCAATACAAATTTTTAAAAATCGAAGCGTGTGCGTTACTTTACTGTTTATATTTGATGATGCTCTTAGATCCTCTTCTTTGCATTAAACTAACATCAGCGGAAAGTGAAAGAGTATTTTCGACTGCTGGCCATTTTGTCACCAAAATTAGGACACGTCTGAACGACAATTCAGTCAATGCGGTAGTTTAGATCCGAACTCTTTTTAAAAACTCTTCCGGTAAATAACTTTTTTTTGTTCTAAGTACATTTTTATTTATTTATTTATTTATTATTTATTATTATCGTTAAACAATTCATTAGGTATAAGTAAGGAAAAAACTTACGTTTTTATTTTTTAAGATTAGACTCTACCTGATAATCTTATAGGTCTACAAGGACACAACATGTGTTCCATATAAAGTGACGTTTGATATGATGTATAACACTTGAAGATAGCACTTCTAACGAGAAAGATGTCTAGCAAGCGAAAAAAAATCCGCGAACTGATTTTGTCCACATACATGCAAAGCCCATAATTAAAATATTCAGCTATAGCAAAAGTAGTTGGTGCATCAGATAAAACTGTCTATACGGTTGTTTCTAAATATAAGAAGGGTCTACCTGTTTGCCGAAAAAAAGGTTCTGACAGAAAACCAGAATTTTCTAACTCAAAGGTAGCTGCAAAGGAAAGCTCTTTTTTAGGCAGAATCCCAACACCTCAGTGCGAGACATGGCGGCTAAAGCAGGTACAGTAATCCCCGCTTATATGCACGCCGCTTATAAGCATTTCTTGCTTATATGCATCAAAACTTGTGCAATTTAATTTCTCCATTTAGATTTGTTAACATTTTTCTCCTTTATATGCACACGCTTATATGCATTTCTCGGATATAAGCCCCAAAAAATCTCCAATTTTTTCCTCCATTCACGCTTATATGCACGACAGGGAAAAAATTTTAGTTTTTTTTTTCATGTCAAAAAAATATTGATAGCAAACAATCGTGTCATTCCTATGGTAATGTCAAATGTGCTTGACAGTAGCTTGCCATGCTGGGAAGAGTTAAATGAAAATGAAATTGTTGCCCATATTTTGCAATCCGTTGACAAAATAGAGGATGATGAAGAAATAGACATTGCAGCTGAAATAGATCAATTCCTTCATTGAGTGCAGATTTGGTCTCATTAGACACTTTGCGAAAGTTCCTTTTGCCAATAAAAAAGTTTATTGACGAACTTGATGACATTGAAGAACCTATTTTTAATCGCTGCAGTCATATTCAATCCAAGATTACTCGTTTTTTTAAGAAAGAATAGTTTTGCATATATGTAGAATCTACATGATCACATGAACTCTGTATACACATATTATATTATACACATTTTATATTTTTATTGGAATACATATTCATAAAATATCAAATGTTTATTTTCACAACTTTTTGCCTTTAAAAATATTTTTGTAAGGTTCTAGTTAGTTGGCGTTAAGTAACAGCATATGAAACTACGATTTTATATAATCATATTTGGTAGATATAGCCGAATTTTTATATATGCACTTTTCATGCATATAAACGAGTTTTTCTAAATGCATTTCACGCTTATATGCACCAAAAATCAATCATTTTCAGAAATGCTTATAAGAAGGGATTACTGTACATCGAAATCTACTGTACAAAAGATAAAGGAGAAAAGTAAGCTAAAGACATACATATAGAGTTTTAAAAGTACCAGACCGTTCTGATGAAAAGCAGTTTATGGCTCAAATGCGAAAATTGTATCAAAGGTACCCGACTACATTTGATTACTGTGTTATGGTCGACGGAACTTACGTTAAATCAGATTTTAAGCAGCTACCTGGGAACGAATATTATGCATCACCGAAGAAGGGGCACTTTCCTAGTAAATTCAAAGAAAAAAGAAATTTCGAAATTTCCAAAGCAATATATGGTTTGGCAGGCCATATGCACCTCTGGCCTCAGAAGCAGCTTCTTTGTTACGCAAGGGACAATCAATTCCAAAGTTTATATAGATGAGTGTCTCGAAAAACGTATTTAGTGCACATAAGGGTACCGTGATGTTTTTGCCTGATTTAGCAATCTCTCATTACTCTAAAGCTACGATGGAATGGTATGCAAGTAAAAAGATCAATTTCGTACCAAAAATAGCAAATTCGTCCAACTACCCAGAGCTTCGCCCAATTTAAAGATATTAGGCTCTAATGAAAAGAGATCTTTGAAAGAGTGGTAAGACTGCAAAAAATTTACAAGACTTCAGACTTAAGTGAAAAAGATCGTACCGTACTGTCGATGAAACAACTGTGCAAAATTTAATGAAGGGCTTTAAGAAAAAAGTAAGAAATTTTTATAGAAAAAAAAAACGTTAAGACGTTGTCCTACCCTCACCGGTAGGTGTTCCGGATGTTGTATGAACTCAAGCGACAGAATGTATAAGCGAAACAGCTCTTTTTTTCAGTGAAACTTACTTTTGCCGTACTTTTTATATCAAGTCATATTCATCTGCGTCCAGTACTTGATGAGATATGATTAATTCTATTTTGAAGGGAGTGTCACTGCCAATTTTTCTAAACCAAACTTTGCAAAAACCTTCCATAGACCATTAGAAACATTTCAAAAACAATTATGAAATCTTTGTGAAAATTGTATTTAAGAATACTTTTGTATGTGGGTCACCCTAAGTATGTGCCACGTGGTGTAAATTCCATGGGAATATGCACCCTACATGTAAAAGCTTAATATAAAAGGCGCGTGGTGTGAATTCCATGTGAATCGTTTGACCGGTCTTCGTGAAAATAATAGTTGATACATATGTTTGTATGAGGGCTATCCTAAATAAAAGTTTTATTGCCTAAGCTATTATTCTTAATATAGAAGCCACGTGGTGTAAATTTCATGTGAATCGAGTATGTGATCTTTCTGAAAATGCTATTTTAAAAATATGTTTGTATAAAGGCCACTCTGAATAGAAGTTTTGTAGCCTAAGCTATGCCTTTTAATATAAAAGTTACATGGTGTGAATCCAGTGTGAATCGATTGACCGGTCTTCGTGAAAATTATATTCTAAAAATATTTTTGTATGAGGACCACCCAAATATGCACCCAAAGCAAAAGTTTTGTATCTACGCTATGACTCTTAATATAAAAAACACGCGGTGTAAATTCTAAATGGATCAATTAACTGGTGTTTGTGATAATACTATTTCAAAAATATTTTTGTATGAGGGCCTTCCTAAATATGCATCTTAAATAAAAAATTTATAGCCTAAGCTATTCCACTTAATAGAAAAGACACGTGGTGTACATTTCATGTGAGTCGATTGACCGGTCTTTGTGAAAATTCTATTTTAAAAATTATTTTTGTATGGGTCCTAAATAAAAGCTTTATAGCCTAAGCTATACCTCTAAACATAAAAAGCAGGGAGATAACTATTATAAGTTTTTTGTCAAAAAATTGCTTTTTAATTATTATTAATAAGAGATATTATATTAATTGTCCATAAATATTATTTTTCAATGGTTTCTTTTTTACGTTGAGTCATAACTGTTATGCATAAGAAATTGTTTTTCCATTGTCTCTAACTATTATTTCTCATTGAATCCTTTTTTACGTTGAGTCATAACCATCGTCAATTATTGTTCAAAGGTGGTCCTGAGTCCCAAAAATGACAGATTTTGGTCGAATTTTGGAAATTTTTTTTATGCACCAATCGAAGGAAAGAGTTCGAAAATGGATTTTGACATCATCAGAGGTGGTTCCGTGTCCCAAAAATTACCGATTTTGGTCCATTTTCGAAAAAAAATGTTAGGTACCAATCAATGGAAAGAGGTCGAAAATGGATTTTGACATCATCAGAGGTGGTTCCGTGTCCCAAAAATGACCGATTTTGGTCCATTTTCGAAAAAAAAATGTAAGGTACCAATCAATGGAAAGAGGCCGAAAATGGATTTTGACAATCATCAGAGGTGGTTCCGAGTCCCAAAAATTACCGATTTTGGTCCATTTTCTAAAAAAAAAATTGTTATACTCCAATCGATGGAAAGAGGTCGAAAATGGATTTTGATAATCATCAGAGGTGGTTCCGAGTCCCAAAAATTACCGATTTTGGTCTATTTTCTAAAAAAAAATGTTATGCTCCAATTGATGGAAAGAGGTCGAAAATGGATTTTGACTATAATTAGAGGTGGTTCTGAGTTCCAAAAATCCCCGATTTTGGTCCATTTTCGAAAAAAAAAGTTATGCACCAATCGATGGACAGAGGTCGAAAATGGATTTTGAACGTCATTTGGAGTACCTCCGGACCCTAGAAAGGACCGTTTTTGACCAATTTTCGGAAATTTTTTTTTTTGCTCCAATCGATTGGGTAAGTTCGAAAATTAATTTCGGATATCACATTGGTTGGCTCCGGACCTTGGAAAGTACCGTTTTCGACCCTTTTGGTGCTTTCCAAGGTCCGGAGCCACCCTAAGGTATGTCTAAAAGCCATTGCCGACCATTTCTTATCGTTTGGAGCAAAAAAAAATTTTTTTTTGCACCAATCGATGGGGAAAGGTCGGAAATAGCCATTTCCGAGCTCAATCTATCAATCTATCTGGCGCAAAAAAATTTTTTTTTTTGAACCAAACTAAATTTTTTTTTTGCTCCAAACGATAAGAAATAGTCGGCAATGGAAAGCACCAAAAGGGTCGAAAACGGTATTTTCCAAGGTCCGGAGCCAACCAATGTGATATCCGAAATTAATTTTCGAACTTACCCAATCAATTGGAGCAAAAAAAAAATTTACGAAAATTGGTCAAAAACGGTCCTTTCTAGGGTCCGGAGATACTCCAAATGATATTCAAAATCCATTTTCGACCTCTGTCCATCGATTTGTGCATAAAAAATTTTTTTCGAAAATGGACCAAAATCGATCATTTTTGGGACTCGGAACCACCTCTGATGATGGTCAAAATCCATTTTCGACCTCTTTCCATCAATTGGAGCATAACATTTTTTTTCAAAAATGGACCGAAATCGGGCATTTTTGGGACTCGGAACCGCCTCTGATGATGGTCAAAGCCCATTTTCGACCTCTTTCCATCGATGGGCGCAAAAAATTTTTTTTTCGAAAATGGACCGAAATTGGTCATTTTTGTGACTCGGAACCCCCTCTGATGATGGTTAAAATCCATTTTCAACCTCTTTCCATCGATTGGTGCTTAACATTTTTTTTTCGAAAATGTACCGAAATCGGTAATTTTTGGGACTCGGAACCACCTCTAATGATGGTCAAAATCCATTTTCGACCTCTTTTCATCGATTGGTGCATAAAAAAAAATTTCCAAAATCGGGAATTTTTGGGACTCAGAACCACCATTGACTCAACATAAAAAAGAATCCATTGAGAAATAATAGTTATAGACAATTGAAAAACAATTCCTTATGCATAACAGTTATGACTCAACGTAAAAAAGAATCCATTGAAAATAATAGTTATGGACAATGGAAAAACAATTTCTTATGCATAACAGTTATGAATCAACGTAAAAAAGAAACCATTGAAAAATAATAGTTAGGGACAATTAATATAATATCTCTTATTAATAATAATTAAAAAGCAATTTTTTCAAATATTCCTTAAAATTAGGCAATTTTTTCAATCACAAAAAACAAAATAATAGTTATTTTCAGTCCCTGATAAAAAGCACTTGGTGTAAATTCCATGTGAATCGATTAAAATGCTATTTTATAAATATTTTTGTATGAGACCCACCCTAAATATGCACCCAAAGTTAAAGTTTTATAACTTAAGCTATGCCTTTTAATATAAAAGACACGTGGTGTAAATTTAATGTGAATCGTTGAAAATGCTATTTCAAAAATATTTTTGTATGAGGGGCACCCTAAATATGGGTCCTAAACAGAAGTTTTTAAGCCTTAGTTATGCTTCTTAATATAAAAGACATTTGTTTAAAATTTAATGTGAAATGATATTTAAAAAATATTTTTGTATGAGAGCCACTCTAAATATGCACCCAAAGTTAAAGTTTTATAACCTAAGCTATGCCTTTTAATATAAAAGACAAGTGGTGTAAGTTTAATATGAATCGTTGAAAATGCTATTTCGAAAATATTTTTGTATGAGTGCCACACTAAATATGGGCCCTAAATAATAGTTTTTTAGCCTTAGTTATGCCTCTTAATATAAAAGACATTTGGTAAAAATTTAATGTGAATCGTTTAAAATTCTATTTGAAAAATATTTTTGTATGTGGGCCAGCCTAAGTATGGGTCCTAAATAAAAGTTTTATGGCCGTAGCTATGCCTCTTAATATGAAAGACATTTGGTGTAAATTTGTAAATTCCATGTGAATCGATTAAGTAGTCTTTGTGAAAATAATATTTTAGAGTAAATTTTGTATGAGAGCCAACCTAAATATGCACCCTAACTTAAAGTTTTATATTTTTGATATTTAGCGACTGATTATTTTGTAATTAAACATTGTTTAATCGGACTTACAGTCATTCAGCAAAGGCCACAATATTGTAAATTTTTACTTTATTGATCAATGCTATTTTTTACAACAAACATGACAAAGATAACAAATGGAAAAATTTTTAACCTGGTAATTGGTGACATGTTTCGGCTATTACCAATAGCCTCATCAGACCAGTTTGGTTAATTCTGTACATGGACTCGAACCCCTGACCGTTCATGCATTGCAATTGCATATTTTTGCGACGGCCGCTCTAACACTTGAGCTACTGAGGAACTGACCTTGAACTGCACAGAGTGCGTATATCACATTTGTTATTATTTCTTTGTCACTTTCTCGCTTGTTGTCACAGCCGGCGCGAATCTTGTCTTGCACGGCTATGATCTATTTTTAGAAATTTGTAGTGTTGCCAGCTACATAGTTTCTAAAATTGGCGTGTCCTCCTTATAAATTAAGAAATTTTTGATATTTAGCGACTGATTATTTTGTAATTAAACATTGTTTAATCGGACTTACAGTCATTCAGCAAAGACCAATATTGTAAATTTTTACTTTATTGATCAATGCTATTTTTTACAACAATCCGATTAAACAATGTTTAACAACGATGAATTATATCGTTGTTGATATAATTTTCTAAGCCTAAGACTCCTATTGCTGTTTGTAGTTCATCCCAGGAAATTAATTTATATTTAAGAAAAAATAAGGATAATTTTTAATTGAAACGTCACTATATTCATACCGGGTTTCTAAATAGTTAAGACAACTTTTTAAGAATTCAATTCTGTTATTAGGTAAAAATAAAAGAGAAAATAAAAGAGAAAGAGGGAGCATTTGTCAGTGCAGTAACCATGTTAGTTAAATCATGGTGTTGCACACTTATTTTCATTTAAAGGTACGTAGCTGTTGGTTGCGTTCAGGAGGATAAAGACCTTATGACATCCTTATAAATCATCTTTTCTTGTTTGAAAAATGTCAACTTCTTAAGAGCGTACGTACCTTTTGGACGTGACGAATGTTAATTAATTTTTAATGCCTATGGCAGATATTTTTGTATCTAGTCCTATTTTTCTTTTATTTCGTTGTTCGAATTTTATCTGGACATATTTCTGATTGTCGGGACTCTGGGCATGGGACTAAAAATCTGGACAATCCCGACGAATCCAGTCCATCTGGCAACCCTAGTCTTTACTAACACTTTTTTTGACTTTGTTTTATATATGGGGAGAAATACGTCAAATGTCCTAGCGCGGCGCGCAAGCGCTAAATTCTGTTGTTTTCAACTCGTGCTGGAGGTACACAAATGAACTTAAAAAAAGCAGGTTGCTATGAAAAATACAGCGCGAAAAAGTATTTGCGCATTTATTTTGTTCTTGTGACTTGAGTAACGGCAAGAGTTAAACGAGTCGATGCGTTGAAGAAAAAATTACAGGAACAAAATACATGCACAAATACTCTTTCGCGCTGTATTTCTCATAGAAACCTGCAAAAGCACTCTTTGAAAAATAACTTTTTTAAACCATTGGAAAGCTGAGGAAAAAATACATCGAAATGATGTGTCGGAAAATTTTTTTAAGTTCATTTATGTACCACCAGCACGAGTTGAAAACAAAAGAATTTAGCGCTCGTGCTAGGACATTTGTCGTATTTCTCCCCATATATAGATATTCTGAACACTAGCCATTACTATTTAAAAAAAGGAAAAAAACCAAAAAAATAACTGGATATTTTTTTATAGCTAAAAAACAAAACGTAAGTTTTTTCTGGGACAGTCCTTAATTCACAAATAACTTAAACTAAACTGAATAATAATAAGAAATTCTACATTCTACAATATAGTTTACTAGGAAACTAGAGGCGAATGCAGATTACAATAGACTAAGTATATGGGGTCTTTCTACATATTTTACAAAATAAGAAATTTAAATAAAAATTAAAAGTTAAACTTAAAATATACAAATTAAAAAGAAGAAAACAATTTAAGTTTCTCAAAAAAAAAAGTAAAGAAGGGCACAAAAAGAATGAAAATGAAGATCTCAAACAAACAGAATTTACACAAAAGAAAACGAAAATGTTAAATAAATGAATTTTGAAATTAATTTATTACATCGATTAGTATGTATATATTTTCGTATGAAAAATTTAAAAGCCATGATTTAGCCCTTTTAATAAATACACGTTTATTTCTAAGCTACGGAGCTATAAAAATTAAAAAAAATGTTGCAAGCTATGCGGAGGAACCAAAGCTAAGTTTTGGTTATTAATTCTTAAGTTGTAAATAGAATCAAATTTATTTAATATGTAACCAGATCTCATGAAAAACAATTTTAAAACTTTGAAACAATACAAATGTTTCAAAGGCAAAATATTTAAATCTTTGAAAAGTGGCAAGAAATCACGTGTTTCTGTGCAGTTAACAATGGACTTAACTTATTTCTATGAGTACCACTCCAACACGTCAAACCATATTGTAATTTGGAATGGAAAATACCAAAATAAATACATTTAAGCAGTTTAACTGAGCAAAGCGGTTTTAAATAGTATATTTGCCTAGTAGCTGCCATTAAGTACTTTTTAAGTGCTATAGGGGTTGCGTTCAAAAACGCATGAAATTTTCTTATCTACTCAGAACTTTTCTGAAGATATCATCATTTTTACCGAGACTTGGCTTAACAGCTCGTTTCTTAATCAGGAGCTATTTCATAATAGCTATAATGTCTTTAGAAGAGACAGATATATGGACGACTCGTCTCCAGTTGGAGGGGGTATATTAATCGCTATAAAAAATAGTCACACTAGTTCTATAATTGAAATTTCCTGTGCTGCTAGTATTGAACTCTTATGTGTTAAGGTAACTTTTTCTAAGTCCAATTTGTATATCCTTAACGCCTACATTCCTCCCAACAGTAGCACAGAAGTCTACGAGCATCTTTCGAGGGCCGTAGAATTTGTCATAGACAAACTTCATAACAATGACGATATTTTATTGTTAGGTGAATTTAATTTGCCTGACTTAAAATTGACTATTTCGGACAATGGTACGTATTATTATGTATCTAGTCCAATAACTCGACAACAACAAATTTTTGTTGATGAAATCCTGTCTAATTTACAACAAGTTAGTTGTATTACAAATTCCCACAGTCGACAACTAGACTTAGTCTTGACTACAGACAGTAGCAATGTTGTTGTGCAAAATGCTCCTCATGCTTTATCTGCGGTTGATGCGTACCATCCATCTCTGAGTGTGTTGTACCAATCAAATAGAGATAACGTAGTTACTGCCAATTCTTCTAGCAGATTTTATGAATTCAATTTCAAGAAAGCTGACTTCTTGAAATTGAATAATATCCTAAATGATAGATCTAACATTTTATTGGACTTTTTTAATCATAATGTTTTAGATGACTGCGTAAAGTTTTTTTATGAAGAAATTTTTTCGGCTATATCTCTGTCTGTGCCATATACTCTGATTCTTCGTACCTAGGTACACTAAAGATTTGAAGAAAATACGTAACGGCCGCAATAGGGCATGGAATAAATACTTTTGTAGTCAGGACCGCATTGACCTGGAGGCTTATCTGCGCCTTTTTCAGGAATTTAGGCTTAGATCAGATTCAGCTTATTCTGAATATTTAACTAAAATGAAGCTCAATATTCTTCAGGACCCCAAAAAAATTTGGGGATTCATTAACTCAAAAAAAAGGTCTGATGGTTTCCCATCTGAATTCAAGACTGTTGATGGGCTCACCAGCGATCCCCAAATTATAGCTGGATTATTTGCTAATTTGTTCAAAAAATCTTTTTCAACTGAAGCGTTTAGCCCTGATGTCAACTACTTTGAGTATATGAATACTGATCCTCAGGTTCCATTTGGTGCAATATCATTTACCTCTGAACTTATAGTAAAATATATTGCATCCCTTGATGATGACTTTGGTTCTGGACCTGATGGCATTCCAGCCACAGTTTTAATTAATTGTAGTCTTATCCTGAGTCAGCCACTCAGTTTCCTTTTTAATAAATCTATTAATGACGGCTATTTTCCTAAATTTTGGAAGGAATCTTTTATAAGTCCTATTTTTAAAAAAGGATTAAAAAATGATATTTCTAATTACAGGCCTATAGCCAAGTTATCATCAATACCGAAGCTTTTTGAGCGAAATATTTATGATCAAGTTAAGGTGTGCTGTAATGAAGTCATAACAACTCGTCAGCATGGTTTTGTTAATGGCAGTTTCTAACCTTCTTGATTTTACGTTTTTTGCTTTAAGTTCAATTGATTCTGGGTTGCAAGTAGACTGTATCTACACATACTTTAGTAAAGCATTTGACAAATTACCACATAGTTTAATTTTGTTTAAATTAAAGAAACTAGGATTTCCTTTAAATTTTGTCAGACTGATTGAATCTTATTTATTTGATCGTTCTTACCGAATAAGATTTCGAGGGGTGTTATCATCCCCTTTTACAGGGCTTTCAGGTGTTTCGCAAGGAAGTCACCTGGGGCCGCTCCTGTTTATTTTGGCTATCAATGATGTTACTCATGTAATCAAAAACTCTCATCTGCTTATATATGCAGATGATATGAAAATTTACAGGACTGTGAAGGTGGATAATGACACCTTTGCCCTTCAGTCTGACCTGAAATCATTTAAAGTTTGGTGTTCTAAAAATAGCTTACATTTAAATCCTGATAAATGCCAAACTATGATCTTCTCTAGAAAGAAAAGTAATGTGGAATTTGATTATACAATTAATGATATGAAAATATGTCGTGTCGATATAGTCAAAGACCTAGGTATACATGTCGATGCTAAGTTGGCGTTTAATGAACATATTAATATATGTAATCTGTAAGAAGGCCTCGTCATTACTTGGATTTATAAAGCGATGGGCAAAAGAATTTTATAGCCCGTTGGTAACAGTAACTTTATATAATACAATTGTGCGTCCTCATTTAGAGTATGCTAGCCAAGTATGGTCTCCATATTACAATATACATATAGATAGAGTAGAACGAGTCCAAAAAAATTTTGTTCGGTTTGCTCTCAAGGGCTTAAATTGGAATGACCTCTTAAACCTTCCTCCTGAAGAGGATCGTTTAAAGTTATTACGTATGCAGTCTTTGAGTACCCGTAGAAATATTGCGGGTATATTTTATTTGCATCAGCTTGTAACTGGATCACTTGCGGCGCAAGAGCTTCTGAAATATATTCATTTTAACAGCAATCGTAGGAGTAATCGTAACTCATATCAGATATTTTACCAACCAGTCAGTAGAACTAATTATATGGCTACACCTCCTTTTAATCGCACGACTACTCTCATTAATAATTGCGATATATATAATATTAGCTTGTCAAAAGGTCAACTCAAGCTTAGATTGAAAAATAACTTTAGTTAATTTTGTAGCTTAATGGTTGTTGGTCTTTATGTTTGTGTTGTCCGAGCCCCACCGCATGATGGGTAAATTTTTTCTAACATTTATGCCTTAGATCATATAAATAAATCCATACAATTACATTAATGCATTTGTATGTTTATATACATATAGTAGCGAAATTTGGTTTATCCCAGAAAATTCTCGTAATAAAAATTAAACGATATTAGCTAGCATCACTGACCGTAGAAAAATACTTGCATCACTGACCGTAGAAAAATACGTGCATCACTGACCGTAAGAAAATACTTGCATCACTGACCATAGAAAAATAACACCATCTAGCGACATTTAGCATGTTTTCTGTACTATAAATGATGAAGTGGTACGACATTATCAACGTCGATAATCGCTATCTAGAAGGCACTGGAAACGACACTCTGGATAATGGCGGATGGTACGACATTATCAACGTCGATAATCGCCACATAGAAAGTACCGGAAACGTCATTCTAGACAACGGCAGATGGTTCTAGAAAATTATGACTTTAGTATAAAAGGCTGTCATATGAGCAGCAGAGACACAGTTGATATTGAACAGTGGATCTTAAGTGAGAACATTTGAATTTAAGTACTAAAGTGATATAGTGGATTTTAAGTAATAAAGTATAACGTTTGTGTATACAATTTGAATGTAAAGATTAAATAAACAATTGTACTGTGTAAAAACTAACGTTTGTGATTTAAATAAACCATTTTATAATTAAATAAAGATATCGTTTTTCTTGATCGAACTCAGAAAAGTGTAAGAGATTGAAATTACTGTCAAAGGGACAGGAAATTTCGTAACAATATGATCTGGGTGGGTATGTTGAGAAAGTGCGACAAAGGTAAGAAAAAATTATAAATATATAATAAATTAATTGCATGTATAATTTTTTCATTTCTCTTAATATATAAGCTTTTTACTTGGTTTTAAAGCTTCAAGCTAAATTGCTAAGAAAGCTAATAGCTGTAGTAGCTAAACTCTATTATTATTATTAAAATGCTCAGACCAATTCATTTTCCAATCGAGGATAAGACAAAGGAACTTAAACGTTTTATAACAATGAATTGAAAAACAATTAGCTGAACAGGTAGCAGAAGCGATATATGATGAAATTGGATTAGGCGATTCGCAGATAATATTAACGAGAGAGTATCTATCGCATTTCGCACAATGAAAAGTAAAATCAGGAAGTTTAATTTCCTTCCCTGTCACATTAAAAAACATAATTTTTGTTCTGTTGCTCAAGACTAACTTATGAGTAGAAAACAAGTGCCTTAACACTTCCAAATCATGGTTAATTTCAACCACAGCTTCAAAAATATTATTGCATGAAAACGCACGCCATATCATCGGCAAATGCTATTTTTTACACAAAAAGTTTTGAGAAAAAAGCGAATTTATAAATATCAGAAACAAAGAAGGGCCTAAAACTGAGCCTTGGGGAACTCCAATTTCTACACCACAAAATTTGCTATAGTTTTTATCAATTTTAACTCTTTGTACTGTTTGACAAGTAAGACGAAAACCAATTGTAGATGGAACCACGAAAACCGCATTTAAAAAGCTATAAGCTATCGCTTATATTGATACAAAACTTTAAAAGTCCATCTTCGGTTGAAAGACCAGATCTAAATCCGAATTGGCAGTCACTGAAGTATTTAGCTTTATTTAAAAAAAACAATCATTCTGGATTTCATTGCTTTTTTCAAAAACTTTGGAGAAATTAGAAAGCAGTGAAATGTGTCTACAGTTATTCAGAACATTTTTATCCCCTTTCTTAAAAAAAGGAATTACTTCAGCATTTTTTAATTCTGCAGGAAAAATACCAAACTTAACACTTGTGTTGCTTTTGTCGAATAAATGGCAAAGAACCATCAGCAATATTGAAAACTATCTTCTTAAGTAAAATACTAGAAAAACTTCATTCCGTGCTTGAGTTAGAATTCTTAAGAGTCATTATAAACTTATAAACCTCAGCAGAAGATATGCGCTCGAAATAAAAGCTATTTGGGTAGCTGTTTTCTTTTTGAAGACAAAGGCATGATGAAGTAATCAGGCCATTTTCCGAAACCACTTCTCTACCTATACTCGAAAATGGTGATTAAAAAGATTAGCAATGTCACAAGGATTGCTGTGTGTTGAACCATTAATTTCCAAACTCTAAATACTATCATTTCTGCTAGTTTTATTTAATATATTATTAACTAACTGCCATTCTTTTTTTGAATCACCTTTTATCTTAGTAAATTCTTTCATGTAAAAATCATTTTTGAGTTTAGTCGTTACATTTGAAATTTCTTTAGAGAGTTTTATAACGCGTTCTAAGGTTTTCGTTAAAAGGATATTTCGTAGATTTTTTGAAAAGCTTATTTTTTTCATTGATTTTGCGGAGCAGTTCAGGAGTCATCCAGTCCTTAAGCCTTTTTTGTTTTTACAGGAGTTAATATTAATAGTTCTTGTAGAAAAGTTTATGTGAGACGAAAGCATATCAATGAAGCAACTGAACGCTATTGAAGGATCAGATTCATTGTATACACTTTCACAAGACTCGAAAAATAAAAGATTCTTCAGCTTATTGAAATCTGTTAATTTTCTAACATCAAATAATTTTCGAAATTCAAACATCCTAGAAATAATGCTCACATTACTTTTTCGTTGGCATGATAGTTTCGGCGAAAAAAATTGATTTATACAAAAAAAAAATTTTTTTTTCGAAAAAATGAGAAAAAAGTAAAAATCAACTGCAAATTTTTAAAAGAAAAAAAAATTGGAAAAATCATTTTGTTTTTTTATATCATAGCCTATATATTTATGAAAAAAATAAGATACTATTTATGAAAATCGATTAAGAAATAGAAAAGTTATATAAAATTGAATAAAAAATGGCCGAATTTAATTTTTGCCTATTTTTCCGTTTTTTTATGTGGCTAAGAATTTTTTTAACCCCAAAATGCAAAATTTTTAATGAGATTTTGTTATGTAGATCCTGGTGTATGCTAGAAATTAAAATGTTTGCTCCACCCCCCGAAGTGGACAAAAACCGCCATAACGGACCCAAATGCCAATTTTTGGCCATTTTGGGGCGTGGGGCCAGTTCCGAAAGAATTTTAAACACCGCCATCGTGTTCAGCATCCTCGAAAACGGGGGGTGATAAATATTTTACCGATAGAAGACGCGGAATATGCGATTTCGTCATTTTGGGGGCGGTTTTTGTCCATATTGAGGGGTGGGGCCAACTCCATAAGAATTTTGAATACTGCTATCGTATTCAGCATCTTCGAAAACGGGGGCTGACAAATGTTTTACTGATGGAATACGCGATTCCAACTTTTTTCTTTGGTCCAAAAACCGAAAGTGACCGATATCTCGAAAACGTGAAAGAAAAAAAAAAACAATTTGATTTTCAGAATCAGCAGCCGATTCTTCATAAGAAATGCATAGTGGCACATAAAGTTCATAAATTTTTTAATTATTTGTAAACTAGGGTTATTAATTATAAGATGTTTACTAGCTTGTAGCCATTTTTATTCAATATTATATAACTTTTCCATTTCTTAACCCATTTTCTTAAAAAGTATCTTATTTTCTTCATAGATATATAAACTATGATATAAAAAAATAAAATGATTTATCCCATTTTTTTTTTATAAATTTGCAGTTGATTTTGACTTTTTTCTCATTTTTTCGAAAAAAAAAAAAAATTTTTTAGAAATCAATTTATTTCTCCGAAACTAACAAGCCAACCAAAAAGTAAAGTGAGCATTATTTATAGGAAATTTAATTACCTTTACTGTGGCATATAGTAAATTTATATATAGATATTGGTTTTTAAGATATTTGTAAGTAAATGAAACCAACTTTTTTTTTTGGTCCTAAAACCGAAAATGGCCGATATCTCGAAAACGACGTGAAAGAAAAAAAAAATAATGTGATTTTCAGAATCAGCAGCCGATTTTACATATAAAATGAATAACGGCATTCAAAGTTCATTTTGGCTGTAAACTAGTGTTATCAGTAAACACAAAATCTTGCAAAATATTTATGTTAATATCACCTAGTAATACCATGTTATCAGATTTATCATTTTTCAACAAGTCGTTCAAGTCGCCTAAAAATTTTTCCTGTGAACTATCCTCATGGAATCTATAAATACAGATAAAAGTGAAATTCTGGTTACCTATCAAGCACTTAACCTTAATCACATCCGAACTTTCGAGGGAGAAACTATTAAATTCACAATTTATATCAGATGTGATAAAAGCAACAACACCACCAGCAGCATATTGATTGTTACAATTTGCGTAGCAATTGTAATCCGGAATGTCTGAGCCTGTTCATAAATCCAAGTTTCATTCAAAAAAATTATATTTGGCTTAATCTTACGCATGCTTCTAATATTTTGAGAAATTATGTAAAGACTGTTTAAGCAATTTGGGTTGAAAGCAATGTTTTGAAAATTTAATTTTTTGCAATTTGCTAAAGAAATATCAAATAAACTGCCTGGATGATCAAAGTTAGTATCATTTGAACTTAACATCAATTAAATATGTACTTATATACTAAAAATGAATTTTGTTCAAATCATCCAAACAATTTATTGCGATCGCATTATCGCCTTCCTTCTTACGCAGTAAAATTTTGCCGTAACTAACCCAAACAAATTTTAAATCATTTTCACACTTAAACCTCTTAGCAGCCTTAAAAAGTGTTCTATTAAATGATGACAAGCAATCATTAATATAAATTTTCCGTTTGCCATCTCCGCCAAATAGATTAGCGCATAACTTATTTTTATTAATAATCTTCTTCTTCATAATTTCCCTTTTTTTGTTAGCAGCTAAGAACTTAATGCATAAAATGTTAGAAGTTACATTAGAATTAGCATTATCCCTTAGTTTAATACTCTTAACATAGCGATTTTCGATTTGAGATTCTAAAACATTTGTGTTCAAACTCTCAGAGAATATGGTTAAGGCTGATTTAAGAGCATTGCTATTGTTAACATTGGGGATGCCAACAATTTCAATGCATTTATCTTTATTTTTCTGTTGCAAATAATTGACTTCCTTTTGTAATGCATCAACCTTACTCGTTAACACTTGTTTCTCTTCTTGCAGATAAGCAATAAGAGAAAACGCATTAGCATTTACACTCTTTAAATTGATAATTTTTTTATAAACTAATTCTAAAGTATTATTTAAGAATAAAATCGTAAAATTTAATATTTATTTAAGAAAAGGCTAAAAACGATTAAAAAATAAAACCAATAATTTAAATTTTATTGCTTCGCGCCGACGTTTAGAGGATTATTTGTCCTCTTCCTCAGGGCGTCTGTTTATTAAAATAGCATAATAAGTTAATAAACAGACGCCCTGAGGAAGAGGACAAATAATCCTCGAAACGTCGGCGCGAAGCAATAAAATTTAAATTATTGGTTTTATTTTTTAATCGTTTTTAGCCTTTTCTTAAATAAATTCTAAAGTTACCGAACTCTCAATGTCGATGTTGCTGTTGTCAAATTGCGGTAGAAGACAGGGAATGACCTCTTCAGAGATTTTGATGTTGTCACCGATGACCTGTTTTTGAAGCGTCTGGACTGCTGGTGTAAGTTTTTCTGCATCAGTTGTTGTTGTTTATGTTGAATTTGTAACTGCTGCTGCAATCTTTGAACAACTGATTGTGGTGAACGAGAAGGCAAATTCTCTTTACTTATATTGGCGGGAACTAGCTCTTCTGCTGTAGCCGAAGCTACAGATGGTGATGAAGCACGTGGCGGAGAACGGAGGGAAGCACGTCTCACAAATGAACTTTTTATTGCTTTTTTGCATAAACACTATGTCATCTGGTTTAATTTTTATGCAGCTACAATGCAACCACCATATTTTATTTTATCTTGATGACGCTTCACCTTTTGTTTACAAATGCACGGCATTATATAAAACAAAATAAGTTAAAATACGAATTTAAATCAAAATTTAACAGAGCTCGAAAAAATACGTGTTGACCCCACGACGACACGAATTCTATTAGTTATTAAGTTTTTTGTTTAACGAAAAGAGAAATGAATATTTTAATTCCTAGTTCTTATTTTTTTGAGCTAACAGTTTCAATAATTTTTGTTTCAAATCACCAAAAAAATTATACCTAATAAAGATAAATAAAAAAGAAATATGGGCTCGATCTAGTTATATACTAGTTTCACTAGGACTGATGAGTCCTCCTAGCAGAGAAGGTGTTTTGACACACAAAAGTTATTGAAAAAAGTTTCAATGAAATAACGATTTGAAATTATTTTCTGTTGGCACATAACACAAAAAAGTTTTTTGAATTGTTAACAATTTTTTTTAATTAGTAATTATTAAAACCCGGTTTTCCCGGGTATCCCGGGAATGTCTTCGAAATATTCTCGTTTCCCGTGTTTCACTATTTGCCGGGAAATGAGAAACCCTATTGCATATCAAGTTGAAATCTTAAACTATAAACATTTTTCTGAAAAAATTTGGGCCAAAACAACAGGTGGCAACCCATATTTGGGACGGGATTCGGCAAAGCAACCCTATATATTATATTTATACTCTTCAAGCTCTATCATTTGACATACATTTTAATCTGGAATATTAAACTATAAACTTTATTCTAAATATGTTGGCCCAAAAACCAGGTGGCACCCCATGCTTAGGACAGGATTCAACAAGGCAACCCTATATATTGTATAATATTTCTATTTCTGGTTTTAAAAACTGAAATGAGGAGTCAGAGGTGAAGGATCTATTTTTCCCAAATGTTGGCTTTATTTAAAGATCGGTAAGGCAGGCTTCTAGGTCACGGCTGTCAAGAAGTCGAAAAAAGTTTCGTCACGATAGCGACGAAAACCAAGTATGCAGGGTTGTAGAGGATGGTTTTTGGGAAAAGTATCCCGCTTAGCAGCAAATCGTAGCTGTTCATCTGACCAATTTTTGGCCATTTGTCGTGTAAAATTCACTCGATTTCTCCAATATGTTCAAAAGTGTTATTTGTTTCGCTCCACAAGCATTTTCTAATAGAATGAGGGTAAAAAATAAGATTTACAAAAAAATGTTGTGTTTCTATTGGAAATTGGCCAGTCGCATTTGATCCAAAGCCTGAAAAACTAACTTAAATGAGTTTTTTCCTTTATCGAACTACTACTGTAAAATAAGCGATTTTTAGTGATAATGACCTTGGACATTTTTATGTAAAATTAAATGGTTAATACATCTTTCAAACACCAGTTTGATCTATATGTGTGCGTTTGTGGTCTTAAATGATGTTAAACTAAAATTTTAAGAAAAATTTCGACATTTTTTTCTCTTAAAGGGTTCTCATTACCTATTCAAGGAAGGCAAAATTCTTTTCGTTGTACTGTTTAATACTTAGAAATATTTATTTTGTTTTTTAAATATTAATTTTTGGTGCCAAAAAGAAACATTTCTCTTTTCACTCACTACCCAAAATTCTTGGATGATTTTCTATGATATTCTGCTTAATTATTGAGTTACCTGCACCTGTATCTATTAGGAGATTAACTGTCCTATTATTGCCTATATTGACTTTTATTATATTTGTATTGTGTGTTTTTAAGCAAACTATTCTAAATTTCTTTAATTTTTTTGCCCCTCATGGCAATGGCTTCTTGTTTTCCGAGCCACGTCTATTATTATATCTTTTGTGACGTGCATTATTTTCTGTATTACAGTCATTTTCACTACTTCTGTTGTTGCTATACCCCCTTTGGTTATGCCCTCTGTAGTTATGTCCTCCATTATTATTCCTGTACCTATCGTCATCGCTACGAGTCTGGAATGCCATAACGTTATGAATGGGATTGTTCTGATTATCTACATCAGTGGCAATTTCAATTGCTTTCGCAAAAGTTTGCGGTTGAGCCGCAAGCAATATGCTTTTATATGGTTCATTTAAACCAGGAATGGCCAGAAGAGTTGAGTTTGGGAGCAGGAAATCGCTAATCACTTGATTAAGCGAGGAAATGCGCAAATTTGCAAAATCTAATTCCAAGAATTGAAAAATATCAAAAATCAAAAAAAAAAGAATTGCGATGGGAGCGACCGCAACAACAATTACGTATATTTCATTTCGATACACAGGCATGAAGTCAAATGTGTTGGGACATTTTTCGTTGCAAGCGTCAAGCCACGGCGCTACTTCGCATTTTTCCGTGTTGTTGTTATTGTTTTTTATTTTGAAAAATAGAAAATTACAATAACAAAAACGTATACAAAAATTATATATGAACATGCATTACACTAAACAAAATTTCTATGCAAATTAGCTGCAGTCAATTGAAGAAAATCATTTTTTTCATTTGAAAGGGCAGTCCGTAATAAATAATAAATGTTGTTTGTAGATTATTTTCTATTATTCTGCTGCGATATTATATATCAAATTAAATTAGTCATCGAGCAGAGTGTGCTGAAACTATCAGCTTTAAGATCGGGTAACCAAAAGCTGAGATATATGCGTGGAAAGATTTTCTATTTTATCAATTTTGTCAAGCAATGCACTGATCAATTACCAAAGCCTTGCTATAGCGAGGAAAATTGCGTTGATTGCTTTCTATTACTATATTTATGCGACAGCTTAGTTCGTTTTACCGAGTACCGATCGGAAATCGTGCAAGAGTCGACGCACTTCGTGCGTTCAAAGAGCTTTGAATCAAGCTTATTTTATGTTTATTGTGTGGACGTAAATGCAATGAAAAAAAGAAAACCAAATAAACAAAATTAAATAGAGCAAAAAAAAAAAATCTTTAGAAAACTAAACTGCGATAGAATGCGACGAAAATGTTTATTAAAATGATAAAAATTTACGGCATCTTCTAGGATATCTACAACAGTAAATGATATATCAAAAAAGTACTCATCGAGCTGAGTGCGCTAAAACTATCAGATTCGAGATTAGTTAATCAAATGCTGAGGCATAAGCGTGGAAATATTTGCTATTTTTTAAATTTGTTGAAGTAATTCACTGATTAACTACCAAAGCCTTGCTGTACCTATTCTAGATCTCGTCAACTTTTATTATTTTAATAAAACATTTTCATCTCATTCTTTAGCGTGTGAACTGCACACATGTTTTTTTTATTTTTAAATGCGAGAACGCACTTTCGCATAAATACGTACTAGAAAACACTGAAAGTATTTGGAGCATCTCGTTGACCAAATTTGGATACTATTGGAATGAGATATTCTTCCAAAACTCAAACCCTGTACCCAGGGCCGTATTACCACATACGCCACCGACACCACGGCGTATGGGCGGCAAGGCTACGGGGGCGGCAAAATTTTGAAAAAAGTTTTTTTTTTTTAAATCCAAGTATGAAGTGGTAGAAGGAAATGAAAGTCTATATGAATATTTTCTTTAGAATTTTTATTTAACGTATACTGCCGTCAGAAGCGAAATAGGCGAATCTCAAAAAAATTGATATTCGAGATTCTTATAGCATCGGAAAGCTTAAGAAATTACGCGTCTAATGAACTAAGCCAAATAGCGATATTTTAGTTCAAACATATAAAAAATCCCTTAAGAATATTTTCTCTATCTCAATTTTACATGTATTTTAACAAATTGACATAAACAAAACATCAATTATTTCAAAACGAGTTTTTTTGAGATACGCCTATTTCGCTTCTGATGGCAGTATAGTAAACAGAAATATATTTACAGAGCTACTTTTCTTGTTTTCAGTAAGCTGAATTCATCTATAAGCTGGTTAAAATTTTTATTCAGCTCAGCCTCAATGCACAGCAAAGCGAGTGCGTTTAGACGCTCGTTGCGTTGAGTGGAACGATAGAAACTTTTTACCCTTTCAAAACATAAATACATGCATAACGCAGTATGGAGATTTGGATAGATATTTTGAAATTTATTCTCACAGATTATTTTTCATAAATCTAAAGCTGTGGGTTTTTCAATTTTTATTGAATTTAAGTAAGATGCGAAGTGCACACATTCAATTGTGAGGGAGTCATCTAAATCATGAGGATAAATTTTTATAAGCTCATCGACAGATAAAAACTCTCGATAAAAATAGTTTCAGTTCTCAGGTTGATAAAACTTTCGATCGCTTGTGAAGCGTATATGTAACTCCTGTCACAAAGTTAGCAGACAATTGCATATCGCGAATCTGTAGAACGGTAACCCGCGAAAATTTTGTGTTTTGGTTTGATAATTGGCGGCAGTGCACAGCAGCCATCGGTTGGCACGAAAAGTCTGGACATTCAAATTTGAATTTGCAAAACCTACGAACTGATTATAAAAAAAATGAATATTCTTTTTTTTAATAAATTGTGTATGCATTTCATAAGGGTTTGATCAGAATATACGTTTTATTTATGATAAGGCGTAAAAATATGGCGTTGCTAGTCGCGGCGATTTATCGCCAAACTGACGATTTTTTACGTTTAACCGAATCGACCTAGCTGGTGCAGTTTTTATTGATTTTTCAACATCCAATATTGCATATTGCTCCGAAAAATTGTAACAGTTGGGTCGATTCGGTTACTTTCGTTTGAAATTTCAAAGTTCAAAAAAATAGCTTCAGCTGGGTCGCTTTGGTTACTTGTGATTGCATTCTCAAAGATCAAAAAAATGCACGAGCTGGGTCGATTCGATTACTTAGGATTGCATATTCACAAACGAAAAAATTGCACGAGCTGGGTCGTTTCGGTTACTTTCGTTTGCAGTTTCAAAGTTCAAAAAAATAGCTTAAGGTTACTGAGATTACTGGGGTTACTTGAGGTTACTTGGGGTTCACTTGAATGACATATAACTAATAAATTCCTAAGGTTGCTTTTGTTGTCAGGCGTTTGTACTACTAAAAATTTACTTATAACACTGTGCGACAAATGGTAGGGGTCAGTGATCGGCGGGGGTTCTGACTACCGGGAAAAGTTATATCGGTCAAAAAAAAGTTATACGTGTCCCGGCGTTTCGCTGGGTCATGTCTAGGGATCGAGATATATCGATTTGAAGTTTGTAAGTATCATATAGGGGAATTTTGTTTGACATAACTCGAGAACGACTAGTCCGATTTTGCTGCAACAAACTTACAAATTACGAATTACAATTGCTTCAATCTATTGATAAACTATTTCTATCCATAATCAACAGTTTTGCAGTTATAAATAAATTTATGAAATATCAAAAAATCTTTATTCGTTCAGAAGTTATGATTTTTGCAATCAAAAAAGTCATATCGTGCCACTGTGCGCCGGGACACCTATAACTTTTTTTTGACCGATTTAACTTTTCGCGGTAGTCAGAACTCCAGCCGATTTTGGCTGTCGCACAGTGTAATTATACCCTACACAGAGGGTATATTCACTTTGTCATTCCGTTTGTAACGCATAGAAGGGGGCGTGACAGGTATAGAAAAGTATATATATTATTGATCAGCGTCACCACCTGAGTCGATATAGCTATGTCCGTCTGTCTGTCTGACTGTTTCAATCACGTTTACGGGAAAACTAAACAAGCTAATTCAATGTTGCAAGCTGCTAGCCTATTAAAATGGGCGAAATCGGATTACGACCACGCCTACCGCCCATACTCTATGTAAATATACCCCAGCACATTTTGAAAAAAGTTGCTGCGATTTTGATGAAACTTGGTGATTTGGTGAACATGTGAATAAAAATATAAAATTAAATAAATTTCAACGGGATTTTACCAGTGGGTGTGGCACCTCCCATATTAACACAAAGTTGGAAGCCATATTTTAAGAGAACTGTTACAGCAATTGACATGAAATCTTATATAGGTGGATAACTTGCTATAAGGTATGTCAGCATCTAAAGCGGGCAAAATAGCACCACTGGGCGTGGCACCTCCCATATAAGTAAAAACGTTAAGTGGCATATCTATCGAAATATATGAGCAATCCTACTAAAATTTGGTAAAAGTTTAGTTTATGGAAAGCTATTTCTGGATCAAAATCAGTATCGATTGTATCAGTGGGTGTGTCACCGCCCTAAATTTTAAAGTTAATTAAGGCATACAGTGTTGGAAAAAATACTAGGGACAATCGTATCAATTTATTTATTATTGCATAATTTTTTCTGCTAAAATCTGTTTATAATGGAATTGACTGTAAAGTAACGTTATCTAACAGGACTTAATTTAGCAATATTATTCAAGTATGAATGCGCACTCATTTTCCATGGAACCGCCATTGAATGTCCTTTGGCTGGAAAAAATAATAGGGACAAAAGTTATTATTCAGAAAATTTAATACAGTTTTTTAAATATTGCTTACATAATTTTTACACAGTGGTCGGCTTTCAATACTGAACACGAGTAAGGAATTAAAAGTTGGGTGGCGTATCTAGTTTCTGAGATATAGTCATCGGAAGTCGTGGATATAGCTTTTAATGAAATCGCCATAATTTGGGAACCCCTGAATCGACTTTAAAAATATGGATGTTATATGAAAGATAATTTAATGAACCATAATATAAGCTTAGAAAAATTTGAAATTTCAGCTATAGTTTTTGAAAGTTTTCGAAATATGACAATTTATCTAAATTTCATGTAAATTTTTTTTAAAAAACCGTTATTTTTTGGAAAATTTTTTATTTTACAAGCATTTTATGCCCTTTCAAATGGTATGCTATTCCGAGTTGGTTTTTCATGGCCAACCAGATTTTTTAAGGATGGAAAAGTAACGAGCTTTAGAAATTTACTGGAAATATTGGATCGCTTAATTTTTTATAAAAATTTTTATTTTTTTTGTGAAAAACACCACCGCAAACAAATATGTTATTGTTCTAATTGTTGTTATTGTTGATACTGTTGCTGTAGTTATTCTTTTTGTTGTTGTTGGAGTTATTGCTTTTGTTTTTTCAACAAATCTCAAAATTTCAAGTGAATTTCTAAAGCTCGTTAATTTTCAATCCTTAAAAAATCTGGTAGGCCATAAAAAATCAACTCAGGGCATAAAATGCGCTTTCTTATGTATTAATAAAAATGTTTGTAAAATAAAATATTTTCCAAAAAAATAACGGTTATTTAAAAAAAAGTTGACCTGAAATTTAGATAAATTGTCATATTTCGAAAACTTTCAAAAACTAAGCTGAAAATTAAAATTTTTCTGAGCTTATATTATGGTTCATTAAATTATCTTTCATATGACATCCATATTTTTAAAGTCGATTCAGGGGTTCCCAAATTATGACGATTTCATTAAAAGCTATATCCCCGACTTACGATGGCTATACCTCAGAAACTAGATACGCCACCCAACTTTTGATTCCATACTCGTGTTCAGTATTGAAAGTCGACCGCTGTGTAAAAGATATGTAAGCAATATTTAAAAAACTGTATTCAATTTTCTGAATAATAACTTTTGTCCCTATTTTTTTTTTCAGCCAAAGGACATTCAATGGCGGTTCCATGGAAAATGAGTGCGCATTCATACTTGAATAATATTGCTAAATTAAGTCCTGTTAGATAACGTTACTTTACAGTCAATTCCATTATAAACAGATTTTAGCAGAAAAAATTCTGCAATAATAAATAAATTGTTGCGTTTGTCCCTATTATTTTTTCCAACACTGTATATCGCAAACTATACAATCTATTTTGCTAAAATTTAGTATTTGGATGTCAATGACGAATATAATTTATTGAACCAAAAGTAGGCGGAATTGGAGAAGTGGGCGTGGCATATTTGGGTTTCTTCATTTCTATTCTATTTTTTTCAACATTTTCCACATTCTTTTGACTTTTCCAACTTTTTAACTTTTCCCAATATATTCCATATGTATATTTTCCACTTTTTCAACCTCTTTCAACTTTATTCGACATTTTCTTTATTTTTTCGACTTTATCATGAATTTTGAATTTCAACATTTTTGAACTTCTTGCAACTACATAATTTTGAGTTTTTAACCATTTTCAACATTTTCCACATTTTTTCGACATTTTCAATTTCTTTTAGTTAAAAAGAAATTGCAGAAAGTTTTCTGCAATGGTTTCCATATATTTTAGACTTTTTGAGTTTTCTTCAACTGTTTCAACAGTTTTTAACGTCTTTGAACCTTATTACACTATTTTCGACTTCTTCAACCTTTTAAACATTGGAAAGTACTTTTAGTGCAGTGTATATAGTGATATATAGCTGATATCACTCCAACAAGATTTTGACCTTGTGTTTGTAAATGCAAATTGAGTTTGTTGAGCAATAATGTTCTATCAGCTAAAAACGCTATTTCACTTAAAAATCGAACATTATTTAAATTTGCTAGCATTTCATCGTTGTTTTTTATATGCTGTTCAAGAAAGATTATGATTTCCTTACGAAGCTTAAAGAACCGTTGCAAACACTTTCCTTTGCTGAGCCAACGTACTTCTGTGTACAACTGTAAATCACCATAACAAGCATCTAGTTCCAACAGAAACAATCGAAATTTACGGTGCGTCAATGCGTTATGCCCGCCTTTTATTTTATTTACGATATGAATAACAGCCGTATTGTATCGTAAAGCCTATTGCTTTAGAGCAGTGGTCGGCAGAGTGTAAATATCAAATTTTTCTTACGCTAAAAAGAGAGGGAAATGACAAAAGCCGCAGTTAGTGAAAAAAATGCTTGCTCGTTTTGCTGATTACGTTCCATATGATTTCTTATTTCAGGAGTTGAATTTTAGGTAAAAAATTCCTTTCTATATGAAATTTATTAACCAAACCTAAAACTCGCTTGCAGATTAATCATTGCGCATTGCCAAAAAAGTTTTCGGCGAAAAAATAATTATTTCGACATTTGATTTTTGCAGTGCAGTCAAGAAATAACCAGCTCATTTTGTAGGTTGCTTACGCTCGCTTATTCTCTTCGTTCGCCAGCGGGCGATAGAATGCCGACCACAGCTTTAGAGCAAAGAACTTCCTGGTGAATGACACAGTGGTCCGGCACGGCAATATTATGTTCAATGAGCATTCCACGTAATCCGATCTTGTTTCCCATCATATTTGGAGCTCCGTCAGTGCAAACTGAAGATAATTTCTCAAAACCTCCAATTTCCTCCACAGAAATTTGTACCGCTCGAAAAATATCAGATCCCTTTGTTGTTTTGTGTAATGGCACCAAATTGAGCAAATCCTCTTTCACGCTAAAATCTTGATTTACATACCTAACATAATATTTAATAGCTCAATTTTGTTACTTATTAAAAATCAGAGGTACAAACCTTATATATATGAGAACTTGTGCGTTATAAGAAATTAGTGCATTGAAAAATAAATATATCTCAATAACCACAGATTCAATTTTCAAAAAGATTATATTTTTTTAATGCAAAATTTAATTCAAATGCAGAAAATAATAGTAAAAAAAAATATTAATTTTGAAGCGTAAAATTTTTTACTTTCTCTGGGACACATCTTATTAGTGGTTTGATGGTATTTTTTTGGATTTTTTGGCTTGACGCGCACCACTTGCGTCTAAAATGAGTTATTTCCTTGCATTTCCCTTTTGTTGCCTTTAATTGCCTCTTCACTAGAACCCAATAACTCTCGATTGGCAGGAGTTCAGGGAAATTTGGTGGGTTCGCTTCTTAAGGAACGAAAGTAATGTTATTTTGTAGGTACCACTCAAGAGCCGCTTTACTGTAGTGACATGAAGCAAGATCATGCCAATAAAAGGAAGTTACCTCATGATCTCTTACAAATTGTGGGAGCCTTCTTTTGAAGCAATCCATGACGAAGATTTCGATGTTGATTGTGCCTCTGGTCACGAAATTTTGGCTTCTTTTACCACAACTGTAAATTGCCCACCAAACAAGAAATTTTATTTATTTTGTGTTTTAAATTTTTTGGGACATGTCCACTAGCGTTGGCAAAATAAAATTCTTGGCCAGGAAACTGCAAAATGTCGGAAAGGACGAACGTTTCATCATCCATAGTGCAACATTCGAATTTGGACACAAAATCTATACTCAGTTTTTGAGCGCGTATTTTTGCTTCGAAATTCTTTTCAGCATTCCGATCCGGCACTTTCTGAACTTTGTAGATCTTCAGCCTAGCCTCCCCTTTCACTCCTCGCACAAATGACTCGGAGAAATCTGCTAGCTGAGCGGTTTTTCTTCCTGAAAGGTTGGTACTTTTCTTCAGCATGGTTATGACCATCTTTGCGTTATTACGTTCACCACCACCTTTTTTCCAGCGCGTTCCCTGCTTTAGATTCATGCTAACGTCTATTTTACAATTTTTCATTACCCAAATTTATGCTAACTTTAGCATCCCTTGCAATCCTTTTGAAGGTATATTGCAGGTTATTTAAGAAATTTTTAAATTTTTTTCACGCATTTTCATTTTACTGCTCATGTCTTCGCAAAATAACACTGGTCTACGCAAAAAAAGATCAGGTTTCTCATGCACTTTTTACGATGTATTTTGGGGCGTAGATTCCAAAAATGCCAACCATTTTTTTTTCTTAAGAGTTATTTTCGAAATATCCCTAAAAAACCCGTTTTTTGGCACTTTTTTCATTTATTTGCCCATATCTCCATCAAATTTTTTTCGACTCAAATGCAAAGTGCACCATTCTAAAGATATTTTTGTTGTTTTTTCTAATGATATGCTGTTTGGGTGAATCGAATAAGATTTGATGGAGTTACAAGCGACCAAAGTCCAAAAAAAGTGATTTTTTTGATCTTTTTTAAAAGTCACAATATTTAAATTTTTAGCGATGTTTTTGAGCTTTAATATGAGTTTAAAAATAAACTTCACAAAACTTCAAGCTGAGCTTCCTGGGGGTCCGCGAAACTATTCCAGGGGTCCGCGAAACAATTTTGACATCAATAATTTTACATTATCAAACTTTTCGCTTTATTCAAATAACTCATTTATTAAAAATTCTACATGGTCATGACTTTTTGAATGATTGCACATATTTTTAAAAAACAAAGTGTGCATTTACTTTTGTTCAAACCCTGAATACCCAGCACCAAACAGTTACCACTCTTCGCACTGTTTGACAACAAAATCAGTTTTTATAAATTTCATTTTGAGCCTACAAGGTGCAGGTTCAAATAAATTTAAAGTTGAAGATAAAATAGAAGCGATTATAAAAAAAAACAAATTATGGTCAAAACGCATTCAAAATATGTGTATGAGTCTTTTCCAAAACTCAGCGATTTTATAGAATTTTCTAATAAAGATCTCGATAATGACAGGCGGCTGAATTTTGTCGAATACTTAACCCATTAAGAGCCAAGACCTTTTAAAATAAAAAATCATCGACTATGTGAATTTCGTTTTTATGAAAATGACATAAAATACTTTTAAAATATGAAAAAAATAAAAAAAAAATTCGATCAGTAGGTTTTTGAGCCTGTTCCCAAACTGGGACAACGGCAGAATATATGAGCATTCTTTAAATTTTTTGTAATTTTTTTCATTCAACTCGTTAAAACTATGATAACTCAAGTGTTTTGCTTCGCAAATCAAGCGCAAACTTAAATTTTTACACAAAACGCTTCCAACGAAGACTAATGAACACTGATTTTTTCAAAACACGCTAAATCGACGATGAAGTATCAAAACAAAGCAAAATATTAAAAAAAGTTTAGTCGTTTTCCCTTCATTGTTTATGTGGATAAATTTTGCAATTTTTTTTTTTTTGTTGAATTTACAGCTATTTGAATGTGCCCAAGCAGGTATAGTGGCTAGGAATGGGTTAATGCCTCTAAAAAGCAACTTCCGGAAGTATTTACCCTGTCCTGATTCTGACAACAACTGGATCAGGGATCCATTCAACACAGATGTTATAGTAATGCTAAGCATTTGCATTTGCAAATAAGGCCCTCCAAAAGTTGATTCCATGTATTTGTGTGAACAGACTTTTTTGGTACTAATATTTATAAAATCAAAGTCAAAAACCAGCTTTATGTAGAAGCAGACCTGAGAATAAAACTTTCGAATATAGAGCTCGAAATTGTAGATTTGGTTTCAAGAAAACAACGTCATCCATCTCATTATGTAAAAACTTCTACACGAGAAAATATAACAAATTTTGCTTATAAAATAACCAAGAGTCACCAAAAAAATAATTTTCATTATAAGCTTTATTATTATTATTATTATATTCTTTATTAAAAAAGATATAAAAAAACAATTTATTTTCTAAGCTTTATTTTGACCAAGAAATATTTGTCTGAGTTTAATGTACATTTTTTAACTTGAAAATTTTTTAATTCTCTTGCTTCTCCACAATTTTTATTCATTTTGTATTTTAATTACATGAAAATCCTAATAAAAAATGTTTGCCTCTATAAATGCTAAATATAGAGAGATATATGGTATAAGTATCAATATTTATTAGAAAGTAGTGTCTGCAGGTTTGTCACCTTTTGGATCTTCAAAAACCGGTCATAAATAGTGTTGAAAAGACCTTTAAAAACCGAAAAAATTAAAGCAAAATAAAAATACTTCGTTCTTAATCTCGTCAGATAACCGGACATTTTATGTCTGGTTGAGTTTGACAACGGTTAGCAAGCCTGAGTGTCTTTGTCATTATTGAGCCAGAAATTAAGCTAAGAACGACATGAAATGTCTAGGGTTGGGATGGGGTCCGCAAAAAAAATTAGCTCGATAAGGGGTCCTCGGACTACATAAGTTTAAGAACTCCTGATTTAGGCCATCCAAAATATGCTGAATTAATTTGCCTTCGGGAACCATGGAATTTGATGCAATTTCCTGCATCTCGATTACATATCGCTGCTTCGACTCACCGGGCTTCAAACTGCGTTTTTTAAGTTGTGCAAGGACATCACTGAGCGTGTGCACACGGCCAAATTCAGCAGTGAGTAATTGTTTTAAACTTTCGTAGGTGTTTGCCGCGTTTGCTCTTAAAAAAATTTTGGCTGTGCCACAAAGTAGGCGTCGTGGTCACTGCAACGGAAGATTTCAAATGCGTCTTCTGTATCTTGAAACCACTTATTGACGACATATGCGTCACTCACTCTTAACTCCTCCATCAGTTTTTGCAGCTCTCGTTTCTTCCTAGCCAGCAACAATTCACGCTCAATTTGGCACATCGCTTTTCCAACAGCGTCATCACCTGCAGCATCATCAACAGCAGTGTTATTAATAACGTTATCATCATCAGTGACGTCATCATCGCCGGCATCGTCTTCGCCTGTACCTTCGTCTTGGCCACGGCTTCCTCCTTGCATCAGCTCTTCGTACAACGGTCTTAACGTCGCAACGGTGGCACTCTCCTCCACTGCAACACCTGCAGCAATCAAGGCATCTAGCATAGTTTTTTTTAATATTTTGCTCATCTTAATTGTAATCCCACTTCTGAATTGCAATAAGTGTTATTTTTAGTTTTTATTCGCGTTTCTTTAACAATAAATATGATTTTTTTACTTTTTATTAAATTAAGTTTTACAATCTAACATTGACTTCGTGTGCTTGCAAAAATCGAATGAATCAGAATGTTCTTTCCGTTACAAATATTTCAAAAACAGGACTCACACACGTAAAGAAGAAAGACAAAGTAAAGTATATCAAGACAAAAGAGAAATGACATTAGTGTCGTAGCTTAAGGCTATATTATAGAAATAGTAATTATTACAAACCAAATTTGTTTGTATGGAAACGGAGCAATTGAAATTTAGTGACTTTTAAAAAAGACCAAAAAAATCAGTTTTTTTGAATTTTGATCGCTTGTAACTCCATCAATTCTAATTCAATTTACTCTAACAACATAACATTAGAAAAAAGACAAAAATATCTTTAGAATGCTGTATTGTATTTAAGTCGAAAAAAATTTGACGTACAATAGATATGGGCATATAAATGAAAAAAGTGCCAAAAAACGGGTTTTTTGGAAATATCTCGAAAACGATTGATAAAAAAAAATGGTTGGCATTTTTGGAATCTACGCCCCAAAATACATCGTATATTATGAGAAACCAGATATCGACATGAATCCCAAATTTGTAGACTAGTGTAATAGATGAAAAAGCAAAGTTAAAGTTAAAACCTTAACCTTAAAAAAACCTTATTTTGATTTTGCTAATTATTTTAAAAAATTTTTTTAATTTTATTTATTTATTAGAAAACAATTTGAAATTTTATTCATTCATTTCGCATTTCGCATAGAATGCTTTGTTTATGTTCGATTTTGTATTTGTATTTATTTCTTGAATATATAGTGGAACAAGACACAATATCTTATAATTACACCACTAGTAGCTCACATAGCCAAATATTATTTGACAATTGAAACTTAAACTGTAATTACTTAGTCAATAAATATAAACTTAAAGTAATAATACATGCATTTTTACCTACAATAACAGCCTTCAGGATGTTCAGTATCACAATTTATAATTAAAAAATAATAGATATTTATTTATCTAAAGTTACTGTTTACATAATAAATAGATACATAAATTAATAATATTAAGAATACGGGAACAAAATTAGAATTAAAATATGAAAACTATAATACGAAAACTATAATAATATTGCACATAATGAGGCCACATAGTAGACTCAATAACATATGCACAATACTATTGCACATCATTATTCTTCTAAAGAAACTTTCAATTTTAAATTTTAAATATTAAATATTATTGCATCAGAGAAAAATGTACATGTAATTGCTTTTTAAAACTTATCGCGTTACCTATCGATCTCAAATATTGGGGAAGGGCATTCCACAGACGGATTGAATATATAAAAAATTGGCGTTTAGATGTCAGGCAAGAGTGTTGAAATGGTTTCAGTGTCATATTTCTGTTTGAACGAGAAAATACAAGTCTATCATGCAAATGAGAGGGTTCAGCTGAATGTATTATTTTATGCAGCAGAATAATGCAACGAGATCTAAGCAAGTTGTCAAAGGTAATGCCATACATCTTTTTAGCATATTGCGAGACATGATCATACCGCTTCAAGCAAAACACATATCGCTAGCTTAGAGTGCAAAGGCGCTAACTGCACTTTTTGAATTTTTTGAGGAGAGACAAAAAACTGTATAAAGAAATTTACATTATATTTTGTAAATTTTTTTGAATGGAATTTTATTTGAATTGTTGTTACATACATATACAGTAAAAAAAAATTTTAAAAAAAAGTAGTATCTTTGATTTAGAAGAATTTTTTTTGTCATTTAGCACCCTTTCTGTTGCTATTTTTGATTTGCGCGTATCATTTAGCACCTTTTCTATAAAAAATTATATGAACATTTTTCTTATTTGATGTTAGAAACAGCAATAAATTAATTTTAACGGAGCGCGAACGCACAACCAGCCCAATTTAGCAACAATCACATGTGTTTAATGAACTTAGCGCGCGCTTTTTGACAGCTATGTACATGGCACTTTTGCGCATCAACACGAAACCATATGAAATAAAGAGTAACCAACCTTTTTTTTTTTTTTAACGATGTATTTTTTAATTCTCTTTTGTTCTGCATTAAAATCTCAATTTTGTAAAAAAGTGCAGTTAGCGCCTTTGCACTCTAAGCTAGCGATATGCAATATTGTTAAATAAAACATTTAGTTTCCTTTTACTTGCTGAGTCACAATTGGTAAAAATTTCACTGCCATATAGTACTATTGGAGTAAGATAAGTTTTAACCAGGAGTATTCTTATATGTAGAGGTGTATAATATTGCGTTGCCCATAATGCTCGAAGCCTGCCATAAACTTTACCAATGCTACTATAAATATGGTTGTTCCACGTCAGTGTTCTATTAAATTTTCATACGTGTTGCAGAAGATGACCAGCAGGTTGGTCGAAATGCATACAAATTGTTTTTTAATAAATAAATAAAATTAAAAAAAAATTTTAAAATAATCAGCAATTTTCTTGAACTAAACCTGAGTGACTGAAGTGCGTCATAAGTCGTCTTCCAGTAGTAATCATTGTTGTCACTTCAGCCTGGACTTTGAACGACTACGCAAGCGCGCTTCGTGAGATGCACCAAACGGCAACGTTCCGCCGGATATTCGACCGCCGGAGGCTACAAGGTCGGCCGAATATCCGATATCCGGCTAAACTGCTATCCGTTTCATCTCTACTCTTTAACATAAATTTTCACAGTGTATATTCTAAGGTCACTTGCTAGCAAATCTTGAAACAATTAAAACCTCACGATTGAACTGACAAAGAGCAACTGAATAGTGACAAGAAATGTTGACAAAAAACACAAGTATCGGTAAATGTAACAATATTTAATTTTTATTGTTGTTTGCCTGTACTTAGTATTTTTTACCTTTTGTAAAATCTACAAATGACGTTTTCATCAATATGAGAGCTCATCATATTTCGAATTGAGCAGGAATAATTAAATTTTGTTCGACCTGGCAATCCCTGATTTAAACCATTCTTATAGGCGTTAAGCGCTAATTGAGCCGTTTATTTTAAAAGTGGCATAAGTCACTTTGTTTTTAAGTCGAGATATTTAAGTTAGCATCCATATTTTTAAACGTGTTAAAACACAAACCCTTAAATATCTCGACTTAAAAACAAAGTGACTTATGCCACTTTCAAAATAAACGGCTCATTTAAGGGTTTGCGTTTTAACACGTTTAAAAATATGGATGCTAACTTAAATATCTCGACTTAAAAACAAAGTGACTTATGCCACTTTCAAAATAAACGGCTCAATTGATCGTTTAATATTATAATCAAAGATTTGTTGCTATCTCCCTGTGTCGTTATTTGGATATCATTTAGGGATGCTATCAGAGTTTCTAATTTTTATGTGAAAGTGTTAATTGTCACGGACCCCTGTTTTAATCTACCAGCTCATTCTGTACCTTTAATGGGTTGTTTCACTGTTTGTAATGCTTCACTAGTGCTGCTTTCAAATCAGCTATAGTCGTGGGTGTTGCTTCAGGTAAGTCTGTTTTTTACTTTTGCAAATAGTTTAACTGCAAAAATGAATTGTACTAGTAGTGTCTTTTGTGCTTCATCTTTTAATGTGGAAGCATAAAATTCTATTGCTCCTAGGAATGTAGACAATTTCTTTGGTTCCCCATCAAACTCTTCTAACAGCTTAGAGGCTGTCCCTATGTCGAAATTTGCCATTTCTATTTCTGACTCTTATTCACTCTGATACTCTTGATTTCATAATTTTTGTTCTACTAACTCTCTGGTTTTAAGTAAATATTTTTTTATGGTGACGACTTTGTCATAATTTTCAGTTTTTGCTGCTAATGCCTTTAATTCTGTTTCTATCTTATCGCATTGTGCAAGTTTGTCTTCTAATGTTTCTATTTTTAAAGCACGCAGTGGTGATTTTCATATGCTATTTTTTTAGTTTTGTAACTGTCTCTAGTAGTGCGTCCATTCAGACGAATCTAAACTGTAGCATTTTTAATTTTCTTTGCGACATAACTTTTATAAAATGCATTAGAGGTATTCATCTAACTGTTCAAAACCCTCACAAACTGTGCAAGTTGTGCATTTTTGAACCCTGTGCAAACGAACTGTCAAAAATCGTATGGAAAGTTTTTGAACAAGTTTTGCAAGTTTGCACAACAATTTGGTCGCGCTGGTAGCTATACAAATCTGTCACTTTCCTTTCCTATACGATTTTCTCAGCAAAAATTTATTGTTTACAAATTTTGTATTTGTCACTCTTTCCCATACGATTTCTGTCACAAAAAATGACAATTGCCACAAAGTGCACAAAATATTCGATGGGGCATTCATGAAACAAATCGCGCAAAGTTGCCCATTTGCAAGTATAGGTGAATATCATTATTGATTTTTTTATTATGTAAATTATCAAGGCAATTATTGCAATTACAACAAAGAAATCAATGTAAGTCTCATATTTGTTTTGTATGTTACCATTGATTGCAATGTTTTCTGTGATTTTAGTTTCTTGCCCTATCGCTACCATTTTTGCTCTTATAAAATCATTTGGCATTGAGTGTTAAAAAAAGTTTTTCTTATTTATTTTTTTTATATATTTTTTATATATGTATCTTTATTTTTTTTTTGTTTAAATATGTCTTCTGATAATTGCTCATTGGTTTAGCCATATAATACGTCTTCAATGCTGCTCAGTTTACTCCAGATTTGGTTAGCAGGATCACCATACAATATATCTATTTCTGGTTTTAAAAACTGAAATGAGGAGTCTATTTTCTGAAGGATCTATTTTTCCCTAATGTTGGCTTTATTAAAAGCTCGCCATGAGCTATCGCTTACTTAGCTTGGTAAGGCTTATAGGTGATGGAAAACAAATGAAAGAGCCTTGTAAGGCTTCTAGGCAAATAGTTAGCAGAAAGTAACACTTCTATTGCTTTTTAATGATCTGATTAAAATCGATAGTTTTTTGTAAATTACTTTATCTTTTATACAATTTTTTAGTTGAGTGAAAAGAAACATTTCTTCTTTTCACTCATTAACCAAAATTCTTACTCATCATAATTGTAACACATTCCATCCATCTGGAACACATTAAAATTAGCTCAAAGCAAAACGATGGCCAAACAATAGTAGTGAAGTTTTATTACATCCCTTTGCTTTGGCTTTGTGTGTGTTGTCAAATGAATGGCACACTTATAGTAGGGGAGCCCAAGCGGGAATTTCGGGATTTACTCGAGCGCGTCAGATTAAGATAAGGGGGATACCTTGCACCTTGTTGAGTACATCTACCGAATATTAGCCTTCTATATAGTGCCGCGAGTGTAGGGGAGCCGGTCAGAATAGTAAAAAAATCGATAGCTGGATTTACTCGAGCGCGTCAGATTAAGACATGGTGGGTTAATTACATGCTAAAGAGCAAAAAAAAGACGTCACCTGGATTTACTCGAGCGCGGTCACTTTTTTTTTTTTTAAGAAAATAATTCAAGGATAACGGAAAACATATAATCCGATTCCACAAGCCGAAGCATCAAAAATCGTCATTAAAGTTTAGCGCATGTAGCTAAATTTTTTGGTTTTTAGGAACTTAATATACCAATAATTTAGTTGTTCCTTATTCTTTTTAGCTGTTCATTATTCTTCTTTTTTTTACGTCCCGTATTTCTTAAAAAAAATCTGAAATATCACACTGACATACAACACTTTGCCGGGAAATACGGAATGGATGGTCACCTAATGTATTCCCCACTCCGTGCCTATCTCTCTCACACTCACGCACCGTCCCCACCAGTGTTGGCACAGACGGTACTTTAGTACCAAAATTGATACTGCTTTCATAGCTAAAATACCATAGTACGGTATTCCGGAAACCCATATTTTTTGGTACTATTTTCGTTTGCGTCAAAATGTATGTGGAGGAAAGACAAATTCAATATGTACTTATTACCAATTTCGAATTTATATTGCCACTATAAAATAAGATAATGTCCGAAATTTATCAATAACCGATTTTTGGTATAAAATAGGAAGGTTGATTAATAGTTTTCATGAGCATCTGTTTCTAAACGTTTCGAGGATTGCTAAAGGGCTTTTATTCATACGCGATTCTTCAGCGAGTGCGTTCTAAAAAATCGTAATTTTTAGTACATTTAAATAATTTTCAGGACATTTTCAGTACATTTTCGGTACATTTGGACAGTTTATGATAATAATCTTTTTTTCTAAATAATCGCAATGTGTGCATTTTGTAATTAATGTGTGTGAAATATATGTCAGTTTGTTAAGGTTTTTCAGGTGGCAAAATTAGATTTTTTTTTTAGAAACTATAGATAAATCTAAGTAAAATTGGGTGTTCAAGACTAAAAGGACATTCGGCCTCTAAAAGTACATTTTAAGTCTCGATTCTGTACATTTTACAAAACCCAAATGGCATCACTGATTGGGTTTTTTAAAATTTTTAAAATTTAAGAAAAAAAAAAATCATGAAAAAAAAATTTTTCAAACGGTCAGATTAAGCAAACTCCTCCAGATAAAAATCTGACGCGCTCGAGTAACTACAAATATCGTTTTTTTTTGCATTTTCGAAAGGTGGCCACTCGCTTGCGTCACATCCGAATCGTCAGTCTAAGGAATGGGAGCTTCGTTTGGGATCACTTAACATCCCCTATGAATATCTGACGCGCTCGAGTAAATGTTTTTTTTTCCATTTTTAACTTATCCGTACGGCCACGCCCACCATCCAAATCGGCAGATTAATATATCTCCGTCATCAGAGGCATGTCCCAGCATATACACCATCAATATCTGACGCGCTCGAGTAAATCCATGAGCATGTTTTTTTTACATTTTTGAAAGCCTGTGGTGACTTCCCTCACCGGTGAAGGGTTAAACATTATATTACCTTTTTTTCTTCCTACCACCTAATCTTCAAAATTCAATAGGTCCCCGCGACGCTCGAGTAACTCCACATTTAGCATCGTGGGCTCCTCTACTATTATGTATGTTAGGCATTTCCAAATGTGTGTCAACAAAGCATTTGTTGTGTATTCATAGTAAATGCTGTCTTTGAGCTGCCGCTCAGCATGTCATATTTTATTTTTATTTATTGCATTGCTAAAGACACTAACACGCTACAAACATTGTGTTGGTCAAAGCCCTTTATGCACAATGGTTGGTGCGAGCCCTACACTCAGCAATGAGTACAACAATTGTGTTTAGGCTCAACGAGCTCTATCATTTGACATATGTATGAGATTTTAAGAATCGAAACATACATACATATGTCTATATGCTAGAGTTGTTGTTTTTTTTCCTTTGTTGTCGCAGTTTGTTTAATAAAATAGCATTGTATCAGCTAGTAAAATTTTACTTGAATTTTTAAACGCTGCTAAATGGCTGAAGTTCAATTATCATTTAATTATTTTTTTTTTTTTGCAAATTTTTGATATATTTCAATTTTTGAAATTTCTGATATTTAATTATTTAACAAAATAATAATAAAGTTAATTAACAAAAATTTCAAAAATATGTTTCTTGAAGAAACTTTTTTCCAATCCCTTAACAACGCATCAGATGCGACTAACGCGTGTGGTGATACATAGAACGCACGCTTTTGTTTCGTTTTCTTTTATCGAAAATTATTTTGCTATCATTTTCAATTTTTGAAAATTTATAAAAAAACAAATTTTGCTTAGATTGAATTGAAACTTGCACAAAAATGTATAAAAATCTATTTCAAGTTGTGATATGACAAATAAATTTCTGTTTAGTTGCTCTCTCTCTCTAAAAAGTTGAGTGTAGACAAACTTTGGGCATTAAAGCAGCGCGCGCGTCAGTTGCTTTTGTGTATATCTCACTCTTCATATAAAGGCAAAGCATCATATGCGCGATGCATGCGCTGCTTTCTATGTATCGGAGCCTTAAGAGGTCAGTGCAAAATTTAATAAGTATATTCAATTCTATGTTTTCTTGTTCAGGTCCCTATGAAGAGATGTTTCATGCCTCTTGTGCAAACCTAACAAAATCCATTACGATCTTTTATGTTCATAATAACCTCATGTAACCTCAATCAAAAAAAATTTAGGGTTGGTATCAGAGCTGCAAAATTTAAATTTTTCGAAGTTTTAGTTTTCTTGTTTAAACTTTTTTTCTTTTTTGTTTTTTAATTTTCCGGCTATACCTACACATAAGGAACTACCGAAAAAAATTTAATCGCTATTTTTTAAGCCTATATATTTAAGGAAAAAGTCTACAATCTTTGCGAAGAGCTTTTGGTTTTCTTGTTTCATACCTCAAATTCTTTGCTGTTTTCACTATATGTCTTCACATTAATTCACTATAATTTGAAAATGTTAATGTCTCTACAAGAATATCCCGGAAAAAAATTTAACAAAAATAATTTTATATAAGAAAAAAGTGCGATTTTCTTTTTTTTTTGTTGCTCAAATTTCGAAAAATGAATATTTTGTAGCTCTGGTAGCAACTGCAGTGATAGGGTATACTCGAAAACGAGTAAATTTTCGAATTTTCAACATTCCATAAGGATTCTAGAACATGAAGGGTCAAAAATTATTTCTGAGAATGCAAATCGTGAAAATTAAAGTTATAGCATTATTTGCGTAAGCAGGAAAAATTTTTGGCCCGTCATCACAGTAGAGAGGGCGGCGTTATGGTATGGGCTGCAGTTTCATACTACGCAATTATTGATCTTTTCGTAAAAAGTACGCGAATGACCGGGATATCATTACAAAAATCTTCTGGAACTAGTTTTTCCAAAGATTAATGATATTTTTTGGACCACTAGAGTGGATTTATCAACATGGTAATGCACCTATAAACACGACACGTGTAGTTAATCATTGATTTCTAGCCAAAATTTTGAAACCTTAAATTTGCCGCCCTTCTCATCCGATCTTAACATTATTCAAAATGTTTGAGGTTGGCTAACCCGTAAGGTCTACGAAGGAGGAATACAGTACTAAACTAAGAATGAGCTTATTGAAGGAATAAAAGCAGCAGGAACCGATTTTTCTCATGATTACTTAAAATTTCTATACGAGTCAATGAAATGCAGAATTTACAAGTTATTGCGAATAACGGTAAAAGTATACATTTTTAAATAAATATTCAGATGAACCTATTACAATAAAATCAATTTTTTAATACAAACTATTTATTTTTGTTTCATTTATAGAGCAATTAAAAAGTGGTTCTATCCTGGTGAACCAAGAAAAAAAGACGAATTTTATACATGTTTATAAGCAATTAAAGAGAAGTACCGTTATAATGCATTGGGAATTTATTTTTAGTCTTTAAGTAGTGCATTAAAAGTGCTTTTATATTTCTGAAAAGTTTGAGCATTTATTGTTTTTGCATTCACAATTTATAGAGATTTTTTGCATAAAATTCAGTTGGTTCTATCCTGATGAACCGCAGTGTACATATAGGGTTTTAGGTATTTTATTTGTATGGGAGATGCCACCCACCCACTACATCCACATTTTTCATCTAGCTGAAAATGCGGACAAAATACACCCAAAGAGGAATTTTTTTTTAAAAAAATTGTGGGCATTTAAGCCTATGTTTCAGCATTATATCCGAAGGGAATACTCCCAAAATTTCAGCTTTCTAGATCATACCTGTGAACGGCGGAATCAGTTTGTTTCCAATTACAATTCATATAGAAAAACGAAAAAGCAAAAAAACCAAAGACAGTTTTATTTTGCGTTTCCATATGAATATGAATACAAATAAAATACCTAAAACCCTATATCTTCGCACCTAAGGCAGAATTTTTCTACGTTTTAGCAAGTCGCTTTTTTCGTAAAATTTCAACGAAAGCGGACATAAACTCTGTCCGCGCCGTTTACAGGTTTGTTATAGGAAGCTCAAATATTGAGACAACTATTTTTATTCCTCAAGCTAAAATATAAGCAAAAAAAAATCAAATCCATCTCCAAAACTTTGAAAATAAATACCCTAATGTACATGTGTGTGTGTACACTAGACATGTTTAAAATAACATAATGTTCTAGAATCCTTATGGAACGTTCAAAATTCGAATCTAAAGAATTCCTCATATGCCTGTTGTGAAAGATGAAATTCAGAGCAAATTATATACATATGGGTGTTTGTTAATCCAATTAATGGCTTGCGAAACTTTGATCCCAAACAATCACCAAACTTAAATGTTAGATTCAGAATGGATATAAAAAGCCCACTTTTTTTTTTTGTTATCATACGAATAATAAAAATAAAGAAAAAGTTTCTTACCTGAGGATTTGTGTCGCTCAAACTTTCAATAAGCGTTTCGATTAAGCTGCTACTTTCTATTATTTTTTTTCTAATGTCTTCATCATTTGCTGCTAACGAGGCAAAACAACGTAAAGAAGCTTGTTTTAACAATGGTAACTCATGCTGCAGAAGGTTTGATAGATGTTTCATTAGATGATTGCTAATGGCTGCTATACGCTGTAAATCTGAATCCATCTAAAATTATTCAAATGGTATGTGTGTTTACGATGAAAATCATATTGTAAAATACGTTGCTGCTACCTCTATAAAGAAAGCCAATGTTTCTGCCGCAGATGCTCTTGTAAATTTATTATAATCATCTGTACATAGGCGAGCTAAACACGGAAGAGTTTTATACACAAGGCGATAATCTGTTGATGGAAGTGTGCCAGACCTATACACATATGTTAAGCATCTTGCAGCTGTCAATTGAATTTCAGGATTAAATAATCGTGACATCATAAAAGTAAGTATATCTGGCAAAGATTTTCCTTTAAAACTGAAATAAACGAACAAAAAAAAATATACAAAATAAGATATTCAATAGACACACACACGCACATACAAACACAGCTATAAATAAGTATACAGTGGTGTGCGCAATAATAAGGACACCTACATTAAAATAGTTCAAACACACCTCTTCTTCTTTTTGAATAAATTGAGATAAAATGTTATATACAATACTTGCTGGGATATCAATGCAGTAAAAAACCGTTATCGGAGTAAAAATATTTTTCGTCGTTTCGAAGTTATTGGTCGTAAGTTATATTTTTGAAACTTTGTGGTTTTTAAACATTTATAAGTTATAACGGTATTGTAAATGAGATGATCTGAAATTATTATTTGAAAAAATAACCAAATAATGTAATTTAGTGATTCAGAATGGGGAGAGGTCGAAATTGCACCGTCCAGCTTCGAAGAGATATAAAAGACCTTCACGATAACGGATTTTCATAACGAAAAATAACCAGAACGTTGAATTGCTCCAAGAGAATGGTAGAAAATGCAATTAAAAATACTCCACAGAAGGAATCGAGTGGACGAAAGTCAAAAATATCGCCAATTCTTGAGAGGACTATGTTGAGATTTGTGAGACAGAACCCCTTTGCATCTTCTAATGAAGCAAAACTAGAGCTTTCCATGGATGTCAGCACTTCGACTATTCGGGAAAGGCTAATTAATAATAATTTAAGAGCAAAGAGATCCAAAAAAGTACGTCCGTAAAAGGTTACTTTTCGCTGAAGAGCATGTCATTTTGCCAGTGAAGAAATGGCGCAATGTCCTGTGGTGGGATGAGACCAAATCTAATAATTTTTACCCGCACACGTTGCGTACTACAGTCAGGGTAAAATTTGGTCTCATTCGACCACAGGATATTGAGCCATTTCTTCACTGGCCAAATGACATGCTCCTCAGCGAAAAGTAACCTTTTACGGACGTCCTGTTTGGACAGGAAAGGTGCTTTTTTTTATCTCTTTGTTCTTAAATTATGTATATGTATTACAATAGTATGATTCAAATATTTTGTTTTTTGCTTCAAAAAGTATGTATGCAGGTATCTTTGCCGTGCGAACATGTAATGTAACTTTTAATCTTTTTTATCTTTATATATATAATTCTACTGTATGTGTGTATGTAACTGAACTCCTCCTAAACGGTTGGACCGATTTGAATGAATTTTTTCGTGTGCGTTTGGGTGAAACCCTGGATGGTTTAGATTTACAAATCATACCCCTATATGGGCAATTTAGGCTGGCCCTCATACAAAAATATTTTAAAAATAGCATTTTCACAAAGGCTACTTAATCGATTCACATGAAATTTACACCACGTGTCTTTTATATTAAGTGGAATAGCTAAGGTTATAAAACTTTAATTTAAGATGCATATTAATGGTGGCCCTCATACAAAAATATTTTAAAACTAGCATTTTCACAGAGACCACTTAATTGATTCACATGGAATTTACACCACGTGGCTTCTATAGTAAGAGGCATATTTTAAGTTACAAGCATTTTGCATAGGGTGGATATTTAGGGTGGCCCTCATGCAAACATATTTTTAAAATATCATTTTCACAAAGACCGGTCAAACGATTCACATGGAAAGTACACCACGTATCTTTTATATTAAGAGGCATGGCTTAGGTTATAAGACTTTTATTTAGAGTGGCCCTTATACAAAAATATTTTTAAAATAGCCTTTTCACAAAGACCACTAAATGATTCACATGGAATTTAAACCAGGTGTCTTTTATATTAAGCTATTTTATGTAGGATACATATTTAGGGTGGCCCTCATACAAACATATTTTAAAAATAGAATTTTCACAAAGCGCTGCAGTCGGTATCTAGGTTATTCATCTATACTGCAACTAAACGGCTGGATTAGGGATAGGGATCAATTTTAGGTGGTACAAAGTTCACCGGGTCATCTAGTATACATATATGATTCTATTGTACGTGTGTATATAACTGAACTCCTCCTAAACTGTTGGACCGATTTGAATGAATTTTTTCGTATGCGTTTGGGTGGCGCCCTGGATGGTTTAGATTTACAAATCGTACCCCTATATGGGCAATTTAGGGTAGCCCTCATACAAACATATTTTAAAAATAGAATTTTCACAAAGCGCTGCAGTCGCCATCTAGGTTATTTATCTATACTGCAACTGAACGGCTGGATTAGGGATAGGGATCAATTTTAGGTGGTACAAAGTTCACCGGGTCATCTAGTATTATTATATAAACTTATCACATTATTACTAGATTTATACAATTATTATTATTTATACTACTATTATTATTACAATGTACTCGCAATAACGTGAACTTTGCATTATGTGAACTCCACTTAAGGTAAACACGTTTTATTTTACATTGATATCCTTAAAAAATGTTCAGTTAGAAAGTGCTGTAATGTGAGGTGTAAGTAATGTTAATGTGTTGGCAATGCGTGAAAATGATTAGGTTTAATTTCTTCTAGTTGTAGTTCGTGCATATTTGGCATACAAATTATATATTTATCAAGGTTCGAAAAATATCACTCACGAATGGTCATTTCTTACTTTTTCTCAGTCATGCGAATTCTGTTTTGTGATTTCTTGTGAGCTAGAATTGTTGTTGTGTGTATTTATTAAACGAAAATTTGATGAATGATTTTTCAACTACACTCACGGTCAAAACTTGAATTTTGCAAGAAGTTTTATATTTTGATGCGTAAAATAATATCTACTCTTGTTTAATGGTTTTAAGTTTGATAGATACTGTTACTAGGGACAAGTTTTGAGTATTTTCAAAACTGTCCACCTAACAATAATAAATTCTAGGAACCTAGGAACCATCAAAATATAAAACTTCTTGCAAAATTCAAGTCTGCGTTTTTTTTGACCGTGAGTGTATCTTTCAGAACGGAAAGATTTTGAAAAAGATTTTGATGTGTCGCTAGGTGGCTAAATTTCTAAGCAATCGTCGAACCGGAAGTTTTAAGCGTTTTATTTTTCTATGTATAATGTAATAGCTGTAAATCTTACAAAGAAGGAAAGTGGAGCATTGGTGATTTAAGTAGTATCCATTTTTTGGCAAATAGCACGAATTCCTACTTTCTTGAAGGCATTTTGAAGAACGGGATATCGTTTCGTATACCAGGAGCTGTAGGTCAATATAGGTGGATGGCAAAGACAATTTACGCATTTAAGATATAATTACCTGTTTCAAGATCAATGTCAGGTAGATTCATAAGGAGAAGAACTCTTTAGAATGAATATGTATTTTTCTTGCTCGAGAGTACGCTCGAGATTTGTTTCTGTCAACAGAAGCAATTCAAGCTCCTTATCATGATTTCCTATTCATCTGTCAACTGATAAATTTTCAGGATATTAATTCAGAAATCAGTAAGGCTGTTGCTAAAAAGAGTTTCCAACCATCTCCGGTACTTAGTTCCCGAAACTGTGGCTCTATTCTTATGTGATGACTATCAAAGGCAAGTATGGCTTAAGTTATGATGAAAGCAGACAAAAGTGAAGAAGACAAAGGAAAAGAAGACAAAAATCAACCAAAGGCCACATTTTCCACCAAAATAATTTTCCACCTTGGGTTTTCGTCGTTCGTAGCTCATGTTACAAAAACTTTTTTCACCAGCTATTCTATTAATTCCAATTTCCTCGACAAAGACCCTTTAATATGAAAGGATTATCCCGATTACAAAAAAGGAATTGAAAAATTTAAGCTGTTGACAATGATTTCGCAGAAATAGGTGTCTAATTCATTCAGGATTACAATAATATTCTCAAAAAGGATAAGACTGAGGCCGAAAACTGTAAAAATACTCAATTGCTACTAAATTTTCTCTTAGGAAAAAATAATGTTCAATGTTCGTTCGTTTAAATTATGATTTGATTCTATAGAAATTATGTTGTAAATAAAACTGCGGTTTCTCGTATAGAATTTTTATCCGTTATTAAAAAAGCCTAATGTTTCTAAAATTTTTCAGGATATTTGAGGAATTTTTCGAATTAAGCTTTGAGAAATTTGATTCAGAATGTTTTTAAATAATTGCTGGGGTGACCTAGATGTGTCCACATAAATTTCTCTGAGGAAAAAAAATGAGTATTGTCGAGATAGGAAAGAGTATACCGCTTTCGAATGGAATTAATCGTTGCAGATGCTATGTTCCAACTTCAAGCCGCTTGAGGGTCGCCTAGCAGTTGTCCGGTTGACCTGAAGTTGTTCACAGGACCTGAAGTTGATTGGAACAGGATTAAGATTTTAACTTTCGAAATATTACATATATAAAGAACATTTTTGGTGCAAAGAGAGCTCATAATATTAAGTAACAGGATACCGGCCATTGTTCGGTTTTTCGTTTTGCGGTTGAAAAAGTCTAAAAATATGCAATTTGTTGAATGGAGTCGGAAATATTTAAAAAATATTGAAAATAGTTGAAATCCGAAAAAAAAATTAAGAAAGTTGCAAGAGGTTGATAAGATATGGAAAATTTTGAAAAATGTCAAAACATGCTAAAAAAGACGATAGAGGAAGCTCGAATAATAGTTTTGGACATCACTAAGGGTGGCTCCAGACCTTGGAAAGGACCGTTTTGGACCCATTTTCGGAAACTTTTTTTTGTTGTAATCGATGGGGAAAGGTCGAAAATGGATTTTGGACATAACTTGGACTACCCCCGTACCTTGGAAAGAACCGATGTTCACCAAAATACCCAGTCGAAGTTTGCTAAGTACTTAGGTTCTTGGTTTCAAGAGATGTAAGCATTTTAAATGAGCCAAGCGAGTTGTTCACGTTTGATGGGACTAGAGACGTGAGCGACATAGACGTGACAGTATCAAATAATGTAGCTGCGATATATTTTCACCTTGAATGGTGCTGGGTGAAAAGCTTTGAGTGATCACAATCTGATATAGAGTGTGCTTACTCATGATCTAGTAGCGCATGACAGGTTGTAACTCAAGACATAGCACACTTGTTCTGCAAATTGGGATGCGTGGTCCGAGTTAGTAAGAAGTACGGTCATTAGTGTGCCCATTCTACATGGTGTGGATGAGCAAATCGGCGTGATTTGCGCGATGTCGTAAGGCAAATCACAAGAAAGTAAGGTGGTGGACACTCGAGCTCATGCTAAAGCGGAGATCACTCAGTTCTCTCAGTTCCAGAAGGCTAGGGTAGCAACACTGAGGAGAGAGCGTCGGTTCGTGTACCGTTTGTGCTTGGTTGAATACAAGCGTATAATTGTACGGGTTAAGGAGAGTGAGTGACGGGCGTTCGTGCACCAGGATCGGATCCATGGGGTCGTGTATATAGGATTTGTCGTGGTCGGGATTGGCCGTTGGTGGTCTTTACGATGAAAATACTTTGGTGAAGAAGTAAAAAGATTGCATGAATCTGCTGTTAAGCTCCTTCTTTGCTAGGGAGGAGACTGCTTGGCCTCTAAACCGAGTAGTAGTTGATTCTCCTGTGTTGGATATGAGGAAGATAGCGTATGCTATGTACATATTTAATCTAAGGAAGCCCAAGTGTATGGATGGTATGAATGGCGAGATGGTTAAGGCTATATGGCGGACCATACCTGAATACCTTGGGAGCTGGTATGGAAAATGACCCAGTGAGAGGTATTTTCCTACTGCGTTGAAGTGTATTCGTGTGGTCATACTTCTGAAGGCTCCTGATAAGATCAGCAGTAATCTTCGGTCTTATCGGGGCATCAGACTCCTTCCAGTGCTTGAAAGGGTGATGGTGGAACGAATTCAAGACGGAACATACCAGTTATGCGAAAGGCAGTACGGTTTTAGACAAGGACGTAAGTGTTATAAATGTTATGGATCCATGGCAGTACATGAAAACGTCTCAATGGTAGTATCTCCAAATATGTCTTGGGTATATTTGTGGACTTCTGGGGCGGATTACTGTTTGAGACAGAAGTCGGTGTTGCATAGATTGAGTGGATCGGATGTTGGGAAGGTAACCTTTGGCAAATTTCCTTTTCCTGCAGAAGGGCTGAAGGGTTCGTGGTTGCACGCACAGAACCGCCAAGTGCACCATTTCATACATTCTTGAAATTGACAGCCTGACCACCATGTCAGATGTAGTGTGGTTCTAAATGAGTTCGTCAAACGTAAAGAGGGCCTAGTGTTTTGTGTATGTTAAAAGGTGCACACGCCAGATATTAACAGCCACAAGGCTTTATTCAAGGGTTTTTTCATGAGCCACAAAGGCTATTTTATTTATTTATTTATTATTATTATTAAATGAAGCATTTAAGTAAGCATAAACTTTTAGTGACAATTATTCTTTAGGAAAAAAGGGGAAAAGTATATAAATATAAATTATGTTTAAATTGAAAATCAAAAATTGTATAAAAAAAAAAATAAATAAAAAATTCAGTAAACCAAGAAATTCAAAAAGTTTCTTCTGAAATTGTGATGGTTTTCTGATGGTTTGCAATTCGTTTGACAAGTTGTTCCACAAACGAATTGCGGTAACAAAGTAGGAGCGTTCTAAAACTAGGCTATTGAATCGCGGTAAAATTAACTTCAATCCTCTTCTTGATTTGCAAAGTGGAGCATTTGAGTGCGGTAACCCGGGCATAAATGATTTTATGCAATTTAAGAATATTTCGAAAATTGTAATATAGCTCTAGGTCTAACCCAATCAATATCCTTTTCTGTACCTTGGTATGCCGAATATAAATCGTAAGCAGTCATTAAAAGCAACAATTAATTTATGCTTGCAAATTGAATCAGTACAATGTTCACCCTTGTAATTAAAAGTAAAGGCTTTTAACAAGACGCATTTTCAAATTACTATGCAGATGATAAGCAGATATACTTAGTGTTGGAGCAGAACATTATTTATTAAAAAAAACATGATTTAATAATTTACATTTAAATTTCCTTGCTAATTTGACTTTAAAATATTTGCTATGTAATTTGCCTTTATTTGTACACACCCACACACATATATGTTAACTTGCTTAACTATTTAACTTTATTTTTGAAATTATACGTGTAACAATGACTCTACTCTTCAACTTTAATAAAACGACTGTACTAAGCATAAATAAATTATCACAAGACAACTATTAAAATAAAGCAAAATTATATACATACGTCGTAAGATATTTAAGAACAGCTACTTTGAGTATATGAAATAACAAGCTACAATATGGTAATGAAACATAGAAATACAGGGATCGATAACACATACATGTATTCATTTTTGACATTTCATAATTTCAGTATACTAGTTTTTCTTTGCATAAAATTTCATTCTTCACGCGGTGTGGACGCAATATAAAATTAATTGCAATTTAAAATAAAAGTTTGTACATTTATTAGTCATTAAAAACAAGTGTTAAAATTAAAACAATAAATTGAATATTTAAATTACTAAACTTAAATAACTACTCGAACATTGGCGACCGTGACAGGACACTTGTCCATGCATTGAGACTTAGAATTTTTGTTGGATTTTATTTTGCGTTTAATAAACTTTTGGAATAAAAGTTTATAATTTTGCTGCTGTTTATAATTGTACGCAATGTACTGATTTTTACCAATTAGTACTGATTTGTACTGATTTTAAGATTTTATTTGAATTACTAAATAATTTTTACATTTAATATTTATATAATTATTACCAGTAGCGTACCTAGGAGTCAGTAAAATGGTCTTTGTTTTGTAGTAGTATATTTAATTCATTTTGTTATTTTGCTAGGGCATTGTGCAATCCGAAAAGTTCTGACTGTTCTTTTTAGTAAATAAAAACAATTAATGAAGTAAAAAATTTTGTACTGATTTTTTGCGTTGAATATACATGAATGTACTGATTTTGAGTTTCAAAAATCTGACAACTCTAAATCATATACATCACACATACAATGGGTGGCCAAATTATTAGGGACAGTACTCATATTTTTGTATTTTCTAGTTTAAATGATTTTTTTGAGCAAATAATTGGTGCTAGGCTTAGTAAGTATTTTTTTTTTATTATAATATTCTATTTAGATAATAAAAACAACATAATTCGTATTGTACACTCATTTATTTTTTCGTAAGGGTAATATTCTTATCCTTAGAAAATTTTATGCAAATAACATTAATATTTGGTGATACCACCCTTAGCTTCAATTACGGCTGGTATGCCTCGGGGCATGCTCTGTATACATTTTTTTTGGATTTGTAGGAGTTCGGTGTTGTGATGTCATTCTTTGATGAGTGTTTCAATCAATTTCTGCGTAGTGGTAATCAATCCTTTCGCGATCGCCCGTTTGGAGTTTTTCCACATGTTCTCAATGAGTTTCAAGTTAGGTAAGTTCGCTGCCAAGGCAAAACGCCTATGTGGTGACTTAACACCAACATAAATAAACAACAACACACAAAAGACACTATACATAAAAACAACTTATAATAATGTTTAAGTTTTGAATAACGTGGTGACTTAACACCAACATAAATAAACAACAACACACAAGAGACACTATACATAAAAACAACTTATAATAATGTTTAAGTTTTTATTGAAAATTTTTAAGAATTGAAAATATTGTTTTATTTGTAAGAAAATTAAAAATTTATTATTAAAAAAATCTTCAAAATATAAACTACGAAAATTTATTAATCAAAAATAAAAAGTTTTATTTGATTGAACCTGATACGAAACCTATGTTTTTGTCAGGTAGAAATCCAGTAGCACTTCTGGCTTTGTTATTAGATACCGAATCGTGCATAAAAACGTACGATAGTCACCAGGGAACCATTCCTTGAGCTGTGACAGAAGGCGAGTCTCATGTACTCGCTTGTGCTGGTCCTGCCTCATGGTCCTTTTCACGATGTGTAGACGTCCCATGCCTTTGGCTGAGATCACAGATCACACCATGACGCTAGTCGGGTATTTAACCCTCTCTAGAAAGCAGTCCGGGTGGAATTGCTCACCAGGGTATCAACGGACAAACTTACTCTTGTCAACCAAAATTTGAAATGTTGACTCGTCAGAGAAGCTTGTCTGTAAAGCACGATTAAAATTTAAAAAAAATTGTTAAAAATTGTTACTCGATTCCAATCCACAACAGCCTTATTCAAGTGTTGTTTGCGCCATAACAGTCGCTTTTTCTTCATGGCTTTAGCCAGGCGCGGTTTTGTGATAGGCCGAGGAGCGGTCAGGTTCTCTTTTGCCAAACGCCACCGGACAATCTGTTTGAGACGTGAATTCCCCGGCTTTTATCTTTGTAGTCAGAAGAGCAACACTTTTCCTACGATTTAAGAGGCAGATGTCCCTATTTTTTTGGTCGGTACGAGGTGTGGTGACTCTTTTTCTACCACATTCTCTTACGCAGTTTGCGTCCAGTGGCTCGTTCTGACCTATTTTTTTTTAATGCGGCTAACAATCGACCTTGAAGCACCTTCAAACGTTGCTATGTCTATTTGGGAGTGTGTATTACAAATTAACGTCTGTATTTCTCTACATTTTCTTGGAAACTTGTCTGAAGACTTGCCCATTTTAAAATGAAGCAATTTTGAGGTTATACCTCAGTACCGTTGTCCAAATATAAATTAATTCATGAAACTTACTAAAACAAATTAAATAAGAAACCTTGTTTACATTTTGAATATTTCGGACAGGAAAAACTTACGAAAAAATGGTTTATATTCAAACTTTAAACGACTGTACTCAGGGCCGTTTTTAAGCATAGGCTACATAGGCTGCAGCCTAGGGGCCCGCGCCACAAGGGGGCCCGCGCCATAAGAAAAACTGTTCTAACATTTTAAATTTTGAGTTGCGTAAAAAAGGCTGCATCGTTTTGTTGCAATCTGCTTCAATATCTCAGGCGAGTACAAGCAACTTTAATGAATATATTTTCATATTTGCATACGCTGTTAAGCCTGGCATCGTTCGCTCTTTTGACTTGCTCCCATTTGCCACTTCTTATTAAACCAAACTTTTTGTATGTGGTTTTCAATTTAAAGAATAAATATTTAATTCAAAAATGTTACTCGGATCTGGTTTCGGTAATATAGCCATCATAAGAAAGATAATTTAGTTTGTCAAAACTCAGAAAAATCGTCATATCTCCAAAACTATTGGTTAAATTTTAAAGTTCTTTACACCATTATTGTAGGACAATATGTTATCTTTCTTATGACAACCATATTTTTACATCGTACATTGTACATATATGCATAATGAGAGTGGGCGGCCTTCAGTCAAGGATTACATCCTCGAATATGTCGAACAATGCTTCTACATAAAAGTTAGGGCAAGTGGGCGGCCTTCGGCCGCGGCTCAGGATTAAAAACTCCCAAAAATCTGACAACGGCTTCGCGATGGCCTTCGGCCGCGAATCAGTCCATAATATATTCAACACCTGGTTCGCTAGTTACATAAAAGTAAGGGTAAGTGGGCGGCCAACGGCCGCAGCTGAGGATTTAAAACTCCCCAAAATCCGACACCGGTTTCGCGGCGGCTATAGACTGATCCAACTCCGGCATCGCTACCCACAGTAATTCTAAATAGAAGTTAGTATATTATGCGAAATTTTTTTTTGAAAATTTATTTATTTTGATATAAGCACCCAAAATTATTTGGCCTTATGTCCTCATGTTTTTGGGTATTATGTCCGTTCTTACAAGTTGTCCTAGCCCCCAAAAATATGGGGATTATGACCGGAAAAAAACGGACATAATGGCCAAAATCATTTTGGGGAATATTACCATCGGGATTATGACCGGATACCCGTTAGAATAGAGTTGTTGACCTTTTTTTTTTTGTGGGTGGTGGTGTTAAGAATGTAGCTATGGACGTGTCTGCCTTTTATATTTTCCTCCTTAACACACAGGTAATAGTAAAAGTAGAAGATACGAATTCGAATTAAACCTTTTTTTTATTTGCTAGGTATTTAATAAATTTCCCCAATGGGGGGCCCGCACCATATGTTCAGCCTAGGGGCCCGCACCATATGTTCAGCCTAGGGGCCCGCACACACCTAGAGACGGCGCTGACTGTACTACAACAGAAAGTCGTACAAATTGAGAAGCAAACTCAATTATCCGCGCCTATTTATTATATGACGGTTATACTAACATCGCCGCTTATCAAAAACAACAATGAAGAGTACCAGCTGCAAAAGGGAAGTAAAAAACTTTACGAAAACTAATTTACATGCACAAAAAATTCGGTTAAACTCGAAAATACAAAAATTTGAGTACTGTCCCTAATAATATGGCCACCCATTGTACATATGGGGAGAAATACGTCAAATGTCCTAGCGCGGTGCGCGAGCGCTAAATTCTGTTGTTTTCAACTCGTGCTGGTGGTACATAAATGTATCTAAAAAAATTTCCGACTCATCATTTCGATGTATTTTTTCCTCAGCTTTCCAATGGTTTTGTCGGATTTCCCGAAATTTTCCAATTTCCTGGTGAAAAATCACAAAACGTGTTATATCTCAAAAACGGTATTTTTAATATTTTTTTTAATGCTTTTAATCGAAAGCTGAGGTTTTTTTACATTAAAAAAGTTATTTTCCAAAGAGTGCTTTTGCAGTTTGCTATGAGAAATACAGCGCGAAAGAGTATTTGCGCATGTATTTTGTTCCTGTAATTTTTTCTTCAACGCATCGACTCGTTTAACTCTTGCCGTTACTCAAGTCACTAGAACAAAAAAATACCGTTTTTGAGATATAACACGTTTTGTGATTTTTCACCAGGAAAATGGAAAATTTCGGGAAATCCGACAAAACCATTGGAAAGCTGAGGAAAAAATACATCGAAATGATGTGTCGGAAAATTTTTGTAGGTACATTTATGTACCACCAGCACGAGTTGAAAACAACAGAATTTAGCGCTCGCACACCGCGCTAGGACATTTGACGTGCTTCTCCCCATATACAGTCGAACTCGCATAACTGAAACGGCGGGGCACTTTTTTAAAGGACTGCCATTTAGAATATGATTTATTCTTTGAGTGAAGTATGTTGCACATAGAGACTAACATCGCTCCCAAGTACGTTGAACTTGGATTCATCGCTTTAAATAATCATACTCCAAAAATTCAGGACAATTTCAATTACTTTCTTTCAGATGACTTAATTATATGAGCACAGTATTTATGACCTTTATTGACGTTTTTGCATTTTTCGGAATAAACCCAAAACATTTATTTTGATTTTTTTGCCGTAAATTGATGCTTACATAGCAGGATTATAAAAACTAATAATATCAGAATCAAAAAAAATTAATAAATAAATTTTAACAAAAGTGGTACGTAGCATACGAATGACTTAATGTAGTGAGCACAAGTGTATATCATATATTGTTGTTAGGTGAAAGATAGAGCTTGTCGGACTTGGTCTTCAGGTGCCGAGACCAGTTTACAAAAAAAAAAAATCGTTCGTTTATAATTTATCAATATATTGTAAGATAGAATTAAATGAAACCGTCTATGAATTAACTTGGTTTGAAATCAGACTAAAGCCTTTATGCAAGGATGGCCCTAGACATTTATTTGAATTGATTAATAAGTCTCGTTATTTACCAGTGAAAGTGAAAAAAATTGCACATCTCTTCAAACTTATAAAAAACTTTTACCACAAAGAATGGCGATAACATTTTCTATTGTTAAAATTACAGTATCCATATAAAAGTAGGGGATTGGTTCCACATTTGAAAAATCAACAAAAATAATAACATAAAAGTATTATAATAAATTATCGGTTTTACAGGCGCTCTGACCAATTTTATTTAAATAGCTTAACATATGTTTATTAATAAATTACATAGAAAAAAGAAAAAATGCAATAAAAATATTAATTAATCAAAAAGAAAATTCTTACAACATATAAGAAATCAACAAAAAAAAGCAGTTCATTTTAATAAAATAAAAACTGGTAAAAAAATATTGTAAGTCATTATTTAATCGGTATTATTTTCTGATAAAACGCGCATTCTTTTTTGAGAAACTTGAATGTCATTGTCATCATATTCGGATTCCATGAAAAATTTTAATTTAGAAAATGTTGACGGAATCCGTTGTGGAAAATCTTGTTGAGTAGTGTAATGTCGTGATTCAGTAATTAAACGAAATGCATATTTTTGTCATCCATAAAATCTTTATTATGATTAATTGCCAGTCAGTAGACATTACTGAACCACCATTGACATTTAGTTTATCAAAAGATAATCTAAAAAACATCAGCGGAAATTTTAATGAAAAATTGGGAATTTGCTATTTTCCCAGTCAAGCAGTGGAAAAATGCATCAAATTGGTTACTGCAGCTTCAGCTGCAGTATGTGGACCAGAATTAAGAGATGGATTTAACCAAAACAGGATATCGTCGCGTAAAAAATTACCATATTGTGAGACAAAACAAAATTTTTTAAATAATAAATTTTTATAAAATTATCTTTCACTTTTTTTTCATGAGAATCTCGGCACCTCAAGAAATTATTGAAAAGTGGTAATATTTTGAAGGCCTATTTTTACCATCAAAATACAACTGTTTATCACTCAGGAATAATGATTTTCAAAAAATCGCTATTATTTGAACAGTTTCACTCCCCCCTAATAAACATATAGGCATTGCTGCTACAAATTAGCGGTTCCTATTGCTACTTATTGCTGTGCAAAGTAATAAAATATTTTACATAACAGCGTTGGTTCTTATATGGTACAGTAGCCTATGATTATCGTTTCCTTTCACATAAAGGTCATTACATATTGATTATTTTCGATACTAACGAATTGTCGCGTTTTTTAATAAAAGCGAATACATACTAATCAAAATTGAGGGCTTACGTGAGTATAATCATATACATCACACATACATATAGATCGATATATTGGTGGCATACACACACATTAGAGCGGTTCAAAATAAAAACTTTTTGATTTTTTCGCGATGTGTCAGTGGATTACAATAGCCCTATGTCTGGACAAAACAACTCATAAGGATTTTCATCAATTTTGAAAACTGGATTGCCGCCGCCTGTTTTAAGTTGCTTACCCATTTTCGAAAATATTGATTTAAAAAATGGGGCAAGCTAAAGAGGTTATCAAATTTTGCAACAAAGTGGGTATGCTTTTCGAACTATTATCGATCGAGAAATTCGAATCCGTGATCAGTTTTTCTTCTTCTTCTTTTTTTCTTATAAAAAAAATTAAAATTGCAGGGCAAAATTAAAAATACCGATTTTTTACTTTCAAGTTGCAAAATCTTGATATAATATTTTACCGCCGATCTAGTGGTACATTATTTTTAATGAATCTTTATTTGCTTAAGAGAAAACCGTAAACTGAATATCAATATCTTCTTTCAAAACCAAGATATCTGCATTTTTCTAAATTAATAAACCTGAAATTTTTCGATTCGGCGTTGACATATACATACATATTAAGCTGATTCAATTTTTTTTTTTGTTCTAAACAGCTATTATCGATCAAGGAACTTGAATCCGTGATTAGTTTTTCTTCTTCTTTTTTTTTCATATAAAAAAATTTAAAATTAACCGGAAAAAAACAAACAATGCCGATTTTCCGCTTTCAAGTTGCAAAATCGGCCCATATTATTTTACCACCGATCCCGTTGTACAATATTTTTCATGTAATTTGATTTGCTAAAAAGAATGCCGTAAACCGCAAATCATTATCTTATTTCAAAACCAAGATATCCCAACGGGCCCGTAGTGGAACTTTCCGCCCTCATGGCCCGAACCGTTATTTGATGCACAAGCAACCACAAAACAATTTACAGAATTTCAACGCTATCGACGCATAGCGTTGACTTGAGTTCAAATGAAAACAAAAACAACACACAAAGGCATTCGCGACGGTGCCGCAGGTGCTGTCTTGATGAATGTAGCAATAGTTTTTGTTTGTAGTGCAGTTTGGTTTTTTTTTGTGCTGTTGGCGAATTTGGAAATGAAAGCAAAAAAACTTTAAAATTTCGTTTTTTGTTGCTTGATTTTGTTGTTGCGCCGTTTTACTAGATTTCCATGCCCACCGCTGGTCTAGATGAATGCCAAGGTACGTGACATTATCTGTTTGTGGAACAAGAATTCCATTAAGAAATATTACTGGAGACAGATTTTTGTTGAAAGTAAAAGTAACATGGAGACATTTCTGTTTTTGAATTTTATTCGCCATTGTGAAACCAACTCTCGACTGAAAAAATGTGAGAAATGAAATGAAGCTGCTACAGCGTCTTTATGTCGACTCAAAATTGCTGTATCGTCAGCAAATGTAGAGGTAGCTAGTAGTAGTAGTAGTTATTTTATTAGTATTTCCATACTTTGTAGTACACCAGTAACATTAATTCAATATACATTATAAAAATTTTACTTTTGGAAATTCGATGAGATGTGTTGCAGCTAGGGTTGCCAGATGGACTTGATTCGTCGGTATTGTCCAGATTTTTAGTCCCATGTCCAGAGTCCCGACAATCAGAAATATGTCCAGATAAAATTCGAACAATGAAATAAAAGAAAAATAGGACTAGATACAAAAATATCTGCCATAGGCATTAAAAATTAATTAACATTCGTCACGTCCAAAAGGTACGGACTGCTCGCAAGAAGTTGACATTTTTCAAACAAGAAAAGATGATTTATAAGGATGTCATAAGGTCTTAATCCTCCTGAACGCAACCAACAGCTACGTACCTTTAAATGAAAATAAGTGTGCAACACCATGATTTAACTAACATGGTTACTGCACTGATAAATGCTCCCTCTTTCTCTTTTATTTTCTCTTTTATTTTTACCTAATAATTTTGTCAACCAGAATTGAATTCTTAAAAAGTTGTCTTTACTATTTAGAAACCCGGTATGAATATAGTGACGTTTCAATTAAAAATTATCCTTACTTTTTCTTAAATATAAATTAATTTCCTGGGATGAACAAACAAACAAACAGCAATAGGGGTCTTAGGCTTAGAAAATTATATCAACAACGATGAATTATATACAGATTATTGTTGCTTACGTAGTGTGTATGAAAATCTACCAAAAAATATTCCCAACGATAAAATTTGGGGATCGTTTTTTTCCAAATTTAAAAATGACGAATTGAACATCTTAAGAAAATTGATCTCATTTATTTTTCCAATTCCAATAACCAACGCTTATTGTGAAAAAGTATTTAGCCTTTTAAACAGCTTATACTCTAAAGAAAGAAATCGAATGCTGACAGATGTGATAAAGTCAGAACTAATTATAAGATTAAACTGTACCGAAAACTGTCAATCATTTGGTAACATTTTAGAAACTCCAAGTGGTAATAAATTGATAAAAGCAGTTCGGTCTAATAATAAGTATTTATGGACTTAATGTAACTTATTTAAAAATGCACTTATTTTTTTTAACTGAATTGTTATGTTTTTGTTATGTTTATTTTATCTAAATAAAATATATATTTTCCTCTGACAATAAGCTTTAGTTTTCTTTTTTGTCCAGATAAATCAAGATTTTTTTTTTAAGTGTCCAGATAAATCCCGATTTTTTTTGTTTTTTTTTAAAAATGTCCAGGTGAAACACAATTTGGATCTGGCAAGCCTAGTTGCAGCATGAAAAAGTTATCATTGCGCAGTAATCAAAGCAAGGTTTAATTATGACATTATATATATTTATTGCGGTAAGTCTTGGTATTTTTTTGCGTATTCTCGCGAGGAAGTGTAACTTTTTCGCTATTTTTTTACATATATAGTCAATGTGGTCATTAAAATTTAATTTTTTATCAATAATAATTCCGAGGTACTTAATGTTTTCAACTTTTTCAATTATTTTACCATTATTACCATTACCATATTTTAGATTTACTTTCATTAAGTTTTAATTTGTTCATTTTCAGCCAGTTGTTGACGTTTTCTAGATCTTTCATAAGTTTGTTTTTGCACTCTTGTATACTATTGCCTTCAGCATAAATCAGGGTATCGTCAGCGTATAACACAGATTTAAATTCTTTTATAACATTTTTTATATCATTCATATAAATTATAAATAAACGCGCACCAAGTATAGATCCTTGTGGGACGCCAAGATTTACGTATTTAAAGTTTGAAATTTCGTTATTTACTTTTGTCCGTTGCGTCCTGTTAGTTAAATATGACTTAAACCACTTATATTCTTTATCTTTAAGTCCATATTCTTCGAGCTTACTTAACAGAATATCAGGTCAGTGGTCTCAAAAGCTCTTTTCAGGTCAAGAAAAATTTCCATTATTTTAGTACCTTTTGATATACGTTTCCAATCACTTACCACAAAGTTCACAGTTGTCTCACGCGAGTGGTTTCTTCTAAAGCCAGATTGATGTTCAATGAATAATTGATTGTTTTCCATATGTTTTTCCAATTGGATTTTTACAACTTTTTCTAAAATTTTTTTTAATATATTAATTGGACGAAACTCTTCACATTTTTTTTTTTTTTGACACTTTTTCTACTGGGATTATTAAAGAGTCTTTCCATGTGTGTGGAAACTCACTTGTTGTTAGAGATTTGTTTATAATATTGACGATCATTGGTGCTAACTTCACCCAATGGTCTTGAATTAATGTTATGTTTATTTTATGAAAATCTCTTTTCTTATTAAATTTTTTATATATCAAAGACAAATCATATTCATTTATTTCCGCAAACTTAAATACACACCGCTTATTTTTGATGTTATTTCTATATTGCACTTTATCTATTGACTTATTAATTTCTTCTACACTATTTATAAAATAATCGTTAAATTCATTAGATATTTGCACATCATCCCTAATTTCGTTATCGCTAAATATCACAGATTCAATTTTATTTTGAGGTTTTTTAAGGACTAGTTTTTTTATTGTAATCCACATTGTCTTTTGGTTTTCCGCTTTTTCGATTTGATTTTTAATAAAGTTTTCTTTGACTTTGTTAACTTGACTTTTATATATATTTCTTAAATTACGATAGTCGGACCATTTCTCCTTTGTATTCACTATTCACGCTATTTCGTACGCATTTAACTTTTTTTGCCTCATTTCTTCGAGATGCGGACTATACCACTGTTTTGATTCATTCTTGGTATTAATGGATTTTTCCTTTGTAAATTTATCAATGGTGCTCCTTAGATTATTTTTCAGATTTTCCGCATATTCATACACATTTTTATTTTCAACGTTTAAGTTTATTTCAAACTATTCTAAACTATTTCTAAACTATGATCGAAAAAATGGCAAAATTCCTTTTCAGAGCTACTTGGGGACCTATATGCCGCAATAATAATAACATCAATGTCACCTGCCTTACATTCACACGCTAAAAGCCAAACCTTAGAGTCCAAGGTTTTTTCAAATATTCTTTTGATAGACCATTCTTGTTTCACATATATTATTACACCTCCCGTTCTAGTTGAGTTTGAATTGCACATAATATGTTTATATTTTTGTAGCTGAATTTCACTTTCTATTGTACTGTCCGTAGTGTGCGTTTCAGATAAGATAATAAAGTCGTAGTTACTGTCATCGGCTAATATTTGAAGTTCTTCATAGTTATTCGTTAAACCTTGAATGTTCGTATACAAGCCCATTATTGAATGTGATTGCTAATACCCGATTTTTTTCTTTCTCAAGTTAATTTTATTTATGTAGACTGGACATTGTTTACTCCTCGTAATGTGATTTTCATCTAAATCTAGTTTAAGCTTCTCATTTGCACGTTTACAATTTATACATTTATTAATTTGTTCTTTATTACATTCATTGGACTTATGATCTCCTAAACATTTAGCACATACTTCGTTGTTTCTGCACTCCGATGCTTTATGATTAAACCCTTTACATTTAAAACAACACAGTATATCTACACCATCGAACACTTTACATCGCTCCCAGCCTACATTTAATCTTTCTGCTAACATAACTTTAGGGAAAGTTTCTTCATCTGTCTCAACAATCGCGTTGAATCTTTGTTGGCTTCCATTCTTTGTGGTGTACATTTTAACTATTTTCAACTGACTATCTTCGAGGATCATATTCTGTTTTTTAATTTTTTCAATTAATTCTCAATCTTCATGTTGGAAAGACATTCTACTTATTATAAATCTTGGCTTGATAATGTTAGGCACTTTTATTTCATATTTTTCACCAATCTTTTTTCTACTGCATTTTTTATTTTATCTCTTTCTTTTTCATTTACACTTTCAATAATCATTGTGCCATTTGATTTTGTTTCTATATTTGTTATTTTGAATTCATTTGGGTCTACTTTATTGTTTAAGTCCTCTTTAGTTTTCTCACTATCTTGCAGAGCTTTCGGTTTAATAATCAGCGGCACTTTTTCCTTAATTTCAGAAACAATTTTTTTTGCACTAATTTCTTTCATACTTTTCACTACATTGGCTTATGATCTTTTTTCCGACTGGATACTCTCCACAATTTTTTTAACTTCAACACATATTTTTTCATTTTCTGCTTTGTTTATTTCCAATTCTTTGACAATTTTTTCGCATGCTTGTCGGAAATTCGCGGTTGTTTTACTAATTTTTTCCATTTCATATAAATCTTTCTCACATGATTCCAGAGCTAACTTATCATTTGTGGGAATATCTGATGTGCATAAAACATACAGAAGGGGACCCTAAATACTGCCCTGCGGTACTCCTCAGGGACGGACTGAAGAAATAAAAGCGGCCCGGGAACGCCGGAACTTGCGGCCCTCAAGTCTCTAAAAAAAATTTAAAGTTCAAATCATAAACCTTATCACCCCACGCACAATTATACCTTAAATCCTAAATGCAACTAACCCATGTTCACGACATTCCAAAAAATTCAAAAAATAAACCCTTGAGCCTTAAACCTAATTACACAAAGCACAGCGATTTGCAATAATAAAAAAATGGGAATGACCAAATCCAAATAATTCTTACACGGAAATATGAAATAAGAATGAAATTAGTGATGCTGGAAAACAGCATACGGGGTATCTTTTGGAATAATTGAACGCAGTTAATTACAAGGGTCACGTGACATAGTCCCAATGGTCATAATCCCAAGTAAAGTTTTTGATATTACGTCCCCTCCTCTGGAGGTCATAATACCAAATTTTTCGTTTGGGGTTGTGACACTCCACGAAAGGGGTCATAATCCCGAAAAAATTGCAGACATAACCCCATATTTTGTTTTGGAATTATGACCTCATATGATTACGACTCACGTGGCACCATGATTTAAATTTTTACATCCTATAGCATGTCTAACACCGGCTTCGCTAGCCACAGTAATTATACATAAAAATTAAGGTAAGTGGTTTGCTCGTCACAGTAAAATTACATAAGAGTAAGAGTAAGTGGGCGGCCTACGGTCGCAGCTCAGGATTGAAAACTCCCAAAAATCCTACACCAGATCGCCGCGGATCAGTCTATAATATATCCAACACCTGTCGTGTTTTATCGAAAAGCATCGTCAAATCGCGGCACCACGGATATCGTAATCTCTCCGAAATTTCCAACAACATTGTAGCAGATGGAGCTCTTTGTGGAATATGTTTCAAAAATAAAAAGAATACTATTTTAAAACCATGTAAACATGGGCAAATGTGTAACATATGTTTTGAAGAAAATGTAAAAAGCCATGAAGAGAAAAATGCATTGATGTTGTGCCCATATTGTAGACAAATTTTTGGCCAATCAGAACAATTTTCATTTAAAATATTTCTTTTAGTTTCATTATTTTCTCCTTTACTAGTATTCATTTAGGGAAAAACGTTGGGATTGTGTCTCCATTAGATCTGGACATAATTCCAAGGGAACCCAATTGGGCTTGTGTCCCCTTTGGCAAGGCTCATAATCCGAAAAAAAAAATTTGGGATAATGACCGCCGTTGGGGTTATGTCACGGTGCCAATTACAAGTCATGCAAAATTATTTACTAATTATTTTGTTATTTTTAATACAATAACTATTTTTGGAAGACCGAAAATTTTTCTGCAATGGTATTTATTATCACTTCTAGCTAGAGATAAGCGCGTGTCGCGTTTTACGTCATGACACGAGCACGCACGATGTGACACGACGTGTTCGTGTTAGAAAATTTGAATTCGTGCGTGCTCGTGCGTGTTTCGTGTTGAACAAATTGCCACGACTAATACGTCCCAGTACCAGGTATGATATTTGGGGGCTTTTAGGGCTTTTTTGAGCCCTTTTAATTTTTAAAAGCCCCGTGGGCCTTTTTATTCATTTTTGGCCATTTTGCTAAATTCTACCGAATATGTCCATTTATCTCGGTTTTTTATGATAAAATGGTTTGGCCTTGTACTGAATGTTAAAAACATTTCGTACAAGGGCAAATCATTTTATCATAAAAAGAGCTATTTTTTAAAAATATGTTTTCCCTGTGGGCCTTTTATCTCCTTTAAATTAACGTAAATCTTCTCAAAATATAGCCACAAGGAAATGTATGAAAAAATCATAATTTTCAAATCAAAAAATTTTGAGTTTGTTTTATGGGCCATATATCATTTTAGGTGGTGGAGCAATATTTCATAATCTTTTCGTTTTGGGGCCATTTTGCGCAGAGCTCAAATTTGTTTGTACATTATAATAAGACCAGAGTCTGAAAATAATTCTTTCAACAAACTATTTTTTAAGTTTGTTTTAAGAATATTTTTGATGTCTTTAAAGACTTATTTGAAAATTTAGTTTTAATGGTCTTTTGAGACCAACAAATAAATATCAAGGAAAGATGAAAGCAGCAGTCTCAAAAGACTAAAAAAAAGTTTTTACTTTTTGGAATAAAATTTTTTTCAGATTTTTAAAAAACATCTTCAAAAATAAAACTTTTTAAAGACTCTTATGTTCGATTTAATTTATAAAAGTTAAAGTATATGAACAACTCTTTTTTTAAAAATGTTTACTTTTGATCATCAATAACAACTTTTTCTTCAACTCTTGGAGAACATTCTTGTAGAAATCTGGATTAAAAATAATAATGAATATTGCAGCAATCAGTCATTTCATGAAACAATTACATAAAATATGCGCTAAAAACGAATATTCGGATTAAGTGTTTTTTTTTTTAAAAAAAAGGATTTAAGAAAAGTTTTGATTCTTATTAAAAAATTGAGTCGTAGCGATCCTAGGCCAAGTTTTCGAGTAATATTGCTCACCGGATTAAAAAATAGGTACTTTTCATGAAATGATTGATTTATACATGAATGTTTTGTATCCAAAATTTTACAAAATGTTCTCCAAGAGTTCTATAATTATAATGTTTAAAAAAATATCCCTTAAATGAACACAAGATTCAAAAGAAAAAATTTAAGTGTATTATTTTTTCCTAAAAAACTTTGGTGGAACGTTAAGTAATACGATAGCTTCCGACTTTTTAAACCTCAAATTGAAATGATTTCAAATCAAAAAAAAATTTTGTATATACATATGTCAACGCCGAATCGAAAAATTTCAGGTCTATTAATTTAGAAAAATGCCGATATCTTGGTTTTGAAAGAAGACATTGATATACGGTTTACGATTTTCTCTTAAGCAATCAATATTATTGATGGTTTAAGAAAATAAAGGTTCATTAAAAATAATGTACCACTAGATCGGCGGTAAAATATTATATCAAGATTTCGCAATTTGAAAGTAGAAAATCTGCATTTTTTGATTTTTGTCTGGGCAATTTTCAATTTTTTTATAAGAAAAAAAGAAGAAGAAGAAAAACTGATCATGGATTCGAATTCCTGGATCGATAATAGTTCGAAAAGCATACCGACTTTGTTGCAAAATTTGATAACCTCTTTAGCTTGCACCATTTTTTGAATCAATCACCCTTATTTTGTAAGTCGTCTTCGCTTTTTGTCGTCTCTAATAAATTGGCATCGTCTGAAGCGACTCTCTCTTTCGTTGATTAAATGTCGCCTAAGTTTTTACAGGCGACGACCGTTCGTTCGTGTGAATTTGAATGTTTTTTGTGGAAATTTTATATTTTTTTTAATAAAAAAATGAAATGCACTAATCAAGACCAGTTTGGCAAGTTGGTCGAGTTGATGCAGGCAAATATTGGCGTAGCAAATGGTTTTAAAAAAGGCATTACCTTCGATTTTAAAAAAGAATGGCCATTCGTGATGGTGATGGTTGACGATAGGTAAAATTTTAAAGTTTAATCATTAAAAAACCAAAATAAAACTGTTTTCTTTTTTTTCAAAAAGGTTGCAAAAGATTTCAAATTCAAACCAAAAAAAAAGTTATTCATAACAGCAAAGAAAACAGAGCCACTGGTGGTGGCGTTTTCAATAAATACTGCGCTCTATATGAGTATTTGGCCTTTCGTCATCACTGCTTGACAAAAACCAAATTTCAATTGAATCCATAATTTTTTTTTATTTCAAATAATTTATTTGAATTGAATTGAATTCTTTATTGAGACTAACAAGAATACATCTGTTTGACAATTATTTCAATTATTTGACGTTAGCAAAATTAAAGATGACATTTTTCTCAATTCAAGTTATCGATTTTTTTCTGAGTCGTCTCGCTTTTGTTACACGATACCAAAACTGAGACGAAGCGACGTCGAAGCGAAGACGACAGCAAATCGAGACGAGAGTCGCCGACGACTTACAAAATTAGGGTGAATATCTTCGAAAACTTAAAACAGGCGGCGGCAATCCAGTTTTCAAAATTGATGAAAATCCTTATGAGTTGTTTTGTCCAGACATATAGGACTATTGTAATCCACTGACACATCGTGAAAAAATCAAAAAGTTTTTTTTTTTTGAACCGCTCTAATGTACACGCATAAGATAATTTAGCGGAAATCTGGACAAGTTGATTTTTCGCGACAAAAATATCCTTGTAAACAATAAATATATAAGTATGTATTAGTAAACATGTAAACGTAAAATAATACTGTGTTTTTGACCGTATGAATTTATTTTTTACAGTTGAAGAAGTCGTGCGGTCGTGTCGTGTCGTGTTCGTGTTGGGAAAATTTTTAGCCGTGCGTGTTTCAAATTTGTAATTCGTGTTCGTGTCGTGCTTGAAAAAATTGACACGCGCCCATCTCTACTTCTAGCAAAATACTTTGTACAATATCTTTTTCACTTGACGTACCTAAGCATAGCCGCTTCTAGTCTGTCTTGTGTCAAAGTACTTCTTAATCGATTTTTGATAAATTCTAAAATACTGAATGACCTTTCACAAGCTACTTGGGCATATACTTATGTGCTATACCAATGGGGGGAAACGTTCCCGACAATAAATTATACCTGTTTAATAGTAACTTTATATTTCTCTAAATCTTCACCACTTTTCATACTGATGATGTTTCAGTGTCGTAATTTTCAAAATTGATATTATAATCTTCTAAATGTGTTGTTTTAAGTACGTCCCATTGGGCAGCAAAATTTATTAAGTCATAGCGTAAGCTTTCAGCAGTTATTTTTAGTTCGAAAGAAATCAGTTTTTCGCAAAGAGCTTCAAGTGATGGCGCTTCTAGTTTTTTTTTTCTTATATCATTGAATTTGTGTCTTATATCACTGAAACTTCTAAATGCATCAGAGCGACGCTCTAAGGTTGATACGACTGTGTTGATGGTTACATTAAAAAATTTACCCTAAATGCCTTGTCTGTGTCAGAAATACTTTCATCAATAACATTTTCTCCATGCATTCGTTTTTTCGTTCTTAGTATTTTTTGTGGTAAACAATTTTCTAATTCTGAAACTTTTAAAATATCAAGTCTACTTGTTTGAAGGTAGTTTCATAAATTTGTGGTAATGCAAATATAGAACGAAAAATTAACGCTATTGAAAAGTTTCATATTTTAGCGAAGTATATTTTGCCCAACTTCTTGTTTGTCTTATCAAGTTCAATCTTCAGTTATCATTGGATGATAACGATGAAACCCAAACGTCCATTCTGTTACAAGAATCTCGAATAAATGCAGCTGTTTTATTGAATAATCCAAACAATGATTCGTAAGATATAGTGCTACTTGTTGCATCAATAATTACAAGGTTTAATAAATGGCTGTAGCACCATACATGCACCAATGATAGATAACCATACAGTAAAGTCATTATATTCATCCTGCATATTCGCCTCACCGTCTGTTGAAGTTCCGACACATTTTTTAATGTTACCTAATGTTACAAGATTTGAGAGTTCTTTCCACTAGCTCTTTAAAGCTTTTACGAGTAGAATCCCGATATTTAATAATCTTTCATATACAATATCGTTGTATGCATAACGCGAAATAATAGAACATTGATCAGGGGCGTCGCAACCGGGGGAAAGGGGAGGGGGGGCAACTGCCCCCAGAAATTTTGACATATTTCCCCCCTACTCGGAATTAAAATATATAATAATTCGATCAACATTTTTAGGACTCAGCAAATCTTTTTATCAATGTGATTATCTCACATCTTGAGTCTATAGAAATGTGACAAAATGAACATTTAAAAAAGAGTACTGACCTTATGCAACGCATAAAGTAGATGTAAATTGGCATATCGAGTCGGTGACAGTGCCAGGTTCAGTAGCTTCTTGTGAAAGGTCATTTAGCGCTTTGCGACGGTTAAAGTCTTATCTTCGATTACAATTGACTCAAAAACGTCTTACCCATCCAACGCTCCTTCATGTTTATAAGGAAAAAAACTGGATCTTTAGATTTGTGAAGGGTTATGAAAGAATTCATCTCGTGAAGAAATCGAAAATCACTTTTGGAAACATTTGAACAAAACTTACTGATCAAATCCATTTCAAACAATGCAGTCAGACTAACTTCAAATTTGGAGTTGGTTACCGCTTTTTCGCTGACTGTACTTCTGTGGGTTTTGAATGTTTTGTTTGCTTGACTTTGTGAGCAAAAAAGTTATATGTGCGTACAATGTTTTCATATATTTAACATGATAAAAAGTTATTATGAAAATAAGGTAAAATTAAAGTACGCAGAATGCAAGCACGATTTGCAGAAATTAATTTGGAATGTTACTTTTGCTATTTGCTTTGAAAACAGTACCGTAGAGTGACTTGGCAATGATGAAAAAAAATTGAAATTTCGATTTTGGAAAAAAAATCTCCTGACCTCAAATGTCTCTTAGCGCGCATTAAACTCATGTAATTTTTCTCTCATATTAATACAAATCTACAGTAAAATTTTAAGTGAAAAAAAATCTGGGGTTTTGAGAAAATCAGACTTGTTTTTTTTTTTCATAAAAAGCGCTATAACTCCGTCAATTTGCAACAATTTTCAAAATTTCTTAAAGATTCTGGCAGAGAAACAAAATTCTCTTTATAATAATAGAGTTTAGCTACTACAGCTATTTGCTTTCTTAGCAATTTAGCATGAAGCTTTAAAACCAAGTAAAAAGCTTATATATTAATGGAAATGAAAAAATTATACATGCAATTAATTTTTTATTTTTTTATAATTTCTTCTTAGCTTTATCACACTTTCTCAACATACCCACCCAGATCATATGTATATAAATATACAATTGCATGAATGTAATTGTATAAATTTATTAATATGGTCCAAGGCATAAATGTTAGAAAAAATTTACCCATCATGCAGTGGGGCTCGGACAACACAAACAACAACCATTAAGCTACAAAATTAACTATAGTTATTTTTCAATCTAAGCTTGAGTTGACCTTTTGACAAGCTAATATCATATACATCGCAATTATTAATAAGAGTAGTCATGCGATTAAAAGGAGCTCTAGCCATATAATTAGTTCTACTGAAAGGTTGGTAAAATAATTGATAAGACTTACGATTACTCCTGCGATTAGTATTTAAATGAATATAATTAAGAAGCTCTGGTGCAGCAAGAGACCCAGTCACAAGTTGATGCAGATAAAGTATATCCGCAATATTTCTACGCGAGCTCAAAGACTGCATATGTAGTAACTTCAAACGATCCTCATAAGGAGGAAGGTTTAAAGAGTCAATCCAATTTAAGCCATTGAGAGCAAAACGAATAAAATTTTTTTGAATTCTCTCAATTCTATTAATGTGAATATTATAAAATGGTGACCACACTTGGCTGGCGTACTCTAAGTGAGGACGCACTATTGTATTGTATATTATATAATAAAGTCACCGTTACTAAAGGGCTATTAAATTCTTTTGCCCACCTCTTAATGAAGCCAAGCAGAGATGAGGATTTTTTACAAATTTGATTAATATGCTCATTAAAAGTTAATTTAACATCAAAATGTATACCTAGGTCTTTGACTAAATCAACACGACCAATTTTCTTATCTTTTAATTCGTAATCAAACTCCACAATATTTTTTCTCCTGGTGAAAATCATAGTTTGGCATTTATCAGGATTAAGATGTAAGTTATTTTTAGAACACCAAACCTCAAAGGATTTCAAGTCAGACTGAAGAGGAATAGTATCCCCAACCCCCTTCACGTTCCTGTAAATTTTCATGTCATCTGCATATATTAGCAGATGCGAGTTTTAATGACATGTGTAACGTCATTAATTGCTAAAATGAACAGGAGCGGCTCCAGGTGGCTTCCTTGTGGAACACCTGATGCCGCGCTGAATGGGGAGGAAAACACCCTCCGAAATCTTATCTGATATGAGCGATCAGATAAATAAGATTCAATCCAGCTGACAAAACTTAAAGGAAATCCAAGCTTTTTTAACTTAAATAAAATCAAATTATGTGGTAATTTGTCAAATGCTTTACTGAAGTCAGTGTAGATGCAGTCAACTTGCCCACCAGAGTCAAAAGAGCTTAATGCAAAGGAAGTAAAATCAAGGAGGTTAGAAACTGTAGATCTGCCATTAACAAAACCATGCTGACGAGTTGTTATGACTTCACTACAGCACACCTTAACTTGATCGTACACAATGCGTTCAAAAATTTTCGGTATCGATGATAACTTCGCTACGGGCCTGTAATTTGAAACATCATTTTTATACCGTGTTCTTCTCGACTGTGCGTAAGAACTGTCGTATATCTCGGAGCGATGTGCTCAGGCTCTTGGCCTACCTCGCTCATCTTCTCGTATTGCTGTGTTAGGAATTTCATCTGTTAAGGCTGAGACTACACGTGGCTGTTGTTCACTTCATATCAAATCTAAGGTTTCTCAGCAAGTTCTTGACGTTTGTGTTCATGTTTTGAGCAAAATTACTTCGTCGCTTCCTACTTCGGAAATCGATACTCCAACAATGGAGCAGCTTAGAGAAGTGACCTTTGCGGATCCATCATTCAATATCTCATCACCTATTGATATTTTGCTAGGAATTGATCAAGTGTGGAAAATATTTACTTTCAATAAAATTTTTGACTCGGCTTGCAACCCTATAGCTATTTCATCTATTTTTGGTTGGATTGTAGCATCTGTAATAGCATCCAATGAAAACTCAACATCATCATTTGTAGCTGTTGCTGATGTTGACCGTTCTCTTCGAAGATTTTGGGAAATTGAGGAAATAAATGATTCCTTGCCACCTGACTCATACGGTATTCTTGTTGAAAATCATTTCACAGAAACTCATTCACGCCATTCGGATGGCAAATATATAGTTGAACTCCCATTCAAAGAAAAACTTGTTCAATTTGGGAACACACTCCTAGGTGCTATTAAACGATTTAACGCTGTTGAACGTCGTTTACTAAGGGACACTCAACTTCGCCAGCAATACGTCGCCTTTATGCGCGATTATATTAAATTAGGACATATGCGTGAACTTGACTCTTATGAAATCATGGTCCCTGATGGTCGTATTTTCTACATGCCACACCATCCAGTTATTGGTCCATAACTTCGTGTTGGTTTTGATGGATCATTTCAAGATGTAAATGGAGTCGCACTCAACAGTACCTTACATATTGGTCCAAGTATTCAGCGCAATTTATTTGCCGTATGCCTCCGCTTCCGTATGTACAGATACGTTTTCTCTGCGGACATAGTAAAAATGTTTCGCCAAATTTTGGTATCTGAAAATCATCGAAATTATCAACGAATCGTTTGGAGAGAGGATCCATCAGAAAGACTTAGACATTTTCAATTATGTACTGTTACATATGGCACATCGTGTGTGCCTTTTCTCTCCGTAAGATACTCGAACTGCTTGCAAAAGATTACTAAAAGGAATACCCTTTAGCTGCAAAAACAGTTCTTGAGGATTTTTACGTCGATGACGTCATCACTGGTTGCCAGTTTGAAAAAGAGTTGATTAAAAAACGTGATGAATTTATTCAACTTTTATCTCACGCAGGACTTGAGCTCCGAAAATGGGTTTCAAATTGCCATTCAATAACCACGAGCTTTCGCGATCAATCTGATCAATGGTTTTTGAAAACCGAAGACGAAACCACTAAGGTTCTGGGTATTTATTGGAAGCCGAATGATGACGTACGCCATTGGACCATAGACCCATTGGGACTCCTTGCTCCCGTAATAATTAAATTTAAAATATTTTTTCAAGAATTATTGCTACTTAATTTGAGCTGGGATGACCCACTTCCTCCTAATCTTGCTGAGTGGTGGCTAAAGTGTCGTGAAGACTTAAGCCATATTTCAAAATTATCATTTCCACGTTTTCTGCATAACTCCAGTGGTATCATCGAGTTGCATGGATTTTCAGATGCATCGATTAAAGCTTACTCTGCAGCAGTATACTGTCGATTCAAGGATGTAAATGGTGATATAAGGGTAGCGCTCATAGCCGCAAAGACTCGCGTGGCTCCTTTGAAGCAAATTTCTCTGCCGCGTTTGGAGTTATGTGGTGCACTTTTGTTGACCAGGCTTTTAAACTTATTGAAGAAAGCTTTGCCACATAAGGAAATCATTATGAAAGCTTGGTGCGACTCTACTGTGGTTTTAGCGTGGCTATCGCAGCCGCCAGTCAAATTAAAAACATTTGTCGCCAACCGCACAGCAGAAATTCTCGATACCCTTCCACGAAACGCTTGGAGACACGTCGTATCCAAAGATAACCCCGCTGACTGCGCGTCACGTGGAATGATGGCTTTCAATTTGATGGAATTTGACCACTGGTGGAAGGGACCTGTTTGGCTCAGGAATGACGATACAGATTATTCTATACTTGAGAATGAAGGTAACCCGGTAATATTTACAGAAAAAGAAATGGCCGCTGATATGAAAACTTCAACAGTTAACATGGTCTCCACTGAACTCATCAGTCAGAATCCACTGGAAAATCTTGTAAAAAGGGTCTCAACATCTAGAAGGCTCTTACGAGTCATGTCATACGTCCTATCCTTTATAAGAAAAATTCACACTCGTGATGATCAACCAGCATCAGGCCAATCAACTTTCAATAAAACTAACGAAGCTAGACTAGCGTGTCTCCGATTAGCTCAGACATGCTACACCGATGATCGAATCAAGCTGCAAGCCAAGGAACACCTTAGTAAAGGGTCTCAACTAATTAAACTTGATCCATTTATTGACGAAAATGGACTTTTACGGGTTGGAGGTAGAATTCGGAATTCAACTTTAGATGAAACTATCCGTCATCCAATTATTCTCCCTAAGGAACATATAATCACATATTTGATTCTACGTGATGAACATGAGAAAAATCTTCACCCAGGAGTGTCTGCATTTTTTGTTCAAATTCGGCAGACCAACTGGATTTTTGGAGCACGAAATTTAATACGAAAGCTGACTCATAAATGTCTCAAATGCTTCCGCCAACGCCAACTTTCAACACAGCAATTTATGGCTGATCTACCGGCTATACGTGTTCGACAGGCGCATCCATTCGAAAATTCGGGATGTTACTACGCTGGCCCTTTGACTCTAAAATTGTACCGCGGAAGAAATGCACGCACTTCAAAGGGTTATATTTGTTTATTTGTTTGCCTTGTTACATCTGCCATACACCTCGAACTTGCCACTGACTTGAGTACTGATTGCTTCTTAGCAGCACTTCGTCGTTTTATGTCCCGCCGTGAAAAATGTTCTACAATATTCAGCGACAACGGAAGAAATTTTCTTTGTGCCTCTCGTGTTTTAAATGAGATGCACAAAGCAATAATGTCGCAGCCTCATAATGAAATCGTTGCCGCATCCTTAGCAGAGGACGGTATCCGATGGATTTATATTCCACAACACGCACCACATTGGGGTGGTATTTGGGAATCGGCAGTGCGATCAGTGAAACTGTATCTACGCCGTGTAATAGGAAATGCAATACTCACGTTTGAGCAAATGCACACTTTACTTGCACAGATTGAAGCAGTGGTCAACTCACGCCCTTTGGGCATAGCGCCTGACTCGGACACTAATTATCTTTCTCCGTCTCATTTTTTAATAGGTCGCCCATATACTATGGTTCCAGAAGGAGATTTGAGCCATGTTAATGTCAATAAGCTGGACTACTGGCAGCACATTCAAAATATGTATCAAGGTTTTTGGCGTACTTGGCATCAAGACTATCTGACATCATTGCAGAATCGTCCAAAATGGTCTCATCGACAGCCTAATGTAGCTGTAGGCAACATAGTAGTCGTCAAAAAAAATAATGCACCTCCAGCAAACTGGCTCATGGGACGAATTACCGAAATTCATTCAGGCTCAGATGGACTCGTTCGAGTTGTTAGACTGCACACTGTTCATGGGGAAATGACACGGCCTATAACCTAGATTGTAGTCCTACCTATATTCTGAAACGTTGTTTCAGGGCCGCCCGGGATGTTCGTGAACGAATACCTTTTTATAGTTTTAAGTGTCATCACTAATGCATTAAGTATTCGCATTAAATTTATTTGCATCTCTAACAATTGCAATGGAATAGCCGTTATAGTAATTCATTATTTTTTGTCTCACTGCACTCTTATGCTTATTAGCAGTATAACAGTTTGCTAGCTTAAGATTCTCACAATGTTGTTTTTTTTTTTGTTATTGTTAACTCTCATTAGAATTATGTTCTTGAATTTGTTTTTGTAAGCTAAACGTTAGAATCATACGATTCAATACCTAATTGTTATTTTTGGCTCTTTGAGCAACATCAAAATTTGTTAAACGCATTGATGATGAAACTGTCGTAAAATAAAGTCGTACCTTTTGAATAATTTTAAATCAAGAGTCTTTTTTTTCTATTTTTATATTAACTTTTTTCGCATTCATCATCAATAAATAAACATTTTTTTTTTAAACTACAATTTTTGTTCTTTCAAATGATATCAAAATTTTTTTTATGTTCCACTTAGTTTCAAAGTTACAGAGCATTGAATTTAAAATTATGCACTGCATCAAAGAAGCTGTGAGCCACTGTATAAACGTACGTATACCGGGTGTCCCATTTTAACTTACACAGCTGAATAAGTCAAAAAATTGCAAGTCATTCAAAAAATGTTTGAAATAAAAGTTGGTGGGTATCAAAGGGCTGATCCAGCCATGACCTTAACCATTTCCTTAACCTACATTTTCAAGGTTATTTGAAGGTCAACTTTAGCTTTTCAAATGGATAGGTATTCATGTTAGAGGTCAAAGTGACCCCTGAAGGTCATTTCAAGGTCGAATTCCCGCTTGGTGCAGAAAAGCTGCAGCCAGTTAAGGCAATATTGTGCAGCGGTCCAGCCAATGATTACTACCTATCCTGCACCAAGCGGGAATTCGACCTTGAAATGACCTTCAAGGGTCACTTTGACCTCTAACTTGACTTTTGACTTATTCAGCTGTGTAAGTTAAAATGGGACAGCCTGTATATAGTTGCACCTGTGCTTTTTACCGTTTTGCATTTAAAGATACGTATGTACATATGAGCCGCTGAAAGCAAAAGTGGTATAACTCAAAGTTTTCGAAAAATTAGTTACAACCGTTTTCTAACTTGTTACGTCAGTAATTATCATTAGACAAAATTTTAAAAGTTTAGTTGGCGATATGTCCGCTAGAGAGCATCGTTAAGTTTTGGCTTTTTGTTTTAGTATTTTTTGGATGAAAAAAAAATTTTGTTTTTTTAATTAAAAATGATTAATGAAATAGATATTTTAATTTAATTAACATATTCAAAGGAATAAAGGAATATAGGAGTGAATAGTTAAGTGGTTATTAGGTTGCGCTGTGCTATAAAGGCCAAAAAATTTAAGGAAAAGTGCTATAACTCACTGACTTATACCACTTTGTCGCTAATTTTTTTGAAATAAAAAGTGGAAGAATGGTATTCTAATTTGAAGCTTAATTTAAGCTACTTACCTTTTCAAAAATTATAATAATTTTTACAAATAATTAAATTTTGTACAATTGACTTCCCAAAAGTGTTGAAACTTTGACAAAAACAAATGCACTGATTTTTTGCTATACCAAAACGCAAACCTCCAATTTTCTCAAAACTACTTAAATGTGACTTATACCACTGTTGCTTTCAGCGGCTCATATGTACATTAGACCTGTTCAGAAATTTACGAAATATGAATTTTTTAATGTATAATTTAGTCTTAAGGTCAGAAACTTTTAAAATTGTTTCAACTCTATTTTAAAACACTTAAAATATGTAATTTTAGACTTTTTATCTGAAATTTTAACTTTAACCTTAAATATTTCCGAAAAAAAAAATTTTTAAATTATTTTTTTTACTATTATATAGCCTACTACCTCTGTGCTTAACTGAAAGTAGCCAGTTATTTTTGAACGTCTTTAAATTGCTTCATTCAAAAGAAAATGTACAAATTGATGATGTTACATATTTTTGATTTTATTTTTACTTGCCCTACTAAGATGCTATTGATTATGTATTTGAATAAGGATCTAACCCTTTAAAGGTATTTCATTGTCTTATATGTTCAATTGTACTCTAAAAATGATAAATCCAAAAGTGGAATTAAGTTTCATCTTTGACTTTTGAGGTCGGTGCAAATTTGTCCATTTTTTATTTTTTTAACTATAACTAAAAAACTATACATTTTTAATGCCTACACATCATATAACTTTTTGTAGAAAATCAGATTTCCTATCAAAATGGCACTTTATAAAGTCAAAAAACTTATTTTTTAAATAAATTATGTCAAAAAGGCTATTTAAAAACCCCGAATATTTTCAATTTGTTATCCTTATTTAAATTTTTGTGTATAACTTTTTTCTGTGTGAATTTAGGTATAGTCATTGATTGGTTCACAGAAAAGAAAGATGACCTTAGTTTCCGTCAAAATAGGCTATAAAACTTTTATTTGGGGTGCATATTTAGGGTGGTTCTCATACAAAAATATTTTTAAAATAACATTTTCACAAATACCACGCAATCGATTCACATAAAATTTACACTGCGTGTCTTTTATATCAAGAAGCAAAGCTTAAGCTATAAAATTTTTATATAAAATGCTTAAAAAAATAAAGATTATGTTGCCATCTCTATTCCTTCCTTATGGTTCAATCTATCTCCAAACCAAAAATAATTTTGTATGTGGACCACCCTACATATGCACCCTAAATAACAATTTTATAGCCTAAGGTATGTTTCTTTATATAAAAGACATGTGGTATAAATTTCATGTGAATCGATCACGTGGGTCATTGTGAAAATGTTATTTTAAAAATATTTTTATATGAGAACCACCTTAAATATGCACCCCAAATAAAAGTTTTATTGCCTAAGCTATGCCACTTGACATAAAAGCTACGTGGTGTAAATTCGGTGTAAATAAATTAAGTGGTCTTTGTGAAAACGCTATTTTAAAAATATTTTTGTATAAGGGCCACCCTATACATGCAGTAGGCAGTATCGAACAATTAACACCCAATTCAAGGCCCAAATAATGAAATAGGAAGAAAAGACAAGGCAGAAAATATATCTTTTTTTTATATAAAATATATTCCTAGCTGTTATAAGTATATGAAAACCGTGTAGTTTTGTACTGGAGCCTATCTTATGGTACAATTTTTTCCAAAAAGTATCATAGAGCTCGATTTATTGTCAAAAACAACTGATGTGTGCAAATTTTCAGCGTGATCGAACGATGTTCTGGAGCGTCAGCAAGGGAATAAAAAACGATTATTTTGAATCAGACGAATACTTTTTGCTCTGGAGCCCATATAACGGTACATTTTGTTGAAAAAAATATAACAGCAATCAATTCATCATCAAAAATAAGTTATGCACCCAAATTTTGAGAGAGATCGAAGGACGTGTAGTAGTGTCAGCAAACAAATAAATAACGTTTTTTTTTATTTGTAGCACATAATTTTTCAAATCGCTTTAGGCAGACTCCTAAAATTTAATCGATTTGCTTGAAATTTACAGATATCATTCTACTTTCAATTTTAGGGTACCCATATTTTTTTATTTTGCTGATAGGCCTCACTTTTCAAAGTTATCATCATTTGAACTTTGTCTGCTAAAATTATAAAAAAAAAAATGTTTGAAAGGACTTTTTTTAAATTGTCGATATTTCCTTAATAAGTTGCGCAATTTCATAATTTTTTTTTTCAAAATTTTCATAATTTAATGGATTTTATGAAAAAATTACGGTTAGCCTAAAATAAAATGTTTTGTGTGAGATATTGAAAAATAATGTGCCACAACTAAACAAAACCCGTTATTTATTTGTTTGCTGACAATACTACACGTCCTTCGATCTCTTTCAAAATTTGGGTGCAAAACTAATTTTTGATGATGAATAGATTACTGTAATATTTTTTTCAACAATATGTACCGTTAGATGGGCTCCAGAGCAAAAAGTATTCGTCTGATTCAAAATAATCGTTTTTTATTTCTTTGCTCACGCTCCAGCACGTCGTCCGATCTCGCTGAAAATTTGCTTACTTCAGTTGTTTTTGACAATGAATCGAACTCTGTGATGCTTTTTGGAAAAAATTGTACCATTAGATAGGCTCCAGTGCAAAAATACACGGTTTTCATATATAACAGCTGTTTGGGGACCTAGGAATATATTTTAAATAAAAAAAAAAAATATATTTCCTGAATTGTCTTTTCTTCCTATTTCATTATTTGGGCCTTGAATTAGGTTTTAAAAATCGTCCATACATTTCGATACAGCCTAAAATAAAATTTTTATAGCCTATGTTATTTTTGGGGCAAAGACAAATCCAACAAATTAAAGATCATTAAAATCGGTTCAGCGGTTCTTGAGCCAAACAGAGTGTAACTAACCCGACTTTGCTTCATTTTGATATATATTGTTACGAAATATCCTGTCCCTTTGACAATAATTTCAATCTCTTACACTTTCTGTGTTCGATCACTGGATTGTGTAATAATCAAGAAAAACGCAATCTTTATTAAATTATAAAATGGTTTATTTAAATCCCAAACGTTAGTTTTTACACAGTACAATTGTTTATTTAATCTTTACATTGAAATTGTATACACAAACGTTATACTTTATTACTTAAAATCCACTATATCACTTTAGTACTTAAATTCAAATGTTCTCACTTAAGATCCACTGTGTTCCACTGTTCCATATCAACTGTGTCTCTGCTGCTCATATGACAACCTTTTATACTAAATTCATAATTTTCTAGAACCATCTGCCGTTGTCTAGAATGATGTTTCCGTACGTTTGTCGTACCATCCGCCATTATCCAGAATGTCGTTTCCAGTGCCTTCTAGATAGCGATTATCGACGTTGATAATGTCGTACCACTTTATCATTTATAGTACAGAAAACATGCTAAATGTCGTTAGATGGTGTTATTTTTCTACGGTCAGTGATGCAAGTATTTTCTTACGGTCAGTGATGCACGTATTTTTCTACGGTCAGTGATGCAAGTATTTTTCTACGGTCAGTGATGCTAGCTTATATCGTTTAATTTTTATTACGAGAATTTTCTGGCATAAACCAAATTTCGCTACACTGCCCTCCGCTTAAACTTGTTCGTCCCGAACAAGAGCCTCTCCATCTCTAGTATAAGGTGCCAGCCTTTCGATGTGGACTACCTTTAATTTACCTTTGTTGCCGGGGTATTTTTGGATTCGATACACAACATCATTAATCCTTGTGAAGATCCGATAAGGTCCCTCCCAATGAGTCTGTAATTTAGGAGACAAGCCTCGTTTTCGTTGTGGGTTGTGTAGCAGCACTAATTGACCTTCTTTGAACCCTTCAGTATTTGCTCGCAGATCATACCGAGCTTTCATCTTGCCGCTAGCCAATTGAGTACGTCTCCTGATGAGCTCGAGTATATCTGCTAATTCTTCTCTTTTCTGCGATATGTAATCGTCAGCATTGGTCGTTTCTGGGACAGCGCTTACTCCGTACTTCCGTACCAAAAATTGCTTTTGCTGGCGTGACTGTAGTGGTATCGTGTATTCACGAACGATAAGCCATCAGAAACATTGGTAGATGCTCATCCCAATCTTTATGTCCTTTGTCAACAACCTTTTTCAGATGCTCCTCTAGATTGCGGTTGAACCTTTCGACCATGCCATCGGACTGAGGATGCAATGCTGTGGTACGTGTCTTCTGTATTCCAAGCATGTCACAAACCTCCTTAAAAAGTGCCGACTCAAAATTTCGTCCTTGGTCGGAATGCAACTCAAGTGGAGCTCCATATCGGCAAATCCAATTTTTGATGAAAATATCTGCCACTGTTTTTGCTTCTTGATTGGGAATGGGATATACTTCTGGCCTCTTACTGAAGTAATCAATTACCACAAGGATGTATTTATTTCCTGCATTGCTAATTGGAAAAGGTCCCGCTATATCCATTGCTATCCTCTCAAAGGGAGCTCCAACGTTATACTGATGCATTTTTCCCCGAGTGCGGTGCCTTGGTCCTTTAGCAATTGCACATTGGTCACAACGGCGGATCCAGTCAGCAAATGTTTCTTGGCATCCTACCCAATAAAACCGTTTCTTTATTTTCTCTGTGGCTTTTGTTACGCCCAGATGTCCACCACTCGATCCATTGTGATAATCCTTGCTTATTTCCTTAAATTTTTCCTTTAGAATAACCAGCAGTTTTGAGCGAATTTTACCATCCTCGCTTTCCCAGATTCGGTAGAGGCAACCATCATGCAACTCCAAACTTTGCCATTGCGCCCAGTATGCTTTACAGATTTGGCTTTCACTTGATATTTCTTGCCATGCCGGTTTCCTACCCAGCTCTTTATACTTAATTATAGTTGCCAAATCTGTATCACTGCGCTGGTCCCGTTGTACCTCCTCTTTTGTCCACTTTTCTTCAGGCAAAACGTTCAAAAGGCGCACATCAATTGTTCCAGCTTTACTTTCCATTCGGGAACAATGACCGCATTCAATTTTACATGGACGACGGAAAAGTGCATCCGCATTTCCATGCTGGCTTCCTTTGCGATGTTCTATGGTGAAATCATAGCTCTGCAGGCGTTCTTTCCACCGTGCGATTTGACCTTCAGGATCCTTGAATTGAAGTAGTCAACTTAATGCCGCATGGTCTGTCCTCAGGAGAAAATGCTGTCCATATAAGTACTTATGGAAGTGTTTAACGCATTCCATTACTGCCAGTAACTCTCTTCGAGTTACACAATAATTCCTCTCAGGCTTCGACAGAATTTTGCTGAAATATGCGACGACTTTTTCTTGTCCATTGATGACTTGGGACAAAACTCCTCCAATACCATGGCCACTCGCATCGGTGTCCAATACAAATTTTTCGCCGGGTATTGGGTACGCGAGTATAGGCGCTGTAGACAATAATTCTTTCAGCTTTTGGAATGCAGTTTCCTGTGCACCACTCCATTCGAATTTCCGATTTTTCTGGGTCAGCTCATGTGGACTGCCTGCGACATTTGCGAAACCAGGAACAAAACGTCTGTAGTAAGTGCATAGGCCCAGAAAACTTCGCAACTCATGAAGATTAGATGGTCGTGGCCAATTTTTTACAGCTTTTATCCTCATCTGTGTGTATTCCTTCTGACGTAACCTTGTGCCCCAGATACTTAACTTCACGCTGGAAAAGTGAGCACTTTTTCGCACTTAATTTTAGTCCAGCTGCCTCCAAGCGCTCAAACACTTCCTCCAGATTTTTCAAGTGGTCATCAAAATCTTTTCCCATGATGATTATGTCATCGAGATACACTAAACAGGTCTTCCAATGTAGTCCTTTGAGCACTTGCTCCAATAACCGCACAAACGTAGCTGGAGCGTTACAAGGACCAAACGGCATGACGTTAAACTGCCATAGACCATTTCCAATACTAAAGCCTGTTTTCTCCTTGTCTTTGTCATCTATTTCCACCTGCCAATATCCATTAACCGCTCAAACGTAGCTGGAGCGTTACAAGGACCAAACGGCATGACGTTAAACTGCCATAGACCATTTCCAATACTAAAGCCTGTTTTCTCCTTGTCTTTGTCATCTATTTCCACCTGCCAATATCCACTTTGTAAGTCCAGGGTGGAAAACCATGTTGCTCCAGATAACGTATCCAGTGTATCATCGATTCTGGGTAACGGGTAGCTGTCTATTTTGGTGACGTCATTTAATTTTCTGTAATCCACACAAAATCGCATACTTCCGTCCTTTTTCTTGACAAGTACGACCGGTGAACTCCACGGGCTTTCTGATGGTGCAATGACCTTTCTCGCGCCATATCCTCTATAAGGCCCGTTACTTCCTCTCTTTTAGCGAGTGCTAGCCTCCTTGGAGGTTGACGAATTGGCTGAAAATTACCTGTATCAATGCGATGTTTGACAACTGATGTTCGGCCATTATTTTCTCCTTTGAACGCGAATATCCGCCAATGCTTTTGCAGAAACGTTTTTGCTTTATTTTTGTTCTGGGCAGACAACTCCTTCGTCCATTCTTTCGTCAATACTTCCAAGGCCGATGATTTTGTTGAAGCTGTACCTTTTGTGTCCTGCTGGTCATTTTCACAATTTATAACAGCCGTAACTTTCTCACATTGCGCTATTAGTTCACATTTTTGCATCCATTTTGGCTTATTTGTTGGATTCAAAATTCGTACCGGTATTTTGCTGTCCGCTCTTGTTTTTACTAGGGTCTTTCCAATAATCAGGTCTTTCTTAAAATTTTTCCTATCTGCTTCCACTACCCACAGTCTTCACTTGTTGTAGCCCAAATAATTTCTTCGGTGTTGGGTTCAATTCGACAGCGCTCACATATGTAGACTCTTGCAATTGTTAATTTTTGTCCACAGCCATCGTCTAAAGGTAACTCTACATTGGCATATCTTAACGTCTTTTTCTTAAGATCCAAAGTGAACCCGTGTCGAATCATAAAGTCCACGCTAATGATGTATGCAACAATAAAATCATGTTCCACAGTTCTGTTACCGATAAGAATACTCGCTGTAATTTTTCCTACTATTTGCGCAATTTCTCCTGTCGCTGTTCTCAATTGGATTCTATTTAATGGCATTAAACGTCGTTTATTAAATAAATCTGTCCTCACAATTGAGTGCGATGCGCCTGTATCCAAAGTTAGCTCACATGGTCTTTCGTTGATTTTTCCACCGATGGTAAGGCTGTTGGAATTTCGGCAGAGCTTCGAAACTAAGACTGTGGGGTAATCATAAGTGAGAGTCAGCTCACGTCCCGCTGTACTGACTCTCTTTAGTTTAACGACTACTGTTCGTTACCATATTCGCCATCGTTCACCCTATTTCCAATTTTTCTTCTAGGTGAACGTGATGCGGAACGTTTACGACGTGATTTGCAGTCACGTGCCATGTGTCTCTGCTTGCCACAGTTAAAGCAATTTCCGTTAAAGCTACTGCTGGCAAACGACGAATTTTTGTTCTCAGCCTCCACCTCCATCCGACGAGTTTTCAATGATGGGCGGCATGTCAACGCAATCGTCTCTTGAGTGAGAGCAACCGTGGCTGTTTCATTAAATGTAGTCTTCGGGTTCCTCACTGTCTCGCGTTTTGTCTCTGAGCCACGTATGCCGTCAATAAACGCTTCTATTTTTAATTTTTCAGCTACGACACTTAACTCGTCAGGATAGGAAAGGTGTGCCAATCGTTCAATATCCGCTGCATACTCCTGCAAGGACTCACCAGATTTCTGGACACAACTTTTCAAAACCAGTCTGTGAATCTGCTTCATGTGGTCACTGCCATATTTTCACTGTAAGGCATCCATCACTGCCTTGTAATTCTTTTGTTCCGCCACTGGGACCGTTTGCAATACATCTGCAGCTGCGCCTTTTAATGCCACAATTAGCGCTGCTGCTGCGCTATCGTTATCCCAACGATTATGGGCAGATGTTGTTTCGAGTTGGAGCTTGAAAACACTAAATGGCGTTGTTCAATCGTACGTGGGTGCCTTAAGCCTCTCTGCGCTAATTTCTCTTATCACTTGAGTGGTTGGTCCGCTTATTTCCAACTGTTGAATCCTTTTATTAACGTCTTCAACATTATTTTGAACTTTTTCAAGATTACTTAGAACTTTTCCAAACTTATCTTGGGCTTTTTCATTAAATGATTCAACGTCATCTCGTAACTCAGTCACTTTTAAATCGAGGCCATCTACCATTTTGGCAACCTCCGTTCGAACAGCCTCTTGGATTTGCAGCGCGTTCTGACTTAAGCTCTGATCAATTTCTTCCCGAACCTCCTGGATTTGCAGCGCGTTCTGACTTAACTTCTGGTCTATCTGCAATGCATTTTGATTTAACCTCTGATCAATCTGCAGCGCGTTCTGACTAATTTCTTCCCGAACGGTCTGGATATTGTTATTGATCTGTAGATTTATTGTCTGCGTCATCGCCATTAACATTTTCTCGAACTTTGATATATCTACAACTTCACCACTTGCAGCCGTTACAGAAGCTCTCTCTATTTTCGCTGTTGATTCTGAGACATCACTATAAAATTCATCCTCTTCCAGGTCTACCCCTTGAGCCTCAAGAGCCTGCCGTAAGCGTTTCTGTAACTCCAACTTTCCGCCAGATGATTGCAGATTCAGCTGCTGCAACTCCTTCTTCAGTTGATCCACTTTTAGTTCGTCAAACTTAACCATTTTATATTTTTTTTATTTATTTTTTTTTTTTTTTATTTGTTTGTTAATTCTTTTTACACAATCCCACTTCTGACACCAATTGTTACGAAATTTCCTGTCCCTTTGACAATAATTTCAATCTCTTACACTTTCTGTGTTCGATCACTGGATTGTGTAATAATCAAGAAAAACGCAATCTTATTAAATCACAAATGTTAGTTTTTAAACGATACAATTGTTTATTTCCTTTTTACATTCAAATTGTATACACAAACGTTTTTGCTTATATAGCTTAAAATCCACTGTATCTCTTTATTACTTAAAATCCACTGTATCACTTTAGTACTTAAATTCAAATGTTCTCACTTAAGATCCACTGTGTTTTACTGTTCAATATCAACTGTGTGTCTGCTGCTCATATGACAGTCTTTTATACTAAAGTCATAATTTTCTAGAACCATCTGCCATTGTCTAGAATTACGTTTCCGGTACTTTCTATGTGGCGATTATCGACGTTGATAATGTCGTACCATCCGCCATTATCCAGAATGTCGTTTCCAGTGCCTTCAAGATAGCGATTATCGACGTTGATAAATTCGTACCATCCGCCATTATCCAGAATGTCGTCCCCTGTGCCTTCTAGATAGCGATTATCGACGTTGATAATGTCGTACCACACTGACGCACAACTTTATCATTTATAGTACAGAAAACATACTAAATGCCGCTAGATGGTGTTATTTTTGTACGGTCAGTAATGCTAGCTAGTATAGAAACCACTCGAAAATGCCGCTAGATGGTGTTATTTTTCTACGGTCAGTGATGCTAGCTAATATCGTTTAATAATTAAACGAGAATTTTCTGGCATAAACCAAATTTCGCTACAATATGTATAAATCCATCAATATTTTAAAAACTAGAGCCAATTCAGTCTTTCATGAATATATTCGTAAGCTGGGTACCTGAAACTATAGAAATCCGCAGGGCAACAAAAAAAAAAGATAATTTTGTTGAGTTGTGTAATAGTTTGAAAAGAATACCCAGTTTGTTGCAAAATTTGATAACCTCTTTAGGCTGCACCATTTTTTAAATCAATATTTTCGAAAATGGGTAGGCAACTTAAAACAGGCGGCGGCAATCCAGTTTTCAAAATTGATGAAAATCCTTATGGGTTGTTTTGTCTAGACATAAAGGGCTATTGTAATCCACTGACACATCGTGAAAAAATCAAAAAGTTTTTATTTTGAACCGCTCTAATACACATACAGTGGCTCACAGCTTATTTGATACAGTACCTTTTTTAAAGTTCAAATCACTATATCTTCCAAACTGGAAAGTTTTTTGAAAAATTTTAAACGCAATTTTAATAATTTAAATATTTTACCCAAAATCTGCACCTATTATGCGTTTTTTTTAATGAACTCAATGTGGCAGTATAATTAATAATGGGTGCTGGAAGTGTTGGGGGCGGTCAAGATGACTTAAACACCGCTATCGTGCTCAGCTTCCTCAAAAACGGGGGTTGACAAATATTATACCGATGGAAGGCGCGCAATATGCGATTTTCCCCTTTTGGGGGCTGTTTTTGCCATTTTGGGGGGTATGGCATGCTCGAAAAGAATTTTAGATACCACCATCGTGTTCAGCGTCCTCGAAAACTGGTTGCTGCTTAAAATATTTGTATATTTTCCGACTCACGGAATCTACTAAAAGTAATAAAATATTTTACATAACAGCTTTTGTTCATATATAGTACATTACCCTATGATCATCATTGCCTTTCAAATAAAGGCCATTACATATTGCTTATTTTCGATACTAACGAATTGTTGCGTTTCTAATAAAAACGAATACATACAAATCTAAATTGAAAAAAATTACTGCTTTCTAATAGAGCATCTATATACATCGTTGCCTTTCAAAAAAAGGCCATTACATATAGCTTATGTTCGACACCTTAGAATTGTTGCGTTTTCTAACAAAGGCGAATAAATACATATCAATATTGCAAAAAAAATAGTGCTTTTCAAATAAAAGGCATTCATTAGATCGCTGCACTTGCATTAAAGACACGTTTTTTGAATTTAAATACATTTTCGATTTTGTAAAAATGGTTGATGATACTGATAAGACGTTGGCTGCTCTTAAGCAGCAACGTAAAACCATGAAGAAAAATATTAATACCATGAAATTAAAGATAGATAAGGATGAAGATGATGTCGATGCTACCATCCTTGACTACCGTTTACAAATACTTGAATCATATTTCAAACAGATATGTCACATTCAAACACAAATTGAACAACTTAGTCCTGAAGACAACGCAAGAAGCGAATTGGAAGAAATCTATATCACAGCTAAAGCTAAAATTGTTTCATTGGTGAATGTAAAGCGTCAAGGTACGATAAATACAACTCCCAACTATGGATGGATTGTATCATAATTAAAATTACCAAAATTTGACGGCAAATACGCCAATTACAAACGTTTCATTACTTCATGTACACACTTAATTCATAATGATCAAACTATTTCCGATATCGATAAACTTAATTACCTTTTGTCATGTCTTTCAGGCTCTGCACTTTCTGTATTTGAGGCTTTTCAAAGCGAAAATTAAAAGAAAGCTATGGCACTATTGAAAGAGCGCTTTGATAACAATGTTTTGATTTTTCTTGATCATATCAAAGAACTTTTTAACATTCCTGCTATGGCTAAAATTGACTCTGCTTCTTTACGTAACATAATAGATACGGTTACAGCACTTCGCTCATCCCTATTGTCATTAGGATCTGAAGTAGATGTCATGAATTCAATTATTATTCATTACATATTATCGAAAGTTGATTCTGATACCAAGTCAGCTTATGACGAAAAACAAGATTTTGAAAAATGCCTTCTTGGGATGAATGTTACAAATTACTAGGCCGTCGTTGTCAATTTCTGGAAGGGCGTAATATTTCAACGGAAGTACGTGCAGACAAATTTAACAGCAAAAATAAATTACATTCAAAAAGACCATCTCAGTCTTTCGTCAATTCAAAGCATAGTTGCGGTTTTTGCAAGGCTAATGATCACTTTTTAGGAAATCGCCAGTCGTTTTTGGGAAATCTAGTTTCGAAACGTTTTGAATTTGTCAAAAATTCTGGCTTCTGCATTAATTGTCTAACTAAGGGGCATTCTGTTTCAAATTGCAAGTCGCTATCGCGCTGTCGAATCTGTTGCGGATCACATCACACTTCTTTACATATTTTTTCGAATTCTTCAAATACTGCAGCTGTTAGCCAAACTATCCCCGTACAGGAAGCACAGCTGATACAAAATCCATCAACAAGTTCTGCTACATCGTTAATTATGCGTTCCTTTAAAGGAGCAATCATGCCGACTGCGCTCGTCTTAATAAAGAACAAATTAGGTTCTATGCAACCAGTTAGAACTCTGCTAGATTCATGTTCAGAATTGAACTTCATGACTGAAGAAACAGCAAAAATGTTACAGTTAGACTTTCACCGTGCTAGTCAGGAGGTATCTGGATCGCAGATATTAAAACGAATCTTAGATATAAAGTTTTCGCTACTGTTAAGTCATCGCAATTTGCTATTACAAAGTCTATTTCTTCAATGCAACCTGGAGATTACATTAATACTTCAAATTTGAAAATTCCAAATGAAATTAAATTAGCAGATCCGGTATTTTACAAACCTCAAAGAGTAGATTTACTCATCAGCTGTGAAATATTTTTTGACCTACTACTTGAAGGTAAAATTTCCTTATTGTAAAATTGCCTTATTAAAACCGTTTTTGGCTGGATAGTAGGAAGAATACATAATACAGAATTGAGCTCAAACAAATTTCAATGCAACCTTACTAAATATTTAGAGGTAGATAAATATTTGCAGCGCTTTTGGGAAATAGAGGAGTACCCGAACAATGTAACAGAAATTTCTGAAAATGATAAAAATTGCGAACAATACTTTACAAAAAACGTGTCTATTCAAAATTGTGGAAGCATTCAAGTGCGACTTCCCTTTGAAGGGTCTGAATTATTGGGAAATTCCTTTGAAATTGCTTGCAATCGGATTCTTTCACTTGAAAAAAGATTACTGAAAGATAAAACGCTATAACAAATGTATACTGAATTCATGAATAAATATTTGTCATTAGGCCACATGGCGCCAGTAAAAAATTTTGATTATTTAAAATCACATTACTTTATACCGCACCATTGCGTGCTAAGGCCACAGAGACTCACTACTCGTCTTTGACGCGTCAGCTAAAACGTCGTCGAATTATTCTTTAACCCTTGTGTCTACACCCACACACCCGGGTGTGTGTTTCATTTTCAAATTGATATATTTTGAGTTCTGAATGCCGTAGCAACTTGAAATTTTGGATAGCCTCCTAAAATATTGTTTTCTATCATATTTGAAAAAAAAAAATTCGTCGTTGGGGACCGAATTTACAGGTAGTTTTTGCGATCTACCCCTTCTATCTACAGCCAACACACCCGGGTATGCATAGAAAAATGTATGTAAATTATAAGTTAGAAATGAAGAAAAAAATTTGGGTTTCATTATAAATAATTTTTATTTATTTTACATTACTTTTTTTGTGTTTATGTATGTATACAAAAAAGAATAACAATATATTATTAATAATATGTATTGTAAAAAAAAAAGAATTTTATAAAAAAAGTGATAATTTATGACCTGCATCTATTACATTGAGTGATATCTTTTGAATGCTCAACACAAACTGGCTTTTGACACTCTTTGCAGATTTTTCTTGTTGTTCTTCTTTTGGAACATAAGAAGCAATTTCCCTTTTGCTTAATTCTGCCTGAATTGTTACGCTGCTCTTGAGCGCTTACTGGAAGGCTTTCAATGGTTGGTGTAACTGGGCGGCCCAACATAGTTTCGATTCCACTACGTGATGAAAAATTTCGCATTATTTGTGCATTTTGTGAACGATTCTGGATTTCAGCCATGGCTAATTGCTCACTCAACTGCTGTAGGAACAACCTTTTACGGTTTGTTGATGTCTTCAAGTGTGGATTATTTACCATGTAGATCACGAAAGCTGCAAATGCAGCCACATCTATAATGTTATAAAAAAAAGCCAAAGGCCATCTCTTCGTTCTTCTCTTTGTCGAATATTCACCAAGGCATCTGTCCATATTGTCAACGCCTCCTTTACTTTTGTTGTAGTCGAGTATCATTTTTGGCTTTCTTTTAGGACCTTCAATTTCAGTATTATAGTGAGAAGTGGAAAGAAGCACAACCGATTTGTTCTTTTTTGGAACATATGAACACATGCTTACGTTGTTGCTGAATCCAAAGATTGATGATTCAACTGTTTTTTCTCTTGGATTTGAAAATTCGGCTGGAACAAATGTACGTCTTTTGTTAACAGTGCCCAATATTGACAAATTGTAGTCTAACATCAAAGTAGAAGCCAAATTATAGCTTGTAAAAAGTTGTCACATACGATATTTCGTCCACTTCCACGAACCAGATTGCAGCACAAATCTTTAACCACACGTTCACCTTGATTTTTTTCTCTTTCTCCAGAAGGTGCCATACCAGTATACATTTGTCCCTTGACTGGATAAGAAGTAATAGCGTCACATACCCACCAGAGCTTAATTCCATACTTTGCCGGTTTTGAAGGTATATATTGAGTGAATCCAGTACCACCACGATAAGGATAAAGTTTTTCATCTACAGTGATGTTGGCTCTAGCTATAAAGTTGTCCTGAAGGTTTCTATTCAGCATAAGGAAAATGTCAGATATGGCTGCTGCTTTGTCAGTTTGTTTACGTTGCTGGCGTGTATTTCCATTATCAAATCTGATACAACGGTTGATAGCCCAAAAACGTTGAAGACCCATTGAAGCACGATACAATGTATGCGAGTTCGTTTTCCAAAGATCAGTAGTGTGCACATAGTTAGAATGAGTGACACCAGCTAACAAAAGTATTCCCAGATAAGCGTCAAATTCAGATGTATTAACAGCTTTCCATACACGAAGTGGTCTTGTTGCGTTTTCTTCATGTTCACGTTCGTAACACTGGGTTGCCTTTCTATTGCTTTCGCGAATAATTATATCACACATTTCTGGTGCCATCAACATTTTGAATGAATGTATAATACTAAGACCTTTTGTTCTACGTGCTGGTCCAGTGTTAGAGGATCTGAGGATGTTATGAGATAAAAATCGGCGAGGTTGTGGTGGTTGATCTGACCAAATTGTACCATCTCTAGCTGTATGATTATTTGCAGAAGTCTCTATTGGATCAACTTCATCCGAATCAGTTTCATCAGCAGGATTATATTCTGGTAACTGTAGTTCCTCTGCATCTGAATCTTCAACATACATACTATTGCCATCGCCCTTTTCACCTGCCAATAGACGTTCATTCGTATCTTGCTCATCTCCACTATCTGCTTTCAAAAGTTCCTCCAATCTTTGGCTTGCAATTGCCGGGGAGTTAGCCATTCGCCATCAGCCATGATATAATTTGTTGTATGATTATTATATTTTTATCAAATGCGTTGCATGAAAAATAATAGCGCTTTTTTTATTCAAATGCTGTACAGAAAAAAACTTGACAGTAACTGACGACACTACTAGCAAAACATGTATATTTATATACCATTTTTATGCGCGAAATCACTCAGAATTTTTGAATTTATTAGTACTTGGATTTGACCTTTATAAAATTTATTTTTAAATATTTTCCGGAGATTTTTTTACTGTTCTTCGAAAATGCTTTCATCTAGGTGCACCTGCGTCTTTTTACCTAACGAAACTTTATGACTTACTATCTGAAAGAGGTAAACCTCTGTTTATGTGGACTACCTGTAAATCCTCCGAAAGGCGTTGACCAGTTTGTGATTAATTTTATTACAACAATCGTCATTAGTGGGTTTTGTTTTTATTACACAAACCTTTATTGAAAAATTTCCCAATTTTTTAAAATATCAATCATAGAGTCAGAAAAATGACTTCATTCAGTTTCACTGATGGAGTTTGTGTAACACCAGGTAGTTTTATATTTATTTTTCAATCAATATTTGCTTAGGATTTTACCTGGTACATATGAATAGGATATTGTGAATTAACTCTGAATGGCTTTTATTTCTTTCTTTTGTACCTGTGTTATAGTAAGTATAAGTAATAACAAGTAGGAAGAGTGAAGGGGATTTCTCGAGATGCTATGTGATGGACCGATTATCAAGGTTGAAGTATAACAGTCTTAAGAGAATTTTTTGCCTACTTCAATTATTTGACTTTCAAGCGGTTTTATCATTCCCCTAAGTGCAACAAATGAACTTACTATGCAACCACACCATCGAAAAATCCCTATACTTAAAAAAAAACCGATTGCAATATAAGGGAAAAAAAGAAAGGTACAAAATATGTAAAAAAAATGTATAATGTATAGATACACTTGTCAATTTTCATAATCTATAATCGCTATAAATAGAAAAAACCGTTAACAACATAAAAAATTGAAAACGCACATACAAAACGTATGGGATACCCGGATCTTATTACAACATTGCTTGCATTTCGATTACACAAATTTGCACTGACCGCTGATATTACAAAAATGTTTAGGCAATTTTTAGTTGATGGCCGAGACAGATGGTTTCAACTAATATTATGGAGAAACGATCCTAATACTGATTTACAGGTATTTCATTAAATACCGTTTCTTGCGATTCTTTCAGAATTTCCTACTGGGTCTTCAGTACTAAAAACTAATCTTTACGTAGATGATTTGCTAACTGGAGCAAATACTACTGCTGAGTTGGAATTAAAAGTTGGTTTGGAATTTGCGAAATGGAATAGTACTTAACTCTGAAACTATTGTGAAAAATGCATCTGATGAATTTAAAATAAAAACTGGTGAAGAAGATATCACAAAGGCATTGGGCATGGCTTGGAAGCCCAAGCAGAATTTATTCTGTTTCAAATATGAAATATCTGATCAAGATTCACCCACTAAGCGCTCGGTGCTGCCCATAGTAGCGAAAATCTTTGATTTATTGGGTCTGTTAAGTCCAGTCATCATCAGATGCAAAATGCTTGTACAGGAAATGTGGCTGCAGAGTTTAAATTGGGATGACCCATTACCTGAAAAATTATATCTCCTGTGGAAGCGAATTAAAAACGATCTAGCGCTTATAAATAACATAACTGTGCCGCGCTATGCCTTCACATCAAATGAATGGAAAAGCGAAGTTCACGGATTTTCTGATGCATCGCAGCGCGATTATGGATGCTGCATATATATACGCACTAAAGTTAATGATGCTTATAAAGTAAGCTTGCTTATCGCGAAGTCAAAGGTAACGCCAACTTAGGTTCAATTTCTACCTAGACTGGAGGTTTGTGCTGCTCTTCTGCTGTCGAGAACTTGGCAAAATGTAAAATATAAAATCGAACAATTTACAAATACCATAATATTTTGGACTGATTTCAAAATAGTACTGCAATGGCTACAAATGCATTCCTCGTCACTTAACTGCTTCGTGGCAAATCGCATACCGGAACTTCAGGAAAATGCAAGGAACATAAAATGGCACCATATTCGGTCTAAGGAAAATCCAACAGACAATGTTTCACGTGGCTGTAGTGCTGCAGACTCGCCAAATACAATCTGGTTTTCTGGTCCTGAATTTCTGCGACAGTAAATAAATTAATGGCCTTTTAGCAATATTTATGACACAGCTGCTCCTTCAATTGAAATACGTATGGGGCTTACTTTAAAATGTAGCAATAGTCGCAACGAGAAATCAGTTCTAATGGAGATAATAAACGCCAACTCGTCAAATTATCGAATAATACGTATAGTTACTTATGTATTTCGAACTTTTAATAAAATTCGCCCTAATCGCTTACTAAAGTCCATTGACGTGATGCTTTTGTTGCCTAAGGAATTAGATGCAACATTTTGGATAATTGTAGCTGAAATACAACGTGAATCATACTCAAATGAAATTGAATGTTTAGAGAAAAACGAAACACTCAATTTAAGTATACAAAGGCTTTCACCTTTTTTACATAAAATAGAAATAAGCAATAAAAATATCCAAATACTTAGAGTCGGTGGCCGATTGTGCAATGCACCAATTGCATTTGATGCTAAATTTCCAGCTTTAATACCAAAAAATCATCATTTCATCCAACTATACATTAAGTTTTTACATAAAAGTATCCGTCACGCGGGACCTAAGGTCTTAATTGCTTTGCTACGGCAAAAACTCTGGATTATGAATGCACGAGAAGCTGTACGAAAGGTCGTCCGTTCGTGCGTCCATTGCTTTCATTACAAGCCGAAGCTTATGAAACAAATTCTTGGAAATTTACCTGCAGATCGTCTGCGAGCTCAACGTCCATTCCTTACTAGTGGAATTGACTTTTGCGGTCCCTTCTTTACGTCGTACCGAATTCGACGTAAAAAACCTTATAAAACCTACGTGGAAATCTTCGTGTGCTTTGCAACCAAAGCATGTCATATTGAACTTGTTACAGACCTTTCAACTAATGCTTTTCCTCTTTGTATTAAAAGGTTTATCGCTAGGCGAGGTGTTCCGCAACCCTTATATTGCGACAACGCAACAAATTTCGTTGGTGCGCAGAAGAAGTTGAAGCAGCTCGAAGAAATACTCCTGAAAAAGAACTCAATTGATGACATCATGACTTTTTGCAGCAAATCTGGATTTGAATTTTGTTTCATGCCGCCTCGCGTACCGCACTTCGGCGGACTCTGGGAGGCTGCCGACAAGTCAACAAAGCATCTTTTAATTAAAAACGTTTCAGATGTTAATCTTACGTTTGAGGAGCTTTACACACTCGTCACTGAAGTCAAGGCAATTCTTAACTCACGGTCCATTTGCCCGAGATCCCAATGATGGCGAGGCTTTTACTCGTGCTCACCTACTCATAGGTTCATCGCTAAAGGCTCTATCTGATGAAAAGCGTGATGACAACAAAATTTCATATTTGACAAGATGGCAACGTGTTACCTATTTAAAACATCGCTTTTGGGAACTCTGGAAGCGTGATTACATTCTACACCTACAACAACGTTCCAAATGGTTTACTCCTGAACCTAATATCAAAATCGGACAGCTCGTAATTGTTCAAGAAGACAACATTGCACCTTAAAACTGGCACCTAGCAAGAGTACAACAAGTTTTTCCTGGCACTGATGGGAAAATAAGACTAGTGGATGTTTCTACAGCTAAGCGTACTTTTCGCCGTTCCATTCAAATGATTGCACCTTTACCAATAGACGGTTGAAAGTTTGGCCTTTCCAAGGGGGCAGTATGTTGGAGCAGAACATTATTTATTAAAAAACATGATTTAATAATTTACATTTAAATTTCCTTGCTAATTTGACTTTAAAATATTTGCTATGTAATTTGCCATTATTTACACACACCCACACACACATACATGTATTTATTTTTGACATTTCATAATTTCAGTATACTAGTTTTTCTTTGCATAAAATTTCATTCTTCACGCGGTGTGGACGCAATATAAAATTCATTTCAATTTAAAATAAAAGTTTGTATATTTATTAGTCATTAAAAACAAGTGTTAGAATTAAAACAATAAATTTAATATTTAAATTACTAAACTTAAATAACTACTCAAACACTTAGGCTTTTAAGACCAAAGTATATCTGCCTTATTGTTGCGATAGTAGCATCAAAACAACTCAAGAACGAGTTTATGTGGTATCCAAGTTATTTAATTGTACTAGTAAAAGAGATCGAAACACCATAAAGGGAAAGTTGTGGGTGCTCAATAGAACTGATAGCAACCTTAGAACAAATTATTCCACAGCATTTAGTGGGATTGAGAAAGAGTTTATTTCTACTAGACCAGGCATAAACACTATTTAAGTCCTCATTGACTCTAAAACATCGCCTGCGTACATATGAGTCTGACAATTAATAATAATATTTGGCAACTCGTTTATAAAAAGCGAAAACAAAAGCGGTCCTAAGAGTGAGCCCTGAGGAACTCCACTCTTGACTTCCATTGAGGAGCCTTGCTCTGCAACGATTTCGAGAACTCTACCTTTTAAGTATTCACTCAAACGTTTTGACGACGTATGTATATGTAAAATTAAACTGATATTTTAGTTTTTCCAAAAGAATTTTATGATCAACGAAATCGAAGGCTTTTGAAAAATCCAACATTACTAGGACACAAATTTTATTAGCATCTATAGCTTGGCGAACGTCAGAAGTAACCTTTATGACTGCAGATTCGCAGTTGCAGTTCGGAAATCGGACTGCCATTTGCTTAGTTTATTGGCTTGCAGTAAATGAAATTGAATTTGATTACCAAGAATCTTTTCAAATACTTTTGATGTGAAAGGAAGGATGCTTATTGGCCTGTAATCAGACGGAAATGTCGGATTTGAGTTTTTCGCTATTGGTATAACTAATGCTGCCAACTCTGGACCAGCAAAAAGCAGTGAACTTATCTGTAAAATAATAAAGAAAGATCTTTATGATATGGAATACAAACAACTGCAACAAAAAGCAGTGCATTTATCTGTGAAATACCTAAAAAATTAAGTTTTAGCGATATGGAATGCAATTAATTTTATGTAAATTATTTTATTTTAAATCAGACATCAAACATCTAGTTATTCGATTCATCGAAAGACATACGAGTAGCGCCAGTACTGGTTGGTCGATTTTAACAAATAGTTTTTTCACTATTGATATAGTGAAGAAACTATGGTTGTGTCTTGATTGGAACTTTCTACTTTTCATACCTTTCAGTGGCAGTAAAAATGCGCTCAACAGGAGATGTTCCAGGCGAACATAAAACGTATTCGATGATGTGAGAGAATTATATACATATGTATGTATATTAGGCTGTATCGAAATGCATGGACGATTTTTAAAACCCAATTCAAGGACCAAATAATGAAATAGGAAGAAAAGACAATTCAGGAAATATAATTTTTTTTGACTTAAAATATATTCCTTGGTCCCCAAATAGCTGTTATATATGAAAACCGTGTAGTTTTGCACTGGAGCAAATGGTACAATTTTTTCCAAAAAGCACCCAAATTTTGAAAGAGATCGAACGACGTGTAGTAGTGTCAGCAAACAAATAAATAACGGGTTTTTTCAGTTGTGGCACATTATTTTTCAATATCTCCCACAAAACATTTTATTTTAGGCTAACCGTAATCTTTTCATAAAATCCATTAAATTATGAAAATTTTGAAAAAAAAAATCATGAAATTGCGCAACTTATTAAGGAAATATCGACAATTTAAAAAAAGTCCTTTCAGAAATATTTTTTTTTTATAATTTTAGCAGACAAAGTTCAAATGATGATAACTTTGAAAATTAAGGCCTATCAGCAAAATAAAAAAACATGGGTACCCTAAAATTGAAAGCAGAATGATATCTGTAAATTTCAAGCAAATCGATTAAATTTTAGGAGTCTGCCTAAAGCGATTTGAAAAATTATGTGCTACAAATAAAAAAAAACGTTATTTATTTGTTTGCTGACACTACTACACGTCCTTCGATCTCTCTCAAAATTTGGGTGCATAACTTATTTTTGATGATGAATTGATTGCTGTTATATTTTTTCAACAAAATGTACCGTTATATGGGCTCCAGAGCAAAAATTATTCGTCTGATTCAAAATAATCGTTTTTTATTTCTTTGTTGACGCTCCAACACGTCGTCCGATCTCGCTGAAAATTTGCATACTTCAGTTGTTTTTGAAAATGAATCGAGCTCTGTGATGCTTTTTAGATAAAATTGTACCATTAAATAGGCTCCAGTGCAAAACTACACGGTTTTCATATATAACAGCTATTTGGGGACCTAGGAATATATTTTAAATCAAAAAAAAATATATTTCTTGAATTGTCTTTTCTTCCTATTTCATTATTTGGGCCTTGAATTGGGTGCAAAGCAGTACAGTTTGCAGCATTAGGTATAGCCTTGGCAGATTTCCATTCAGTAGGGAATACACTTCTTATGAGGCATGAATTAATAATATGTACCAGGTACGGGAGCATTTGGAATATTATAAGTTTTAAGAACTTAGGACAAATCCCATCAGGTCCAATAGCTTTTGATTTCACTATAGCCCAAGAGCCGGCTGTAGAAAAGTCGAGTGTATAAGATTACAGCATGAAATGTATGTCAAATGATAGAGCTCGATGAGCTTAAACACAATATATAGGGTTGCCTTGCCAAAGCCTGTCCTAAATATGGGTTGCCACCCGTTTTTTGGGCCATTTTTTTTTTAATAAAAAGTGTATAAGATTACAGCATGAAATGTATGACAAAAGATAGAGCTCGACGAGCCTAAACGTAATATATAGGGTTGCCTTGCCAAAGCCTGTCCTAAATATGAATTGCCACCCGTTTTTGGGGTCAAAATTTTTTACAAAAAGTTTATGATTTAAGATTCCAGCTTAAAATGTATGTCAAATGATAGAGCCTGTAGAGCCTAAATATAATATATAGGGTTGCTTTGCCACCTGTTTTTTGGGCCAAGATTTTTCAGAAAAATTTTTATGGTTCAAGGTTTCAGCTCGATATGCATATCAAATGATAGATCGTGATGAGCCTTAAAAAAAATATTTCGAATAATCTTGTCGAATCCCGTCCCAAATGTGGGTTGCCACCTGTTTTTTGGGCAAACTTTTTTTGGAAAAAAGTTTATGGTTTAAGACCGTAGCTTGAAATGTGTGTCATGTGATAGACCTTGATGATCTCTAATAAAATATATAGGGTTGCCTTGCCGAATCCCGTCCCAAATGTGGGTTGCCACCTTTTTATGGCCCAATTTTTTTCAGAAAAATGTAATGGTTTGAGATTTCAGCTTGAAATGTGTGTCAAATGATAGGCCTTGATGATCTCTAATAAAATATATAGGGTTGCTTTGCCGAATTCCGTCCCAAATGTGGGTTGCCACCTTTTTTTTGGCCCAAGTTTTTTCAGAAAAATGTTTATGTTTTTAGATTTCAGCTTAAAATGTGTGTCAAATGATAGACCTTCATGATCTCTAATAAAATATATAATGCTGCTTTGCCGAATCCCGTCCCAAATTTGGGTTGCCACCCTTTTTTTGGCCCAAGTTTTTTCAGAAAAATGTTTATAGTTTGAGATTGCAACTTAAAACGTATGTCAAATGATAAACCTTGATAATTTTTAATAAAATATATAGGGTTGCCTTGCCGAATTACGTCCCAAATGTAGGTTGCCACCTTTTTTTTTGGCCCAAGTTTTTTCAAAAATAAGTTTATGGTTTGAGATTGCTGCTTGATATGTGTGTCAAATAATAGACCATGATGATCTCAAATAAAATATAGCACCTGGAGACCGACCACTGTTCGGTTTTTCGTTTTGAGGTTGAAAAAATCGAATAAATATGGAATTTGTTGAAAAAAGTTGACTAATATTGAATAAGTTGAAATATTTAAAAAACATTGAAAAGAGTTGAAAAGCCAAAAATAAAAATTAGGAAAGTTGTAAGAGGTTGAAAAACGACAATAAAGGTTAAAAAAGCAGTATGGGTTGAAAAGGCGAAAAATGTTGGAAAAGTCGGAAAAAAATGGAATAGAAAAAAGTTGAGAGAAGTTGAAGCGTGAAAGTGAAGTGTTGAAAAAGTTGAAAGTGGTGAAAATCTCCAAAATCTCTTGAAAAAAGTTGAACGATGTTGAAAAAGTCAAGAAAAGTTAAATGAAGTTGACAAAGTCGGAAAAATATGGAAAATGTTGACAAATATTAAAAGAAGTTGTAAAATGTTGAAACAGTTGAAAGAAGCTGAATAACTCAAAAAAAGTTGAAAGAGGTTGAAAAAGTCGCAAGAAGCTGAATGACGTTCAAAAAGTCGGAAAAATATGGAAAATGTTGAAAAAAGTTGAAAGAGGTTGAAAAATGTTCAAACAGTTAATAAAAGTTGTATAATTCGAAAAAAGTTGAATGAGGTTAAAAAAGTCGAAAAAAGGTGAATAAGGTTGACAAAGGCGGAAATTGTTGAAAAAAGTTGAAAGAGGTTAAAAAATGTTGAAACGGTTGAAAAAAGTTGAATAACTCTAGAAAAGTTGAATGACGTTCAAAAAGTAGGAAAAATATGGAAAATGTTGAAAAAAGTTGAAAGAGGTTGAAAAATGTTTAAACAGTTGAAAGAAGTTGAATAATTCGAAAAAAGTTGAATGAGGTTCAAAAAGTCGAAGAAAGTTAAAGAAGTTGAATAAATTGAAAGTGGTTGAAAAAATCGAAAAAAGTTGAATATCTCTAAAAAAATTTAATGAGGTCGAAAACAGTTGAATGAGTCTGACAGAGTCGGAAAAATATGGAAAATGTTGAAAACAGTTGAAAGAGGTTGAAAAATATTGAAACGGTTGAAAAAAGTTGAATAACTCAAGAAAAGTTGAAAGAGGTTCAAAAAGTCAAAACAGTTGAATAAGGTTGACAAAGTCGGAAAATGTTGAAAAAAGTTGAAAGAGGTTGAAAAATGTTGAAACAAATGAAAGAAGTTGAATAACTCTAAAAAAGTTGAATGACGTTCAAATAGTCGGAAAAATATGGAAAATGTTGAAACAAGTTGAAAGAGGTTGAAAAATATTGAAACAGTTGAAAAAAGTTGAATAATTCGAAAAAAGTTGAATGAGGTTAAAAAAGTCGAAAAAAGGTGAATAAGGTTAACAAAGGTGGAAAATGTTGAAAAAAGTTGAATGAGGTTAAAAAAGTCGAAAAAAGGTGAATAAGGTTAACAAAGGTGGAAAATGTTGAAAAAAGTTGAAAGAGGTTGAAAAATTTTGAAACGGTTGAAAAAGTTGAATAACTTTAAAAAAGTTGAATGAGGTTCAATAAGTCAAAAAAAATTAATAAGGTTGACAAAGTCGGAAAATGTTGAAAAAAGTTGAAAGAGGTTGAAAAATGTTGAAACAAATGACAGAAGTTGAATCATTCTAAAAAAGTTGAATGACGTTGAAAAAGTTGAATGACGTTGAAAAAGTCGAAGAAAGTTGAATATGGTTGAAAAAGTCGAAAAAATTGAATGAGGTTGAATAAAGTTGAAAGAGGTTGAAAATCTCGAAAAAAGTTGAATATCTCTAAGAAAATTGAATGAGATCGAAAAAAGTTGAATGAGTTTGACAAAGTCGGAAAAATTTGGAAAATGTTGAAAGAGGTTAAAAAAAGTTGAACCAGTCGAAAAATATTTAAATAAATCACAAAATGGCCCACTTGCAACATTTTGTTATAGTAGGAAGTACCACGCCCACTGATGCAATCCCGTGGAAGTCCATTTAATTTCAGAGTTTTTACTAACCGACATCTCTATATCAAATTTTAAGAAGATAACTCTCATAGCACACTAAATATAACACAAAACGTGCTTTGCTTGTATGGGAGGTGCCACGCCCACTGATTCAATCCCGTCGAAATCCAATTAATTTTAAAGCTCATAGTAACCGACATCTCTATACCAAATTTCATTAGGATTACTCGTACAGTTCACCAAATATAGCACAAAACGTTTTTTGCATCTATGAGAGGTGCCACGCCCACTGCTGAAATCCCGCCGAAATCAAATTAATTTCAAAGCTTATAGTAACCGACACCTCAATACCAAATTTCATTAGGATTACTCTTATAGTTCACCAAATATTACACAAAACGTTTTTGCTTGTATGGGAGGTGCCACGCCCACTGGTACTATTGCACCCATTTTTGGTTAAAAAATACCTTATAGCAAGTATACCTACCATACTAAATTTCATATCGACTGCATTGTTAGTTCTCCTATTACAACGTTTATAAATATTGTGGGCTGTGCCACGCCTTTCAACGAGTTTTGCCAGTATAGTGACATAGCATGTTATGATGACTGCTTTTAGTGGTATTATCTATAAAATTTTTATGAAAATCGTCAGTGCCGTTTTTAAGTAATATTGAATTAAAATTTTCAATTATTGAAAAGTGCCACGCCCACTTTTCCGATTCCGTCCACTTTTGGCAAAATTTAAGACATTTATGATCTGCATCTGTGTACCAAAGTTTAATACAATATCTTGATTGGCTTTCGAGATATGACGTTATGAAAATAAAAGTTTAGGGCTGTGCCAAGCCCCTCCAGGAGCCTTTGATAAGTTAAAACCCAGCCCAATCCTAATTTTGTTTACATATGTACCTAACCCCCAAGTTTCATCGAAATCGCTGCACCCGTTTTGGAAATAAAGTCTGAAAATATATATATATATAAATAAATATATATATATAAATACATACAATTATTGCTCGTTTAATAATAGTAGATAGATAGAGCAATTCTACAAAAATCGCACGCAAACCACAAAATCGCGATTTTCTCTCACCTCTGTGACTCCAAGTGACCCAAGGTGACTCGGAGTGAACCACCTCGATAAGTAGTCACTTATGGAGTGACTACCTCCGGGATACTCCTAAGAACAAGGAAAATATCCTTAAATCAATAATATCCAAAAAAATCGCACGCATCGCAAAACATAATTAGGTGCGCTAAGAGTCTGTACCAACGTGGCCTATAGGTGTTATAGACCAATTCTACCAAAATCGCGCGCAAACCACAAAATTGCGATTTTCACTCACCTCGGTGACTCCAAGTGACCCAAAGTGACTCGGAGTGAACCGCTTCGATAAGTAGTCACTTATGGAGTGACTACTTCCGGGATACTCCAAAGGACAAGGAAAATATCCTTGCAGCAATAATATCCAAAAAATCGCACGCATCGCAAAACATAATTAGGTGCGATAAGAGTTTGACCAACGTGGCCTATAGGTGTTATAGACCAATTCTACAAAAATCGCACGCAAACCACAAAATCGCGATTTTCTCTCATCTCGGTGACTCCAAGTGACTCGGAGTGAACCGCCTCGATGAGTAGTCACTTATGGAGTGACTACTTCCGGGATACTCCAAAGGACAAGGAAAATTTCCTTACAGCAACAAATTCCGCAAATCGCTCAGGACGCACTAAGTGGTCAAATATTAAAAATGACCACTACAATATTAACACTACACCACTGTAATTATAAGTCTATTGGAAGAAAAATTTTTTTTTATTTTTCGTGCTTTCTCTATCGATTGGAACAAAAAATTTAAAAAAATTACTCCCATAGTACACTAAATAACATTTAACGTTTTTCGTACGTATGGGAGGTGCCACGCCCACTTACGCAATCCCGTTGAAATCTATATAATTTCAAAGCTTATAGTAATCGACACCTCTACACCAAATTTAAAGAAAATACCTCCCATAGTGCACTAAATACAACATTCAACGATTTTCGTATATATGGGACGTGCCACGCCCACTAACGAAATCTCGTCGAAATCCATTTAACTTAAAAATTTTTGGTAACCGACATCTCTGTACCAAATTTTATTGAGATTACTCCCATAGTTAACTTAATATAACATTTAACGGTTTTTGTTTGTATGGGAGGTGCCACGTCCACTGAAGCAATCCCGCCGAAATGCATTTAATTTCAAAGTTTCTGAAAAAACTTGGGCCAAAAAAAAGGTGGCAACCCACATTTGGGTCGGGATTCGGCAAAGCAACCCTAGATATTTTATTAGAAATAATCATTGTTTATCATTTGACACACATTTCAAGCTGAAATCTCAAACCATAAACTTTTTTCTGAAAAAAATTGGGCCAAAAAAAAGGTGGCAACCGACATTTGGGACGGGATTCGGCAAGGCAACCCTATATATTTTATTAGAGATCATCAAGGTCTATCACATAACACACATTCAAGCTTAAATCTCAACACATAAACATTTTTCTGATAAAAATTGGGCCAAAAAAAAGGTGGCAACCCACATTTGGGACGGGATTCGGCAAGGCAACCCTATATATTTTATTAGAGATCATCAAGGTCTATCATTTGACACACATTTCAAGCTGAAATCTCAAACCATAAACATTTTTCTGAAAAAAACTTGGGCCAAAAAAAAGGTGGCAACCCACATTTGGGACGGGATTCGGCAAGGCAACCCTATATATTTTATTAGAGATCATCAAGGTCTATCACATGACACACATTTCAAGCTGAAATCTCAAAACATAAACATTTTTCTGAAAAAAATTGGGCCAAAAAAAGGTGGCAACCCACATTTGGGACCCTATATATTTTATTAGAGATCATCAAAGTCTATCATTTGCCATTTCAAGCTACGGTCTTAAACCATAAACTTTTTTCCAAAAAAATTTGCCCAAAAAACAGGTGGCAACCCACATTTGGGACGGGATTCGACAAGATTACTCGAAATATTTTTTTTAAGGCTCATCAAGATCTATCATTTGACATGCATATCGAGCTGAAATCTTGAACCATAAACATTTTTCTGAAAAATCTTGGCCCAAAAAACAGTTTGCAACCCATGTTCGGGACTATATTTGGCAAAGCAACCCTATATATTATATTTAGGCTCTACAGGCTCTATCATTTGACATACATTTTAAGCTGGAATCTTCAACCATAAACTTTTATCTAAAAAATTTTGACCCAAAAAACGGGTGGCAACCCATATTTAGGACAGGCTTTGGCAAGGCAACCTTATATATTGTGTTTAGGCTCGTCAAGCTCTATCATTTGACATACATTTCATGCTGTAATCTTATACACTCAACTTTTCTACAGCCGGCTCTCCATTGTGAGAAAAGAAAAGGTATCTCTTCTTCAAATGGATCTACATCGGAGGAAACAGAACTGGAGAGTGATGGTACAAAAACTTTACTTAATTCTTCTGCGCTAAAAGGGCATTTATGAAAAGATTTACCTTTAACGTTGTCACAATCTCTAAGGTTTTTCCACAGTTGCATTGAGTTCAGTTCAGGGCTAAGCTTACTACGCAAGTAAGCATGTTTAGTAGAGCATATAAGTTTATTAACCATATTCCTAGAAATAACAAACTGTCGTTTATTTAGAAGGGAAGGATTTTTCCTATATCTTTTGTAGAAGCGTTCTCTTTCACGAATCAGCATTTTTATATTATTATTAAACCAAGGACAATGATCAGTTCTAAATTTTTTTGTAATTAAAGGAACATACGCTTCATAAAGCTCTTTAACGAATCCATTAAAAATGTTCTCTTTATTTTTATTTTTTTTATTTTAATTAATTAAGTCTATGAACATAAATATTCTTACAGACTAGAATAAACATAATATATGTACATTAATTCAAAAAAAATTATTTAAAATATACTTAACTACATATTTTGTAGCCGAGAAATCTATAATTTTCGTAGCACTAACTTCATTAAATAATTTCATTGTTCTAAAAATAGGCGCATTTTCAGCGTAATTAGTGCGAGGAGTTATCAGATGAAAAGGAATTTGAGCTCTTGCTGGAACATTAAAATGAACCTGACCCAATAAATCAGGGCAATCAATTGAGTTAGACACAATGTCATGTAAGAATAGTAGAGACAAAATTTTTCTTCTACTTTCTAAGGTTTTTAAACCCATCAAAAGGCATCGGGCATTATATGAAGGAAGACCATTTTCAGAGTTTAAGGATCGCAACGCAAACTTGGTAAAGGATTTCTACATCTTTTCAATCATAAATTTATGTATTTCATAAAAAAGAAACCATACATTTAACGCATATTCTAACCTTGATCTAACAAGGCTGGTAAACAAAACTATTAGAGTGTACGGATCACTGAAAGAGGCACTATTACGCCTTATAAAAGCCAGCATAGCATATGCTTTTGGAATGACAAAGTCCAAATGGGAGCGAAAAGAAAAATTTGAATCAAATACTAGTCCGAGATCATTAAATTCAAGGACAGACTTAAGTGGAATGCTTGCAATATTATAAGAGGTTGAAAGAAAGATATTAGACTTAGAAAAAGACATATAAGCACATTTATTTGAATTAAGAGGAAGTAATTTATTATTAGACCAAAGATGAAGTTTATTTAAATCACACTGTAGAAGTGCAGAATCAGTCGCGTTTCTAATTTGTAGGAATAGAGATGTTATATCATTAATAAAAATGATGAATAACAAAGGCCCTAAAATGCTCCCTTGGTGTTATCAAAAACTACAACACATGGGCAATTGTGTAAATAAGATTTAAGCCATTTCAAGAAACAGGAATGAAAACCCAAAGCTTCAATTAAGCTTTTTAATTAAAAGGGCATGTGATATCTTATCGAAAGCTTTAGAGAAGTCAGTATATATCACATCCACTTGACATCCTTGTAAAAACGCCGATATACAGTATTCGCTAAATAAAACTAAGTTAGAGATAGTTGAACGGCCACTCACAAAACCATGTTGATAAGGAGAAACTATACTTTTAACAGCAAAGAATAATTTATCCTTAACAACCGATTCAAAAAGTTTGGAAATTGAAGAAAGCTTGGATATTGGTCTGTAATTTTCAATGTTATTTTTACAACCAGATTTGTACGTAGGTGTAATATACGCTATTTTCCAACAATCTAAGAATATACCAGACGACAAAGATTTATTAAAAATTACCATCAAAGGGTAAAGTAAATTTATTGCACAATTTTTAAAGAAAAACCCACAAAAACCATCAGCATCTGGGCGTATAGATGGCTTAAAATTTTTAATACCCAAAATAATTACCAAAATCTATCACAGGTTGCACATTATCAGAAATGATAGGAATAGTTATTAGGTGGTTCACAATTAGACTTAAAAAAATCAACAAATAAATTTGCAATGGACAAAGTATCATTAGCCGATTCTGCCCCCAAAAACATTGAAGCTGGTATGTTTGAACAGCCTCTTTTGGATTTTACATAACACCAAAAAGATTTTGGGTCAGTTTTAATATTGAATTCAAATTTTAAAATATATTGTTTGTATAAGTATTTATCCAAGAAATTCAATTCTCTCATATAATGCCTATACTTTAAAAAGTAAGAATTTTGATTAGTACTAATAAACTTTTTAAAGAACTTAGAACGAAGATTTTTTAATTTCTTCAACCCTCGAGTGTGCCAAGGACATTTATAAAAATATTTTTTCGATTTCGGAACATAATTAGTAAACTCGATATGAATTAAGGACATAAAAATGTTATAGCAAGGCTCTGTTTCTAAAAGGTAAAATTCTTTTTCCCAATCAATTAGACTAAGAGCATTACTTAACAAATGAAAATTGCATCTTTTAAAGTTAAAGTGAGATACGTAAACTTATAAAACGATATAGAGATGCATAATGGAACATGATGCATACTAATAGCTGATAAAGGAAAAGGGGATTCGTAAATGTTCCAATTGATATTACTACTTATAAAGACTAAATCTAGTAGCCTCTTAAGTAAATTAACACAGTTATTGATTTGCATAAGACCTAGATCTAAAAATTTATCTACAACATACATTTCAGTAGCACTAGATACTTTCGATGGTGTGAGATAACGATCACCACGAACATCCGACCAAGTAACACCACAGAGATTGAAGTCACTAGCAATAATCATTTGATTTGCGTCAATGGAAAAATCAGCAACTGTTGTAGAGATGTTGTTAATATGCATTTTGTATAATTCAACGGAACTATTTGGCGGCAAATAACAAACTACTACAGCTCCGTGCAACTAATTAGGGACACTAAATAAGCATTGAAACTTTTGGTAATATTGGTATTTTATTTATAAAAAAACACTGAAATTTGTGTAGAATTAGCTTGAATAACTCATTACATTTCTTAAAAAACCATTATATTTCTATTATTTACCAAAATTTTTAAAATTATGAAAAAAAACTTAAATACATAACCAGAGGAGTCGTGCATATAATTAGGGACACACAATGTTTTTATACCTACTAGTGATAATCCCCGAAAATCGGGTGTATGTTCTGTACACACTAAACAGATCTGAATTTTAGACTTAGCTTTTGATGAACTCTTACTGGCCATTCCTGTCCCGGTGGAATTTTTCTACAAACACAAAAAACTTAATGCAATTTCCGTTTACATCGCGTTTTCATTGGAAATAAGAAATCTAATTTTGCTTTTTTCTAGTAAATACAAATAATTTGAAAATGCATAGTACATTCATGTGATTTTACAAATGTAAGGAATTTTTTCTTTTTTTTAGTACACATGAAGTTTTCTTAAAAACAAAAAATTAATCTATAATAAAAGTTTCATCAACTTTTTCCTGCTCCACGTTTTGTCGAAAAAAAATACTTGCTCTATTATTCTAAACCCCTCATATATCACGGTAGAGGTTAACTATGTAATTTGTCCCTTTATTTTCTCGGTTTTAAATGATTAGAATATGCGTTTAACAAAAATAAATAGTTTTTTCTTTGAGCCATGTTGTTTTTTATCAAATTCATGCCCGGTTTCACCAATCAATTTTTAAATTTACCAGGCTGTTAAAAGTTAAAATAACCTAATTTTGTTTCACCAAACACTTTTAGCGGTAACAGCCTGTTAAACAACCTGATAAACTAACAAGTCGTTTTGCTGCTGTTAAATTTTTGAAAGTTTGTTTATATTTTGAAAATATTTTGAATGACACATTAATTTATTTGGCATATGTCAATCAACAAAAATTATTTTAGTTTCACTCTTTCGCATACAATCAGAGATTTGTGTAAGGAATTTCTGTTTCATTCATTCGGCTAACAGCCTGTTAGCTAAAAGTATAATTTCTAATGTTGGTGAAACAGAATTAATTTGAACAGCTTGATAAATTCTAAAAGCCTGTTAGTTAAAAGTGATTTTAATTGATTTTGGTGAAACCGGGCATCAGTTAAACATTTCACATACCTCAAATAAGGAAGTTTTTTTACATGCGATTCCCAAAATGTTTAGTGGGTCTGTTAGAAGAGGTTGTGACGTAAACGTTAGTGGCGAGAAATTCCCCAAATGTCATTTCCATCAATGATTTTTTGACACTTGAACATTTGCATCAAAAATTGGCATATTCGACATATACTAAAAACGGCAGCATTTACATCAAGTTTAGAATTCCATAATTTTAGCCCTTGTGTGGCGTCATCATTTTCGAAATCAATACAGCCGTTACAAAATTATGGACATAAATGTAAACATGGATTTTTCCCCTTCCATTCATTTCCTTATATAATCATCTTCCTGAAATATTAGAGAGGAGATTTTACATGCGTTTTTTAGCTTAGACCTTTACCTATTTAACGAAACCAATATCGATCAAATATATTGGAGGGTTATTGATTTATCGACAAAAAAAGTAAATTTCGATAAAAAAAATGAGAAAGGAGAGCGACGATAAGTCCATGAGAAAATTTTATGTGCCCTGTTATCGAATGTCTTGATATTAAAATATTGTTGTTATATCATAAATTTATAGCTTTATACTAAGCCCTTTTAACAGGTATTCCTTCTGAAATTTTATTTGAAATTTTTTTTGAATTGTGTCACTTGGGACATGCCACGTTAAAGGCATTTTAACCATAAATATTCATCCGAGGGTTCTTAAAACATGCAATTAAATTTTTTTAAAAATGGGGTGGAATGCTCAAGAGTAGACTTGAGAAAATTTGGTTTCAAGAGTAAAGTCAAATTTAGTTCAAAGTAATGCCCCGCACACAAAAAGCGAGAGTTTTTTACAATCAATAGTAGTAGTAGGTATGCAGATTTTTTTCGCCTCGCTATGGCAAGGTTTTTGCATTTAATCAGTGCAATGCTTGTAAAAATTCAAAATAAAGGAAATCTTTCCACGCTGATATCTCCGGTTTTTGTTAACCGATCTTGAATCTGATAATTTTGCCGAACTCTGCTCGATGAGAACTGTATATATCATTTATTACTGTAGCTATTCTAGATCGCGTCAACTAAGCCTTATCTTTGAGGAATAAATATATAGATTTAATGTTTTCTGCTATTTTTTTTTTTAAGTTTTATCAATATTTTGTAGAAAAGCCATTGTTATCAGTTACTGCTTGGCATCTGCGAGACATTGACTCCAATAAATTCTCACAAACTCTGCTTAGAACTGCTTCCCAGAATTTCTTAGTTTCGACGTACAGCTTATCAAAGTTGCTTTTCATGAGCAAGCTCACTTTGCTTTTAACCACTTGCCATAAGTTCTTAATTGGATTGTGAGATGAGCAGTCCAATACAGTAAGTTGTTTACCAGTAAACTAATGATTAACCTGCAGAGCAGTGTGCTTCGGATCATTGTCTTGCTGAAATAACCAAGTTACGGACATATTTTCATCCGATTATGGTAGCATTACATTCTTTAGGATTCCAATTTATTGGAATTTGTCCATAATACCCTAAATTTTTCGAAGTTAGCCAACACCACACCATGACATAGCACCCCAAAGCATAATGTTTCCTCGCCCATTCTTTAGTGTAGATAGGGTGTACTTTGGATCAAAATTCTTTGACTTAGGGCGGCGGACATATTTTTTCCAATCGGGTAACACTCTATTTATTTTAGTTTCATCTAAAAACAACGCATTTCTATTCCTTTGCATTCCAATGACGATACTTTTTGGCAAACTCAAATTATTTCCAACAACAGAAAAACGTTTTTTACGTTTTTTATTTTTAGCTTCCTTCCAGCTATCATTTTCACACTCATGTAGAGAGCCAGCATCCACTGTAACAGCATCAGAAGTATCAATGCCTAGCATAGGTGAAATAGCAGCAGCAGAATAATTATTATTGGACTGTAAATTAATAGCATCTAAAGAGACACCAGTAGTAGTAGCAGCAGTAACAGAAGACGGCAAAGCCATACTCAAAGAGCGATGAGAATGAACAGTTTTATTCTTGTTTGTGTTTTTAAAAATTTTAGCGCTCAAAATAACTTTTGAAGACGCACCAGCAGCAACAGCAGCACAAGAAGACGCAAGAGGCACATTCAAAGAGCGACGATGCAGAGCAACGGAATCATTAGCATTCAAAAGTAAATTACAAAACAGTGGATCATTAGTATTAGTAAGATTCCCGTTAGAGAAACTCTCAGAGAGAGAAACAGCTGGGACAGAAAAAACTGCTGGAGACGAGGAACTCGCAACAACACCTGAAGCACAGTTAGCAGCAACACCCGCGCCAAATGTATTATTAATGCAAGTTGAGTTTTTAAGAGCCAACAACTCTGCAGAAAAACTAGAGACTTGTGAAGCAAACTCTTTCTCATAATTATTAAATTTTTCAAATATGCTCTTTTTCACATCCAACAATTGCTCGGTCAAAGCTTTAATTTGCATTTCCACAACATAGGTTAATTTTACCAACCCCGATTTATGCGCTTCCAAAAACACTTCATGGCCTTTCACAATTTTTTCTGGGACGCCAAGGCACTCCTTACAAGAATAGCTTAGATTTCGGTTTAACTTTAACAGCTTCAGATCATACTCAGTGAGCGAACCTTCACAACAGCTACGATGGAACACCTTTTTGCAATATCCACTGCACGGGACAAATTGTCTGTCACCTCTAGCGAAGCTCCGGTCCACAAAAATCATCCATTAGATGATATCGATATCCGATGAAAAAACAAAATATATATAAACTTTTCGCGAGTTGACAAAAACACGTCTATTCTTTACGAGAGAGAAAACTGACTGGTATTTCATAAATTATATTCCAATTTAAACAAAAACAGCTATTATATGTCAGAATAACAGATGTTCCTAAAACACCTAAAAGTAGTAGTTCATTCGTATTGTCAAACAAAGGGTAAAGCACCGAATATTAAATCATGCGTAAGTTCTGATGTAGGAGAAATCTGCTCAAAGCCAAGAATTTGCTTACCAGAGCTAACAAGAAAAATGTTAATTAAAGAAGGGTTACTAAGTAATTGAAAACACGTTGGTAAGCTGGTATTTATAACTGACAGACAAGTTTTGCTGCAAAAATAATTGAAAATATGAGCGCAATTACTATTATTTAGAATATTGACATTAAAATCACTACCTACAAGACTGGTTTTATATTTAGAGTTAAGCTTCACAATAGTTTCTTCAAATTCCCAAATCTTCTCGACACGAAAAGTAGTAGGACCGTATACTACAATTAATAAAATCGTTGAACCATTATTAAACACTTCGATGGCTAAAAATTAAATGTTAGGTTCTTTAGAATAGCAGACAATTTTTGTTTTAATAAACTGATTTACATAAATACAAACCCCGCCTCCAAATCTATTAATGCGATCGCTCCTAAGCAATTTAAATCCAGGAATTTTAACCAGCTGAGAGCCAATATCATTTAACCATGATTCGGAAATGAAAATAGCATCCAGTTGAGATGCACTAAAAATTTCATAAAGTGCAGTATATTTGGCTCTAATACTACAAGCATTGACATGGCAGATTCTAAATCCATTAAAAGAGCGACACAATATGTTTAGAACGCACCGAATAATATCAGGGTCCGTACAATGCATTAAAGCGTATTTCAAAAAGAACAAACCAAATCAGAAGAAGCAATATTTAAAATTATTAAAATAAAATTAGTTTTAGTAAATTTAAAAATGTAAAATAGGTAAAAAAAATTAAATTTTACATTGCATATAATAAATAGAATAAAAATAATTAATTGAAAAGTAAAATTCATCGAAAAAAATATCATTGAATTAAATTGATCAAAGATGCGCAATAGTTAAAATGTTTAAACTAAGGAGAATGAACAAGAAAACAATAATAAAAAGAAAAAGAAACTATACTCTGTAAAATAAACAAATGCTGAGAATGTTTATAAACAAAATGATTTAGTGTCAAATCCCCTTGTTATAACCAATGCTTCATTTAATTTTTATCCTCTTCGGTTGGTATCATCTTTACCAATATTTCTGTATTTATTTGAATACGTGATAGCGCGTCGGCGTTGGTGTTGTTCTTTCCTTGTTTGAATTAAATTTCAAAATCGTAGTCTGAAAGATCCAATCCTATTGTTGTCATTTTGGATGAGGGATTTTTATGGCTCAATAACGAGACCAAAGGTCTATGATCAGTCACAACGATGAATTTTCTTCCACATAGTTATGGTTTGAAAAAATTTATTCCCCAATGTATTGCAAGTAATTCTTTTTCAATTACCGGTTTGTTTATATCATGCTTTTGAAGGGTTTTGCTTGCGTAGGATATTGACAAGTCTTGTCCAATTTCACCTTGTGATAGAATAGCTCCTAATGCAAAATTTGAAGCGTCAGACGTTACAATAAGAGGTTTTGTAAAATCTGGAGATTTGAGACCGAAAGTAGTTTATCTTAGACACCTAATAACACAGGAAGATATCAGGACCAGTGTTGGCATGTCACAAATGTCGCGCGACATTTACGACTTTTACGACCTACAGTCGTAAACCTTCGAGCCTTTGTGACAAACATTGAGTTTACGACAAATAAACGGAATTTCTTGCATTTGAATTTTCAATGACATTTCACGATTACCTTTAATGGGGGTTCAGATCATAAAATTGTTTTTCAAACATGTTCAAGTTCCATAGTATATTGTTTTGTTGGTCAAATTGTTTAACAAACAATTTCAGTGTTGTGAAATCGAGGTTGATCTGGAGTTTGGGACATTTGTGACATTTGTTACATTTGTAACATTTACGACAGTTTACGACGTGTGACCGTCGTAAACCTAAAAATCCATGTGACATGCCAACACTGATCAGGACAGAACCTTCAAAATATGACACAGTAAAAATTACCCAATAAGCAGATGAAGTAAGGGAAATTGTAGCCTTTTGCAACTACTGCAGACGTTTCATAAAAGACTTCGCGACAATTGCACGATGCCCAAATACCCTACTCAAAAAGAATCAACCATTTATGTATATGGTCAGATAAATGCCAATCAGCCTTTGAAAATACGGCATAAGGGTGTTTTCTTGCAATGTGCATTTGGGTTTGTTTTTGTTGTTGTTTTTGTAGCTGCTTTCTAGTTTCTTGGCGCTGTTGATATTCTGCTATTGTTAATTTTTTTGGTCCCTGGATTGGTGTTTGCATATAATTAAATGTTGTAGGTTGTTTTTGTTGAAGTTGCAGGTCTTCTATTTCGTTGTTGACTTCTTTTATATATTTTATTAAATTGTTGTATTTCTTGTTGAAGTCTTCTGGTGTTGTCATCTTTTTTCCGATCTTCGACAGGATCGCCATGTAGTGTGGTCCTAAATGAGTTGGTCTATGTAAAGAGGGCCTAGTGTTTTGTGTATGTTAAAAGCGCACACGCCAGATATTTACAGCCACAAGGCTTTATTCAAGGGTTTTTTCATAAGCCACAAAGGCTATTTTATTTATAAACAAAACGATTTAGTTTCAAGTCCCCTTGTTATAACCAATGCTTTATTTCAGTGTGAGGAATGTGGGTTAAGTTTATTTGAAATTAAGTGGAAATCGGTGGAAACGTTTAGTTAATTTGGTTCCCTTACTATCGGAATTTAAAGAAGGTGTTAGTGGTGGTCATGGTGATTAAGTAGGTTCACTACATAGAATTCACTTTAGCTGGGATGCCAGAATCTCAATTAAATTTTTTATAATGCCAAGTAACAAAAAAATTCCTTCGTATTGAATCCACTTTTCCAAAAAATAAACATTATGGCCCGTAGTCATAGTCGCAAAATTAGCCCTAGTGGGACGGATGGTGGTACAGGTGTACCTTTTGACATTTGGAATCAAATATCTCAGAGTTCTTTCAAGTTGGAGGTCTGGTTCTTTCTGACAACTTCGGCCCATCATTTCTACGCGTTTTTAAGCTATATGCATTATTTTACCTATTTACTGCTCCAGTTAGGAGCAAGTTTTGCATACCTACCTCGTGGATGCCGGTCGGTGATACAGGTGTACCACCATTCGCTTGTAAAAATAAGAATACGCAACCGATCAGGTCGTTTCTCAGCTCAAATTGTAGCTCCTAAAAAGCTGGCGTACAAAGTTGACAGAATCCAACATGGCGGATCCAATATGGAGGTCAAAAATCCCATATGGTCGCCGAATTTTTGATAAAGAGTCACTGATCACGAATCCGAATTCAAATTTTACAATAACAAGATGGCGGATTCAAGATGGTGGACGAAATTCTGAGTGAAATTTCACAAACATGTTAAGAGAAGATTAAATTTTAAAAATATAGTTGCAAAAAATTGTTTCTATTTTTTTAACTTTCTTTTTTTTTACTTTTAAGTAAACATTCGCAAATTGTATGCCTTCTTAATGAGAAACTTTCTTGTTTCTAAATACAACAGCAGATTACATTGCTTTGCATTATTCTTTAAGGATCAGTGACCAATAATAACACCAAACAATTTGTATGAATGGGCAAGTAGTTTTTTCAAAAATATTCATTTTGATTATTGCTCACAAGAAGAAAACAATACTCATGAGTAACAAATCGCGCGTAGATATGATGATGTTACAGGTATGAAGGATACACAGGAGTTTCATTACAATCAATCCATAAACGAAGAACTATGAAATGTACATTTTTTTGCGAAGATGAATCGTTTCAAATTAAACAAATTAAAAAGTTAAAAAAAAAATAAATTAGTTACGTATAAATAATAGTTATGTAGTTGGATAAAATTAAGTGTAGGTATTTTGCAGATTTTCATTTCTATAAATTAAATTAATAAATATTCAGCTACAAAACAACATTTTATAGAAATAAGAATTTCAAAATTATTAATGAATAAAAAGATCTTTAACTCTACGCTATAAAAAATGTTTGCATACAAAATAATGTCAGGCTGTTAATTTTACCTCCGGATTTAGAAAAAATAACCTTCTACGCTGGTAATAAAAAAATTTGCGATTGTTTATTTAAATGTTTTTTAAAAAAAAAGGTATTGTTAAAAATTTAAATTTTAAAAATTGTTTCGGGAAATGTTGTTGATGATGTAAGTACATATTCATTGAAATTTTAATTCATTACCAAATGGATATTAGGGTATACACTTGATGTGGTGTTACTCAACTGTTACAAAATATTTCACCGCCGTATATAAAAATAAGTTTTGTAATCCAAGCATAAATAACCCATTTTATTAATGTCAATATTGTATTTTTTTTAATTATAATTAAGTATAAAACAAACCTACCTTGTTACGCAAATATTGTCAGAAATAGTTCTATTTGCAAAGCACATGCATGCTAAGGATCGAAGAGCAGGTAATTGCATACTTTCGTTGCTTGAACATATCATACGCGCAAGTATTGGTATTGTACCAGCTTGAAAAAGCAGCATCTGATCCTTAAATGTTTGACATAAAGAAACTAATATACAGGCTACAGATATTTGAGTTTGAATTGAACTTTCTGGTGATGATAAGCCTAAAATAAAACGATATTCAAAAATTTGATGTATTTTTAATTTATATTATTATTATATTATGTATAAAAATGTACTTACTTAAAAGGTAAGATAATGAGTAAACATCAGAAAAATATGAATTTACAGTGGCAAATGAATGTTCGAATATCGAACGTAACGTACTGAGACAAAGTTCAATAATTTTCCTGTCATTATTTTGCAAAAGTATTTGCCGTATTAAAATTTGAACTGTATTGTACTCATTAACCAATATTTTTACTTGTTCTTCTGAGCCTTTTGCTAAGGAACCTAAAATGAAATAAAAAAACAACGGTCGTATAATTTGAATAGGAATGCAAGGTTATAATAATAATAGAGTAATAATAGAGTTTAGCTACTACAGCTATTAGCCTACTTAGCAATTTAGCTTGAAGGTTTAAACCAAGTAAAAAGCTTATTTAATAAATGATGGAAAAGTTATACATAGATGCAAATTAATTTGTTATTTTCTTTATAATTTTTTCTTAGATTTATCGCACTTTCTCAACATACCCACTAAGATCATATGTAGATATTGCATGAATGTAATTGAATAGATTTATTCTAATGGTCTAAGGCAGAAATGTTAGAAAAAGTATACCCATCATGCTCGGACACAAACATAAAGACCAACAGCCATTAAGCTACAAAATTAACTATAGTTATTTTTCAATCTAAGCTCGAGTTGAGCTTTTGACATATAGATGTACATCGCAATTGTTAATAAGATTAGTGATGCGATTAAAAGGAGCTGTAGTCATAAAATTAGTTCTACTGACTGGTTGATAAAATATCTGATAAGAGTTACGATTACTCTTTCGATTAGTGTTAAAATGAATATAATTAAGAAGCTCTGGCGCTGCAAGCGATCCAGTTACAAGCTGATGCAAGTAAAGTATACCCGCAATATTTTTACGGGTGCTCAAAGACTCATACACCAAGGCCCCGCTATGCGTCTCTTCGCTCTTGCGTCGGTTCAAAAAAAAACCAAATCCTCGTTTTTTTTGCTATGACAACTTAACCTGCGATTATGAAGAATGTTTCTTTTTTTCAAATTTTTATTAAATATAAAACCCGCAAAATTCGGGAAATACCATTATGTTGTGTATAAGCGAATAAAATTTAAATTTTTAATGTAATATAAGTTGTTTGCTTTGCGTCAAAATTCAGTTTGCGTCTGTATTAGTGGGACCAGTTAGCGACGCAAAGCGGGGCCCTGGTGTAACTTCAAACGATTCTCATAAAGAACAAAATTTTATTGAATTCTTTCTACTCTATCTGTGTATATGTATATTATAATATGGAGACCATACTTGGCTAGCGTACATTAAGTGAGGACGCAGAATTGTATTTTATAAGGTTACTGTTAAAAAAGAAAACAATAAAGCAAAAGTCTAAAACTAAAACGTTCAATCATCAGTGCTATAAAGCGGAAAAATTGAGTTAAAAACAATATTTACACAGCTGGCCAAAGAAATAAGGAGTGCGTCATAAGAAATTAGTGCACACGTTTCTGCTTATAACTTCTTTCATAAAAAAAAAATGTAATTATTTTGATCAGGTTAGCTTAGAAAATCATGTCAAATACTATTTCATATCACTTTGGATTGTCATCTATTATTTTGCGAAGAAATGCGCAGGAAAATAGAAATGCTTAAAAAAATTTTAAATTTTTTTTAAATAACCTGCAATATACCTTCAAAAGGATTGCAAGGGATGCTAAAGTTAGCATATATTCGGTATCTTGGGTAATGAAAAATTTTAAAACAAACGTTAGCATGAATCAAAAGAAGAGAACGCGCTGGGAAAAAAGGTTGTGGTGACCGTAATAACGCATAGAAGGTCGTAACCATGTTGAAGAGAGACCCAACCTTTCAGGAAGAAAAACCGCTTAGCGAACAGATTTCTCCGAGTCATTTGTACAAAGTTCAGAAAGTGCCGGATCGGATTGCTGAAAAGAATTTCGAAGCAAAAATACGCGCTTAAAAACAGAGTAAAGATTTTGTGTCCAAATTCGAATGTAGCATTATGAATGACGAAACGTTCGTCCTCTCCGAAATTTTGCAGTTTCCTGACCAAGAATTTTATTTTGCCAACGCTAGTGAGCATGTCTCAAAAAATTTAAAACACAAAATAAATAAAAAAATTACCCAGAAAATCTCTTGTTTGGTGAGCAATTTGTAGTTGTGGTGAAAGAAGCCAAAATTTCGTGACCAGAGGCACAATTAACATCGAAATCTTCATCATGGAATGCTTCATAAGAGGTTTTAACAATTTGTAAGAGATCATTAGGTATCTTCCTTTCATTGGCCTGATCTTGCTTCATGTCACTACAGTAAAACGGCTCTTGAGTGGTGCCAGTAAAATAACATTACTTTCGTTCCTAGTGAAGCGAACCCACCCAATTGCCCTGAACTCCTGCCAATCGAGAGATATTGGGTTCTAGTGAAGAGGCAATTAAAGGCAACAAAAAGGACATGCAAAGACATAACTCATTTTACTTTTATTTTCTGCATTTGAATTAAATTTCCGTTAAAAAAATACAATCTTTTTAAAAATTGAATCTGTGGTTATTGAGATATATTTATTTTTCAATGCACTAATTTCTTATGACGCACTCCTTAGGTACACGCGCTAGTAAATTGTTTTCTATCAATATTTGAATCTACAAAATTTACCTTTACACAAGTTGTTCCGCTAATGATAAGCAATCGACTCATAGTGTAATTTCTAATTTAACGTTTTGTTAATAAGAAATATTTGACAAAGGGACAAATCCAGCTTGGAGAATAAAATAGGTACACTTTGAGTTAAGATTTTTAGTGTGTATAAAAGCAAATTTTTTTGTGAACCTTAAATTCAAAGTGTAGCTTTGGAATTTTTCTGTAAAGGTTTGTAAAATAAGTATAATTTTGAGACCGTTGTTGAAGGCTTTTGCATTTAAAATGGGTCGCGGCGTACTTTGCACTTCAGAACAAAAGCGTCATGCTCTTAAGTTTTGAAACTTTGTGGTAAATGCCTTAAAAGCGAAAAAAAAACTTGAAAAAACGAGGAAAAGCAAAAAAAACACACCAAGTGATGATCATCCCATAAAGATAATGCCCAAAAAGGATCCATTTAAATCTTCGAGGACAATAGCTGCCGAAATGGGCGACATAGTATCTTCCCGAAATGTTCGAAGAGGGTAAGTGGATCTAAAGATTGGTAGATTAGAGAGTAAGGTTCCACTTCTTAGTAAGAAAAACTTACAAATGAGGAAAGTATTTGCGAAAAATCATGCTTCATGATTTGAAGAAGGAACCAAAAAGTGGAGAGAAATACTATGAAGTGACGAAACTGAAATTAATTTGTTCCCTAGTGATGCTGCAAAGAATGTTCGTCATCCTAAAGGGAAGGATTTCGACCAGCGCTACACAAAGAAAACCGTAAATCATGGTGGTGGAAACATAATGGTTTGGAGATGCTTTTCCTACTACGAAGTATGTCCAATTTTTCGTATTCAGGATATTATGATCCAATTTGAATACGCTGGTACTTTCCCTACCCTTACGCATGTAATAAAATTCCCTTAATTTGGCAGTTCCAGCAGGATAATGACCCCAAACACTTTTCGAAGTTCAAAAAACTTGGTTTAGGGGCCACAATATTGAATGCTTGTCATGACCCTGTCAATATCCAGATCTCAACCCGATTGAGAATCTTTGGTCTGAGTTGAAGAAAGGAATTTTAAATCAAATATTCAAAAACAAGGACGATTTGTGGCAAAAAGTGCAATAATCATGGTAGGATATCCATTTGGAGACATGCCAAAATTTTGTTGCGTCCATGCCTAGGAAAACACAGGCCGTTTTGTACAATAATGGCGGTTAACAGGGTACTGCTATGACACAAGAGACAGTTGCGTCTATGCCTAGGAAAGCACAGGCCGTTTTGAACAATAATGGCGGTTAACAGGGAACTGCTATGAAACAAGAGACATTCTCAAAACTGTTAATATGTTGCAATTATTTCTTTTTTTAGAAACATCAAAAGTGTACCTATTTTAATGACCAGATGAAAATTCAACGACGGATAAATAATTTTATATAAGATCTTTCCTTTGTCTTTTTTTTAACCCAGATAGCGCCACAACTTTTTTATTTACAAAGTTGAATTTTATTAACCTTCATCTGCTCCTTGTGTAGCTACACAAAAGAGATTTTTTTTTGATTTTTTCTAAAACCATCAGATGATATGACTTTTTCAACAACATTATTTCACATGCAAAAATGGGGTTTCCGTTAAAATAAATTTTTTTTTTTAGATTTTATTCAAAAAGTTACGTTAGTGACCCTTTTGTGTAGATTTCTACACACATGTATTTTACATATCGGGCGTTTGCTGCAAGACCGTCATAACTCAAAAAAATTTGTTTTTGAGTTAATTATACACAAATACCAGCCGTTTCATGTTTTATTTTGTGTGAAAAAATCAGAAATGTATCTAATAAACTTGCCTTGCAAAAAAAGTCTTTTAATTTTCATATAAATAGTCACTTATTGAAAACTGTAAATGCGAGAAAAAATGAAGTCGAAACGTTTGTGTAAAATGCATTAAAAAAAGATATTGTAAATTAATTTCACTTTCATAGTTAATTTTCTCAAAACATATAATTATAAATGTTACTATTTATTCGTATTCGTATTAAATATTTCACTGAAAATGTACTGAAATCTCATATGTGTAGAAATCTACACACAAGGGGAAACAACGTAAGTTTTTTTTAGGAGCAGATGAAGGTTAAAAAGCTTAGATCAAGATCGCTTTCTAAACATTTTTCACTAAATAGCTTTTATTTTCGTATATGCTATAATTTTCCCAATCTAATCTGATTCAATCTGATCTTATCCGAATAGAAATTATTGTGCATAACGGCACATTTCTCTCATCTATGATGACGTTTTCGGTGTCCTTTTAAAACGACAGTGGCGCTATCTGGGTTAATTCAAATTGTTCCTTTTTTTCGAAAACACTATCAACATCATAATCATTACCAATTTTTTTCAAAATGAAATGTAAATAATAAGATATTTCTAAGAAATTCACCGAAACTCTGGTGTACCTATTTTATTGTTCAACTGTGTATATTTAGGCATCACATCCAATATAGGCTAAGCCCAGATTTCTCGCCGTCATGCCATTGCAACCTGTCAATCTTACTTAATCGAGTTCCTTATAATTTTTTTTAATATAAAAAGTGTAACAAAGGCAGTATCAAATAATATCGGCAATTAAATAAATAAATGTCAACAAAATTAAATAAGGTCTACCACCAGAATTGCGAAGTGGACGGGTTTTACTTAACCAAGCCCGAAATTGCATGTTAAAGCCGGGAACGCAGTAGGAATTGAAAAATTGCTGAAGAAGACGGTATTTGCATGATATTTGATAAATATACTTAAATGTTTTTCTAATAAGATCTTTTTCACACAGAAATTTAATTTTTTACGATTATATTAACTCCTTTTTAATATTGCTTACCAAAAAAAAAGGCCTCCAACTTTTTTTCAAAAACAATGTTTTTTCCCACAAAAAATTTTATTTTTACCATTTTAAAGAAAAATTTTATTTATTTATTTTTGGAATACGAAGGCCATTTAATACGCCATAATATCGCTATTTACTTTTTATTTTATACATACATATGCATATAGAAAATTAATTTGAAAATAAATGATTTGATGTATTAACTTTTAAAATATATTTTTGACTTAATCCACTTTGAACAAAACGTTGTAGCGTATCTTTCAGCGCTTTATTTCCAATAATCAAGAAATGTATGAGTTTGGGTAATATTTACATAGCTAAACAATTAAGCGCTTTAAGCTATGAAATAAGTGGTTTTTCGGAATTTGGTTTTGCTGTTAGTTCGAAGACTTAACATTGAGCTACTAATTCTGAATTCTAATTTTTAAGTCTATAGAACTCACCAAAGAGATAAAGTACTGCTGTTCGACATAATTTTATGACTGCATGAGGATTACCGGATCATACGAAAGTATTTCAGTTACGAGTTTAAGTCTAAAGTTACCTAAAACAACTCTGACTAAAACTAGTCAGTCGCGAAATACATGGTTGGGACCCTCCCAAACTTCTACTATACATATGTATGTACACTAGGCGTCAATGAAAGTATAAATTTCAAGTTCATGTTTGTTTTAATTTGTATATAATTTATAATTTGTAACAGTTTTTATTAGAAATAAGAACCTATAACTTATTGTTAGTCTTTGATAATAAATAAATAAAGAGTGGAAAAAAAATGTTTGTCTTTAAATTTTAAAAATATGTTTATTTTTCTTAAATAACGTTTCAAATGGATTAAGAAAAACCAATTCTTAATGATCTTATATTTAAAATAAAAAAATTTCTACTTAAACTAATGTCTGCTATAAACCACGGCGACAAATGAAAGTATAAATTTAATTTTTCCTTAAGTATAATTACCCTCATTGAAATATTAGCCATAACAATAACTTTTTTTTAGTAATTTGTATTTCCACCTTTGTCTTGAATGACAGCTCGAAGTCTTTTTTAACACTTTCTACCAAATTCGTAATTCGTTCAGGCATATTGTGCCATAGCTGTTGCATATCATTCCAAAAGTTTGGGATGTTACTGCGGCTCGTTATTAAAATTTTTCTGTCCAAGATCGACCATAAATATTCTTTCGGGTTCAGATCTGGTGATTGTGCAAGCCAGATTAATTTATTAATTGAATTACTTTCATAAAATTGTTTTGCAATACATGAACTATGCTTGGGGTCATTGTTTTGTTAAGAGAAAAAGTAACGCCAAGTCCATTTTTTCTGCACTGATATTCAAATTTTCTTCTTAAATGTTTACGTTCGCTTCTTCAGTCAACTTTCCATCGATTTGTACCAAGTTCCCAATACCTGCGATCGAGAAACAAGCCCAAACCGAAAGGGACCTATCTTCGTGTTTGACGGTAGTTTGCAAAAGATTTGATTTAAAGTGATCTGATGTTCTACACCAGACTCTTTTACGTTTTTTTAATATTTTTATTTCATTGGTATCAGATCACTTAAAATCAAATCGTATGCAAACTACCGTCCAACACGGAAATACAGTGGCTTACAGCTTATTTCATGCAGTGCATACTTTTAACTTCAAAGCTCTGTAATTTTGAAACTAAGTGGAATATGAAAAAAATTTTGATGTCACTTGAAAGGACAAAAATTGTAGTTTAAAAAAGTGTTTATTTACACTAGTTTACAAATTTGGGCTTCGTCTCGAGATCTGGTTTCTCATAAAACTTTTACGATGTATTTTGAGGAGTAGAATCCAAAACTGCCAACCATTTTTTTTCTTAAGAACCGTTTTTGAGATATCCCCAAAAAACCCGTTTTTTGGCACTTTCTTCATTTATTTGCCCATATCTCCATCAAGTTATTTTCTACTCAAATATAATGTGCACCATTGCAAAGATATTTTTGTTTTCTTTATAATCATATGCTGTTTGAGTAAATCGAATAAGATTTTTCGGAGTTACAAGCGATCAAAGTTCAAAAAAAGTAACTTTTTTGGTCTTTTTTAAAAGCCACAAAATTTCAATTGCTCCGTTTGAATACAAAAAAATTAGCTTAAATTTTTTTTAAGGTTTAAAATGAAAGACTATTCTGTTGCAAATATTTTAAGTGTAATTTAGTCAAAGTCGGACAAAAACTGTGGGTGCTATTCCAAAATCAATGAAAATAGATAATTTCCTTATTTTCATGCACTACCGTATATAGCCTAATAACTATGTATTTAAATAACGAACTGAGTCGTTAAAGATATTGTATTGTCTTATATGTTCAATTGTACCCTATAAAAGATAAATCCAAAAGTACTATTAAATTTAAGCTTGGACTTTTGAGAACGGTGCATATTTGTCCCATTTTTATTTTTTTAATTATAACTCAGAAGCTATACATTTTTGGTACAAAGTGATTACCAGATTTTTTGTAGGGAATAAAGTTTCCTATCGAAATGGCATTTTATAAAGTCAAAAATCTTATTTTTTGAACAAAACAACCTTAAAAAACTGATCTAAAAAATCCGAAAAATATAAATTTTTTGAAGATTTTTTCATATCTATGATCATATATTTTATATCGAAATTTTGAATAAATACCTTCATCATTATCATTGATAAGCTGAAAATAACTTTTTGATTGAATAAAAAATAGTTTTGTGTGTAAAAACTGAAACTAGCATGGTGTAAAAGTAAAAATTTGTAAAATCATACAAAAGTAGGCAACTTTGAACGACTGTATTTCAGCCAATTTTCATCAGAAACTACTTTTATTTATCACCATTTTGACGAAAATGACGTCAGCTTTCTTTTTTGTGCTAAAAAGACCACTAGTTTCATTCAGAAAAAAAATTATTCCCAAAATTAAAAAATATTAAATTTTTTCGGTTTTTTTTAAATAGTTTTTTAAAGTTATTTTGGTGAAAAAATAAATTTTTTGACTTTATAAGGTGTCATTTCGATAGGAAATTTTATTCCCTACAAAAAACCTGGTAATAACTTTGCACCAAAAATGTATAGTTTCGGAGTTATAATTAAAAAAATTAAAAATGGGACAAATATGCACCGTTCGCAATAGTCCAAGCTTAAATTTAATAGTACTTTTGGATTTATCTTTTATAGGGTACAATTGAACATATAAGACAATACAATATCTTTAACGACTCAGTTCGTTATTTAAATACATAGTTATTAGGCTATATACGGTAGTGCATGAAAATATGGAAATTATCTATTTTCATTGATTTTGGAATAGCACCCACAGTTTTTGTCCGACTTGGACTAAATTACACTTAAAATATTTGCAAAAGAATAGGCTTTCATTTTAAACCTTAAAAAAAATTTAAGCTAATTTTTTTGTATTCAAACGGAGCAATTGAAATTTTGTGGCTTTTAAAAAAGACCAAAAAAGTTACTTTTTTTGAACTTTGATCGCTTGTAACTCCGAAAAATCTTATTCGATTTACTTAAACAGCATATCATTATAAAGAAAACAAAAATATCTTTGCAATGGTGTACATTATATTTGAGTAGAAAAGAACTTGATGGAGATATGGGCAAATAAATGAAAAAAGTGCCAAAAAACGGGTTTTTTGGGGATATCTCAAAAACGGTTCCTAAGAAAAAAAAATGGTTGGCAGTTTTGGATTCTACTCCTCAAAATACATCGTAAAAGTTTTATGAGAAACCAGATCTTTTTTTGTGTAAACTAGTGTTATTGTAAAAAAATATTACCAGGAATTTTTATAATAGAAAATCGAAATATATGTACAACTAAATTTCACGTCACAGCTTATTTCACGCAGACATGTATAAATTGAAAAAACATTGTTTAAAATAATGATTTTGTGATCATTATATGCAGTGTATTAGTCTCTTTGGTCAACTACAGCTTAAAGACGGTTTGGCATCGAAGCTGCGAATTTTTTATTGGAATCTAACGAATTACAGCGCCACTCAATTTGAAGTCTCTTTTTTATGTCGTTTTTGTTTGAAATGTTGTGTATTCGAATATTTTTTTCCGAAATCGTCCATAAATTCACAAGCATATTCAGGTCAGGTGACTATGCTGGCGGTGCCATCATATAAGGGCACTTGTATATTAACCGGAATTGAAGTATGCGCGCTTTATATTTCGGGTTTTTATCTTGGTAAAACCGTAAATTTGTCTGCATGTCTAGATATTCGGCACTCTGCGACAAATTGACACTTATTATCTGAAGACACATATCTATACTCATGATATTTCCTATAAAAGCCAAATTTCCGGTACCAGCAGCTAACATGCAAGCCCAACCCATGGCACGGTTTTATATCGCGTGTATGTTCTCCTTGTTGTATTTTCTATTTGGCTTTCGCGACATGCTATCTGAGTCAAATAAGTTGAATTTCAATTCGTCCACGAATATTACTGAATTCCAGTACTCAGTGGTCTTCAAAACATGTTATTTGGCGAAAATCAGACGGATAATCTCATTTTTAACTGATGAAAATGACGAACTACTCGCCAGATAAACACTTTTTTCAATAATTATAGATTTACACATGTGGATGGCACACATTGTGGTACTCCAACAGTACATACCAATTTAAATTATTCAAAGCTTTGAGTTTAATACTTCAAAAGCAATCGATTAAAAATTAAAAATCGAAATAAGTTGCATATATAAATAATTCATAAACAATAAAGCTGAGATCTGATAATATTAAAAAAATATATCATATTTGTGGAACAATTTATATCGGTGGCAATAGCAGTAGGAGCAGAAGCAGTAACATAAAAATTTTATTTTACGTGATACGTCAACGAACATAACATAACATAAACTTCACTAGTACCGCTTTTGATGGCTAATGTATGTCATGGTCATTTATACATATTAACATTGAGTACTTTGGATAGAGACAGCCGGAAGCCTATCAGAAGATAGACTTCTGCTTTTGTTTTACTCTAATGAGCCGTTGTTTTTCTTTCTATTTCATGTGTTAGTGCACTGGTTGACTAAGAAATATTTTTACCAATTCGTTTTAATTGATCACCACTTTTTCCTGGTTTTTCAAGATTTGATTTTTTATCTCCGTTATTGACTCGGAGGCTATTGTCTTCAAATTCTTTTTTATATTCACTTACATAGCTACGGTTTTTCCTTATAGTTTCATGAATTTTTCTTACCACTGCATTAACATTTTCTTAACGGCGGTTAATATGTGAGTGTTTTTCAAGCGGTTCACTCGTATCTAAAGCCTGTTACTACTCAAACATCAAAATCTACTCAAAAACTTAAGTTTGTCCGGAAAAAAGTTACTGCCGATCTCATAGCTACACAGGCTTTCGACTTGGCATTTGAATTGAACAGTCAAACCAGCAGTGGTTAAACTGACCAAATCCACCATGTCCTCTCAAAGCTCTCATCTAACATCCTTGAAGTACGTGAATTTGGAGGCGTTTATGAGTGATTTCTGTACACTGATTTCGAGAATGACATTTTTTAATCAGATGATTAGACTCAAACGATATTTTCTGAATGTTACAATACTTAACATGTGGCTTATGGCCCATATTATCGATTGGAATGAGTATATTCACACAAAAGGATAGTTTTTTCAATTATATTTAGATTAGGCATCATTTGATAACACTATCCGACTTTTTGACATTTTTTTTTGTTCCATGAACTTTCTTAATTTTTTATGATGTAATTAGGTCCCCTAAGTTCAAAAAATTTTTTGATAGATTTTTCTCACGGTTAGTTTTTTTTTTTAATTTTTTTTAGTGTATTTTCAGTGTATTTTCAGCTTTTAGGTTATATCATTTAAATATAAACCGATTTTGTTCAAATAAATTTTGAAAAAAAAGGTAATAAAATTCCTCACAACTTTTGTAAACGAAAGTTTTGGTTTTAGTTTACAGGATACGAGATAAAAGCTGACTCATTTGAAAAAATTGATTTTTTTAAAATTTGCTTCCAATTAAAAATAACTTAAAAAATATAAATATTTAAAAATACATCAATTTAGCTCTTTGATTACAAAGAGGAAACTCTTCAAAAGAAAATAATACCAAGTTATTGAAAATCCGTTCATAAATTCCAAAGTTATAGCCAATTTAGTGTAAATTTTCATAATTTCTATTTTAGAAAAGGCTAATTCTAACTGTCTATTTATGTTTACTTAACGTGTTTTAGCCTTTTCTAAAATAAATATTAAATTTAACGATTTTATTCTTTCATAATTTCATTTTACCATTTCTACCAATTTTTCAGTTTTTTCTTATTAATAGGCTATTAGTAGTCATTTGGTTAAAAAAAAAAAGAGGTTACCTGGAAAGTTTTGCGGGAGTTTTGAAAATGGGTAATTTTACAGATTTCGATGTGCTCTTTCCGAATATTCATTTTGCTACCTCGTATTTTTGCCGCTCGCGCCGCCAAATTGGGGAAATGGCACCAAAAACCAGTTTTTTGACAATATCTCCTTTCCGACTCATTTTACGAAAAAAAGACTGTGACATAAATTGTAGGTAATTTCCTCTAGTTTCGATTTGTATATACGTGTTTTTATCGTAAAAGCTGAAAATACACTGAAAATACACTAAAAAAAAAATTTTAAAAACACTAACCGTGAGAAAAATCTATAAAATTTTTTTTTGAACATAGGGGACCTTATTACGTCATAAAAAATTAATAAATATCATGGAGCATTTTTGGTGTCGGATATTGTAATTGTACATAAGCTAGTATATGTATTGGCAAATGGCAATATAAAATATCGGTTTCTTACCAGGTTACATGAGTATTTCTTAAATTACTTTCCCACGGGTAAAACGGCAATCTACTAATTCAATTTATCCAATGACGAATTTAGGTGTGTTCCGGATAGGCGTTCGCGTTGGGCTTACAGCTTGAGCAATTTCACAAGCTTTTTTAAAAGCCTCGAAACATAAAAAAGTTTAAAACAATACATATGTATGTAGATATGTAGATAACTATCTATCGTTCTTCAATTAACTGCGCACTTGGTTTTTTTTACCTTTTCCAGCATTTTTTGAAAATAAATATCTCAAAAACTGATGAGATAAGATAAAAAATCACTGATTCATTTTTTTTAGAAATACTATAACTTTATAAAAAAAAATTAAACCGATTTAAATAAATTTGTTGAAATTTTTTTATTTAAAAAAATTCTTCTCAAATAATCTTCAATATAACATCTTCTTTTTTTAAGTTTTTTTTATGCTATTCCTCAATCAATCCTAAGAATGCAAGTGCTTTCATATTGAAATTCCCGCAATAGCTATGGAAATTATGATTTTTATACTGATGAAGCGCAGCATGATTTTCAAAATAACATTTGTATTGTATTGTTTTCAATAAATCCGATTTGGATGCATATCTGCATTCAAGTCGAAATTCCCGACATAACTTTGAAAAATATCATACAATTAGACAGGTACGCGCCTACATAACAAACTCTTATTTTCCAAAGTTGTGGCGGGAATTTCGATTCTTAGGATTGATTAAAGATTAACACATAAAAAAATAAAAAAAAACATGTTTATCAAAGATATTTTGATAAACATTTTTATGAATTTAAAAAAAATTAATGTTTAAACAAATTTTAATTTTGTATTATGTATTTTGGGGCGCTGATCCCAATGGTGCTAAAAAAAATGTCGTTTCAAAAGTTCACATTTATTTTCACGAAAATTTCCACTTTAAAATGCGTTTATTATGTATTTAGGGGCCCTAAATGCAATGGCGATAAAACAAAAATTTTATCTCAAATGGTTTAGAAGTTATAGCGGTTCAAAGTTTCGAAAATTCACATTTTGCTCCAACCCACACGTAAGTGTGACAGTGAAAAATTACTGTGGCTAAAAGGTGTTGGATATTTTATAGACTGATCCGCGGTTGAAGACTGCCGCGAAGCCGGTGTTGGATTTTTGGGAGATTAAAATCTCTTAAAGCGGCCGCAGGCCGCCCACTTACCCTACTTTTGATTTATAATTACTGTGGCTACCGAATACGGTGTTGGACATACTATAGGATTTTTTAGTATCGATATTTCGAAAACCAAACGTGGTATCGATTTTTTTTATTTAACATTTTCGATTTATTTTGACGTGTTTTATCGAAAAAAATAAAAAATTTATAAAAAAATTTTTGCACAACTTATTTACACAAGGGGGGGTACATGGAATTTTCAAACTTTGACCAATTTTATCTCGGAAGCCATTTTTTTTTCAGATTCGGTTTTAGGGGGTAAAACTCCATGTTTCTAAAAAAAAAAAAAAATTGAAGCAAGTAAAATTGTTCCTTTTATTCTATTCCCCATAGTTTTTGAAATACATTTATTTATTTATTTATTTTTACAATATTTTACAAATAAATTTGTAAGATATACAGAGGTGCAGGACTACTAGGTCATTTTGCACCATCTAGAGGATGTTTATATATTTACAAAATCATACGTCATAGAATACATTATGCTTGTTTAGTATCTCATTAATTGTCTTTAATGTTTCTTCTTTGCTGCAATCCAGTGCGATATCAATAGGTGCGCTAATTTTAGAAAGAGGGCAATCCAATAGCATCTGTTTCACCGAGTGTTGTTGAGCAGACATTGCATTGTTTTGGAGTGGTGTTATTGTACAGGTGGTTGGAGCTAAAAAGTTTAGTTCCAACCCGTATCCGTGCTAGTTTGATGCTAACTTGCCGCGAAAAATTGAAGTGGTATTTAACTCTATTTCGGTTTTTATTATGTAGTTTGAGAAAGGAATTGGAGGTGTTCCATTGGCAGTGGTCTAATTGTTGTTGTATGCTTCTGCCATAGTTTATTAATATGGTGTCCAAACATGGCGTTTGGGCGACCAGAGGTAGCTTCAAAGCATTTTTTGCTTCTGAATCTGCAGTTTCGTTGCCTTGTATGCCAATGTGGCCCGGAATCCATAATATTTTTATGTTGATGTTGTTGGATTGTGTCGTCTCACGTTGAATGTACCTCAGCGTTTTACTATTTCTATTCTGAAGGGATTTCAAGACACTTAAACTATCAGAACAAATCAATGTGTTTTTATTTTCTAGTATAGCATATTGAATTGCTGCTTTTATGGCAACTAACTCAGCATTAAATATACCAGCATGGGGAGCCAAAAGCCCCTGTCTTATTGTGTAAAATGCATTTGTGGACAATTGCTCTACCACCGAATAAGTCGCTATACCTTCTTGACAAGACCCATCTGTAAACAAAGTCAAAGCAGGTGAAGTATTGTGGATGCACTCAAGAAATTTAGATTTGAAAATAACTGTGTTGGAATCATTTTTCCGGAGTTCGTTTAAGCTTGTATCAATGGTGATGCTAAATTGATGATCCAGTCTCTTTTCTATTGGTTTTGCTGGAAATGGCATGTTGATGTCCCGTAGATAGTTTAATATTTGTTGGATCCCACAGATGTAATTAGATTTATTACTAACAGTAGAATACAATTCCCAAAAGAGCCCATTCAAAATATGCGTTGGTTCTGTTATCGCGATTGCAGCTAATTTTTCAATAGCCTGTCAAAATCGTGATACTTTGCTTCGGTCCTGAGGGATTCAATGCGAGTGGCCATTAAAAGTCCAGATGCTGTCCTAAAACATTCATTAATCGTTGTATTTATTTTCTTTTTATTACTTTCTGAAGTCCAACCGTATAATGTAACACAATGCTGTACTGTTCCTTCAACGAGTGACCGACGGATGGAAATGGCAGTATCAATGTGGGGACCTTTCTTTCTAGAGCAAATTACTCGGAGGAGATTATTTGTTTTGTTTAACTTATCTATTATGTTTTTAACGTGATCATTCCATAATGCATATTTTGAAAAAGTGAGCACATTTATATTTCCTGCAAGTATGTAAAACTTCAGCTTTAGCGATTGGAATAACTGCTCCAGTTGATTTCGCCCAATTACATAAGTCTTCATCAAAAGTGTGTAACTTGGTGGTTATTTCTTCTGGGGATCCTGAGGAAATAGCAAAAATGTTGTCTGCATATATTCCAAATAAATCAACGCAATTGGAATTTTTTATATATTTGGCCAAGGAATTTGAATAGGCTAAGAATAGGACAACGGATAAGGCCGCCCGTTATCGAGATTTGATATTTTGGAATAAAAACCGTCTATCCTGACTGTAATTCTCCGGTGCGTTAAAAATGATAATATTAGTTTAAGTAACTTTTTGGGAACTCCCCACTCATATAATTCTTTAATTAAGTCGCTACTACACGATCGAAAGCTTTTTCCAAATCTTCAGAGAGAATTACACTGTGTTTTTTAAGTTGAATGTTTGTTTTAATTTGTGCTTCGAGTGCATGGCATATAGTGTGGACACCTCGATTTGGCAAAAAGGCATGTTGCTCGTCTAAGGTCCTTCCTTTGCAGCATCTTTTTATTATTTCAGCTAATATTTTTTCCAAAACTTTGGATATTACAGGGAGAAGGGAAATAGGACGATAACTTTCTACAGTTAGGAGAATTCCCAGATTTAGGGATGGGACTGAGTATACTATGTTTCCAGTCATGCGGGTAGATTCCTGAACTTATAATTTTGGTATAGAGTCTGCAAAGTCGTTGTTTGAGCAAGTGTGATGAATTTTTGACCATAGAGTAGGTTATTCTATCTCTACTTGGCGTAGTGCCTTTTGAATGCGAAAGGACCATTTCCAGTTCCTTTAAATGAACTTGCTCTAACATACAATTATAAAGCGATTCATTTTCAGTCATATTATCAATGTCAATATTTATTTTCTCGTCTATGATGTTTGAACTAAAAGATTTATCAGATCCGATGGAGCTCCATAATTTAACATAGGTGTCGGCTATATCTGTAGGATGTGTTTTACACCTATTTTCAACGAAGATTGGGGGAAAACTTGTACAGCGTTTTGACTGAATGTTTTTAACTTTGGTCCATAATACCCGAGTGTCTAAGTTTGGGTTAAGAGAGTTTAAAAAGTTTTCCCAAGTATTTTGTTTTGCCTGTTTACATTCTCTTTTAACTAGCGCACTGGCTTTTTTGTATTTAATAATATTTGTTACTGTCCTTATCTGTTTGAAGTGTTTCCATGCTTTGTTCTTTTTGTGGATTAACTTTCCAATGTCGGAGTTGAACCAAACAGGACTATTTATTTGTCTCGGCCTATGACTTGTTGGTATGGATTTGTTTGCTGATCGTCTTAGAATTTTTTTAATTTGAGCGGCTTCTTTGTTGACATTGTCAGTTTCAGCGTAGGCTACGTTGAGGCTATTGTTTTTGTCGAGAAATTTTGTCCAGTTGGCCTTATTTTCCAGAAAACCCGGGATATGTTTTTTTCTTTGATTAAACGATCTATTATTGGACATAATAATTGGTATGTGGTCACATGTCAGGGGTTGGGGATAACAATTCCAGTTTAGGACTGATGCGAGATCCACACTAGCCGTAGAGACGTCAACTGCAGTCAAGGTATTTCTAGTATTTAACAGAGTAGGAGACCCGTCATTTAAAATGGACAAGTTCCTCTCGTTAGCAAAATCTTGCCATATATAACCACTGTAGATTCAGAACCCCATAGGGTATTTTGTGAGTTTAAATCCCCAACGATAAGATGATGTCTGGAACTATATTTAGGAATGTCACAAACTAGTTGCGGTGTAAGGTATAGTTACATTATTCTCTTTATAGATGCTTGTAATGTGTAAATCAGCTAACCCGTGAACAGAAATGGATTGAAATAATAGGTTATTGGATGATACCCTATGCTGAGATACATTCAAATTATTTTTGGTTAGAATAGCTATTCCGGATTTAGCATAAGTAAAATCTTTGTTACGGTGGTGCGCTTTGTAATGAGGTAGGTGCAGAAAACTATGATTTTTATCAACAATTTGTGTTTCTTGTAAAATAATTATATCAGGATTATGTTTAGATACAAGATTTTCTAGACCATACTTATTATTTGTAAACCCCTGTATATTCCACTGTACTAGCGTTAGGTTTATTTATTTTTATTTATTTTTGAGTCCCGCAGAGCTTTAAATTACATATTATAATAAATATATCACTTTATATATAATTTATAATAGTGTTAATTAGAATTAAGAGCTTACAACTTATTGTTAGTCTTTACAATGTAAAGAGATCCAATAAATAAAAAAATGCAAAAAAAAAAAAAAAAAGTTTATTCCTATGTCCATAGTATTCAAAACTTAAGCGTAACTATGAAAAAAAAAGTAGAGCATTTAAGTATGTATGTATAGTATAAGTACATTGGTTGAGATTTTTTGTTGCCAGTTTGTGCTTTTTTGAGGGTATTTGGAGTTACTATAACGGAAAGGTTTGGATAATTGAGAATTTGGTGACTTTTCTGAGTTGCTTAATGTGTTTGATTTTGTTTTATTTGGTGATAATGTTATTTCTGTATCCATATATGTTTGTGTAGTTGAATTTTTATGAATGTCTATTGATTCAAAAATGTTTCCGTTTTGTGTTGAAGGTATTGTAATAGTTGTATTTTTATGTATGTCTAATGATTCAAAAATGTTTTCGTATTGTTTTGTTGGAATTGTTGTTGTTGTTATTGAGTTAACTGTGTGCATTTGTTGTATGTTTTCTTGGTTCGTGGTTTGTGCCGGTTCAATTGAGGTTATGGAGCTTGTCTCTGAGTTGAAATGTTTTTTGTTGGTATATTGATCTGGAAGTTGTGGTAGTTGTTGTTGTTGATTAACTTGATGTTCAGTTATCAATGATGTATTTTGTACCGTTGCTGTAGCGTTGGTATTTCTTAAAACTTGTGCAAATGTGGGTGTATTAGAGGTTTTTTTAAAAGGTTCAATAGTGGGTAGTGTTGGATTGTTGTTAAAAATATTCCAAGCCGCTCGTACAGGGCATCTCCTATCTATTTTGATTTTATTGACTGATTTGTGTTTCAGGAATGTTGTACAGGAAGGATCGTATGATGTATGCGACTCGTTGTTGCAGTTTACACAAAATTTCCTTATGCAAGTCTGGTGGGGTGGGGGTAGGCACATTCCCTGCAGGTCTCAATGTTGCGGCACCATTTCTTTGTGTGCCCTAATTTTTGGCAATTTGCACATCGCATTGGATTGGGTATGAATTCAGCGACAGGTACTCTTTGCCAGCCTAACTTGATAAATTCTGGACGACGCACAGTGGCTCCTTTTTCAAAAAGTGATTGCTAAAATCAAATTTTCGATTTCTGATTTTCGAAACTTTTTTTTTATTTGACAGATAATTGACCAAAGGTTCTAAAACAAAACTTTTTTAATTTATGACAAGTATTTTGGTTTTTATGGGTGCTCAAAGTTGGATAACTTTTTATCGTTCATTAAAATAGCATTTTTTTACATTTTTCGCAATATTAAAAATGGAAAATTTCAAAAGTTTGAAAATACATGGGAATTTGAAGTATGCTCTCTGAATTTATGGTATTTTAAAATAAATAATTTCCACAAGATGTAGAAAAAAAAAATTTAGTCAGTAATTTTCATGAATTTTTTAAAAAAGGTCGTTTTTAGCATAGTTTTTCAAATTTACCTTGGCCTATAATCCACAAATCAATGTCAATCAAGGATTGGTGAATTGGAGATTATAGTTGACATATCTGCCAACAAAAATTGTATAGGTCTTACCTGCATGAATTTGCCCATTTAGAAGTTATAGCTACTTATGTGACATGATATGCATAAAACTGAATTTGTTGTGTGATGACGATTTTCAGTCTATGATATTTTGACTTGGAAATTGTTAATCTGAATTTGATAGAATGTTTGCAGCGAATATAGACATCACTCAAAATAAATTAAAAATTGTAAATATGGACGTTACCACGCCCCTTTCTTAATTTATTCTTCCTATTTCCAAAACTATTTGACGCAAATAGATGCATATGTAAAGAGTACCTAGAAAACTTCTGTCCATATAACATGGGCTTCGCCCCACCTCCAAAACGCTTGATTTGTCACTTTTACCAAATCATTTCACTCTTTTTATGAAAATTCGCTTTTGTATAGCGAAATACCGAAATGCCTCAGATATTTATATCTAAGTTTTTAATGCAATTTAAAAATATGTAGTAATGTCAAATAGAATAAAGCTGTATTTTTTGTATAGAATACAGGTAGATGCACTTCTGATAACAGTGAACTCTAGTGCAGGCCAACCTTATAGACACCTGTTTTATTACGGTAGATATCATACAAGGAATTTAGCTTATTAGGTAGTTCAATTTTTTCGCTGAACAAGTATTATGTTTGAGGTTTGTAACACAATATTTTGTATCTGTATTTGTATAAAAGTCAAATTTTAAGCCTCAATAACTCAATCTTTAATGACTATTTAAAGTGTGAGCTACGCAAGTTTCCAAGGAAAATGAGTATATCTTATGAAAATTTGTTTGAAATATTTGCAAACAGCGAAAATGGAGATTCATTTGTGGTTGCGGTAAAAAACAAATACCCGAAACATATTAAGGATGAGGATACACAAAAGTTAAAAAACTTTTACTGCAACACAAAGAGATATTGGGTGTAATAGAACCAAAGCGAATTTTTATATAAAGTATGCAGACTTTCTTAAAAAGGACTTTGAGCTATCACTTGATGATATTCCTAGCACATCACAGGCCTCCAGAGGAAGACCAGCAACACAAATTGAAAACTGTGGGGATTTTACGAAAAAGAGAAAAATAGCAGTCGCCACTGGAAACATTTCAAAAAAATAATACAAGATCAATTTCGAGAAAAACTGGGTATTATAGTAGATACTCCTAAGCAAGGATTTGGTAACACAAATGACGGAAACACAGCAAGGCGATTTTTTGAGAAACCAGAAACAGAAATAACGGGAGTCGATGAGGACGTGATAAAAAGATTACAAGTTATTTTAAACGTACTATCCTGTAGAGAACCCGTTAAAGTAGAAAAAAAAGTATACCAAGGAAACTGCAGACATATTAGAACATAAATACAGCCAAAAATTACTGACACCCTCTGTCCATAAGATCTTAGCTCATAGTGGACAAATTATCAATTATTAAGCCTTACCAATAGGAGAATTATCAGAAGAAGCCCAAGAGTCTAAAAACATAGATTATAAGAAGTACAGATATAGCAATACATGTAAAATTTCACGTATTCGACAGAATGAGGGCTTGTTCAATATACTTTCAGCATCTTCAGATCCTTTGATTTCATCACTTAGGCACGTTAAGTCACGAAAAGAACTGACTGATAAATTCTGTAGTACTGTTTTAAGTTTCTTAGATATCCAAAATAATGATGATATTTTTATAGAATTGTAGATTGTTGATTTTTTAAAGAAATTACCTAATTTATTACTGTAACCTTTTTTTGAAACTTTTCTAGCCTTTGAGAAAGACTGTTTATAAATTATGTTAAGAGATAAAAAAATAAATGCCTATGAATGAATTAGTAAAATTTAAAAAATTTTTTTTTTAAAAAGTATTTAAAAAATTTTTAAATTATTAAAAATTCATTAATTGAATAAAGCGCAAAAAATTTATAAAAAAAAAATTTTTTTTTATGAATTCATACCACTAAAAACCAAAAATTTCGAAATTTGGACTTTCACCTCTTTTTAAAAGTATTTATGGCTAAGCCTCAAACCTGAATCTTATATATGTCATAGCTACAGAAATTACCTACCAAAATCAAAAAAATTTACTCAAATATCTTTACCCGTTCAAAAGTTATAATTTTAGCAACGCGAAATCGCAAAAGGCGCCACTGTGCGACGGATCAAGTCAAAAGTTATAATTGCTGCACCAGTTGCAGTAATTTTTCCTTCGACATTTTTCATTATTTTTTTAACATCGCATATTTTTTGATCATTCAAGGATGAAATCAATTCTTCTTCTGAAATATTAATTAGGTTTTTTGAAAAAATTCTACCTTGTGTGGAGTTGAGGCTTTTGTGTGAGGAAATTTTGACTGGTACAGCGTCAACGTATTTCGCTTTTAAAAATTTTTCAGCTGATTTTAGATTAAGAGTTTTTAAAAGGTCACCAGATTTAAGTTCTACCACTTCTGTATAATCTCGAGATATATAATTTAGAACTTTCTCAATTTGAAACACATTATAAGATGATAAAGGAGGTACTTTTTCCTCGGTGTTATACCCGACGGCAATGATTATTAAGTAGCGTGGTATGTGATCATCATTATGAATTATTTCGGGAAGAGGTACAAATTCGGTCGATCGAAAACGCTTGTTACTTGTTTTAGTTGATCGTGCTATTATCGGAGGATTATCTGGGTCCAGGATTTTAAACCTGTTGTTGTTAAGGGGGTCAACCCCGTTCATTCTTATTTTTTCTTTTTAAGCCGAGACTGTATTATGTTTTTATTTCACAAACTGTATAATATGAATTTACAGAAACTTATACACAAAAATTGAAGAGGTGTGAGAGAGACACAATCAAAGTCAGAACCCGAAAAACACAGCGAACGGAATCGATCTATACGCGGCGATTGCCTGAGCAAGACTGTTTTTGAGATACATATTTCGTTTCAAAAAATTTTCAAAAACGGCAAAAAAACAGTGTGCAGTTATTAAAAGAACGACCGATATACACATTCAAATACTCAACGAAATATATAAGTTGAAAAACAACATAATTAGTGATAGCGATCGAGCTCTGAGTGGCCAAATAAAACTATATCCGATAGCTGATGAAGTAACGTCAAATTCAAAAATAAAACAAGGATACTAATTTTATAGCAATGTAAGGTTAGAGTGCAAAGTCGAACGGAAAGGCAAAATCGATTGTAGTGATGGGATATTTACCTATCCTGCACGCTATTGTTTAACCATATATGTACACATGTGAAATATTGTAAAAATGTACCTAATATTATAAAAGCATTCACTCGTATGTGCCAGCTAGCTTCTTTATCACAACACAACTCCAAAATTGCAGGTACCAGCCCTTGTGAAATAAGGACACCTTTTTGCCGATTACTCCCAATAATTGCATCCTTAATCTTAACCAATGTAAATTCACATTCTGCAGAGTTGTTGCTTATTAAATTGTTTTTGCAAATCTTGCAATCAGTGTCCTGGAATCGACAAAATTAACAGTTTATTAGTGCAAAATATAGAATCAACAGTAAATATACCATAACGAAATATACTAGTGAATAAACATAGAACAAATGGAACATAGAATAAATGTTACAAGACTTGCAATTGACATCTTATGAGTACGTTCCGTACAACAAACAGTATTTCCAGAGACAACATATTATGAGGTAGGGCTTAGACCATCAAATTTTTTAGAACAGTGTTTGTCAAACACTTTGACGGCAATATAACCATTAAAGCAAGTGAAAAATTATCCTATATTTGGCTTATGTACACTTTAGCTCACATTCGCAAACCTATTTAAAACCAAACTTATCTTATGTGCTTTTAAATTTTAAAAAGAAATATGTAATCAAAAAAAGTCGCTCGGATCTGGTTTTGGAGATACAGCCATTGGAAGTTGCGGATATAGCTTTTGGAAAAACCATTATAAGTTCGGAACCGCTGCATGGATATCAAAAATATGGGTATCCAAAGAAAGAAAATTTAATGGCCTAAGAAATTTAACCCATAATTTTGGAGATATTACGATTTTTTTGAAATTTTCACCAATTTTTTTTTAAAAAACCCTTATTTTTTCCAAAGAACTTCTGAATGACCTATAACTTTTTTAGCTTCTTAAGAAAGCATAATTTATTCCCCTTAAAATGGTTATTCGTTTGTTCAAAGTTTTTGCATATTTACCCTCTTTTTGACCGAAAAACAAAAATTTATTCAATGAATTCTTATGAAAACTATGTATTTATGAACAAAAACAATAAAAAACCAACAACAACAACAATAACAAAAACAACAACAACAATTATTATAAGACAATTACCCTTATAAAACTTAAAAACTTTTATTAAAAATCGCGCGCGCGGAAAAATCGAAAAATAATTTCATATTTCAAACAACGATATCTCTTTAACCAACGTTTAGCTATTACTCTAACAAATGTAGAAAAATTGTCCTTTAGCTAATTTAATTTGCCCTTGTGTCAATTACTATGAATATACAATAATTATTATTAAAAAAAGTAGAAAACCGTAAATGAGATTTCTAAGCATATAGGCAAATCCGTCAAGTTGTTACTTTTCTTGTAACTCGCTTTTCTAGTCGAAAAAAAACTTTTTTTAGATAACCAATACTATGGTTACATGAAAGAACAGAACTTAAGCCACATATCTACCAAATAAAAAAATTGAATTTGCAACAAATGTATGAATATGACGATGACTTAGGTACAAAAACGTCGAAATTTTCCTTATTCAATGTGTCTCTTTCAACATGTCACAATCTTTTCTCGCTGATAACTTATTGAACATTTTAAATAGCGTCTCGGGGTTTTGGGTAACGAAAGAAAGCAGACAAATCTATATATTACTTAGAGTGTTGAGACTGTGCCACCAATGGTCTCAGATATTCTGCCTCCAACATAAGTGTCTCTACTTATTTGTAAATTTCAATGTTTTTCACTTTTTAGTCTATAAAAAATTTAACATGTTTTTGATCAAGAAGTTTGTTCATAAATATGTTCCTTTCTTGAAAATAAACAATTCTAGTTATCAAAGTTGAATGTGCCTTCAAAAATAAATAAGATATTAGGGCATATACATATATGGTACATATTCGATTTCCTGACAATAAAATTTATTATTTTTCAATAGCACATTCATGAATTCAATTGAACAACGTTAATAACTTGCTTGCCTGATAGACTTAGGTGTACAATATACTGCGGAAAAATGTTCCACAGTAATTAGTATTTTCTCTTAATTTTTTTATTGATTTAAATTGGCGGGGCTATAGCGCTTTTTATGAAAAAAAAATTTTCTCAAAAACCCCAGATGTTTTTATGTTTAAAATCTTACTGTAGATTTGTAGTAATATGAGAAATAAATGACATGAGTTTAGTGCGCGTTAAACGACATTTGAGGTCAGGAGATTTTTTTTCCAAAATCGAAATATCAATTTTTTTTTTTCATTATTGCCAAGCCACTCTACGGTACTATTTTCAAAGTAAATAACAAAAGCATCCCAAATTACATTCTGCAAATCGTGCTTGCATACTGCATACTTTCGTTTTACCATTATTTTCGTAATAACTTTTTATCATGGGAAATATGTAAAAACATGTACAAATATAATTCTATTCAAATATAATAAAAAACATTTTTGTTCTATTTTTGTACGTTTTTATTCTATAACAGAAACAGTGTACCATAAGTAGGAAAAAAAATTTTTTTATATAAACATTTTTGTTCGTATTTGCTCTATAACTTTTTGACCATTTGTTCAAAAAGAAGTAATAATGTAAAATCTTGATTATTATGCTTATCTGAAGGTGAACCATTATTTAGAAACAGTGTGCCATAAGTATGAAAAAAAAATTTTTTTCCTCAAAAAGTAACAACTTACGGATTTGCCCATATAATTTGCGCATTGCACATGCGCCGTTGAATTGAGGTAGTACTTACAACAAAAGCGCGCAGTGTGCACGCAGGGCATGTGCTCCAAAAACAAATTTATTTCCAATTTCAACGTAAGTAGAGCAAAAATTGTTTTTATTATTATAGATACATTACGTTTACAGTGTCAAGTTAAATATTAATCGACAATGAAAATTATAACATTTTTTTTATCTCAAACTTAACCTCACTTTAATACGCCTCCTCTGTTTCTAATCAAATTAAAAAAATTGCATTCAATAGATCTTAATATGCCCTTTCGATCTACACGGAAAAAACACCAACTCAAATTTTATTAAAAATTAATAGGAGATTATAAAAATTAAAATCTGAAAACAAATATTACTTTTTTATAGTAATAAATAGAAAATCCTTATTAAAAATTCTATTCTAGTTTGTAAATATTTTCATTTTACATTTTTTAATAAGTGCATATTAAAAATTATTTTCTTCATTTTAATTATCACCTAAAAACTTTGAAATTTTACAAAGAATTTATTAAATTTTAATAAATTGCCACATTAGAATTTTTATATATTTCATATTGTAATATATGATTCCCGCTTTATATTTTTAAAAAGTAGTTATAGAAAAATTATTTCAAGATTATTAATTTTTATTATATTGAATTTTATTTCTCTTTTGTGTTTAATTTGTACTCTGTTTGAGTTCTCAACATGTTCATGCAAAAAAATAAATATATAAGGCTTGCCAAACTCTTACTAATTGGCTTTGAAGTAATGTGTTGAACAGAATTGGGACGGGGTCGGGAAAGCGGCAACGGAAACTCGCTGGCCGTCCCAATTTTGTTCAACACACAAAAAATTTTAAAAATCAATTTCAGTTATTATTATTTCATCATAAAAACTTTATAAAGTACTTTTTAAAAAATAGTACAGTCCTTTTAAAATATAATAAATTATTGCAGAAATTTTAAAATCTACTTTGTAAAAATCAAAAACTTGCATTCGAAAAATTAATGCCTGCTTGATGCAATTTTTATATTACGCTTAGTAATTTTTAATAGACACTCGAACCGTTTCTAAATTACTAAATTACCTACTAATTTTTCTTAAATTTTGATTAATATTTACAATAATTTCGAGTTTCGTTTTTTCCGTGTACAAACATCAATTAATTAATTTGCCCCTTCTTTGTTCTCTATGGAAAAATCGAAATATAATTTTCATATTGTCTATTATTCAAACAACGATATCTCTTTAACCAACGTTTATTTCTTACTCTTACAAGTGTAGAAAAATTGCCCTTTAGCTAATTTATTTTGCCCGTGTGTCAATTATTATGAATAAACAATAATTATTATTAAAAAAAGTAGAAAGCCGTAAATGAGATTTCTGAGCATATAATTTGCGCATTGCACATGCGCACACGGTTGCCAGATAACTTAGACGTGAAGTCGCCGATACGTTCTTCTAAAGTCGCCACAAATCACCACGCTTAAATTTGAAGTCGCCAGAATAATCGCCAAATAAAAACTCATAAAAAGATAGACAAATAAATATTTTTCATTTCGTATTAGCAAATTGAAACTAGCAATTGATGGAACGTGCTGAACCTGAGGTTTTGAAATTAAAATTCCCAATTCTTACAATCAAAAAAACTTCAGGTTTGGTATGTTAAATTTTTTGCAAGGTTCGATTTTTGAAATTGTGGAAATACACTTGCTTTGTCAGGCTTCTGTTAAGGAATTGACAGGAATTGGGAATTGAGAAATTCAGGAATATATTCATAATTTTATTTCAGTAAATCAAATATGCATTAGATGCATTCAGCATTACACGAAGTTAAAATTGGTCATTTTAAGATAGCTATCAACAAAAACTGAAATCGCAATCTAGATTACTGTTATTTTCTGAGGTCACAGACTTTTCGTAGATTTAAAAATTGAAGAGTTTCAGCATGTTGTCCAAAGGTTCAAAATTTGTGCACAATATTGCGAATGGGAAAATACATCCGTATTCGGAGAAGAGTGACCAACATGGGAACGCTCATGCATTTCTAAGTTTGGTTTCACAATATGCCTTATTTCAGAAAGCAAAACCTGCGTCATAGTTGCATAACCGTTTGGTTAACACTTTCTGAATGCAAGCCAAGTGAAATCTTTTTGAGAATATTAATAATAAATAGGACGATGACTATATATTCGAAATTAGATTAGAGCCACAATTTTTGCTTGAACATTCTTTTAAAGTATATAAAGTGCATTTTAAAACTATTGCTTAGTATAAATTAATATTCCCGCTGCTTTAAAAAGTGTTAAATCTTGTGATCCGCAAAAAACTTTCATTTCGCATTGGTTTTTTAAGGAATTTACATTAAATTTAGCAGTTAGTGAAGAAAAATTTTTTTGTTCAAACAAAAATTTATTTTCGATGGAGTTGTACAAAATAATGAAAAATGGGGTATTTTGATCTAGCTACATTTTCAATTTCTTATTTTAAAACTGTGTGCATCGAAAAACAACATTTTAGAAATAAATATCTGGTCATACAATCATTCAACTTTACGATTCCTTTTCAATCAAAAATCGCTCATCTATTTAATTGAATAAATGAGAATTTACCAAAAAATGTTGTGATTTCAAGCTTTTTGTTATGTTGCTCCTTCTAAACACAACCTTTCAACAAGTGAAAAAAAATGAAGTACGGAAAAATATCTTATAAGGCAAGTATTGGACAGATACAATTGAGACATGAAATTTTCTTTCCCTCGCTTGTCAAAAGTGAGTTTCTAGCCTCGTTGCCTACGATTTCGACAGTCTTCAATTTTTAGCCACAAGAAATTTTTCTGGGTGAAAAATTAAACTCTTTTTTGGAGGGGAAGTGATCAGCTGTTTTCTTACTCTCATTTTTTCTAACTCGACCACCACATTTTTCAGGCTCGAACGCTTTTTGTGGTAAAACTTTATAAATATTTACCTATATTTTCCGGCTCGAACCGACCTATTGCGAGTGACAAAAAATACTTTTGTACCATGATTTTCCTATTAAAGTTAAAAATTGAATTGTACATTTATGTGGTTGCTACTCGAGAATTAGAAGAATAGTTATAATAACTTACGTAAGCCTACTGCAGCAACTACTTTTTCTTTATTTAAAAACAGAAGGCATTGTTTCAACATATTTTTAATACCAAAAATTAAAGTTTAGGCATCTATTTCAGACTTTTACCTGCTACATAATACATATTAAAGTGAAAAATATAATAAAAATTACCTTACCGAGCGAGTATAGATCTCATGCACTTTTAATTATGAGCTCTAAGCCCTAACCATTTGACCAGGCTGTCTGTTGCTTTACAGATATCTATTTAACACTGTTATTTTGATAATTTGCTTATTAAATTACACCTTCGCTTCCATATTATGCATTATTTCCACGTTTAACACTAAGTGTAATGTAAGAAATAAATGGTTACAAAATTATTGCATGGCCCCAAAAACTGGTAGGATTTCTATTTTGTACACACAAGATTTTTGAAAATGCATTTAAAAGAAATATGTATTCTTATATGCTAATATATGTAAATAATAAATGAAAAGGAAGTGAAATGATTGAAGACTATTCTCCAACTGTGATCTTCTGGATTGCAGTCAAGGGTTAGGTTAGCACCGGATATGACAATTGTCATCAGAACTTAGGCCGCAGTTGGGCCCATTGTATAACCTGTTTATAACTTTCGGTTTCAACCTATGCAAACCATTTTGAAATTTTTATGAACTTCAAAATAGATTTTAGACACTTTTGAGCGATGTCTTCAAGAGAGTCGAAGAAGTGGAATCCGAATACCTTATAATGCCCATTTTTCAGCGCTGGGCATTCACAAAGATAATGAAGGACAGACTCTTCAACGTCAGGATCTTTACAGCTTCTACAAAGATCTCCTACGTCAGAAAGCCCTAGTCTTGAGGCATGCTTGCCTATAAAATAGTGCCCTGTAATAGCACCGACAAAGGTTCTCAGGGTTTGTTTGTCTAATGAGATCACTTTTCGCGTTCTATTAGCATCATAAAAAGGCCAGATTGCCCTCGACGTACAACATGTTGTCATGTCAGACCATCTCATATTAGTCCATTTTATTTATTTTGAATCAATTTTGGTCCTAATAAAGGCTAGTGGTTTCATATTATTAGGTTCAGAAATAATGTCAATTTTTGAACCTTTCCTAGCAAGTTCATTTGCAGTTTCGTTGCCAATAAAGTCGCTATGTCCAGGTACCCAACACACAGTTAAGTTGCATTTTCCGCCGATTTCACATAGCGATTTCTTGCAATCTAGGACCAAGCGGGATTTGATAATATTAGAGCCAAGGGCCTTAATGGCTGCTTGGCTATCGACGTATATAACAAAACTGTCACTACGCTCAAAAATTTTAGATTCAATAATTTGGCATGCCTTCGAGACAGCAAAAATTTCCGCTTGAAATACACTACAGTAACAGGGTAACGCAAAAGATTCACTGCTGCTTAAGTCACAGGAAAAGATTCCAGCCCCCGCACCAGAATCCATTTTCGAACTGTCAGTGTATATTTCTTTGGAATTCGAAATAGGAGTCCAACCCTTTCTTTCAGGTACTTTCACTTGGAAGTTGGTTGAAAACGTATGAGTGGCGGTGATATAATCAGTCCCACTTTGAATGTCGCAGCCAGGAAATTGAGCGAGAATGCTACCATGGCCGTAAGGCTTCGATTTCCAAAAACCAGATTCCCTCAGTCTAATAGCACTTTTTGCTGCAGTCTCTTTACTGAAAATGTCAAGAGGCTCTAAATGGAGTAAAGTGGCGAGAGCAGCAGACGGAGTAGTATTCACTGCTTCGCTTACTCCAATACAGATTTGAAGATAGAGGCTTTTTTTGAGCTTAATTGAGTTTAATGCCACCATAATCGTAACTCCAAGTAATGAAGGTCCTTCAAATAAACCTTCATCACAGTAGGGCGGCTTCCGCCGTTCTGCACCAAACCCTTGATGAAGGTTTCTATGATGTGGCGCTCATCCAAGAGCCCTGGAACGATAATAGCGGCACAGTGAGAGGGCTGGCGTCACAGAACTTCAACACTTTTTTTTGTTCAAATTGAGGTTAAGAAACGTTCGGTCATTATGGCCAAAAAAAAAGCTAAATATTACTCTAAAACCAAATTATAGTACAAATGATCTCACAACCATTTTAAGCCAGGACAAAAGAGGAAGAAATCTCCTGATAGCGTCGTCGTATATGGCACATGACAAGGATGCTCCACCAGACGACTTACTGCATCTGGTAAATGAAGCAGCTTGCAAAAACACATTGGAAGTGATGCTAACGCACATAAGCAAGTATGGGGATGTAAAGATGATAACTTTCGAGGTGAGTCTCTTCTTCAGTTTATTAATAGTACTATCCTATGCATAGGCAATCGAGGCTCAAAACCTACTTATATAGATGTTACCAGCGAAAGTATTTTAGACCTAACTCTTTACTCTGGGAACATGATATGGGACCTTATCAATTAGAGAATTCTTGAGAAGGCCTCATTTTCCGACCACAAATACATCAGCTTTGAAATAGAGTTTAATGCGAATTCGGACCCTAATACTTTTAGAAATCCGGAAAAAACTGATTGAACAAAGTTTAGAAATGTTGTCTGGTCTAGACTTAAAAACATTATTCCCCACAATAACAACATAATCGAAATCGAAAAGACAAATAAAAATCTATCTGCTGTCCTAGTAAAAGCTTTCCACCTAACGTATCCACTTCGAAAATCTAAGAAAAAAATCCAACCCCCTTGGTGGAACAAAGACTTGGCAGAATCGCAGAAAAAAGTTCAAATTCTTTTTAAAAATGCGAAAAAAGGTAATTCCATATTACTTTGGAATGCTTATAGGGCGGAACTAAAAAGTTTCAAATACTTGCTTCGGAACACAAAGTGTTCAGGTTGGAAAAATTTCTGCGAAGCATAGAAAGAACCACTGAAGCAGCTAGACTAAGAATGATACTTACTAAAAATAAACTATCACCTTCACTTCTACAAACAGAAGAAGGACACTGGACCTCTGCTCCTAAGGAAACAATTGAGTTATTGTTAGAAACTCACTTTCCAGGATGTAAATCTGATTCTAGTCCTTATTCAACTATTGTACCATACACAGTTAATAATAACGTTCCTGACATTTTCACAGTAAACCGTATAAAATGGGCTTTAAACTCATTTCATCCTTACAAATCTGCAGGACCTGACGGTATAATTCCTGCAATGCTACAAAACGTTCAAGACCTTATACAACACTGGATAAAAGCAATATTTGAGGGATGCTTAAAGTTTAATCTAGTTCCGAAGTCATTGCGGTTGGCACGGGTTATTTTCGTTCCAAAAAGTGGCAAAAGCAGCCGTGTAAAAGCAAAGGACTTTTGGCCCAGAAGTTTAACATCCTTTTTACTGAAAACTATGGAGGGCGTCATAGATTCCTATATAAGAGAGAAAATTCCTAGTAACTTTCCTTCAAACTCGCAATATGCGTATCAGAAAGGTAGATCAACAGAAACAGCTCTGCCTAAAGTAGTACAGACTATAGAAGCCTCACTACAACATAAAAAATACACATTAGGTTGTAATGGAAGAGAACTTTTGAATTCGAGAGTGTGACAGCCTAGATGTTAAGGTAGGCCAAAAAATATGAACACTCCCCGGAACGTAAATTAGAGCAGTCGCACGTGAATGTATGCCTTGCCAGCAGTTCGGGGATATGGGTGGGGTTATTTTCGTTCCAAAAAGTGGCAAAAGCAGCCGTGTAAAAGCAAAGGACTTTTGGCCCAGAAGTTTAACATCCTTTTTACTGAAAACTATGGAGGGCGTCATAGATTCCTATATAAGAGAGAAAATTCCTAGTAACTTTCCTTCAAACTCGCAATATGCGTATCAGAAAGGTAGATCAACAGAAACAGCTCTGCCTAAAGTAGTACAGACTATAGAAGCCTCACTACAACATAAAAAATACACATTAGGTTGTAATGGAAGAGAACTTTTGAATTCGAGAGTGTGACAGCCTAGATGTTAAGGTAGGCCAAAAAATATGAACACTCCCCGGAACGTAAATTAGAGCAGTCGCACGTGAATGTATGCCTTGCCAGCAGTTCGGGGATATGGGTGGGGATCTTGCACCTATTACGATCCACTCATTACAAATTAAATTATCACGTGCTGTAAAAAAAATATTATGGAGAGAATTTTAATTGAGATAAACACCGCTAAATCTTATTGCCCAATGCAGAAATGTTTGTTTACTTAAATTGAAATCGAGAATGGTGGACTTAGATGGTTTTCAGCTCACCGCACGTCAAATTCCAAAAGCCCAGAAAACCATACCAAAACTACAAACCAAGCGGACCAACTCCCTTAAAAAAATCGCACCACACTCTTTTCCCCTCTCCAACGGGGTTTTTTCAACGGTCCTAACCAGTGTTAGCATGTGACATGGATTTTTAGGTTTACGACAGTCACACGTCGTAAACTGTCGTAAATGTCGCAAATGTCACAAATGTTGCAAACTCCAGATCAACCTCGATTTCACAACACTGAAATTGTTTGTTAAACAATTTGACCAACACAACAATATACTATGGAACTTGGACATGTTTGACAAACAGTTTTATGATCGGAGCCCGCCTTACAGGTAGTCGTGAAATGTCATTAAAAATTCAAATGCAAGAAATTCCGTTTATTTGTCGAAAACTCAATGTTTGTCACAAAGGCTCGAAGGTTTACGATGTTTACGACTGTAGGTCGGAAATTTTGACTTTCAAATGACCTGTACTCACGTAGGATGCCAGTGTTAAGGCCCAACTAAACCATGCTTGCTTTGACTGCAGTCAGCTTCTGCAACTGTGCGAATACACACAAATCGTATATCAAAACTACAACGTACTTAACAAAAAGTTTCGTTCAATTTCCACAAATGTCATTTGCTTAAGGAAAGAGCGAAACTGGTCGCACTTTCTGTACGGAATCAGTTGTCTATGAATGTATACAAAAAAAAATGTATTTGCAATGGATCCAGAAATGGAAACTGCATTTATTTTTAAATTAATATAAAATGGGGAAAAAAGAAAATGTTTATACAATAAAATAGACGTATTTTATTATAATCGAAATGTAAATGAAGGATTGGAGTGCAGTTGCAGAAATATGCAAATTAATATACACACACAATACATACAACAATTTGATTGAAAATTCAGTGATGCCACATCTGCATTTGCCAATACTTTTCTCAACAAGCCGTGCGAATAGTACGAAGTGAACTATTTTGGTTTCTTTTTATTTTTTAACATTTATAAAATGATCATAGGTTTGCTTATTTTTTGTTTTAAGTATCTTAGTTAATGTCATTTACTAATTGAACAGATTTGATTTATTTAGGAAATATTTCACATAAAATTTATGCAATTGTAGGAATATTCCATAGGTTTGCAACAGTGGCTACATTGTTTCTAAAGTTCATGTCAGTACAACATAGCCACTAAAAAGACTTCTCTGAGTTTGTTATGCACTTGACAGACTTTTCGTTCGGATTTGACAGTAGGTTACGGCATGCATGCATGCAACAATGCATGGTTTAGTTGGCCCTTTAGTCTTTGTTCTATCTCTGAGAGGAACTTAAAACGGTGTTGCTTATTATTGCTCTTATTTATTGAAGAACAAGGGGAAAAAAAATTTTGTAACAACCAAAAAAAAAGTAAAATTACTCATTACAAAACAGTTTTTGTTACTTGTTTTAGACTAGAAACGAAAGCTGAAGATTTTAAGGCTGTATATGTTGTGCGTGAACTTTTCCTAAACTCTTTTCCTGCATATCCTCCAATAAATAACAAGAGTTGCGAAGTTTTTTTTACAATTTTGGATTTCAAAAATTGATCTGCTAGTTTGCTGTTAAAATGTTCACCTGCTTTACTCAGTTCAAACTTCTTCTTAAAAACGATATGACCAACTTCAAAGGCAACTGGACGAGATCATAAATTATAAACTTTTTCATTTCGTTCATAAACTTTTTTTATATTTTCCTGCGCTTTTTCTCGTATCAATTCAAACTTTTCGTCTCCTTTTATATCCGAATGTAAGTCACCTACCAGTTCTAAATTCCGTAGTAATGAGTACGACTTACCATTTGTCAACATGATTTGACCAAACACTAAGAAATAGGGAGAAAATCCTGTAGATACGTGTTTCGCACTTCTCAGCGCGCAACTGATTGACGACAGATTTTCGTCCCAATCTTTTTGATTTGGGCTGACATATGCTCTAATTGCAGCTAATACTGAGCGATTTACTCGCTTGCTTGCATTCGCTTGTGGCGAATAAATGGCTGTTAGGTTATGAAAAACTCCGTAAAGCTCGGGATACAATACTGCGAGATGCGTGCGTGCGAGACGCTGCGAGATTAGGCTGAGAGATCACATTGCGATACATGATACAATAATGCGATACATCTCAGCGTTGAGTCTGTCAAAATCTGACATTTAATTATTTAATTCTAGTAGCTTTTTTTAAAAATTTATAAAAATACCTTAAAAAAGTGAAAATGCGAGGGAAAGCTATCAGAACTATAGCAAAATATGGCATTACGGCTTATTTAGTCGCCAAAGCGCTAAAACGACGACATGTAAGACGAAGGTGGTGGGTAAGGCCTATCTACCAGTATCGTGAAGTGCACGGCTTCTTCGAAACCACATTTAAAAATATGAAAAGTGAGGATTCCGAAATGTTTGTTAAGGCGACGAGGATGAATGTGGAACACTTTACGGCACTGTTCAATTGTTTTAAGGAATCGCTTGATAAAAAATCAGCGCGAAAACCTATAAGTTCGGTGTGCCGATTAGCTTTAACATTGATGTAAGTGCTAATACGATTGTAATTAGTTGTATAATTATATGTTTTACATCATGTTTTAGATATTTGACTCACGGTGGTTCCAGGTACGTGTGTGCCTTAAAGTTTAAAATGGAAACGTCAACCATAGGCAGGATCATATGTGAGACCAACGAAGTTTTATGGAATCAACTCAGCGGTATATATCTCTCTCCACCGAATGAAAGCGATTGGCTGAACATTGCAAATGAGTACGAGAGAAGATGGAACCTTCCCCACTGTGTAGGGCAATTGATGGAAAACATGTATCCATTGTTTGTCCACCGAAAGCTGGCTCACAGTACTTTAATTACAAAGGACGGCATAGCATCGTTTTGCTCGCTGTATGTGATGCAAACTACTGTTTCACAATGGTCGACATTGGTGCCTTTGGAAGCCAAAGTGATGGCGGTATTTTTGCCGAAAGTTCTTTTGGAAAACTTCTGAACCAAAAAAAAATTCCACTTCCTCCGCCATCAGCGTTACCAAATTGCAATGAATCTTCTCAGTTTTATTTTATTGGGGATAGTGCTTTTCCTCTAGGAAACAATTTGATGCGCTCTTTTCCAAGTAACTCTTATACGGTAGCGTATGATTGTTTATAAACATTAAATACGTATATCTTTTATTCTATAGGACAAAATTTGTCTGAAGAGGAAGAGAATTTCAACAAGCGTATATCTCACGCAAGAGTTACCATAGAAAACACGTTTGGTATCGTATCAGCACGTTATAGGGTGGTTCGAAGTGACATCCACGCATTACCAAAAAATGTGGACAAAATAGTGAAGTCAACGGTACTTTTGCATAACTACTTGATGCTAAACAACAGGGCCGTTTTTAAGCATAGACTGTATAGACTGCAGCCTAGGGGCCCGCGCCACAAGGGGGCCCGCGCCACAAGGGGGCCCGCGCCATAAGAAAATCCGTAATAACATTTTAAATTTTGAGTTGAATAAAAAAAGCTGCATCGATTTCTCTCAAACTGCTTCAATATCTCAGGCGTGTACAAGCACCTTAAATGGATATCGTTTCATATTTGCATACGCTGTTAACCCTGACACCGTTCTCTCTTTTGACTTGCCACTTCTTATTAAACCAAACACTTTGTATGTGGTTTTCTATTGAATAAATATTTAATTAAAAAATGTCACTCGGATCTGGTATCGGTGATATAGCCATCGGAAGTTGTGGATATAGCTTTTGCTAAAATCATATGTAGTATGTCATAAATTTTAAAGTTTTAAACACCATTATTGTAGGACAATAAATTATCATTCTTATGACAACCATATTTATTCATCCATTCAGGGGCTCCCAACTTACAATGACTTTAACAAAAGCTATAACCGCAAATTCCGATAGCTATCTCTTTGAGCAACACTTTATTTAATTTTTTTTGCATTTGCCCCCTCCTACCACGAAAACAAAAACTGGGCGATAGATGCTAAAGTAAACTTCTTCCACAGAATTCTTTATCTTTTAAAAATAGATAGAATGGAATCAAAAATTTTTCAATTCCAAATTTTGATTCCATTTGTAAAATGAGTCTGATTCCAAAATTGTAGCTGTATTAGTAATTTCCGCTCCTTTGTAATTTTAATTTTTCTTAGACAATATTTCTTGAAAACAGCATTTAAAGTTAATCAGTTTGTGATTTGTGATTTAAAGAGTATTAATGTTTTTTTTATGACGAAAACCTTTTACTCGTATAAGGAATAATACGCCTGATCCAAAACAAACAGAAATCATTTCTTTTTGATGCGGGTATGGAAAAACGGATATGTGCATTTCCACAGGAATCGGCATTTTAGCTGGCCTCGTTTTCGATTTTTTTTTTTGGAGCACATCCTTCAGACAAGGTTTTCTTGCAGCTAAGACTGCCTTGAATTAATATTCAAGATCGAATTATTAAAATTCAGATAGCTACTTAATTGCATTTAAAGTAAGAAATATGTGTAACTTTTTAAACCCAGTTCGCTTCAAGCAACATCAAGATCGGAAAAAATTGTCAACCAAATCTGACAATGCACGATTATAATTTAGTTTCCGGAGAATCCAAAAGCATAATCCGCAAAATCGTGCCTGATCATTTACTTGTTTTATGGCCATTTTAAGGTAAGCACTTCCACCAATAATTTTAATAACATCATAAAGCGACCCGTGTACAGTTTTTGATGCTTTTAAGATCAAGTGAAATGTAATTTACTTTTAAAATATGCTGTGACAATTGTTTCTCATGTATTTTGAGTTGCTGAACACGATAACACCACTAAATTTTGCAAATATGCAAATATTTTTGGGTTATTCACCATTTTTCATGGAAAAAATTCGATACAAAATAAAACTATTTTTTTTGTCGACCTAAAAACTAGTGAAATAAAAAACTTTTTTCATGTTCTTTTGTGGGCTTTAAAAGTTTTTTGGCTACAAAGTCCACAAAGACAAAAAAATAAAAAATTTTTATATATATTATGTTATTAATCATTTTCCATGGAAAAGAATTGAAAATATTAAAAAAAAATTCTTTTAGGCCTTAAAATAAGTGACAAATAATTTAATTTATAATTTTGTTTTATGGATTTTTAAGGTACTTTTGACTACAAAGCTCGCAAAAAAACCATAAATAAAAAAACTAATGAAAAATAATTTATATATATTTTTGTCTTATGGGCCATAAAATTATTTTTGATTACAAAGCCCACAAAAAAATCAAAATAAAAAAATTTTAATTTTTAATGTCTTATTCACAATTTTTCATGGAACGTATTTTTATTAAAATTATCGATAAAAGAGTTTACCTTAAAATGGCCATAAAACAAGTTAATGATCAGGACGATTTTGCGAATTATATTTTTGGATTCTCCGGACACTAAATAATAATCGTGCATTGACAAATTTGGTTGACAATTTTTTCCGATCTTGATGTAGCTTGAAGCGAACCATGTTTAAAAAGTTACACATATTTCTTACTTTAATTGCAATTAAAAAAAATAGCTATCTGAGTTTTAATAGTTCGACCTTGAATATTAATTCAAGACAGTCTTAGCTTCAAGAAAAACCATGTTTGAAGGATGTGTTCAAAAAAAAAAAAAAAAAAACGAAAACGAGGCCAGCTAAAATGCCGATTCCTGTGAAAATGCACATATGCTGAATCCTTACATCGCAGTGTGATCACACGACGCGCTAACGTTTACGATTGCTCACGCTACTTTTATATTTTTACCAAAGCTCCTGTACTACACTTCAAAAATATGGTCATAGATGTCCTGCAGGCTAAAAATTATTTGTATTTCGACTATATTGCTGGAATGAACTATTGGATTTTAAAAAAGTTTTGATAGCACCCAACGAAGGAGTGTATTTATTTCGGTATGCTCTTTTATTTTGGTAGCCATTTTTTTCGGATTTTAGAAAAGTGGGAACACTTCAGCATTACTTTATTCTTAGCGATTAATATTTCCGAAAACTTCAATCTGACCAATAAAATATATTTTCACTTATCTTACATACTGAGATTGACAGCTGTTGTGGGCTGTCTGCAATTACAATTTCAGAGATAACAGCCCTTCCGAGTTTTTTTTTTTAAGTTTTGACAGTTATCTTTTAAAGGAAAAAATCTAATTTTCTTCATTTTTTACTCAAATTCCAAAATATTAAAATTTCGCAAGGAAGTAAAAGATAAGAATTCGTATTAAACCTGTTTTTTTTTGCTAGGTATTTAATAAAAATCCCCATGTGCGGGCCCGCACCATATGTTCAGCCTAGGGGCCCGCACACACCTAGAGACGGCGCTGCTAAACAAATGCGCATCGTACTGCCCTGAGGACTATATTCATTCCAGTTCAGACGATAACATCCTTCCAGGTCAATGATTTAGATGAAATCGGACTTAGAAGTATTTCAAGCTCACGAGCACACAATGCTAGCAGAGCAGCGTATGAAGACAGAAAAAGGCTAGCGCGCTTAATCTATAATTAATTTAATAATTAAATTTTTAACATTAAAATGATAAACGTCTTATAATAATTGGGATTGTTGTTGAATTTATTGGTTTTGTTCATAAGAAAATACTTTTCATTAAAATTCATTGAACAAATTTTTTGGTTTTCCGGTAAAAAAGGGGTGAATAAAAAAAAATTTAGAACAACCTGTATACCATTTTAAAGGGAATAAATTAAACTTTCTTAGCGTGCTAAAAAAATTATAGGTCGTTAACACATTTTTTGGAAAAAAAAAAATTTTTAAAAAAAAAAAATGGTCAAATTTTCCGAAAAATCGTCTTATCTCCAAAATTATAACTTGAAATTCAAAACTTCACACACCATTATTGAAGGCCATTAAATTATGTTTCTTTTGACAACCATATTTTTGGTATACGTTTAAGGGTTCACGACTTATAATTGTTTTTAAAAAAGCTTTATCTGGAACTTCCGATGGCTATATCTCCGAAACTAGATCCAAGAAAACTTTTTTTCTTATTTTTTATTTATTTTTAACTGCCGTTTACCCCTAAAACAAAAAATAAAATTGGAGAATGTCAGCTAAAGTAAACTTAAGCCAAAAATTGCAATAAAACGTTTTGCGTTTCTTAAACTTTTAATTTATTAGTACATATCAATATTTAAAAACTGAAGGTGAGCTAAGTGTTACCAACAATAAAACATTTTACAAGTTCTCCAACTCATCAGTGGTAAAATTCATTATCTTGCATTGCAGACGAGCCAATTGAGAAGGCGTTAAATTATATTTTTTTACAAGAGACGACAAACTTAAAAAAAAATTGTCTACGCCGTCGGTATCGCTGTGGTCGTCAGTTTTTTTGAGAAGTGCATCTAAAAAGCGTTTTAGTGATTCACTCTCATCATCATTTTTTGGTTTTTTGGCTCTTGATACAGGAGTGGATGAAAGAAAGCTGCTGCTCGAAGATTCCTCAAATGTGTCGGACATCAAAACTTCGATGTCATCATCAAAATTGCATGATGTTCTGTAAATAAATAATGAAATTATGTTAATCTGATTAAATATGTAAGTAACAAAAATAAAGACCTTCTTGGTTCCAACGACTCTTTCAAAAAAAGTAATAATAAAATAATATTTATATTGTTTGCCTTCATTTGCTGCTTGCCCGGTTACACCTTTCTCCTGCTTAATTTTTTTTGAAATTGGTCACGGAGCGATCTCCATGCCGTCTTGCAGTCATTTTCCGAACACTGCAATTCAGCTGCAATTTTTCGCCATGCTTTTTCTTTAACATCATTTTTTTTGTAAAAGCTATGGCTTTTTTCATAAATATATTTATTTTCTTTCACTAAATCAATAAGTTTTTCGATTTGTTCACTGTTTAGATGCTGCATTTTGCCAATTAATTTTTTGAAATATATTTTTTTGACACTTGACAAACAGCTGTTTTGTTGCTCTCGCAACCAAATATTCAATTTTTTGAAAAAGCTTGTGTTGTACTAGTATTTTTTCCGTCCTGGGAAAACACTTAGTACTGTTTCGAAAGCTGTATCTGAAAAAAGACAAAGTAAAGGGGTTAATGATATGCGGATACTCACCTTCTAGCTACTCCTTTTGAAAATAATAACATTAACTTGTTGTACCGTTTAATTCAGAACTAACTCTGTTTTTAATGTTTCATTTCATTTTACTTAACACCTATGATACAGATAATTACAATAACAAATTACATGCTAAAATAATTACTTAGGAATACAATAACAAAAACTTATTCTACTTTACCAAATCTTGGCCCAAAAATAGTTGGCCTACAAAATTTATTTGACTTATGCAAAAATTGCATAAGTCTTATTTAACTCACTAAGGTAGTGAGGTCGACATATTTCCGGGTTTCACACCTGACTTTTGCTTGCTGTTTTGTTGTTGCATTTAAGTGCTTGGCGTTCTCATTCTTGTTAATTCTTAACAAGCAGAATTTGCACATAGCAACTTAAATTTATCAACAAAACAACAAATACCCAAAAGTGTGCTGCAATTATTATTGGATGATGTTAAGCATCATCCCAAAGATATGCCATAACATGTTATTCTTTTAAATAACATATCATGTGTGGTAAAAACCCACAGCACTTGCGTTCGTCGAGCGAGACGCACGCCGCACTCGCAGTATTGTACATTGCTACATTCGAACTACGTATAATGAATATTTTTTTGACAGCTAGAGCGTGTCGCACGCACGCATCTCGCAGTATTGTATCCCGAGCTTAAGACTCTAAAAATGCCTTGAGCCGGTTCGATTTGAATTGTGGACCGTTATCCGAAGTTATCGATTCCGGGACGCCAAAAATGTGAAAAATACGTTTTTCTAAAAAGTCAATGATTACATTTGCTGTGGCTCGCTTAATGAGCTCGAGGAAATGAAATTTCGAGAGATGATCAAGGACAACAATAATATCTGTGTGACGCGATTTAGATCTAGGGTATGGACCTAGTAGGTCTATATATAGTCGTTGAAAAATTCTATCGGAAGTTATCTGTTTACCCATAGGTGGACGTAATGTTTTATTTGGCGCCTTAGTTTGTTTACAAAGTTCGCATGCTGACACGTATCGTTTTACTTGTTGCGTCATCTTTGGCCAAAAGTAAAAGGTTTTTAGGCGTTGGCAAGGTTTTTCCAACTCCCCCATGAGCACAAAGAGGGTGATCATGTGGACTCACAATCAAACACTCGGTCAACCCTACAGGAACCCACAGTTTCCAGGACAGTTCCTCCTGAACTGTATGACCGGATGCATAATTACAACGTTTATATACAAAATTGCAAAAAACTATGTTGCGTGCTCTCAACCTTTTTGATCAAATTTAAATATTCAGGAGACTTAAATCCTGGTGCTTCCGAATCTTTTTCAATTGTAGTGTTCATTTCACTAATAAAAATCTTTTCCAAATTAACTTCTTCATTATTTTCAGAGTACATGCGGGAAAGTGTATCGGGTACCACATTTTGGCTACCTTTTCTATGCCGAATGACAAACTTAAAGCCCTGTAATTTCAAAGCCCATCGGGCAAGCTTGCCATGCAGGGCCGTTTTTAAGCATATGCTGTATAGGCTGCAGCCTATGGGCCCGCGCCATAAGAAAATCTGTTCTAACATTTTAAATTTTGAGTTGAATAAAAAAGCTGCATCGATTTGTAGCAAACTGCTTCAAAATCTCAGGCGTGTATAAGCACCTTAAATGGATATCGTTTCATATTTGCATACGCTCTTAACCCTGGCACCGTTCTCTTTTTTGACTTGCTCCCATCCGCCACTTCTTATTAAACCAAACTTTTTGTATGTGGTTTTCTATTTGAAGAATAAATATTTAATCAAAAATTGTCACTCGGATCTAGTTTCGGTGATACAACCATCGGAAGTTGCGGATATAGCTTTTGCTGAAATGATATGTAGTATTTCATAAAAAAGATAATTTAGTTGGTCAGAATTTAAGAAAAATCGTCATATCATATCAAATTTTAAAGTTTTATCTTTCTTACGACACCCATATTTTCACAACTATTCAGGGGCTCCCAAATTATAATGACTTTAACAAAAGCAACTTCCGATGGCACTTTATTTCATCTTTTTTTTAATTCGAAAACAAAAATTGGGCAATATATCTGTGGTCACAATCGATAACAGCCTAAGTCGACATAAGAAAAAATTGAGTTATGTATGCTAACATACTCTACTAACAATACTATTTCTTTAACAATATTTTTTAAAAAGATATTAATAACATATTGATTTAAGTCGTATTGAAGTCCAATTACATTTACAATAAGCGCCAAAATATTCTTAAAGAAAATATTTTCATAAAATGTTATTATATTTAAAAAGCCTATGATGACCTAAGCGGTTCTTGCACATTTTTTCCTAAATTAATTATCAGAAACAAGTGACTATTGTAAATTGAAAATAATTAAACATAAGTTCTATCTCCACAAAAGCTATTAATGCATTTATACTGGAACGATTTCAAGAGAGCTATGTCAACATAATCTTTCCAATTTCGTATTTTACATTTCCCATAAACACTTATATTACTTTTTATTAAATATCTTCTTAACAAATGAAACTTTCATTATCGTTTTATGGCTTAAGTATTGCGCGTGTAAGAATCTTTAATTTTGCTTTAATTTTTTTCTGATACATTTTTTAACTTTTTTCAGAAACGCTTCTGTAAATAAAAAGTGATTTTTCTCGAAAACATGATTTTTGACTTAGGCTGTTATTGCTTGTGACCACAGATATGCTAAAGTAAATCTGTTGCACCGAACTATTTATCCTCTAGGATAGGATGGAATCAAAACTTTTCAAACTCCTTTTTTGAATTTCAGTTTTTCAATTCCAAATTTGGATTCCATTTGTAAACAGAGTTTGATTCCAAAATTGTAGCTGTATTATAAATTTTTGCTTTTTTGCAATTTTAATTTAACATTTAGTTAGTCTGTGATTTGTGATTTAAACAGTATTAATGTTTTTTATGAAGAAAACCTTTTATTATTTATTTTGCCTTTCTTGGTTTTGTTTACTCCAATTTTGTGCTTGTGTATCATTTCTATATGAACTATCCGGACTAGGTTGAACTATATTCGATTGATAGGCGTTGATTCTTAGTACTGGTTCTATATCTTCTCGCAGATCATCTTCCGCAGAGATTGCTTCTTTGAGTAATTCTTCTAAAGTTCCCGTATTCTTACTCATCAGTAATATTTTGAGAGTTGGATTCCTTAATCCTAATCTGAATGCTCTTACTACAGAATTTAACAGTTCCTGTCTGTACACTCGATCTTCCGGGGCTGAATACCTCTTACTGAGGTTATCCATAATGGATGTCTGTAGTGATTTCAATCGCCTAGCGTATGCACGCAAATCCTCAAAGGCTCCTTGCCGAGCATTAATTAATCTTTTTGGACTGCTTCCAAGGGTTTTTCTCTTATGTATGTTTCCATTAATGTTTCATACAAATCCTGCATTCTTGTAAAACGAGTCGACCTGACTAACTCGTATGCGTCACCATTCAGATGAAGTCGCACTTTTGAGATCAATTCCCCTTCATCTGAAGGGTCGGTGGTTCTCCTCACCGACTCGCATGCCTCTATAAATCTATATAGGTCTGCTTTTATGGTAGGTGACTCAATCCCCGAAAAATAAGGTACTGTGTCCCGTACCCATTTGACTATTTGACCATGACTTCTTGAGCTTACTAGATTGGGTGTGCTTTCAGGCTGATGCGTTTGTTGTTCATTGTGGACATCTGCACTTATGGTATAAACATTATTATTTCGCGCCTCTCTTTGATGAACTGCATATGAATGTCCTTGTAGCGATAATAATTGGGCTGCCCTAGTCTCTTCTAAGGTGGCCAGTTTATTACTATAACATTTCAATAGATCGCAATAACTATTTTCTACCTTAATGTAGAAATTCTTTGTAAAGTATTCGTGAGTAGGGTACTCGGATCGGTACTCCTCAATAGCGTCGTTGTTCAATGAAAAACTTGACCATAACCTTTCTAACTCTTCAATCCTTTTTGAATAATATTCTATGGTTTCTCTCTGTGTTGGAGTTTTCTTATAGTTGATGCACATCTTCTGTAATTGTTTCGAAAATTCCGCTTGTCTGCTGGTCAGTTCAAGAAATTTGCGTTCTTCTTCCATAGTGTTTGCTGATGTGTGGCTTTTGTTTGCTAAATCAAAAGTCACCTTTTGTTCTTTTTTCCTTAATTTCTCGGCTTTAAGTTCCTTCGTCAAACGCTTGTTTGCGTTTTCTAGGTCCTGAACGCGATTCCTAAATTCTATTAAGGACTGATTTTCCTCGTCCAATTCCTGACCCACTGGTAGTGAAAAATTTAATTTCGATAAATTCCTTTCACTCAGTGTATCGTTTAGTATACAATTTTCCTCCTCCAGATCCTTTATTTGCTCAGCGTTTAGTTTCAAATGAGTAATATGTTGGTCGTATCTCCTTTTTAGGGCGTGCAATTCCTTCTTCCAGGTCTCTGTTATTCCTTCGTCACTAAGATGCCTTTGTTCTATAAAGCTTAAAATTTCATCTAAAATTACATCCGCTTTTTCGACCGCTGATAAATTATGAAAATTTTCAACTTTTTCTCGTATTAGAATAAGTTGTTCTTTATTGTTAATTGTAATTTCTAAATATTTCCACAATTTATCTGTAAATCTACACAACTCTCCTAACAATTTTTCGTGGGCGTATTTGTCAAACTCTAAATCGTTCATTACCTCATTTAAAACACACAAAAAGCTAAGTCAGCAACTTTAAACGGTTGTTAACTCCAACAAAAAGCAAGCGTTTATTGTTACGTGCTTTTTATATGTTTCTTCTTGCTGTACATATGCTCAAGGTTTCAAATTTTTATAAGTGAATGAACGACCTACTGTCTTAATAAATTTTTGCCCACAAATGTGTATATAGAAGTTTTGTGATTTTACGCGACCTATCCCAATTTTTTGTTTAAAATTTTGCGTATATAGCACTCATTAATTAGTGATACGAAATGCAAATTGATAAACTTTATTTACTCCTTATTTGGAATAATTTATATTTAATGACACACGGACCTCTGCAGAACACGAATCTTTGGAATATTTGAAAGTATTCCTCAGAACCAACAATAAAATTCTGCAAGGTTATATACGATTTAAAAAGGAAGTTAAAATTATTTACGAATACGCGAGTCTATGCAGAATAAACGGATCCTCAGAATTTGAAATATTCTTCGGAACCAAAAATAAGTTCTACAAGACTTTCAATGGGGAAAAATAAAACAAACAAACAACAAACAAATAACAAACGTTTTCCCGCGAAAATAACGTTTTTACATAAACAAACAAAACAAACTTTCTAAATTGGCAATAAACTTGTTCTTGTACAAGATAAAAAAAATTAAAAAGTATAAAGTTCAAATTTCAAAACTCACTTAATTTCAAATTTATAAGCGTGTTTGTTTACTTTCCCAGTACAATTGTTACGAATTTGTACTAACTTTCAGTAAACAATCAGACCTTATTTCAACAAAATTTTAATTTTCCCATAAAATTTAATTAAAATAAAAAAAAATGTAGTATTTTGTAAACTTCCTATAAGTTTACAAAATTAGTTCAATGAAATCTAATTCCCTAATCAATGATGCAGAACATGGACTATGAGGATCGCTCATAGTTCATGCTCCTAAGTTCGTTTGGATATTGCCAACAAATTGGCTGTACTGAAATTGTGATAGGGTGAGAGCCAACATGTTTTTTTTTTTTTTTTAAAAGAAATTTATGATAAGTAATCTGTTGCTACAAGGATACTTACCAATTTTATTTCCAACTCCTTTCCTTTCCAATTCCAATTCCAATTTTATTTCCTGCTTCTGTGGTCCTGAAAACCAGCTGCTGTTGTTGTACTGCTACTGCTGTTGTGGTCCTGTAAACCGGCTGCTCTTTGTACTGCTACTGTGGTTCGTTAATACGGCTGCGCCAATGTTGTACTAGTATTTTTCCCGTCCTGGAAAAACACTTAGTACTGTTTCGAAAGCTGTATCTGAAAAAAGAGAAAGTAGAGGGGTTAATGATATGCGGATACTCACCTTCTAGCTACTCCTTTTGAAAATAATAACATTAACATGTTGTACCGTTTAATTCAGAACTAACTCTGTTTTTAATGTTTCATTTCATTTTACTTAACACCTATGATACAGATAATTACAATAACAAATTACATGCTAAAATAATTACTTAGGAATACAATAACAAAAACTTATTCTACTTTACCAAATCTTGGCCCAAAAATAGTTGGCCTACAAAATTTATTTGACTTATGCAAAAATTGCATAAGTCTTATTTAACTCACTAAGGTAGTGAGGTCGACATATTTCCGGGTTTCACACCTGACTTTTGCTTGCTGTTTTGTTGTTGCATTTAAGTGCTTGGCGTTCTCATTCTTGTTAATTCTTAACAAGCAGAATTTGCACATAGCAACTTAAATTTATCAACAAAACAACAAATACCCAAAAGTGTGCTGCAATTATTATTGGATGATGTTAAGCATCATCCCAAAGATATGCCATAACATGTTATTTGTTTAAATAACATATCATGTGTGGTAAAAACCCACAGCACTTGCGTTCGTCGAGCGAGACGCACGCCGCACTCGCAGTATTGTACATTGCTACATTCGAACTACGTATAATGAATATTTTTTTGACAGCTAGAGCGTGTCGCACGCACGCATCTCGCAGTATTGTATCCCGAGCTTAAGACTCTAAAAATGCCTTGAGCCGGTTCGATTTGAATTGTGGACCGTTATCCGAAGTTATCGATTCCGGGACGCCAAAAATGTGAAAAATACGTTTTTCTAAAAAGTCAATGATTACATTTGCTGTGGCTCGCTTAATGAGCTCGAGGAAATGAAATTTCGAGAGATGATCAAGGACAACAATAATATCTGTGTGACGCGATTTAGATCTAGGGTATGGACCCAGTAGGTCTATATATAGTCGTTGAAAAATTCTATCGGAAGTTATCTGTTTACCCATAGGTGGACGTAATGTTTTATTTGGCGCCTTAGTTTGTTTACAAAGTTCGCATGCTGACACGTATCGTTTTACTTGTTGCGTCATCTTTGGCCAAAAGTAAAAGGTTTTTAGGCGTTGGCAAGGTTTTTCCAACTCCCCCATGAGCACAAAGAGGGTGATCATGTGGACTCACAATCAAACACTCGGTCAACCCTACAGGAACCCACAGTTTCCAGGACAGTTCCTCCTGAACTGTATGACCGGATGCATAATTACAACGTTTATATACAAAATTGCAAAAAACTATGTTGCGTGCTCTCAACCTTTTTGATCAAATTTAAATATTCAGGAGACTTAAATCCTGGTGCTTCCGAATCTTTTTCAATTGTAGTGTTCATTTCACTAATAAAAATCTTTTCCAAATTAACTTCTTCATTATTTTCAGAGTACATGCGGGAAAGTGTATCGGGTACCACATTTTGGCTACCTTTTCTATGCCGAATGACAAACTTAAAGCCCTGTAATTTCAAAGCCCATCGGGCAAGCTTGCCATGCAGGGCCGTTTTTAAGCATATGCTGTATAGGCTGCAGCCTATGGGCCCGCGCCATAAGAAAATCTGTTCTAACATTTTAAATTTTGAGTTGAATAAAAAAGCTGCATCGATTTGTAGCAAACTGCTTCAAAATCTCAGGCGTGTATAAGCACCTTAAATGGATATCGTTTCATATTTGCATACGCTCTTAACCCTGGCACCGTTCTCTTTTTTGACTTGCTCCCATCCGCCACTTCTTATTAAACCAAACTTTTTGTATGTGGTTTTCTATTTGAAGAATAAATATTTAATCAAAAATTGTCACTCGGATCTAGTTTCGGTGATACAACCATCGGAAGTTGCGGATATAGCTTTTGCTGAAATGATATGTAGTATTTCATAAAAAAGATAATTTAGTTGGTCAGAATTTAAGAAAAATCGTCATATCATATCAAATTTTAAAGTTTTATCTTTCTTACGACACCCATATTTTCACAACTATTCAGGGGCTCCCAAATTATAATGACTTTAACAAAAGCAACTTCCGATGGCACTTTATTTCATCTTTTTTTTAATTCGAAAACAAAAATTGGGCAATATATCTGTGGTCACAATCGATAACAGCCTAAGTCGACATAAGAAAAAATTGAGTTATGTATGCTAACATACTCTACTAACAATACTATTTCTTTAACAATATTTTTTAAAAAGATATTAATAACATATTGATTTAAGTCGTATTGAAGTCCAATTACATTTACAATAAGCGCCAAAATATTCTTAAAGAAAATATTTTCATAAAATGTTATTATATTTAAAAAGCCTATGATGACCTAAGCGGTTCTTGCACATTTTTTCCTAAATTAATTATCAGAAACAAGTGACTATTGTAAATTGAAAATAATTAAACATAAGTTCTATCTCCACAAAAGCTATTAATGCATTTATACTGGAACGATTTCAAGAGAGCTATGTCAACATAATCTTTCCAATTTCGTATTTTACATTTCCCATAAACACTTATATTACTTTTTATTAAATATCTTCTTAACAAATGAAACTTTCATTATCGTTTTATGGCTTAAGTATTGCGCGTGTAAGAATCTTTAATTTTGCTTTAATTTTTTTCTGATACATTTTTTAACTTTTTTCAGAAACGCTTCTGTAAATAAAAAGTGATTTTTCTCGAAAACATGATTTTTGACTTAGGCTGTTATTGCTTGTGACCACAGATATGCTAAAGTAAATCTGTTGCACCGAACTATTTATCCTCTAAAAATAGATAGGATGGAATCAAAACTTTTCAAACTCCTTTTTTGAATTTCAGTTTTTCAATTCCAAATTTTGATTCCATTTGTAAACAGAGTTTGATTCCAAAATTGTAGCTGTATTATAAATTTTTGCTTTTTTGCAATTTTAATTTTTCTTAAACAGTTTTTCTTGAAAACTGCATTTAACATTTAGTTAGTCTGTGATTTGTGATTTAAACAGTATTAGTGTTTTTTATGAAGAAAACCTTTTACTTGTATAAGATTTAATACGCCTGATCCAAAACAAACATGAAAGCATTTCTTTTTGACGCGTGATTTAATGGAGGGTATGGAAAAACGGATAAACTGAATCCTTACATCACAGTGTGATCACACGATGCGCTGAAGTTTACGACCGCTCACGCTAGTATTATATTTTTGACCAAAGCTCCTGTACTACACTTCAAAAATATGGTCATAAATGTCACTGCAGGTAAAGATAATTTGTATTCCGTCTATTTTGCTGGAATGAACTATTGAATTTTAATAAAGGTTTGATAGCACCAAATGAAAGAGTGTATTTGCTTAAATATGCTTTTTTATTAGAAAAGTGGGACCACTTCAAAGTTAATTTCTTTTTGGCTATTAATATTTTCGAAAACTTCAATCTGACCAATAAAATTTAATTCACTTACTGAGATTGCCAGTTGTTGTGGGCTGTCTCGAATGACAATTTCAGAGATAACTGCCCTTCCGAGTTGTTTTTTTTAAATTTTTTACGGTTGGTGGTTGGTACAGACGATTTGTACAAAATTTTGCGTCAGTATCTTCCCCCCTCACCCATCTGCTACAAAAAATGCGAAAATTTGTATGGTCTGAAGAGGCCATTTCTGCTTTTAATTTGCTAAAATATTGTTTAAGTTCCGCTCCTGTACTTCATAATCCGGATTTTTCGCGACCCTTCTTGATAAAATGTGACGCCAGTCAATATGGCATCGGAGCTGTCCATGATCAAAGGAATGATGAAGGAAATGAAGTTCTAATTGCGTTTATATCGCATAAATTCAACAAAGCACAAAGAAATTATTCAGTCTCGGAACAAGAATGCCTTGCTGCAGTTTTGGTCATAAAAAATTCAGAGCATATGTTGCAAGGCTTGAATTCGAGGTCATTACCGATCACGCCTCTCTCAAATGGCTCATGGGCCAAACTGATTTGCATGGTAATAGCACCGTCTCTACGTGTGTGCGGGCCCCTAAGCTGCACATATGTTGCGGGCCCCCCCCCCCCCATAGATATTTTTATTAAATACCTAGCAAAAAAAAAAGAAGTTTAATGCGAATTCTTATCTACTACTTTTACTATAACCTATGTATTAAGGAGGAAAATATAAAATGCAGACGTCCATAGCTAGGGTTGCAACCAGAGCTGCAATATTTTAATTTTTTGGAATTTGAGTAAAGACATTAAGAAAATTAATTTTTCTTCTTTATAAGATAACCGTAAAAAATTTAAAAAAAACAACTCGGAAGGGCAGTTATCTCTGAAATTGTCATTCGAGACAGCCCACAACAACTGGCAATCTCAGTAAGTGAATTAAATTTTATTGGTCAGATTGAAGTTTTCGAAAATATTAATAGCCAAAAAGAAATTAACTTTGAAGTGGTCCCACTTTTCTAATAAAAAAGCATATTTAAGCAAATACACTTTTTCATTTGGTGCTATCAAACCTTTATTAAAATTCAATAGTTCATTCCAGCAAAATAGACGGAATACAAATTATCTTTACCTGCAGTGACATTTATGACCATATTTTTGAAGTGTAGTACAGGAGCTTTGGTCAAAAATATAATACTAGCGTGAGCGGTCGTAAACTTCAGCGCATCGTGTGATCACACTGTGATGTAAGGATTCAGTTTATCCGTTTTTCCATACCCTCCATTAAATCACGCGTCAAAAAGAAATGCTTTCATGTTTGTTTTGGATCAGGCGTATCTACTATTATTAAACGAGCTAAAATTGTATGTATATATATATATATATTTTCAGACTTTATTTCCAAAACGGGTGCAGCGATTTTGATGAAACTTGGGGGTTAGGTACATATGTGAACAAAATTAGGATTGGGCTGGGTTTTAACTTATCAAAGGCTCCTGGAGGGGCGTGGCACAGCCCTAAACTTTTATTTTCATAACGTCATATCTTGAAAACTATTGAAGATATTGTGATGAAATTTGGTACACAGATGCAGATCATAAATGTCTTAAATTTTGCCAAAAGTGGGCGGAATCGGAAAAGTGGGCGTGGCACTTTTCAATAATTGAAAATTTTGATTCAATATTACTCAAAAACGGCACTGAGGATTTTCATAAAAATTTTATAGATAATACCTCTAAGAGCAGTCATCATAACATGCTATGTCACTATACTGGCAAAATTCGTTTAAGGGCGTGGCACAGCCCACAATATTTATAAACATTATAATAAGAGAATTAACAACACAATCTTTCTGAAATTTCATATGGTGGATATACTTGCTATAAGGTACCTCAAGACGAAAAATGGGTGTAATAGTACCAGTGGGCGTGGCACCTCCCATACAAGCAAAACAGGTTAAATTTTATATTTATTGTACTATGAGAGTAATCTTCTTAAAATTTGGTGAGGAGTTGTCGGTTACTATAAGCTTTGAAATTAAATGCATTTCGACGGGATTGCTTCAGTGGGCGTGGCACCTCCCATACAAACAAAAACCGTTAAATGTTATATTAAGTGTACTATGGGAGTAATCTCATTAAAATTTGGTACAGAGATGTCGGTTACCAAAAATTTTTAAGTTAAATGGATTTCGACGAGATTTCGTTAGTGGGCGTGGCACGTCCCATATATACGAAAATCGTTGAATGTTGTATTTAGTGCACTATGGGAGGTATTTTCTTTAAATTTGGTGTAGAGGTGTCGATTACTATAAGCTTTGAAATTATATGGATTTCAACGGGATTGCGTAAGTGGGCGTGGCACCTCCCATACGTACGAAAAACGTTAAATGTTATTTAGTATACTATGGGAGTAATTTTTTTAAATTTTTTGTTCCAATCGATAGAGAAAGCACGAAAAATAAAAAAAATTTTTTGTTCCAATAGACTTTTAATTACAGTGGTGTAGTGTTAATATTGTAGTGGTCATTTTTAATATTTGATCACTTAGTGCGTCCTGAGCGATTTGCGGAATTTGTTGCTGTAAGGATATTTTCCTTGTTCTTTGGAGTATCCCGGAAGTAGTCACTCCATAAGTGACTACTTATCGAGGCGGTTCACTCCGAGTCACTTTGGGTCACTTGGAGTCACCGAGGTGAGTGAAAATCGCAATTTTGTGGTTTGCGTGCGATTTTGGTAGAATTGGTCTATAACACCTATAGGCCACGTTGGTGCAAACTCTTATCGCACCTAATTATGTTTTGCGGTGCGTGCGATTTTTTGATAATTATTGCTGCAAGTATATTTTCCTTGTTCTTTGGAGTATCCCGGAGATAGTCACTCCATAAGTGTCTACTTATCGAGGCGGTTCACGTCGAGTCACTATGTGTCACTTGGAGTCACCGAGGTGAGTGAAAGTCGCGATTTTGTGGTTTGCGTGCGATTTTTGTAGAATTGGTCTATAACACCTATGGGCCACGTTGGTACAAACTCTTAGCGCATCTAATTATGTCTTGCGGTGCGTGCGATTTTTTGATTTTATTACTGTAAGGATATTTTCCTTGTACTTCGGATTATCCCGGAGGTAATCACTCCATAAGTGACTACTCATCGAGGTGGTTCACCACGAGTCACTTTGGGTTACTTGGAATCACCGAGATGAGTGAAAATCGCGATATTGTGGTTTGCGTGCGATTTTTGTAGAATTGCTCTATAACACCTATTGGCCACGTTGGTGTAAAAACTTTGCGCACCTAATAACGTTTTGCGGTGCGTGGAATTTTTTTTTTTTGGATTTTTACGAATTTCGTGAACCAAAGTGACTTTAAGTGACCCAACGTCACTCGGGGTGAACCGCCTCGATGAGTTGTCACTTATGGCGTGATTACCTCCGTGATAAGCCGAAGAACAAGGAAAATATCCTTACAGCAATAAAATTTAAAAAATAGCACCAACCGCTAAACGTAATAAGGTGCGATAAGTTTTTGTACCAAAGTGGCTTATAGGTTTTACCCCTCGTACTAACTGTACAATCGGTTGCGCTCTTTTATATAAATGCTGCGATATCTCAGTCGATTTAGTGTCCAATTTAAATGAAATCGAGCCATTTTGCATTATCCTTTTCATTTCTATTCACTCTTGGTCCCAATCCACTCTTTTTATAAACACTTTTGCATCAGACCACAATTTGACGAAACTAAAAACGAAGCATAATTGTTGAAAAAAATGGAACAGAAAAAAGTAAAGAGAAGTTGAAGCGTGAAAGTGAAAAGTCAACTTTTTTCAACAAATTCCATATTTTTTCGATTTTTTCAACCTCAAAACGAAAAACCGAACAGTGGTCGGTCTCCAGGTACTTAAACCTTATACAAGTAAAAGGTTTTCTTCATAAAAAACACTAATACTGTTTAAATCACAAATCACAGACTAACTAAATGTTAAATGCAGTTTTCAAGAAAAACTGTTTAAGAAAAATTAAAATTGCAAAAAAGCAAAAATTTATAATACAGCTACAATTTTGGAATCAAACTCTGTTTACAAATGGAATCAAAATTTGGAATTGAAAAACTGAAATTTAAAAAAGGAGTTTGAAAAGTTTTGATTCCATCCTATCTATTTTTAGAGGATAAATAGTTCGGTGCAACAGATTTACTTTAGCATATCTGTGGTCACAAGCAATAACAGCCTAAGTCAAAAATCATGTTTTCGAGAAAAATCACTTTTTATTTACAGAAGCGTTTCTGAAAAAAGTTAAAAAATGTATCAGAAAAAAAAAAGCAAAATTAAAGATTCTTACACGCGCAATACTTAAGCCATAAAACGATAATGAAAGTTTCATTTGTTAAGAAGATATTTAATAAAAAGTAATATAAGTGTTTATGGGAAATGTAAAATACGAAATTGGAAAGATTATGTTGACATAGCTCTCTTGAAATCGTTCCAGTATAAATGCACTAATAGCTTTTGTGGAGATAGAACTTATGTTTAATTATTTTCAATTTACAATAGTCACTTGTTTCTGATAATTAATTTAGGAAAAAATGTGCAAGAACCGCTTAGGTCATTATAGGCTTTTTAAATATAATAACATTTTATGAAAATATTTTCTTTAAGAATATTTTGGCGCTTATTGTAAATGTAATTGGACTTCAATACGACTTAAATCAATATGTTATTAATATCTTTTTAAAAAATATTGTTAAAGAAATAGTATTGTTAGTAGAGTATGTAGGGTTGACCGAGTGTTTGATTGTGAGTCCACATGATCACCCTCTTTGTGCTCATGGGGGAGTTGGAAAAACCTTGCCAACGCCTAAAAACCTTTTACTTTTGGCCAAAGATGACGCAACAAGTAAAACGATACGTGTCAGCATGCGAACTTTGTAAACAAACTAAGGCGCCAAATAAAACATTACGTCCACCTATGGGTAAACAGATAACTTCCGATAGAATTTTTCAACGACTATATATAGACCTACTGGGTCCATACCCTAGATCCAAATCGCGCCCCACAGGTATTATTGTTGTCCTTGATCATCTCTCGAAATTTCATTTCCTCGAGCTCATTAAGCGAGCCACAGCAAATGTAATCATTGACTTTTTAGAAAAACGTATTTTCCACATTTTTGGCGTCCCGGAATCAATAACTTCGAATAACGGTCCACAATTCAAATCAAACCTGCTCAAGGCATTTTTACAATTGAAGTATGCAAATACAAAATTATATCAAAATCAAATTTCTACCAACACCAATTATTTCACAGTAACAATTATGTACGTAAAAAAATAAAATTATTATTATTCCAAATGATTAAACAGAAAGAAAATACAGTCAAGTACGGATAAGTGCAACACGGATAATTGCAAAAAACGCTTAAGTGCATCGTGTATTGAGGCCATATGCCTTTTGTACACTTTTTCATGAAAAAATGCACGGATAATTGCAACACGCATAAATGCAAAACACACATAAGTGAATCATTTTAAAAGTGAATTTTTAGTCGATCTTTGTATGCATAAATGCACAACCTACACTATTCAAAATTCAATTGAATACAAAAATGTAGATTTCGATTTCGACAAACTAGGCCAAAAATTGTTTGATTCGAACAAAGGTTTCCGGTTTTTTCACCACCTACGAGTATGATTTAATCTGATCAGTTTCTCAGTTTCTCTTTTTGTTATTTGATTAAGAAATTTTAATGTTTATTAAATTCAAAAGCAAATTAACCAAATGAACTGAACTAAAAATTTGCAAACATGTGATTTTCATTTTTTACTGAACTGATATTTTAAGATTTTTATAGAAAAGTCTATGTACATAAAAAATACATGAAAACTTGTAAACATATATACATGAATTACACAGGCCGACAAAATCAAACGAAAGTCCAGACCAGACCAGACCTAGCATACCTGATGGTTTTTGATGCTCTGAATCCGAATCCGAGCTCAGAATTGCTCTTTTGCTCTCAAGTTTTGAGATATCCTAACCTAAAAGTGCAAAAAACACGGTTTTTAGCTTTATGTATTAGAAGTTATTTTACATCGCGAATAAACTTTTTTTTCCAAAACTAGCTGCGGCATCTGAAAGTACTGCACTTTCCTTTCAAAACTAATTTTAAATTATGTCAATATCTTTTTTTTTCTCTGAAATATCGTAACTTGAAATATATTAAAAAGGCCTACATACAGATCTACATACACATATTGATCCAGTATGGCAGGATGAATAGAAAATTTTAATTTATGATATCTCGGTGTGTAAAAGAGATATCCACATAGGTTTTGAAGGGTAAGAGTAGTACTTCATATGCCGCAACCAGTTTTGGAAAAATTAATTATTTCGCGATGTAAAATAACCTCAAATATAGCAAAAAACAGTTTTTTTGCACATTTAGGTTAGGATATCTCGAAAACTTGACGTATAGGAGCAATTCTGATTCGGATTCAGCGCATCAAATTTCTTCGGTAATGATAGGTCTGGTCTCTGGTTTATAAATTTGTCGACAAGTCTTATCAATGAAATAGCACTTAGCTAGTTTATTAAAACATAAGCAGCTCATTTTATGTTTTTTTAGTAACTGCTCGTTCCTGTTTTCTTTTATGTACATTGTACATACTCAAAGGCATAGAGTCTAAGCAAACAGTCTAATGTCATCCACTGTATATTAGGATAAATGCTCAAAATGTGTATTTATCCAATGTTTACATAATTGCAATATTTGTGTACTTATCCGAGGTTTACATAAATGCAAAGAACGCTTAAGTGCACAAAAACTCGGGAAAAAACCTCACTCATCCGTACTCTACTGTATACGTATTAAAAAACAACACAAAAACACAACCGACACTGACAAAGAGACGAGATCAACTTGCACCTATTACGATCCACTCATTACAAATAAAATTATCGCGTGCTGTAAAAAATAAAAAATATGGAGAGAATTTTAATTGAGTTAAACACCGCTAAATCTTGTTCTCCGATGCAGAAATGTTTGTTTACTTAAATTGAAATCGAGAATGGTGAACTTAGATGGTTTTCAGCTCACCAGTCTTTTTTTATCCCACCCTACCTAGAGTTTCACATGACTAATTTTTGTCAAACTCCCTAGACCAGAAGAGTTTATCCGCGTTTATCCTCGACCCGGAGAAAAGTAGAACAAAATTAGTTCACATTCAAAATTTTAAATCTTACAAATTTATTTTTCTATTTTAACTATAATTCAACAGAACATAAAGAAAATGTTTCACAACGGAATAATTTACATGATATCTTGAGTATATAGTATGTGGGCCAAAATTTTTTTTAATGCCTAAAACTTGGTCCCTTTAAATTAATTTCACTTTTCATGCGAAAAGACAGGTAATTTATGAAAAAAAAGTTCTCATTCGCATTCTAATACAATTAATTCATCATCTAAAACAAAAAACTATAACAAAATTGTATATTTTTTCGTAAATTACGTTAACTCAGTTGTGTTTTTCAGTAACGCAGCTGCTTTTCATATAAAAGATTGCTGTCCTGGAGTATTAGTCTCATGTTAGAAAGAGCTTTCTCATAAAATTTTTACAAGATTAAACATTATCTAAATATCCTAATAAATGTTAAAACTTTTGAACTTAATTAATACAATTTTTCTAAAACGTGTGAATAAGATCAATGAATAAGATCTTAACTACACTGTGTTACCATACAAAACTGATCTTTAAAATAAAACAATTGCCATTCTGTGTATCATATTTCGTTAAATTCGTTGTAACTTACGATTGAAATGTGACTATTGCGCGGGAGGAAGTATACTAGCCAAATCATTTGGCCAAATAATATCGTAAGAGGTTAGTGTGTTAATTGTATGACCACTGAGTTACCGTCGTAGAAATGTAGCTAATGACGATATTTGCATTATTTTTATTCACAAACACAGTTATTTAGGTGTATAATTTAAATAGTGATATCAATTCGCTAAATTTTTTCGCATTTTGTAAACATTGATGAAGTAGTTATATTTTTACAGCTGAGTTACTGCTACACTGCGTTACTATACAAGGTAACGCAGTTGTTTTATTGGTAACGCAGTTGCTTTGCCTGTACTTTTTTAGTGATTAATATAATTGTATAAAAATAGTAGTGAAAGACTTTGTTGTATAACCCTAAGTTAGCGTAACCAACGCGGTTCGCACCGGCTAGCTTGCGGTTTCAGGGAGGTCTTTAACCCGCCGCGTTGGGTCGAGGGAGCAACAATAAAATTTTATTTCCAACGGAAATAAAATTTCAAAAAAATCAAAAAAAAAACTCAAAACTCAAAACAAAACAAAATACTAAGAAAAATCCGAATATCAAAAAAAAATCTAAACAAAATCTTTCTTCCACAGGCCTATCCACATCAAAGATGGGAGCGAGATGTTACTCCCCACGCATCCGCCCATCCTGTGATGCACGATCCATTTTGGTGCACCACCCACTATTGAATCATCGCTGGAAATTCACCCACTACACCGGCATCGGTCAGGTTTGTCACCCCCTCTTTATAAAAACTTTTACCACTTACTCATAGTACAATCTATTCAAAACATATTTATTAATTAACTTGTTATTTTTCAGATACAAACTTAGAGGCGAATCAACACGACATTTGGCTCGACTGGACTATAGCCCGAGACGACAAAATATTCTAAACGTTACTTATTAATTTTATGAAAATATTGATTGTGGTATAAAACCTAAAGTTTCAACACTATGTATTGACTAAATTTAAGATTCAAATTTTAATTTAGCAACACCAAGATTGTATTACTAAAAACATTTATAAAAATGTAAAAAAAATTATGCAAAAAGGAAAAAATGTATAAATATATAAATATGGAAAAATATGTAAAATATAATAATTGTGTAAAAATTATTTATAAAAAGAGTATATGTGACATTCCACGTCAATTGGCCCACCGCCGAGTCCAAAAATGGGAGCCACCTAGAATATCGATTGAGGGCTTAAAATTTTCGTAAAGTCAAGGGCTTTCGAAATTCACGTGGCCTTTTTTCCGAAACCGAGCCCCCCACCCACTATGCCCGCTAACAGCCCGTGGGCCAACTTTTTGCATTGTTCATCTTTTCATAAAACCCGCATCGTGTGGCCGACTGAGGTATACGATGAACCAAATGAAAGGTTTTGAGCTCTACTTTTAAAAAACGCGTGATACGACCATTTTCGGGTGATGTAAAGTGCCGTATGGCTGCAAAAACCATGCGACGCGTATTTAAGCCTCTCTATTTTTTATCTCAAAAACCATTGAGTCAAGGAAAAAAGTTTATTGAACAAAAAAGTCTTAGAATTGATCGAGGAACACCCTTAAATTTTTTTCAGAATTTTTTGGAGATGATTTTGAGAAATTCGATTTTCCATTGTTTCCGAATATTTAAAATTAACCCAAAAAATTCTGAAAAAATTTGAGGGTGTTCTTCGATCAATTCTAAGACTTTTTTGTTCAATAAACTTTTTTCCTTGACGCAATGGTTTCGAGATAAAAAATAGAGAGGCTTAAATACGCGTCGCATGGTTTTTGCAGCCATACGGCACTTTACATCACCCGAAAATGATCGTATCACGCGTTTTTTAAAAGTAGAGCTCAAAACCTTTCATTTGGTTCATCGTATACCTCAGTCGGCCACACGATGCGGGCTTTATGAAAAGATGAACAATGCAAAAAGTTGGCCCACGGGCTGTTAGCGGGCATAGTGGGTGGGGGGCTCGGTTTCGGAAAAAAGGCCACGTGAATTTCGAAAGCCCTTGACTTTACAAAAATTTTAAGCCCTCAATCGATATTCAAGGTGGCTCCCATTTTTGGACTCGGCGGTGGGCCAGTTGACGTGGAATGTCACATATATATATATAAATTAGACGCCATTAAGGGAAATTCATAGCTTCGGATTAAATAACCGAATAACGAACGCGAGTTCAAATTTTCTTTTTATTTCTACCACCCGACAGAGCTCTCGCGAATGGTCCGAAATACGAAGTTCTTTTAAATTATCCGAATCACGGTCGTTTCCCTCACAACGATTTACCACAAAAAAATGTAAAAATATGTATATAATTAATGCACAAATATCACTAAAATTAAATAGAATTAAAATTTATAAAATTAAGCTGATTTTTATAACCGCCTCTGTAGTTGCTACGCCCTGTATCTTCACTTGGTTCATACGTCTTCTGGGTTTATTACTCGGACCCGAACCAATAGCCAGGTTCATCACTTTCCGAATTATAATTTTACGTGATCTATTTTGAATTTCGTAATCACGTTTTCCTTTAAATTAATGCACTCACAAAATCACGTAGGTATATGAATTGGATGAAACAACAGAATCACGTAGGTGTATGGATTTTATATAAAAATAGTGTCACGTAGGTGTAGAAATTTGATACCAACAAAGCAGGATCACGTAGTTGTTTGAATTTAATATAAAAACAGGATAATGTAGATGTAGAATTTAATATAAAAAGCAAATAAATAGTGAAAATGGATTATGGCTTACGGACATTTATTGTTGCAGCACCCTGACCACCTTCTATAACGCTGATGTCTCGTCTCTTTTTCTTCAGCCACACTGGTACACATATTAAAAAGAAGTAAACCCTATGAGTTTCTACTATTAATCGCACATTTTATAACCATACTCACATCCAATTTTCACCCCTATGACCTATATTTTATGCTGCTGCACTGACGTCCTTTTCCAGATCTTTCGCGCCTTCCTGCACAAAGGAACAAATTAGGTTTTTCTGCCCACCAAAAATGACAAAAATCTTCCAACCTTTCTTTTTATTGAGCCTTTAAATTAGGCATAGGTTTCACCCAACCTAGTTTTGGACACTTTCACTTCACTTTATCGAACTTTAAAAATATTTATTGTAATCTAGATTAATTAGCATCACTTTGATGCAGAGCAAAACTATAATTTATATCACTTTAAATTTAACTAGCATCAGTTTGATGCCGAGAAAGCGCGACTTGCTGTTAAGGCGGTGGTTTTAATTATAAAACTTTTGCGCGGAAACAACTTGTCGTTAAGCAAAAATTTTTCAGCAGGTCAGGTCAGCAGCATAAATAGAAGCCGTTTTCCTATTACATTAATTCTACTCACTAACATATACCCTAAACTTAGTAAATAGAATGCAACAAAACTAAACCTAACCAACACCTATAGTACTTATCCAATACACATGTACCTAAAACCTTTGCTCTGACACAACCACCCATTTGTGTATAATGTTGCAGCAACATTATCTATTCGCATACGAAAATTGGTAACACCGATTGCATTTTCACGTACTCAAACCTTCACAAGTACGATACTATGAAAACCTTGGTATGGCAACATCATCTGACACACTCTCGCTCTTTCCCCTCTTATTGCTTTGACCCAAAACAATGATGGCCGATATCGTATTTTCTCAAAAAAAAAACATGGTACACGCAAGCTGTCAAATCATACCTAATAGATGAATCATGTGAAACCCGAAATGTCAAAGTTTTCGATTGACTTTGGCTCATTCACAAATTCTGACATTAGAAGAACAACAAATTTTTGACATTGCTTCTATCCTCGCAAATGAACATGAGCTGTCATAACAAAGTGCTGGTAGGTTGACAAAAGTAAACAAAAATAAAAATTAACTAACATCATATACTAACAAACAAAAAAAAATACATTACAAAGAAATTCTGGACCTGGGGAGGAACCTGCCTGCAACAAAACTCTAGGGTGGTGAAGAGGAAACCATCGAGTCGTCTGCAAGCACCTTAGTGTGCAGGTTTACAATAAACTCTCAATATCTTTTCTCAAGGGTGCTGCTGTATTTGCTGTTTGGAATCAAGGTTAGAGCTGCTAATTTAACGTAAGTAATTGATGAATTATTGAAATTTAAAAAAAAAAAAAAAATATGCTAATAAAATATAAAAAATTTTAGAAGTATGACTGCATTTACTAAACCCTATCTGTGACAGTGTATCGCTTAATATTTTCAACTTTTTTCTTTTTTAGACAGGTGCCCAACGTAGGCTTCCGCCCACAACCTGAGACTAAGAAACTCATACTTTCCACTTGAGTTAGCCGGGCAACTTACTTTGTTTTCATTTTCAGGTATTATATTTTTGGTTCAATACAAAAAAATTGTTTTTACTTTCAGGATCATACGCCGATGACATTCGATGATATCTGTAGTGAAGAAGCAGGAAAATGAGTTTTATTTGCCGGGAAGTATAAATTTTATATATAATGTTAAAAATTTGTACTTTGTTTGGATTTTCTTTACATTCATTTTCAGGTACTATGGCAACGAGGATCGAACAACACGAATTGTACGAACTTATACATGAAGCACAAAGAGGACTTTCGCTACACAGATGAACGTTGGACGCTTAATCTAGAAGCAGGTAAATATTGCACGATATTTACACTTAAAACTAGATTTATTGCACCATGTAGATATATTGCACTGTGTAGATTTAGTGTTTATATGGACATTATCCTTATATTGATATATATATTGCCGCTGCCCCTTTACTTCATTCGTGGTTTCTTTACTGCTTCAGGTCTTTCGCATGAAAGACTCCTAATGGCCTGTTGTTGAGGGTTTCTAATTCATACATATTGTTGCCAATGGGTTTCACTACTCTGCACTTGACAAATTTTTTACAAAACTTTGCGTTGATGTTGTTTTAAAAACTGCTGAGTGTGAAGTTGCGTTTAAAAATTTCCTGCCCTGGCATGAATTTGACTTCTCTTGCGCGCTTGTTGTAACGTTTTGCACTCTTTTCGTACGCTTCATGTAAGTTTCTTTTAATTTTTTCACGGATACCTGCAATTCTGTCCTCTCGGCTTAAAATTTTGAAATCATGCTCTCCTAATGAGCTAAGTTTTCTGGCCAGCTTGTAATCAGTTCCACAAGTGAACATCTCCTGTCCGAACAGTGCCAAAAATGGAGTAACACCAGTCGCCGTGTGCACTGAGCTCCTGAGCGCGCATTCGATTTCAGACAGGTACATGTCCCAGTCACGATGGTCGTCTTTTAAGTAGGCCCTTATAGCATTCAGCACCGACTGATTTACCCGTTCAGCTGCGTTCGACTGGGGCGCATTGTATGCTGTCTTGATGTGTGTAATCTTGTATGCTTCTATCATTTGTATAAAATCTTTTGCCACAAATTGTTTCCCATTATCCGAGTGGATGATTTCCGGTACTCCGAATTTGTGGAAAATTTCTGTTATTAGAAACTGCATTATGTTCTTAGTTGTGGCCTCGCACATCGCCTTCAAAAATACGAATTTTGAGAAATGGTCAACAACGATAAAGATATAGGAATTTCCACTCCTAGACCTTGGATATTTTCCTAAGAAGTTTATATATATTTTCTGGAAAGGTCTTTCCGTGATGACTTCTTGGCCTATTTCTGGTTTCAGATCTTTATTCGCTGACTTTGCTTCCTTGCATATTTCGCAATTTTTTATGAAATTTAGTACCTGTACTACCATATTCGGCCAGTAATAAAACTGCCGCAATCTGTTTAAGGTCTTGGCTACCCCACCGTGTGCTGCAATTTCAGGCTCATGAGCTTTTGAAATAAGTGTAGTTGTTAAGGCTTCAGGTACCCATAACTTCCATTTGCATTCATCCATTTCCGAATCATTTCGCTCGAATTTCGTTTTTTTGAAAATGAGGTTGCCCACTATGCGCAAATCCGGCAACTTATTTTGATTTTCGCTGATCGTTTTGATCAAGTCAAAATATTCCGATAACTCGAATTCAGTCGTTTCGAAATCGATCCAATTTTCTGCTTCTGCTGCCAGCTCGTCGACGGAACGCGACAATGTATCGGCGACTACATTTTCCGAACCCTTCCGATGCTCAATTTGGAAATCGAATGCTTGCAGCTGTAGAGACCACCGCGCAAGTCTGCCGCTTAAGTCTTTCAATGACATAAGCCAATTTAGACTTGCGTGATCGGTAATCACAGTAAATGGCATCATTTCAACATACGGTCTAAACCTTTTTACTGCCAAAAGAGCTGCCAAGCATTCCTTTTCCGTAACACTATAGTTACGTTGACAACTGTTGAGTTTCTGCGAAAAATACGCAATCGGGTTTTCGGTATCTTTTTCATCTTTTTGGAATAATACTGCCCCTATGCCAATGTCCGATGCGTCGCATTGCACAAAAAATCTTTTTCCGAAATCTGGGTGTTTCAGAACTGGAGCTGTGGTTAACGCATTCTTCAAACTATTAAAAGCCTGTACTGCTTCAGGAGTCATGCAGAACTTAGTGGTTTTTTTAAGCGTGTCGATGAGCGCAGCTGATAACGACGCGAAGTTTTTGATGAAACGCCGGTACCAGCCTGCAGTACCCAAAAAGCTGCGAACCTCTCTAACCGTCTTTGGAATGGGAATTCGTTGGATGGTCACTACCTTTTCTGGATCCGTTTTTAGTATTCCGCCTCCAACCAGGAATCCCAAATACCTCAATTGTTTGAAACAAAATTTTGATTTTTGTAGACCAATGGTAAAATTTGCTTTTCGTAAGCACTCAGCAACTTCGTTGAGTACTTGCAGATGTGTGTCTAAGTCAGGAGCGATTATAAGCAAGTCGTCCAGATACGTAAAAACGTGCGACTTAAGGCGCTGCGGTATGACTCGGTCCATTAGTCGGCATAGGCGCTGTGCAGCATTACAAAGCCCAAAGGGCATTACCGCAAACTGATACAGCGGTCTCCCGGGTACAGTAAATGCTGTATATGCTTTGCTGTTGTGCTCCAGCTCAATCTGCCAAAAGGCGAATTTTAAGTCGACACTGCTTATGAAGTATGTGTAATCAATGCGTCTCAAAATTCCCTCAATGTTTTGTAACGGATATGCATCCTTTATGGTCCGCTCATTCAGCTTTCGTGCATCTAGGCAGAACCTATTTTTTTCCGGCTTTCTGACTAAAGTGACCCTATTGCTCCACGGACTTTCGCTTTCCTCTATTATTCCGAGCTCAAGCATTTTGTCTACTTCGGCATAAACCAAATCCTGTACCGCAGGTGACATCGGATAATGACGGTCTTTTACCGGAGTAGCGCTTTCAGTCAGTTGGATAGTGTGCACTTCCAAATCGGTTCTGCCTAGGCCGTGTTCTTCGTAGCTACGAAAATGTTTCACAACTTCTTTTAAACGCCGTTGTTGTTCCTCTGACAAATCGTGCTGCTCCTGATCTTCGACACTTTCATTTTCCTCGCTTACAAAATGATCTTTTATTTTTTTCAAGTCCAGTTCAGCTACACCTATTACTTCTGGGGCCAGCTCAAAATTACGCCAAAAATCGATCCCTAAGTATGCAGCTTGCTCCAAGACAGGACACAGAAGTGGATGGTTTTTATATTGGTTTTATATTTTACGGCCAGGTTAACTTTACCTATAATAGTGTGCCGTCGACCACTTGCTGTTTTCACCGTTGAGTAATGCCGTGAAATTTTGATCCCAAGCTCTTCAGTAAGCTCTCTGCAGCCTTTACCAAGTAAACTGACTGAAGCGCCAGTATCCAATAATCCTTTAATTTTTTTCTCGCCTATCTCAATATCAGCGTACGCCCTTGGATCATTTTTATGTATTATGTATTATGGGATCTGCCTACGCACCTGTTTTCTTTTAATAAAATTTTGTCTGGCCTTTTTGACTTTTTTTGAGACTTGTCGCATACCCAAAAGTGGACCATCTCTAAATATCTTCTCGCGAGCTTCATAATAATTTTTCATTCGTTCCTCATACGACTTAATTTCCGGATTCTTTTATAATTGTGGTTGAAATCAATGGTTCTTTTCAATATATTTATTTTGTTATTTTTGTCTCCACCGCTGCTACCATCTACCACTTCTACTTCGCTGCCATTTTCTTCGCCACTTACTTTTCCACGGGAGCCTGATTGGACCGGGACGCTCCCGCTTCCGTCGCGTTCCTGCTCAAGTTTCCCGTTGCACAATTTGGACATTTCGGTGTTATCGTTTCGGGTTTACCGCACTTATAGCAAAATATGCTACGCTGCAATGATGTGCACTCCATGTAGACATGGCCTTGCTGGCGGCAATTCCAGCATATAAGCACTCATTTTTCTTGTGATTGCAGATTCAAATTTCGTTGTGGCTGTTGACTATATAGACGATTTTTTTGTATTTCTTCGACGTTGATGAAACCACCCTCGTTCCACTGATCACTGCCGTCATCAGTCGCTCCTATTTCGCTGACGTCATGACCTCTATGCTGTGGATTGAACCGTTGTGGTGGTTGAAAGTTGCGTTGCCCATCTCTGCGTGAAAAGCACATTTCCGCCTCGCGACATTCATTACGCAGGTGATCAACAGAATTAATTGTCATTGGGTATACTATACGGGCTAAACTATCCTTAAGATTTCTTTTAATAATTTTTACCATATCATGAGCCGTTACAGAACTTCGTAGCCTAGCGCGTATTTTGGAAAAATCATGGAAAAATGTTTCTATGGACTCTCCCGGTCTCTGCTTGCGCTCAACCATATCCCTCATGATCTCGAAGTCTGATTTACTGCTTCGATATTGTCGTACTAAAGCGTCACTCAAAGTTGGCCAGTCGGGCGCATCATTCCGCTTGAGGTAAAGCCAGTACCATTCGTGCGCAACGTCCCTAAGCAGAAGATGAAAATCCCGTAGAACCTGCGACCAGGGACAATCATAGTGTCTCTGCAGATGCTGAACTCGAAAAATAAAATCTTCAACCGATACATCATCAGAATTTCCACCAAATGATAAGCCCCATTTGTCGACATGGATAGCATTCGACTGCTGAGAACGGCTTGCGTTTACAAATTGTTGTTGTTGTTGTTGCTGCTGCGGAGGAAATTGTTGTTGCTGTGGAGCACTTGGTTGTTGTTGTTGCCAAAATGGTTGTTGCTGTGGAATAAATTGTTGTTGTGGTGCAAATTGTTGTTGCTGTTGAATACCTGGTTGCTGTTGTTGCCAAAATTGTTGTTGCGGCTGAGGTTGCTGCCAAGTGGACCTATTGTTTTGCCTACTATGCTGTTGCTGTTCGGTATATTTAATTATTTTTTTATTATGACCATTATCATACGTATTTTCTCTATTTACAGTCTGCCCTGAAGAATACAGTAAATTCGACCCCTGACTATACAAGTTTTCAGTATGAGCATCTCTATTTTTACTCGCGCCTACCCCTGGACTTTGCTGATTACCCGTAGCCTATTTAAGTTTAAGATTTTGAAACATCTCCTGCACGAAGTTGCGAATACAGTCATTTATCTTCTTTTCTAACCCCTTTTCTAAGGTCGCCTTATACCCTTCAGTGTACTTGGCCACCATTTCGCTTTTTATTGCCGCATTCGTCCCATCTATGGGCTTTTCCGGTGGAGGAACGCGTCGTTTGCTACCGCATTGTTTTCATTTGATCTGCGTCAGTGCAACTAACCATTTTCTTCTTAGAAAAGCTGGCCACTGATCACACTAATTTGTACAACTTGAAAACTATTTCGATTTTCATGGCTACAAATATTAAAATTTTCAAAACAATAAAAAAATTGAAATCGTCGGGGCTCCATGACACATAAATCCTCGCGCATCCGATGCAATTAGTTTGATAAAAAAAATCAACTAAGTCATCGGCTGCACCTCTCCTGATCCTGTAGAGCAAGAAAAAATTTAAACTTGATTGTCTCCAGACAATCTCAGGCCAGATGCAATTGACTCCCGCACATGCTAGCAAAAGCCAAGCCACCTGAATCCAGAGATACCTGAAGAAAATCTAATTGCCCTAACTTTACTATAGAATTGCCTCTTCTAGCCTCGTCGCTCCCATGGTGCAGATCGTTGCCTATCCTATAACGAAGCATGAGCCACCATTACTGAGTGTGCGAAACCGAAAACTACAATTGCTGAATTCTAAAAATTTTAAAATATTAAATTCGATTGCCACATTGTCGGCCCTTCCATCACTCGATGCAATTATGTCGATTGGCTGTGCCAGACAAAGCCACCGCAGTGATAGGAGTCCCGGCAAGGTGCAATCTGAGCAAATTCCTTTCGACTTTACATAGAGGTTATAGCTGTTTAAGCCCCTGGGTACTAATTTCGATTGAGCGCCATATTGTAAATGGCGACCCTAGGTATTTGATGAAATTACCCGAAATTTATTTATTTTTAAAATTGGGCGCCATATTATTTCCAACGGAAATAAAATTTGAAAAAAATCAAAAAAAAAACTCAAAACTCAAAACAAAACAAAATACTAAGAAAAATCCGAATATCAAAAAAAAATCTAAACAAAATCTTTCTTCCATAGGCCTATCCACATCAAAGATGGGAGCGAGATGTTACTCCCCACGCATCCGCCCATCCTGTGATGCACGATCCATTTTGGTGCACCACCCACTATTGAATCATCGCTGGAAATTCACCCACTACACCGGCATCGGTCAGGTTTGTCACCCCCTCTTTATAAAAACTTTTACCACTTACTCATAGTACAATCTATTCAAAACATATTTATTAATTAACTTGTTATTTTTCAGATACAAACTTAGAGGCGAATCAACACGACATTTGGCTCGACTGGACTATAGCCCGAGACGACAAAATATTCTAAACGTTACTTATTAATTTTATGAAAATATTGATTGTGGTATAAAACCTAAAGTTTCAACACTATGTATTGACTAAATTTAAGATTCAAATTTTAATTTAGCAACACCAAGATTGTATTACTAAAAACATTTATAAAAATGTAAAAAAAATTATGCAAAAAGGAAAAAATGTATAAATATATAAATATGGAAAAATATGTAAAATATAATAATTGTGTAAAAATTATTTATAAAAAGAGTACAGTAGGTAACGGATATAAGCACAATTCATATAAGAAAGGAACGCTTATAAGAAACATTTTCGAAAGCACCGCGTTTTTTCCCATTGTTTTGAGGTAAAAAACAATCTATATAAGAAACTTCTTATAAGAAAAAAACGCATAAAAGAAAGCTTTTTCCAAGCACCAATATGAAAAATCTTAAGAAAAAAATAACTCTTATAAGAAATTTTTTCAAATCTTAATTTTCGTTCTTTGGTCAAAATTGAAAATACGCGCCTTCTTTATGTCATCATTCTTCGATCAAAATTGATTTTTGTGCGACTCGGATATAAGAAATAAAGTTTCTTATATCAGTAGTACGGATATAGGAAATTTTTTTCTTATATACGTGGTACTTTTATAAGAAAAATCTGATATAAGAAAGAAATTTCCGGGATTTTTTGACTTTCTTATATCCGTTACCTACTGTATATATATATATATATAAATTAGCCGCCATTAAGGGAAATTCATAGCTTCGGATTAAATAACCGAATAACGAACGCGAGTTCAAATTTTCTTTTTATTTCTACCACCCGACAGAGCTCTCGCGAATGGTCCGAAATACGAAGTTCTTTTAAATTATCCGAATCACGGTCGTTTCCCTCACAACGATTTACCACAAAAAAATGTAAAAATATGTATATAATTAATGCACAAATATCACTAAAATTAAATAGAATTAAAATTTATAAAATTAAGCTGATTTTTATAACCGCCTCTGTAGTTGCTACGCCCTGTATCTTCACTTGGTTCATACCGAACCAATAGCCAGGTTCATCACTTTCCGAATTATAATTTTACGTGATCTATTTTGAATTTCGTAATCACGTTTTCCTTTAAATTAATGCACTCACAAAATCACGTAGGTATATGAATTGGATGAAACAACAGAATCACGTAGGTGTATGGATTTTATATAAAATAGTATCACGTAGGTGTAGAAATTTGATACCAACAAAGCAGGATCACGTAGTTGTTTGAATTTAATATAAAAACAGGATAATGTAGATGTAGAATTTAATATAAAAAGCAAATAAATAGTGAAAATGGATTATGGCTTACGGACATTTATTGTTGCAGCACCCTGACCACCTTCTATAACGCTGATGTCTCGTCTCTTTTTCTTCAGCCACACTGGTACACATATTAAAAAGAAGTAAACCCTATGAGTTTCTACTATTAATCGCACATTTTATAACCATACTCACATCCAATTTTCACCCCTATGACCTATATTTTATGCTGCTGCACTGACGTCCTTTTCCAGATCTTTCGCGCCTTCCTGCACAAAGGAACAAATTAGGTTTTTCTGCCCACCAAAAATGACAAAAATCTTCCAACCTTTCTTTTTATTGAGCCTTTAAATTAGGCATAGGTTTCACCCAACCTAGTTTTGGACACTTTCACTTCACTTTATCGAACTTTAAAAATATTTATTGTAATCTAGATTAATTAGCATCACTTTGATGCAGAGCAAAACTATAATTTATATCACTTTAAATTTAACTAGCATCAGTTTGATGCCGAGAAAGCGCGACTTGCTGTTAAGGCGGTGGTTTTAATTATAAAACTTTTGCGCGGAAACAACTTGTCGTTAAGCAAAAATTTTTCAGCAGGTCAGGTCAGCAGCATAAATAGAAGCCGTTTTCCTATTACATTAATTCTACTCACTAACATATACCCTAAATTTAGTAAATAGAATGCAACAAAACTAAACCTAACCAACACCTATAGTACTTATCCAATACACATGTACCTAAAACCTTTGCTCTGACACAACCACCCATTTGTGTATAATGTTGCAGCAACATTATCTATTCGCATACGAAAATTGGTAACACCGATTGCATTTTCACGTACTCAAACCTTCACAAGTACGATACTATGAAAACCTTGGTATGGCAACATCATCTGACACACTCTCGCTCTTTCTCCTCTTATTGCTTTGACCCAAAACAATGATGGCCGATATCGTATTTTCTCAAAAAAAAAACATGGTACACGCAAGCTGTCAAATCATACCTAATAGATGAATCATGTGAAACCCGAAATGTCAAAGTTTTCGATTGACTTTGGCTCATTCACAAATTCTGACATTAGAAGAACAACAAATTTTTGATATTGCCTCTATCCTCGCAAATGAACATTAGCTGTCATAACAAAGTGCTGGTAGGTTGACAAAAGTAAACAAAAATAAAAATTAACTAACATCATATACAAACAAACAAAAAAAAAATACATTACAAAGAAATTCTGGACCTGAGGAGGAACCTGCCTGCAACAACTTGGTTCTTTTAACAGAAAAATTTTTATTTGTCAGAACTCTTAATTAGATTTTAAGATGTTGATTTTTTTTCGACTCATATTTAAAAAAAATATTTTAGTGTTATTAGATATATTAATTTGAAGATATTTTTGTTATTTTATATTCCATTACGTTAATTCTTTATTTAGAATAATTATCTGCCATATTTTCTTTAAGTAATAAGTGCTGTCAATGAACAACCACCGTGTTACTAACACTACCCCTGCGTTACATTGACTTCCAGTTTTTATTAGTAATTTGAGTAATATTTCATCTTCTAATTATTAAAAATACTTTGACTCCACATGTGTCTAGTTGTTCACCATAAGCTTAAACTTATCTCGCAAGTTTGTGTATTAATATACATACATATCAGAGAACTGCATTGAGTAGCTCACTGAGGGTTATGAGCCACTTGCAAAAATATGAGACGTGAATGTGCATATTGCATGCAATAATGAGTGTGAATCAGAGTTGCGCTCACTAATAGTGAATGCGTAGATAGCTCATGAATGTGAGCTGCTTAATAGCTCTAGTCTGAATCAGTGAATGGTTTGAGCCACTTAAGTTGAACTGTGTCAAGAAAAAAATGTTTATTTGCTCCAATCGATAGGGAAAGTTCGAAAATGGCTTCCGGACATCACTTTGAGAGGCTCGGGACCCTGGAAAGAACCGTTTTTGTCCAGAAAATGGGTCCCCGGGCCATGGTACCCGTTTTAGACCCATTTTCGAGAAAAAAATTTTGTTTTTTCAAACGAAAGATAGCTGAAAAATATTTTTGGACATCATTAAAGAAGGCTCGGGACCCTGGAAAGAACCGTTTTTGACCCAAAAATGTGTCCCTGGGCCATGGTACCCGTTTTTGACCCATTTTCGATGTTCAAAATCCATTTTCAACCTTTCCCCTTCGATTGGAGCAAAAAAAAAATTTTCCGAAAATGGGTCAAATTTTGACATTTCCCTATCGATTGAAGCAAAAAATAAATTTCCAAAAATGGGTCGAGGAGGGTCCTTCCAGAGTCCGGAGCCACCCTAAGTGATGTCCAAAGTCCATTTCGACCTTTCTCCATATTTTAAAAAACACAAATTTTTTTCATACGAAGGCAAACGAAATGAAACGGCATTCACTAGAAGTGAATGTGAATCACATTCGCATTCACAGACGTCGCTATGAGACTGAATACCATTCAGTTTCGCAAAATTTTCTGTGAGCGTAAATCTGTGAGTTTCAACAGATTCATGAATGCCAAAATGACGAGTGGCTCACTGCAGTTTTCTGAATACATAAGTATTTAGTCACTTTTTTTGAAAAAATGGAATTTTTGAATTAATTTTGGTAACTCAGTGATCTAATCTATTAGAAATATCTGACTGATCTGATTATTTCTGAAATTTAACTTAATGGGAGAATAATATTAGCTCTATAGTTTAAAAGTGTCAAATAAGTGAGCTTAATTAAACATTCCTAAAAATAAAATATACAATGGCTCACAGCTTATTGAAATGAACCGTGTCGGCCAAAGTGCTAACCTTAAAATGGCCATAAAACGAGGAAATGAGCAGATCCGATTTCGCGGATTATGTATTTGGAATCTCAAGATACTATATAATAATTGTGCATTTTCAGATTCGGTTGACAATTTTATCGATCTTGATCTTGGTTCAATCGAACCGTGAGCATGTCGTGAAATTCAAATAGAAAAAACAACAAGGAGAAATGACACGCGATAGAAAACAGTGCCATGATTTGGGCTTGCATGTCAGCTGTTGGTACCGGAAATTTATCTTTTATTGAAAATATCATGAGCATGGACATTTGTCCTCAGATTATGAGTGTCAATTTGTTGCAGAGTACCGAAAATCTGAACATGCAGGCAAATTTACGGTTTCACCAAGATAAAAACCCAAAATACAAAGCGGGCTTAGTTCAATTCTGGTTAATATACAAGCGAACTTATTTGATGGCACCGCCAGCATAGTCACTTGACCTAAATGTGCTTGTAAATTTATAAACGATTTTGGAAAAAAATTTTCGAATACACAACATTTCAAACAAAAACGACCTAAAAAAGGCACTTAAAACTGAGTGGCGCTATAATTTGCCAGATACCATTAAAAAATTTGCAGCTTCGATGCCAAACCGTCTTGAAGCTGTAGATGACTAAAGAGGTTACCACACTAAATATTTAAAATTACAAAATCAATATTTGAACAATGTTTTTTCAATTTATACATGTCTGCTTGAAATAAGCTGTAATATGAAATTCAGTAGTATTTTTCGATTTTCTATTATAAAAATTCCAGGTAATATTTTTTTACAATAAATAAACATTTTTTTAAAACTACAATTTTTGTTCTTTCAAATGGTATAAAAACTTTTTTCATATCCTAATTAGTTTGAAAGTTACAGAGCATTGAAATTAAAAGTATGCACTGCATAAAATAAGCTGTAAGGTTTTACTTGAGTAACGCAGTTGTTTTATTTTTCTACCACTTCTATTATAAATTGACTAAATAATATAATTATCTATAAAACTTTGGTGCAGCAATGATTACACCATAGAATACATTATAACGATCCTGCATAAGTACTAAAAGCTAAGAATATGTTTTCTTTAAATAACTTTTTTTTTTTAAAACACAAGTTCGTTTAGGCATTAAAAAGAATTTTGGCCGATGTATGTAAATTGAAAGATCGCAAATAATTTAAAATTCATTTAACCATTATTTTGTTTCTTCTAACAAAAAAATTAGTTTGTTTATTAAATACATATATGAAATTTAATGTTCTTACCTCCAGTTTTGCTTTGAAATACCTTTGGGTAAAAATAGTTCTATAACATAACAAAAATTTGCTTAAGAAATAGTTGTTGCAGGTTACTAAACAATAAAGAAACCATGTTACTTCTTGTATACATATGTACTATATGTTAACATATTTCGGTATGAAATGTTAAATTTTTAACTATTCTTATTTAAGTCCATTTTTAATTGAATTCAAGTTAAAAATATTATTCGGATTTTAGTGTTTAAATAATTTCTTCCTTCGATGACGTGTTTGGCAAAGAAGATGCTGCCTTTATTTCAGTTGGTTAAGGTTTAACTCTATCTGCTCACGTGCATATGGTAGTGGACGTTGTGACCAAAAAAAAAAATCACTCTGCAACCACGCTTCGGAGACTCCATAAACCCAGGATACTCAATATTATGGGTACAAGCAAATACCCGTAGTTGGCACTTATGTATGGCACTTATGTATGGCACTGTATCTCTTGGCATTAAATTAATTTTTCTTCTAGAACTTTTTTAGTTTAGCGTTTTTGGTTTTTTTTTGAAGTGAGAACTTCTTTAGGCACGTTGTGCACCTCCGTAAGAAAGCATTTGCGGCTGAGGAAAAATGTATAAACTCGCGACAGGCCACCGACATCGATTGCGTCATTTGCGGCTGAGGAAAAATGTATAAACTCGCGACAGGCCACCGACATCGAATGCGTCATTTGCGGCTGAGAAAAAATGTATAAACTCGCGACAGGCCACCGACATCGAATGCGTCATTTGCGGCTGAGGAAAAATGTATAAACTCGCGACAGGCCACCGACATCGGATGCGTCATTTGCGGCTGAGGAAAAATGTATAAACTCGCGACAGGCCACCGACATCGGATGCGTAATCGTATCGTAATCGTATCGTAATCGTATCGTAATCGTATCGTAATCGTATCGTAATCGTATCGTAATCGTATCGTAATCGTATCGATTACGCTTAGAGGATTTGCGGCTGAGGAAAAATGTATAAACTCGCGACAGGCCACCGACACCGACACCGGATGTATATACACATTCTATATACAGTACATATATGTGCGACTTCGCTCTCTTTTCTATATATATCATATATAATATATATGCGTAAAGGATTTGCGGCTGAGGAAAAATGTATAAATTCGCGACAGGCCACCGACACCGACACCAGATGTATATACATATTCTATATACAGTACATATATATGCGACTTCGCTCTCTCTCGCTCTCTTTTCTATATATATCATATATGTTTATTCCATAAACATTACAAAACATCATGAAAACAAATTTCAATTATATTATTTTAAGTTTTCACTTCTGTCGGCACTCCCAGAGTGCAACCCGTCGGTTTTTTTTTCATCCACGGAGCAATTTTTCTTTAAAAGTTTTCAAAACTGTTCGACACGCACGTCAAATTCCAAAAGCCCAGAAAACAGGTCTGTGAAGTTGGCTTACCACTCTTTGATTTTTCAAAAAATATAACTAGTGCTGCAATGTTCCCGACTTGTGCTGTGATGTGCCGTATTTAAAAAAAAATCGTTCGTAGGATTCGATTTTTATAAGCAAAACAATTTTTAGTGTGAAGTTAGCTTACCACTTTTGATATTTATAAAAAAGTGACCTTGTGCTGTAATGTGCTCGTGATGTGCTGCTATGTGCCGTAAAGGATATAAATTTATTTCTGGAATTTCGACTTTTATGAGCAATAACATTTTTTGCGTGTGAAGTTAGCTTACCACTTTTCTATTTTTCAAACAATTGATGTTGTGCTGTAATGTGCTCGACTTGTGCTCTGGTGTGCCGTATCGCAAAAAAAATAATTCCAAGTATTTAAAGAAAAAAATCATTTATAAAAATGTGTGAAGTTAGCTTACCACTTTTCGATTTTCCAAAAAAAAATTGTTGTGCTGTATTGTGATCTACTTGTGCTATGATGTGCCGTATTGCAAAAAAAAAATATTTTAACTTTTGTTATATAAAACTTGCAAAAAACTATAAATCATACAAAAATGTATGTGAAGTTGGCTTATCACTTTTCGATTTTCCAAAAAAAATTTTTTGTGCTGTTTTGTGCTCGACTTGTGCTATGATGTGCCGTATTGCAAAACAAAATATTTCAACTTTTGTTATATGAAACTTACAAAAAACTATAAATCATACAAAAATGTATGTGGAGTTAGCTTACCACTTTTCGATTTCAAAAAAAAAAAATTGTTGTGCTGTATTGTACTCAACTTGTGCTATGATGTGCCGCATTTAAAAAAAAATATTTCAACTTTTGTTATATGAAACTTGCAAAAAACTATAAATCATACAAAAATATGTATGTGAAGTTGGCTTACCACTTTTCGATTTTCAAAAAAAAATTTGTTGTGTTGTATTGTGCTCGACTTGTGCTATGATGTGCCGTATTGCAAAAAAAAATATTTCAACTTTTGTTATATAAAACTTGCAAAAAACTATAAATCATACAAAAATGTGTATGTGAAGTTGGCCTAACATTTTTCGATTTTAAAAAACGTATTGTGCTGTATTGGTGTTTGTGTTCGAAGTTCAAACAATCAACTCACTTTAATTTTTTTGTTTTGTTGCTTCTTTTTAGCCACCAACACAAAAAAAAATACAAAATTTTTTTTTAATCCAAATAAAGACTAAACCGCACAGTTACACTATGCGTTAAGTTTTAAAAAGAATTCATTCAACAAATATTTTTGTTTTGCGGTAAAAAAAGGGTAAGTGTGCAAAAAATTAGAACAAACTATACATCATTTTAATGCAAAAAAACTGGACTTTTTAACTTTTAAAAAAGTTATGTGAAAGTTATTACCATTTTTTTCTATAACGGTTTTTCAAAAAATATTTGTCAAAATTTGAGGCTCCGTCTTCGAAACTAGATCCGACCGACGTTTTTTGATTGCATACTTACTTATTCTTAGAACTAAAAACTACATAAGAAAAGTTTGGCTTAATAAATTTCTTTATTTAATAAAAATTGGGAGCTTAATGCATTAAACAGAACTCCGGCGTAAATACTGCCAACGTCAAATGTTTGCCAAAGCCATATAAACTAAATTAATGTTGGTCAAGTTTTTGGAAGCGGAATATTTTAAGGCTATTTTTTTTTTTTTTGATATTATGAAATTCATTTTTAAAACAAAATCAATTCTATTTTAAAGCTATTTTACCTAAAAAGCAATCCGTTTTTTTGAGGAAAATAAAAAGAAAATTCGAAGAAAAGATTTTAAAATTTTCAAAATATTTCCTCCAATAGTGTTGAAACATAACGCGATTTAGCGTGTAAGGAGAATATACGATTCGGTCGTACGGTGGACAGTATGAAAAATCTGAACGTCTGAGTGCCCAAAGAGGGCAAGCCGTATAAAAAGAACAGACGTCGTGCGACCAGGTCGCATGAAAATTACAATAATTTGATTTTTCTCAAGCTGAACGCATGAAGGCAAGTCATACGACTTTATGTGTTGAACAGAATTGGGACGGAATCGGAAAAGCGGCAGCGGAAATCCGCTGTCAAAAATTATAACTCACTTGACGCTATGAAATTGAACAGAACTGCGGCGTACGACTGATAACATACCGACAGATAACCGTCTATTTAGATTTATGTATTTAACAGAATTCCGGCGTGCGAAGTAAATATCGCCAGCGTAAAATTTTTGCAGTGAAAATCGTATGGGAGAAGAGAGTGCAACTCTCTACCCTCTTTACTCAAATCTATTCTACCGTCAGCGGTAGCGGCATTTATGTATTAAACAGAATTCTGGCGTATATGCCGCTACCGCTCTTCTCCCATACGATTTCCTTGGCAAACATTTGACGTTGGCGGTATTTACGCCGGAATTCTGTTTAATGCATTAAGCTCCCAATTTTTATTAAATAAAGAAATTTATTAAGCCAAACTTTTTTATGTAGTTTTTAGTTCTAAGAATAAGTAAGTATGCAATCAAAAACCGTCGGTCGGATCTAGTTTCGAAGACGGAGCCTCAAATTTTGACAAATATTTTTTGAAAAACCGTTATAGAAAAAAAATGGTAATAACTTACACATAACTTTTTTAAAAGTTTAAAAAGTCCAGTTTTTTTGCATTAAAATTATGTATAGTTTGTTCTAATTTTTTGCACACTTACCCTTTTTTTACCGCAAAACAAAAATATTTGTTGAATGAATTCTTTTTAAAACTTAACACATAGTGTAACTTTGCGGTTTAGCCTTTATTTGGATTAAAAAAAAAATTTTGTATTTTTTTTTGTGTTGGTGGCTTAAAAGAAGCAACAAAACCAAAAAATTAAAGTGAGTTTATTATTTGAACTTCGAACACAAACACCAATACAGCACAATACGTTTTTTAAAATCGAAAAATGTTAGGCCAACTTCACATACACATTTTTGTATGATTTATAGTTTTTTGCAAGTTTTATATAACAAAAGTTGAAATATTTTTTTTTGCAATACGGCACATCATAGCACAAATCGAGCACAATACAGCACAACAAATTTTTTTTTGAAAATCGAAAAGTGGTAAGCCAACTTCACATACATGACGAGTTTCCATCTGAATTCAGAACAGTTGATGGGCTCACTAGCGACCCACAAATTATAGCTGGGTTGTTTGCTAATTTGTTCAAAGAATCGTTTTTTACGGAATTATTTCGCCCTGAGGTCAACTCTTTTGGATATGGATAAGTTATCATCGATACCGAAAATTTTTGTACGCATTGTGTACGATCAAGTTAAGGTGTGCTGTAGTGAAGTCATAACTACTCGTCAGCATGGTTTTGTTAATGGCAGATCTACAGTTTCTAACCTCCTTGATTTCACTTTCTTTGCATTAAGCTCTTTTGATTCTGGTTGGCAAGTTGACTGTATCTACACTGATTTCAGTAAAGCATTTGACAAATTACCACACAATTTGATTTTGTTTAAGTTAAAGAAGCTTGGATTTCCTTTAAGTTTGTCAGCTGGATTGAATCTTATTTATCTGATCGCTCATATCAAATAAGATTTCGGAGGGTGTTTTCCACCCCATTCAACGCGGCATCAGGAAGCCACTTGGGGCCGCTCCTGTTCATTTTAGCAATTAATAACGTTACACATGTCATTAAAAACTCGCATCTGCTAATATATGCAGATGACATGAAAATTTACAGGAACGTGAAGGGGGTTGGTGATACTATTCCACTTCAGTCTGACTTGAAATCCTTTGAGGTTTGGTGTTCTAAAAATAACTTATATCTTAATCCTGATAAATGCCAAACTATGATTTTCACCAGGAGGAAAATTATTGTGGAATTTAATTATGAATTAAAAGATAAGAAAATTTGTCATGTCGATTTAGTCAAAGACCTAGGTATACATTTTGATGTAAAATTAACTTTCAATGAGCATATTAATCAAATTTGTAAAAAATCCTCATCTCTGCATGGCTTTATTAAGAGGTGGGCAAAAAAATTTAGTAGCCCTTTAGTAACGGTGACTTTATATAATACAATAGTGCGTCCTCACTTAGAGTACGCCAGCCAAGTATGGTCACCATTTTATAATATTCATATTAATAGAATTGAGAGAATTCAAAAAAATTTTATTCGTTTTGCTCTCAATGGCTTAAATTGGATTGACTCTTTAAACCTTCCTCCTTATGAGGACCGTTTAAAGTTACTACATATGCAATCTTTGAGCACGCGTAGAAATATTGCGGATATACTTTATCTGCATCAACTTGTAACTGGGTCTCTTGCAGCACCAGAGCTTCTTAATTATATTCACTTAAACACTAATCGCAGGAGTAATCGTAACTCTAATCAATTATTTTACCAACCTCTTAGTAGAACTAATTATATGGCTACTGCTCCTTTTAATCACATGACTACTCTTATTAATAATTGCGATGTATATAATATTAGCTTGTCAAAAGGTCAACTCAAGCTTAGATTGAAAAATAACTATAGTTAATTTTGTAGCTTAATGGTTGTTGGTCTTTATGTTTGTGTTGTCCGAGCTCCACAGCATGATGGGAAAATTTTTTCTAACATTTATGCCTTAGACCATATTAATAAATTCATGCAATTGCATTCATGCAATTGTATGTTTATATACATATGATCTGGGTGGGTATGTTGAGAAAGTGTGATAAAGCTAAGAAAAAATTATAAAAATATAAAAAAATTTAATTGCATATATAATTTTTTCATTTTCCTCTATTATTATTATTATTATTATTATTCCCGCAAGGGAGGATCTAAAATTTTATTAGATTCTACGGGCTTGACGTACCCGCGCACCTTTAGTCAACTTGATGCTTGGATGTGTTTAACTACTGAACATAAGAGTTATTGTGTTCAGTAGGGAAGCACTATCATTAGCATCAAGTAAAATGAAATGATGATGACTTGGATTAGGACATGGATGACGAGCTGATCAATGGAAGGATGACCGTTATTTGCCGCGGCACATTGGGAGTCCTCCGGAAACGGAACCCGTTATTCCTGCGGGTCCCGCTGAAGGAGCTGATGTGAGCTTGCTCTGCCGAGATAACCGCCGCGGTACGTAGCAGAAACCAGCTACTTCGGGCCCTGGTCAGGGAGTGTGTATTGGATGCAGAAGTAGATGTTTGCATTGCTCCGGGCGAGCACTAGTCCGTCCGTGTCTTCCGGGACGAGCAAAGCGCAGGTCAGGCCTCAGGGAACTGGGGTAGGCGTGTCACCCCGAGGGTATACCCGTTCCTGGCTATTGCGGCCCGCCCCCCTACACACGATACGCTGAATTCAAAACCATATGTCAATTTTAAAGGAAACAACAGAGATGGACGAAAAGACGAACGACTACCCCTTCGACAAGAGATCAAAGCTGAGGAGGTCTCCGGTCGCTTCCACTAGCGCTGCCGCTATCGCTGCTGCCATGAAAGTAGACTTAACAGCACAAAACGATGGAACTCCCAACAGTGGAAACCAACACGGTGCATGTCCCAAGAGACTCACAAACGTGTTGAGAACAACACCTGGCCAAACGACTGCTGGAGGCAGTCAGCCAAAAAAGACGCCGGGACTGCCCAAACAGATTAAAGTAGAAGCAGTCAACACAGAAATTGTGACGTCTTTGCCTGTATCCACATCAGGTAGAACAGAAGAAGAGATACCCTCTCCGCGCCAGCAATACCTCCGCAAGCTGCGTGAAGATGAAGAGCAGGCACTGGCTAAATGCCGATTGACTATTGCTAAGATGAAACAGGCCATGCAAAAACAGAGGAACATCAGCATGGATGTAAAAGATGGTGTCACGGAATTGGAGGAACTGTTTGACATTATTACGCATAGTCGAAGAGCTTGGCGAAGATTGGAGGAGGAGAAAAAGAATACTGCACCTCCGGAGACAAACTCAGCTGTAGCAAATGAAACTCCATCAGCCCGCTCGATAAGGCACGCATCGAGCCCGGCGCAGCCTAGTACAGGCAAAAGACCGAGGGAAAAATAAAACACCACGGCCCTCCCGCGCCCAAAAAGGACAGCAACAAACGTGGCAAAGTCCGATAAAGGTGAAAAGCCGCAGGAAAATAACTCTGAGAAATGGCAAGAAGTCAAAAGACGAGCAAAACCAAACCCTCTCAGAAGAACGGGCGAAACAAAGAAGGAAAAGGAGAGAGAAGAGAGAGAGGGCAACGGTCGAAACCGGAGGCAGTCCTCATAAAACCGACAGAAGGACATAGCTATGCGGAGGTGCTCAAAAACCTGCGTAGCAAAATTCAGCCCGAAGAGGTCGCCAATATAAGAGGCATCAGAAAAACGAGGACTGGTGCACTCCTCCTAGAAATGGAAAAAGGGGGAAAGGTGGAACCCGAATTTCTCCAGAGGCTGAAAACCACTGTAAAGGAAGATGCTTCTGTAATGGAGCTGAAACCAGTCGCTACAGTGGAAATAAGAGACCTGGATTCTCTTACTGTACAACTAGAAGTTGAACAGGCCATCAAAAAGGTGCTAGGAGATCAACTTGAGGAAATGCGCGTCAGGGTAACAGCACCAAACAAGCGTGAGCAAATACGAGCGTTTGTAACACTAGCGCAAGAACAAGCGGAAAAATTGCTCAAAGAAGATGGCATAAAAATCGGTTATGTCAGAGCCAGAGTTAGACTCTGCTCAAGCATCACACGATGTTTCCGATGTTTCGGAATGAGCCACTTGCAAATGGACTGCAAGGGACCGGATAGGAAAGGTGAAGATCTGTGCATGAGATGCGGAGAGCCAGGACATAAAATAAAGGAGTGCAGCAAGAGACCAAAGTGCTGCCTGTGCACAGAAGCTGGGCGTAGCCGGTTAGATCATATACCTGGCTCAACTAAGTGCCAAGCGACAAAGTGAGAATACTCCAGGCCAACATGCATCGAAGCAGAACGGCTGATGCGCTATTAGAGCAGATGGCAATAGAGAAGAAAGCGGACGCTGTCGCTATAAGTGAACAGTATGGGCGAGTGAATCGAGAAAACTGGTTAGAAGATGCGACCGATACTGCAGCAATCTGGCTGCCTAGCAACAGCAGGTTTGTCAATGCACTTAAAGGTGCAGGGAACTGCTTCGTATACGTGCAAAACACGAGCTTCACTTTGCTCAGCTGTTACCTAACCCCAAGCGATAGCATTGCTGAATTCCAGAAGAAGCTCGAAAGCATTGAAGACAAAGTGCTGGAAATTGGAGGTCCCTTTATCATCGCAGGAGATTTCAACGCTAAAGCTGTCAAATGGGGAACGGCAGCAACAAACTCCAGAGGCAGACGCGTGCTAAAAATGGCCGCTACACTGGGCTTAGCCATCGCTAACATTGGCGCAGCTACGACCTTCAGAAGACCAGGGTGCGAGGCCACCACACCAGATATCACTCTAGTGTCAGAGAGCTTAGCTGGAATGCTTAAAGAATGGAGAGTCTTAGAAGATTTTACTGGTAGTGATCACCAGTATATCACTTACCATCTAGATTCAGGAAGTCGCCCCATCCAGGCACCAACAAGAAGAGGCACGCGAAAATGGAATGTAGCGAAACTTAGATCCGAATATTTTCTGGCAAATATCGACGAAAACTCATTGCCAACTGACACAACTAGGACGCAACGCTTTTAACAGCCTCAGGTGGTCAGATAGCATTGAAGCTCTTAAGCTAAGGTTTGCTACTCCGCAATATCTGCTGAGGATCCTGCAGAGCTATCTAAGGGACCGGGAGCTCATTTATGACACCTGCGAAGGAAGAAAGACAAAAAAGATAACATCCGGAGCAGCGCAAGGGTCTATACTAGGCCCAGACCTCTGGAACTTGAGCTACGACGGAATCCTCCGAATCGAAATGCCGGATGATGTACATCTGGTGGGGTACGCAGATGACATTGCAGCTATAATAACGGCTCGCAACACCGAAGAGGCCAGGAGAAAATTAAACCAGGTTATGCTAAGGACAAGGGAATGGTTGGAGGCTCACGGACTCCAACTCGCCACCGAAAAGACGGAGGTTATACTGCTTACTAAGCAACACATACCATTAGAACTGGAGCTGCCAGTATGCGACAGCATACTTACAACAAAGAAGGTAGTTAAGTACCTCGGCGTAAGGGTTGACCCAAAATTGACATTTTGGGCTCAATTACAACACGCAGCAACAAAAGCAGCCAAGATAACAGGCATGCTTAGCAAGCTCATGGCAAACATCGGTGGACCAACGCAAAGTAAACAGAAACTTCTAATGGCGACAACAAACTCGATACTGCTCTACGGCAGTGAGATATGGGCAGGAACGCTAGAGGCGAAATGTCGGCAAAGGACGCTACTGTCAGTGCAACGAACTGCTGCGCTCAGAGTTGCATGTGCGTACCGCACAGTCTCCGAAGCGGCTGTGCTAGTAATAAGTGGAGTTATCCCCATTGACCTACTAGCCAGCGAACGTAAAATGGTCTGGGAGGCAAAAAAGGAGGGAAACCTGATAATAAGTTTTGCAGACGCAAGGCAGGAAACCCTCTCTAAGTGGTCAGGAGGAGGAGTGGCTCAGAAGTCAGCGGCAGGTGGACAAAAAGACTGATCCCTTGCATAAGAAGATGGTTTGAGAGAGACTTTGGCGAAGTAAATTATTACCTCACTCAGTTTTTATCGGGCTATGGATGCTTCCAGAAGTATCTACACCGTATGGGCAAAACAGAGCACCCTTTCTGTATATATGGAGACGCTGATGAAGATGACGCAGAGCACACCTTCTTCAACTGCAATCGATGGGACAACGAACGCGCATCCTTACAGGAATCAGTCGGCCAGTGCTCCGCTGACAACGTGATCGAAAGGATGCTGCAGAGCGAAGAAAACTGGAATGCAGTTGCAAGTTTTACTGAGGACGTTCTCAGAAAAAAGAAGTGGGACCTGGACGCAGGTATATGATTTGAGGACAAATCAAGGGACCTACCCCGAAGCAATGCTAACGCAGTCCCAGGGTAGGAGGCCTGGAGGTCAAAGGTTGTGGGTTTTAGTGAAGTGACACACTCTGAAGCTATGACGGTACCTTTAGGATAGTGAATTGCATAGATATTGCAGTACATTTACCACAACCTTCCCCACGAAAAAAAAAAAAAAAAATTATTATTTCATCAAGCCTGTTGGACCAAAAAAGTCTTACCATATTTTGTTTTAAAGGTTTTTGAGAGCTCTTTCGAATGAGATCTTGTATATTAAAAAAAGCTAATTTTATTTAAAGCACGATGACTTTTTTCTTTAAAAATCGTTAAATTTCGCCTTTTTAAAGCAGTTTTTCGTTATTTAAGAGGGTTAACATTTTTTTTTGTCAATATTAGAACGTAGGTTTTAAAGTTCATTAAAAAAGAAACAAAATGAATGTTTTAAAGTTACTTTAGAACAACTTTTTCAAATGGTTTGACAACATTTTATAATTACTGTTAACAATAATAATAATAAAAATATATTTTTAATTGAGACACCTTAAAAAATGCATTTAAAAATCTGAAAAAATTAACGTGATGTTCTTCCATGATGTAGAACGTGATTTCAAAGTATCAAGAAATTCGAAAAAAAAATTTTTTCTGAACAACCCTAGTATGTACATTGGTCATTCTTTTATTAAACGCACACTTTGTATTTTTTGACATTTTTGAACATTTTTTGAAACCAAATATTTCATAAACTATAGGAGATAGGATGAAAAACCTTTTAATAATATTTGTTTAGAAATACTATAACTTTCTAAAAAAAATTAAAAAAGTTTAAATAAATTTGTTTAAACATTAATAATTTTAATTAAAAAAATTTTTCTCAAAATATTTTTCAATATAACCTTTTGATTTTTTTGATTTTTTTATATGTTATTCCTTAATCAATCGTAAGAATGCATGTGCTTTCATATCGAAATTCCCACCATAACTTTAGAAACTACGAATTTTTTTATTGATGGCGCGCACCATGTTTTTTCAACATAAAATTCGACATAAAATTTTTTTTTTGTTTTTTTTTTTTGAAAATATCACAATCAATCCTAAGAATGAATCTGCATTCAAATCAAAATTTTCTCCATATCTTTGGAAAATATGAGTTTTCTTGAAGGCGCGCATCAGTCTAATGTATGAATTGTATCATATTTTCCAAAGTTATGTCCGGAATTTCGTTTTGAATGCAGATACATTCTTAAGATTGATTGCAAATAACATTAAAAAAAACAAAAAATTAAACAAAAAAAAAATTTTTTGTCGAATTTAATGCTGAAAAAATTTGGAGCGTGCCATCAGTAAAAAATTCGTAGTTTCCAAAGTTATGGCGGGAATTTCGATCTGAAAGCACATGCACTCTTAGGATTAATTGAGGAATAACATATAAAAAAATCTAAAAAAACGAAAGGTGTTATATTGAAAATATTTTGAGAAAAATTTTTTTAATTAAAGAAATTAGTGTTTGAACAAATTTATTTAAATTTTTTTAATTTTTTTTATAAAACTAGAGTATTCTTTAGCAAAAATGTTTAAACGATTTTTTACCCTATCTCCTATAGTTTCTGAGATATTTCGATTTCTGAGTTGACATTTGAGTTTGAGACTAAATGTCAAACATTCCTAATGGCCGTCCGCAGTTTTTGATTGTAGTCCGACAAGTGGGGATGCATTTTTCATATAAAATTTTTTATTTCGAAAATATTTGCTACCTTGAAAGTTTTATTTTTTTTTTGAATCAACATTTTTTCGCAAAAGCACAAGTGTAAGTATACTCATAGCATTATTTGGATCCTAAACTTCAAAAATCCTAAGAGATTCAGTTAAATTTTTTCAAGTCATGGTCAAGAACAAACGCTTCACCACGTGCTTTTTTTTTGACAGGAGCGACTTTTTTCTAGCAATACGCTTATACAGATTTGCTGCATTGAGCAGTTTTCCTATTAAGTTCTGTGACACGGTAAGCCCATATTCTGCATTCTATGCCAACTTCATGCATGAAAATGACCCGAAACATATGGCCTATATCATTAAACCCTGGCTTCAACTAGAGAAAATAAATTTTTTGGACTGGCCAGTTCAAAGTCCCGACCATAATTCCAAAGAAAATTTATGGGGCGATGTAGAGGCAAAACCATGGAATCAAGTTATCAAAAATTTTGACGATTTGTGAACTGCAGCTCAAGAAACTTGGTGTTCATTTCTAAGGAGAGGTCGCAAAGGCTTGTGGAGAGCTTGAGCCGAAGATGCGAAGCGTTCATGCAAAATAAGGGACTTAGCACAAAATATTAATTATACTTAATCATTTACGTGCAGATTTTTTTAGATTTCAACATTGAAAATAAAAAAATTTCCAAATTTTAGTATTTGTGCTATTTATATGAACATCTCATAATGGCTATGTCAGCCATTTTGATTAAATAATTCAAAATTTTTTAATTTTGATTTAAATTTTTTTGCTAGCTGAATTGGTAATACATTAAGTTAAGTTTATTTATGGCTGGTTCAAAATCGTATGGAAAAATTAAACGCCGTTAAATTTCTGGTGCTCAGGCTTGAAAACATACATTGAGCCTATGAAGCCCTTGTGCCAAAATTTCACCCGAATCGGACCATGGGAAGGCGATTTGCATGATTTTTGTGCATTTTCGAGATGATTTTTTACTATTATTTCTTTTAATTAAAAAAAATTTCAACTTCGAGGTATATTCGTGGTAATCATTTTTTATGGACTCAGTATGATGTGAAATATGTGTGAAAATTATAAATCAGAAAATTGTCCCAAATTTGAGTTCTGATTCATTGATAAGAATCTGAAAAATGCTAAAAAATCTGACATACGTCCACTTTGCTTGCCTGAAACCATACTTATTTTATATTTTTCGGTCGAGGCAATATGCGCAATCGATAGAGCATCCTCTTTTGCATTGAAGGCGATATGTCAAAATGTTTTTGTATCAACGATGCGATCTGGAGAAATTTTCGATTAAAAAAAGAAAGCAAATTCGTTTTAATAAATAAAGGTTTTTATTCATTTTTGTTCAAGAAACGCTAGTATTTCGCTTTTGTCCATTTTGGATATTTTTTTTCGGTTTTCGGCGACCGCTTTGAGTAAGTTTTGGAACTGATCTTCGTCCTTTGTAATCTGTTTATTAAAATTTTGCACAAGTGCAATCGCTCTTTCTGCGACGTCGTTCACAACATGTAATTTTTGGGCCACAATATTTGAATACTTATACGATTCTTCATTTGGCCAGCAAATGGAGTCTTTTTCCAGAAAATCCATTGGCAATTTCAATATTTGGAAAAAACGCAGCGTGCGTGATGTTACAAAGGCGCTTACGTTTAATTCAATTTTGTCGATTTTCTGAAAATCGATATTTATGCGACTTGAGTCATCTCGAGAAGCAATTTTCAGGTTCGAGAGCGTCATCCTTTTTTCGTTGACTGAAATCGCTTCATCGAAAAAGGCCAGCCCAACCAATGCTTCACTGATATACCACAAATGACCTCTGAACTTGTTGTTCCGATATTTAATCAATTGCTTCAAAAAATCAATGTCATTTTGTGGCGCAGAGGTGGCATCTGGTGCTTGGAACCAGACTTTGATGTAACCGCCTTTGATTGCGAAAATAATTAAGACGAGACAGTCATTTGCACACTTTCGCAGATACATCGAATAGAGCTTGCAAATTTCTTTGGTATAGATTCTTCTTAGCAATTATCTTCACACTCTTAAGTACCTTGAATTTTGAGATCTTACGGTATTCCTTGTATTTGTTTAAAAGAGTTCGCACAGCATTTCTTTTTTCTTGTGTAGGTTTTCCAAATTACCGCCAAACTTCGATCACGGCATCGATGGTTTTACTTGCACTCTGTGCTATCGAATTTTTTCTTACATTTGTGAAATGAAAGAAATGCTTCAACACGCTCAAAACACTTGTTAGAGATTGGTCCGAAATATTATCAACGGTCGAACCAATTAAAAAATTCCACGTTTTTTACACATAATGAACACGTTTTGACCAATTGTGAAGTGACAAATCAAATTTTCATGCCCAAGACTTTGTATGCTTAGCCTGTTTATTAGTTTTTTTTAAAACAGTCAGTATATTGTATTCGAAGATTGTGGTCCAAAAATTACATGTTGTGAACGACACTGCAGAAAGAGCGAACACTCTTGTGTAAAAATTCAGCATACAGATAACGAAGGACGAAGATCAGTTTCAAAAATTATTCAAAGTGGTCGCCAAATGTGAAATACTAACTTTTCTTGAACAAAAATGAATGAAAAGTTTTTATTTTCTTAAAACGAATTTGCTTTCTTTTTTCAATCGAAAATTTCTCCAGATCGCATCGTTGATACAAAAAAATTTTGACATATCGTCTTCAATGCAAAAAAGGATGCTCTATCGATTGCGCATAGTGCCGCGGCCGAAAAATATAAAATAAGTATGGTTTCAGGCAAGCAAAGTGGACGTATTGCAGATTTTTTAGCATTTTTCAGTTTCTTATCAATGAATCAGAACTCAAATTTGGGACAATTTTCTGATTTATAATTTTCACACATATTTCACATCATACTGAGTCCATAAAAAATGATAACCACGAATATACCTCGAAGTTGAAATTTTTTTTAATTAAAAGAAATAATAGTAAAAAATCATCTCGAAAATGCACAAAAATCATACAAATCGGCCCACTGACACGCCTTCCCATGGTTCGATTTGGTTGAAATTTTGGTACAATAGCTCCATGGGCTAAAGACATATTTTCGGGCCTGAGCACCTAAGATCGGAACATGTATTGTATTTTGAACTACCCTAATGTATATCCATAGTTTTGAAAAAAATAAGTTCCTGCCAATAAAATTAACTTTTTTAAACTTAAGAAAATGTGTGCTATTTATATGATCATGGCTGTATAACATTTACATAATATAGAAAATAAAACCGTGAAACCATGAAAATAAAATGCCGTATATATATATATATATATTTATATATGCTAACACACATATAATATTTATGTACACTATATTACATATTAAATTTCACAAAATAAATTTATCAAGCAATATGCTTTTAAAAAATTAGATTCTATTGAATTTATTATCATGGTCCTATACTGGAACAGTATAGCAGTAGATGAGGCAGTAAAAGACTTAAAATACTCCATTTTCCTGATTCAAGGTAGCGAATACCACATACTGACTGTCAAGTCAACATGCTTAAATATCAAATAATCAAAATAAGATGAATACATATAATCAGAAAAGCTAGCTGAAGAGTATTTCACACACAATAAATGAAATATCCAGCGTTAGTAGCTATACGTAAAGAGTTGTCAATCCCTACGAGGTGACAACCAAGCCAAAAGAAGGGAGGGGGCGACAGTTTTCAGCGTAACGGCTCCCTTGTCGAGAAAACATGATTCATCATGATTCTGAAATGATGATAGCCCATAAGAACCAGCATCGCTCTTTGACTAAAATCAGAAGTAATGTTTGTGGAGTAATAAGTCAAGCAAAGCCATAAAGCCAAGCAGCTTCTTGCCAAGGGGGACAAGCGGCGATGGAGAAAAGTAGGACCATGAATTAGGTAGGGTTATTCGGAAAAGAATTAAATAAATTATACTTACATTAAAATTTAACTTAAAACATTCAAAATACATTACATACACAAATACATTAAGGAAAAGAAAATTGTAAGACACAATAATGTGTTATTAAGAAAAAATTATTCTTAGCTATAATTTTTTCTTATTCGAAGGGGTGAGGAATGTTGTGGGTTACTACCACATTTAAACAAATAACATATTATGGCATATTTTTGGGATGATGCTTAACATCATCCAATAATAATTGCAGCACACTTTTGGGTATTTGTTGTTTTGTTGATAAATTTAAGTTGCTATGTGCAAGTGCTTCTTGTTAAGAATTAACAAGAATATGAATGCCAAGCACTTAAATGCAACAACAAAACAGCAAGCAAAAGCCAGGTGTGAAACCCGGAAATATGCCGACCGCACTACTTTGGAGAGTTAAATAAGACTTATGCAATTTTTGCATAAGTAAAATAAACAATTGAAGGCCAAATATTTGTAGGCCGAATATTTGTGGGCCAAGATTTGGTAGAGTAGAATCAGTTTTGTTATTGTAATTATGTGTAAATATTTTTGTATGAATTGTTAGTGTAATTTTTATTTAGCGAGGTGTTAAGGTATTTAAGATTTTTTAATAAAATCAGGTTTAGTTCTGAATTTAAGATTGAATGACGTTCAGTTTAATTTATTTACAAAAGGAAAAAGGAAGTAAAGGAAGGTAAGTATACCCATATTGCTAACCATAATCTCTATTTTCAGATACGAGTCTCAACAACCACAGTACAAAGTGTTTTCCCAGGACGGGAAAAATACTTGTACAACACGAAATTCCAGATTGCTCGCTATATTCTCAAATCTAATGATACGCATTGATATAAATAAGTTTCAAAATAGTAATAATTAAATGATAATTGAACTTTAGCCATTTAGCACCGATCAACCCTCAAGTAAAATTTAACAAGTTGTTACAATGCTTTATTTATTAAACCAACTTTGAGAAGACAAAGGAAAAAAACAACAACTCTAGAATATAGGCATATAAGTGTAAGGTGATTTTTGACCCCAATGAGGAGAAAATTTCAAAAATTGCCCCTCAGCCTTTAATTGATTTTGCTATAAACTGTCGTTTGAGCAAACAGTTTTTTACTTCTCCAAATATTGGAGAGAGCACTGATCCACTTAACGCATTTTGCTGTATATACATATATGTATAAAAAAAAAATATCGGAAGCTAAGGAGAATAATCATGATTTTGCTGTATAATCCATACAAGACTATATGCTCCTAATAGATTTTGGGCCAACACGATTTCTTTTAAATACATACATAGATATTAAACCTGAAGTAACAAATTTAAAATTGATTTTTATTCAGGTTCGAAAATGATTATGTATGTAGCACTGGGTCTGGTCTGGAGTAAGCAAACAAAAAATGGTTGGTCCTAAGAATACCAATTTCAATTCGAACAAAAATACCTCCGCAAGTCATTCTTTAATATATGTATACTAGACTGTGTCATTTCAAAGTTTTGCAGTTGGATTTTATTTTTTTTTGCCTATATTTTAACTTGAGGAATAAAAATAGTTGTCGCAATATATGAGCTCCTATCACAAGCCTGTAAGCGGCGCGGAGAGAGTTTATGCCCGATTTCGTTGAAATTTGACGAAAAAAGCGATTAGCTAAAACGTTGAAAACGTGCAAAGATATAGGGTTTTAGGTATTTTATTTGTATGGGAGATGCCACCCGCTGTTGTCAAACTACATCCACATTTTTCATCTAGCTGAAAATGCGCACAAACTACACCCAAAGGGAAGTTTTTTTTTTTTTAAATTTGTGGGCATTTTAGCCTATGTTTTAGCATTAAATCCGAAGGGAACACTCCCAAAATTTCAGCTATCTAGATCATACCTGTGGCTGGCGCATTCAGTTTGTTTCCAATTTAATTGACGACTTTTTACTAAAACGTAAAAAAAAAATACCAGAGGTGCCAAAATATAGCGTTTTAAGTATTTTAGTCGTATGGGAGGTGTCACACCCTGATTTCAAACCACGCCCACATTTTTCGAGTGGCTGAAAGTGAGCAATTTACATCTCAATACTGAATTTGAAGCTAATAGCTTCCATAGGTTCCGAGATAGCGTTTAAGCGATTTTGTTATATTAGAGCGTTTTAAGTGATTTGGTTATATTATAGCTACCACGCCGTTTAATTAAATCCCGCTCACGTTTGCAGGGTGTTAAGCGAAGGCAGTGTAGATACAAGTACCGAATTTCGAAACTGTAGCTGCCATAAGTACCAAGATATAGCGCTTTAGGTGCTTTATTTATAAGGGAAGTGCCCCACCCTGTTTTCAAACCACGCCCACATTCTTCGAGTGGCTAAGTACAAACTAAATACTTCCATATATTAAATTTTAAGCTTGTAGCTGCCATAGGTACCAAGATATAGCACTTTAAGTGGTTTTGTTGTACGAGAGGTGCCACACCCCTTTTTTGAAACCCACCCACATTTTACAAAGTGCTTCGTACAGACAGCATACACTGTCGTTCATCAGGATAGAACCAACTGAAATTTATGCAAAAAATCTCCATAAATTTTGAATGCGGAAACAATAAATACTCCAACTTTTCAGAAATATAAAAGCACTTGTAATGCTCTACTTCAAGACTAAAAATCAATTCCCAATGTATTATAACTGTACTTTTCTTTAAATGTTTCTAATCATGTATGAAATTCTTCTATTTTTTCTTGGTTCAGCTTGAAATTTATTGCATAGGCCTACATACAGATCAACATTAATTCTAGTATGGCAGGATGTATAGAAAATTTAACAGGCAATTCCCTTACAAATAAAGCACCTAAAGCGCTATACCTTGGTACTTATGGCAGCTACAGTTTCGAAATTCAGTACTTGTATCTATACTGTCTTCTCAATATTTTGTGATAACGCCAGACGCAATATCGGTGACTATTTTTCCATGGAATTGAATTTTTTTACAACAATTAAATAATATTTCAATAATACATGCTAAAAAATTGCCTTTCGCATAAATAATGTTTTGTTTGCATTTGTTTTGTTTTTGCACGTTTGATTCCGACTGGGTTCTCGCATATTCAATTTTCATGCGAATCAGCGTATAGAAATCAGCAACTGCACGGCGGGCCGAGTGATGGCCCGCAACGGGCAATGTGACCGCGGGAGGGTAAATGGCCAACACTAGTGTAGAATAATCTACAACTAAAAACTTTGCTGCCGAAATTGCTACGCAATGAAACAAAAAGTTCATCTAATGGTAAAATAAGTGAATTAGAGAGTTTTACACTTCCAACACTTCCATAGTATACTGCACTTTAGTCAAAATTTAATACGAATTTATTGCTTTGGATTTTATATACCAAACTTAGAGGTTTTTTTTTTTGCTGTGGCAAAAACATTTTAGTGAGCAATTTTTTTTTATATCCTTGTAAATATTTTATAGGTGGTATATTAATATAAAATAAGAAATTACATTGCAAAATCTAAAATAACTTTGGTTTTCTGTGATAGAAACAACGACATAAGAAAATATAATTTCTTTAACTTTAAAAATATTTGTGTAATCTCAATGAAAGCTCATTTTTTTGACAACACTGACAAGAACTATGAAGCAGAAATTATTTTATTTCTCGATCAAAATTTTTAAGAAAAAATATTAACCGTTTTATTTGTAAGATATTGCAATGATATGAGAATTTTTTATCAATTATGTTTAAAGAACATTGACAAAATTAATTGTTTTTACGTTATAAAAAGGGGGGGTTCCCTTTAATAGCATATCCTTAATGAAGCTCAAATTAAAACTTCATTTAAAAAAAAATTTATTTTGTAAATTATAGTTACATACATTCATATATGTCTGCGTACCAAATATAAACCAGTAATTTTAAAATCTGCAATCGGACAGACTTGTGCCTGAGAATAAATGTGAACGTACACACATAATCTAAAAACAAAACCAATTCTTTTAGTTTATAGTCAAAGTTATTGCTTCAGAAATTCTAGAGCAGAGTTTTACGTCACCTTGTAGATAATGAAAATAAAAACTTTTTCCAACTTTATTATAACAATTTTTTTCTTTTTTGACAAAATTTATGCAATTTTACTTATACGGTTTTATACAACATTGCAAATGAAAAATAATTGCCGTCGTATGTGCATATAACAAAAGTTGCTACATAACAATAATCTTATGCTTTTTTTTTTTAATTACAATATCAAAAAAGATTTGAAAGCTAAAATTTATGGTTATTTAATTGTAGACGTATTTGTTGCAACTGCAATAATTTTTGACTTGAACTTTCCATTTGATTTCATACAATTGCAACTACGTAACTAATATTATTTGGTATTATGTTGTCATAACTTTATTTATGCAAAAAAATGGGGTTCTAATAGGATTTTATTTAATAACCTTAGATAACAGCTTAATGCTCATGTAAATATTTTATTAAAAAAACGCTTGCTATGTAAGGCATGCTAACTTATGTATTTTATAAAAATATGTGCGCAAGTCTTACGATTAAAAATTTTAAGGGAGTTTATCAAAGTATATAGTTTCACCTGCTATTAGATGGCATACTTACTTGAAGAGCTGATGTTGAGAAGGTTCTTTATAAGCGCTTACATATGCCATGTATCGATGCAGCATTGCAAGCACCCCATCACTAACGGGCTACTGAACATATGTTTAGCAAAAAATGTGTGAATTAAATTACTAAGCATTCTATATAATCAGTCGCTAAAATCAACTTTATTAATTAAAATTATTATTAGACTTTATAAGTGTAAGGTATAATTCGTCTCTTTGTAAATAGTGCAATATTCGCTCATGAGTGTTAACGGGGACACAAGTAGAGAGACGGCTGCGTAGAAAACTTTATTACCGTTCGCGACTCGTCTTACTTAGCGACTTGCCTATGGCTCTGTATTATGGTTGACGAAAGTACAAGTTCGCCTTCAAAACAATGCTTCAAAAATTGCACAACACAAATTGACGGCTGAAAAACTTCAAATTTTAAATTGTAAAATCTAATTTTTGCAACTCCTTTAAAAATATTATGGACAGTTGAAATTTCTGGTAAAATTCGATGACGCAGGTTGCCCACTTACCCCTACTCTTATGTAAAATTACTGTGGCTAGCAAATTAGGTGTTGGAAATATTATACACTGATCCGCGGCCGAAATCCAACGGAATTATGTTCAGAGTACCCCTTGTGAACTACCCCCGAAACCCCCACCCCCTGTGACAAATGGGGTCGGACATAATTTGTCATGAGTGGACTAAAATGGAAATGACAGAAAATCTGCAATACCGGGAGTCATTGGTTGCATTTTACATCCTGAATGCAATGATAGTATATCTCAACTGGAATAAAATATATAATAATAAATAAATTTTTCAAAAAATTTTGTCACGCTTCGACATATTTGGCGAACGAAAGTTAGGCGACTCGCTAACAGTAATGCATTAAACAGAATTTCGGCGTATGACGTAAATACCGCCAGCGTAAAATTTTTACTATGAAAATCGTATGGGAGAAGAGAGCGCAACTCTCTCTCTCTACTGCGACGGTAAAATTAAAACCAAATCTAATTCTACTGTCAGACGTCGCGGAATTTTCGCCGGAATTCTGTTTAATACATAATATGAAAATTTTTGACATTCGCGCTATTTTGACGTTTGAGGATAAACAACAGGGCGACTCGCAAACCGTAATTTCAACTTACGCGAGTCGCTTAAATTTTCAGGCGACTCGCAAACGATAATAGGGCTATTAATTTATTCCCTTAAAAATGGAAAAAAGCAACAACAACAACGACTGGTACAACGACAACAATTATTATAAGACGATTCTCATTATAAAACTTAAAAAATTTTCACCTGCGGCTCTTCTTTGTTTCATCAATATTGTTTCATATATCATCCTCCTGCGCGCACCGCTCCTTTTGTTCGGTTTCTCTTTACAATTAAAACATTGGTTATGTTACATTCATAAAGAATTTGTCCAATATAAGTGTGTTACCAAAGTTAGTGTTGGACATAACATAGTGAACTGGAGTCGAGAAGCCAGTGTTGGACATATTGGAGCCGCGGCCGAAGACCGCCCACTTATCCTAACTGTTATGTAGAAGTACTCTGGCTAGCGAAGCCGGGGTTGGATATACCATAGGTCTTAAGCGATTTTCAAGCTCAAAAATAGTATGAAGGAGGCGTTTCCGCCCCCAACATATGTATATATTCTTGATAAGCATATCGCACTATGTGGCATACTAAAATTTCAAGAAAATCGGGAGTGAGGCTGTTAAAATAAATAATTACCTTATATTTTAATACCAAAATTCACCAAAGTGATTTAATTTTTTAATGAAAACATCTAAAAAAATTATAGGTTCGTAACACAATTTTTGTAAAAAATAACGGTTTTTTAAAAAAAAATTGTTCAAAATTTCAGAAAAATCGTCATATCTCCAAAATTATAGGTTAAATTTCAAAACTTTACTCACCATTAAAGGCCATTAAATTATCTTTCTTATGACACCCATAATTTTTAAAATCAAACAGGGGTTCCCAACTTGTGATCGTTTTTACAAAAGCTATATCCGGAACTTCCGATGGCTATATCTCCGAAACTACAGGTCGGAGCCACACTTTTTTCTTCATAATTTTTATTTATTTTTAACCTCCTTTTACTCCTAAAAAAAAATTGGAGAATGTCAGCTAAAGTAAACCTGTTCCATATAATAATAAATAAATTTTTCAAAAACTTTTGTCACGTACAAATTTTATTCGCCCGATTTTGACATATTTGGCGAACGAAAGTTAAGAGCTAAACAGAATTGGAACGTGCAATATCATCCAGATTTTTCCTAAACGTTTGTACACGGTCGCTTGAAGCAAGATCAAGATCGATAAAATTGTCAACCAAATCTGACAATGCACAATTATTATATATTGTCTTGAGATTCCAAATACATAATCCACGAAATCGGATCTGCTCATTTACTCATGTTATGGCCATTTTAAGGTTAGCCCTTTGGCCAACACAGTTCGTTTCAAGCAAAGCCAAGATCGGTAAAAATTCTTTACCAAATCTGATAATGCACAATTATTATCTAGTGTTCGGAGATTCCAAAAACATGATCCGTAAAATCGTGCCTGGTCGTTTACTGGTTTTATGGCCATTTTAAGGTAAATGCTTCTACCGATAATTTTAATAAAATTAGGGGACGTCCATTAACTACGTGAGGTGCTTTTTTGAAAATTCAGACACCCCCGCCCCTCCCTTTGGTGAGATTGTTTGAGATCTGGTGGGACACCTCCCTCCCTACCGTGAGATTTAAATGAAAATTTTTATTTTAGCTCACGTAATTAATGGACGTCCACTTATGAAGCGAACCGTGTAGTTTTTGAAGCTTTTAAGATCAAGTGAAGTTTTAAAATATGCTATGCTATAACTGTTGTTTATGTAGTTTGAGTCGGTGAACACGATGAAGTCACTTACTTTTGCAAATATGTAAACGCTTTTGTGTTATTCACCATTTTTGATGGAAAAATAACGATACAAAAAAATTTTTTTTTTTTGTCTAGTGAAAACTAAAATATTTTTTATTATCTCTTGCAGGCTTAAAAAGTATTTTTGACTGCAAAGCCCACCAAGAAAAAAAAATAAAAAAAACCGGCGGGTTGCACTCTGGGAGTGCCGACAGAAGTGAAAACTTAAAATAATATAATTGAAATTTGTTTTCTTGATGTTTTGTAATGTTTATGGAATAAACATATATGATATATATAGAAAAGAGAGCGAGAGAGAGCGAAGTCGCACATATATGTACTGTATATAGAATATGTATATACATCCGGTGTCGGTGTCGGTGGCCTGTCGCGAGTTTATACATTTTTCCTCAGCCGCAAATCCTCTAAGCGTAATCGATACGATTACGATACATATAATATGTATATACATCTGGTGTCGGTGTCGGTGGCCTGTCGCGAATTTATACATTTTTCCTCAGCCGCAAATCCTTTACGCATATATATTATATATGATATATATAGAAAAGAGAGCGAGAGAGAGCGAAGTCGCAAATATATGTACTGTATATAGAATATGTATATACATCCGGTGTCGGTGTCGGTGGCCTGTCGCGAGTTTATACATTTTTCCTCAGCCGCAAATCCTCTAAGCGTAATCGATACGATTACGATACGATTACGATACGATTACGATACGATTACGATACGATTACGATACGATTACGATACGATTACGATACGATTACGATAAAATTACGCATCCGATGTCGGTGGCCTGTCGCGAGTTTATACATTTTTCCTCAGCCGCAAATGACGCATCCGATGTCGGTGGCCTGTCGCGAGCTTATACATTTTTACTCAGCCGCAAATGACGCATCCGATGTCGGTGGCCTGTCGCGAGTTTATACATTTTTCCTCAGCCGCAAATGACGCATCCGATGTCGGTGGCCTGTCGCGAGCTTATACATTTTTCCTCAGCCGCAAATGACGCATCCGATGTCGGTGGCCTGTCGCGAGTTTATACATTTTTCCTCAGCCGCAAATGACGCAATCGATGTCGGTGGCCTGTTGCGAGCTTATACATTTTTCCTCAGCCGCAAATGCTTTCTTACGGAGGTGCACAACGTGCCTAAAGAAGTTCTCATTTCAAAAATTTTTATATACATATGCTATGTTATTCATCATTTTCCATAGAAAAGAATTGAAAATTTCAAAAAAAAAAATTCTTTTAGGCCTTAAAACTAGTGAAAAATATTTTAAATTATAACTTTGTTTTATGGATTTTTGAGGTATTTTCGACTAAAAAGTTCACCACAAACAATAAATAAAAAACCTTTTATATTTGTTGTGTTATTAACGGATTTTCATGAAAAAGAAAATTTAACAAACTCTTTTGGGCCTAAAAACTAATGAAAAATAATTTTTATATATTTTTTTTTTATGGGTTTTAATGACTTATTCACAATTTTTCCTAGAACGCATTTTATCAATATTATAGGTAAAAGCGTTAACCTTAAATGGGCCATAAGACGAGTAAGTGATTAGGTACGATTTTGCAGATCATGTTTTTGGAATCTCCGAACACTAAATAATTATTGTGCATTATCAGATTTGGTTGACAATTTTTACCGATTTTGATCTTGCTTGAAACGAACCATGTCGGCGAAAGTAAAACCTTTAAATGGTTCGTGGATTATGTATTTGAAATCTCAAGACAATATATAATAATTGTGCATTGTCAGATTTGGTTGACAATTTTATCGTTCTTGATCTTGCTGCAAGCGTACCGTGTGTAATGAGTAAAAAATTGACACTAGCAAAATTGATCGCAGAGGAATAGAACAGATTCTATTTTTTTGTGCGATTTGACATATAAGATAAATCGCACGTCCCAATTCTGTTTTTAGCTTTAGGCGCCTTAGTCCATTCTGTGAGTCGGAAAAAACCTCGAAAAATACAAATATCTTAAGCAGCAACCAGACCACTTCCCCCCTGTTTTCGAGGACGCTGAACACGATGGTGGTATTTAAAATTCTTTTCGAGCATGCCACACCCCCAAAATGGCCAAAAACCGCCCCCAAAAGGGGAAAATCGCATATTGCGCCCCTTCCATCGGTATAATATTTGTCACCCCCCGTTTTTGAGGAAGCTGGGCACGATAGCGGTGTTTAAAATTTTGTTGGAGTTGGCCACACCCCCAAAAATGACCAAGACCGCCCCCAAAATAGGGAAAAAGCATATTTCGAGTTTTTCATCTGAAAAATATTTATTGCACCCCATTTTCGAGGATGCGGAACACTATGGCGGTATTTAAAATTTTTTTGGAGTGTGCCACACCCCCCAAAAAGACCAAAAACCGCCCCCAAAATTGAGGAAATTGCATATTCCGCACCGTCTATCGGTATATTTGTCACCCCCCATTTTCGAGGATACTGAACACAATGGTGGTATTTAAAATTTTTTTCCAGTATACCACACCCCCTAAATGGGCAATTCACATAATGTTGGTCACCCCCCATTTTCGACGATGCTGAACACGATGGTGGTGTTGAAATTTTTTTTCGAGTATGCCACACCCTCTAAATGGTCAAAAATCACCCTATACAGGGTGAAAAATTTTTTTTTGATGTAAACGAGAAAACCCATGTGACCTCCTGTATTCGAGGATACTGAGCACGATGGTGGTGTTACATCTTCACACCGACTTGCCCGCACCCCCCCAAACGGCCAACAACCACCCCAAATTACCTCCCTAACACGCGGTTTTATGAAGTAAAGTGCGGGATAATAGATCATATATAATATGTTTACAAACATTGAACACGTACCGTATGATGATTACAGGTATCTTTATTGACTAATTGTGCGAGTAAAAAAAATGCTGACCTGGAATACCATAGAAAACTTTTCAATGGTTAGCGATCTTTCTCGGTGGAGTGAATGGAATAGCGATAAATACGAGATTAATGTCACGCTAATTGTGCATATTATATTGAAAACAAAACCAACAATTTACCACTGAACAGTGTTGCCATTTGCATAAGTTTACGTGGGTTTTCTTTTTACACGTAAAAAATATAACAATGATAAGATAATTATACTGTCACACTGAGTTCATCAAAAAAAAACTAATACAGGAGGTGACGTGGGTTTTCTCGTTTACACCAAAAAAAAATTGTTCACCCTGTATAGGGTGATTTTTGGCCATTTAGGGGGTGTGGCATACTCGAAAAAAAGTTTGAACACCACCATCGTGTTCAGCATCGTCGAAAATGAGGGGTGACCAATTTATACCGATAAACGGTACGAAATATGTGAATTGCCCATTTAGGGGGTGTGGCATACTGGAAAAAAATTTTAAACACCACCATTGTGTTCAGTATCGTCGAAAATGGGGGGTGCAAATATATAGATAGACGGCGCGGAATATGCAATTTCCCCATATTTGTGCGGTTTTTTGCATTTTTTGGGGGTGTGGCCAACTCAAAAAAATTTTAAACATTACCATCGTGCTCAGCATCCTCGAAAACGGGGGTGACAAATATTATGCCGATAGACGGTGGAGAATATGCGATTCCCCAATTTTGGGGGCGGTTTTTGGTCTTTTTGGGGGGTGTGGCATGCTCAAAAGAATTTTAAATACCACCATCGTGTTCAGCGTCCCCGAAAACAGGGGAAGAAAGTTGTCTGGTTGCTGCTTAAAATATTTGTATATTTTTCCGACTCACAGAATGGACTAACTTGCTAACAGTAATATGAAAATTTTTGATATTCGCGCTATTTTGACGTTTGAGGCGAAACAACAGGGCGACTCGCAAACCGTAATTTCCATTTACGCGAGTCGCTTAATTTTTCAGGTGACTCGCAAACGATAATAGGGCTATTAATTTAAAATTCAAGAAAAAACTTAATGATTTCTTATACCGTGAACTCTTTGGCTTAAATATATTTCAAGTTAACTTAAATATAATGGAGTGCGTTTTGAGCGGTCTAAAAGTCAAAAGAAATGATTTACAAATTGCAAAGGTTATTGCCATGCAAAATGCGCCAAATTAGAAAAAAGAGGAATTGAGTTTTATGAAAAAAGTAGTTAGAGCTACAAGTGCAACATATGGGACGTTCTTTTACAAACCGCATAGGATTTTGGACTTGGTATTTTAGAATCGCCCGAAATTTTTTTAGCAGCTTATATACATAAAATTACTAGAACAATGTTTTTTTTTTGCTGAAAAAATTTTTTTTTCGAAAATATCCGCATATGAATTTTTGAGAATTGGCTGGATTTTGGTAAATGTATTTTTGTTAAGTCTATTATCTCCAGTTCTACTGATCCGATCAATGTCGGATTTTTTTTATTTAATAGTCTATAACTATTATAACTATAACTATTTAAACAATTAAATTGTTATTATTTTTCATTTGTTGACAGTATAAAATATTTTTTTAAATTTATTGCAGAAGCTAACGTTATAGCCTATTAACCCATTCGCGACGATGATGCCATATGGCATCACTTAGTGTGATTTCAGAAAACTAACGGTAATATACAACTGTACTAACTTTTTTCTAAATCAAAACATGCGTTGTGTAGAGAGAACATCAATTAGTCAATTTCTCTATTTTTTTAGACTGTTTGATTTTACATATCGTTAGAGGAGAAGCTGAAAGTGTAGTGCATTTTTAAAAAGTGAAAAAATTCGCAAAATGAGTTATAGAAAAAAGCAAGTATTAGAAACTCTTTTTTCCTAATTTTTGTTTGTATAAAAAGTATGTATATCTACTTAGAAAGTACTCATCTTGAGTTGCAATTTGAGATCTTTAGTGAGTTGAATTGTTTATCATTTTGATATATATATAAGTTCCTATTTTGTCGGCTATCGGCGTTACTTTAAACTTTTTCTTATACTCCCACACGTTTTTATTAATAAAATATCTGCTTTAACAAAACCAAATTGGTATTTAGAAAACGATTTGTTACTAAATTTTTTGCTGAGCTTCCTGTTCAGTACTTTTAGTGTAAAAAAACAGGCATAAATTACAACGATTTTTACTTTCAACCTTTGTAACGTCGACGGACGATGATGCCATATAGCATCACCTGATTCTGGCCGACTTCGTGGACCGATTTAAAAATGTGTTCCATATTCATTTTCAGGAGGTCAAACTTAGCCAATATGTGCATTTTCATCACGAAGTTCGAAAAAAAGTTGTCCCGTCTCGAAAGGGTTAAATAAAAAAAATTTCACATTGATCGGATCAGTAGGACTGGAGATAGTAGACTTCAAGTATGAGTACATTTGACAAAATCCAGCCAATTATCAAAAATTCATATGTGGATATTTTCGAAAAAAAAATTTTTTTCAGCAAAAACAAAAAACATGGGTCAACTGAATTTGTTAGAAGATGCAAGAAAAAAATTTTCATCGCATTTGGAGAAGTCGAGGTTTTTTTTCCTGAATTTTGTGCGGTTTGTAAAAGAACGTCCCATATGTGAAGCTCAGAGTCGTAAATCTGCTTTGGTTAATGCTCCTACTAATGAATGCTCCTACAATTTAACCTGGTAACTGGTGACATGTTTCGGCTATTACCATATTAGTCTCATCAGACCAGTTTTTTGGCTAATGTTGTACTTGGACTGGTCTGATGCGGCTATGTGGTAATAACCATTGTCACCAATTACCTGGTTAAATTGTTCCATTTGTTATCTTTGTCATGTTTGTTGAATAAAAATAGCATTGATCAATACGTAAAAAATTTGCAATATTGGTCTTTGCTGAATGACTGTAAGTTCGATTAAATAATGTTTAATTATAATAAAAATAATCAGTCGCTAAAAACCAAATTTCTTAAAACATTAATTTAAATTATAATAATAATTTTATGAATCCTCATAATAATTCTCATTTTACCAACAGTTATTTAGATATGTATAGATCATATATATGATAAGCAATATTCGGGTTTTTCTGTTATTCACCAAAATATCCGTAGCTTGGGAACAAATTTTGATACTTTTCCCGCTCATCTAGCATCTCTAGATTATCTGCCTAATCTGATTTTTGTTTCCGAAATTTGGATTTACGAAGATGAAATTTCTTCTTTTAAAACTTCAAATTTTACATTTAAAGCAACTTGTAATAAGTCTTATTCAGCTGGTGGTGTCGGAGTGTTTTTTAAAAATGGTTTGGAAGAATTTGAAAGCAAACAAATTAACATGAACAGTGCTGATATTATTAGTGTAAGCTGTAAAATATGTATGTATGTATGTGGTGTTTACTACATTTGCGTTTTCAGATTACATAAATGCACTGTAGATGCCTTTATGGAGGAGTTTTCCATATTTTTGGAAAATCAAAAGAGGAAAAACACAGTACTTTTGGGTGATTTTAATATGAATATTTTATCTGAGTCATGGGAAGTAGATCGTTTGGTTTTGATACTGCGCTTTCACACCCTACCCGACTTAATGCATGCTTAGACCCTATTTTAATTAGGCTTACTAGAATTAACCCCATAGGTCTTAAAACAGCGGCATTTGACTTAAAATTAAGCGATCACCATTTAACTACATAGTATCCAATTAGAAAATACAATAACTAGAGCGAAACACTTTAAAAATATTACTTACAATAAAATTGAGTTTGAAACTCTTATCATTCACCGAGTTGTCAAAGGTACTCTTTAACTGATACTGATGTTACTTTTAATGATATTATGGATTGCTGTGAAAATTGCTTTAAGATTGAGAGTGTTGACAATTTTAAATAATTAGGGATCATATTAGACCAAAAACTAGACTGGAATTATCATACGCTTCATCTAAAGTAATATTCAAATAAAATAGTGAGACAAATTTATCATCTTAGTCTTTACTGTAATCAGGCAATTTTAAAAGTAGTATATGATCAGGCAAAGCTCGAAAATTAGAAAAAAAAAGTTTTGGCCAATTCTAGTTTCCAAATGTTGTCTAATTTCCAAGCGTTTTTTACAAAGAAAATCTAAGTATTTACACCAAAAATTTTTATAAAGAGAAAAGAATCTTATTTAGTTATATATTTTACGTAGTTACTGAGTGTTAATAAACAAATTTATTTAAAAAAATTAACAGAAACATTGATTTTAGATGAGTCGAAAAAGAAATGGGTATTTTTGTCTGCGATTGACGTGATTTTGAGAACAGCCTAATCACGCATGTTTTGAATTATGACAATATCCGAAATTGAGACATTTTTCCATTTTGTACTAAGACAATAATTCGTTCGAAAATGTTCATTCAAAGGTGAGAAACTGCTTTTTGAACAGCTTCCAAAAAATTAGAAATTTTTCAAAACAACAAACGAAAAAGTCATGTTATAAATTATTTATGACCGTTAAAACGGTAAATCTATTTCGCATCAATTGGAACATAATTAATCCAATCGGAGGGAGGAATACAAAAATTCGTTCAGAAATTAGAATCTCTGTTCTAATTTCAGAGTTTAAAATTTTAAGCTCAAGAATTAGATTTTTTTTCTAATTTCCAAGCTGTGTACACAAAATAAAATAGAGACCTAATTTCCAAGCAATTCAAATTTCCGCGAGATCTAATTTGCGAACTTTGCCTGTAGTTTGCTTAAGTCTAAATTAGAGTATGGATTGGTTATCTTGCTGGGGTGGAGCATATTTGAATAAAATATAATCTTTAATTATCAAGCAGAAGCACGCTATTAGAATTATGTGTAAAGTTAATCGAAGAACTTCATGTTTTGGTCTATTAAAAGCTTTAAAGATTCTACCATGTACTGTACAAAGTACTGCTACAAAGTACTAAAAGTATTTTTTGAAAAATCTGGATAGTATTCTGTAAGATTCAATGAAAATTACAACTTAAGAGTTAACACTGGTAATTTTGCAACTGTTCCTACTATTTATAAAACGCATTTTTCATGCTTTTACTACGTTACGGCACCTCGATTGTTTAATATACTACCAGAGAATCTTAGATGCGAGGGAGTGAAAACAGTATTCCTCAATAATGTTAAGAATTGGCTTTTCTGATTTGATTGCTCTACTAAAGACAATATACTCATAGCTTGAATATTGTTAACGACATTCAATTTCTATTTACATAAATTGTCTAATATTATTTTTTTTTTTGTTTATTAAATCTTTTACTCCCTACTACATACTTGAACTGTATTGAATTTACTTTCCCTGTTGATATTCTTTATAAATTATTGAATTTTCTGATAAATACTCTTGCTTCATGTCAACTTGACAACAGAGTGTATTAAACTATTTCATAAATGTAAAAATACTTTATTATTTAATGTAATTAGAACTAAGAATTTATGAAATAAAGGAAAAAATTAAAGCTTAAAAAAAATTAAAAATTAATTAAAATTAAAATGAAATTAAAATTATACGTTTTTATAATGATTTTTTCTACTTAATAAATAAATAAATCTAACAAGACGAACGAAAAGACGTAAAAAATTATATAATTCAAACTTATGACGCTAGGTGCCTGAAAGTGCGTCGCACGCAAAGTGTCACATAAGCGTCAACTAAACTATGCATTGATGCATGCATGCATGCCTTAACCTACTGTCAAATCCGAACGAAAAATCTGTCAAATGCTTAAGAAACTCAGAGTAGACTTTACAGTGGCTATGTTGTACTTCGATGAACTTAAGAAATGAAGTAGCCGTAGTTGCAAAACTATGGAATATTCCCACAATTGCATAAATTTTTTTTCTTATATTTCCTAAATAAATGGAGTGCATTCACAAAATGTTATTGAATGATATTAATTCAGATACTTAAAGCAATAAATATGCAAATCTATGACCATTTTATAAATTAAAAATAAAGTAAAATATTTCATTGTTGACTATTCGTTCAGTTTGTGCGAAAAAGTATTGGCAAATGCAGAGTGTGGCATCACTGAATTTTCAATCAAATTGTTGTATTTATTGTGTGTGTATATTAAATTGCAAATTTCTGCAACTTCTTCTGCCTTCTTTTAGATTTCGATTATAATAAAAAAAGTCTATTTTATTGTATAAACATTTTCTTTTTTCCCCATTTTATATTAATTTAAAGATAAATGCATTTTCGATTTCTGGATCCATTGCAAATACATTTTTTTTGTATACATACTAGGGATGTTATGGATATCCGTATCCGTATCCGTAACCGTAACCGAAACCACCGGATATCTGAAAAAAAAGTTATCCGTAACCGTAACCGAAGCCGAAATAAAGATTTTTTATTATCCGTATCTGTAACCGAAACCAAAATCTCATATCTAGATATAAACAGTAGGGTGTTTATTTTCAAAGTCTTGGATTTAGTTGAAATTTTACGAAAAAAGCGACTTGCTAAAACGTAGAAAAGTCTGCCTTAGGTGCGAAGGTATAGGGTTTTAGGTATTTTATTTGTATGGGAGATGCCACCTGGTGTCAAACTACATCCACATTTTTCATGTAGCTGAAAATGCGGACAAAATGCTGGCCAAAACTCTGAAAGGCACCATAAGGGGGTTTTCGGAGTCGCTGATTTCGAATTTGATGTCAAAAATTAAAAATTCAAAATGGCGGATCCAGTATGGCGGCCAAAATTTGAAAATGTCAATTTATTTGTATGAAACGCTGTGCAAGGCGGCTTTCGAGGTCGCTGATTTTGAATTTGATGTCAAAAATTAAAAATTAAAAATGGCGGATCCAGTATGGCGGCTAAAATTTGTAAATTTAATTTTATCTGTATGAAGCGCTTTGTAAGGGGGCTTTCGAGATCGTTGATTTTGAATTTGATGCCAAAAATTAAAAATTCAAAATGACGGATCCAGTATGGCGGCTAAAATTTGAAAATTTGATTTTATCTGTATGAAACGTTGTGTAAGGGAGCTTTCGAGACTTGTAATACATTTTGATTTCAAATTAAACTATATTTCATGAAATTTAGATGGAAACCCTTAACCATTCAACCCTTTTGATAAAAAAAATACATTTTTAAACTCGAAAAATCTCGGAATTTTTAAAGCAGTAGCTATCTGGAAAAAAGTGTTTTTCTTAAAAATCGCAATACAAAGTATGATACAACAGACTTATCACATCCCAAATTATTCTTTTTTTTTTGTTTTAGGTTGGGCAAACTTGGGCAAAATTATGCAAGCCAACACAAACTTAAGAATTAAAAACTCACAATTATTTTATTGGTTGCATTAAACAACTGATTTTTTCACTGCACCAGATCTTTTTTTGAAAAGTTTCATATATAAACCACGGCCCGCTTGAAAAAAATTTAATGAAAGGTCCGAGGACGACGGAGTTTTTTATTGGATACTTTTTGGGACATCATCAGAAGTTAAACCGCGCAAAAAGCAAAATCGTAGAACGTGCTTCTTTTCAATACGGCCATTTTTACGATTTTTCAACGAAATTCCGAGATTTTCATATTCTATCGCTTTATATATATAGATATACACACAAATATGTATACATACACACACACATATATATATATATATTTATATATATATATATTTATATATATATATTTATATATATATATATTTATATATATATATATTATTAGATTGGTGAACTTTTTTTTTATTCGAAAGTTTCAAGAGTAATATGGAAATCACTAATCAGGAGCGCAATATTTAGAAAAAATTGGTAACACATCCCACTCGGGACACTTATGGGAATAGGAAACTGCCGGTGCCTCTAAATTTCAGAGACTTTTTTTTTTTGAGCCGGTCTAATGTATATATACAGTTGCTCACAAAATTGAGCATACAGGCTTCATTAAAACACATTACTGTTGGTTTTGGTAAAAAAAAAATATTTTTATTAAAAAAAAAATGCAGTTCGAAACGTAGACGATTGATTCACAATAATAAGTAACAAAATAAAAACTTAATTCACAAATAAACTTTTTTCTTAAAGCAAAATAAAATATATACTTAATTTTAAGGCACAAAATTGAGCATACATATGAAAGAAAATAGATAAATAGCATTCTAAATCTTGCCAAAATACTACAAAATCAATGCAAACTATAGCTCTAGTATTTTGTGCTGCCTCCTTAAACATTTACGATAGCTTGCAACCGCCGGGGCATATATTTTACCAGTTTTTCTGTGAAATATGACTGATCCAAACTTCTTTGATTTTTGATTTAAGCACTTTTTTGTTCGAACAATGCCTTTCTCTTGGTCTCATTTTAACTTCATGCGATAAATGCTCGATTGGGATAAGATTGCGGATGAGTCTTAAGCTGTTTCCCCACAACATCACACAACCTCCTCCGTGCTTTATTGTTGAATTTATGTGGTTCGTGCACGGAGGATGTGTGATGTTGTGGGGTTGTATAGCTTCAAGTGGTTGTGGAAATTTTGAGTTCTTTGAAAGTGAGATGAACAAAGTGATGCACCTTAATATTATGCAGAGAAATTCTGCCATAAAATTAAAGTTACCTGGGAATTATTACTTTCAACAGGATAACGATCCGAAGCACACATCTCATTTAGTGTGCGAATGGTTTTATTTTATTTTATTTATTAATTCATTTTCTGGATACAAAAATATAGATAGATATGTATTATGTAACAAAATTTAAGAAGACAATAAATGTATCTGAGAAAAGGTAAATAACATTTAATATACAAGTAACCTATATAGTTTGAAATGTTACTTCAAAATAGATTACAATATAATTGTGCTGTGGGTAAAAAAGAAGAACATATTAGCAGAGATATTGGGTAATACAATTATTGATTTGAACTATTTAAAAGAATAAAATTATATATAAAAATTGTTTGACTGACGTACATTTTATGTTTGAAATACACATTATTTATAAGTGTTTAAGGAAACAAGTTAAATAAATTTTAACAATTAAACTGTAGGTCTAAGCAAAACATCGATTTCGAGATGGTTAAAACTAAATAAAAAAAGTTTGACATTTTTTAAAAAACAGTTAAATTCCTTATGATACGAAAACTAGCAGGAAGGCAGTTGAACAATTTAAACGACACAAAAGTGTAAAATTTTTGAAAATGAGATGTACGAGCAGCAGGGATGTCAACAAGAGAGTGGAAATTACTTCGCAAGCTATAATTTTCAGAAATGCGACTATGCATGTATCCTGATCTAATGAAAAAAATCTTCAGAACTTTAAAGTAGTACAATTGTCTAACAGGAAGTATTCCAAGTCGTCTGAAAAATTCAATAGAGTGCACTCTACGATTAACATAGCAAATGTTCCTGATTGCGCACTTCTGTAGGGTTAAAAGAGGGCGAACCTTATTAAGAGAAGCCCCACCCCAACAACTTAAGCCATACTGTAGCTTAGATTGGCATAATCCATAGTATACTGTTTTAAGCGTTTCATTTGATCAAAATTTAGGTAGACGATAGAAGTAACGAATAGAAGTTAGCAAGTACGCTTTAAATGAGAGATATGCTCAGACCAACTCAGTTGATGGTCAATTAGTATACCGAGATATTTAAAGTTAGTTACATCCTCAACTTTAAAAATCAAAGAAGTTTGGATCAGTATTCCGTCATAATTCATAGAAAAACTGGTAAAATATATGCCCCGGTGGTTGCAAGATATCGTAAATGCTCAAGGAGGCAGCACAAAATACTAGAGCTTGAGTTAGCATTGATTTTGTAGTATTTTGGCAAGATTTAGAATGTTATTTATCTATTTTCTTTCATATGTATGCTCAATTTTGTGCCTTAAACTTAAGTATATATTTTATTTTGCTATAAGAAAAAAGTTTATTTGTAAATTAAGTTTTTATTTTGTTACTTATTATTGTGAATAAAATGTCTACGTTTCGAACTGAATTTTTTTTTAATAAAAATAATTTTTTTTGCCAAAACAAACAATAATGTGTTTTAATGAAGCCAGGCTTATATATATAAACTGTGTTAGTGCGTGTGTGTATGTGTATGTATACATATTTGTGTGTATATGTATATATATAAAGCGATAGAATATGAAAATCTCGGAATTTCGTTGAAAAATCGTAAAAATGGCCGTATTGAAAAAAAGCACGTGCTACGATTTTGATTTTCGCGCGGTTTAACTTCTGATGATGTCCCAATAAAAAACTCCGTCGTCCTCGGACCTTTCATTAAATTTTTCTCAAGTACTTGCCATCACCCTTCTTTTCCATGTTCTACTTTTTTTTTAATTTTCTTTTTCAAGCAAAAATGATATTTTAAAAACCTTAAAAAAACACCCACAAAATTGTATTCACAATTTTACTCAGAAAGTTAAACTTTCATGGTTTGCTGTTAAACTGTAAGTTAGTATTTACAAAATCAAAGTGAATTTTTGTGTGCTCTAAAGTATTTTCTAATAGATTACAACAACAAAAAAACAATTACAGAGTGTGAAAAAATAGGTTTTGGCCAGAAAAAGTAGTCAGCGGGCCCATAGTGCATTGGGAAGTTTTTTTTTTTTTTTTTAAAAATTTGCGGACATATTGTCCTATGTTTTAGCATTGGATTCGAAGGGAACCCTCCCAAAATTTCAGCTTTCTAGATCATACCTGTGAACGGCGCAATCAGTTTGTTTCCTATTACAATTCATATGGAAGCAACGACTTTTACGAAAACGCAAAAAAAAACTATCTTTGGTTTTTCTGCTTTTTCGTTTTTCCATATGAATTGTTGCAGGAAACAAACTGATTGCGCCGTTAACAGGTATGATCTAGAAAGCTGAAATTTTGGGAGTGTTTCCTTCGGATCCAATGCTAATAGGCTAATATGTCAGCAAATTTAAAAAAGAAAAAGACTCCTTTTTGGGTGTATTTTGTCTGCATTTTAAGCTACATGAAAGATGTGGATGTAGTTTGACAATAGTGGGTGTCATCTCCCATACAAATAAAATCCCTAAAACCCTATATCTTCGCACCTAAGGCAGACTTTATCTACGTTTTAGCAAGTCACTTTTTTCGTAAAATTTCAACGAAATCGGACAAAATACAATGTAATAATTTTTTAATTTTTACTGATGGATTTCTGTAAAAAGCCACCAAAATATCCGTATCTGAAACCGAAACCGAAATAAAATTTTATCCGTATCCGAAACAGATACAAAAATATTTTTATATCCGTATCCGTAACGGAATCAGAAATTTTGTATCCAACAAATTTGTTCAACAAATAAACATTAAAAATATCAACGCAAGTGCAAGTGAGGTGACGCGGATAAAACAAAAATTAGCTCCGATTCTCACGGCGTATTAAAATTTAATTTTTTCCGAGTAGTTCTATCACCCCCCCACGGGACATTTCATATAAAAAAGAAAGTAAGTTTGAAAGGAGGTGACAAGGCCTTAATCTCACCAAGGAAGGCCTGCTAGAAGCACTGCTAGCTCCTGCCCTTGCCTACTGGGCAGTTTCGCTCTTTCCTTAATCCTTTCACGTCCAATTTTGACTATAGGCAACGTTGTCTTCACATGTCAAAATCACCGTTATGATATTTTTTTCGCGATTTCTTTTGCTCTTGTCTTATCAGCTGTGTATACACAATTTAGTTAGCTGCTATTGGTTTTTAGTATTGGCGCCTTTTACGTCGTTGCGAAAACAAGTGATGAAAATTGAAGCAAAAAAAGTACTTCAATTGGTTCAAAATAGGTAAATTAATAGATAAAAATATAATTTGTAAACAAAAATTGTTGAGTTGTGTCTCAGGAATTTTCCGAAGTAAATGCTGCCTAAAGGCCATAAGAACGAACAAGGATACCTAGGACTTTGAAATTGATGTCAGTTAACCTTTGTAGTCGTATTAATAAAAATATGAGCTCATATATTTTTTAAGTCCTCGCACTTTAATTCGGACGTGAAAGGGTTAAGGAAATGACATTTGTGGAAATTGAACGAAACTTTTTGTTAAGTACGTTGTAGTTTTGATATACAGTGGCTCACAGCTTATTTCATGCAGTGCATACTTTTAGCTTCAATGCATAGGCTAATCTGGCACTGTTTTATATCGCGTGTATGTTCTCCTTGTTGTTTTTTGAAGTGAAAACTTCTTTAGGCACGTTGTGCACCTCCGTAAGAAAGCATTTGCGGCTGAGGAAAAATGTATAATCTCGCGACAGGCCACCGACATCGGATGCTTAATCGTATCGATTTCGCTTAGAGAATTTGCGGCTGAGAAAAAATGTATAAACTCGCGACAGGCCACCGACACCGACACCGGATGCGTAATCGTAACGTAATCGTATCGATTACGCTTAGAGGATTTGCGGCTGAGGAAAAATGTATAAACTCGCGACAGGCCACCGACACCGACACCAGATGTATATACATATTCTATATACAGTACATATATGTGCGACTTCGCTCTCTCTCGCTCTCTTTTCTATATATATCATATATAATATATATGCGTAAAGGATTTGCGACTGAGGAAAAATGTATAAATTCGCGACAGGACACCGACACCGACACCAGATGTATATACATATTATATGTATCGTAATCGTATCGTAATCGTATCGTAATCATATCGATTACGCTTAGAGGATTTGCGACTGAGGAAAAATGTATAAACTCGCGACAGGCCACCGACACCGGATGTATATACATATTCTATATACAGTACATATATGTGCGACTTCGCTCTCTCTCGCTCTCTTTTCCATATATATCATATATGTTTATTCCATAAAAATTACAAAACATCATGAAAACAAATTTCAATTATATTATTTTAAGTTTTCACTTCTGTCGGCACTCCCAGAGTGCAACCCGCCGGTTTTTTTATTTGGCTTTCGCGACATGCTATCTGAGTCAAATAAGTTGAATTTCGATTCGTCCTCTAATATTACTGAATTCCATTAGGGGCCGTTCAAGTATTACGTAACGCAATTTTTGAAGATATTTGGCCCCCGCCCCCCTCTCCTTAAAAGTTACGGTATCACTCAAGTGACCATGTTTACCCAAAAGTTACAATTATGTTACGCAAAGTAACGGAAAGTCATTTTAGCGACTTCTGTTATGTTTAAGTCGCGTTTGCGATAGTAATACATAAAACAAGAGATTTTTAATTCGCAGCGTAACGCGTTGCTCGAACCCCCCCCCCCACCTCCTAAGCGTGTTACGTAATACTTGAACGGCCCCTTACTCAGTGGTCTTCAAAACATGTTATTTGGCGAAAATCAGATGGATAGTCTCATTTTTAACTGATGAACGGCTTTTTGCGAACTACTCTCGGTTTGGGCTTGCATGTCAGCTGTTGGCACCGGAAATTTGCCTTTTATGGGAAATATCATTAGTATGGATATATGTCTTCAGATAATAAGTTTCAATTTGTTGCACAGTGCCGAAAATCTGGGCATAAAAACCCAAAATACAAAGCGGTCATAGTTCAATTCTGGTTAATATACATGTGCCCTTATTTGATGGCACCGCCAGCATTGCCACCTGACCTAAGGGTGCTTGTAAATTTATGAGCGATTTTGGATAAAAATATCCACCTAAAATTGAGTGGCGCTATATTTCGCCAGATACCAATAAAAAATTTGCAGCTCCCATGCCAAACCGTCTTTAAGCTGTAGTTGACCAAAGAGGCAACCACACTACATATTTAGAATTACAAATCATTATTTTAAACAATGTTTTTTCAATTTATACGTCTGCATGAAATAAGCTGTGACATGAAATTCAATAGTATTTTTGATTTTCTATTATAAAAATTCCAGGTAATTTTTTTTACAATAAATAAACTTTTTTTTAAAACTACAATTTTTGTTCTTTCAAATGGTATCAAAACTTTTTTCATATTCCAATTAGTTTGAAACTTACAGAGAATTGAAGTTTGATTGAAAAGAAATCGTAAAGTTGAACGTCACTTAAATGATTGTACGATAGCCAACCAGAAAATTATTTCTAAAATATTGTTTTTCGATCCGCAAAGTTTTAAAATAAGAAATTGGAAATGTCGCTAAATTAAAGTTATTCCATTTTTCATTTTTTTGTACAATTCCATCGAAAATAAATTTTTCTTTGAACAAAATAATTTGGTTGACAATTTTTCTTCACTAATTAGCTGTAAAAAATATTCGCTTCTATAGTAAACTTACGCTCTAGTTAAAAAAAACGGCGGGTTGCACTCTGGGAGTGCCGACAGAAGTGAGAACTTAAAATAATATAATTGAAATTTGTTTTCATGATGTTTTGTAATGTTTATGGAATAATTTTCACCACACCAAGCAACTCATGGCTGTCTCTTTCACACCAGTAAAGAAAAAATAAATGGAGGAAAGCTAATGTCAAGTTTTCAGCTTTTAAAATCCAGTGTCATCCTGTGTCGGTGATGACGTGGAGGAAAGCTAATGTCGAGTTTTCAGCTTTTAAAATCCAGTGTCATCCTGTGTCGTAACTCAATTTATGCATACGCCCAAAAGCACGCAGCAAATTTCTAAAATTACCATATACCAACAACCAAGACAACAACCATGACGTCATCACATGGTTGTTGTCTTGGCTACTGATCTATCAACATACCCTTAAAGCATGCTACATAATTTTAAAAATATTGTCATTGTGACGTCATGAATGTCGGTGTCCTGTCGCCAGTTTATACATTTTTCCTCACCCGCACAACGTGCCTAAAGAAGTTCTCACTTCAAAAATCAGGTACAAAACTTTAAAGTCGGTCATTCGCTTTTTGAGTTATATGTATGTATGTATGTATTAGGGATGTTATGGATATCTGTACCCGTAACCGAAACCACCGGATATCTGAAAAAAAAGTTATCTGTATCCGTAACCGAAACAAAAATAAAGATTTTTTAGTATCCGTATCTGCAACCGAAACCGAAATCTTATATCCAGATATAAACAGGTGTGCGATCATATTTATAGCAATATCTTTCTCCGCCTCCTAGAAATGTGGCGAGTGAACAGCTATTTAATGCAGCAGGAAAAGCACCAAAATTACTTTTTGTAAAATATAATTTACCTTTACTTCAATTAAAAAACTAATTTCATTGACTTGTACTAAAAATAAATAAAAACAAAAATACTATGACATGATTTTTTTGTTTTTTACTGATAGATTTCTATAAAAAGTTCACCAAAATATCCGTATCCGAAACCGAAATAAAATTATATCCTTATCCGTACCCGAAACCGATACAAAAATATTTTAATATCCATATCCGTAACCGAATCCGAAATTTCGTATCCATAACATCCCTAGTATGTATGTACCTTATTTATCAATAATATTCTCAAAAAGATTTCAAGTGGCTTGCATTCAGAATGTATTAACCAAACGGTTATGCATTTACTACGCAGGCTTTATCTCCTGAACCCTGCTATTGTTTGTTTACAAAAATACACGCAACTTTTTGACAGTTTTCATTTTTTACCCATATTTGCGGTCGAGCCGAAAATTGTGGTGATTCGACTAGTCAGAGAAATTTCAGCTTTTACTCTCTCAAATTTGGCGATTTGACATTTTTCATTTTTTACCACAAAATCCAACTCGAACGCAGCTATTGTATCCCAGGTATAACAGCCGTGTTTTTTTTTTGACTACCCGCTTAAAAAAGATTTGTATGAGAAATTAGTCAGCGATAGATTCGCCGCATAAATATTAATCGTGCAAATAAGCGTTGAATCATTCAAAATTGAGCTGCTTAATATGAGATTTGGCAGCACAGTTTCATAAAGTCTCTAAAGTTTAATCGAAAAAGTTCCATCTCTAAACGTCGATAGGTAAAAAAATAGATATTTACGTTCAAAAGTAAATTTAAAAAGTTAAAAAAATATAAATCTGAAATGGCGGAAGAAAAAAGGTAATTATATGAAATATTATATTTTTCATTACATTCCTATTAGAAAACGCAAGTCTTGGAGTAAGAAGGATACCTTCCTCTTATTAAGATGCTACACGGAAAGGAACGAGGAGTTCCAGCATGCAAGGAAAAAGCAATATACGCACGCAATGTGTTGGAAGACATGTGTACATGATGCTTCGAAGATTCCTCACATTTCACTTGCCTCTACTTTTCGTTAATTATCGATTACAAATATTTAAAGTTTAAGTTTTGTTCAATTATAATTGTTATTGTGTTTATTGAGGCTTTTATAAAACGCTTTTGTTCAATTTTAAGTTTGTTTGGATTTAATTCAATTGACATTTCTTGTTTGACATTTGTTTCACAGGAGTGCTGCCAAATTTGATTAACGAAAAAATTAAGCGGCGAAAGCCGTTTTTTGCCATTGATTAAGCTATCTTATAGCCGCGACAAAAAAAAACAAGACGTGTTGATACGGCTACCCGCTTAAAAAAAATTTTGTATGAGAAATTAGTCGGTGATATAATCGCCGCTTAAATATTTATCGTGCAAATAAGCGTTGGATTTTTCACAATTGGGGTGCTTAATATGAGATTTGGTAGCATAGTCTAACAAAGTCTCTAGTTTTTAAACGAAAAAAATCCAACTCTAAACGTCAACAGGCAAAAAAAAATAGGTTCTACGTTCAAAAGTAAAAAGTTAAAACCAAAATATGAAACTGAAATGGCAGATGAAAAAAGGCTTTGATAAAACCAGGGTTTGAAAGCTAAGCCCAGCAAAAAATTAAACATGCCGTTTAATGCTGACTGCAGTCAGCAAAGCAAACGAAACGAGAAGGCAAACGAAACTGATGCTGAATGCTGCAGCCTTCACCATGCATTTCAAATCCAATATGCTACGCTGTCGAATTCTCTTTTATGCTTGTGAAAAGAATGCTGAGCTAAATTTGCTTGCTGAAAATGCTATTCATTATATTTTGATTACAGTTAGTCCTCGTAAAACGCCGATGTAAGATTCTAGACAAAAAGTATTTTATAGGACTCACATCACATTAGTTAGGTTGAGTTCCAAAATCTTTCTTTTTAATATTGTTTTTATTAAAATTTATTTAATACGACAAGTTCTAGAGTAAAGTAATGAGTGTCATAATGAGACTGTCATCACCCTGTATTGATACATTTTCTTTATACTATTAACTGTAACTTAACATATCTATTAGAATAGCAATAAAGTTCAGTTTGTACTCAAACGTTGCGTTGATCATTACATGACATGGTGTCAGAAGTGTGATTAAAATAACACATTTAAGAAAATACCGGACGCTAATGAACAAGCATCAACATAATCTACAGTATAGTTTGTAAAACCTCCATATTAACATACGATTGCAAAAGATGTGGTCGCAACCATGTTATACGACCCTATGTAAGCAAACCCAACGCGGTTCGCACCGGCTAGCTGACGGCTTCAGGGAGGTTTCTCAACCCTCCGCGTTGGGCCGAGGGCATAACAATAAATTTCACTTCCACTTAAAAATGGAAGTGAATTTTGAAAAATAGACAAAAAAAATCGTATAAGATCAAAACTCAATAAGAAATATGCCAAGAAAAATATCAAAATCTATACTATAAAAAAAAGACTAAAAATCTCCATCTTTTACTTCTACGTATCGTTTCCATACGAAAAGGGGAGAGAAATCTGTTGTGTGCTGTTGATGCAACCATCGCAACAGCACCCACTTTTGAATCATCGCTTGCACAAACTCAATCACCTAAACATCCTGCCGTCAGGTTTATCCACCCCCCTATTAAGAAAATTTACCAAGCTTTCATTTTCGCACAAATCATAACATTTTTATTAAAAGATAATTATTTCTTTGCTGGTACAAATTTCAAATCGCAACTGCAGTAGAACCGATTACAAATGACTTGCCTGACGAAAATATTACTAATCAACAAAATTTAAGATTCACCAAACGGAATACAAACTATCCTTCACACAAATAAAATATTAATTATTATTAAATTAATTATTAAAAATAAAATAATAAATTCCTATATACTATGTTGGCTAATCGCCTCGACTATTTCAAATTCAAAAAGTGCTAAAGATTTGATTATATGGAAAATTATATATAAAAAAATTAATATCATGCAAAATGAATGTAAAAATTAGAATAATTTAAATAGAATATATGTGATATAATATAATATAATATATAGAATAAAATGTTTTAATACAAATTCACGCGCATATGAGGAAAAATTTTTTTACAATTTGGTTTAAATGTCCGAATCCCGAACGTTACATCCTTTTACATGAGGGCAATTATTCAAATTCTATCGCCCGAAAGAGCTCTCCCGAACGATTCGAAACTTTATTGCAAAACGCGCAACAAAACTAATGTTATTAAAATCCCGGTTTTTCTTTAATGCGTATATATAAATAACAGACAAAAAACTACTAATTATATGACTTTTAAACAAAATATGAATATAAAAAAAATGAAAATTAAGAAAGAATTTTATAAAATTGGTCTAAATTTAATAACCGCCACTGTGCATATGATACCAATTTTACTTCAAAACTCCAGTTGTTTTGCATTAGGCACTTGGTTCTGCCATTGGATTTATCCTGGACTTGGTTTCGCGTTTTCTGCTTCAAATGGGACACAAACCCGATACAGAGTTCACCACTTTCCGATTTCACTAAAATACGCAGTAATTAGCTCTTGGACCACCTTCTGTTGCGCCAGCCTTTTTCCACCAGCCACAATGGTCATTGCACAAATAAAAAAAAGACGTAAATTACTATCAATTTACCCACCGTTTGAAAAATTTCCACTTATTGCCTTATTGCTGCTGAACTGCTTTCCTTTCCTTAGCTTGGGCGCGCCTTCCTGTACCAAAAGAATAAGTTGCATTTTCTTCGCACTAAGAAAAACATTCAAAATTAACCTTTTTCCGCCTTTAATTCCGGAATGTTTCCTAGTCACAATTCGTTTTTTTTACAAATCCGGCACAGTTATTGTAGGTTTACGGCATACCATTAATTTTAAAAATCTACAACCGAAAATTTACTTCACTTGAACCCTTTTTTTAAATATTTTAAAACTTAACAAAACAAATTTTATTTTGCATCAGTTTGATGCGGACAAAGCGCGACTTATTTCTTTGGCGGTGGTTTTACTTTTAAAATTTTTATGCGCAAGCAACTTGTCGTCAAGTTAATGATTTCAGGTCAGGTCAGCAACTTAAAGGAAAACCGTTCACCAAATACATATATTAATACATGACTTATATTAAATAACATATACCCAAACTTATTACTAGCATATAATTAAACTAACACCTATGCTCTTTGACCTATATTTCTTCTCTATTACAAACTAATACCCAAGCCACCTACCTCAGTTCCAATACACCCACTCAGTTAAGTTATCTTTTGTTGCAACATTTTAGCCATATAAGAAAACTTGGTAACACCGATAATATTTACTATCACGTACTAAAACCCTTACAAGTACGATATTATCAAAACCTTGGTATGGCAACGTCACCTGGCATACTCTTGCTCTCTCTACTCTCATTGCTTTAACTCAAACAATGATGGCCGATATCGCAGTGGTTCAAAAGTTAGGGTCAACGCCAGCTGTCAAATCATACCTAACAGTCGACTTATTCAAAACCTCCAATATCAAAGTTTTCAATTTACTTTGGCCTTTTAGTATTTCTGACATCAGACACACAACCGATTTTGTCATCGCATAGACCCTTACAATTGAACCATAATTGTCAATGAAAAGAAGACCGGGCGCATGGCATAAGCGAACAAAAAGCAAAACAATTAAAAATCAAAAATTTAAATAGATCTATTTTAATAAAATAAAAAAAAATACTCTAAATCGCAATAATGATAAATGAGCTATTTGCTCCTGAAGTCACTGAAACTGCAACAAAACTATGGTGGTCAAGGTGAAACCACGGGATCATCTGCAACCACCGTAGTGTGCAGGTTAAGTTCTTTTTTATAACCTCAATAGTTTTGCTAATGACTGTTGCTACTTATATTCATGGTGGGAGCTGGTGAATTATTGTAAGACAAATTGCTAATTTATTTAAACAATTATTCAAATAAAAAAAAATATGCTAATATTGTATAGAAATTGTTAGGTCAACGTAGGCTTCCGCCCACACCCTGAGATAGAGTCTCAGACTTTCCGCTGTGCTAGCCGGGACTCAATTTGCTATTATTCTCTTTTAACATTTGTTTACTACATGCATTTTTTTTTTCAACAGGCTTTTGAATCAGAATTTCGGCCCAGGACAATTTCAAGCATTTACTACGCGGAGAATCAACCACGGGAAAGTTTTAGCATGACGGGAAGTTTCAAAAATATTTTCAGCTTCAAGAATGATACTTTGTTTTCCTTTACATTCTATTTTCAGGTACTTTAATATATTGGAAAATTCTATCGGAATAACACGAACGTTGGAAACAAAAGGGACTTTACACTACACATATCGACTGACACTCGCTTATGCTAGGTGGTAAATATTGCACGTTTGTTTTTTGATTTTATTGCACAAGTTTTAAAATTGCATTAGTATAGGTAGAATTTGTATATTAAATAATTTATTTATGATTGCAGCTGTCCCTAATTATATCTATGTTTCCTTTTTTTGTTTTCGTGTGTTTATTGTTTTATATCCTTAGCGTGATATATTCCGATTGATTTTCCATTTAAAGTTTGCAATTGGTACATATTGTTGCCGATCTGTTTAACTACTTGGCATTAAGTAAACTTTTTGCAAAATTTTGCATTTATGTTTTTTGGGAAATTGCTAAGTGTAAAATTTCTTTTGAATACTTCCTGTCCTGGAGTAAAGTTAACGTATCGTGCTCGTTGGTTATAGCGGCGTGCGCTTCGTTCATACGCGCTATGCAAATTCTTCTTCATTTTATCTCGAAATAGTGATATTTTATCCTCTTTGTTTAAAATTTGAAAATGTGGTTCGTTCAACGAGTTTAGTTTTCTTGCCAATTTGTAATCCGTGCCATAGCTATACATTTCGTTCCCGAAAAGTGGCAAAAATGTTGTAACACCTGTAGCTGAGTGGACGGAATTCCTTAATGCCCATTCAATTTCGGATAGGTACATATCCCAGTCTCGATGATCATTTTGAATGTACGTTCGAATAGCATTTAAAACAAACTGATTTACACGCTCAGCCGCGTTCGACTGAGGCGCGTAGTGGGCAGTTTTCAGATGAATTATCTTATATGCCTCGATCATTTTTTGAAAATCTTTCGCAGTTGTAACGAACCTTTCAGCCAGGGTCTCGGCGTCCAGGGTTCCTATACAAAAATTTATATTTGCAGGTAGCTAACACAGGTTTGATTCCGGGAGTTTAATAAAAGAAAATCTTCCATGTGTATTACTTCGACAATCCACTTTATTTTACTGCTGTTGTCCGGAGCTGGTGAACTGCTGGCTGCTGTGGTCCTCAGAAGAATGACCGATCAAGTCACTTCTGCTACCTCTGTAGCTTTTCCACAATAAAGCGTTAACAGCTGTTTAGTGTGGATCGTGGTGACAGCTTTTGAGCAAGGCTACCGTATGACAATTCTGTTACTTTGTGTTTAACTTATGTCTACTTATTCTACTACTACTACTGCGTTTTTTACGTGTCGCCCGCGTTGTATTGTATTAACTTAACTAAATATTTTAACTTATGTTATATTATTTATATCATTAAAAATGGATTTAGATAAATGAACGAAATAATATTAAGAAATAAATACATAATTCGTGAAGTTAAATAAAACCAATAAATACGTTTATTTATGTTTTTGCGCGTTTCGACGCGCTGCTTTGAAAATTGTGGGTGGAAACGAAGCCCACTGAATTCCATCCTCACACAGTAAATTGCTTTCCATTATCTGAATGGATTACCTCAGGTACGCCGAATTTGTGAAAGATCTCAGAAACTAAGAACTTCATAATATTGGTTGTCGTTGCTTCGCGCATGGCCTTTAGGAACCTGAATTTAGAGAAATGATCCACTACAATAAAAATGTATGTATTTCCAAGTTTTGACCGGGGATATTTCCCTAAAAAATCTCTATATATTTTTTGGAAAGGCCGCTCTGTTACCACTTCTTGGCCTATACTAAGTCTCAGCTCCTGGTTAATTGGTTTTCCTTCTGTGCAGGCGTCACTGTTCCTGATAAAATATTTTACTTGTACTGCCATATTTGGTCAATAGTACAGCCGGCGTAGTTTTTGCAGTGTTTTAGCAACACCTCCATGTGCAGACGTTTCTGGCTCATGGGCCTTTGCGATTAATGTTGACGTCAACGCTTCGGGAATCCACAACTTCCACATCACTTCCTCTAACTCTGCGTCTTCTTGGTTGAATTTTGTTTTTTTGAATACCAAATTATTTTCGGTGCGCAAGTCGGCTAGTTTTGCCTGATTTTCTTGAATTGTTTGGACCATTTCTAAGTATTCAGCAGACTCAAACTCAGTTGTTTCTATGTCTAGAAAATTTTCACTATCGATATTCAATTCTTCTACAGCTCTGGAACTATGTTTTCCGAGCCTTTTCTATGCTCGAAGTCTTTCAACGACATAAGCCATTTAAGGCTAGCGTGTTCGGTGATCACTGTAAACGGCATAAGTTCTATATATGGCCTGAATCGTTTTATTGCAAAAACAGCGCCAGACACTCCTACTCCGTCACGCTATAGTTGCGCTGGCAACTATTTAGCTTTTGGGAAAAGTAGGCTATGGGATTTTCATTCTCCTCTGGATCCCTTTGAAAAAGCATCGCACTGCTCAAAGAATCTTTTAGCGAAATCTGGGTGCTTTAGAACCGGAGCAGTTGTTAGCGCTTCTTTTAATTTTTTGAAAGCGTCGATAGCTTCTGGAGTCATTGTGAATTTCCGGCTTTTCTTTAATGTTTCGCTGAGTGGAGCAGACAATGAAGTAAAATTTTGAATGAATCTTCGATACCATCCAGCGGTACCTAAGAAGCTTCTTACTTCTCTTACTGTTTTGGGGATAGGAATGCGTTGAATAGCAGAAACTTTTTCTGGGTCTGTCTTCAACATTCCACCACCGACTAAAAATCCCAGGTACCGTAATTGTTTGCAACAAAATTTTGATTTTTTCAAACCTATTGTCAAATTTGATTTAGACACTCAGCTACTTCTTTTAAAATTTAAAGTGGGTTTCAAAATCAGGAGCTATTATGAGGAGGTCGTCCAGGTATGTGAAGATGTGTGATCTTAAACGTTGCGGTATAACTTTATCCATCAACCGGCAGAGTCGCTGTGCCGCATTACATAACCCAAAGTGCATGACAGCAAATTGGTACAGCGGTCTGCCAGGTACCGTGAATGCCGTATAAGGTTTACTTTCCTCCTCTAACGATATTTGCCAAAACGCGAACTTAAGGTCGACACTACTGATGTAGTGTGTGTAGTCGATTCAGCTTAATATACCTTCAATATTTTGAAGCGGGTAGGCATCTTTAATTGTCCTTTCATTTAATTTGCGAGCATCTAGGCAGAAGCGATTTTTGTCCGTCTTCCTTACGATGGTGACCCTGTTACTCCACGGACTTTCACTTTCCTCTATAACACCAAGTGCTAACATTTTATCCAACTCTGCATAAACAAGTTCTTGGATTGCAGGTGACATTGGATAATGTCTGTCTTTCACCGGAGTAGCACTTTCTGTCAACAGTATGGTGTGTTTTTCAAATTTAGTTTTGCCAAGACCGTGTTTTTCGTAAGATCGAAAATCGTTGACTACTTCGCCTAAACGTCGCTACTGATCATCAATTCATTCATTTAGCTTCAATTCGTCTGAATTCTGCTCTTTTAGATTTTGAAAATGATTTTGAACTTCTTCTAAATTAATTTCTGCTACTCCGATCACGTCTGTAGCAAGTTTGAATGCACGCCAGAAATCTATGCCAAAATATGCCTGTTGCTCTAATTCGGGGCATATGTAAAAGGTGATGTTTTTAATCTCGTTTCTGTATTTGACAGGCAAATTTATTTTTCCACGGATTGTGTGTCTTTGACCACCTGCAGTTCTCACAGTCGAGTAATACTGCTTCATGTCGATACCAATTTCGGAAATTAACTCCCTACAACCTCGACCTAAAAGACTTATAGATGCTCCTGTATCAAGCAAACTTTTGAATCTGATATTACTCACTTTTATTTCTGCGTAGGGCCTGGTGTTCTTATTCTGGTTACCATGTATCGCTTCCGCAACTTGTCTCCGAACAAATTTTCTCCTCGCAAAGTTGTCTGACAGCTGTTGCAGCTGCTGTTTTTGCTGAATTGGCGACCAGTCGTATTGACGTTGTTGCATTGTTGGCTGTTGATGTTGTTGCGCAAACTGTAATTGCTGCGCCTGTTGCGGAATTTGCGAAGGCCATTCGTATCGTTGCGATTGCTGCTGCTGTGGCTGTTGCAAAAGATTATTATTTTGCCTATATTTTTGGGCATTATTATTTGGCATGGTATTTTTATTATAAAAATGTTGTTTTGCAGATTGAATGGTTGGAATCATGAGCTGATTAGAGTCCGTGCCTAGCATGTTTCCAGTAGAGCTATCTCGCACTTGAGTAGGAACTGTAACCGGCATAGATGAATTTTGAGTAAGTTGCAGATTTTTCACCACTTCTCCTAAACTTTTTTGTATATATTCAGGGATCATTCTTTCAAGAGACTTCTCTAAATGGGTTCTATATTCCCCAATCCCTTTGGCTACTACCTCTTTAATATTGGTTTCATTTTCTAACATTTTGGCTGAATCCGTGTGTAAATCTGCACTAATATTCTGTGGAGGAGGACCTGTCATATTAGGTGGGAAATTTGAAATATCTTTTGTAGTCGGGTTTTTAGAGATAGCACCCTTACTGCCATCGGTATTCGGTGTATGTTTTTCTTTATTAACCATTATCGTTTCTGAAAGATCAATATCAAAGGAGTTTTCTTGGCCAGTGGCCTGTTTACTATCGCCTAAATTTGCCACCTTGTTTAGTGGACTTGCCGTACTTAAGGTTCGGTTTAAATCGTACTTGTAACTTCTTTTTAGTACTCGATCTTCTTTAAGTTTTTCTGAACTTTTCATCTACAAAATGAACTCTTTAAAATTTCGGTTATATAATTTTTGGAGTATGGGGGGGGTTATTGTGCCTGACGCAGCGCTTCAGGTTCTGTGCTGACTCAGCACCTAACGATGATTCAAAATTTTTCTACATACTCATTTCGGAGTCTTTCGAGTGGATTAAGATACTACCATCACTGCCAACAAATTCAAAATTTATTAATATACTAAATACTAAGGTAAATCGTGCATCTGAGCGTTTGACCTCTTTTCGTAACTACGCTAGGCCACAACCTCATTAAAATCTTTCAGCATACTAACAAATTCATGTACATTCAAAAATCATTTTAAAGTAGTAGTCTTAAAAATGATCTGGTGCTTAAGATTTTGTCCATGACAGTGATGCATATTCAATCAATTCCTGGTGCTATTAGAGATTATCATGTAATGAAAACGTGACTCTCAGCCATCAAGGTCGATATGAGCATATTGGTTATAAAAAAAAAACTACTTAACTGCTCCTTCTAAAATTCATGATGCTAACTGAAATTAGCTTTTTGCCATACTGCTACGGATAAGTCACCTAACACCAAAAAAAAACTCCAGAAGTGCAGTATCACTAAAACTTATTATTTTCGATAGATTTTTCCTTGGTCCATCACAAAAAATTTGCAATTAATTCTTTGTAACCATTAGATCGATTAAGCCACCATATCATAGATCGGCCAAGGGATAGCGATCGAAACTATTGTCCATTTAAATTCAGCTTTAGCCGACTGATAAATCTTCTGACCCTCTATCAAACGGTGCATTTATCCTATTAAATTTTTTTTTTCTTTCCTGGCTAAGTCACTGCTGTGAAAGAAAAAACCAGAAAAGAGGCAGTCTGAGCTAAACTTATTTGGTTTTGTTTTAAATTTAAGTCATACTTGTAATTATTCTCCATTTTCAATTAGTTTTTCGTTGGGGAGCCATTTTGTAAATGGCGACCCTGGGCATTTGCTGGTATTACCCCGAAATTTCTTTATTTTTAGTAAGATTGAGCTCCAGATTGTTATGCGACCCAACCCAACGCGTTTCGCACCGGCTAGCTGACGGCTTCAGGGAGGTTTCTCAACCCTCCGCGTTGGGCCGAGGGCATAACAATAAATTTCACTTCCATTTAAAGGTGGAAGTGAAATTTGAAAAATAGACAAAAAAAAAATCGTATAAGATCAAAACTCAATAAGAAATATGCCAAGAAAAATATCAAAATCTATACTATAAAAAAAAGACTAAAAATCTCCATCTTTTACTTCTACGTATCGTTTCCACACGAAAAGGGGAGAGAAATATGTTGTGTGCTGTTGATGCAACCATCGCAACAGCACCCACTTTTGAATCATCGCTTGCACAAACTCAATCACCTAAACATCCTGCCGTCAGGTTTATCCACCCCCCCTATTAAGAAAATTTACCAAGCTTTCATTTTCGCACAAATCATAACATTTTTATTAAAAGATAATTATTTCTTTGCTGGTACAAATTTCAAATCGCAACTGCAGTAGAACCGATTACAAATGACTTGCCTGACGAAAATATTACTAATCAACAAAATTTAAGATTCACCAAACGGAATACAAACTATCCTTCACACAAATAAAATATTAATTATTATTAAATTAATTATTAAAAATAAAATAATAAATTCCTATATACTATGTTGGCTAATCGCCTCGACTATTTTAAATTCAAAAAGTGCTAAACCTATACAAAAAGATTTGATTATATGGAAAATTATATATAAAAAAATTAATATCATGCAAAATGAATGTAAAAATTAGAATAATTTAAATAGAATATATGTGATATAATATAATATAATATATAGAATAAAATGTTTTAATACAAATTCACGCGCATATGAGGAAAAATTTTTTTACAATTTGGTTTAAATGTCCGAATCCCGAACGTTACATCCTTTTACATGAGGGCAATTATTCAAATTCTATCGCCCGAAAGAGCTCTCCCGAACGATTCGAAACTTTATTGCAAAACGCGCAACAAAACTAACGTTATTAAAATCCCGGTTTTTCCTTAATGCGTATATATAAATAACAGACAAAAAACTACTAATTATATGACTTTTAAACAAAATATGAATATAAAAAAAATGAAAATTAAGAAAGAATTTTATAAAATTGGTCTAAATTTAATAACCGCCACTGTGCATATGATACCAATTTTACTTCAAAACTCCAGTTGTTTTGCATTAGGCACTTGGTTCTGCCATTGGATTTATCCTGGACTTGGTTTCGCGTTTTCTGCTTCAAATGGGACACAAACCCGATACAGAGTTCACCACTTTCCGATTTCACTAAAATACGTGATTTATTTCAGATATTGCAATCACGTATGTACTTTGTTCAAATTTTCGGCACGAATGAAATTATAAATATAAATAAAAGGAAATTGGTTGTGGCTTACGGAATTTAATCGCAGTAATTAACTCTTGGACCACCTTCTGTTGCGCCAGCCTTTTTCCACCAGCCACACTGGTCATTGCACAAATAAAAAAAAAGACGTAAATTACTATCAATTTAGCCACCGTTTGAAAATTTTCACTTATACTTACACCTAATTTTCAACTTTTTTTTTTTTCTTAAATTTTCTGCCTTATTGCTGCTGAACTGCCTTCCTTTCCTTAGCTTGGGCGCGCCTTCCTGTACCAAAAGAATAAGTTGCATTTTCTTTGCACCAAAATTTAACTAACACCTATGCTCTGAAACTGAAACTGCAACAACCATGAGAGACGTAACTCCGGCTTATATCATCGAGTGTAAAAATTGCAAACGAAAAGATCATTTTGCTAAGTTTTGTTTTCTAAAGAAACATAACAACATGAAACATATAAATTCTCTCCAACAAAACCAAAGCAGCGATTCTGACGTCGAAAGCGATTTCTTTGTTTTAACAGTTAAAATTTCGGAAACAAACAAAGATGAGAAAAATAATTGGTATGAAGAAATAATGGTTGGTGTTAAAAAAGGAAAATTTAAACTAGATTCAGCGGCGCAGTGTAATGATATTCCATTAAGTCTTTTGTACAGAGACAATTTAAAAAACATACGTCCTGTCAATATGAAATTAATAGCATTTGGCGGAGCAAAAATTCACGTTTGTGGAGAAATATGTTTAACAGTCATAGCTAGAAACCAAGTATACAAAACAAAATTTTTAGTTGTTGAAAATTTTCCAACGCTGAAGCCCCTTTTGGGTAAAAACGATTGTGAACCTTTTGGATTAGTGGTAAGAATAAATGAAGTTTAAATTGATCCCAACATTTTTGAAGGGTTAGGAAGAGTAAAAAATTTTAAATACGATATAGATCTGGTAGAAAATCGATCATTTAAACATTTTGCTCCAAGGAGAATATCTCATTCTATAACCCTTGTGTCTACACCCACACACCCGGGTGTGTTTTTCATTTTCAAATTGATATATTTTGAGTTCTGAATGCCGTATCAACTTGAAATTTTGGGTAGCCTCCTAAAATATTGTTTTCTATCATATTTGAAAAAAAAAAAAAAATTCGTCGTTGGGAACCGAATTTACAGGTCGTTTTTGCGATTTACCCCTTCTATCTACAGCCAACACACCCGGGTATGCATAGAAAAATGTATGTAAATTATAAGTTAGAAATGAAGAAAAACATTTGGGTTTCATTATAAATAATTTTTATTTATTTGACATTACTTTTTTGTGTTTATGTATGTATACAAAAAAGAATAACAATATATTAAAAAAAAATAATTTTATAAAAAAAAGTGACCTGCATCTATTACATTGAGTGATATCTTTTGAAGGCTCAACACAAACTGGCTTTTGACATTCTTTGCAGATTTTTCTTGTTGTTCTTCTTTTGGAACATAAGAAGCAATTTCCCTTTTGCTTGATTCTGCCAGAATTGTCACGCTGCTCTTGAGCGCTTACTGGAAGGCTTGCAATGGTTGGTGTAACTGGGCGGCCCAACATACTTTCGATTCCACGACGTGATCAAAAATTTCACATTGTTTGATCTAACCAAATTGTACCATCTCTAGCTGTATAATTATTTGCAGAAGTTTCTATTGGATCAACTTCTAATTCTTCATCCGAATCAGTTTCATCAGCAGGATTATATTCTGGTAACTGTAGTTCCTCTGCATCTGAATCTTCAACATACATATTATTGCCATCGCCCTCTTCACCTGCCAATAGACGTTCATTCGTATCTTGCTCATCTTTACTGTCTGCTTCCAAAAGCTCCTCCAATCTTTGGCTTATGTACAGTTCTCTGTCTTCAAAGATAAGTCCTTACAATTGCCGGGGAGTTAGCCATTCGCCATGATATAATTTGTTGTATGATTATTATATTTTTATCAAATCCGTTGCATGAAAAATAATAGCCCCTATTTTTATTCAAATGCAGTACAGAAAAAAACTTGACAGTAACTGACGACACTATTAGCAAAACATGTATATTTATATACCATTTTTATGCGCGAAGTCACTGAGAATTTTTGAATTTATTAGTTCTTGGATTTGACCGTTTTAAAATTTATTTTTAAATATTTTACCGACATTTTTTTACTGTTCTTCGAAAATGCTCTCATCTAGGTGCACCTGCGTCTTTTTTCCTAACGAAACTTTATGACTTACTAACAGAAAGAGGTAAACCTCTGTTTATGTGGACTACCTGGAAATATCTTCAACAATTTTAAATCCTCCGAAAGGCGTTGACCTGTTTGTGGTTAATTTTATTACAACAATCGCCATTAGTGGGTTTTGTTTTTATTACACAAACCTTTATTGAAAAATTTCCCAATTTTTTAAAATATCAATCATAGAGTCAGAAAAATTACCAGGTAGTTTTATATTTATTTTTCAATCAATATTTGCTTAGGATTTTACCTGGTACATATGAATAGGACATTGTGAATTAACTCTGAATGGCTTATATTTCTTTCTTTTGTACCAGTGTTAGAGTAAGTAATAACAAGTAGGAAGAGTGAAGGGGATTTCTCGAGATGCTATGTGATAGATTGGCTATCAAGGTTGAAGAATAACAGTACTAAGAGAGTTTTATGGCTACTTCAATTATTTGACTTTCAAGCAGTTTTATCATACTCCTAAGTGCAACAAATGAATTTTTTACGAAACCACACCATCGAAAAATCCTTATACTTAAAAAAAAAAACGATTGCAATATAAGGAAAAAAAAAAAGAAAAGAACAAAATATGTAAAAAAAATGTATAATGTATAGATACACAATTTTCATAATTTATAATCGCTATAAATAGAAAAAACCGTTAACAACATAAAAAATTGAAAACGCACGTACAAAACGTATGGGATACCCGGGTGTGTTGGGTGTATGTTTACGTATAATTTTTTGGCTGTAGACACAAAGGATAAAGGACACAGTAAAAAAAGAAATTGATAGTATGGTAAAGCTTGGAGTTATGAAAAAAACCGAAGAAATTACACCAGCAGTGTCACCAATGGTAGTGGTAAAACAAAAAGGTAAGATTAGGATATGCATTGATCCAACAGACGTAAACAAAAACATATTAAGGCGTTATCATCCATTAAAAACAGTTGAAGAAGTAACAGCAAACATAAAGAATTCCAAATGGTTTACAATACTGGATTGTAAAAAAGGCTTTTGGCAAATTGAGATTACCGAGCGTACACTAAAATATTTGACAATGGCTACCCCATGGGGTCGTTACTCATACCTCCGTTTACCATTTGGTCTGGCATCAGCACCTGAAGTCTATCAATAGTTAATGTCACAGTTACTAGAGAATTTACCCAATACTGAGGTGTCAATGGATGATATTTTGATTCATGCTGAGACAAAAAGAACAACTTGAGGTACAAACAACAAACGTAATGAAAATTTTAGCAAATTCAGGCTTGAAACTTAATAAAGACAAGTGTGTATTTAATGTAAATAAGTAAGGTAAAGTTTTTAGAACACATTTTAACATCTAAAGGTACACGGAAAAAACGAAACTCGAAATTATTGTAAATATTAATCAAAACTTAAGAAAAATTAGTAGGTAATTTAGTAATTTAGAAACGGTTCGAGTGTCTGTTAAAAATTACTAAGAGTAATATAAAAATTGCATCAAGCAGGCATTAATTTTTCGAATGCAAGTTTTTAATTTTTACAAAGTAGATTTTAAAATTTCTGCAATAATTTACTATATTTTAAAAGGACTGTACTATTTATTAAAAAGTACTTTATAAAGTTTTTATGATGAAATAATAATAACAGAAATTTATTTTTAAAATTTTTTGTGTGTTGAACAAAATTGGGACGGCCAGCGAGTTTCCGTTGCCGCTTTCCCGACCCCGTCCCAATTCGGTTCAACACATTACTTCAAAGCCAATTAGTAAGAGTTTGGCAAGCCTTATATATTTATTTTTTTGCATGAACATGTTGAGAACTCAAACAGAGTACAAATTAAACACAAAAGAGAAATAAAATTCAATATAATAAAAATTAATAATCTTGAAATAATTTTTCTATAACTACTTTTTAAAAATAATAAAGCGGGAATCATATATTACAATATGAAATATATAAAAATTCTAATGTGGCAATTTATTAAAATTTAATAAATTCTTTGTAAAACTTCAAAGTTTGTAGGTGATAATTAAAATGAAGAAAATAATTTTTAATATGCACTTACTAAAAAATGTAAAATGAAAATATTTACAAACTAGAATAGAATTTTTAATAAGAATTTTTTATTTATTACTATAAAAGAGTAATATTTGTTTTCAGATTCTAATTTTTATAATCTCCTATTAATTTTTAATAAAATTTGAGTAGGTGTTTTTTCCGTGTATAGCGGCAGATCCAGATAAGATCACTGCCATAAATCGTCTTAAAAAACCAGAAAATCGGGTTCAACTTCAACGAGTCTTAGGTATGGTTACTTATTTGAGCAAATTCATTTTCAACTTATCTGAAATAACTGCTACTCTTCGAGATCTTTTAAAAAAAGATATTCACTGGAATTGGTCTCCACAGCATGATATATGTTTCGATAAACTAAAATAAGTATTTTCTACGGCTCCGTAACTAAGATATTATGATTCGAATCTGGATGTTAAACTGTAAGTAGACGCGAGCAAACACAGCGTGGGTGCGGCCCTGCTGCAAAATGAGCAGCCTGTGGCCTACGCATCAAGAGCTTTATCAAAACTATGCTTAAATTGAGAATGAGGCCACTGCGATTCGCTTCGCATGCGAAAAATTTCATGAATATATCTATGGAAAAAAACTTATCATCGAAACCGACTACTAACCTCTCGAAACAATCTTCAAAAAACCACTATATTCAGCTTCTCCAAGACTACAAACAATTCTACTTCATGTAATTCCATACTCTGCACAAGTTTTTTATAGAAAAGGATCAGATATAAAATTGGCTGATACTCTCAGCAGAGACTGCAAAAATAAAGAGAGCTGGACGGAAGAAGACATAGAAGTACACACAATTTCAACAGTTAAGACTATGACAATGGAGATAATAAAAGCCGAAACTTTAAAAGATTGAAATTTGTAAACGCTCAAATCATTTATACTAAACGGAGGGCCATCATCAGTAAAAGAGTTGCCCAAAGAAATCCAAAAATTTTGGAATTTTCGAGATGAATTGACGTATGAAGGAGATGTTATTTATAAATCTACAGAAACTTTAATACCGAATAACTTATGTACACAAAGAAATCATTACATAAATCCATCGTGGTCATATAGGAATTCAAGGGACCTTAAATAGAGAAAGATCGGTAGTATTTTGGGTAGGAATGCAAAATGACATAAAAATTTTATTGAAAAATGTCACATATGTCAGTCATATCAGCCCTCAAATACAAAATAACCTTTAATTGTGAACCCTATACCTTTCCTACCGTGGGAAATTGTTGCATCGGACATATTTCACTTTTGAAACAATAATTATTTATTAATCGTGGACAGTTATTCCAGGTTCATGGACTTTGTAATATTAAATCAGTAAACCACATTTGAAGTAATCAAACATTTAAAAATTTGGTTTGCTACCCTCAGCATTCCATCTATACTAGAATCCGATAACGGACCTCAATATGCATCCAAAGAATTTTCTGAATTCACAAAAGCATGGAAATTTAAACATAAAACTTCTAGTCCCTATTATCCGCGATCAAATGGACTAGCTGAAAGATACGTGCAAATAGCAAAAGGAATGCTGAAGAAATGTTCAAAAGACAACAGTGACATTCAACTTGCTCTTCTAAACTTAAGGTATAAACTAAGATCCGAAGAACTACAGTCACCAAAACAAAGATTAATGAGTAGAGTAACCAGAACCAAAGTGCCAACATCAGATAGTATTTTGAAGCCTAAGGTAATATCTGGTGTACACTAGCTATGGAATAGTGGAGGACTTTTCGATTTTGATACGCTGGGAACTTTTTTTTTGTGAAGTTTGATAAAAAAATGCGGGAGCCAAAAAATTAAAGGGATTGGAAAGGGCTAAATGGCGTCTCATCGAGGTCAAAGTTTAAAAATTTTGAGATTTTCATACAAATCAGCCCACAGCTGCCCATGAGTAGCCCATAGAGCAGTAGGTTGTATGACCGACCCTCAATTATTTTTCATGGCCCACATTTTTTTCAAACATACTTATCCCCTCTCTCCACCTCTTTGGGAGGTTTCCATACAAAAGGGATGTTTTTATGAAATTTACTCCCAACGTTCCCAATGCTACCAGGGTGCCCCTAGAAGATTCAAGTATATGCCCAACCCCCCCTAATTTATTCTTCCCAACATTTCTTCAGAACACACTAACCCCCTATCTCACCCCCTTAAGGGGTTCCCCATACAAAATTGAATTTCATACGGAATTTGGCTCTTTCCAACCCTCCAAGGGGGTAAATGGTTGGATATTATTACCAGTCCCCATTAATTTTTTTGCACCTATAATTTTGTTATCAATTTATACCCCTTTCTGATAGGTTTCCTAAAAAACACTTTGGAACAAATTAACCTAATATATCCTTCTCTAAAAAATAGCACCCATTATTTTTTAAAGAAATGTAAGTTTGAATTAACATTCAATAAGAAACAATTATATTTAATCATACTAATTCATTTTTATTGTGCGAAGGATATTCTTTGCGGTTAGCGCTGACGACCTGAAGTAAAAATTGTTTTTCCTTTTCATTTCGGCACAGGATTTTGTTGTATTCCTCTATTAATTTTACGCCTCTTTCGGCAACATCGTTGACAACATGTAATTTAGACACGATTTCTTGCGCTTGCTGGTAGTCTTCACGGTTTACCCAAGTCTCTGGTGCGAAGAAATGAATTCTTTCGGCAATTTGAAACGTTTAAAAAATGTCGATTTCTCAGACGTGACAAAATGGCTTAAATATTTTGAAGGCAGCTCCTTCTTCAATTGTTTCCAATCCAAGTTTACTCTTTTTACACCTTGATGGCAATGTGTTTTAGGTTTTTTGTAGATGTCTTGCCCGTCATCCTCACTCTTTTCATCAGATAATGTCTCACTCTCCTCCTCAGAAACTAAGTCTGTGCTTTCCTCTTTACCTATATCAAACGCACGAATTGCTTCAGTCATTTTCCGTTTGATATCGTAAGAGACGTTATGATCGAATAAAGCAAGAGCCACAGCTTCGCCACTGAGGTATCAAAGATGTCCACAGAATTTCGCCAACAATTTATCTGAAATAATCTGGTCAGTTTGTGCATACGCAGCAGCCTTATTCAAAAATTTGAAGTCTTGATTAGGGGCTCCTATAGCTCTGGTGCTGCCAAACCAAGCTTCCACGTACAGTATCACTATAAACATGCAAATATCGCGAAGCCCGCTAAGTTCTCTTTCTGTCAGACAAAAATACTTCCGAAATAAAAATATTTTTTGGCAGTATATCGCCTTTGCCATCCATCGAGCATGACTAATGGCTCCTGGTGGTCTGACGCGGTAATTCGGAATGTTTTCGCCAAGGAACAAGGGAACGATTTCCAGAAATTCTTTGTAATCTTCTCTGGGATGTTTTTCGCTCAGTTGAGCCAAACAAAATGACTTAATTTTAAGTTGGACATGAACTGGTGTTTTGGCAGCGACCACATCGTCCTCAATGCCAGGACTGAAAACTTTGGATTTTAGATTGTCCCAATCATCTTTGAAACGTAAAAACATAAGCACTCCGGGGCCAGACGTTTTACCAAATTTGACTTCGAACACTTCTTTCAATACCAGTTCATAAATATGATGTCTGCATGGCATATACAAAAGATCACGTTTCAAAAATTGCTCAAGCAACGGCGACGCACCTTGAAATGTACCTGTGTTTATTGACGTAGTGTCGAAAGAAATAGCTTGAACGCGTTCATCGATTTTCCACTCCCGCAACAGCTCGAATACCGCCTCTGCAATATGTTTGCCTTTTCCCTTACCTGCCGGTACCTTCGGCACGCCCAAGAGCTGTTCCTTTCCATCATAAGTGACGATAACGGGAAGTCGGTCAACTTTTTTTGTGCCTTGCAAATCCGGCAGCATTTTCCCATCCCAGTGCACGTTGAAAAATGTTGCTTCAGCCAACTAAGAATTATTTATATATCATAAGAGAGGTGCAGATCAGTGGTGCCAACTTTTCTAGGAGTTTCCCAATTTGCGGAGGATTTGAAATTGATCAGCATGAGAATTAGGGACTTTATATAAAATCGGGAAACGGTGCGAACCAGAAAAGCAGCTGAATAAAAAAGAAGAACAGAAGAGTACAATTTTACCTGTTGGTTTTCTTTTATGCATTCAGCTATCTTTTCTCGATTGTGTGAACGGCACTCTCGAAGGGATGCACGATTTATAATGTATTCTCTTGGGTCCAGTCCGAACGACCGTGCCGCAGAAATCAGTACTCGAACTGCTGCTACGTCGCTTATTTTACATCTGTCTAAAACAGATACTAGGTCCGGAGTAATGCACTTTATTTTGCCTCTTCTTCTCTTTTGTTCTTTATGACACACAGACATTTTGGCATTAGCAAAATCTGTTTCGATTTGCTCAGTTTCCGTTTCACTGGATTCAATATCACTCATGGATGAAAATTTCGAAACTTAAATTTCACATGTAAAAAACAATTTATAAATTTAGCACAAGGGAACAAATTAACTAAAAATCACATATAAGTGCATGGGCAAATTCGCTACTTTTCAAACACTGTTATTGAAGTATCGACTCATGCCTTTATGAAAGAACTCACCCACTGTTGCAATTTGAGTTGGAAATTTTGCGTGTTTTTTTCGTGCTTCATCTTGAGTTTCTCGTTCCGCTCGCCTTTTTTGTTTTTTACATTCAATCAAGTTAACACCTGCCATGCATCCCTGACGGCCCTTCATTCTCTGAAGTCGCAAAAATTCCGCGTCTTGCGGGTTTGATATTAATTCCAGTGCTTGGGTGAGCGCTATATCAAATAAGTCATCCAAAATCTCGACAAAAGCTTTTTCATTTTTTTCTTGTGTTGCACCGCCTCTCTTCATATTCTTGTGCAAGGCTTTCCATTCATCAAATAACGAAATAACTTTTTTTTTCACTTCGCTTCTGCATTTCGTTGGAATAAATGCTTGACGCCAAAAAATCATAACTGCATCAGTCACTAAGTATGCACTGTCGTCTGAACTCATTCCTCGATTTCGTGTTGCAAAAAAGAACATTTTGAGCACTTGCTTTCTGGATGGCAGTTTTGTTCCAAATATGGTCATGCATGGTTTTCCGATTAAATAAATGCCAGTATGCGATCTTAAGCTGGTTACAACGCCGGCCGATGTTGATGCCATTATAGGTTTTGGATTAGATGTTCACCAATAAAACCACTTTTAACTCGGTGATATAAATAATTAAACACTTACAAGAGCTATCAGAAGCTTGTTGAATCAATAAATTTAATTTACACGCAAATATAAACACAATTATTTTAATTTTTTATGAACACATTGAAATTCGCGCGCTTACTTTCTCTAAACGTATTTTTAAGTTAGAAATGTGTGTTTTTGAATAAATTACACTTATGTTAGAATGTAGTTTTTGCATGTTGACAGGGGTAACTACGTGGAAAAAATGTTGGGGATGAAAAATTTATTTGGGTCGGTGATAAAAGGAATCCGCTTAGGACACCCTGGAAGCGGTGGAAAGGTAAGAGTAGTCAGCCAAATTCAGTATGAAATTCAATTTTGTATGGGGAACCCCTTAAGGGGTTGAGATAGGGGGTTAGTGTATTCTGAAGAAATGTTGGGAAGAATAAATTAGGGGGGCACCCTGTTAGCATTGGGAACGTTGGGAGTAAATTTCATAAAAACATCCCTTTTGTATGGAAACCTCCCAAAGGGGTGGAGAGAGGGGATAAGTATGTTTGAAAAAAATGTGGGCCATGAAAAATAATTGAGGGTCGGTCATACAACCTACTGCTCTATGGGCTACTCCTTAGCGGCTATGGGCTGATTTGTCTGAAAATCTTCCAAATTTTGTAACTTTGACCTCGATGAGACGCCATTTAGCAATTTCCAATCCCCTTAATTTTTTGGCTCACGCATTTTTTTATCAAACCTCACAAAATAAAATGTCCCAGCGCATCGAAATACCAATATTAATAATCTCCATATGTCACTATTCCATAGCTAGTGTACACTCAAATATGAGTAACCAAAGAAAATCTTACAAAACCTATTTTGATAAAAATGCAAAATCTCGTCCACCTATTAAAATTGGGGACAGAGTTAGAATACAACGTGGCCGCCGGTATTGGGTAACTGGAAATATTGAAAAAGAAACTGAAAATAGACCACGCTCTTTTGTCATAAAAACAGACGATGGAAAAATTTTAAGAATAAATACTATTCATTTACAACCAACAAAGGCTTTTATAACCACACCAAGAACAGTCATAGCAAATGTACCAGATGCTGCAGAATTACATTCAGAATCAGACACATCATTAGCAAAATCAACAACAATAACATCGGATGCTACAGAATTGACGAAACTGGTTCGTACTCAAACGTTGTGTTGATCATTACATGATAATGAGTAACGCGCTGAGAAATTATTAATCAATAATTAATTTTATTAAAATAAATTAATTTTAATTTTTAATCTGTAACACCGTTACTCAAACCGTTACAAACGCTATTATGAGAACTACGGAATGTAGCTATACTTAGCGGCAGGGCCGTTTTTAAGCATAGGCTGTATAGGCTGCAGCCTAGGGGCCCGAGCCAAAAGAAAATCTGTTCTAACATTTTAAATTTTGAGTTGAATAAAAAAAGCTGCATCGATTTGTAGCAATCTGCTTCAAAATCTCAGGCGCGTATAAGCACCTTAAATGGATATCGTTTCATATTTGCATACGCTCTTAACCCTGGCACCGTTCTCTCTTTTGACTTGCTCCCATCCGCCACTTCTTATTAAACCAAACTTTTTGTATTTGGTTTTCTATTTGAAGAATAAATATTTAATCAAAAAGTGTCACTCGGATCTAGTTTCGGTGATACAACCATCGGAAATTGCGGATATAGCTTTTGCTGAAATCATATGTAGTATTTCATAAAAAAGATAATTTAGTTGGTCAGAATTTAAGAAAAATCGTCATATCATATCATATTTTAAAGTTTTATCTTTCTTACGACACCCATATTTTCACAACTATTCAGGGGCTCCTAAATTATAATGACTTTAACAAAAACAACTTCCGATGGCACTTTATTTCATTTTTTTTTAATTCGAAAACAAAAATTGGGCAATATATCTGTGGTCACAATCGATAACAGCCTAAGTCGGCATAAGAAAAAATTGAGTTATGTATGCTTCCATACTCTACTAACAATACTATTTCTTTAAAAATATTTTTTAAAAAGATATTAATAACATATAGATTTAAGTCGTATTGAAGTCCAATTACATTTACAATAAGCGCCAAAATATACTTAAGAAAATATTTTCATAAAATGTTATTATATTTAAAAAGCCTATAATGACCTAAGCGGCTCTTGCACATTTTTTCCTAAATTAATTATCATAAACAAGAGAGTTAATTTAAGAACCAAAGTATTGATGTGACTATTGTAACTTGAAAATAACACAGGCCGACAAAATTTGATCAAAATACATACCCAGAAACCGGACTATATATTTCCGTAGGTTTTCGATGCGCTGATTCCGAATCTGGTCGCAGAATTGCTCCATCGCGTCAGGTTTTTGAGATATCCTAACCTAAAAGTGCAAAAAACACGGTTTTTGGCTATATTTGCGCTTATTTTACATCGCGAATAATTTTTTTTTCCAAAATTGGTTACGGCATCTGAAAGTATTGCTCTTACCCTTCAAAACCCATTTTAAATTATGTCGATATCTCTTTTAATCACCGAAATATCATAAATTTAAATTTTCTATGTATCCTGCCATACTAGAGCTAATGTAGATCTGTATGTAGGCCTACGTAATAAATTTCAAGTTACGATATTTCGGAGACAAAAAAAGTTATTGATATAATCTAAAAAAAGATTTGAAGGGTAAGGGTAGTACTTTCAGATGCCGTAACCAATTTTGGAAAAAAAAAAATTATTCGCGATGTAAAATAAGCGCAAATATAGCCAAAAACCGTGTTTTTTGCACTTTTAGGTTAGGGTATCTCAAAAACCTGACGTGATGGAGCAATTCTGCGACCAGATTCGGAATCAGCGCATCGAAAACCTACGGAAATATATAATCTGGTTTCTGGTTATAATTTTTGTCGGCCTGTGTAATTAAACACAAGTTCTATCTCCACAAAAGCTATTAATGCATTTATACTGGAACGATTTCAAGAGAGCTATGTGAACATAATCTTTCCAATTTCGTATTTTACATTTCCCATAAACACTTATATTACTTTTAATTAAATATCTTCTTAACAAATGAAACTTTCATTATCGTTTTATGACTTAAGTATTGCGTGTGTAAGAATCTTTAATTTTGCTTTAATTTTTTTCTGATACATTTTTTAACAATGACAATGAGCGAGAAAGTGACAAAGAAATAATAACAAATGTGATATACGCACTCTGCGTAGTTCAAGGTCAGTTCCTCAGTAGCTCTAGTGTTAGAGCGGCCGTCGCAAAAAAAAAAAATATGCAATTGCAATGCATGAACGGTCAGGGGTTCGAGTCCATGTACAGAATTAACCAAACTGGTCTGATGAGGCTATTGGTAATAGCCGAAACATGTCACCAATTACCAGGTTAAAATTTTTCCATTTGTTATCTTTGTCATGTTTGTTGTAAAAAAAAATAGCATTGATCAATAAAGTAAAAAAATTTACAATATTGGTCTTTGCTGAATGACTGTAAGTCCGATTAAACAATGTTTAATTACAAAAATAATCAGTCGCTAAATATCAAAAATTTCTTAATTTATACGGAGGACACGCCAATTTCAGAAAACTATGTAGCTGGCAACACTACAAATTTCTAAAAATAGATCATAGCCGTGCAAGACAAGATTCGCGCCGGCTGTGACAACAAGCGAGAAAGTGACAAAGAAATAATAACAAATGTGATATACGCACTCTGTGCAGTTCAAGGTCAGTTCCTCAGTAGCTCAAGTGTTAGAGCGGCCGTCGCAAAAAAATATGCAATTGCAATGCATGAACGGTCAGGGGTTCGAGTCCATGTACAGAATTAACCAAACTGGACTGATGAGGCTATTGGTAATAGCCGAAACATGTCACCAATTACCAGGTTAAAAATTTTTCCATTTGTTATCTTTGTCATGTTTGTTGTAAAAAAAAAAATAGCATTGATCAATAAAGTAAAAAAGTTTACAATATTGGTCTTTGCTGAATGACTGTAAGTCCGATTAAACAATGTTTAATTACAAAAATAATCAGTCGCTAAATATCAAAAAATTTCTTAATTTATACGGAGGACACGCCAATTTCAGAAAACTATGTAGCTGGCAACACTACAAATTTCTAAAAATAGATCATAGCCGTGCAAGACAAGATTCGCGCCGGCTGTGACAACAAGCGAGAAAGTGACAAAGAAATAATAACAAATGTGATATACGCACTCTGTGCAGTTCAAGGTCAGTTCCTCAGTAGCTCAAGTGTTAGAGCGGCCGTCGCAAAAAAATATGCAATTGCAATGCATGAACGGTCAGGGGTTCGAGTCCATGTACAGAATTAACCAAACTGGTCTGATGAGGCTATTGGTAATAGCCGAAACATGTCACCAATTACCAGGTTAAAAATTTTTCCATTTGTTATCTTTGTCATGTTTGTTGTAAAAAAAAAAAATAACATTGATCAATAAAGTAAAAAAATTTACAATATTGGTCTTTGCTGAATGACTGTAAGTCCGATTAAACAATGTTTAATTACAAAAATAATCAGTCGCTAAATATCAAAAAATTTCTTAATTTATACGGAGGACACGCCAATTTCAGAAAACTATGTAGCTGGCAACACTACAAATTTCTAAAAATAGATCATAGCCGTGCAAGACAAGATTCGCGCCGGCTGTGACAACAAGCGAGAAAGTGACAAAGAAATAATAACAAATGTGATATACGCACTCTGTGCAGTTCAAGGTCAGTTCCTCAGTAGCTCAAGTGTTAGAGCGGCCGTCGCAAAAAAATATGCAATTGCAATGCATGAACGGTCAGGGGTTCGAGTCCATGTACAGAATTAACCAAACTGGACTGATGAGGCTATTGGTAATAGCCGAAACATGTCACCAATTACCAGGTTAAAAATTTTTCCATTTGTTATCTTTGTCATGTTTGTTGTAAAAAAAAATAGCATTGATCAATAAAGTAAAAAAATGTACAATAGTGGTCTTTGCTGAATGACTGTAAGTCCGATTAAACAATGTTTAATTTTTTTTTAACTTGTACAAGCACAAGTTTATTGCCAATTTAGAAAGTTTGTTTTGTTTGTTTATGTAAAAACGTTGTTTTGTACGTAATTAAAAAGTCTTGTATAAAGTCTCGCATAAGCCTTGTAGAATTTTATTTTGGTTCTGCAAAAGTCCGTGTACCATCACGGTTAAAGTATTCCAAACAAAAAAAAAAAAAATACATTTTAACAATTTTCATTTCGTACCACTAACTAATCAGTGGTATATTTACAAAAAATTTTTAAACGAAATTTCATTCGTTCATTCACTTATGGAAATTTGAAACGTTGAACATATGTACAGCAAAAAAAACATATATAAAAAAAGAGCACGTAAAATAAAACGTTTGCTTTTTGTTAAAGTTAACAATCGTTTAAAGTTGCTGACGCCGCTTTTTGTGTGTTTTGAATGAACGATTTAGATTTTAATAAACTCGCCCACGAAAAATTGTTAGGAGAATTGTGTAGATTTACATATAACGGAAATCTTAAGCATAACGGAAAACTAATTAAGTTTTATTTATCTCTATAATGGGTTTCCTAGAAATCTCGAAGTTAGTGAAAAATATAGTACCCTATTTTTCAGGGGCTAGTTCACCAACGTTGATATCGGATCTATATTGGTTCATAGAAGGATGTGAGGCAGTGCGGAAAGTTATAAAAGCTGAAGAAGAACCTAAACTCATAGCAAGCGTTAGGCTTCATTTGCATGGAGATGCATTTGAGTTAATCAGATCTCATGAGCTAAAGTCATTAGAAGAGCTACATAAATTGTTAAAAATAACATACATCAAAGCCAAATCTATTGATTTAATTCAAGAACAAATAAGAAACGCCCGCCAACTTCCTGAAGAAGAACTGCGTACATTCGCGAGACGAATAAATACGCTAAGAAACGAAGCCTTAGAAATAATAAAATTAACTTATAAAGATTTATCTGATGTAATATTCAGAGAAGAATTGAATAAGTCAGTGATTACAGCATTTAAGTTAGGATTACGTAATAAAATGCTTAAGATATTGATGTTATGGGAGGACACAAACTGCTTGGATAAACTGTTACAGGAAACAATCAAAATGGAAGATGTCATACAGGGAGATTTAGGATTATTATCTGGAGTTAACGTCGTGCAGTCTGGCAATGAAGAAGCACTCCCAGTGAAATCAAGTATTACGAAACATTCTTTAGAAAAAGAAATATTTCCACTGAAAGAGCAAGAGAGTACAAATAAATATTTCGTCAGAAAGCTGCCAATTAAGTGCTCATATTGTAATAAAAAGGGTCACACAAGAGAGGACTGTTATGTTAGGAAAAACACACCTTTCTGTGACAAGTGTTTAGAATATGGACACATGACCAACATAAAATGTTCACAAAACACAACGGATATAGGGAAAAACGTAAAAAATAGTAATTCAATTTCTCAACGCCATCAAGGGGGACAACAGTCCTCCAGTAAATGTAGTTGGTGTGATAGAACTGGGCATGCAATAGAAAATTGTTTTGCCAAAAAGAAATTTGAAAAGGCACAGGGAAACTAAGGGGGGCCCAAGACCGGCCAATAGTTTGGGGACCCAAAAAACTTAGTAAATTAGGGCCAAAAGGAGTAGAAACAGTAAACCAACCACAACAAAGTGCAGTTGGTACGTTATCTACTAATTATGGAACAAATAAAGTTTCAGAAAATAATTTAGATGAAATAGTAACAGTAAATCAGCCACAAGAAAGTGCAGTTGATACGTTAACTACTTAAAGTAAAAATTATAAAGTTTTGAGTAATAACTTAAAACAATATAATGCGGGGAAAACAAATCATACACAGAATACTGTAGTTGAGGCGTCCCTCACAAAACCCGTAGAATGCGTATCAAACGCAAAATATATTGAAACTGGGAGACACATCTTGTATGGCAGGCATAACGAGAATTTCTACCAAGCAAATCAAAATGACGTGTTCGTAGAAGTGCCCTGTAACGAGGCCAGATATGGAAAACTTATTTTGTTGGTAGATTCCGGTGCTGAGACAAGTTTGGTCAAAGAAAGTGCAATGTTGCATTTCCCAGAATCAGATACAAATAATCGAAAAGATTTAAGTGGAGCGTTTGGCGGACAGGTTACCACATTAGGTACAACCACTATTCAACACAAGCAGAACCCAGATCTAAGTTTAAAGTTACACATAGTGTCACTAGATCAAGGAGTTTCAGCTGATGGAATAGTAGGTAGGGACAATTTGTGGAACCGAACTGTAATAAACGCTATAGATAAAAAATTAACGTTTTTCAATCAAAAACGTCAGAAAATAAAGCATTCACGCTTAAGCCGATGAATGACTTTAACAGAGTACTATACAATACAGAAACAGAAATAGAAGCTCGAACTGTAAAAATAGTACCTTTATGTGTTAAAACAACATTGAAAGAAGTTGTTATACATAAACAAGAACTTTCACAAGGAGTTTACTTAGGAGAAGTACTCAGCAAAGTGAAAGATGGCATAGTTTATGTGCCAATTTTAAACTCGTCAGAAGACGATTTTATCATTGATAGAAATTTCAGACCGGAATTTTCAAATTACAATGAATTCAAAATAAATACAAGTTCCGCAATAAATATGATATCGGAACAAAACGTGAGGGAAAGATTAGAGAAGCTATTTGGAGCTATTAATTTAGATCCCCACATAAGCAAGGAAGAAAAAGCTTCCATGGAAAATATATGTGCATCCTTCCATGACATATTTTTGTTAGAAGGAGATTGCCTATCATATACTCCAGTATTGAAGCATGATATCCCTACTTTGGTGGGTCAACCACCAATAAACCAAAAACAGTATAGACTACCCCATTCTCATAGAATGTAAATTAATAAACAGGTAGGAGAACTGTTAGATGAAGGGATTATTTCACCAAGCACCTCACCTTGGAATTCACTTTTATTACTTATCCCAAAGAAAAGTGGTAAAGATGGCGAGAAAAAGTGGAGATTAGTTATAGACTTCAGAAAATGAAATGAAGCTACAATCAAGCAAGTTTTTCCCATACCACGAATTGATGAAATTTTAGATCAGTTAGGACATAGCAGATATTTTTCCACGCTGGATCTAGCAAGTGGATACCACCAAGTATTGGTAAATGAAGATGATAGAGAAAAAACATTTAGTACAGGGTTGGGACACTTTGAGTTCAACCGTATGCCGTTTGGTCTAACAGGAGCCCCAGCAACATTTCAACGCATCATGAATCACATACTCACAGGACTACAAGGTCTAGAGTGTTTTGTTTATTTAGATGACATTGTCATATACGGGAAAAACTTACGAGAGCATGAAGAAAGGCTACGTAATGTGTTCACGGTATTAAGACAACATAATCTGAAATTAAACACGAAAAAATTCAATTTTTTGCGTCGTGAAGTTGTGTATTTAGGTCATAAATGTTCAGAACACGGAGCCCTGCCAGACCCAGAAAAGGTAGAATGTGTAAAAAACATACCAGTACCTAAAAACAAAAAAGAAGTACAAGCATTTTTAGGTCTGGTAAACTATTACCGGAAGTTCATTAAAGATACGGCAAGATTAGCTTTACCAATAAATAAATTATTGAGAAAAGACGCAAAGTTCGTATGGTCAACGGAATGCCAAAATTCATTCGAGGAATTAAAAAAGGCAATAATGTCACCACCTATATTGGCATATCCAGATTTTAGTCAGCAATTTTTGTTAACTACGGATGCCAGTAATGATGCAATTAGTGCAATATTATCTCAAGGAGAAGTCGGTAAAGATAATCCAATAGCATTTGCCAGTAGAGCACTAAGCGATACCGAGAAAAATTATTCGACCATTGAAAAGGAATTTCTCGCTATAGTGTGGGCAACAAAAAATTTAAGAGCATATTTGCTTGGCAGACATTTTAAAATTTACACCGATCATCAACCACTACGTGGTATATCAAACCTTAAGGATCAAACGTCACGCTTGGCGCGCTTCCGACATAAACTATCGGAATATGATTTTGAAATCATTTACAAGCCTGGGAAAAGAAACTTAAATGCAGACGCTTTAAGTAGATTACCACAAACAAATAAACAAATAACAGTGGTACAAACCAGATCAAAATCTAAAAATTCTGAAAAGGAAAAAGTGAACATTTCAAACGAGGTGGATAAAGACACGGTGGTTGAAAACAACACAGGAAATACAGTGGTCATACTTATAGATCCAAAAGAAATAGAAACAATATTAAGGGATTTTCATAGCACACCACTTGGTGGGCATCAAGGGGCTATCAAAACACTTCTAAGGATAAGAAAGCAGTATAGATGGCCAGGGATGCAAAGAGATGTAAAAGAATACATTAAAAAATGTACAAAATGTCAGACTAACAAAAGCTCCAAACTCACAAAAATGCCGATGGTTGTAACAGATACACCAAACAGGCCTTTTGATAAAGTATACATGGACATTGTCGGTCCATTACCTGAAACTGTATCAGGAAATAAGTAAATACTAACATTTCAGGATGATTTTTCAAAATATATGACATGTGCTGCAATGCCCGACGCAGAAGCAAGTACAGTATCGAAAAAATTGTATGACGAAATCATTGCCAGGTACAATATCCCGAAAGTATTGATTACTGATAATGGTACAAATTTTATTGCAAAATTATTTTCAGATACTTGCAAAATGTTGGGTATTAGGAAATTGCATATAACGCCATATCATCCGCAGGCTAATGGTTCTTTGGAAAGAACCCACAGACCACTAGCAGAATACTTGAAAAGTTTTGCTAAAGAAGATGGTTCGAATTGGGACCAATGGCTGACGGCAGCCATGCATGTCCATAACAATATGATACATACTTCTACTAAGCAAACTCCTTTCCGAACTTTGAACGAATTTGAAACGAAAATGTTCACCGTTCTATAACGCGGAGGACCAATCAAAAGTATTAAAGTTTCAAATACAAAGAACTCACGAGTTAGTGAGAAAAAACCAGGAAAAGGCAAAAGAATTGTCTAAAAAACAATATGACGGTTTAGTAAACCCCGTTATATTTAAACGAGGGAATAAAGTTTTGATGAAAAATCAAACTAGGAAAAATAAATTTTCTCCCATATGGATAGGCCAATTTGAAGTTTCAAATGTCAAGGGGCCTGTTACAACAGAAGTTGTAATAAAAGGAAAGAAAAAGAAGTTACATAATAATTTATTAAAATTATTTAATGAACCAAAAATAAAAATTACAATCTTTTTCTTTTAAATTAGAATAATTTGCTCATATTATTTGATACAGCAAAATTAAATAAAAAAAAAAATGGTAAAAATATGAAATATGAAACGATGTGTGCCGAAACAAGTGCACATGGTCGCATATAACTTACCTACCTCAACAGTAGGTAAAGGAAAAAATTTTGAAAATAAAAATAATAACAATAAAAACACAAAGCATTGCAATGCATAAAGCAATGCAAACTTGAGCAAAAACTTGAGCTCAGCTTAAATTAATAAATAATAACATTGCCTTATTTCTTCATAATGCAATGAAACAATTTAACAGCAACTTAAGCTGAAGATAACTTTGGAAAATAAAAGATATCGCTGGGGCGATACAATAAAAATTGCAAAATATATGATTGTATGGATTTAACAAATGCATACACACATATAGCAAACCAAAATTTATATGAAAAATCAGAATTTTGATTTTGGAACACGGGAATTTCCAAACTGGGAAAAATTTGAAAAAAAATGCGAAATATGTATTTGTATGCAAGATTGTACACGCAGAGAAAAAACATGGTTGAGCATTGTCACAGCAATCACTTAATATTTGCAAAAATCATTCAATTGTTTCCACAATCAAATGATTATTGGTTTTTACCACAACATTATCCCTATAATAAAAGCTTGATTAATATTTTATAATAACATGATTGTTCTATGAAATAATTATAATATGGTTACTTTGGAAAAGCCTAACATTATCAGAGAAACCATTTAATAATTGTCGCAATAATTTTTTTTTGCCTCAACAAAATATTTTATGATTTCTTACCATATATATAGTTATAAGTAATCATGTTATGATAGATTTATACTTTCAATCATATAATGATCAGTATTTTATCAGCATTAAATATCAGTACCTGGAGACCGACCACTGTTCGGTTTTTCTTCGCTTCAACTTCTCTTTACTTTTTTCTCTTCCATTTTTTTCAACAATTTTGCTTCGTTTTTAGTTTCGTCAAATTGTGGTCTGATGCAAAAGTGTTTATAAAAAGAGTGGATTGGGACCAAGAGTGAATAGAAATGAAAAGGATAATGCAAAATGGCTCGATTTCATTTAAATTGGACACTAAATCGACTGAGATATCGCAGCATTTATATAAAAGAGCGCAACCGATTGTACAGTTAGTACGAGGGGTAAAACCAATAAGCCACTTTGGTACAAAAACTTGTCGCACCTTATTACGTTTTGCGGTTGGTGCTATTTTTTTAATTTTATTGCTGTAAGGATATTTTCCTTGTTCTTCGGCTTATCCAGGAGGTAATCACTCCATAAGTGACAACTCATCGAGGCGGTTCACCCCGAGTAACGTTGGGTCACTTAAAGTCACTTTGGTTCACGAAATTCGTAAAAATCCAATAAAAAAAAAAAATTCCACGCACCGCAAAACGTAAAAAGGTGCGCAACGTTTTTGCAACAAGGTGGTCTAAAGGTGTTATAGTGCAAGTGACTCGGGGTGAACCGCCTCGATGAGTAGTTAGTTATGGAGTAATTACCTCAGGGATAATCCGAAGAACAAGGAAAATATCCTTACAGCAATAAAATCCAAAAAATCGCACGCACCGCAAAACATAATTAGATGCGCTAAGAGTTTGTACCAACGTGACCCATAGGTGTTATAGACCAATTCTACAAAAATCGCACGCAAACCACAAAATCGCGACTTTCACTCACCTCGGTGACTCCAAGTGACCCAAAGTGACTCGGGGTGAACCACCTCGATGAGTAGTCACTTATGGAGTGATTACCTCCGGGATAATCCGAAGAACAAGGAAAATATCCTTACAGTAATAAAATCCTCCGGGATAATCCGAAGAACAAGGAAAATATCCTTACAGTAATAAAATCAAAAAATCACACGCACCGCAAAACATAATTAGATGCGCTAAGAGTTTGTACCAACGTGACCCAAAGGTGTTATAGACCAATTCTACAAAAATCGCACGCAAACCACAAAATCGCGACTTTCACTCACCTCGGTGACTCCAAGTGACACATAGTGACTCGGAGTGAACCGCCTCGATAAGTAGACACTTATGGAGTGACTATCTCCGGGATACTCCAAAGAACAAGGAAAATATACTTGCAGCAATAATTATCAAAAAATCGCACGCATCGCAAAACATAATTAGGTGCGATAAGAGTTTGCACCAACGCGGCTTATAGGTGTTATAGACCAATTCTACCAAAATCGCACGCAAACCACAAAATTGCAATTTTCACTCACCTCGGTGACTCCAAGTGACCCAAAGTGACTCGGAGTGAACCGCCTCGATAAGTAGCCACTTATGGAGTGACTACTTCCGGGATACTCCAAAGGACAAGGAAAATATCCTTACAGCAATAATATCCAAAAAATCGCACGCATCGCAAAACATAATTAGGTGCGATAAGAGTTTGCACCAACGTGGCCTATAGGTGTTATAGACCAATTCTACCAAAATCGCACGCAAACCACAAAATTGCGATTTTCACTCACCTCGGTTACTCCAAGTGACCCAAAGTGACTCGGAGTGAACCGCCTCGATAAGTAGTCACTTATGGAGTGACTACTTCCGGGATACTCCAAAGGACAAGGAAAATATCCTTACAGCAACAAATTCCGCAAATCGCTCAGGACGCACTAAGTGGTCAAATATTAAAAATGACCACTACAATATTAACACTACACCACTGTAATTAAAAGTCTATTGGAAAAAAAAATTTTTTTTTATTTTTCGTGCTTTCTCTATCGATTGGAACAAAAAATTTAAAAATATTACTCCCATAGTACACTAAATAACATTTAACGTTTTTCGTACATATGGGAGGTGCCACGCCCACTTACGCAATCCCGTTGAAATCCATATAATTTCAAAGCTTATAGTAATCGACACCTCTACACCAAATTTAAAGAAAATACCTCCCATAGTGCACTAAATACAACATTCAACGATTTTCGTATATATGGGACGTGCCACGCCCACTAACGAAATCTCGTCGAAATCCATTTAACTTAAAAATTTTTGGTAACCGACATCTCTGTACCAAATTTTAATGAGATTACTCCCATAGTGCACTTAATATAACATTTAACGGTTTTTGTTTGTATGGGAGGTGCCACGCCCACTGAAGCAATCCCGTCGAAATGCATTTAATTTCAAAGCTTATAGTAACCGACAACTCCTCACCAAATTTTAAGAAGATTACTCTCATAGTACAATAAATATAACATTTAACCTGTTTTGCTTGTATGGGAGGTGCCACGCCCACTGGTACTATTACACCCATTTTTCGTCTTGAGGTACCTTATAGCAAGCATATCCACCATATGAAATTTCAGAACGATTGTGTTGTTAATTCTCTTATTATAATGTTTATAAATATTGTGGGCTGTGCCACGCCCTTAAACGAATTTTGCCAGTATAGTGACATAGCATGTTATGATGACTGCTCTTAGTGGTATTATCTATAAAATTTTTATGAAAATCCTCAGTGCCGTTTTCGAGTAATATTGAATCAAAATTTTCAATTATTGAAAAGTGCCACGCCCACTTTTCCGATTCCGCCCACTTTTGGCAAAATTTAAGACATTTATGATCTGCATCTATGTACCAAATTTCATCACAATATCTTGAATAGTTTTCAAGATATGACGTTATGAAAATAAAAGTTTAGGGCTGTGCCACGCCCCTCCAGGAGCCTTTGATAAGTTAAAACCCAGCCCAATCCTAATTTTGTTCACATATGTACCTAACCCCCAAGTTTCATCAAAATCGCTGCACCCGTTTTGGAAATAAAGTCTGAAAATATATATATATATATACATACAATTTTAGCTCGTTTAATAATAGTAGATATGATTAGAAGGAATAATAACATTATCATTTAGTAAGTAGCTGTAAATTTGCATGCTTATTTATTTAGTTACTATTTGGCAAACGGTGTAGTCGGTTGCATTTGTTAATTAAAAATTGTGTAAAATACATTGTGAAAATAAAATGATTTTTAAGTGATTTTGCTTATTAAATGTGATCTCCTTAAATGAAATTCAGTTTAAATATATGAAAATTATGTGAAATCCAAAAGTGTTAGTTTTGTAGTGCAAGAATTGTCCTTGTATTAAACAAAATCAAAAAATTAACGGTTTAAAGTTTGTTAAAACAACTTTTCTCTCATAAAATTTATACAAAAAATAAAATAAATAAAAAAATTCTTTAAATAAAAACTGTATTTTATTGACATGTATGTCAATGCATGTAACCATATTATGATAAATTTTGGCCATATTATGTTTATTTTGACAATAGTATGGTTACTTTTTGAATCAAACTATGGTAAATTGACTATATTATGATTACTTTGAACCATAAAATGGTTACCTTGGGCCATACTATGATTACTTGAACCATAATATGGTTTTTTGAGGGATAACAAATGGTTAGGGACCACATTATGTTTAAAGGGAACAATAATTATATTTACAATGACCATTAAATTGTTAAAGGCAACAATAATATGTTGAATATATTCTGTATATTATGGTTGGTATAATAAAGCACTATGTTTGCCTCAACCATAGCCATTATTCTCTTCGAATATGGTTGCCACAACCATATTTATGTATACACATAAATAGCAGACAATAAGAATTTTAGTTAAAAATAAAAATTTTTAAAACTAAAACCAAAAAATGGGCAATATATAATAAACAGAGAAAAACTTTTTGTTCTAATAGATTTTTATTACAACATATATATTTGTATTCATACGCTTAAGACGTATGTATATACATAAATAGATTTATGATTTACGTTGCATATTTTTGCATCGTACGCTAAAATAAGTCAGTTTATTGACATGCTTAATGTTTTGCCTAATTGCAAAAAATTACACATTAAGTAAACTAGGTCAATAAACTTTAAAAGTAAATAAATAAAATAAAACGGAGTAAATGCCGTAAACATATATATATATATATTTATGCATTATAAAATGCATACACATATATAGCATTTACATAATATAGAAAATAAAACGGTATAAATGCCGTATATATATATATGTGTGTTAGCATATATAAATATATATATATATATATATATATATATCCAGTATAGGACCATGACCTAAGGTACACTAAATTACATATTAAATTTCACTAAATAAATTTATCATGCAATAAGCTTTAAAAAAACAAAAATTTTTTTGATTTTATTGATTTTATAATCATGGTCCTATACTGGAACAGTGTAACAGTAGATGAGGGAGTAAATGACCTTAATACTCCATTTTCCTGATTCAAGGTAGCGAATACCACAGCAAATAAGATGAATACATATAATCAAAAAGCTAGCTGAAGAATATTTCACACACAATAAATGAAATATCCAGCGTTAGTAGCTATACGTATAGGGTTGTTAATCCCTACGAGGTGACAACCAAGCCAGAAGAAGGGTGGAGGCGACAGTTTTCAGCGCAAGCCTCCCTTGTCGAGAAAACATGATTCATTGATTCATCATGATTCTGAAATGATGATAGCCAATAAGAACCAGCATCGCTCCTTGAATAAAATCAGAAATAATGTTTGTGGAGTAATAAGTCAAGCAAAGCCATAAAGCCAAGCAGCTTCTAACCAAGGGGGACAAGCGGCGATGGAGAAAAGTAGGACCATGAAATAGGTAGGGTTATTCGAAAAAAAAAAGTTATACTTACATTAAAATTTCACATTCAAAACAAAAAATTATTGTAAGACACAATAATGTGTTATTAAGAAAAAATTATTCTTAGCTATAATTTTTTCTTATTCGAAGGGGTGAGGAATGTTGTGGGTTTTTACCACACATGATATGTTATTTAAACAAATAACATATTATGGCATATTTTTTGGATGATGCTTAACATCATCCAATAATAATTGCAGCACACTTTTGCGTATTTGTTGTTTTGTTGATAAATTTAAGTTACTATGTGCAAATTCTGCTTGTTAAGAATTAACAAGAATGAGAACGCCAAGCACTTAAATACAACAACAAAACAGCAAGCAAAAGCCAGGTGTGAAACCCGGAAATATGCCGACCTCACTACTTTGGTGAGTTAAATAAGACTTACGCAATTTTTGCATAAGTTAAATAAATATTTGTAGGCCAAAAATTTGTAGGCCAACTATTTGTGGGCCAAGATTTGGTAAAGTAGAATAAGTTTTTGTTATTGTATATCTTAGTAATTATTTTAGCATGTAATTTGTTATTGTAATTATCTTTATCATAGGTGTTAAGTAAGATGAAATTAAAGGTTGAAAACAGAGTTAGTTCTGAATTAAAGACTACATGAAGTTTGGTGTCACTTATTTTAAAAGGAATAGCTACGAGTTTAGAAGGTGAGTATTCTTATATTATTAATCCCAAATTTACTTTGTTTTTCAGATACAGCTTTCAAAAGATTACTAAGTGTTTTCCCAGGACGGGAAGAAGACTAGTACAACAGATATGCTAAAGTAAACCTGTTGCACCGAACTATTTATCCTCTAAAAATAGATAGGATGGAATCAAAATTTTTCAAACTCCTTTTTTGAATTTCAGTTTTTCAATTCCAAATTTTGATTCCATTTGTAAACAGAGTTTGATTCCAAAATTGTAGCTGTATTATAAATTTTTGCTTTTTTGCAATTTTAATTTTTCTTAAACAGTTTTTCTTGAAAACTGTATTTAACATTTAGTTAGTCTGATTTGTGATTTAAACAGTATTAATGTTTTTTATGAAGAAAATCTTTTACTTGTATAAGGTTTAATACGCCTGATCCAAAAAAACCAGGAAAGCATTTCTTTTTGACGCGTGATTTAATGGAGGGTATGGAAAAACGGATATACTGAATCCTTACATCACAGTGTGATCACACGATGCGCTGAAGTTTACGACCGCTCACGCTAGTATTATATTTTTGACCAAAGCTCCTGTACTACACTTCAAAAATATGGTCATAAATGTCACTGCAGGTAAAGATAATTTGTATTCCGTCTATTTTGCTGGAATGAACTATTGAATGAATAAAGGTTTGATAGCACCAAATGAAAGAGTGTATTTGCTTAAATATGCTTTTTTACTAGAAAAGTGGGACCACTTCAAAGTTAATTTCTTCTTGGCTATTAATATTTTCGAAAACTTCAATCTGACCAATAAAATATAATTCACTTACTGAGATTGCCAGTTGTTGTGGGCTGTCTCGAATGACAATTTCAGAGATAACTGCCCTTCCGAGTTGTTTTTTTTTTTTAATTTTTTACGGTTATCTTATAAAGAAGAAAAATTAATTTTCTTAATGTCTTTACTCAAATTCCAAAAAATTAAAATATTGCAGCTCTGGTTGCAACCCTAGGCTCATTTTAATTTTTCTTTTTAAATGAGGATATATTCAAATATGAATAAATTTTCGAATTTCGAGCGTTTCCGAAGAATTCTTGAAATTGACATTATTTTGAACATGTTTTAAGAAATTTGTATGCCTTAACTGTCTAGGTTTCCATATCATTTTAAAAGTAAGTCTTACGCTGTTTTGCATGAGTACGGTGCGTGTGATTTAAAATGATTTAAAAAAAAGACGGTTTCGGTCGATAAAATAGAATTGGTGGCCTTTTTCTTTTTGTAGGTGGTGGTGTGAAAATGTATAATGTTAATACATAGGTTATAGTAAAAGTAGTAGATAAGAATTCGTATTAAACCTCTTTTTTTTTTTGCTAGGTATTTAATAAAAATACGTATGGGGGGGGGGGGGCCCGCACCATATGTGCAGCCTAGGGGCCCGCACACACCTAGAGACGGTGCTGCTTAGGGGACGTCCATTAATTACGTGAGGTGTTTTTTTTGAAAATTTGGATTCCACCCTCCCCTTGGTGAGATTTTGTGAGATCTGGCGGGACCCCTCCCATGAGGTTTAAATTATAATTTTTAATGTAAATTCTATGCATTTAGAAGTTGACGTGAAATTTTCCTTGACCCTCTCCTCCCCCTTGGTAAGATTTGGTGAGATTTTGCCGGACCCCCTCCCCCTCTATTTTGACTCGCGAAATTAATGTACGTCCCCTTACCTAATGAATGTTTTTAAAATGTACTTAATAAGTTTCCATATAAATGATATTTCCCACAAAAGCCAAATTTCCGGTACCAGCAGCTGACATGCAAGCCCAAACCATGACACTGTTTTATATCGCGTTTATGTTATCCTTGTTGATTTTTCTATTTGGCTTTCGCGACATGCTATCTGAGTCAAATAAGTTGAATTTCGATTCGTCCACGAATATTACCGAATTCCAGTACTCAGTGGAATTCAAAACATGTTATTTGGCGAAAATCAGACGAATAATTTCATTTTAACTGATAAACGGCTTTTTGCGAACTACTCACCAGCTAAACACTTTCGGCTTTGGCTTGCATGTCAACTGTTGGTACCGGAAATTTGGCATTTATGGGAAATATCATTAGTATGGATATGTGTCTTCAGATTATAAGTGTCAATTTGCTGCAGAGTGCCGAAAATCCGGGCATGCAGACAAATTTACGGATTTACCAAGATAAAAATCGACAATACAAAGCGGTCATATGTAGTTCAATTCTGTTTAATATACAAGTGCCCTTATTTGATGGCACCGCCAGCATAGTCACTTGACCTAAATGTGCTGCTTGTAAACTTATGAGCGATTTTGGAAAAAAATTTTCGAATACACAACATTTCAAACAAAAACGACCTAAAAAAGGCACTTTAAACTGAGTGGCGCTATAATTTGCCAGATACCAATAAAAAAATTGCAGCTTCGATGCCAAACCGTTTTTAAGCTGTAGATGACCAAAGTGGCTAACACACTACATATTTAAAATTACAGAATCATTATTTTAAACAATGTTTTTCAATTTAATCCTGTCTGCATCAAATAAGCTGTGACATGAAATTTAGTAGTTATTTCGATTTTTTACTATAAAAATTCCAGGTAATATTTTTTTACAATAAATAAAAAAATTTTTTTAGACTACAATTTTTGTTCTTTCAAATGATATCAAAATTTTTTTCATGTTCCACTTAGTTTCAAAGTTACAGAGCATTGAAGTTAAAAGTATGTATGCACTGCATCAAATAAGCTGTGTATATTGTACAAGCCATATGCATCCAGTACATAAAAATTGTTTTTTTTTATGTAATGCATTTTAGGAAATATATTCCTTAATTTATAAATTAATTGATAACGAAACCGCGTTTGTTAAGTATCGCGTATCATAAGGCTTTAGTTGAACACGTGTTCTACATTGTACATATGCATACATGTTCTGATACGAAGTAAGCCGACAAGAAAAAATCGATCATGCTATTATTAATTTGCTTATTTATAATTTTCGCTTGCACAGAATCTTCTACAAAGGTTGATTTTTCTATCGATGAAAACACGTATCTGTCGCGTGTATGTGTGTTGTCTTTTTGTTTTTGCTGTACACAAACCTAAAAACGTACGTTTGTTTCTTTGATCTCATTTATGCGTTTACAAAAACAAATGTGCAGCAATCGGCAGTCAGCCCTTTTTAGGCCAGTTTTCGCAGCATTTCAGAAAATAATTTTGAGCAGCATGCTGTCGAAGTATTCAATGCTGCTGAAGTAATCGGTAGCAAATTCTGTGAAAAGCAAAGTATTAGAAATTGCTGCAGCAATTTAAACCCTGTGATAAAACGCGATTGTTCAATTTTAAGGTTTTTTGGATTTTATTTAATTGTCATTTCTTGTTTGACATTTGTTTCACGAGAGTGCTGCCAAATTTGATTAAATACAAAATAAAGAGGCGAAATTTTTTTTTTTTGCCACTGATTAAGTTATCTTATAGCCGCGTCAAATCACGGCTAATATGAAATCATATCGATTATTGTATAGCCCTGTTATCGTTTGCGAGTCGCCTGAAGGATTAAGAGACTCTCCTACATTGAAATTACAGTTTGCGAGTCGCCCTGTTGTTTCGCCTCAAACGTCAAAATAGCGCGAGTGTTGAAAATTTTATATCCCTATTATCGTTTGCGAGTCGCCTGAAGAACTAAGCGACTCACCTACATTCAAATTACAGTTTGCGAGTCGCCCCGTTGTTTCGCCTCAAACATCAAAACTGCGCGAATGTCGAAAATTTTAATAATTTTAAGTAAGCGAGTCTCATTAGCGTTCGAAAAATATGTCAAAATATGTCAAATTCCAACATGAGTTCCGGCAACGCAACCAACTCCCGGTATTGCAGATTTTCTGTTATTTCCAATTAATCCACTCATGGCAAATTACTATCTCAAAAATGTTCGGCATTTCTTTTAAGACAATTGAGGGCGTTGATTGCGTCAAGCTCAACTCAAAGTCATTTCTAACGCTTTTTTGGTAGGAACCGTCAGCAAAAAAGCGTAGTGCAGAAGCCAGTTTTAAAATTGGAGGTATTGATGCACTACGGTTTGATGTAGATTAGCTTTCCATTTTTTTCAATAAGAACACATAGGCTTCTTTATTAATCCTAAAGTAAGACACAAAACTGGAAAAACAATTTCTTCATATATTTCTTGTCAATATTTGAAAAATGAATTTGCTTACAGGTGGCTAGGCAGTTCGAGTGGGTTCGAGCTGTCCCCAGGCCCGAATTTAGAAATCTGCCGCCCTTAGGCCAGTCAGAAATTGCCGCCCCTCTTCACTAGTAAATATATAGACAAAAAATTTTGTAATATCAAAAGTGAGGACCTTTTTTTTTTGCTTGTTAACATTTTTAGGTAATTTAGTGCACACAATCTCAGTATTTGCACTTTTTTCCCCCTGTCTAGATAAATTTAAAAAATTACAACAAAAAAATTTCAAAGTTCCCCAATATTTGCCGCCCCTAAAATCGTGCCGCCCTAGGCACTGGCATAGTGTGCCTCTAAGGTAAGTCCGGCCTGGCTGTCCCTTATGTTCCGCCGCAATCTTTGAACGTTGCTCTCCACAACAACGTAATTGTCTTCAAAAAATAAGTCCATATTGATTATCATTTTAATTTTATTTTAATTTTTTTCACTTATAAAAAGTAGAAGTTGAATATTTCGACAGTTTCACATTTGAAGTTTTTCAGTAGTCAATTTCTGTTTTGTCATTTGGCAGTATTGTTTTGAAGGCAAACTTGTACTTTCGCCAATCATAATGTAGAGACATAGGCGAATCGCCAAATCCAGGTGACTCGCGAACGGTAATAGGTCTATTAAACTCAAGGAAATATATTTGCTGGTAACTCACGGTGGGCTTTAACCAAGTTTAAATAAAAGTTCGAGTTAACAAAGAAACATGAATTGGGGATTATTTGGGATATATTTTAGAGTTGAAAAGTCAGCGTTTACACAGGCAAATTCGGTGAAACAAATTCTTGTCTATTCTCTTTTGTGAATTTGTTTTGCGTTTACACACGAAAACTAGAATTTGTTTGTGCTTGAAAATGCCAAAGCAATTACTGCGTCAACCTGCCACAACGAACGTAAATGCAAAGCATAATATCAGCGAAAGGACAGAACGAAAGAGAATTTGCGGGTACGAAAAACTGAGTACACCACCCTTGCGTTTTTCCCTTCTTGCCAACAGACAAGGAAACTTTTTCTCAAGACTTTTCCTGTGTAAACGCTGACTAAATGTTAAATGAAAATGATATGCATGTATGTACGTCGTCACCTAAGCCGTAACCACACTTTTTAGTTTTATACAGAAAAAGCAAAAAATGTATGCTGCAAAAATATAGTGTTATGAATTTCTTATGTAAAAGATTGAAAAGAGTCAAACTTTACTTAGTTATCTAAAGAACTCAAATATTATGTTTATTTTTTTTTCTACTATTTGCTATATGAAACCAGTGATGGCATTTGGGTTTTGTGAAAATGTACTGAATCGAGACTTCAAATGTACTTTTTAGATCCCGAATGTACTTTTTTGTCTTGAACACCCAATTTTGCACGAAATTGTTCTAAAATTGACTATCAAAAAAAAAAAAAAAAAAATGTCCTCACTTTTCCCATCTCAAAAATAGACATATTTCACATTAAATTAATTACAAAATCTACACATTGCGCGATTATTTTCATTTACTAAGAAAAAAACGTAATTAATATAATAGGGTAATGATATTATATACAGGTAATTACTATAAATCTACTCATTGCGGTTATTTTCATTTACTAAAAAACAAAAAAAAGGTAAATATTATAAATTGTCCAAATGTACCGAAAATGTACTGAAAATGTGCTAAAAATTTGGCGAATGTACTGAAAATGCCCCAAATGTACCGAATGTACTGAAAACTTGTCGAATGTACTGACAACGATTTTCAGGACGTAAATGTACCGAAAAAAGTACAAATGTACCGAAAATGCCATCACTGTATGAAACTCAAAAACTTGTTACGACCTTTTGAACTTCGATAATAAAATCTTTATTATTGAACATATGACTTCAAAATTTTGTAGGGACATGTAAAGGGTGTTTTTTTTAGAGGTATACAACTTCGAATTGAAATAAAACACAAGAAAATCGTTTTAATGTCCATCAATTTGGCTTTATTGGAAGGATAATTTTATGCCATTAATGTTTAAATATGATTTCGGGAATAAAGCCAATTCTAGAGGTCCAATTTTCAACCACTTTTTCGAGCATATGGGGCCGTATGTCGGCAATAACGCCACGAATGTTGGCTTCCAAGTCCCCTAACGTTTCTGGTTTGTTGGCGTAGACGAGCGACTTCACATATCCCCAAAGAAAATAATCCAATGGTGTCAAATCACACGATCTTGGTGGCCAATTGACAGGTCCATTCCGCGAAATTATGCGCTCATCGAATGTTTCCTTCAATAAATCGATTGTGACGCGCGCTGTGTGGCATGTAGCGCCGTCTTGTTGGAACCACAACTCATCCACATTCATGCCATCCAATTCGGGAACAAAATAGTCGGTTATCATGGCTCTATACCGGTCTCCATTAACGGTAACTGACTCTCCAGCATTATTTCGGAAGAAGTATGGCCCAATGACTCCACCAGCCCATAGAGCACACCAAACAGTCAGTTTTTGTGGATGTAATGGCGTCTCAAGGGTCTCATGTGGATTCTCTTCACTCCAAATGCGGCAATTTTGCTTGTTGACGTAGCCATTCAACCAAAAATGAGCCTCATCACTGAACAAAATTTTGCGATGAAAATCAGCATTGAGATCAATCTCATTTTCGGCCCATACACCAAAATCACGACGCATTGCATGGTCTCGCGGCTTTAATTCTTGCACAAGCTGGATCTTGTAAGGTCGGAAGCCAAGATCTTTGCGCAAAATCTTCCATAAAGTTGATGGACAAAGCTCCAATTGCTGTGCACGGTGGCGAATCGATTCATTCGGGTCCTCTTCAACATTTTGCTCTACAGCGGCAATTGTTTCTTCAGTGCGCACTGTTCGACGTCTCTGCGGATGCGTATTATCACATAGAGTAAACGTAGTGCGAAAACGATCCATGGTTAACCGAATTAATTGCTCTGATGGACGATTATGTCGACCATAAAATGGACGGAGCTTGCGGTAAACTTCGCGAACTGAACCATTATTTTCGAAATAAATTTGCACGATTTGCAAGCGTTGTTCTTTTGTCAACCTGTTCATGATGAAATGGCAAACCAAACTGAATATAAATGACATTAGAGTTGCCAGATTTGACCACAAAATCCCAGTTTTATCTCTATTCGAAAAACAAACCTCTAAAAAAAACACCCTTTAGTTTAGTAACATGCATCATAATCAGTGGTGCCCACTACCACAAATAAACGCACTCTCACGAAACGTATGTGTATTGAGTGCACAGTAGGCCAAAAGCTATTTTCATTTACTTAATTTCTATTTTAGCTATTGTTTTTCATACAGAACAAAAGCTGAGTTAAGGAAACGAAAAAATTATTGAGTTTGGGTTCAGCAGTCACGTGAGCAGGTCAATTTTTGATGTTTTCGTTCCAATTTTGTTTTTAATGTTTAAAAATGTTTCAGATTGAGAAGAAATTATTATTTTTTTTTAGATATCATTAAAAGGCCGCAATGTTAGTTTTGCTACAAATTATCTTTTTTTATCAGCAAATACAATACATAAACAGACATTTTTGACCATTTACCAAGAAGTATATAATTTCAGGCCACTTTCAATTTTTGGAATAAAAGCAGCTTGCTTATTCCAAAAAGTCAAATACTAGCCCAGATATGTAAAGTTTAAATCCCAATTAAAATCGTCATATTATTAGCTAAGCTTTAGCCAAAATTGGAGGGCCTTTTCTATATGTTTTTTTTTCTAAGTTAGCAGTAGTGGCAATGGAATGTTTTGGGGGGAGGGGAGCTATTCCGCCATGACGTGGAAGTGCCAACATTTAACTGGTAATAGGGTTGTCAGATTTTTGAAACACAAAATCAGTATATTTAAGCATATTCAACGCAAAAAATCAGTACAAATAACTACCGAATTTTTTACCTCATTCATTGTTTTTAATATAAAAATCATAGATTAAATAGCATTTTTTTTTAAAAAAAAGGTCAGAACTTTTCGGATTCCACAAATCCTTACCAAAATTACTTATCTTTCACATTACGAAAACCTCAAGGGTTTTTTTAAAAAAAAGCTAACAATTGTTGTTTCCATAGGTGGGTTGGTTTTTAAATTATCCAAATAAGCAAGCTTGTATTCAAAAAATATTATAATCCGGTTTTCTGGGGTTAAATGATTTTATTCTTGATGAATAGTCAAAAAATGTTTATTTATGTTATATTTGCTTATAAAATTTAATGATTTTGAGCAAATCAGTCATTGCGGCTTATTAAAAAAAAAAAAAATCTATTTCCCACTCAATCTGAAACATTTCAATATACATTAAAAATAGCTAAAGAAAGAAAAGTTTTCAATTTTGCACACTGTGCAAGATCAACATCAATAGAACCTGCTCGCTTGACTGCTGAAACTAAACTAAATTATTTTTTAGTTTCTTTTACTCATCTTTCGTTTTGTATATGTGCATGGATTCTTACGCTCTTTGCACGATCGTGCGTCTTTGGGCAGCACCGATCATAATCAATCAAAATCTCGATTTTGAATTTTTTGTGGTTACGTCTTTTTGGATGTTAGGTGACGTTATGTGCATATATCTAACATTCATGCGTATGAGATTTAAAAAACTCATGCTCAAGTTTTGACACGTGAAAGTACAACTAAATTAAAGTGTAGCTCTACAGTCCAAATTTCAGCATTCTAGGCGGGTGGGATCGACCAGCCGAGCCATATTTTGGACAGAAAATAACCGTTTTTAGTCACTTTTAAAAATTGTAGTTCTCAAAGCCCACAAATCCAAATTTAATGTTATGGATATCATTTTTTTTGTTGTCATCTACTAAAAAAATGTAAGCCCACATATCTTAAGAACTTCTTTTGCGGCCCAATTAAGTGAAGTAGTCTTAGTAAAATATCACAACTTTGAAAATGACGACCGAAATCGGGTTTTTTTCATAATACTTTAAGCAGATTTTAGTTTGTTTGTCTTTTTATGCCCTTTAAAGTAAGCAACCACGCAGAAAAAATGGCTACCCAGGTCCGGAAATAGCGTTTCACGAATTTATAACTAACAGTACTCTGAACTCCGCCTATCTAGTGTCAAAATTTGAGCAAAATCAGATGTTTTTTAAATTGCATAAGAAAGTACATATATTATCAGGGCCGGCAAAACATATAAATCTTGGGTGTCGAGTGATGATGAAGGGGGAATAGGACTGTTTTAATGCATGTCTCAGCAGGATAAACTAATAGCGGTTTCGAGTGAAACGCACTGAGGCACGCTCAAAACGTTTCTGTTAACTTTTACTGCAATAAAATGTAGAGACAGAGAGACTCCAAAAGTTCTCCAGAGTGTGTCACTCGAAAACGCTATAAAATGTACATTATGTAAAATTTACAACGACAGCAATTTGATGGCTTGGATTCGCACTAACCTTTCAGATGGCTCGTACAATTGAATTCACGTTGTTCGGATCACAGCTCAACGTAATCTGAGCACTTGGGTTCTAACAACAAAGGTGTAATGGTCAATTCTATATTGCCATCAAAAATTTTAAAAATTTCAAAATGTTGATAAACATTTATTTTGACAACACCCTGTATAAACATATGGCAAACAAACGTTTTGTACATGCGCATACGCATCTCGATGTGCGACAATTACTCAAAACCTGTTTGCGTTATTGTTGTTGTTGTAATTACAATTGCCCATCGATCTGCGTATTCAGCATGTGTGGTTGTTGTTGTCGTTGGTACTAAAACCACCCACGCTAGTACTTAGTTGCTAACCCTTTTGGTTGAACGCTCAACTTCTTTCGTTCTTTCTGCGTAAAACCAACAAGGAATCAACATCGGCTAGTGGTACAGAACCAAAAATTAATAAAAGTGTGTTTTTTTTTACTTAAATTGAAGTTTTTTTTTAAAGAACTGCATACATTTTTTGTAAGCAAAAAGTTCAATTATAATTAATAATTATCTATACTATAGATTAAAAGTTAAAAATAACTATAGTTTCATTTAATTTTTGACCGGATTTTCTTGCAAATAAGTTTGCTAACAAGCATTGGGAGTTGAAGGTTATCTCAACTACAAAACCTTGAATTTTTTTTATTGGACTGTCGCTCAAAACTATGTATCATTTTGGTGAGTTTTTCCATTAATAAATGAAATTTTGTAACCGGAAAATGTGGTTATCTTAGGGCTACTAGGCAGGGTGCTCCAACCGGTTACTTCAGTTGCAATTAACCTTCAACGGCTCCTAGGGCGCAACCTTAAATTAACCTTTGCATAGCGGCATCGAGTAATATAAGCCTTGATCAGGCCATACAACACCAGACAACAACAAAATCACCAAAGCTTTTCATATCTATTAAATTTTCGTAAATCTTCTATTACTTTTATATTATTTTGTTAATTTTTCTCTAATTTCCTAAAAGATTTTCTATAAATTTATTTCTTAAAAATATTGGAAATTAAATCAAAAATTAAAGAAAAAAATGTTTTCTAATTTAAACTAAAATTTTTCGAAATGTTTAAATTTAAATAATCTTAAAATATGGCTTAAGATATTTAGAATTATTGTATAAAGTATATATCTATATAAATTATTATTATGCATAGGGCAATTAATTAGCTTAATACTACGAAACAACATCATATTTCATCGTATTTTCGCTGGGCCCACCGATTTCTACGATGGATAACAAAAATCAAAGTGAGTTGTAATGAAATACGTATGCATGTTCTTTTTACCTTTACTTTGATAATTCAAATCATGATAATTTTGATATAAACATACTTAAAATTGAAATATTTTTCTTATAAATTTATACCTTAAACTTAAAAATTAATTATGCTTAATAACATACCTTAAAAATTTAATTAATACTTAAAAAAATTAACTTATACTACTATACCTTATATCTTAAAAGTTTAAAGTTTTACTTATTTTTGGAAACACCCTAAAATGACGGGTTAGAGAATTTTGTTTTTATCTAAAGTCTAAAAGTTTGAAGACACTTATTTTTTTGTATAACATAAAATGCATGCTTATTGCATATTGATGTTGCAATCAGCATAGAACTTCCTCTCTCATTATTTTTTTTAAATTTTCTCTTTTCATAATTTTGCGTTTACATAGTATTCTTTATTAAGTATAAATAAATGTTATACACTGAGTATAAAAGTGTTTTACATACTTAAATAAAAATGTGAAGTTTTTTTGCTCTGAGAATAATAATTATGTTTGATTAATTCATTCGGTTTTGTCCGTCGTAAATTCAGCATGTGCAATGTTATTCGCTTAAGGTAAATTTTGCGTTAAGTTGCTTCAGGGGCAATTTCATAAAACATTTCGAATTGCCAAGGTAGGGTGGGTGAAGAGGGGACCATTAACACCATTGGTTCCCCACAAAATCCAGCAGTAGCAATAGGTTAACCTTTGTTTTGTCGGGTTATTTTTTTTTGTTGATGAATATCTATTTTTTTTTTTAAAGTGCACATAATTTTATTGTGGTAGTGGTCATAGGAATGTGGATTAGGGAAGATCCCCGACATACGAAGAGCTAGATGTGCACGCAATCCGACATCCATATCCTAAACATTGTAAAGGTTTAGGCCTTTATTTCTAAGGACCAATGTTCCTAAACATATTGATTTTCTTTTCGAAAATCAAACCCTAAACAACCACACTATTACAATATGGCGCCCAACGTGGGGCCTGGCAGTTTTTTTTTATTGTTCAGGTTCAAACTCAAAATGTTTCTAGCATGTGATGATTGCTTTCTATCGTTACATTATCTCTTTTGATTTAATTTTTTTTATAGCTCGTTATCCTGTTGTAGTTGTTGCGATTTAGTAAAAACTACCTTTAGGATTTTGCGATTGCAATTCGAGTTTTGCGGATTGGTCGACCAAAGAAAAGAATTCTATTTCGTAGCAATACAACAGAAGACCAACTTTTTCTTTTTTATAATAAATATGTCTTGGTTTTGAGTATTATTTTTTTTATTTAAGTATTTCTTTAGGAATTGCGGAGTAATAGACTGCGTTTGATACTCTGACCATTGATTTACTTTAAATCTTAATACTTTACCTTTCAATAGTGATTCTTATTAGCTTCAATAGTTCATTTTGTTAACCATATGCTATTTGCTTGATTTGTGTATATTTTGTGCATGCTGATTTTAAAATGACGGACGTTTTAGCCGATATTATTGAAACAATTATGTCTGTGAGACACAGTGAAGAAGATTTGAATTTACCTTTACTTAATGTAAATGATACTTTTTGTGGTGTTTGTCATGAAGAAATGAGAAGCAATGAAAAGCTCAGCGTCACTTCTTGCAAGCACAAGTTTCATACAGATTGTATTTTAAATTATCTGAAAGATACAAATTCTTGCCCACAATGCAGCCAACATTGTGAGCATAGACTAATATAGACCGGAAAGTATTTTCGGCGGGAAAAACACTTTTTGTTAGTGTGAGTGAAAATTGAAGTTCACCCTTGTGTGGTGAGTTCGCTCGTATGAGTGTGCCACTTTGTGGATATTTTTTCATAAAGTAGGGAATTTATAAGTCTTCACAGGATTGAAATGTAAAAAAATTATATTTTGTGTAAAGAAAACTATAATAAAATGTTTAAGAAAACGTTAGCACATACATTATGTATCAATTTTTGATGATGCAAAAGAAAAATTAAACAAATTGTTTTTTGTGTAAAATTTTCAAAGTCTGGCAACTTTCAAGCTGTCAAATGTTTTGAAACCGAAAATATTCTAATTATTAACCAATAATTAATGATTTTGTTTTTATTTATTTTTATTTTTTACATTTAACTAAGGTTTCAAATGTACAAAATATTACATTATCATATAATTGGAATTTTCAATACTCAATTCCATTATGCACCATCTTAACGAAATGGCCAGCACCACCTTCTCCGACCCATTCACAACACGGCTCACTATCAGCCTTTAAACAAATTGCTTAGAAAATTGGCTGAATAAGCCGCCAAGCCTGTGATGACCATCAGGCATCAAGGATGGAACATAACGTTGTGACGTTGATTTTTACCCAGCCAATAAAAATCACACACATATAAGAAACTTGGCAAATTATTTAAATATATGTATATAATAAAATCCTATTTTTTTTGGTACCACCTAAGTCTACTTTTAAGAAACTACAAAATGAATTCCCAAATCTAACCCTTTTTTTTTATTTTTTGTCATTAAATATTAATTTAATCAACAAAAATTAGTTATAAAAAAAACTATAAAAGAATAAGAAGAGCTTAAAAATCAATGCAAAAAAACATCAACGACTACAAAATCTCAAGACGCAACACGGCGTACCTACAATACAACATAAGTGATTACAACATCAAGCGACCACAACAGGAGCGACTACAACATCAAACACTAAGACGAGCTAAACAACGACTTGACTACGCAACCGATCGGATGGTATGAATAAACATAAATTCAGCATCAAAACAGTCAACTGGGCAGTCTGTGGTGTGTGCTCCAGCTGTGCGCATCGTTCTTCGTCTATATTAACAACTTGGTAGACATTCTAGGTGACTGCATGTTAATATAGACATCGCGTCGTCACTCAGCAGTTAGACCTTTCGCATCGTTCTTCGTCGATATTTACGACTTGGTAGACATTCTAGGTGACTCCACGTAAATATACGAAAACGCGCCGTCGAGATTACAACTTGTGCTTCATACATGCACATCGTTCTTCGTCGATATTAACGACTTGGTAGACATTCTAGGTGACTCCACGTTAATATACGACAACGCGCCGTCGAGCTTACAACTAGTGCTTCATACATGCACATCGTTCTTCGTCGATATTAACGACTTGGTAGACATTCTAGGTGACTCCACGTAAATATACGACAACGCGCCATCGAGGTTACAACTTGTGCTTCATACATGCACATCGTTCTTCATCGATATTAACGACTTGGTAGACATTCTAGGTGACTCCACGTAAATATACGACAACGCGCCGTCGAGCTTACAACTTGTGCTTCATAAATGCACATCGTTCTTCGTCGATATTAACGACTTGGTAGACATTCTAGGTGACGCGCCATCGAGGTAACAACTTGTGCTTCATACATGCACATCGTTCTTCGTCGATATTAACGACTTGGTAGACATTCTAGGTGACTCCACGTTAATATACGACAACGCGCCTTCAAACCGACAGCCAGTCTGTCATACATTTGAGAACTATAATATTGTTTACAGCAGTAGTTTGTATAGAAAATATATTTAAGAACATATATATATAAATTATTATAAGTATAACAAATAAAGAAATAATAATAAAAGAAATTACTTTTACTTTTAAGTAATGCAGATAAAATATATACTTGTCTAAAATATCTGCAATACGAGAAGACCTAACCTATTAACGTGATTTTAGTCTCTTATATAAACATAAATTAATTTTCGAAAAAAGTTGTTACTTTCGAGAAAAATCTGTTTTCAGCGCAAACTTTAAGAGACTGTGCATACATGTGACAAAAAGTTGTGTTAGTGAGAACCAGCTAGTAACTTTCAATATTCACGTATTTTTACGCGTTCCTTTGTATGCAACTTTTTTTTTCAGATATGCAAATTTTAATAGAACTTTGAAATACTATATATAAGGTCTTTTTGGCAATAAATATGACATTCTATTAATATGTAATACGTCCGAAAAGACGTAACCTCAAAAAATTCAATATCTAATTTTTGATTGATTATGATGCATTTGACTAAATTACATGTTCCTCCAAAATTTTTAAATCATATGTGCAATAGTAAAGATTTTAAAACGATATTCAAAAGGCCGCAACCAGTTTTTGAGTTTCATATAGCAAATAGACTTAACACACTAGCATGAAAGAAACATGAAACACAATATTTGAATTCTTAAATAGACCGCATATTTGACACAATATTTGAATTCTTAAAATAACTAAGTAAACTTTGTTCTTTTCAATCTTTTTTAATGAGAAATACGTAACAATATATTTTTCCAGTGTACGCTTTTTGCTTTTCCTGTATAAAACTAAAAAGTGTGGCTTCGGCTTTTTGGATGTTAGGCAACGATAAGCTATATTTCTACAAGCCTTAGGCTAAAAAAAATTAAACAATAAGCAAATACTTCCGTTATATGTATACAATTTTCGTTTTTATTCAGTCAAACAATATCATACTACATATTATAATATTTCCCTGGAAAAATTTTATTTCCCGAAAAAACACCCACAAATCAGGAACGATTCCGTGCAATTTCATTTTTCAACATATGGTACCTCTGGTTTTAAAAATTTTTGACAATCAATGCGTGTGAGGAAGAAGAAGACTTTCCGGTCTATATTAGTCTATGATTGTGAGGCAACAAAATTAATTACAAATACTAATTCTGCTTCTTCTGTTAATGGAAGTTATACCTCCATTCAGGGTGATGTTAATCAACCCGGTGCTTTTATCAATACAGCACAGAAACCAAAAAGTTTTAGGGGGAGAAGTAGAGGTGCAACACCTAAACGTAACAGACCACTTACTCGGTCTATGGACAGTAACCAAAACAATTTAGATTGGACACTTGCAGACTCTGGTACGAATAGTCAGCGAGTCACATTTTCTAATTCTGCAGAAAATGCAAATAATAATGAAATTCCTTTAAATTTAAATAATCATAGCTTGAATCATATTGAGGTTATGAGCATTGCACAGTCAATTGTTCAAACTCAACAGCAAAATATGATGCAAGAACTAACTTCTTTTATATCTACAACTATTGATCTTTAAGAGAATCTTTAAGGATTCAAAACCAGACTAGCTTTTCTGAGATTGATTTTCAACCACCACCTATGATCAATAGTGACAACCGAAATCCAACACTTTCACAATCGGTAGGTGAAGCTCAAGGACATTCACGTTCTAGCGTTAGACCTCATTCATCTTTTGAATCTGGAAAAGTGTCAAATATTATACAAAACTGGCATTTGAAGTTTGATGGTTCAAAAGACGGAATCAATATTAATGAATTTATATATCGTTTGCAATCTTTAACGGAACAAAATCTTTTTAACGATTATCAACTTTTGTGTGATAATCTGCACTTGATTTTTATAGGCAAAGCTCAAGATTGGTTCTGGAAATTTCATTATCGTCATCGTCATTTCACTTGGGATACTTTTTGCACAGAATTTAGAAAAAGATACGAAGTTACTTTAACAGATTTTGTCATTTGGGGGAAGATTAGAAAACGAAAACAGAAAGAAAATAAAAATTTTGAAGAATATCAAACAGCTATAGAAGATTTAGCTTATCAATTACAGAATGAAGTTTCTGAATTTGAATTAGTTGATATTTTGATGGGAAATTCTAAGCCTAATTTGCGTTATGAGCTTTTGCATTTAAATATTCGAACTATTTCCAAACTTCGTGACGAAGTTAGAAAACACGAAGCCTTCTTTTTTGAATCTGGCACACAATATTATAAGCCTAAGCAGCAATGGCAACGCGGCCACATTTCAGAAATAGAAGACGAGTATCGAGACGATAGTGTGTGCAAAGAAGTTTTTGATATTCAGCGCTCACACTCAACAGTAGTATGCTGAAATTGTGATAAGCTAGGACATCGATATGATGACTGCTTAGAGCAACGCAAAATATTTTGTTACGGTTGCGGGAAGAAAGAAACTTTCAAACCCCGATGTAGTGTTTGTTCACCTTCGGAAAACCGGAAACGGTATGCGGCAAGCAACACCATTTTGACGCATTCATCGAATCTACAGTAGAAATTAAAACTCACGATGTTTCTACATCTACCTCTGAATTTTTAAATTTAGAACCAGTGTAAGACACTGACAAAGTTGAAATTTCTAAACCTAATTTAAGACCTATAATTCCTTTTCATGAGCGACTTGAACGTTATAATCAAGTGCGCCAACGAATTTTTTCTGATTTTACGAATCAACATCTTTATCGAAAACCTAAGCGTTCAACAAAACGCTTGCAGCTATTTTGGAAAAATTTAATGTTGACAAAACAAAAATTATTGTCAGCTATTTTTACGAATACTGATAATAGATTATATACCGATATTGAAATTTTTGGCAAGTCTTTTGTAGCATTGTTGGACTCAGGTGCAACAATAAGTTGTATTGGCAGTGATGCTGCAAAACATGTTTTATCTCAAGGTAAAATTAAAAAATCGTTTGGCGACATAAAAACTGCGGATGGTTCTTCTTGTCCTGTGGTGGGAAAAACTTGTGTGAATCTTTGTTATAAGAAAATAACCAAGAGTATAGAATTATTTGTAGTTCCTTCATTAAAGCAAAATATTTATTTAGGGATCGATTTTTGGTTAGCATTTGTTTTGACGGATGTAATTTTGAAACAAAATTTTATTTCGGAACTGGATGTTGGAAAAGATGATACTTTTGCTCCAGAACCTAATATACATTTGCTTAATGACGAGCAGAGTAATCGCCTAAAAGCAGTTATCGACATATTTCCATCATTCGAGAGAGAAGGATTAGGACGCACATCTTTAATTGAGCATTCAATTGACGTTGGTAGCTCAAAACCCGTTAAACAACGTCATTGGCCTGTTTCACCAGCCGTAGAAAAATTAATGTTCGCTGAAGTTGATCATATGTTAGCTTTAGATGTAATTGAAGAATCTTCTAGCCCGTGGAGCAGTAGGCGTGTTTTGGTTAGGGGTGGAAATAAATCCCGCTTATGCTTAGATTCACGCGAAGTGAATAAACATACACTTAAGGATGCATATCCACTTCCTCATATCGATGGAATCTTAAGTAGGCTACCACCAGCTAGATATATTACTGGCTTAGATATGAAGCATGCCTTTTGGCAAATACCTCTTGAAGAAAAATCTCGTGTTATTACTGCGTTTACTATTCCTAACCGGCCTTTATATCAGTATAAAGTTATGCCATTCGGATTATGTAATGCGCCACAAACACTTTGTCGTTTGATGGATCGCGTATTGCCAGCAGATTTACGAGATCGTGTTTTCATCTATTTAGATGATCTTCTTGTTTTGTCTGACAATTTTGATTCTCATTTAACTCTCTTGCAAGAAGTTGCACTACACTTGCGTAAGGCTAACTTAACCATCAATATTGCTAAGTCTAAGTTTTGCATGACGGAAATAAAATATCTCGGCTTTATTATTGGGCAAGGTCAAATAAAAACCGACCCTGAAAAGATTGACGCCATCATTAATTTTCCTGTACCTGCCACTGTGAAGCAATTACGAAGTTTTCTTGGCTTATCAGGTTGGTACAGGCGATTCATAAGTAATTTTGCTACAATAACTTTCCCTCTAACTGAACTTCTGAAGAAGAGCAAAACTTTTGAGTGGAACTCAGAAGCTCAAAAAGCTTTTGAGCAGCTAAAAACTTTGTTAACTTCAACACCTATTCTTGTAACTCCAAACTTCTCGAAAAAATTTATTTTGCAATGTGATGCAAGCTTTGTTGGTCTTGGTTGTGTCCTTGCTCAAGAAAATGAAGATGGAATTGAACTTCCTATAGCATTTAAGTCCACTAAATTGACAAAAGCACAACGTAATTATTCGGTTACGGAACTTGAGTGTCTGGCTGTTGTTCAAGGCATTAAAAAGTTTCGCGCTTACATTGAAGGCCAAGATTTCACGGTGATCACCGATCACGCCAGCCTTCAATGGTTAATGCGGCAAAAAGATCTTTCAGGACGATTAGCTCGGTGAGCACTTAAGCTCCAAGGCTTTACTTTTCAGATACTGCATCGTAAAGGCGGCGAAAACGTTGTTGCCGATACGTTGTCAAGATCACTGAAAGATTCTATAAATGCTATTGAAGACAGTGGTCCAATAATTGATTTATCTTCTGAATATTTTCAATCTGAAGAATATCTTCAGCTGAAAGTTAAAATTTTAGAGAATACTGCGAAATTACCTGATCTTAAGGTAATTGACAATTATGTGTACAAAAGAACAGAACATTCTACAGGAAACGCGAAACAAGAAGAAGGTTCCTGGAAACTTTGGGTTCCATCCGCATTAGTTCCACAAGTTCTTTACCGTGCTCATAATTCGCCGAACTCCGCCCATTGTGGTACAGCTAAGACTATTGAAAAGTTAAAAAGATATCTCTTCTGGCCTAAAATGATACCTGAAATCTGTGATTATATACGCGACTGTGAAACATGCATGTTTGTTGTAAAAAAAATAGCATTGATCAATAAAGTAAAAATTTACAATATTGGTCTTTGCTGAATGACTGTAAGTCCGATTAAACAATGTTTAATTACAAAATAATCAGTCGCTAAATATCAAAAATTTCTTAATTTATACGGAGGACACGCCAATTTCAGAAACTATGTAGCTGGCAACAGTACAAATTTCTAAAAATAGATCATAGCCGTTGCAAGACAAGATTCTTGTCCGCTGTGACAACAAGCGAGAAAGTGACAAAGAAATAATAACAAATGTGGTATACGCACTTTGTACAGTTCAAGGTCAGTTCCTCAGTAGCTCAAGTGTTAGAGCGGCCGTCGCAAAAATATGCAATTGCAATGCATGAATGGTCAGGGGTTCGAGTCCATGTACAGAATTAACCAAACTGGTCTGATGAGGCTATTGGTAATAGCCGAAACATGTCACCAATTACCAGGTTAAAAATTTTTCCATTTGTTATCTTTGTCATGTTTGTTGTAAAAAAAATAGCATTGATCAATAAAGTAAAAATTTACAATATTGGTCTTTGCTGAATGACTGTAAGTCCGATTAAACAATGTTTAATTACAAAATAATCAGTCGCTAAATATCAAAAATTTCTTAATTTATACGGAGGACACGCCAATTTCAGAAACTATGTAGCTGGCAACAGTACAAATTTCTAAAAATAGATCATAGCCGTTGCAAGACAAGATTCTTGTCCGCTGTGACAACAAGCGAGAAAGTGACAAAGAAATAATAACAAATGTGATATACGCACTTTGTACAGTTCAAGGTCAGTTCCTCAGTAGATCAAGTGTTAGAGCGGCCGTCGCAAAAATATGCAATTGCAATGCATGAACGGTCAGGGGTTCGAGTCCATGTACAGAATTAACCAAACTGGTCTGATGAGGCTATTGCTAATAGCCGAAACATGTCACCAATTACCAGGTTAAAAATTTTTCCATTTGCTATCTTTGTCATGTTTGTTGATCAATAAAGTAAAAATTTTCAATATTGGTCTTTGCTGAATGACTATAAGTCCGATTAAACAATGTTTAATATTTGTGATTATTTGGAAAAATGTATTTTCTTTACTTTTGGAGTACCGGAAACAATTTTAACTGATAACGGCGTACAGTTTAAGTCAGGTTTGTTTGAATCTTTTCTTACTCGCTTTGGAATTCAGCATATCTGTACCGCGATCTATTCACCTCAAGCGAATTCATCCGAACGGGTGAATAGATCTATTATATCTGCAATTCGAGCATATATAGGAAAAGACCATATCTCATGGGACACTTATCTTAACGAGATAACTTCCGCTTTACGATCATCGGTTCACCAAAGCACTGGTTATGCACCTTATTTTCTTGTTTTCGGACAGAACATGATTCTTCATGGCAAAGACTACAAGCTATTTCGAGCACTGAATTTAATTGAGGATGACTGCAGGTTAGATTATCCTGATGCAATCAATATAATTTGGGAAACAGCTAAAAACAATTTGTCAAAATCGCACGAAAACAATGCCAGAATTTACAATTTACGAAGTCGACCTATTCAATATAGCATTGATGAAAATGTTTTCGCCAGAAACTTTGTTCAAAGCAACGCAATTAAAAAATTTAATGCAAAATTAGCACCTACGTTCTTTAAAGCAGTTGTTAAACGGAAATTAGGCATGTCATATTATGAACTCGCTTCTGAAAGTGGTAAAATATTAGGCGTGTATCATGCAAAAGATATGCAGAAAATAAACAATACTTTAAAAACTTAAAATTTCCTTTTTTCCAGCTAATGACTTCTTAAAATTTGCTTTACATTATTTTTGCAATTTGAATAAGCATTATCTGTTTTGTAATGGTCAATTTTATATTGCCATCAAAAATTTTAAAAATTTCAAAATGTTGATAAACATTTATTTTGACAATGCACCCTGTATCAACATATGGCAAACAAACATCTGTACATGCGCATACGCATCTCAATGTGCGACAATTACTCAAAACCTGTTTGCGTTATTGTTGTTGTTGTAATTACAATTGCACATCGATCGGTACTAAAACCACCCACGCTAGTACTTAGTTGCTAACCCTTTTGGTTGAACGCTCAACTTCTTTCGTTCTTTCTGCGTAAAACCAACAAGGAATCAACATCGGCTAGTGGTACAGAACCAAAAATTAATAAAAGTGTGTTTTTTTTTTACTTAAATTGAAGTTTTTTTTTAAATAACTGCATACATTTTTTGTATGCAAAAAGTTCAATTATAATTAATAATTATCTATACTATAGATTAAAAAATAAAAATAACTATAGTTTCATTTAATTTGTGACCGGATTTTCTTGCAAATAAGTTTGCTAACAAGCATTGGGAGTTGAAGGTTATCTCAACTACAAAACCTTGAATTTTTTTTATTGGACTGTCGGACTATGTATCATTTTGGTGAGTTTTTCCATTAATAAATGATATTTTGTAACCGAAAAATGTGGTTATCTTAGGGCTACTAGGCAGGGTGCTCCAACCGGTTACTTCAGTTGCAATTAACCTTCAACGCCTCCTAGGGCGCAACCTTAAATTAACCTTTGCATAGCGGCATCGAGTTATATAAGCCTTGATCAGGCCATACAACACCAGACAACAACAAAATCACCAAAGCTTTTCATATCTATTAAATTTTCGTAAATCTTCTATTACTTTTATATTATTTAGTTAATTTTTCTCTAATTTCCTAAAAGATTTTCTATAAATTAATTTCTTAAAAATATTGAAAATTAAATCAAAAATTAAAGAAAAAAATGTTTTCTAATTTAAACTAAAATTTTTCGAAATGTTTAAATTTAAATAATCTTAATACTACGAAACAACATCATATTTCATCGTATTTTCGCTGGGCCCACCGATTTCTACGATGGATAACAAAAATCAAAGTGAGTTGTAATGAAATACGTATGCATATTCTTTTTACCTTTACTTTGATAATTCAAATATTGAAATATTTTTCTTATAAATTTATACCTTAAACTTAAAAATTAATTATGCTTAATAACATACCTTAAAAATTTAATTAATACTTAAAAAAATTATCTTATACTACTATACCTTATATCTTAAAAGTTTAAAGTTTTACTTATTTTTGGAAACACCCTAAAATGACGGGTTAGAGAATTTTTTTTTTTATCTAAAGTCTAAAAGTTTGAAGATACTTATTTTTTTAGTATAACATAAAATGCATGCTTATTGCATATTGTTGTTGCAATCAGCATAGCACCTCCTCTCTCATTATTTTTTTTAAATTTTCTCTTTTCATAATTTTGCATACTTAAATAAAAATGTGAAGTTTTTTTGCTCTGAGAATAATAATTATGTTTGATTAATTTATTCGGTTTTGTCCGTCGTAAATTCAGCATGTGCAATGTTATTCGCTTAAGGTAAATTTTGCGTTAAGTTGCTTCAGGTGCAATTTCATAAAACATTTCGAATTGCCAAGATAGGGTGGGTGAAGAGGGGACCATTAACACCATTGGTTCCCCACAAAATCCAGCAGTAGCAATAGGTTAACCTTTGTTTTGTCGGGCTATTTTTTTTGTTGATGAATATCTATTTTTTTTTATAATTTGCACATAATTTTATTGTGGTAGTGGTCATAGGAATGTGGATTAGGGAAGATCCCCGACATACGACGAGCTAGCAAGAGCAGAGCTAGATGTGCACGCAATTCGACATCCATATCCTAAACATTGTAAAGGTTTAGGCCTTTATTTCTAAGGACCAATGTTCCTAAACATATTGATTTTCTTTTCGAAAATCAAACCCTAAACAGCCACACTATTACAAAGGGGACGTCCATTAATTACGTGAGTCGAAATTGGGGAGGAGGGGGTCAAGGAAAACCTCACGTCAAGTTTTTACTGCATGGAATTTACATTAAAAATTATAATTTATATCACACTGATCCCGCCAAATCTCACCAAGGGGAGGGGGGTCCGAATTTTCAAAACAACACCTCACGTAATTAATGGACGTCCCCAAAACGCAAAATCGGGGAGCATGGGGCTGGATCACTGGCGAAATTATATGGCATATTGATGCTGTGCCACCTAACATTCTTGCTCTGCTTGATATTCAAATTCAATTTATATTCATTTTTAATCGCCTCGATCTTTTACAAATTGAAATATAAAATAAATAATTTTATATTTTCAAACAAACTAAATGGCATACAGAAATATTGATAAATACTTTTATTAAGTTCGGGTTGGGAATTTGAGTACTCTAAGCCGACGACACGTCTTGCGCCGGGCCTGTATGTATGTATGTATGTATGTATGTCTAGGGAGGCAAGAATTTAGGGGCGGCAAATATTGGGAACTTTGAAAATTTTTTTTAAATTTTTTAACTGTGGTAATGCATATAATGCATTGGTGATGGTGAGAGTTACACAGGTGGAAAAATGCGAATACTTGGAATGTCGCCCCCTAAGCTGCCTAAAAAAAAGTTTACAAGCAAAAAAAAAAGGTCCTCTCTTTTCCTTTTATCTCCTTGAGGACCATAAGCTTCTGAAATGTGATCCTATGAACTCACAATATGAGAGTGTTCTATTGGGCTGTAACTAAGCCAAAAATATCCGAAAATTATAAAATATGATTTTAGATTTCGAGAAATTTTATGGGACATATGTGTCTCTATGGTCCTTAAGGGAGTCCAATTTATTGGTACGATATTTTTTTTCTACATGAATAATTAGTGTCTTCTATCAAAGATTTAGTTTTTAACTAGAAACTTACATGTAATTGTGATGTTCACCAAAACAGTTTCAATTTTTGGTAAAACATAAATATACATTACATTGATTGCAATAGGTATTCGTGGGATTTTTTATTTTATTTTTAGATCAACTAACACATCTCTTTCTAATATCACTTTTGCCCATAGGATGAGATAGAGTTCAACATTTGCTACTATTTTCAATTTATGGTATGTTAGAACGGTCCTCTGCCGTGAAGTAAGGTCAGAGATCAAATTTGTAGTTACCAATCATCTGTAATCAAAAGAACTTAGTATTGGTCCTTCAAGGAGACTTTCCTTTTCACATTTACTGTAAATAACATAAGATTTACACCGATTAACAAAATTTGGTCAAACCTATGGTTCTGAAATCTAAATATTTTTGACGCCCTGGATTCGAATCCGACGTCAGAGTTTTGGTAATGGTTCCAGTTTTCAAGATTACTGCCCAAAAGTTAAAAAATCTGGGTATTTCGTTATATTTGAGGTTATATTGCATCGAAAAGTCATTTTTTTTTGATCGATCGGATGCCAATCCTTTAATTTGTTCGATTTGTTGAAGAACGATCGACTCACATACACCATATTGAGTTTCTAACGTTTTTCTTCTAATATACATGTAAAATTAAAACGGATAGCTGGTAGCTGAGTCACAGTAGAAAAAAAGTCCGTTGACGTCTGTAGGGACACCCGCGTCCTTTTGTAATTTTTTTTGAATTTTATTAAAATGTTACAATAAAATATCTTTAAAAATAATAAAGTAGCGTAGTGCAATGCTAAGACTATTTGATTCACTAACTCAAAGTTGAAGAAATTTATTTGGACTATTGGAGAAAGTGACAAAGAAATAATAACAAATGTGATATACGCACTATGTGCAGTTCAAGGTCAGTTCCTCAGTAGCTCAAGTGTTAGAGCGGCCGTCGCAAAAATATGCAATTGCAATGCATGAACGGTCAGGGGTTCGAGTCCATGTACAAAATTAACCAAACTGGTCTGATGAGGCTATTGGTAATAGCCGAAACATGTCACCAATTACCAGGTTAAAAATTTTTCCATTTGTTATCTTTGTCATGTTTGTTGTAAAAATAGCATTGATCAATAAAGTAAAAATTTAAAATATTGGTCTTTGCTGAATGACTGTAAGTCCGATTAAACAATGTTTAATTATTTAGACTATCAGTAAAATCCAATTGAAAACAGCAATTACGACATAGGAAAAACGTGAATTTCAAACTAAAAATAAGCCATTATAATCCACTTTGATGTCGAATTAACGTTAACTATTTTCAAAAGTAGATATTCCTGCTTGTTTTTGTAATATTCAAATTTTCGCTAACTTTTTAAATATTTTAATTTAAAAAAGTCTTAAGTATATAGATGTTTCACAAAAAAAATTAAAACGTGATCGTTATTAGTTAAGGAGATATATAAATTAAAGCACTTAAGAAAGGGGAAACACGTGAGACACGTATGTATGTACTTCAATTCATATACATATCTCGAAAGCTAATGTAGATCAATTTTTAAAAGTTTTACCATAATATTATTTGTATACTTTGAGCTATATTTTAAAATTAAAAAAGAAATAAAATGTGTCGAAATTGTTTAAATTCTGAGATGAAATGTTCACTTCCGGTTTTCCACAAGAGAAAAAATTCAATTTTCAAATCTGATTTCATAATTGAAAAGAGCAGTAATTTTCCTATAGTAACCACAATGTTTATTGAAAATTTGTTAAATTCGAAAAACTGCTCCCGAAAAATCCATTTTTCATATTACGTCAATTTTAGGAAGTCCATAACTTGACTAAGTTGTAGATAAAAAAAATCAAGTGTTTACACCTTTTAGAAGTACACCTAATTTTTTTTTACGCGAATTTTTTTTACGCGAATTCGATTTAACGCGATTCAAAAAAAGGTTGCGTTCTGTTTTTGCGCGAATTGATTTGATTTAACGCGATTTAACAATACATGAGCTTGAAAATTAAGTTGAAAGTCTGAGTGATGACATGACATTCAAGTTTCTCAAAAAAAAAAATGCGCGTTTTATCTGAAAATAATACCGATTAAATAATGATTTACAATATTTTTTACCTGTTTTTATTTTATTAAAATGAATTGCTTTTTTTTTTTTGTTGATTTCTTATATGTTGTATGAATTTTCTTTTTGATTAATTAATATTTTTATTGCATTTTTTCTTTTTTCTATGTAATTTTTTAATAAACATATGTAATTTATAAGCTTCTTAAATAAAATAGGTCACAGCGCCTGTAAAACCAATAATTTTTTTTACTTTTATGTTATTATTTTTGTTGATTTTTCAAATGTGGAACCAATCCCCTACTTTTATATGGATACTGTATCTTTTTTTACGCGATTTTTTTCTACGCGGATTTTCAGGAAGGTATCTTTCGCGTAAAAACAGAATTTGGTGTACAACTAAGCCGAATATAAACAAATTACAAAACATAATTTTTTTTTCATTGTCGGCTTCTCGTGAAATGCCCCATGTGTAATATCTTTAAAAACAGTACCTAAATATGCAATTAAAAAAAAAGCTGAGGAGATTTTTTCTTTTCGATGCATATCGACTCTAAATTACATCCTAAGCAACCCCCAATAACTCGAGCTTGCATTAGTTAACGAAACAGATGTTAACGATTCCTACCGAGCTGGCACCACACATTTCGGTGTCGCAATAAACAAAAATATTATATTTCTTCAGAATTTACAGCAGCAAAATGCTGACCAAGCGTCTGCTACACATCCGTAGTACGATTTGCTTTGAGTATCATATCACTTTGATATGGTACGAATAAAAAAAACAAAGAAAATAAAACAAAAAGAAAATTATTAAAAGTCACTCAATATATTCTTCAGAAAGAACAGATTCAATCTAACTTCAGTAGAGTTAAGTTTAGTTTTAAATTTAGCTTGTAAAATTAGTTTAAAAATAAAAAAATAAATAAAAATAAATAGTAATTAATATAAAGTTAACTGGCGCCCAACTAAAACAAAAAGGACACAAAATCTTTTGGAGCTTATCAGCCCTTAGGAGCCACAGCATTAACGATTTTCAACGAACCTGAGTCACCGTCAACCAGCGGACAAAAAGGATTATTCGAAGGAATCGGTGTGGAGTCCAACAAAGAATGTTACTTCTAATGTAAGGAAAAATACAATTTTTTATTTCTTAAGAGTGAAAATTTAGAATTTAAGTAATTTCAATAAAAAAAATATAAGAAAAATTTGAATTTAAGTGAACTATCCAAATGAAAAAGAATAATTAAGAATTTTTAAGTGAAACTAAAAACTAGAGTTAAAATTAATTAAAATTTTTTAAGTTGAATAAAAGTGCTTCAGACAGCACCAAATTTTTTAGTGATTTCATCAAAGTGAATTATCTAACAACTGAATTTAAATTAAATTTCCTTGATTAATTTTTTTTTAAAACTAAAAGCTAGAGTTAAATTTAATTAAATTTTTAAATTGAGTAAAAGTGCTTCAAATAGCAATAAATTTTTAAGTGATTTTAGCAATGTGAATTGTTTAACAACTGAACTTAAATTAAACGTCCTTGATTAAATTTTTCAAATATAGAATTGCCCTAGTGATCATCTGGTTTAAATCGAATCGGAATCAAAGTTTTGAATTTAGTTAAAAAGAACAAAGAGCAATATGGCTAATCAAAACAATTTATTGCGGCCACCCATCCTAAACCCCAATCCTCCTGTTCCTCAGCAAAACCCTAATCCGCCTGTAGGAAATCCTCAACAACCCCAAGATCAACCACCTCAAAATCAACAACCACAACCTTTAATAATGTCTCAAGAATTACAACAAGCTATAGCAAGTATAGCATTTGCAACCTTACAAAGAGAAGGTAGACAATTAGTTTCGTCAATAATAAACCCAAACGCAGACCAATTTAGCGGCGTTGATCAAATTATTGATGTAGAGCATAGAGGAAATATGGGAGACTTAGACAAAATACCAGACATTGTCCGAGGCCTTAGGGGATTCGCAGGAAATGAAGGTGAATTCACCTCATGGAAAAAAAGCGTTGAACGAGTTCTACAACTATATGAACCAATTAGGGGGACAAATAAATACTATGGAATACTGAACGAAATTAGAAACAAAATCACAGGACAGGCAGACAATGTGCTAGAATCGTATAACACTCCATTAAATTGGAACTGTATTATAAGATGTTTGATTACCCACTACGCAGACAAGAGAGACGTCACAACTTTGGAATATCAAATGACATCTCTTGTCCAAAATAGGCAAACTGTGCAGGAATTCTACCAGCAAGTTTATTCATGCCTATCTCTTATTTTAAATAAACTCGCGTCCCTTGAAGTAGGTACCGAAGCTATGAATATTTTATCAAAGACTTATAGAGACAAAGCCCTCGACACTTTCATTAGAGGTCTCAACGGAGACATGCCCAGACTTTTAGGAATGAGAGAGCCTGCAGATTTACCTCAAGCTCTTTATTTGTGCCAAAAATTAGAAAATCAAGATTTTAGAGCGAATTACGCCCACAATGTAAACACTAACACAAAGAAATACAACACACCTTCTCAACCACCATTACCCCCACGACGTAGCCACCAAATCCAACGCACACCATTCTACCCACAACTCACATATTTCCCACAAAATTCTATTCCAAACCAACATTATCCAGTTAACCAAATCCAACGCACACCATTTTATCCACAACTCACATATTTCCCACAAAATTCTATTCCAAACCAACGTTATCCAGTTAACCCAATCCAACAATACCATTATCCCAATTTTATACCACAACAAATAAGACAAAATTATGCTTATAACCAACCACCACCACGTCCTTTTGCACCCAAACCTCTACCTAGACCCGAACCTATGGAAATTGACCAAACTATTAAAACCCGAAATGTTAACTATATGAACAATCCAAGACCTAATCAATTTCAAGGGAAAAGGCCTTTACAACCTACGCAACATTTTCAGCAACAACCGAAGTTGCAAAGGAATTTCCATGTTTATCCACAACATCCACTCCCAATTCCAAACAATTACATTTATGAACAAACCACACAAAATAACTTTCAAACTCAACAACAGCATCCATCAAATCTGGTGGATAATAACAACGATCAAATTCATCATGTCGAAACAAATTCAGAATATCCACCGCAATTGGCAAATACCAATAATTTTTATGAACAAAATTTAGAAAGTTATATGAGAGAAATTCCAGAGCAAGTTGTGCAACAAGTTCAGGAAGTCCAACAATTGCAAACAGAAGAATATACAGATATACATTTTTTAGGTTAAACCAATCATCATTACCCTTTATAAAATGCAAGCTAGATAACGGAAATATTATAAAGATACTAATAGACACAGGTTCCAACAAGAACTACATTCAGACAAATTTAATAAAAAACCCAAAGGAAAATGATGAAATATTTTTTGCCAACTCAATAGGAGGGCCAATTCAAATCTCACATCATGTTTATGCAAATCTTTTCGGTGAACCTAGCACTCCAATTAAATTCTTTTTACTCCCAACACTTAAATCCTTCCATGCAATAATAGGAAATGACAGCCTTAAGCAATTATCCGCAATTATATACACCGAATATAATTATATGCTTATTAAAAATGGTAGAAAAATTAAAATACATCAACAGATTTCACAAGATGTTAATAATATTTCTATCAAAACGGATCATATGACGGAAAAACAAAAAGAATCAATTAAGGAACTCACAAGAAGATTCCGTAAATTATTTTTAGAACCAGATGAAAAACTGACGTACACAACCAGAGTAAAAGGTGAAATTAGAACTTCAACGGAAGATCCCGTTTATTCGAAAAGTTACCCTTACCCAGTTGCCCTCAAAGACGAGGTAGAGAAACAAATCAATGAATTACTCTCTAATGGCATTATACGACCTTCTCGGTCGCCATATAACTCTCCAGTTTGGGTTGTACCCAAAAAAATAGATTCTTCCGGAATAAGGAAATTTAGGCTCGTGATAGACTATCGGAAACTAAATCAAGTAACGATAGCAGATAGATATCCCATACCCGAGATTAATGATGTTTTGACACAACTTGGGAACAATAAACTATTTTCGGTCATCGACCTCAAGAGTGGATTCCACCAAATACCATTAAAAGAGAAGGACGTTGAAAAAACTTCATTTTCCGTGTGTAATGGAAAATACGAATTCACTAGACTCCCATTCGGACTCAAAAATGCTCCCTCCATTTTTCAACGAACTCTAGACGATATTTTACGAGAGCATATAGGGAAAATATGTTACGTCTATATAGACGACATACTCATTTTCGGAAAGAATGAAGAGGAACATCTTCAAAATGTAGCGAAAGTATTTCGAACTTTGGAGGAATCAAATATGAAAGTTCAACTAGACAAATGTGAATTTCTCAAAACACAAGTTGAATTCTTAGGTTTTATTATATCAGATAACGGTATTAAGACAAATCCGAAAAAAATAGAAGCTATACTTAATTTCCCGAAACCAAAAACCGTCAGAGATCTTAGATCATTTTTAGGTCTGTCCGGTTATTACCGTCGGTTTATACAAGATTATTCAAAAATAGCAAAACCCCTGACAGCCCTTTTAAGGGGGGAAGATGGCAATATGCCTAAGAATCAATCAAAGAAAAAAGAAATCTTTCTCGATGATGTTGCCATTGAATCATTTGATAAAATAAAAAACTCATTAATCAGTCAAGATATTATACTAGCTTATCCCGATTTTCGCAAAGAATTTACTTTGACCACGGACGCATCAAACTATGCAATTGGTGCTGTCTTATCCCAAGACGACCGACCAATAGCTTTTATTTCAAGAACATTAAATAAAGCCGAAGAAAATTATGCGACGAATGAAAAAGAAATGCTCGCGATAATTTGGGCTTTGAATAACTTAAGAAATTATTTATATGGTTCAGCTAGAGTCAAAATAGTAACAGATCACCAACCATTGACATATGCTCTTAGCAATAAAAACAATAATAGCAAAATGAAAAGGTGGAAAGCGACATTGGAAGAATATAATTATGTTCTTCAATACAAACCAGGCAAAACAAATGTTGTTGCTGACGCCCTTTCCAGACCACCGCAAATTAATTCTTTGACAGCTACCCAACATAGTGATGAGAGTTCATCACATAATCTAATTCAATTTGCAAACGCACCTATAAACGTTTTCAAAAACCAAATATTTTTGAACTTAGACAATGATCCTACTTACAAATTTGAAATTGTTTTTCCTACATATCATAGGCACACTATAACCCAAACAGAATATTCACAACAAGATCTTATTAGTGTTCTAAAAAAATCCTTGAACCCATCTGTAGTTAATGGAATCTACACTGACGATAGAACTTTGGGAAAAATCCAGGAAATTTATCCAACTTATTTTAGGAATTACAAAATCAGATATGCACGAGATAAAATTATTGATCTCACTGACGAAACAGCACAGGAGACTGAAATATTAAAGGAACATAAACGAGCCCATAGGAATAGTAGAGAAAACAAAGTACAACTCTTAAAGAAATTTTATTTCCCCAATATGCAAACAAAAATTAATAGACTAGTAATGCAATGTAGTATCTGCAAAGAGCAAAAGTACGAAAGACACCCGAATAAGCCAATACTTAAAGCTACTCCAATCCCTCAATTCCCAGGACAGATAGTGCATATAGATTTATACTATATGGACAATAAAAAGATATTAACAGCTATCGACAAGTTTTCAAAATATGCAATGGCAAAAATAGTAAATTCACGAGCGGTGGAAGATATTAAAGAACCTCTAAGAGAATTAGTTACAGCATTTGGTTTCCCAAAAAGTATTGTTATTGACAACGAGAAATCATTAGCAGCAGCCCCGATAAAATTTATGCTAGAAGACCAATTTGGAATAGAGATCTTTAGAGCCCCTCCATATGTAAGCACTGTCAATGGACAAGTGGAAAGGTTTCATTCTACCCTTAGCGAAATGTTACGATGCGTCAAGGCGGAAAAAACATTTTCCTCATTTTCTGACCTTTTACACCAAACACTCTATAAATATAACAATTCCATTCACTCTACGACGCATGCAAGACCTATAGAAGCATTTTTTGGCACAAGAGTAACAACTGACCAGGAACTTTTAGAGCAATTTAGACAAAACAATATAGGGAACCTAACGAAAAAACAAGAAGCAGATTTAAACTACCACAACAGAGATCGGGATTCATATAAAGATTATATTGAAGGACAAGTCATTTATGTGAGAAGAGATAAAAAACCGAGAAATAAAGGTTCAGCGAGATATAGAAAAGAAATAGTTAAAGAAAACAATCCAAGCACAGTTTTAACAATGAAAGGGAACATAATTCACAAAAGTTTAATTCGGAATTGAATTTACACATTTCAGATTTTTGTTCGCTCTATGCAGAGCTGAATATCGGATTTTGGATTATACGAATTCTCCAATAGTAACCTTCGAAATCGGAATTTCTAAGATCCAAAAGGGAACTTTTAAATTAATCCACGTTATAGAAATGGCAACCTACGAAGAAAGTTTAAAAAATTTAACAAGTTTTGTCAACACCGATATCCACATCAACAATCCCTTCCTTCCTTTCATCCAGCAAGAAATAACTCAAATTGAATCCTGTATTAATCGCATCCGACCAACAAAAACCAATAAAAGAGCCCTAGATGAACTAGGAAAGGCATGGAAATGGTTGGCAGGAAGTCCTGACCACCATGACCTTATCGTTATTCAAAGTTATATAAACAAGTTGTTAGACAATAATAACGAACAAGTTGTTATTAATAAAAATTTAATTGAAAGAATGAATAACATAACAAAAAGTAATAATAGAATTATATCATTTTTTAAGAGCAGTGATACTGCACAATTAGTTATAGGAATGAATTTGAAATTTAAGTTACAAATGTTAAGAAATGAAATAACAAACATTGAAAATGGAATTAATTGGGCAAAGGCCAACATTATAAACTCATTTTTGTTATCAAATAAGGAAATCTTTGAATTGGAAAAAGTTATTGAAAATGATAAAATACCCATTATAAATATAGAAGAATCACTTCAATTTGCCGAAGTAAAGGTTGCATCAAATACAACCAATATAATGTTTCTTATTAATTTGCCTATTACAAATAAAGAAAATTGTAAGGTAATAAAATTAAAACCAATAAAAAGAAATAAAATCATTATGAAAATACCATATGAAAATATCATAAGATGTAATAATGAAATTTACGGAATAACACAAAATTGTAAGACTTTTAATAATTTATCTATTTGCAACAAGAATAGTATTGTTACATTAAATAAAGATAGCTGCACCGTACAACTTTTACAAGGAAAAACGACTTCATGTTCGATAACGAATAACCAGCATATTCCAATGATAGAGGAACTTAGCCCCGGTACTCTTCTTTTAAATAATTTTAATGGATCAATTAAAATTGACAACGAAAGCATTAATCTGACCGGAACATTCATCATACAATATGAAAATCTCACAGTAATTGTAAACAATGAAGAATACATCTCCTCCAATAAAGTGATGCTCGAACCAATGCCAGCCGTTGTTCAAACAAAAGAAATCTACTCATCAACTCAAGAAATACTGTCCCTCGAACTCATGAAGGAGTTAAATATGAACAACACAGAAAAAATAGAATTGATAAACGAAGATATAGAGTGGAAGTTTTATACAAATTCATCGCTCATAACAGTGGTTATCATAATTCTGGGATGCCTCCTTATAAAGCGAAAATTATGCAATATATCAAAAACAGTAAATTTAAAATCTACAGAAAATGATCATAAGGAAAGATTTCAAGAAATACTAACGGAGAATTCCAAAGGTGAACGAGGACGTCCACATTTAAAGGGGGAAGAGTTAACGAAACAGATGTTAACGATTCCTACCGAGCTGGCACCACACATTTCGGTGTCGCAATAAACAAAAATATTATATTTCTTCAGAATTTACAGCAGCAAAATGCTGACCAAGCGTCTGCTACACATCCGTAGTACGATTTGCTTTGAGTATCATATCACTTTGATATGGTACGAATAAAAAAAACAAAGAAAATAAAACAAAAAGAAAATTATTAAAAGTCACTCAATATATTCTTCAGAAAGAACAGATTCAATCTAACTTCAGTAGAGTTAAGTTTAGTTTTAAATTTAGCTTGTAAAATTAGTTTAAAAATAAAAAAATAAATAAAAATAAATAGTAATTAATATAAAGTTAACTCATTTAAACTTAGTTAAAGCCCACCGTGAACTACATATTTCAATTGATGAATATTTACATATATATGATATGTACGTATGTACATACATACTACAATACTTTCATTAAAATAAATAATAAAACTTTTGAATAAATAATTCACATAAAAAATCCATTCTGTTATTCTAAAGATAAGATAGTGCTTAGCTTTTGAAATTTGATGGCATATGATAAATTTATGGCGTGTGACTGTTATAAATAGTCCCGTTACCTTATCTTTACGTTATGCTAATTGATAAAACTGCTGAATGGTTTAACTGGTAGTCAAGTAGTTAAAGTATGCACTAATGCGCAGAATCCGACTCTTGAATAAATTGAATATGTTCGAGGTTGTTTAAATCAGAGCACATCAGTGTCAAAAAATTGCTGGAGCTCCGTGCATACGCTCAGTGGAACAGCTAAAATGAATATTTTTAAAATTGTAAAAAGTTCAACAAAATATACTACATTAGGTTGAAAAAAATTAAAATTCAGTAAAATGATTTAGTTAAATATACATTTATATTAAAGGGAAAAGTATAAGATGTCTAAGTGCACTTGCGGAACCAACTGAGCCAATTATTAGAACGGAAACAATCCCTGGACCAAAATCACTGGAATTGAAGGGAAAGTTAAATGCAATTCAAGTATGTTATGCTCAAAGTAAAATGCATTTGTGAAAGTTATAGTATACGTGCACTAAGCAACACTACATAGACATGTGCTTGATGAATTTTATTGATTTAATGGGCCTTTTCCCTCTTAAAGTTCAAGGTGACATAATAATAATATTTTGTGCAAAATTTTGAATCAACAGTGATGTTAATTTTAATTAATGTATTTTTATATGCTAAAAAAAATATTTGAAACCTATATTTAAATTTTTGTTTCACTTTGTGTTGATTCGTGAGATCTTCCAGAAGTGAATTAAATTGGGGAATTTCAACGAAGCGCAAACATAAACCTTTCATCAAGCACTTTCGCAATTTTAACAAAGAGCATCACAGAATCCTAACTTTATACTAAAAACTTACTATAAAGTAAACGATCCTTTTGAACCCTGGCTGGCTTGACTTTTGAAATAAAGTGCAAGACTTTCTGCAATCCTCAAGCTGTGGACACCCAAGATACTCGAATATTATTTATTTTGATTTTGTTATGAAACTTATTAATTAATAACAGGGAAATACTGGTGATTATGCAGAAATGACGAGCAATACTGTAACATGGAAAGCATACTCTCATTACAACAGAGTTCACCCTGTTCATTTCCTAAAAATTGCCTTTTTTTGCTTTGCTGTTTTATTAGTGCATTTATTATATTTTCTCTGTAATTATTTAAGACCGCATGTTTACAAAAAAAAGACCTTACAACAAAATGAAGGAAAAAAATTAAATGTTACATTTTTGAATTCTTTGCACATTTATTGTTTTGCCCATTAGAAACAAACAATTTTAGTATTTATTCCAGTATCCTTTTGCCTTTTTATGATCCTTAATGCAATTTGTCATAATGGTAGTACATTATCGCACAAAATATGGCAGAATTATGTTCCAAACTTCATATATTCGCTCCCACAGCTCTTGAACTTCCTTGGGTGGGATAGTCCAAACACAAAATTTCTATCTTTTAAACCAATTTTGGACAACATGTTCGGTGTATCTTGAGTCATTGTGCTGCTCAAAAATACTGGCATATTATGTTGAAGTATCAAAAAATCAGTCCAAGCTAGGCTTAGAAGACAGAAATTTTGTTGTTGAAGTGGCCTCCAAAGTCTCCTGACATGAATCCAATAGAGAATTTGTGAAGCCACGGCAAATCACAGCTTGGAAATATCCTAACCCACCAAAAGGAGTTCATGAGCTGTTGGAGCGAGCCCAGGAAGTTTGTCACATAAATCTGTCGACATTAAACATGTCAGTAATTTTTTAAATAGCTGCATAACTTGGTTTTTTTTATTTTTTAGAACATTTTTTGAAACAAATTGTCTCAAAACCTATGTGGAATGGGATAAAAAAATCGATACATTTTTTTTTAAAAATGCTTTATCAATAGCATAGATCAATAAGTAAAATTTTCAATATTGGTCTTTGCTGAATGACCTTAAGTTCATAATGTTTAATTATAAAAAAAATAAATAAATAAAAAAATTTAAATACATTAGTTTAAATATTAATAAAAATGTGTCTCAAAGTATCTTCGGCATTAAATCTTTTTTTTTTGTTATGTTTTTATATGTTATTTTCAATCAACCTTCAGACGTTCAAATTTTTTATACTGTCGACCGTACGACCGAATCGTACTTTCGCCTCATACGCTAGGATTTTTTCATACTACTTTCCATCCGACTTAAATGTGCGTACAGATTTCACACAGCAAAGAACAAAAAAAAAAAGCGGATGGTTGCGTAGAAATAATAGAACAAATTTACTTTTGCTCCAATTCCAGAATTTTTTTTTTCAGAAATCAAAAAGAGCTTAAAACAAAACAAAATTAAAAAAAATTGTAGATAGGATCCAGTCTGGAAATATAGCCGTTAGAAGTTGTGGAAAAGCTTTTGTGGAAATAAGTAGAGAACTCCTGGATTGATATGAAAAATATGGGTTTCATGAGAAAGATAATTTAATGAGCCACCATTTCGAGACATGATGATTTTTCTGTAATTTTGACCATTTTTTTTTTCGTCAAAAGCAGCTTTTTTCCTACAAAATGTGTCGATAACCTGTAACTTATTTAACATGTTAGAGAGCTGAATTTTTTCCCTTTAAAATAATTACCGATAGTAAAACCCTTTGGTATATTTGGCATATTTTTTATATCTTATGTATATGATGTTTCCCTCGACAGTGAGTATTTAAGTATGCATACATATTTCAACCACAATAAATTATTTTAATTATTGTAAAATAATTTCAATTCAAACTGTAAGACAAAATAATTTTTGATTGAAGCAGGCGCTCAGCAAATCAAACAACACGAATACCATTCTTATTTTTCAAGGTGCTTAAGCCCTCAACATAAATATTTTTGAATTTGCAAAGACTTAAGCCCAAATTAAAATAACATCGCGATAGTGACAGTGCATTTTGACATTTGATTTAGTTTCTTTGTTAATTTTAAAGAAAGTTACAATTTTTGTCTTTCAAAATTTGTTTTTCCTTTCTATTTTAAACGCCGAATTAACTCTAGTGACTAAACTATTAATATTTAATTTATTTAGGTATTAAATTGTTTTCACTTATGATTTGTTTCAAGAGAAACAATAAAATAGCAAAATAAAATTTCATAATTTCGATAGATTAAAAGCCGCCTTTGAAAAAATTCTCGTTGCAACAAATAGCAAAATGTGTAACACATACATACATACAAGCAAACTACAGGATTATAATATTTGACAATTTTCATCTGAATTTTTCGGCCAAAAAAAGCAATAACAATACAAATAACGAAATCGGTTGTGAACTACAAAAAAAAAGCAAATAAGTACACGCCTTTTTTTAGGACTTTTTCAACTGAACTTTTCTGAACAAAAAATGCAGCAAATTTGTTATTTTGGGGAAGTCAAAATAAAAATCCTGCTTCTGGATTTGCTGGTAGCAATAAAAATGCATCTCAAATGTAAAATAATTAATTATTTATTTGTAAAATGCAAATAAAAAACGACAGAAGAAGGCGGATTTTCATTTTCTTATATTCAAAAAACTTCATATAAATTTAAATAAATAAAATAAAAAAATCCTCTGATTCTAAGACCGTTGCGATATTTATCGACGACTAATTTCTCATACAAAATTTTTTTTAAGTGGGTAACCGCGTCAAAAAAAAAACATGACTAATATCAACTATTTTTTCTACAAACCCGTTTTTCTATACTCGGCATAAAACATGTTTGCCCATCATAAAAATGATTTTCTATTTGTTTTCGATCAAACGTAAGTATCATACCCTTTACGTGGAGTTTCAGAATGCAAATGTCCTAATTCATACAAATCCTAATAGCCTTAGAAACAGTTTTGTGTCCTAACTGCAAATTATTCAATTTTAAATTACAATTTACAAAAAACTTTCACAATTCAGATAGGGATAAGATTTATGCCCTGATTTTTAAAATTTTATTCAATAGTGCTCCCACTCGCGACCAGAGTGCGAAAAGTGCGAAACAAATTAACCACAATTTATTACCTCATTCCATCTATAAAAGTGAGATTTTGAATGCCGAAATAAATTATAATATTAATTATTAATGTTAAGACATTGATATTTTGCCAATGAGAAATGATTAGAAATGAACTGATGATCGAGATACGGATGGGAATATGAAAACAGAAAAAACAATCAAATGCTGCATTTTTGGGAATCCAGTTAAATAACAGCAGTGTACCTATGCGCACAAAGTTATGACAAAAAGCTAATGCAACTCAACTAAGCAAAAATTGTGCATTAAGAGTCTAATTTGCATTCTATTATCACCTTTAAAGTTAATTTTTTTTATATTTTCAGAACGCGGACACTGTACAACTTTTTGCAGATTATGAAAAGTCTTTTGGGAATTATTTATGCGATGTAGATGGAAATATTCTTCTTGATATATACACTCAAATTTCTTCATTGCCTTTAGGATATAACCATCCTAGATTACTTAATGTTTTTAAGAACGAAAGTAATCTAAAAAGTGAGTATGTTTGTTTCACATAAAATTGGTATGACTAAATAGTTGGGAACTGTTGCATTCGAAGTCTTAAATCACATGCAAATCATATAGTAGCAAAGTATACTATATACTTTATTTCTCTTCAGGGTTGCTATGAAAATTTAAATTTTATGTAAACAACTTCGGGAAAAATTGGCGGAAAATCACTTTCAAAACTTAACCTTTTGTGGAAGATATACACATAACTAAATTAACGAATCTTTTTTCAGCACTTATAAACCGACCAGCACTGGGAGTATTTCCTGGTAAGGACTGGCCAGATAAGCTCAATTCTGTATTGCTACAAGTTGCACCTAAGGGGCTCAGCAATGTTACAACTATGATGTGTGGATCGTGTTCTAATGAAAATGCATTCAAGAACATTTTCATGAGGTAAGTAGCACTACTGCAATTAATTAATTAATTTTTTAAGGCATCAAATTTAAATTACTAATGCACAGAAAAATAATTTTTATAATTGACAGAACCTTCTGTACAAGCTCTGTCGAAGTCAACTATCACTTCTCCCAAGCAAACTTTTCTTGATGTGAACGTTTATGTGTGTGATCGATTTCTATATAAAACTCTAAAACAGGGGTTCTTAAACTTATGTAGTCCGAGGACCCCTTATCGAGCTAAATTTTTTTTTCGGACCCCATCCAAACTCTAGACATTTGACGTCGTTCTAAGCTTAATTTCTGACTCAATAATTTCAAAGACACTCAGGCTTGCCAATCGATGTCAAACTCAACCAGACATAAAATGTCCGGTTATCTGACAAGGTTAAGGAACGAAGAATTTTTATTTTGCTTTAATTTTTCCGGTTTTTAAAGGTCTTTTCAACACTATGTATGTCCAGTTTTTGAAGATCCAAAAGTTTAAAAGCATGCAGATACAACTTTCTAATAAATATTGATACTTATACCATATATCCCTCTGCATTTTAACAAATCTTGCGCATTTATAGAGGCAAACATTTTTTATTAGGATTTTCATGTAATTATAATTCAAAATGAATAAAAATTGGGGAAATATAAAGAATTAAAAAAGTTTCAGGTCAAAATATGTACATTAAACTCAGACGAATCTTGGTCAAAAAGCCTAGAAAATTATTTGTTTTTTTTTCATATCTTTTTTAATAAATAATATAATAATAAAGCTTAAAATGAAAATTATTTTTTGGTGACTATTGGCTATTTTATAAGCGAAAGTTGTTATATTTTATTATGTAAAAGTTTTTACTTAATGAAATGGATGATGTTGTTTTCTTGAAACCAAATCCACAATATCGGGCTCTATATTCGGAAGTTTTATTCTCAGGTCTGCTTCTACATTAAGCTGGTTTCTGTACGTTGATTTTATATATAATAGTATAAAACGGAATCAAGTTTTGGATGACCTTATTTGCAAATGCAGAATAATCGAGTTTTAGGAGCAACTAAAAGTTAGTTAGTTAAATTTTATTGAACTGTAGTTTCAAAGAAGTATCGCAAGAGATAGCCATGAGTATATCTTGCTCTAATGTCGATAATTGCTTAGCAATACTAACATCTGTGTTGAATGGATCCCTGATACAGTCGTTGCCAGAATCAGGATAGGGAAAATACTTCCGGTAGCTGCTTTTTAGAGGCATTACATGTTCGATAAAATGCATGCGCGTTTTATTATCGAGCACTTTATTAGAAAATTCTATAAAATCGCTGAGTGTTGAAAATGACTCATACACACACTTTTGAATGCGCTTTGACCATAATTCGTATTATTATAATCGCTTCTATTTTAAATAGCTAAATACCGTTGGGACTTGCGATTTAGCTTCTGTGTCAAAAATCATCAAAAAATAGAATTTGTTCTATTTCTCTGTGATAAATTTTCTAGTATCAATTTTGTACGCACTATTAACGTATAGGAAAAATATGGACGATATCGCACATCCCAACTGTGTTTAACTCTTAACTTCAATTTTAAATTTATTTGAAGCTGCACCTTGTAGGCTCAAATTAAAACTTACAAAAATTGATGATGTTGTCAAACAGTGGGAAGAGTGGAAACAGTTAGGTGCTGGGCATCCCGGGTTTGAACAAAAGTAAATGCACACTTTGTTTTTTAAAAATATGTGCAATCATTCAAAAAGCCATGTCCATGTAGAATTTTTAATTAATTAGTTATTTAAATAAAGTTTTATGATGTAAAATTATTGGTGTCAAAATTGTTTCACGGACCCCCAGAATGGCTTCACGGACCCCCAGGGGTCCGCGGACCACAGTTTAAGAATCGATGCTCTAAAACATGTGACTCTAATCTCGAAAACGCTTCCCATAGCTGCCTGTACATACTATGTATTTCAAGAAAAAAAAAACACTGAAAAGGCAATAAAAGCCTGCCTTAGGGTCGACATTTTTTCAATGATAAGTAGAGCTTTAACTGGATCTTTAATTTGCACTACAAAAAAAAAATATTCATGGGTGGTTCCACCCCCACTGTGTTCTAGTAGGTTCATTTGGACGTCGGATTCGTGATCAGCGCCCAAAAAATCTACTAGAGCACATTTCCAAAGTAAAATGTTAATTTTTTTAATTTTTACGTGACGACTACTTTTTGGGGTGGTTTGAGGGGCGTAAAACCACCTCCATTAATTCATTTATGCTTACGAGGCAAAGGTTAGACCGGACGAATGTTCTAGGAGGTTTAAGGGCTGCGTACCAATAAAATTTTTTTAAATCGGTGCCTGTTTGACACTTTTCCCCATTTAACAGTATTTTCCGGCTTATTTACTGGACTAAAAACACGTCAAGCGGATCAGTGCTGTCCAAAATTAGAGGATTAAAAAAATTTGCCTTCAAAAACCGAATTGCGGTGTTTAGAACTTTTCTCCGATTGGGTCGAACTTCGTCAAAGCTTGATTTGTAAAAAAAATAAGTTGTTAAAAAAATTTTAAGGTACTCGCTTATTCTTTGAATAATTCTAAGCACTTTTTACGTACATGAATCAATTTTTTTATAAAAGCTGCTTTGCTTGTGGAAAAAAGTTTCTGAATAGTCTAAAATTTCAAAAAAAGTATTCAAATATTTAAAAAAGGTTTTAATTAGAAAAAAGTATTGCATGCCTTACTACTATATGGTATGTAAGGAGTGCGTCATAAGAAATTAGTGCACACGTTTTTGGTTATAACTTCTTTCATAAAAAAAGAAAATTTTAATTATTTTGATCAGGTTAGCTTAGAAAATCATGGCAATTACTATTTCATATCACTTTGCATTGTCATCTATTATTTTGCGTAGACATGGGCAGTAAAATAGAAATGCGTAAAAAATATTTAAAATTTTTTTTAAATAACCTGCAATATATGTACCTTCGAAATGATTGCAAGGGATGCTAAAGTTAGCATAAATTCGGTATCTTCGGTAATGAAAAATTTTATAGCAGACGTTAGCATGAATCAAAAGCAGAGAACGCGCTGGAAATAGGGTTGTGGTGACCGTAATAACGCAAAGAAAGTCGTAACCTTGTTGAAGAGAGTCCCAACCTTTCAGGGAGAAAAACCGCTCAGCTAACAGATTTCTCCGAGTCATTTGTACGAAGAGTGAAAAGGGAGGCTAGGCTGAAGCCCTAAAAAGTTCAGAAAGTGCCGGATCGGAATGCTGAAAAGAATTTTGAAGCAAAAAAACGCGCTCAATAACTGAGTAAAGATTTTGTGTTCAAATTCGAATGTTGCATTATGGATGACGAAACGTTCGTCCTCTCCGGCATTTTTCAGTTTCCTGGTCAAGAATTTTATTTTCCCAACGCTAGTGGACATGTCCCAAAAAATTTAAAACACAAAATAAATATAAAATTTCCCAGAAAATTTCTTGTTTGGTGAGCAATTTGCAGTTGTGGTGAAAAAAGCAAAAATTTCGTGACCAGAGGCACAATCAACATCGAAATCTTCATCATGGAATGCTTCATAAGAGGTTCTAACAATTTGTAAGAGATCATTAGGTATCTTCCTTTTATTGACCTGATCTTGCGTCATGTCACTACAGTAAAACGGCTCTTGAGTGGTACCAGTAAAATAACATTAGTTTCGTTCCTAGAGAAGCGAACCCATCCAATTGCCCTGAACTCCTGCCAATCGAGAGATATCGGGTTCTAGTGAAGAGGCAATTAAAGACAGCAAAAGGGATATGCAAAGACATAACTCATTTTAGACTCAAGTGGTGCGCGTTAAGCCAAAAAATCCAAAAAAAATACCATCAAAGAACTAATAAGAGGTGTCCCAGAGAAAGTAAAAAATTTTACGCTGCAAAATTATTATTTTTTTTTTACTATTACTTTCTGCATTTGAATTAAATTTCCGTTAAAAAATATAATCTCTTTGAAAATTGAATCAGTGGTTATTGAGATATATTTATTTTTCAATGCACTAATTTCTTATGACGCACTCCTTATATGTAATGATGTCTTCCCAAACCCTGTAAAATCCAGAGCGCTTTTTGAGTAATTTTTTTTTGTCTTAATAAAAATCAATTTCAACGTTGGGAATTTTTTCAGCTATCTTAGTTCCTTTTTTAAAAGTTTCATACCATTAAAAATGAACGAACACACTTCGATTGTCGTCCCTTTTAGAATGGAAAATATTATGTTAAAAGTCGCTAGATTTTTTTAATATAACAGCTCAATTGATCCATAATGGCATGAGGGTGTAGATTTCGAATATTTCAATTCAATTTAAACTCTTCCATAAATCAGAAGCTAAACACAACTGGGACTTGCGATTTAGCTTCTGAGTCAAATCGCACCAAAAAATGGAATTAGTTCTATTTCTCGGCGATAAATTTTGTATTGTCAATTTTGTACTCACAATTAACATACAATATAGGCAAAATCTGGACGAAATCGCACGTCCCAGTTGTGTTCGCCTGCTGGCGAACGAAGAGATTAAGCGAGAGTAAGCAAACTACAAAATGAGCTGGTTATTTCAACAATGCACTGCAAAAATCAAATGCGAAATAATTATTTGTTCGCCGAACATTTTTTGGCGATTAATAAATTTCATGTAGAAAGGCATTTTAAAGCTAAAATTCAACCCCTGAAATAAGAAATCATATGGAACGTAAACAGCAAAACGAGCAAGAATTTTTCACAGTGATTGCGGCTTTTGTCAATTGCCTCACTTCTGAGCTTAAGAAAATATTTGATATTTACCGACGACTGGCTTAGAACAGTGATACCAGTAGTTCATTCAAAAATTTCCCACAATTTTAGGAAAAAAATTAGTTTTTTCCCTCAACAAGCCATCAAATTTTCCCATAAAAATTCCCTCGAAAAATAAAAAAGCAATGCTTCTATATATAGAGAGAACTTGAGGCGACACAACCTCTATACGTGTTTGGGGCCCTGTAGGCCCCATCATCTATTTCGGTACATTTTGTCGTCGTTATTTTTATTTTAATCTCTTTATTTTATGCATTTTTTGAAAGTGTTCAGCTTATACAGATTCAAGCATATAAATTTAGTATATTAGATCGTGACTTCGGCTGTCATATTCAATTCTAGTGTGGTGTGAAATGGAGCGAAAATACAACGATAATTTCGAAAGGTAGGTTTCCTTTCGGTTAATAGTCCATCATCTTGATGCGAGCAATGTAAAGCAGCAAGGAGCAAGAAGAAAGGTACTAGTACTTCTCGATATGATACGATACGTCACGTGCTCGTAGTGACGTAAAGCTTATCGTGTCGTTCTTGGTCTCGTACGAGAAACTTTTGATCTGTATCGTACTTACTTATTGTAATACTAGCTGGACAAGCGGCTTTATCCGCCCACTGCCCGTTGTTCAAACCCGCCTATATCTTACGCAGTCCTTACTACAGACAATTGGGTCCATGCAACAAATTTCACAACTTGTCATAAGTACCAAGACTAGCAACATAAAGATTTTTGTTTATGGGAAGCGCCTAGACTCATTATCCAACATTTTACATTTACGTATCAAATTTTAAGATATAGCGTTTAAAGTATACATGTTGTATAAATGTGCCAAGCCCCGTTGTTTTATCTTATCAATATCCTACAATATACTCCATTGCTCCAAATTTCAAAACTCCTACCATAGGTGCCAAGATAGTACAGTTTAAGTGTATTTGTTTTATAGAAGGTCTGGCCGATATCTCTTTCTCAGCGATAATGTTTATGGTATGAATCGTGACTTTATTTTACGTATCATACGATAAATACTACATTATCGCCGAGATCGAAATATTGGCCAGACCATTCTCGTTCCCGCCCTCGGTCATTGGAAAAATAATTTTTTAATATCGTCTCCTTATCGTTATTTGGACCAAAACAAGGTGATGCACTACAAAAGCCACATTTAAGTGAGATTTTAGTTTGAAGACACCATGAACTGGAAGAAAATATTGAGCCGGCCAAACGTATATGCTGATCACCAACTCAGTCGTCAGACCTATGATTTAATTTTATTACTATTTTTAGAAACGCGTACATATAAATGCAAATGTGGTCGTTTGAATACATGCATAAATAATATTTATAAATATGTATAAACAAAATTGTCTTAACTGTTTCCAAAGAAATGTAATTATTCTTTCGATAATTGAAAAAAAACTTAAAATGTATACATTTCCATATGGGGTATAAAGTGCCCCAAACTCGGGATTAAGATAATTTAGCCATACACGGTTCTAAGGTTAATTATGCTAAATTAGACAATATGCCAATACAAAGTCCCATTTTTTACAATAGAAAACATCAAATTTTTTTAACAAAACACTAAAAAAAAGTATAAAAAATTCACTTTTAAAAATTACTAGGCACATTTTATAAGAACTCAAACAAAAAATAGGTTCATAATTAAAAAAAAATAATAATTCAGTAAAAAAATAAATAAAAAGGCGCACAGATGACAAAACTTGCATACATACAAAACATAAGTAAAAACATAGGCTAATCAGACATATATCGTTGTTCAATCGAGAGCAATTTTCTTAATTTTTTGAATATAAATTGTTTGTATTATGAAGGCGTAAGTCTTCACTTTTAACTTCAAAGTTACAACAAATACAACCTTTCGTTTGAAACAGTGGCGGATCTAGAATTTTTGATTGGGGGGGTCCCGAGTTTTCAAGTGCTTCCTCTTCCTGTTTTACCATCATTCAAACCTGCACCACATTCGGTTTCACTCGCCATGTAATACAGGCTTTACTAATCGCCTAACATTAATTAAATCAAAGACTTTACCAGTAGATTTTTTTCATTCAATCTTTCATTCTATACCTAACCCCTGTCTTACACGCTACTCTTTAAACCAGTTTTTTTTTTAAATCAAAAACTTTACTTAAAATATTGGTCAAAATTAACATTTAGGCTTCACATGTATTTATTTATAATCAATTGTAATCTAGTACTTTGTCAACACTGTAAAAAAGCACAGTTACATACATACATCAAATCTAAAATAATGAATTAGGATGATTTAAGTTTTTTCAATTTGGTCTTTTTTTAAGGTGCTGTTGCCTTATAAGTTAGTTTATGGTATGAAGAACAATTTGAATAAAATTCAGCTGTGTAACTCAATTTTATAAGGTGGCGCCGATGGGTCAATTCTGATGCCAGATTCGGATTCAGCGCAAAAAACTATTCAGATACCTTTTTAATAAAATAAAGTTTTTCCATACAATTTACATGTAAAACTAACAGGCTTCGGCGCCACCTTATAAAATTGAGTTAGAGAGCTGTATTTTTTAAAGATAACAGCTCCTTAAAAAAAATAAAAAGAAAAAATTTAATGTACATACACATCATATCTGAAAAAAAAACTTAAAAAAAAGGTGATTTCCTATCCTATATGCGTAATAAAATTACATGTGTATCAGTTCATGTGAATCGTTGACATCAAGATATTTTTTTTAACTCTAACCGTTTTTAAAATTTTTTTTAATTTGATATTTTTTGGTGTAAAAAGTTCTAAGTAAGTGAAAGACAACTATAGCTCTGTATCATTTAATAATTTAAGTACATTTTTTGCTTAATAAATGACTGGATTCAGTACATTTGAGGTTGTTTTCGTTTCACACGGTTTTTCATGTAAAAGTTTTGTTTTCCATTAACACGTATTTTCTGAGAACTCGAGACCATCGAAATTCAAAAAAATCTGATGCTCTACAATTCATCGGAAACACTCGAAATTCGAAAATTTATTAATATTTGAGTATATCCTCAATTAAAACAAAAAAAAATTCTAGGGTTGATACCAGAGCTGCAAAATTTGCATTTTTGGGAATTTGAGTAAAAATATGAAAAAATTAGACTTTTTTCTTATATAAAATTTTGAATTTTTATTTTTTTTTTCGATTTTCCATATGCACACATACATAAGAAAGTATCGGAATAAAATTTACCGCTATTTCTTAAGCCTACATATAACGAAAAAATCTTTTGCCTTTGCGCTAGTATTTCTTGTGTAACACCTCAAATCCTGTTTTTATTACATTCACCTTAATACACTATAATTGGAAATTGTCAATGATACCACATGAACTTCCCTTAAAAAAATTAATGATAAAAATAAATTTAATTTTTTGAGATTGTTTTGAACATGTCTAATACACAAACACTTGTAATATTAAAATTTTAGTCGTTTTTCTTTTTGAGATTCAAGCGCGATATATCTATATATAGATCAGTGATGGCATTTTCGGTACATTTGTACTTTTTTCGGTACATTTGCGTCTCAAAAAATCGTCTTCGGTACATTCTACAAGTTTTCAGTACATTCGGTACATTTGATTCATTTTCAGTACATTTGGTGAAATTTTCAGTACATTTTCGGTACATTTGGACAATTTATACAAATCACTTTTTTTTAGAAAGTTTTGGTAAAATAAATTTGGAAAAACACGTCAAATGTCCTAGCGTGGTGTGCGAGCGCTAAATTCTGTTGTTTTCCTCCGTCGGGGCGTGCGCGCAAATCAACCTGATGTTAAAGAATCGAGCCTTGATGCTGATCGTAGCCAACCTTTCGTTCACAGGAGTAAACCTGGAGATATGGTGGCGAAGTCTCTTGCTTACAACGAGTCCGCATCCCAATTCTCGCCTCTCCGCATGGCAGCTGTAGTAGATATCGCAACTTGTTTGGTAAGAGCAACCTTGTCCTATCCATCTTATTTCCTGGATGCCGGTGATATCAGCCTTAATTTTTTTGAGGGCATCCGCCAATTCGATAGAGGCACCTTCCCTATTGAGGGTCCGGATATTCCAGGTGCATATCCTTAAATCCTAGTCCTTTTTTCGTTTGCAGTGGTCGTCAACGTTGAGGGGTTCTGTATCCGAGGCTTTTTTTTGGTCTTTATTGGAATCTTTTTTTTACGTGGCGGGTACCAAACACTGCGCACAACCCATTTTACATCCAGGGAGGACGCGCTGCACACATTCGCTCACTATCTCAGCGGTTGCGGAGATAGCTACCCAGATGGAGCCAGCGGGGAGGCTGTGTGTCAACTTGCTAATGGTTGGCTCAGAGATCGCTCTGGCAATCCCCAGGTGGAAAGCAGTCAGAAACTTTACTCTGATCTACCAAAAGCCAATCCATCCGCTTCAGCAGTTTGCTATGAGAAATACAGCGCGAAAGGGTATTTCGCATGTATTTTGTTCTTGTGAGTTGAGTAACGGCAAGAGTTGAACGAGTCGATGCGTTGAAGAAAAAATTACAGAACAAAATACATGCGAAAATAGTTAGTTTAGTTAAGGAACACCTACCCATATTTTCCATTTTCGAAATTGATGACTTTTTTTTTGTAAATTGAAGCAAAAATTTAATTTTTTTTTGTCAAATTGGGTATTTTCACCAAAAAAATGAAAAAGTACATTCGGACTCTAAAAAGTACATTTCAACCATCGATTCAGTACATTTCCACAAAACCAAAATGTCGTCACTGATATAGATACAGAGTTGTGTTCTGTAAAAAAAATAAATAAAACAATTACTTAGTTAGATTTTTTAAGAGAAGACCTGTCTTTAAATCAGCAAATCATTATTTCATTATTTGAGTGATTCATATTGAGTGCTTGGGGGAGCACGTGCCCCCATGGATCCGCGCCTGGTTTGAAATGAAGTTCTGATTCTACAAATGTTATTGACCATTTCGTTACTTAGTCTGTTTCTTTTCTTGCATTTAATATCAGATATAATTGAAAAAATTCGCTTTGATTCTGCGTTAGAATGTGGCAATGTCAGTATAATGTCCATAATTTTTTTCAAATTCTCCAACAGAAATTCATCATTAAAACTTTTTAGTTTTCTGATTTCGTGCCACCTTAAATATATCGATATTTTTTCCTCTTCGCGTATAGAAACACTTCTATCATTAGTAGTAAAAAAAAGGTTTAATAGCTTCTTTTACAGGCCTTTTATAGACAAATAGAAAGACAATATATCTACTATTATTAAACGAGCAATAATTGTATGTATTTATATATTTATATATATATATATTTATTTATTTATATATAAATATATTTTCAGACTTTATTTCCAAAACGGGTGCAGCGATTTTGATGAAACTTGGGGGTAAGGTACATATGTGAACAAAATTAGGATTGGGCTGGGTTTTAACTTATCAAAGACTCCTGGAGGGGCGTGGCACAGCCCTAAACTTTTATTTTCATAACGTCATATCTCGAAAACCATTCAAGATATTGTATTAAAATTTGGTACACAGATGCAGATCATAAATGTCTTAAATTTTATCAAAAGTGGGAAGAATCGGAAAAGTGGGCGTGACACTTTGCAATAATTGAAAATTTTGATTCAATATTACTCAAAAACGGCACTGACGATTTTCATAAAAATTTTATAGATAATACCACTAAAGGCAGTCATCATAACATGCTATGTCACTATACTGGCAAAACTCGTTGAAAGGCGTGGCACAGCCCACAATATTTATAAACGTTATAATAGGAGAACTAACAATGCAGTCAATATGAAATTTAGTATGGTAGGTATACTTGCTATAAGGTATTTTTTAACCAAAAATGGGTGCAATAGTACCAGTGGGTGTGGCACCTCCCATACAAGCAAAAACGTTAAATGTTATATCTAGTGTGCTATTAATGTAATCTTTCTAATATTTGGTGCTAAGATGTCGGTAACCATAAGCTTTAAAATTAATTGGACTTCGATGGGATTGCAAATGTGGGCGTGGCACCTCCCATATAAGCAAAAAACGTTTTGTGTAATATTTGGTGAACTATGAGAGTAATCCTAATAAAATTTTGTATAGATGTCGGTTACTATAAGCTTTGAAATTATATTGAGTTCGACACGATTTTGTTAGTGGGCGTGGCACCTCCCATTCAAGCAAAAAACGTTTTGTGCAATATTTGGTGAACTATAAGAGTAATCCTAATGAAATTTGGTATGGAGGTGTCGGTTACTATAAGCTTTGAAATTAAATTGATTTCGACGGGATTTCATCAGTGGGCGTGGCACCTCCCATAGATGCAAAAAAGGTTTTGTGCTATATTTGGTGAACTGTACGAGAAATCCTAATGAAATTTGGTATGAGGGTGTCGGTTACTATAAGCTTTAAAATTAATTAGATTTCGATGGGATTGAATCAGTGGGCGTGGCACCTTCCAAACAAGCAAAACACGTTTTGTGTTATATTTAGTGTGCTATGAGAGTTATCTTTTTAAAATTTGGTATAGAGATGTCGGTTAGTAAAAACTCTGAAATTAAATGGACTTCGACGGGATTGCATCAGTGGGCGTGGTACTTCCTACTATAACAAAATGTTGCAAGTGGGTCATTTTGTGATTTATTTAAATATTTTTCGACTGGTTCAACTTTTTTTAACCTCTTTCAACATTTTCCATATTTTTCGACTCGTTCAACTTTTTTCGACCTCATTAAATTTTTTTAGAGATATTCAACTTTTTTCGAGTTTTTCAACCACTTTCAACTTTATTCAACCTCATTCAATTTTTTCGACTTTTTCAACCATATTCAACTTTCTTCGACTTTTTGAACGTCATTCAACTTTTATAGAATGATCCAACTTTTTTCAACCGTTTCAACATTTCTCAACCTCTTTCAAGTTTATTCAACATTTTCCACCTCTGTTAACCTTATTCACCTTTTTTCGACTTTTTTAACCTCATTCAACTTTTTTAGAGTTATTCAACTTCTTTCATTTGTTTCAACATTTTTCAACCTCTTTCAACTTTTTTCAACATTTTCCGACTTTGCCAACCTTATTCAACTTTTTTGACTTTTTGAACCTCATTCAACTTTTCTAGAGTTATTCAACTTTTTACAACCGTTTCAACATTTTTCACCCTCTTTCAACTGTTTTCAACATTTTTCATATTTTTCGGACTCTGTCAGACCCATTCAACTTTTTTCGACCTCATTAAATTTTTTTAGAGATATTCAACTTTTTTCGAGTTTTTCAACCACTTTCAACTTTATTCAACTTCATTCAATTTTTTCGACTTTTTCAACCATATTCAACTTTTTCAACCTCATCAAATTTTTTTTGAGATATTTCAACTTTTTTCGATTTTTTTAAATCTTTCAACTTTTTTCAATCAATTTTTTCAACTGTTTCAACATTTTTCAACCTCTTTGAACTTTTTTCAACATTTTCCATATTTTTCCGACTTTTTGAACGTCATTCAACTTTTTTAGAGTTATTCAACTTTTTTCAACCGTTTCAACATTTTTTAACCTCTTTCAACTTTTTTCAACATTTTCCGCCTTTGTCAACCTTATTCACCTTTATTCGACTTTTTTAACCTCATTCAACTTTTTTCGAATTATACAACTTTTTTTAACTGTTTCAACATTTTTCAACCTCTTTCAACTTTTTTCAACATTTTCCATATTTTTCCGACTTTTTGAACGTCATTCAGCTTCTTTCGACTTTTTCAACCTCTTTCAACTTTTTTTGAGTTATTCAGCTGTTTCAACATTTTACAACTTCTTTTAATTTTTGTCAACATTTTCCATATTGTTCCGACTTTGTCAACTTCATTTAACTTTTCTTGACTTTTTCAACACCGTTCAACTTTTTTCAAGACTTTCAACTTTTTGGAGATTTTCAACCTCTTTCAACTTTTTCAGCCCTTTTCACTTTCACGCTTCAACTTCTCTCAACTTTTTTCTGTTCCATTTTTTTCCGACTTTTCCAACATTTTTCGCCTTTTCAACCCATACTACTTTTTTAACCTTTATTGACGTTTTTCAACCTCTTACAACTTTCAATGTTTTTTAAATATTTCAACTTATTCAATAATAGTCAACTTTTTTCGACAAATTCCATATTTTTTCGATTTTTTCAACCTCAAAACGAAAAACCGAACAGTGGTCGGTCTCCAGGTACTTTTATTTATAGGGGCTTATAAGAGCCATTTGGCGTATGAAGTATAAAGAAATTTTCCCCTCTTTGTTATCTTTCAAAAGATTCGGTAAAGTATCTTTCTGAGCTATTTAAAAGACACCTTGAAAACATCTAAATAAGATTTGCGGATTTCCGGTCTTAGACATTTTATTGACTTTATTTTTTTATTTATTATACAAATTGTAGAACTTTATTATATTTAATTATCAGATTTAAATTTTATTTACTTTACAAACTTGCAAAGTCGGTCTCGAACTCATGCCCCAGCGATACATAGTCCTGCGCGCTACCTACTAGGCTACCTCACATATATTATATATTATGTACAAAGTTGGAACATATCTTTTTCACATTTGTTATGGTAAAGTGACAATAAAAAGGACAAAAATGTGCCCTATCTCATGTGTCTCTGAAAACATGAGACGTCATGTCTATGAAGTGTTAAGTGGTCACCAAATTTCGCTACAAAGTCAAAGTATCTTATTAATTACGATACAAAGCTATTTTAAAGGCATCTTTATTTTGTAAGCTGGATTTTAGTTTTCATAACTTCCCATGATGCTACTAGGGATATTCCTCTTCACTTTTTTGATTGTCAATTTTGAGTTTAATGCAAATTGAGTACTCCTTTTTATATCAAATGCGTTGTTTGGATTTAGAAATTCACATTCTTTTATAACATCGTCACTTAAAGGCAATTGAGATCTCATTTGATGTAGAGAAACAGTGTTAAGCTTTAGGTAATTTTGCTTGACGATATTTTTTTTACTTAATTTTAATAATTTGGTTTCGCACTCTTCTCCGACAAAACTTTTATACTATACAGTACTGCTATATTTTTTTCTTTAAAATTTCGTAAAATGTGGATTTCATTAAAATTCCCTTTTATTCTATGAAGGGTTGAAAATATTCGCTTTTCCCTTTTAGCTTCATTTTGACCTGAAATTTGCCGCAAATCGGGAAATTTCCCTCAAACTGGCATCACTGGCTTAGAATCTCATAGTCGGTGCTGCCCAGAGGACGAGCAGGCGCTCAAAGAGCGTAAAACTGAGAACGTCAACGCACTTAAAGAGCGTAAAAAAGTGTTAAAGACAGTGTTTCTACCATCTTGCCAAAAAAAATATACCAAATAGAAAAAAAGTACCAAATTTTTTTTGCGTCTTTTTTATTATACAACAGACATATCTAACGTACAAACCGCACACCATTTTGGGCTTGATATTTTAGAATCGCCCAAATTTTTTACAGCTTATATATGTACATTAGAGCGGTTCAAAATAAAATCTTTTTGATTTTTTCACGATGTGTCAAAGGATTACAATAGCCCTATATGTCTGAACAAAACAACCCATAAGGATTTTCATCAATTTTGAAAACTGGATTGCCGCCGCCTGTTTTAAGTTGCCTACCCATTTTCGAAAATATTGAAAAAAAATGGTGCAAGCTAAAGATGTTATCAAATTTTGCAACAAAGTGGGTATGCCTTTCGAACTATTATCGATCGAGAAATTCGAATCCGTGATCAGTTTTTTTTTCTTTTTTTCTTATAAAAAAATTGAAAATTGCACGGACAAAATTAAAAAATGCCGATTTTCTACTTTCAAGTTGCAAAATCTTGATATAATATCTAACCGCCAATCTAGTGGTACATTATTTTTAATGTAACTTTATTTGATTAAGATAAAACCGTAAACCGCATATCAATATCTTCTTTCAAAACCAAGATATCTGCATTTTTCTAAATTAATAGACCTGCAATTTTTCTATTCGGCGTTGACATATATACATATTAAGCTGATTCAAAATTTTGTTTGTTCTAAACAGCTATTATCGATCAAGGAACTTGAATCCGTGATTAGTTTTTCTTCTTCTTTTTTTTTTCTTATAAAAAATTTAAAATTGACCGGAAAAAAAACAAAAAATACCGATTTTCTGCTTTCAAGTTGCAAAATCGGCCCATATTATTTTACCACCGATCGATCCCGTTGTACAATATTTTTAATGTAATTTTATTTGCTTAAAAGAATGCCGTAAGCCGCATATCATTATCTTATTTCAAAACCAACATATATACATTTTTCTAAATTCTCTAATGTACATACATATGTACATAAAATAACTTGACACGTATATTTGGATTTAGCTGAAAAAAATTTTTTTTCGGAAATATTCTCACATGAATTTTCATTAATTGGCTGGATATACATACTTGAAGTCTATTATCTCCTGTTGTACTGATCCGATCAGTCAGATTTTTTTTTTATTTGGTACTTTATAACGTTAGCTTTCGAAGTAAATTTTAATAAAAATTTTATATTGTCAACAAATGAAAAATAATAACAAATTAATTGTTTAAATAGTTCTAACATACTGATCCCCTAACTAGAATTAATTTAAAAAATTACATTTTGTCCCTTATTCTTTTATTTACAAAACCCATCTTACAAAAAAGTGGAGTCTCTATTAGATCGGAAATTATTAAATATTTTCCAGCGCAAGTTATGAATCGCAGAAGGAATCTAAACATGCAGCGTGAGTTAGCACAACCAAATTAAATGGAATATAAACACAAGATCGACAATCCAAATAATGCTGATCTTGTTAAACGTGACAACGTATTATGTTCCCAGCTACATTGTTTATGCTATGTTCCCAGCTACATTGTTTATGCTAACATCAGCATATCCGTTCCCTTAGCTTATCTGTATGTATGTACGTATGGTTGTAGCGTATGTGTATTTTAGGTAGCTGTTAAGTTAGAATTAAGAAAAAGAGAACCAATAAAAGGAGACTTTATTTGACAATCAAACAAGCAGCACATAGTGCTCTGTAGATTTATTTAAATTCGTATTTGATATAAAGTTTAATTGGCGCCCAACGTGGGGCCTATGGAATAAAAAGTCAACCAACTTCCTGTCCGTAGGCATACCTAGAAGAAGTACTTCCATCATCGAAGGAAAACCTAAAATTTATCAGCTCAATAAAAGTACCTCAACATCGAGGGAAACAGTATAGAACCAGATTGTGACCATCAGCTTAACATGTGGAATTTTAGTGAGAAAAATAAAAAGTTTTTATAAAAATATTTCTGCAGTTGTTAACAAAGTTTTCAATGATTTTATTTACTGCTCCAAAAAGCAATTGTTAAAAAAAAAATTTACAAAAAAATATTTCTGCTATTGTTAACAAAGTTTTCAATGATTATACTTACTGCTTCAAGAAGCAATTGTTTTAAAAAAAAAAATTTTTTTTTAGTGAGATAAATTACGTGATTTAAGATACCCAATTTGAAATTTTTTATATGAATCTCGATTACGAATTGAGAAATTAGTTGCAAGTGAAAATTTCTATGTCATTAAAAAAAATTCAGAAAAGATTTGACAATTTCCGACAGAATTTTTTAACTGAAGACAGTAACCATTCAGATATGGCAATCGCTATTACACCGGAACAATTGGCTGAATTAACAGAACGCATAACTGCACAGGTACGGGCGAATTTAGTTCCCCCGCCAATACAGCAAAGAGTTGCGGCACAATTTACGGCAACCGAAGATGGTATTCCGGCTTTAATAAAGGCACTGCCAGACTTTAGCGGGGTTATGGGTGAATACGCCACATGGCGTACTGAAGCCTGTGACGCCATGCGAACTTTCTCAAGAGCCGACACGGTAAACGCACAAAACAAGTATTATGAAGCATTAGGGCTATTGCGTAGTAAGATTACGGGACAAGCAAAAGCCATGCTTGCCAGTTATGGGGCGATATTCAATTTCGAAGAAATAATAGAAAGACTCGATTTCACTTACCAGGACAAACGTTCCAAACGAACCCTCCAACGTGAATTGGAAGGGCTAAGACAAGGGAATTCAACACCAAGAGAATTTTTTGATAGGGTTAATGTCGTATTAACACTTATAACAAACAAAAATTTAATGACATATGGTTCGGACTCCAAAACGACTAATGAACTAAATATTGAAGCTCGATATGATGCATTGAAAGTTTTTGTGAATGGGCTTCAGCCGTCATTAAGCAATGTAGTGTATTCTTTAGGGCCTAAAATACTCCCAGACGCCATAATTCTTGCAGAAGAGGCCGTAATGGAAAAACCATACTTGGCCAATAGGCAAAATGATCATCGTTATCACTCTAATCGTAACCGAGGGTCAAATAATAATTCTAACGGACAACATAATATTTTCCGACGATCACAGGATAATCAGAATCCACCAGAACCAATGGATGTGGATACTAGGGTAACTTAGTAAAGGGAAAATACAAATTTTAACTCATCCAAAAATAATAAGCCAAACTCCGGAAACTGGCAGGGTGTCGGACAGACGAGGATAAATAATTTACAAGAAGGTAGTGATTTTTTAGACCAAGGCCAGGTCTGCCCTATATCACCCGGGTAGACCAAGAAACTAACAAACATTTAAAAATCCTTATTGATACTGGTGCTACACATAATTATGTAAAGCCAGGAATCTTAAATAACCCCATAAAATTAAAAAAGAAAAATCAGGTAAATTCAATTCATGGTGTGGGCCTAATAGACAGTTACCAGTTAGCAAGTATATTTAATATTCAGATAAAATTATTAGAATTTCGCAATTACAGGACTATGATATAATCATAGGTATGCGAACACTTCATTATATCGGAGGCAACATAGATTTTTGTACAAATCTTTTAACCCATCGAAATGGTTGTGAAAAATTAAAGTTTGATAGTTTTTGTTCGATAAATAGCCTCATAGTAGATGAAAATATTGAGGAAGACATTAAAATTAAACTTGAAGAATTAATAAAAAAGTACCAAGGTATTTTTATTCATGGGAAAACAAAAGAATTTTTGCCATATAATACAAACATTAAATGTTCAATCGCTACCACCACTGAGTCACCAGTGTGGTCAAAACAGTATCTCATCCCCTTCAGTTCAATGGAATTCGTCAACAAAGAAGTAGAGTCTTTGTTAAAGAATAATATAATTCGACGGTCTTTCAGCCCATACAACTCTCCAGTTATGGTGGTCCCCAAACCAAAAAGTTTGGATGACAATGGCGAACCAAGGCAAAGAATGGTTGTCGATTATAGGAAGCTGAATACAGTCACTACAACGGACCGGTATCCGATACCGGATACTGAGGTGATATTATCACATTTAGGGAAATCTAGGTACTTCTCTACGCTTGACTTGCAAAGTGGATTTCACCAGATCCTCATAGAGGAAAACGACATTCCAAAAACGGCATTCAGCGTTAATAATGGGAAATATGAGTTTCTGCGTATGCAATTCGGCCTAAAAAATGCACCTAGTGTATTTCAACGGGCCATGGATGATGTATTAAGATCTTGTATTCAAGAAGGATTTTGTCACGTTTATATCGATGACATTATCATTTTTTCGGTAACGAAAGAAGATCATCTGAAACACATAGAAATTGTATTGAAAGCTTTAGCGAAGGCCAATATGAAAGTTTCAAATGAAAAGAGTAAATATTTTGACCAGGAAGTCGAATTTTTGGGATATTTAGTGGGATTTAATTCCTTAAAGGTTGACCCGGAGAAGATTAAAACAATTCAGGAATATCCAATGCCTCAAACTGTCAAACAACTAAGATCTTTTTTAGGTTTGGCAGGGTATTACCGAAAATTTATCAAAAATTATTTGCATATAGCGAAGCCAATGACTGAGTACTTGAAGGGCGAGAATGGAAAAGTTTCTCAGTTCAAGTCTAAGAACATAGAAATAAAATTTAATGACAAGGCAAGGGAAGCTTTTGAGATGGTTCAAAGTTTGTTGAAAGAGACTATATCCTTGTCACAACCAGATTACACAAAGAATTTCGAGTTGACCACAGATGCTAGCAATAGTGCCATAGGCGCGGTTCTTAGTCAAGGAGGTAAACCCATAACTTTTATATCGAGAACACTGTCCGCAACTGAAAGAAATTACGCGACAAATGAGCGGGAAATGCTTGCAATTGTTTGGGCATTTAAAAAATTGAATAACTATTTACAAAACATTCAGGGGGTCAAGATTTATACCGATCACCAACCCCTTACTTTCGCGATTAACGACAAAAACTATAACGCAAAATTACGCCGTTGGCGGTCCTATATAGACCAATTTACCCCGGAAATAATATACAAACCGGGAAAAGAAAATGTTGTTGCTGACGCGTTGTCGAGACAGTATGTAAACGCTTTGTCAGGCCATGAAACGATATCGTCAGATAGCAGTGATCAAAACACTGTGCACACTGCGAATAGTTCCCCAGAAAAAGAAAAAATAATAAAAATTCACAGACCATTGAACGCATTTAAAAACCAATTTGTCTTAGAAGAACATGACACAACAAACAAGACCCAAACTTTTGAAACATTCCCTACCTACTGGAGATCTGTAATTAAATACAGTAACACTGACAGATTAATTCAGGAACTTAAAATGTTAATCAATAAGCCCACAGTGGCAATAAAATGTACGGAGGAAACGCTTTTCAAAATAAAAGATTTGTTGGTTAATACATTCCCACACACGAAATTTATTCATACACACATTTTGGTGGATGATTTGACTTCGCCAGACGAACAACTAATGGCAGCCGAAAGAGCTCATAATAGGGCTCATAGACAAGCCAGGGAAGTGGTCCAACAGATAACAGAAACTCATTGGTGGCCACAGGTTACGCATGACGTAAAGCAAATTAATGATGAATGTGACGTTTGTAAGTTATCAAAGTATGAAAGACATCCAAAGAAACAGAAAATTGGAGAGGCTCCAATTCCTCAAGAGGGGGGTGAGGTGTTGCATTGCGATATTTATTTTACAGACAAAAAGAAATTCGTTGTTATAATTGATGCGTTAACTAAGTTTTTAGTAGTGAATCTCATTTGTGTCGAATCTGAAATGAGACAAAAAATATTAGAAGCCATTAATTTGTTCCCGAACACTAAAGTAATTATGACAGATAATCAAAGTTCAGTAATCGGGAAACCCTTCGAACAAACTTTGAAAAATCTAGGGATACAACATAAACTGACACCGGTAGCTCATTCCAGTACAAATGGTAAAGTGGAGAGGGTCAACTCTACTATTGGTGAATTGCTTAGAATTTTTAAACTTCAGAAACCATTAGTAGATATTGAAGTCGCTATGATACATGTAGTTCAGCAGTACAACAATACCATTCATTCTACGACAAAAATGAAACCAATAACTGCATATCACAACATTGATCAGTACAAAGAAACGTTAATTGATAGGGTTAGGGAAGCTCAAATAAGAATGCTTGCAAATATGAATAAAGACAAAGTAGAAAAAAATCCGGCAGAAGAGGAAATAATATTTACAAAAACTGATAGACGGGGAAAGCTAACGCCTCGATACAAAAAGAGAAAAGTAATAAAAAACAATAGAAACACAGTTACAGTTCAGGATGTCAAAACAAAGAAAATACTGGTAGTACACAAAGACCAGATTAGAAATTAATCTACATTTCTTTCGTTACAGAAATGATAATCTTACTTATTACGATGTCTGGTACCTTGGCGGATATATTAGACTATGCAAGGGAACCTTATGTACTGGTTGACAACGGGGATGTTGCTATTTACGAAAATTTTGGAGAGCTTTTTCACATTATAAATTTAACGTACTATGAAGGTCTAGTGCAGGAAACGAAGGAGTTTGTACATGACAATAAAATTTACGACGAAGATTTAGAAATTGACGTAGCCGAAACACTTTTACAGCAGTTGCAGGTAATTAGGCGATACAAGAGAGCAATTGATGAATTAGGAACGGCGTGGAAGTGGTTGTCAGGCAGTCCGGACCATAACGATCTAGTTTCTATTGAAAGAAAAATGAACGAAATAATTTTAAATGGGAATAAACAATATACAACGAATTCCCAATTATTTAAGGCTATACAGAACTTAACAGATATGATGAGCAATCTTACTGTCAAATTTAAAGCAAAAAAGTTTTTTATCAAAAGAAATAAATTAATGATATCGGAATTACAAAACTCAATTCAAACGATTACGTTCGGTAAATTGGGTGTCTTGAATCCATCTATATTGCATTTGGATGAAATACATGAGTGGCCGCTCAACTATATCTAATTTAGTTTTATTTAGTGAATACTGCATATCGGCGTTTTTGCAAGGATGTCAGGTGGATGTGATATATACTGATTTCTCAAAAGCTTTTGATAAGTTATCACATGCTCTTTTAATTAAAAAATTTGAAGCTTTGGGTTTTCATTCCTGTTTTTTGAAATGGCTTAAGTCATATTTACAAAATCGCTTTTGTGTTGTAGTTTTTGATAACACTAAATCTAATGCTTATCTTGCTGTTTCTGGTGTTCCTCAAGGAAGCATTCTAGGGCCATTGTTATTCATTATTTTTATCAATGATATTGCGTCTCTATTTGTGAATTGTAAATGCCTTTTGTACGCTGATGACCTGAAGCTTTTCTTGCAAATTAGAAACGCGACTGATTCTGCTCTCCTACAATGTGATTTAAATAAACTTCATCTTTGGTCTATTAATAATTTACTTCCTCTTAATTTAAACAAATGTGTTTATATGTCTTTTTCTAAGTCTAATATCTTTCTTTCAACCTCTTATAATATTGCAAGTTTTCCACTTATGTCTGTTGTTGAATTTAAGGATCTCGTAGTAGTATGTGATTCAAATTTTTCCTTTCGAGCCCATTTGGACTTTGTAATTCCAAAAGCATATGCTATGCTGGCTTTTATAAGGCGTAATAGTGCCTCTTTTAGTGATCCTTACACTCTAAAAGTTTTGTTCACTAGCCTTGTTAGATCAAGATTAGAATATGCGTCAAATGTTTGGTTTCCTTTTTATGAAATACATAAATTTAGGATTGAAAAGGTGCAAAAATCCTTTACGAAGTTTGCGTTGCGATCGTTAAACTTTGAAAATGGTTCTCCCTCATATAATGCCCGATGCCTTTTGATTGGTTTAAAAACCTTAGAAAGTAGAAGAAATATTTTGTCTTTACTATTTTTACATGATATTGTTTCTAACTCAATGGATTGCCCTGATTTACTGGGCCTAATTAATTTTAATGTTCCAGCAAGAGCACTAAGAAATCAAATTCCTTTTCATCTTGCAACTCCTCGCACAAATTATGCCGAAAATGCGCCTATTTTTCGAGCAATGAAATTGTTTAACGAAGTTAATGCTGTTAATGATATAGACTTCTCGGCTACCAAAAATGTAGTTAAGCATATTTTAAATAATTTTTTTTTGAATTAATGTAGATTATGTTATTCTAGTCTGTAAGAATCTTTATGTTCATAGACTTAATTAAATAAATAAATAAATAAATAAATAATAGGTCATGAATATGAGAAAATTTTGTTAACAGATTTGATTGATGCATCGACTTTTAAGATTGTGCAGAATAATAATATAATTGTCATCTATATTAGGTATCCAATTGTTAAAACCAAATGTCAATTGTTTAAAAGTAGGGCCATAAGCCATTCTGACGGGAAACTCGTCATAGATAAAAATATTGCAAAATGTAATGAAACTTTTATTAACCTAAGCAACTGTAAATTCGAATTAAGCAACACCTTCTGTGAAGCTAATAGAACCGAAACATGTTTATCTAAGCTGCTGAATAGAAGAAATAGTAACTGTACAAAGATTAGGGAACGGAATTTAAAGCTGGAACAACTTAATGATGGTGTTATACTTCTATACGGAAATCACACTGTAGATAGTGAAGTTATATATGGAACTTACCTGGTGACTTTCAAAGATAAAGTCGTTATTGACAATAATACTTACCAAAATTCAAAGGAGGAAATATTGGAATATATGCGACATACCTACATCAACACTTACACTATCGAGAAATATGTAGAATCTATGGATTTGGAATTGAAATTTGAAAATACCGAAACAATCTCGCCATTTTACATTGAAGTACAGTCTCATCCAATGCTATGGTCATGCTTTATACTCGGTATAATAGGATTCACTAGCTTTCTGATTTGGAGGGGATTCCAGATGTGGCAACAGTGTCAAACGGAGATCCATAGGACTACGCAAGAGCAACTTTTTACGGCAGCTCTTTCCCAAATGAGATTATAACTTCGGGACGAAGAAATTAAGAAAGGGGAGAGTTAGCAAAACCAAATTAAATGGAATATAAACACAAGATCGACAATCCAAATAATGCTGATCTTGTTAAACGTGACAACGATTATGTTCCCAGCTACATTGTTTATGCTATGTTCCCAGCTACATTGTATATGCTAACATCAGCATATCCGTTCCCTTAGCTTATCTGTATGTATGTACGTATGGTTGTAGCGTATGTGTATTTTAGGTAGCTGTTAAGTTAGAATTAAGAAAAAGAGAAACAATAAAAGGAGACTTTATTTGACAATCAAACAAGCAGCACATAGTGCTCTGTAGATTTATTTAAATTCGTATTTGATATAAAGTTTAATTCGTGCGACGAATCAAAACAAAGGAACGAGTATCTGACACTCGCTATTAAATTCATTATAGGATAGAATATTATGTGGTTAATTTCGAAAAAAAAATGTTGTAATATCTCGAAAAGCGTATGGAATATGTATTTCAAAATTTTATGAACAAATATTCTAGCTTAAAATCTCTTTCTTAAAATGTGCGGCTGTTTAAGCATAAGGATGATTTGTCGGTTTAAGAAAATAGAAAAAATCCAAATTTTTTTCTTGATTTTGGTTCAAGAGACTCCCATACATGTGACAAATTATGTGGTTAAAATTTCATAAGGATCGGCTGAATAGTTTCGGAGAAAAGACTGCCATAGTATGAAAAAAGTGATTTCGAGAGAAACGCGTTAAAAGTTTTTATATTGAGACGGAGAGCGCGCTCAAATAAGGTTGAAAAAAATATACTTAGAGAGCTCGAATCTTTATGAAATTTCAACACGATGTTTTTGAAACAGTCTTCTTTCAAAATCTTGAAAAAAAAATTGAAACATCAGATAGCGTTTGACCCTTAAAAATTTAAATTTAAAAGCTCTTCATGAACTTTTTTTCACTTTCATATATATTTGACATGTCAGATTGCCATAAAAAAAATGCAAATATCTCAAAAGGGCGCTTTGCGGAATAACGGCAAAATTTTTTTTAATAATTTTTTAAGTTAGTGATGCAGAATTTTATCTATTTTCACCAGATACCAAAAACTCATATGTATTTTAATTCTTACATTTTGAATTAATCGCAGGTTTTCATAATCAATACCCCAGTGTGCGTCGTACACATTTAAAGTGGAATAAAAGTCAAAGTAAAACACTTTTCTTTTTCTGTTACTTCCAGCAATAGCCCTTTGGTAGCACCATATTTAGTGGCAAAGTTGATGGCCGACGTACTACTGGTTCCAAGGTAAAGGCAATAAAAGAACGATTCGAACGCGGCAAGAAATGGAAGCTTTTCATGGCCATTTATAGAAAAATGTTATGAAATAATATAACTTTTTATTAGATATCGTTTGATTGAAAAATCGTATTTACTTTTTTTTCTTACAAAGTATATTATGACTCGATACGGGACAATACGAACGGGACATATTTTCCCATTAGGGTTCACCTGGTTAATTTAAGATTTATATAGTGATTAAAAAACAAATTTAATATTAATAATTGTCAATTTTCATTAATTTAATTTAAATTTTATTCAACATTTTCTTAAAAGAATGTGAAACTTTTCTTTTTGATGTTAAAACGGGTTTTCCTGTATAAACCAATTTCTCTTCTCAGGAATCAGTTAATCATCATACCAAATTATGGGCAGTGCCACACCTATTTAAAGGACTTTGAGACTCTAATAACTTTTTTTATGGTTCAATCCATCTCCAAACCAAATTTATGTTGACTAGATTAGCCGTGGAAACGTATTTTCCTGTTAGGGGCATGGCACCGTCTTCTATTGAAATGAACATTATATTATGCACTGCCCCTCTTCACAATTTTGCAAAAAAAAAAGTGAAGCGATTATTTTGTGTTCTGGCAGTTAAAAATACCCTTTTTTAACCCCTTTTTAACCGTTTTTCAACTGCCTTGATTACAAAAGTTTTGCACTTGTTGTCTTCCTTCCAAAGAATTTGATGTGCTACTTTATCGAACATGCCTGGCTGTTGCTTTAAAGGCGAAATCAATAATTTTTTCAGCTATTCTTGATATATTTTGCTGAAATATGGTTTTGCCTGATTTGTATATGATTTAATTAAATATAATTTAGAAAGAGACTCCATTTTTTAGGTAAAATTTCATGTCGTAACGCAAACAACTTTTTTATCGATTTAATTAAATTCATCCAACAGGAATCAATTACTGCGTAAACTTTGGAAAATATCATACAATTCATACAATTAGACTCATGCGCGCCTTCATAAAAAACTCATATTTTCCAAAATAATGGCGGGAATTACGATATGAAAGCAGATACATTCTTAGAATTGATTGAAAAATAACATAAAAAAATAAAAAAACCGAAGATGTTATATCAAAGATATTTTGAAAAATACTTTTATTAATTTAAAAATGAATGTCCAAAAAAATTTATATATGGTTTTTTATTTTTTTCTATAAAATTAAAGTAGTTTTAAGCAAAAAAGAGCCTAGGCTATTCCCCATAGTTTTTGAGATATTTCGTTTCAAAAAATGTTCAAAAACGTCAAAAAGAATAAAGTGTGCAGTTATTAAAAGAATGACCGACATACACTCACGGTCAAAAAAAACGCAGACTTGAATTTTGCAAGAAGTTTTATATTTTGATGCGTAAAATAATATCTACTCTTGTTTAACGGTTTTAAGTTTGTTAGATACTGTTACTAGGGACAAGTTTTGAGTATTTTCAAAACTGTCCACCTAACAATAATAAATTCTAGGAACCTTTTCCAAATAAACACATAATTGCTAGTTTTATAATCAGAAATTAAAACTTATTTATATGAAAAAATACATTGTTTTTTTGTAATTTTTTTACGCATTTTTAATTTCTCACATATTCTTTAATTATTTATTGTTTAATTATTTTAAATAATACGGTAAAATTGATTTTAATACCGCGTAGGACTTATTTTTGCCTTGGTGACGCTCTCCATTCGAAAAGGTATGCTCTCATAGAGTTTCCGTATTTATTCCATTAAAATATCGTTGTACCAAGTGGATTCAATTATTTCCTTTAACTTTGGAATATTATTAGGATTTTGTTGGCGCACTTTGCGTTTTAAAATGGCCCAAACATTCACAATGGGATTGAGGTCGGGGCTGTTACCGGGCCATGGACTGACTCAATTCTCAAAAAGTCCTTATATTCCTCTACCTATGCAAAAATAAATAGTTCATTGTTGTAAATCTATTAAAAAAAAATGTAAAAAATAATTATTGTGAGTGGGACACTTACCGATTTCGAGCGATGACAAGGTGCAGATTCGTCTTGAAATATGACTTTTGCTTTGGTCAAATGGGGACAATAACAAGATGTGGGGTGGGAGAGATTCTTCTTCTAGAAGGTTATGTGAACTCCGCAGCTTATATTGATATTGTAAAAAACAGCGTTTTACCTAGCATCGACCTACTAAGCGACCACGTAGCAAAGTCATATTTCAAAATGATTCTGCACCGTGAGTGTACTTACATATGTATATGAAAAGGTAGTGAAAAAATGTTCGTTGTTAAAATGTTCGTTGTTAAAATTTTAACAACGAACATTTTTTCACTACCACTACAACCGTTGGTAGTGAAATTTTTATTTACGCAATGTTTTTCTTTTAGGTATAGGAGAACTGAAAGAGGAGAAAACATCGACTTTAGCCCAACTGAAAAAGAAAGCTGCATGATTAACATGCCACCGGGGTCACCGCAATTAAGTATGTTATCTTTTAAAGGAGCATTTCATGGTCGTACGATGGGTGTTTTGTCAACGACACATTCTAAATATATACACAAAATAGATGTTCCTGCATTTGACTGGCCAATTGCTTCATTTCCACAATACAAATATCCACTTCTAGAGAATACTCGGGAGAACGCACAAGAAGACGACAGATGCTTAGCTGAAGTCGAAGAACTAATCCGTCAATATAAAAAGAGAGATGTTCCTGTCGCTGGCATTGTGATTGAACCTATTCAAAGTGAAGGCGGCGACAATGAAGCATCGCCAGAATTTTTCAGAAGATTGCAAAAAGTAAGTAAACAAAATGGAATTGCGCTCTTAATAGATGAAGTTCAAACTGGAGGAGGGCCCACAGGAAAAATGTGGTGTCATGAACACTTTGACCTTGAATTCCCCCCTGACGTTGTCACATTTAGCAAGAAAATGCAGCTTGGAGGATATTTTCATACAGAATCCTTGAGACCTTTGGAACCGTACAGAATTTTTAATACTTGGATGGGTGATCCTGGCAAAATTTTGCTTCTTGAAGAAATCAATAGAGTAATTGTGGAGGACAACTTGTTGAACAACGTCATTGTCGCCGGAAATCGCCTTAAAAATGGACTGTTGGCTTTAGAAAAGGAATTCTCTCATATAGTTAACTCAACAAGAGGTCGTGGAACTTTTTTGGCTATAAACTGCAATAAATCGAGCTCAAGAGATGATATAATTAATAAATTAAAGATGTTGGGATTGCAAACGGGTGGATGCGGAGACCTAGCAATTCGCTTTAGACCTGCATTGATTTTCGAAGAAAAGCACGCAAACATCGTTTTAGATCGCTTTAGGAAAGTTCTTAAAGAAATGTAAATATTTTGATGATAAAAGCCTCTTTTTACAAATGTTTTTAATAAATCGTGCACAAATTGCTATGTTAATCTCGTATTATATGTATAGCTTTTAATTCATTTTATTTATATTAAGAACGATAGGAAAGCGCGAGAAAACTGACTGCTTTATGATGTAACCTCGATTATTCCTTTCGGATCTATCAATTTATGCCCATATCGACCATAATTTTGAAACTGTATGTCATTGGGAAGGAGTAAAATATTTGTCAGTGTGACCACGACACAATAACATTTTACGAAAATTTTCATTGACTAAATGAAATGTGGTATTTTTCTCTTTTGCGATTATTAGTTTGAAGTTTTTTATATGTAATGCATAACTTTCAATTAAAATGACATAAACTGAAAAATTGCATCATTTGTCATCCTTAAAGGAAACTATACATGTATTTCGCAATGGCTGAAGGTGGTGCAGAGGTAGACAAAGAATGCGCTAGCATGTATACAAATCCTTCGATTTTATGTTACCGCACAGGGGGTTGTATCTTCCTGACAGTAGTAGCGAATACGAACGAAATGTCAAAAATCGGCTAAAATCCTCACAACAAAAAATAATTGGCAAAGGATCGAAATAGTTTAAGAAATTTTGCTCATGCGCTCAGTTCTGAAGCGATTTTAGTGGTGTGCGTTGTCTAAGATTTTCAGATTTTTGAAATTTTTCTCGTGTCTTTTATCTCCTCACGGAGATGGCCAATGGTTATTTTTGCAACGTGTGTCCAATTCATTTCGATTTTTGTTGTTTTATTTGAATGGAAATCGGGTTTTGGCAACATCGGGTGAGCAAATCGGCATTAGAGATGGTCGTAGATGACCAAATTTCCAAAATTCGGTGAAGGCAATAGTTGGTGAACACTTGTAAATTCTGTAGCAGGGCGCAGCTGGCAAGCCAAGTTTTACAGCCGAATAAAATAACTGGCTTCAAGTTTGACTTAAATATTTTGAACATTGTTGCCGTTGACATGAACGAAGATACTCTACATTTGAAGTCTTCATATTGAGCTTTGATGAGGTTAATAATCTTGGGCGCTGCACCTCCTCTGTTCAGTGTATCCCAGGTGCAATTTTGGTCGATGCTATCAAGAGTAGTACTGTAGTCGATGAAAATTTTTATGTAACAAAGCCTGCTACTCATTTATCTGCTCCACGATAAGTGGTTCTATTTTCCCGCTTACTCTGGTGAGTAGGATTTTTGTTAAGGTCTCCGACGGAACTGACAATATCATGATACTTGATAGAATTCACCTTTTTGGAATTTTCACTAAGGTTCTTATGAGCTAGTCTTCAGGTATACGTTCTTCTTCCGAAATTTGAATAAGGGCTGCGTACATGAGTTCGGCGGTGAACTATGGGGAAGTTTTCGACATTTCGGCATTTTCTTATCGGTGGTCAGGTGAAATCTATGTGTTTTTATGCTTAAGCTTGTGCTTGAACAAAATCTCTCCAATCGTAAAATTTGCGTCACTGCAAATCATCGTTTTCATTTCTGGTGCCGACGCTATGTCGACCCATAATGTGCTTGAGGTTATTGTTGTTTATTCTCACTTAAACGTTGAAGTCGCATATCCTTCTTTTGAAAAAAATTTATCGTAGCCATTAGTAGGTTATAACACGATTCTTTTATTGCAATATCAGCGGCTTCGGTTGGAGCATATATTTACATTACTGTCACGTTTCTAGCTCAGCATTTGAAGCAAGCCCACATTATTCTTTCATTTATCGGTTGCCAGTTCATTAATGATTGTGCGACCCGTTTACTGAGAGGTAGTCCAGCTCCATCACGATGTATGTCGTTTTCTGGTCGGCCAGAGTAAAAAAACTTTTTACCAGAGTTGATTGTGAGTTCATCTGAACCATTCCATCTTCATTCAGAAATCTCAAATATTTCCATGTTGAGTCTTTTTAATTCGTTTTCCGCTTGTTACAGCTTTCACATGTCGTTGAATGTTCGAATATTCCATTTACCGATACGTACATATATTGTGTTTTATCGAGAAAACGTAGTTCTCCAGACTTAAATTTTTGGAATTTCTGAGTTTTGTTTCAGTTTCTATTACAATTTCTATCCAATTAAACATTAACTTTGCACCTCCCAATCCGATGTGCATGCTGCCGCACCAGGTGAATTTACCGGTATGGTATTACCATCTGGAGAGTTATCTTATACCAACGTTTAAGAATTCATGGTAGTTGAAGAATACAATTTTTACGCTATTTCATGCAATAATTCGTAACAATTAGTGACCAGATGAACTTTTATGCAGACCGCCCCTATTCTGGGATACAAACGCCGCACACTTTGAGTACAGACGCTTACATTTGTGTTATGTCTCAGCCTTCCAATGTGGAACAGACGCTTACCACGAAGCCGCCCACTTTGGGTCAGACGTCTCCTGGATTCAATAGGGTTCGCAGGGTCGTTAATCCCGACAACTCTTTCCAAAGACATGTCCTTGCGGGTATTTAGATGGCGCCAATTACTCGCCATGTCACTTCGAGGCCCATCAACACTTAGAGTTTAGGATTAGACCGACGCAATTCGGAATCCCTCTGAGGCTCTCCACTCATATGAATACCTTTGAGTGCGATTTTAAAAGTAAATAAAACAAGAAAACAGTCTTTACAACAAAAAATAAAAAACAGTGACGACGACTTTTAAATTTTTCACTAATTGGGACAGCAAATGTGTTCAAATTTCGCAAAAAGCGAGAGTTTCTAGAATTAAGATATTAAGGATCACCAATATTTAATGTGGCCTTCAGGTGCCGAAGTCAGCAAAAAGTGCCTTATATGCAATGCGGCCGGCAAACGGGTTATGATTTAGTGAATGATATGTGGCAATCATTTTCATTTTGATTGCTATGCAATTCATGTTAATGACAGACAATGCTAATGAAAAAAATGTTGTTTTGAAAAATGAGGATATCGCCTACGGGGCAAAATTTGCCAAGTAAATAATCAGATTTAAACTTTTTTATGCTCCGATCTTACTTAAATTTCGGGTATTTGTAGTTGTGAGAGTGATTGACTAAATTTTGGAAAGATTTTGTTTCAACGTCATTAGTTTTAAAAATACAGTGGCGTAAAATTGATAATTTTCGTAATTTTTTCTACGAACGTCATTTTTGAATATTCAGTACTTGGATTTTATTTGTAAATAAAGAACTGTAATGAGTGATTCCAATAGATAGATACAAAAAGTCTCACTAACGTCGTAGCCGAGCATTGAAATATTTTTATGTACATATCGTTTTAATCAACTGTAAGTTTTAAAGCAACAACGAAACATTTCAATGCTCGGTCGACGCATAGTGGATTTTTGTGGCCATAAATAGGAAGAACTTGAAAGTGCTAGGGATTGAAAAAATTTTAAGACTATCGTCAGAGAGTACTTAGGGAATAAAAAAAAACTATAAATATAAAAGTTTTAAGTTTAGTGTCACAGTGGACTCAAAGTTGAACTTTGTACACCAAAAATGTTCAATGAAACTTTTTATAAAAGCGATTGTTAGATAGGGCGCTCTAGTTAACTTGTTTGAAACAAAATGCAATAATGTAGCATATTGGCGGAAAGTACATTGTTTTCACTTTATAAACAAAATTCATTGACAAAAATTCAGCTGCTTTTTTTAAGAATTTTTTTTTATCAAGGTTTTTCTAATGTAGTTTTAGAAGGAACAAAAAATACTGACTTTTATGAAATGCTCTTATTAATTTATTTGTATTGAAATATACCAATATTGCATATTGGCAAAAGGTTCATAGATCATACTTTCCAAAAAATGTTTTCTTAAGCTTTTGTATTCTATGTGTGAATTATGCTGATTTTTTTTAAAATTAGGGCTTAAAAAGTCATAATTGAGAAAAATGGTAAGCTTTGACAGAAAAAAACAAAAAAGGATATCCCCGAATTTCGAAAATTTTTTTATATGTAATGTAAGAAAGTATGGTTAGCCAAAATCTAAGGTATCAGCTGCTTTTTTTCAGAACTTTTTTTTATGATTATTTTTCTACAGAAGCATTTGAAGGAAAAAATATTTTAATTTCTTCATATTTCGCATCGCTTAACAATAATTTTATCAATGTAAAAGCTCACAGTGTGAAGGAAGTTGCTTGAATTTGGAAAGAAGTTCCCTTAAGTAGAGAGGAACAGGTTAGGGCTATTTTTACTCTTTTTATTCCCCTTGGGGTAAAATATATAAACTCCAATGCTTATCAAAAACCTAACAGATTAAATATTGAAACTGTTTTTCTCCAATTACTTGTGAACTATAAAAGATATCGCAAAATTTGTAACATTTTTGAAATCAGCATTGCCAAATTTATGGAAATTGATACCAATTGTGAAATAAAGTCTGAACCACATCCCACCTTTGTATGAGAGGTAGGCGTGTCCGTTGATCGATTTTTTTCATATTCACAAGTTTTTGTTGTTTTAACCCAAAAAACGTCTGTGCCAAATTTCAAGACTCTAGCGCTATTACAACTGTTAATGGCCTCGTTTTTTGGTTTTTCTCTAATAACTTGAAAACTATAAAAGATATCGCAAAATTAGTAACATTTTTGCAATTATAATTGCCAAATTAAAGGGAATTGATACCCATTTTGAAAAAAAGTTTCACCCACATGCCAACTTTGTATGGGAGGTAGGCATGTCCGTTGACCGATTTTTTCCATATTCACAAATTTTTTTTGTTTTCACCTTAAAAACATATTGTTACGAAATTTCCTGTCCCTTTGACAATAATATCAGTCTCTTCCACTCCTATGAGTTCGATCACTGGATTGTGTAACAATCAAGAAAAACGCAATCTTTATTTAATTATAAAATGGTTTATTTAAATCACAAACGTTAGTTTTTACACAGTACAATTGTTTATTTAATCTTTACATTCAAATTGTATACACAAACGATTTTACTTTATTACTTAAAATCCACTGTATCACTTTATTACTTTAAATCCACTGTATCACTTTAGTACTTAAATTCAAATGTTCTCACTTAAGATCCACTGTGTTCAACTGTTCAATATCAACTGTATGTCTGCTGCTTTTATACTAAAGTCATCTTTTTCTAGAAGCATCTGCCATTGGCCAGAATGTCGTTTCCAGTACTTTCTATATGGCGATTATCGACGTTGATAATGTCGTACCATCCGCCATTATCCAGAATGTCGTTTCCAGTGACTTCTAGATAGCGATTATCGACGTTGATAATGTCGTACCACACTGACGCTCACACTTTATCATTTATAGTACAGGTGTTATTTTTCTACGGTCAGTGATGCTAGCTAGTACAGAAACCACTCGAAGATGCCGCTAGATGGTGTTATTTTTCTACGGTCAGTGATGCTAGCTAATATCGTTTAATTTTTATAACGAGAATTTTCTGGCATAAACCAAATTTCGCTACACTGCCCTCCGCTTAAACTTGTTCGTCCCGAACAAGAGTCTCTGCGTCTCTAGTATAAGGTGCCAGCCTGGACTACCTTTAATTTGCGTTGCTGATCCTGCAACAGCTTGCGCCTCCTTTTCCAATTCTTTTCTAGCCGCTTCTTTTACCTCAATTTCACGTTTTCGTTGTTTCTCTTTTCCCGCGACATGTAATCGTCATCCTGGGTCATTTCTGGAACAACGTTTACTCCGTACATTTTCCTGACAAGAACGACCGGTGAACTCCACGGGCTTTCTGATGGTGCAATGACATTTTCTCGCGCCATATCCTCTATAAGGCCCGCAACTTTCTCTCTCTTAGCGAGTGCTAGCCTCTTTGGAGGTTGACGAATTGGCTGAAAGTTACCTGTATCAATGTGATGCTTGACAACTGATGTTTGGCCATTATTTTCTCTTTTGGACGCAAATACCCGCCAATTATTTTGCAGAAACCTTTTTCCTTTATTTTTGTTCTGTGCAGACAACTCCTTCGTCCATTCTTCCGTCGATGATTTTGTTAAAGTTGTACCTTTTGTGTCCTGCTGGTCATTTTCACAATTTATAACAGCCGTAACTTTTTCACACTGCGCTATTAGTTTACCTTTTTGCATCAATCTCTGCTCATTTGTTGGATTCAAAAATCGTACTGGTATTTTTCTGTCTGCTCTTGTTTTTACTGCGGTCTTTCCAATAATCAGGTCTTTCTTTAAATTTTTCTTTTCTGCTTTCACAACCCACAGATGGCCTATCCCACAGTCTTCACTTGTTGTTTCTTCAGTTTTGGGTTCAATTCAACAGCGCTCACTTATGTAGACTCTTGCAGTTGTTAATTTTTGTCCACAGTTGCTACAGGCAACTCCACATTGGCATACCTTAACGTATTTTTCTTTAAATCCAAAGTGAACCCGTGTCGAATCATGAAGTCCACGCCAATAATAACCTCATCGGTGATGTTTGCAACAATAAAATCATGTTCCACAGTTTTGTTACCGACAAGAATACTCGCTGTAATTTTTCCTTCTATATTCGCAATTTCACCTGTCGCTGTTCTCAATTGGATCCCATTTAATGGCATTACTCGTCGTCTATTAAATAAATATGTCCTCACAATTGAGTGCGATGCGCCTGTATCCAAAGTCAGCTCACATGGTCTTTCGTTGATTTTTCCACCGATGGTATGGCAGTTGGAATTTCGGCAGAGCTTCGAAACTAAGACTTTGGGACAATCATAAGTGGAAGTCAGCTCACGCCCCGCTGTACTGACTGTACTGACTCGCTTTAACGACTGCTGTTCACTACCATTTTCTCCATCGTTCTTCATCGTTTCTTCATCGTTTCCGCTGAAGCTACTGCTGGCGAATGACGAATTTTTGTTCTCAGCCTCCACCTCCATCCGACGAGTTTTCAATGATGGGCGGCATGTCAACGCAATCACCTCCTCAGTGAGGGCAACCGTTACTGTTTCATAAAATGTTGTCTTCGGGTTCCTCATTGTCTCGCGTTTTGTCTCTGAGTCACGTATGCCGTCAATAAACGCCTCTATTTTGAATTTTTCAGCTACAACACTTAACTCGTCAGGATAGGAAAGGTGTGCCAATCGTTCGATATCTGCAGCATACTCCTGCAAGGACTCACCAGATTTCTGGATACGACTTTTCAACTGTCAATCTGCTTCATGTGGTCACTGCCATATTTTCGCTGTAAGGCATCCATCACCGCCTTGTAATTCTTTTGCTCCGCCACTGGAACCGTTTGCAATACTTCTGCAGCTGCGCCTTTTAATGCCACATTTAGCGCTGCTGCTGCGCTATCGTTATCCCAACGATTATGGGCAGATGTTGTTTCAAACTGCAGCTTGAAAACACTAAATGGCGTTGTTCCATCGTACGTGGGTCCCTTAAGCCTCTCTGCGCTGATTTCTCTTATTACTTGAGTGGTTGGTTCGCTTATTTCTAACTGTTGAATCCTTTTATTAACGTCTTCAAAATTATATTGAACCTTTTTAAGATTATTTTGAACTTTTTCCTTGAACGATTCAACGTCATCTCGTAACTCAGTCACTTTTGCATCGAGGCCATTTACCATTTTGGCAACCTCCGTTCACACAGCCTCTATATTTTGATTCATTGTTTGGATCTGCGTTGCGTTCTGACTTAATCTCTGATCAATCTGGCCAATATCTTCCCGCACGGCCTGGCTATTGTTATTGATCTGTAGATTTATTGTCTGCGTCATCGCCATTAACATTTTCTCGAACTTTGACATATCTACAACTTCACCACTTGTAGCCATTCCAGAAGCTTCCTCCATTTTCGCTGTTGATTCTGAGACATCACTATAAAATTCATGCTCTTCCAGGTCTACTCACTGAGCCTCAAGAGCCTGCCGTAAGCGTTTCTGTAACTCCAACTTTCCACCAGTTGATTGCAGATTCAGCTGCTGCAACTCCTTCTTTAATTGTTAATTCTTTTTACACAATCCCACTTCTGACACCAATTGTTACGAAATTTCCTATCCCTTTGACAATAATTTCAGTCTCTTCCACTTCTCTGAGTTTGACCACTGGATTGTGTAACAATAAAGAAAACCGCAATCCTTATTTAATTATACAACGGTTTATTTAAATCACAAACGTTAGTTTTTACACAGTAGAATTGTGTATTTAATCTTTACATTCAAATTGTATACGGCACATTATTTTTCAATTCAATCAAGGCAGACCAAAAAAATTTATAGATTTGCCAAATTGACCCAAATTTTTTTATTTCGTTGAAGGGACCCAACTTTCAAAGTTATGGTCAATTGAACTTTTCCTTTAAAATTATAAAAAATAAAATTCTGAAAGGACTTTTTTTCAAATTGTCGATATTTCCTTAGTTAATAACGGAATTTCATAATTTTTTTTCAAACTTTTCATAATTTAATGGATCTTATGAAAAGATGGCATTTATTGCAAAGTAAACTGTTTTGTGGAAAATATTGCAAATATCGTAAACCAGAGGCACTTTTTCCAAATCAAAAAATTTTTGAGGGCAACAGTTTTTTTTTCCTTGAAATTTTTTGTATCAACACAGAAAGACTTAAACTACATTTGGTAAAAGTCCCAACGGTCGAAAACGGCTTATTCTTAATTGAGAGCATTTTTCTTAAAGCTCAACTATTTAAAATTTTAATTGAGTAGTTGGGTGGAATAAGGGCACTTTTGCGGGAGTGCCTTTTATCCGCAAATTACCTTTATATATACGAGAGACCCTCCTCTACCTCCCACCAAAATAGCACATCGATATACGTAGTACTAGCATTACAGTAGAGCAAAACGTATCACTTGCCGAGCATTGAAATATAATTTATATTTCGTTTCAATGAACTGTAAATTTTAAAGTAGTAACGAAACAAAAAAAAATATTTCAATGCTTGGTTATTACGTAAGTGATACATTTTGTTCTACTGTAACGCTAGTACTGCGTATATCGATGTGATATTTTGGTGGGAGGTAGAGGAGGGTCTCTCGTATACTATATAGAGGTAGTTTGCGGATAAAAGGCACTCCCACAAAAGTGCCCTTATTCCACCCAACTATTCAATTAAAATTTATAAATATTTGAGCTTTAAGAAAAATGCTCTCAATTAAGAATAAGCTGTTTCGACAGTTGGAACTTTTACCAAATGTAGTTTAAGCCATTCTGGGTTGATAAAAAAAATTTCAAGGAAAAAAAACTGATGCACTTAAGAATTTTTTGATTTGAAAAAAATGCCTCTGGTTTACAATATTTGCAATATTTTCCACAAAACAGTTTACTTTGCAATAGATGCCATTTTTTCATAAGATCCATTAAATTATGAAAAGTTTGAAAAAAAAATTATGAAATTCCGTTATTAATTAAGGAAATATCGACAATTTGAAAAAAAGTCTTTTCAGTTTTTTTTTTATAATTTTAACGGACAAAGTTCAAATGACCATAACTTTGAAAGTTGGGTCCATTCAGCGAAATAAAAAAATATGGGTCCCATAGAATTGAACGCAGATTAATATCTGTAAATTTCAAGCAAATAGATGACACTAAATTGACTTATTGATCGATTTGAAAAATAATGGGCCATACACAAACGTTTTTACTTTATTACTTAAAATCCACTGTATCACTTTATTACTTTATCACGATTCCTTTTAAGTTAGTTAAAAAGAGAGTGTTGTCAGTGATAAGTTCTATGACTTCTTCGGAGTTCGTTCGGAAGGTACAGTTGGCGTGACCACCTTTTAACAACCTTGTCACGCATTGGTCCTCTAATAATTTGGTTACTGATGCAGTCTTGCAGATAGTTGAATTTTTGATAAGCAAACACCGTTCGTTAATACCGTAGGTTTCCTTTTGATTTATTAACATTTCATTGTAGGCGATATCCACTTGACTGTTGTTTGTTATAGAAGATCGTACAAGGATGTGGCTATAAACTTCAGGCTGAACTTTCGGCAAGGACACAACATAAATGAGCATAGTGTTGTTTGCAAAAATTTATTTATTTATTTTTATTTATTTATTTATTGATTTTTTGGAATATCCTTAGGCTACAAGATAATATAGCTATCCTGAATTTGACAAGCTTAAGTCACAGCTACGTAATATTTAATTAAGTAAATTTGATAAATAATTATTAAAACTAAAATACTAATTATTAAACTAATACAGATAATACAATGAAAACTTTTACAAAACATAATAAAATAAATGGTTTTGGGCAAGCTAATACTAAAAAAAAAAAAAAAAAAAAAAACAATGAAATATTTAGAGTTCCTTCGCAAAAATGTTTGAAAATATGAAACTTGAACTTGTTGGTAACGCATTCCAAAGACGAACTGCATGAACATAAAATTGTCGATCCGATATTAAAAACCTATGTTCAAACTGAACAATTTGTCTCGATCGAGCAGAACGAGAGAACTTTAGACGCAAATAAAGATAATGCGGCTCTTTAGTAAAAATGATTTTATGCAACTGCAATTGTTGGAGTAGCTTCAATCTCGTTCTCGTAGGGCAGCGTCTCAAATTCTGATAAGGCCTTACTCATCTCTTCGCTGTCCAAAAGGTTTGTATTTACGATACCGTTTCTCGCCATTTGACACGCTCGAACATCTCATGTACTTGATCTTTTAGAATTAGTACCTTTTCGAACAAAGTTTTTCGTATTTCTCTTTTAAATGGTTATCTATGTCGTTTCGAAACAGTTCTACTAATTTATTGTACCTGGTAATTGCTTCCTGGGTTGAATCAAAAAGTTTTTTGTTGATTCTCTATTGTTGGTTGTTATTTTCGACCAAATTTTGTTCATTCTGAAGAACCGCATTCCAGTCAGCAGCGTCTGGATTTCCTGCTACCCATTTCCAAGCTGAACCTATCCAGTTGAATGAACGACTTTTTCTCATCTTTTTTCCTCGTAGCTCATGCACACTTTTGTCAATTTGATTGAGGTGATATTGCATCACCATTGACAGATCGTCAGCAGCATCTCGTACTTCATTTGAAAGGGTCTCGAGTTCATCAAGATTTATTAAATGGACAAGATTAAAATGACCATTTAATATCCAACCACTTCCTTTCCTCAGTAACACAAGAGGAGATTTGTACTCGTAAAGTTGCAATGCGCTCAATAAGAAGATTCTGCAATGATGGTGACGTGAACATGGTGTCCAAAAGTGTTTGTGATGATAAGTGGAATCTCAAACATACATACATACATAGCTTGCAATTATTCTAGTTCTTTTATAAAAATGGTTAATTATACGTGGAGAAAGTGCGGCTTAGATTTAGGTTTTATAAGATTGTTCTCTTACCCCTTTTTTTAAAGTTTTTTTATTTTTATTATTATACATACTTTTAAGTTACATATATTCTTAAAGGGGGTCGAGCTCCGGCATCCTGTATTATTGGCAGGAGCCCACTATTTTCTTAAGAGATATGTTTGTAAGAAAGAAAAAAAAAATTTTAATTTACAAATTTTTCACCTCACTATTTTTTATTTTTAAGGTGGACTTTATGTATCTTTTTGCCAGACATGATCGTAACAGTGACTCTATTGTCTGCGGCAACAACTTCTTTTTTGTATATTGGCTTTTGTTTGCCTTTTATTTGTTTATCTTTTACATAAACCGTGTCCCCATTATTATAAGTCTTTGGACTTCTTTTTTAGAATTTAACTTTAAATTTGTAGTTTGTTCATTCTCTTCAATGAGTCCTCTCAAATCCTCATTGAGTTTGTCCGAAACTTGTTGGTAATTTATTTTTTCATTTCTACTAAAGAAAATTTCACTCGGTCTTTTCTTTATCACCGAGTAAATGGTGTTGTTTATACCTATCCACTGCCACACTCATCAATTCTCTAGGACGCATATTACTGTGCTCGATCCTTAGACACCTATAAATTTAGAGAAGGGTGGAGTGAACTCTCTCGACCTGTCCATTAACCTCACTTCTCTGAGTTGGAGTTCGATAGAATTCAACTCCCAGTGAACGCACGTAGTAGGTTATCAATGGGCTTGAAAGACCTCTCTCGTTATCAGAGACTATGACTTTTGGCACCGTAAAATAGTGTAATAGGCTGATAAGTCTGGTTTTGAAATGGCTCGCGGATTTATTTTAAATGTAAAATAGTTTAACAAATTTTGAAAACTTGTCCAAACAAGAAATAAACTTTGTCCCCTGAAGTTCTAAAATGTCTATATGCAAGATTTCACAAACGTACGTGGGAACGGGAGTAGGTTGAAGCTGAGGCTTTTTCGGATGCCTATCATATTTGTTGAGCTTACAATTTTCACAGGAATCGGCATAGTTCTTAATATGTTTGGACATACGCGGGAAATAGTATTTTTCTAGAATTTGGTCCTTTTTTTCGCGAGGATTTCTATGGGCTCGCCTGTGCTCATTTTCGATAATACGGAAAATGGTTTCTTCATCTTTTACATCTTCTACAACCCTTTGGGTTATACGAACCTTGTATTTAGTGAATTGATCCAAATACAGCCATTGAAGCAGATTAAAACATGGCTCTTGAATCTTTATCCCATTGATAACGTTTGGGTTCAATTTTTCTTTGAGAATATTCGCAAGAGCTTCTGCATCAAGGAATGAAATGGAAATATAATGTCGTAAAAAACCTGGATGGAGGGATTCGTAACACGAAGAATTTTTACCTATTTTAATCACAATCTGGTTTCGGAACACGTTTAGAGGGACTTCGACATGTGGGATAAGGTCGGAAGAGTCTCGCTCCGCACTATGCATTGTTCCTTCACTTGCTGTTTCTGTTCTCTCGCTTAATCCTTGATCAGCTTCAGGTTGTTTCGATGTTGGCAAGTGATTAAGCTGAGTCTTGAGCCTTGATAGAGCGTCTGCCACGTGGTTTGATTTACCACGTTTGTAAACCAACTCGTGGTTATACTCTTCGATTCTCGCCTTCCAGCGCTTTAACTTTGCATTGAAATTCCTGTTGCCAAGTGTGTAGGTTAAGGGCTGGTGATTTGTATAGATACTCATTTTCTTAGCATCGTAAATGTAGGATCTTGAATTATCAAGAGCCCACACAATTGCCAACATTTCTTTCTCATTAGTTGCATAATTTTCCTCAGTATTACTTAAAGACCTGGAAATATATGCAATTGGCTTGTCCTTTCCCGGTTCTTCTTGGGACAGGACAGCATCTAAAGCAAAGTTGGAAGCATCCGTAGTAAGGTTGAATGGCTTGCTGAATTCTGGGAAGGTCAGGACCTCTGACGAAGTCAAAAGTTATTTTAGGCTGTCGAAATCTGACATCGCTTCATCGTTCAATTTTGATGGTAACTTTCCGGGATTGGTTAGCTTTGCCTAGTGCATTGGGACCTCGAGTTAAATTGGTAAAAGGTTTTGCAACTTTCGCGTAATTACGAATAAATTTTCTGTAATATGAAGTCATCCCCAGGAATCCCTTAAGTTATTTTAAATTACTTGGTGGAAGAAGTTTTTGGATAGCCATCACTTTTTTGTGATCTGCTTTGATACCATCAGCAGTAATGAGGTATCCTAAAATCTCGACTTCCCTCTTTAGGAACTGTTTTTTTTTCTAGGTTAACTTTCAAATGCACCTCTTGCAATCGCGTAAATACAACTTCTAGATTTTTCAGATGTTCTTCCTCAGTTTTGCCGAAAATTATGATATCGTCTATATAGACGTAACATATCTTTCCAATGAATTCCCTTCATACGTCGTCTATCATTCGTTGGAATATAGCCGGCGCATTTTTTAACCCAAAAGGAAGTCTGAGAAACTCATATTTCCCATTCATTGTTGAGAATGCAGTTTTCGGGATATCTGAGGGTTTCATTGCGATTTGATGAAAACCTGAGGTTAAATCAATGGTGGTATAAAAATTAGCTCCACCAATATTGGCAAGAGTCGTATTTATATCCGGTATGGGTATGCGTCACCGATCGTTACGCTATTCAGGCGTTTAAAATCTATGACGAGTCTATATTGTTTCTCACCTGATTGTTTCGGTTTTTTTGGCAAAATCCAAAGAGGTGAGATGTAGGGGCTTTTCGAAGGACGAATGATGCCCGAAGTTAACAACTCATCAACTTGTCTTTTTTGTATAAATAGGATCGTCTGTGCTAGTCTTGATTTCTGCTAGCACAGATGTCTTTATCATTCGATCCATAGCTATAGGCTGAAAAAGAACACCATATTTGCCCAAGGTGGACTGAAGTTCGCCTAATGTTTTTTTTTTCCAACCCTTCTTCGAGGATGGGAAAGTGGTTGACCTCCTTCGAAACTTTATTTTTTAAGGGTACTCTTATTGTACCTTTTAAAATATGAATATTGGATTTCCTGTCAATTATAGGCTCTAAACCTTTCAAGGTGTCATCACCAATGATGCCATGGAAAGTTCGTAGGCCTGGCAGGACGAAAAAGGTTATGACTGACTTTTCCCCAAAACGTTCAAAAAATGGTCCAGAAATTTTCTGGGTTATCCGAAGATTACCTTTGGCGGAATTAATTAAAAATGGTCTGTCTACAGCGATAAAGGCCATGGAGGGGGTTATAAAATTCTTATTGGCACCGGTGTCAATAAGGAATTTGAGGACAGAGCCGTCCGCTGTCTGGAACGCTGGAGAGGCTCCGGTCATAAAATTTACCTGATCCCCTATTTCTTCGCTAGACTGTTCTTCGTATTGCTGTCCGGTTTCTATTTCCCCGGCTTGTTCCACATGGAACATTCTCTGTTGTTCTGTGGATAGCTATCGGATCTTGGCTATCCAAATATCTTCCGATAGGACCCATTTGGATGGTTCATATAATTTACGTTCTTTGTTTGAACGCTGTGATCAACATCCATCCGCTCCTGAGGCTTTGGTCCTAATTTCGATGGTGATTGTGGGCTAGAAAAATTTTGATTTTTAAAGGGGTTGGAAGACTTTTGTGTACCCGAAAATTTTCTAGGTGTCAAGGACGGCCTTGTCTCAACTTTCTGCTCTCTTCCAAAAAATTGATTCATAGGAGCAGTTACCGTATTCGAAACACTTGGGCGATGAATCACATTGTTCCTATAATTCAAATTCTGAATATCGAGGCAATCGGAATGTGCCTCAAGCAAAGTAGAGGGTTTTTTGATGGCTAACATCTTCGATAGATCGCCATTCAGACCGTGGACAAAAACATCGAGAGCTCTATTTCGGTAGCTCTCAATTAAGACTTGAACTGTTTCTGTAATATAACTTTCTGTTTTTACTATATTTATTATTGAAGAAAATTGATGGTTCACGTTGTCCTAGAACTCATCAATACTTGAATTTTTTTGTGAAAGTTGCATAAGTTGGTGTTCGAGAGTCCGAATATCCCTCTTGTCTGCATAATGCAAGGACAGACATTGTTTTATTGCAGTCCAGCTTTCATCAAATATATTGTAGGAGATGAGAGCGGCATCGGTGCTTCCTCTCACTTTTTGTCTGATGCTCTGGAGAATAGCGCGATAAATCGGCTTATTCCTAACAATGTCGTAGTCCTTTAAGATTGCTTCCACATTACGCACCTGTGGTAACTTAATACCAACAACTTAACAAACAACAACACACTGAAAACACTTCATATAAAAACAACTTATAATAATTGTAAATCAAAATTATTGTAAATCAAAAACTTTGTTTCATACGTTAAAAAAAGAAAATTAATTTTTTCATTCAAATAAAAATTTTAAAACTAACAGCCAGATTATGTAAAACTCAGTGACACTTTTCGTGCGAGGCACCTTCAGGCACCTAGCGTCATAAGTTCGTGTTATATAGTTTTCTACGTTATTTCTTTCGTCCAGTTTGGTTGACACTGGAGTTGTCAGCAATAAACGTAACATTTTACGTTTTAATGATGCCACTTTTTTTTACAAAAAGTCAAAGTTTTGCAGTAATAAAATTTTTGTATTCCTATATTTTTACGTGTTGATAACACTACAAAAGTGTCAATATAAATTAAAGAAAAATATAAATAAATTCTGCAAAGAAAAGTTGATTTCATATAATTTGTGCAAAGGAAAGGTATTTAAAATTATAACAAATTATGCCGAAGATTTTTCTAATGTTCATGTTCTTAGAATGTTTTCCTTAGTTGGATTTTGAGACGACAGCGATGATATTGATGAAAAGAATCCTGATTACATGCGGTTAAGAAAACGCAAACTTAGGGACAACTATTCCAGGAAACGAGTAATTTTGCTGGTAAATTTTTTATAAAATTTGGCTATGGTAAAGAAAATTTTAAAATTTTTTAGTTAATTCAAAATAATAAACAAAAATATGAATGAAATATCAAATTTTAAAAAGGCGACGCAAACATAAATTCCAGTGACGAATTTGAAAGCTGTAGTGCGTTTTTGTGCCTCTTTGCGTGTTGTATAATTCCAAAAAACGTAAGGCACACGATAACCGTCACATTTTGACGCTAATGTGAGTGAGCGAGTTTATATAATACAAAATTGGCTGTTCACACGAAAATGTGACTCGTCGCGTCGCGTTGAGTTTTACATAATCTGGCTGTAAATGTACTTAAAATAAAATATTATAAAAAAATAAAATTTATAAAAAAGAAATTAAAAAGAACCTCTTAAGCTGATTGGAATTAAGCATCTATATTGGCGATCCCACCAGGCTTTCTCAAAAACTACAATCAAAATCAATAAAGATAAAGAACGTGCAGAACGTGAAAAAAATCGTGCTTTGACGAAGTCCCATACAAACAATTAAGTTTCGCTCATTAGAAATAACAGTACTTATACAAATTTATATCAAAATTGTTGCAACAACGTGCCCTCTTAGCTGCTTTACTGGTGTAATTTTAAACACTATTTATAATTTACCGAGACCGGATCAAGTCATCATTTCAATTATATGTATACGCAAATCTACACACGATAGCTGTTATCCCTATTGGACGAGAACCGGAGGACAGACACAGCGAATTCAAATACAACAAAATAATACAAGTGCAACAACAGCAACCACAATTATACAAATCCAAGCCACACCTTCTGATCAACAACAAACCCAATTTCATCGCACTATTTAACGCAACAGGACAACAAGAACAACAGCAGCAATAACACGATAAGTATTTAGTTTTTCAACGAATGCTAAACGATAGGGAGGGAAGATACTTATCGTTTGCATCTCGTAGGCACTACACTGCACGTAGGTACACAACACTATTAGACACACATATAGGAATATATTATATTTTACTTTTGACAATTAAAATTTATTTCACCTTTAACTCTTAACTTAAGATGAGTCTAACCCATACTCCCCCACATTCCTCTCACCACGGAGATGGAGATAATTCTCAACTCATTAATTTACGCACTGATTTTCTTCCAAATCCTTTTGACATACCCGTTAGTATGGACATTTGTGCGACATCGGTTAAGTTGCCTCAATTTTGGACCAACTGTCCAGAGGCATGGTTCATTCATGCCGAGATACAATTTCAGTCCAAGGCCATTACTACTGACAAAACAAAATATGAGTACTTGATTACAGCTCTTCCACAAGAAGTAATCATGAGAGTACTTGACTTCATACAAAAGCCCCCAACCACTAATTTATATGAATCATTAAAGAAAATTTTTATTGAGCGTCACTCTTTAAGTGAGAACAAAAGGATTGACAAAATCTTATCAGACTCTGAGATGGGAGACCGAAAACCATCCCAGTTTTATAGATTCCTTTTACTTTTAGCTGGTACTTCAGTAGAACCAGATTTTTTACTGAAATTATGGCTACGAAAGCTTCCTAAAAGTCTTAACATTGCTTTAACAGGGTCAGGCTATACAGAAGTAGAGGACCTTTTGAAACTTGCTGATAGGTTATGGGAAGTTATTACTGAAAATGAAATTTCGTCTATATACAAAGGTTCCCATGTTTCAAATAGACCTAGTTCCAATGAACAAATGGCAAATATGATGCAAACTTTTTCGCAAACTACCACAAAAATGCTTGAGTGTTTTAATAAGCTCTCTTTAGAAGTTCAGGCTATCAGACCTGAACGTGATAATCGTTCTTTTTCACGATCGTTTTCAAGACCCAGACGTAGATCGAATTCTAGACACACATCTCGTCCACGTCCGTCTAATTGGCTATGCAGATACCATTACAAATTTGGCAAAGATGCACGAAGATGTGAACAACCATGCTCATATGTTCAAAACGACAACAACTCATTAAACTAAATGAATCCATTATCGCGACGACTGACAATGGACCTATTACACTTACACGTCGTCTCTTTAGTTATGATCCTACTAATAAACTAAATTTTCTTATCGACAGTGGAGTATCAGTACTTCCTTCCTCTAAATTCAAAAATAATAACCAACAATCTGACATATCTTTGACAGCTGTCAATGGCACAAATATTTCGACCTTTGGAAAGAAATGACTTACACTTAACTTAAAATTAAGACGCGATCTACCATTTTCATTTATCATAGCTGACATTTCAAGACCAATCATAGGTGCAGATTTCTTAACAAAATATGGACTCCTTATCGACCTTAAACATAAACGCCTCATTGATCCACTTACAAATATTTCAGTAAATGCATTTTCTGGATTTACTGAAACTACTCTTCCAAAATTATTCACACTTGATAACAAATACACTCAATTACTTAAAAAATTTCCATCATTAATATCAGAGCCCGATTACACTGCACCTGTCAAACATAAAACTGTACATCACATTATCACAGAAGGACAATTACCATTTACAAGACCTAGACGTTTAGATTTACAAAAATCAAAGATTGCTAAACATGAGTTCGACTTCCTAGTTAAAGTTGGAATTTGTAGACCTTCTGATTCTCAAACAGCTTCACCATTACATCTTGTACCAAAATCAGAACCCAATGACTGGAGACCATGTGATGACTATAGAAGACTATCCGCAATTACTGCACCGGACCGCTATCCATTACCACACATACACGACCTCTCAATCAATTTACACAATACAAACATTTACTCAAAATTTGATTTAGTGCGGGCATATCATCAAATACCAATGGCCCCAACTGACATATACAAGACTGCAATCACTACACCTTTTGGAATGTTCGAGTTCCTTCGAATGCGCTTCGGTTTAAGGAACTCAGCGCAAACATTCTAAAGGTTCATAAATGAAGTTCTACATGGACTAGACTTAATTTTTGTTTACTCAGATGATATTTTAATAGCAAGTGAAACAGAGGAACAACACATTGAACACCTTACACAAGTTTTTCAACGACTACTTTTTTTATTAAACCAAACAAATGTATTTTCGGAGTCAACAATATTACTTTTCTTAGTTATAATATTGCCCAACAAGGTATACGACCTTCTGCAGAACGAGTAAAATGCATACAAAACTATCCCCAACCAACTACTGTTAAGCTAATGCAAAAGTTTATTGGAATGACAAATTATTATCATAGATGCATACCTAAATTAGCATACATGATAGGCCCCATTTACGACATGGTTACCAATGCCTCTAAAACAAAACACAAGAGACTTGAATGGACACAGGGCCGTATCTAGGGGGGATTGGGGGATAGACCCCCCGAAATTTTTTGACGGACACTATATAGAAACGATTTTGCAAAGAATAGACATTATGTAAAATTGACTTTGAGAGGAACACACAATACATAAACAGTTTTCTCAAACGAACAGACACTATATAAAATCGATTTTGTGGAAAAAAAGTCTGAAAAGAAGGTCATCAGATTTTTTAAATGATTTTTGATCAGAAATAGTTGATAATCATCGATCTGTATTAATTTATCTTTATGTTTTAGTACCGTCAGTATGTGAGATATACAGATTTAACTTGAAAAATGAAAATGTTTTTTGTTATAAGCAGGGCAACCTAAAATATTTACGAGAAGCCTACGAAATATTTATGTAAATATGGACAAATTACACTACTCGACAAGAAAAATTGCGGCAAATAAAAACCACTATTCCTATACGGAAATTTCACCCTAAATCCGAAAATCATAGTGGTTTTGCTGGATCAGGTCTGGTTTTTGAGATAAAGGGTAAAAACCAAAAACACGCACTGTCCCGGGAGGTAAAGTATGAAATTGACTCTTACATTGTTTTAGTTTTTCTAAAATAACTTTTATGAATTGAAGCCAAAATATAAACATAATATACTTAAAATTTTTTTATTTCAACATACTACAAGATAGCATAGCTTACTTTTTAAGTTCTAAAGATATTTTTCGAGTTATAAGATGCCAAAAATGAAATTTTTTTGAAAAATTGCAAAAAATTGCATTTTTGTTGACCTGTTTTAAGCCGTAGCTACCAAACTAGTGGTGCGGTTGTGACATATATTACTCCAAAATTTTTATCGTGATCTCTTCTTTAAGGAATCAGAAAAATTTGGTATGAGTATCATGTAAAATAACGTTTTTAATCGAGCCTATATAGCGTTACCTCCCGGGACAGTGTATGTTTTTGGTTTTTCTCCTTAATCTCGAAAACCAGACCTGATCCAGCAAAACCACTATGATTTTCGGATTTAGCGGAAAATTTTCTTAAAGGAAAGGTAGATTTTATTTGCCGCAATAATATTTTGCAAAAATTTTTCGAGTAGTGTTATTGATGATATTTACGAAAAAAAAAAGTAAATATATTTTCTTTAATTTATTTTATTAACGCTCAAGAAAGTCATGGAAACGGTAACGATGAATGAGTATAAGTTTTCTCAAATTTTCAAACAAAAATGATCAACGGTAATCTTCCAAGGTTCTTATATGCGCAGCAAACGTACCTACGTGCGTGTTTAAGGTACATATCTGAATACTTCAGTCCCACGTCGGAATCGTTGGATTCCCCCGTTTTTGGAATACCTACAATTACTTTGAGTTTGACAAGCCCAGTATTTTGATCGACAACATAATTGAATTTCCTGAGGAATTGTGGTTTTCTCGAAACTGCCTCAAGTCTAGGGCGGATTAATTCAAATGTTTCCAAAACATCAGTGAGAGATTCGCCCTTTGTCTTTGTTTTGCTTTGTGATTGTTAGAGAAATGATCGCGAAAAACTATTTTTAGATCGCGAATTCATTTTTTAAATTCGGTAAATTAATTGTCTTTCGGGCTTTGTCAATACATTTTGCTTAATTTTCATCGAGAGTACACAGAAAATATATCTCTGAAATGACTTGCTAAATTAACAGCTGCATGGACCCAGGCACCTCAGCGAGTTGTTATCGGTTGTGGAAGCAATGATCTTTGAGGAAATATCGATTTGAGTAGCTATCTTTGAAAAGGAGCTTACGATTATATTAGAATAAAGAGTTCGATAAAATTTAATCATTGCAATGTCTCGTTTCGTCGTTGTCGAAATATTTGTCCGAGAATTGAAACGAAAAAATGTTGATTTTGAAGCTTGAATTTTTCTGAACAACCTCTAAATTTTTAATTGAAATCAGTTTACATGTGTCAGTTTTCAGTATGGTCTGGTTATGGCACGTCGCCAATGGAAAGTGGTCTGAGATCAGTACTGAAGTACTTGACAAATTGATAGCGAGTATGCCTCATCATTATAGCCAAAACCGCCCTGGTAGAAATCATAAGCATTAAAAATGTCTACTGGACAAGAAATGGCCATTAAAACTGGCCAGTTTTATGGCATTTATGAAACGGTTTTTCTAACCTTTTTTAAGCGTTTAATGGCCAGTAAAACGAAAATAGGAAATGGCCATTTAATGCCCAATAAATGCCGGAAAAATGCTCTAAAACTGGGCATTAAATATGTCACTATTAAAAATGGCCAATAAATGCTCGAAAAATGTTCTAAAAATATTCCAAAAATGCCTAGAAAATGCTCGAAAAATGCTAGAAAAATTTCTTAAAAATTATAATATTACCGACGTATGATAATTTAATGAATTTGCATGCTGCTATAAGAATGCTTTTGCTTGAAAATGCTGTCCAAATAGTGCAAGAAGCTGATATATTTTTAAATAATTTAGTAATAAAAGCTGCAGATATGTTTGGTGAATCATTTGTAACATTCAATATAAATAATTTATGTCATAATGTAAGTTTATAAATAAAACTACTGGCCATTAAATGCCTAGTTTTTGGACAATTTTATAACATTTTTCGAGCATTTTTAGAACCTTTTTCGAGCATTTTCTAGGCATTTACTGGCCATTTTTAATAGTGACATATTTAATGATCAGTTTTAGAGCATTTTTCCGGCATTTATAGGGCATTAAATGGCCACTTCCTATTTTCGTTTTATTGGCCATTAAATGCTCGAAAAAGGTTAGAAAAACCGTTTCATAAATGCCATAAAACTGGCCAGTTTTAATGGCCATTTCTTGGCCAGTGGACATTTTTAATGCCCAGTTTTTGGCCAATAAATGCTTATGATTTCTACCAGGGCGGCCACATAAATTATTTAAAATGTTTTAAGTAGCTTAAATCACATAAGTGTTCACTATAAATTAAGTATAAAAAGAACTACCCAAGTTATTGAATATATGAAATAATTTAGTTTTGATTTTTTCAGGTAGAATAAAGGATTTTCAAGTTATCTGTAAACGATTTTTTTAAAAATTTTTGTTGGAAAAAAATACAACCTTAAAACCAGAAACATGTTTTTTTATAAACGAACTAACTGTATATGTACATATCGCTCACTTACTTACTTCAAGACTGGTGTAACTCAAAAAAAGTGATTTTTGATCTACTGATGCAGAAATATACATTTCATGTTTTATTTAGTGTGAAAAAATCAGTTAGATATCATATAATCTTACCTTGTGAGAAGAGTTTACGTATGTAGACATACTTTTCATCATTTTCATATAAAAAGTAACTTATTGAAAACTTTAAAAGGTTTTTTGAGTTATGTCAGTCTTGAAGTAAGTGAGCAATAGTGCATAGCATACTTAGTGTTTACAAAATTTGAAAGTGAGTTATTTTATTTAAAAAAAGGTCATCGGTTTGAAAAATTAAAGATATTGCTGCAAAAATTGATTTTCAAAAATCTAAAATCCAAACCCCCCACCCCAAAATAAAATCCTGGATACGGCCTTGAATGGACAGATAACAAATTACATGCATTCGCAATAATTAAAGAAAGTTTTGCTAAGCAAACACTAATTAATCACGTTAATAGTAAAGCAAAACTTTCAATTGCCGTATATGCATCCAATACAGCTATCGGTGGAGTTCTACAACAGGAATACAATAAATTACTTGAACCACTAGCATTCTTTTCAAAGAAACTTGGACCTTCAGAAAAGAAATACAGCACATTTGACCGAGAATTATTAGCTATTTGCCTTACAATAAAACATTTCAGACATCACTTAGAAGGAAATTCATTCACAATCTACACTGATCACAAACCGTTAACTACAGCATTACACTCCAAAACAGAACGTAGTCCCAGACAAACACGACATATTGAATATATCGCACAATTTACAAACACAATCGTACACATAAAAGGAACAGATAACATAGTAGCTGATGCTCTTTCTAGATGCGAAATCGAAGAGCTTAAATCACCTGATATTAATCTTAAACAATTACACAAAGAACAACAAATAGATTCAGAATTTCAAAACACAATTGACAAAACATGTATAAATTCGAACAGATTGACATTCCATTTTTAAACATTAAAATTTGGTGCGAACACTCTACAGATACCACACGTCCATACATTCCACAGACATTACGTAAGAATATTTTTCTACAACTACATAACATTTCACATCCTGGAACACGAGCTTCTAGACGACTGATTACACAACGTTACTTTTGGCCCAATATGAATAGCCAAATTAACAAATGATTTCAAGAATGCATTAACTGTCAAAAGACAAAAATACATCGACACACTAAAACACTACCTAACAAAATTAACATTCCACATGGTCGTTCTTTTAGGTCTTAGATCAACTGTTAAAGAAGATATAAAGGCATCTCCACCTGAAATGGTTTTTGGTCAAAACCTTAAATTGCCTCATCAACTAGTAGTTCGTAACAGTCAATCTTTCAATCCGTCAGACACTTTGTTTAAACTTAAAGAGAAAATAAAGAATACTCAATCAAATATTTCACATCACAATACCTCTTGTCATGTATATGTACATCAAGCGTTAAAGAGTTGTAAATTTGTATTTGTTCGTAATGATTCTATCCGACGTTCGTTACAGAATCCATACGACGGGCCTTATGAAGTTTTGGAGAGATCATCAAAATTTTTCAAAATTTTAAAGGACAACACTAGTATTACAGTTAATATAGATAGACTTAAGCCAGCTGTTCTCAACACTGACACAACACAAACACTCTCCTCCACACACAAACCAGTTAAGCAAGTCCGTTTCAACCTCCTTTCTATTACACTTAAACATTAAGGGGGGGAATAATGTGGTAACTTAATACCAACAACTTAACAAACAACTACACAAAGAAAATACTTCATATAAAAACAACTTATAATAATTGTAAATCAAAAACTTTGTTTCATACGTTAAAAAAAGAAAATTAAATTTTTCATTCAAATAAAAATTTTAAAACTAAATGTACTTAAAATAAAATATTATAAAAAAATAAAATTTATAAAAAAGAAATTAAAAAGAACCTCTTAAGCTCATTGGAACTAAGCATCTATACACCCAAGAGATATATTGTACTGGGTTGCCATCAAAGACTTGCAAAACCTTGACACAGTCTGGCAATTTACCAATGTCCTTCAATTCGGTCCGCACAATTGCGTCACTTCGGCCTGCCATGGAAATGCCGGCGTCTCAGGAGTCGCCTCCAATTTCAACATACGGCGTTCCACTCCATTCATTTGTGCCACGAGGCTATTTACTGCCCCGGTGAGACGAGTGAGTGTGTCACGGATTTCTTCCATTTCTTTTTTCTTTAATATTCGGATTTTCAACACAAGTAATACAAAATTTAGATTTCAACACAAATTATTTCAGTTATACAAAATTTATATTTTCACACAAATTATTTTAAGAAAATGTTAATTTAACTTTTTTTCCTTACAGGTTGGAACAGTCACCCTTATCATCGTAGTCGTATTCGACACAAAAAAACCGATACGACTCAATTGGTATCATCGTAGTCGTTTTATAAAAGCGACTGTCGTCAAAACGACAACCTTTTACAAATTTCTAATCATCGTAAAAAAATTGTGACATCTCAAAACGATATTTTTTGTCGTTATGAAATTTGTAGACGACGAAACAATTTTGAATGATTTTAAGTTTTACTGAGTGTTTCTTTTTTAAATTTGTGAACAAAAACAACTTTTTGTATGTTCCCTGATTCTATATTTTAGTTTCTGGCTCAGAAAACTTCGCATAAGGCTATTTTGAAAATATTGGATGTGTAGTTTATTTCCAATTTAAGTAAAATAAAAAAGGCCCACCGTTAAATGCAATTAAGCTTGGCGAAATTTAAAAAGCTAGTTGGACTTATTGGGCGCTATGTTGAGCAGCGCTCATTACATCCAACGCCTGCGGATGCTGCTGTCCACAGATTTCAACAGCTGTGATAACTATAGACCATCATTGTTGTGACTGTTGTAGTCACTGTAGAGCTCTAGCGACTGTCTTTGTGAAAGCAGCTCCTGGAAGTGGCATTGTGGGTAACCATTGTCGAACCATCCACGGTATCAAACGAACTGAGTTCTGCCGCAGTTGCCCGCGGGAGGCACTATGCCTTCTTACACTAATATAGGGTAATTTGGATCGCTGAAGCCTGAAAGATTGGTGTCTGTTGTTCTTCGTTAAAAGAGTTTAAGTATATTTTTCGAGTGTGTCAGTTCGTAGGGACATTATATTGGAAATATTTTGACCCGGCTCACGTCACAGCTCACTAAAGTTACCCTCCGCGAAATCATTTGTACTGTATTTATTAGGAAAATAGATCGATTGTATTTAGATCAGGAAAAATAAATGTCCCAAACTAAATGATATTTTGTCTTGTGTATTACAAATGATACTTTCATCTTTTTAAATTTAAAAAAAAAATTATTTTGAAACTTCAATAACTAGCTAGCTAATACAGCGGCATTGCAAATAAACTTTTCATTCAAATAATTAAAATTCAATATAAAATAAAAACAAAACAAAAAATATATATATATCCAATGTCGGTATCGAACAACTATCTTTCCGTTTCAAAGACCAGTGTTATCTACTACGCTACAGACGCAATAAATTTTATTGAAGTTAAACTCGACTGTCGACTGTTAACTTCTGTCGTGTCGTCAAAATGCGATGATACAAATAAAAAAACGAGACGAGGAAAAAATCGACAGTCGTCGAAAACGAAAAACGACAACGATGATAGGGGTGAGTATCTAATTTTTCTCAAAACTTTACAACTCCTCCCTTTCTCCTCTTTTGCTTATAAATCTTATTATTCTTACAAATTAAGAAAGTTGATTTTAGCAACTGATTATTTTATAATTAAACATTATTTAATCGAACTTACAGTCATTAAGCAAAGACCAATATTGTAAATTTTTACTTATTGATCAATGCTATTTTTCAACAAACATGACAAAGATAACAAAAGGAACAATTTTAACCTGGTAATTGGTGACATGTTTCGGCTATTACCAAATAGCCTCATCAGACCAGTTTGGTTAATTCTGTACATGGACTCGAACCCCTGACCGTTCATGCATTGCAATTGCATATTTTGCGACGGCCGCTCTAACACTTGAGCTACTGAGGTACTTGTCATGAGGTGTACAGAGTGCGCATATTCCATTTGTCATCTTTTGTCACTTTCTCGCTTGCTGCCATATCCGTTACACCGTCGGCCTAAAGTCATGCTATGATTTATTTTTCGAAATTGTGGTGTTGCCAGCCACATATTTTTGAAATTCGGCGTGTTCTCCATATGGTTTAAGAAAGTTGATTTTAGCGACTGATTATTTTATAATTAAACATTATTTAATCGAACTTACAGTCATTAAGCAAAGACCAATATTGTAAATTTTTACTTATTGATCAATGCTATTTTTCAACAAATATGACAAAGATAACAAATGGAACAATTTTAACCTGGTAATTGGTGACATGTTTCGGCTATTACCAAATAGCCTCATCAGACCAGTTTGGTTAATTCTGTACATGGACTCGAACCCCTGACCGTTCATGCATTGCAATTGCATATTTTGAGCTACTGAGGTACTTGTCATGAGGTGTACAGAGTGCGCATATTCCATTTGTCATCTTTTGTCACTTTCTCGCTTGCTGCCATAGCCGTTAGACCGTCGGCCTAAAATTCTTACAAATTTATTTTCTTTCTTTTTCGAGATTCCACTCTAAGCACTTTTTTAACACTCACAATTTTAACATAGCTTGCTGTAAAAAGAATAAAAATTATTGCGTTAAAATTTATATTCCTGAAAGAGAAAAGGAGAATATTGTAAATTTTGTAAAAGAGATTTGACGAACGTCCGTATTTTTTTTTAAATTAGAACTTGGACAAGTAGTCATATAAGAATAAGTATTTATTTAGTTATTTAGTATTTGAATTGCTGTTATAAGTCTTGTAAATCAAATATTGATTAAGTGATGGGTTTCCGCAAGGAAGTCCCAATTTCACAATTTTTTTATATTCAACAATTTGTACAAGAGGGTTTTCGTACGAAAGTCCCGATTTAGATTGCATACTTTTTTTGTTTTAAATAATATTATTTGTTTTAATGGGTTTCCGTAAGGAAGTCATAATTTAAATTTTTCTTTAAAGGGTTTTAAAATAAAAGTCCCGTTTTAATTATATATGATGGGTTATGCCTATTTTTTATTGGTATAGATGGGTTTTGATTATTGAATGGATTTTCAGATGAAAGTTCCAATTTATTATGTTATTTGATGGGAAATGCCCATTTTTTTTTGTTTATTGGTGAGTTTTCGGATGAAAATCTCTCTTTTAAAATTATTCGCAGGACCTGACGGATTGTAGGAAGAAAGGGCCATGTTGTTTCTGTTCAGATGCTGCAACAACTTCGATGAGTCCAGTGCAGCAACCTACTGAGGCACAGCACCCTTCAGTGGCCATTGCAACTCCTTATATAATTTCCTCTACGTTCCCATGGTTATAGAAGAAATTATTTAATTGAAACTTGCTGCTTTTGTTTTTTTCATAATTTTCTATTTATAAACTGGAGTGCTTTTTTTGTATTTTATTCTCTACTATGTTCTTATGGTTATAGTGGAGGACACTTGTTAAGGATTTCACCATTTTTTTAGTATAGTTGTGTTATAAACTGGAGTGCCCCGTGGGGATCGCAGTTTCAATATATTTTTTTATACGAACTGGAGGGCCTGGCTTTATTGGCTGCAGGATCGCAGTACCTTTATTTTTAGTAGCAAGTTTAACTTCTTTGTTTCAACTGGAGTGCCTGGCTTTTTGGGCTACAGGATCGCAAATGTAAAATTTTTAATTTTTTTGAACTGGAGAGCCTGGCTTTTTGGGCTACAGGATCGCAGTTCTATTACTAGTACATTTTTATTTTTTAAATTGGAGAGCCTGGCTTTTCGGGCTACAGGATCGCAGTTCTGGCACTAGTATATTTCTTTGTTAACCATTACCGGGATGTTGCAAGGACCACTTTTCCATCAGGTCCCTGGTGGGGCGCCAGTAAACGTAATCCTAAAAGGGTTACTCAAAAAAATTTATTAATGGCCGCATTGGCTAGCCGTTGCCAGCCAAAACTCACGGGACAGTTACAGTAACCTGTTATCAAAACTCGTTGTCCTGGTAGTATTATTAAGTATGATTTATTTAACTTGATTTTACACTTCACTTACTAATGTCCAAAATTAGACTAGTTGAATAATCATAACTAAATCATAACGAAACCTAAAATACTCTATCCTAATTGCTGACACAGCGGTCAGCGGCCAACTTGCACTAGATACGTGTGCAAGCAATAAGCTGACGAGGTGCAACGTGACTCTCACTGGTACGATGAACTCGAGTATGCATACGCATGACTCAGGTAGGCTGGTCGCCAGCACGTGTAACCTTGCACTTGCATTGTCGTTGACTTCGATATTATATTTTGGTGGGAGGTGGAGTATGGTCTCTAGTACATATACAGTGGCGAACAGTGAAATCCGGACAGACAAAAAAATTAAAAAAAGGTTTTTACGATCCCGTCAACCTCTTTGTTTTGTAGATATGGTTTTTTTTTACAGGTATGGCGTAGGGCTTTTTTTAGAGGTAGGACAATATCTTAGTATAAATAGAAGATATACTTTTAGTTTTTAATCATTCTTGTGTTGAAATAGATGCCAAATCATAAAAAAGGAACGAAGCGGATATGCGCGAGATTTTGACGTTTCGAAGCGATAGAATAACGATACGGGAAATTTCTGCTAGAGTAGGCTTCAGAAAGTCCTCAGTAGCTGACTTTTTGAATAAGTATTCTAAAACTGGGTCGAAAGAAAGGGTCAGGAGCACGAAAAAAGACTACAGAAGCTGATGATCAACTTTTAAAAAAGATTAGTCCTAAAAATCGCTTTAAAACGGCTGTAGAAATTAGAAAATAGTTTCATCATCTAGCTAAAAAGCCTTTTTTGACCAATCAAATGCTTGGATTGGGCCAACAAGCACAAAATGTGGACTGTATCCGATTGGCCAAAGTTCCAGTTCTTCGCCGTACGGACGAGAACTGGAGAGTGTTATAGCGACCAGTGCACAGAAAGAACATTTAGGTAATCGATTAGTAGAACGGTCTGGGGATGTTTTCTTATTTCCTTTATATTGTACAACTGGCCTTGATTGAAGGAACTGTCAAAGCAGCCGACTATAAAAACATCTTGATAGAAAACTTGAAACCTTCTATTGAAGAGTATTTTTCGCGTGTGGACAACGTGATTTTTCGAGATGATTCTGCACCTTGTCATCGAGCGCAATCGGTAAGCATTAGTTTTTTGTAAATCCTTATTTTGTACTTAATAATAACCCACAACTTTCATACTTTTGTTCTTCTTCTTCTTTTACAGGTAAAGAATTACTTGAATGAACTTTTCCTGATCTGAACCCCATTGAGAATCTTTGGCACATAATTAAGATGCAGGTAGCAAGCCACAAGCCCACTAATTTACGCGAGTTAGACAGAATAATTAAAAATGTTTGGTGCGAAGGCATTTCGCAAGATCTTTTGAAAAATTTGATCTCTTCTATGCCGCAGCGACTTATGGCGGTCTTAAAAGCGAAGGCAGGAACAACAAAATATTGATACCTGTTTTTTTTTCGACCCTAAATATTAGATTTAAATACCTGCTGTAAGTATTTTAGAATTAGTTCCTTAAAAATAAAATTTTACAACATTTTATCAAAAACTTTTTTTATCAAGAAAGGACATATTTCACTTTTTTTGTTAAAAATAGATGTTTATGGTGTAGTTTTTCGACCTACAGCAAAATATTTTCAATAAAAATTATTTGCTTCTCTGATCCTTGCATCACTTTTATGAATCGATAAAAAATTTAGATCCTAAAGGATTTTATTAAATTTTTTTTGTTTGTCCGGATTTCACTGTTCGCCACTGTATACATTTATAGAGGCGATTAACGGTTTCAAAATAAAACCGCCAACAAATCGTTTAGCGGGTACAAGAACTCGCAAAAACCATTTTCATATTAGCTTTATTAAAAAAAAAATTAATAATGTGTTTTATTAAAAATTCAAAAATTGTTTTAGAATGCAAAATTTTTCTAAAAACAAAAGTTTTTAAACAACAAAGTACTTTTTTTGTAAAGATCGCAAAAAAATCTATTGGAATCACTTATAAAAATTTCTAGTATACAAATGAAATCCCAGAACTGAATTTTCAAAAAATAAGTTGTTCGTAGAAAAATTACCAACTTTACACCTCTGTATTTTGGAAACTAATAACTTTGGAGCAGAGTCCTTTCGAAATTTCATCAATCTTTGCTAGAAATGCAAGTAACCAATATTTGAACAAAATCGGAGCATAAAAAGTTTTAACCTGGTACTGACTCTTGGTAAATTTTACCCGCTATGTAGAATAAAATGTCACTTTCTTGTTTTCGAGTTAAGGGCTTCTTATATACTTTTATTTTTAATGTACTTTAACAGTCAATAAAGAACTTGTATTATTCAAAAGATATTGAATTTTTAATGAAAAAATGTAATACCGGATAACTCGAAAGCATAAAAATGAAGATAGTGACTTTTTGTCCTACATAGACAATATAACCTCAGATCTCCATAACCACAGAAAGTGGCAGCTACAACCAAAATATTTAAAAGTTAGGGATCCTCCGGAATTGAGGTAAACGCCTGTTCACCTTCTCCAGGCAGTGACCATGACCTGCGGCAGCTACAAATTTCACAGTTTAAGGAGGAAATGAACTTGGAGAAGCGTTTTTTACAAAAAAATACGCACTATTACAGGCACAAAGCGGTGATGAAATCATAATAATGCAGGTGTGCAGCAGCCACTTGTAGGTGCATTATAAGCGGTAGCACATAGACTCCTACAAGCAGCAATGGCATCAACTGCAACGCGCAGCACTAAAGCGGACGGCACCATGACTACGACTATACTTTAATAGCCCAAGAGCCCGCTATAGAAATGTCGATTGAGAATGAGATTACTGGATAAGATGTACGGGAAAGATAGTAAGGCATTTGGTGAAACTAACCAGCTAGGGTTATCTTGCCAAAGCGCGTCGCGAAATGTATGTCAAATTATAGAGCTCGAAAAGCCTAAATATAAAGCATAGGGTTGCCTTACCGAATCCCATCCCAAACATGGGTTACCACCTGGTTTTTGGTCAAACTGTTTTTAGAAAGATGTATCTGGTGTAAGGTTGTAGCTTACAATGTGTCTCACATGATAGACCTTGATGAGTCTAAATATAATATATAGGGTTGCCTTGTAAAATCCCGTCCCAAACATGATGAATATGTGTCAAATGATAGACCTTGATGAGCCTAAATATATATGGGAATTGTATGTCAAATGATAGACCTTAATGATCTGTAATATCATCCCGTCCCAAACATGACGAATGTGTGTCAATTGATAGACCTAATTATATATGGGAATTGAATGTCAAATGATAGACCTTAATGATCTGTAAAAAATATATGGGGTTGCTTTGCCGAATCCCGTCCCAAACATGGGTTGCCATCTGTTCTTTGGCCCAAGCTTTTTGAGAAAAATGTTTCTCTAATAAATTATATAGGGTTGCCTAACCATAAACTTTTTGCTGAAAAAACTTGGGCCACAAAACAGATGGCAACCCATGCAAGGCAACCCTATGTATTTTATTAAGGCTCTGTGAGCTCTATCATTTGACATACATTTCAAACTGTAATCTCATACACTTTTTATTAAAAAAATGGACCAAAAAACGGGTGGCAACCCATGTTTAGGACAGAATCCAATAAGGCAATGTACTGTGTTTAGCCTCATCGAGCTCTATCATTTGACATACAATTCAAGCTGTTATCTTATACACTTTTTATTAAAAAAAAATCGGTATAAAGTCGGTTTTTTTTGGCCATCGAGACAGGTATTAAGTACATTACCACCTTTCCTGTACATCCCATTCTGTAATCTAATACACTCGACTTTCCTACAGCCGGCTCTCCGCCTATTTGTTGTTTGCTTGCTCGCCTCTTGTTATTCTGAATGATGCAATAACAATACAAATTCCAATGTATAAAAACAACAATAAAAATGTGCGTAGCAGGGTAGAGTTCTTGTGTTTGTTGTTTTGCTTAGTTTTCTTTAGAAAAAACATGTTTTTGTTGTAAATGTTTCATTCGAGTTGAACAACGTTCACAGCGGACAAAGAGTATAAATAATAAAAAGAGATTTCATAGATGAATCTAAACAGAAAATGTTGCGACTGTGCGACATTTTATTTATTTGGTCTAAAACTTCGCCATGAAATTAAGATCCACAGGAGAATTTTTACTCAAAAAAGTGGTCGAACGCGTCATAGTAAGGCGAATTTGAAATAGGAGAATTAACTAAACTCGTTTATTTGCAATCGTAAATAATATCTATTGTTTTGAAACCTGCATTTGAGAAAATTCATTTGTATTGCTACCAAGCAACCAGCAAATCCAGAAGAAGGATTTTAATTTTGACTTCTCCAAAATTTCAAATTTGCAACCGATCCCGCGTCTTTTGCGTTGTTGTTGTTGCCTTTGTTATTCCGAAAAATTCAGTTGAAATAATCCTAGCAAAATGCGTGTAATTGTTGTTGTTCTTGTGTAGTTTACAACCGATCCCGTTATTTGTATTGTTGTTGCTTTTTTTCAGCCGAAAAATTCAGACGAAAATTAGCAAATATTATATTCCTGTTGTTTGCTTGTATGTGTTTCACATTTTGCTATTTGTCGCAACCAGAATTTTTTGCCAAGGGGGTTTTTAATCTAATGAAATTAATCACTTATATTTTCATATTTTCTTGTTTTACTTGAAACAAATCATTAGTTAACACAACTTAATACCTAAATAGATTAAATTAGAATAGTTTAATCACTTGCATTGATTCGGCATTTAAAAAACCACGAAAATCAAATTTTGAAATACAAAAAAATTAAACTTTCTTTAAAATTAACAAAGAAACTAATTAAAAATGTTTAAATACACTGCCACTGCCGACGTGTTAGTTTTATTTGGGCTTAAGTTCTTGAAAATTCAAAAATATTTATGTTGGAGGCTTCAGCCTCCTTGACCCCTTGTTCAACTTCATGCGTTTTTCAGTTCAAACTGAAAAATAAAAATAATATTCATCTTGTTTGATTTGCTGAGCGCCTGCTTCAAACAAAAATTCTTTTGTCTTGCAGCTAGAATTGAAATCATTTTACAAATTTCAAAGTATTCTTCAATTTCTATATTTTTCAACATATTCATGAAAATAACAATAAAGGTTACATTAATTTATCCTATCAAAATTTGACAGCTAAATCTGGTTCCGTAGTTGTCAAAAAATGTTTCCCTATTCTGGGATACAAACGCCGCACACTTTGAGTACAGACGCTTACATTTGTGTTATGTCTCAGCCTTCCAATGTGGAACAGACGCTTACCACGAAGCCGCCCACTTTGGGTCAGACGTCTCCTGGATTCAATAGGGTTCGCAGGGTCGTTAATCCCGACAACTCTTTCCAAAGACATGTCCTTGCGGGTATTTAGATGGCGCCAATTACTCGCCATGTCACTTCGAGGCCCATCAACACTTAGAGTTTAGGATTAGACCGACGCAATTCGGAATCCCTCTGAGGCTCTCCACTCATATGAATACCTTTGAGTGCGATTTTAAAAGTAAATAAAACAAGAATACAGTCTTTACAACAAAAAATAAAAAACAGTGACGACGACTTTTAAATTTTTCACTAATTAGGACAGCAAATGTGTTCAAATTTCGCAAAAAGCGAGAGTTTCTAGAATTAAGATATTAAGGATCACCAATATTTAATGTGGCCTTCAGGTGCCGAAGTCAGCAAAAAGTGCCTTATATGCAATGCGGCCGGCAAACGGGTTATGATTTAGTGAATGATATGTGGCAATCATTTTCATTTTGATTGCTATGAGACTGGATTTGCAATTCATGTTAGTGACAGACAATGCTAATGAAAAAAATGTTGTTTTGAAAAATGAGGATATCGCCTACGGGGCAAAATTTGCCAAGTAAATAATCAGATTTAAACTTTTTTATGCTCCGATCTTACTTAAATTTCGGGTATTTGTAGTTGTGAGAGTGATTGACTAAATTTTGGAAAGATTTTGTTTCAACGTCATTAGTTTTAAAAATACAGTGGCGTAAAATTGATAATTTTCGTAATTTTTTCTACGAACGTCATTTTTGAATATTCAGTACTTGGATTTTATTTGTAAATAAAGAACTGTAATGAGTGATTCCAATAGATAGATACAAAAAGTCTCACTAACGTCGTAGCCGAGCATTGAAATATTTTTATGTACATATCGTTTTAATCAACTGTAAGTTTTAAAGCAACAACGAAACATTTCAATGCTCGGTCGACGCATAGTGGATTTTTGTGGCCATAAATAGGAAGAACTTGAAAGTGCTAGGGATTGAAAAAATTTTTAAGACTATCGTCAGAGAGTACTTAGGGAAAAAAAAAAACTATAAATATAAAAGTTTTAAGTTTAGTGTCACAGTGGACTCAAAGTTGAACTTTGTACACCAAAAATGTTCAATGAAACTTTTTATAAAAGCGATTGTTAGATAGGGCGCTCTAGTTAACTTGTTTGAAACAAAATGCAATAATGTAGCATATTGGCGGAAAGTACATTGTTTTCACTTTATAAACAAAATTCATTGACAAGCAGCTGAATTAGCTGCTTTTTTTAACAGTTTTTTTTTATCAAGGTTTTTCTAATGTAGTTTTAGAAGGAACAAAAAATACTGACTTTTATGAAATGCTCTTATTAATTTATTTGTATTGAAATATACCAATATTGCATATTGGCAAAAGGTTCATAGATCATACTTTCCAAAAAATGTTTTCTTAAGCTTTTGTATTCTATGTGTGAATTATGCTGATTTTTTTTAAAATTAGGGCTTAAAAAGTCATAATTGAGAAAAATGGTAAGCTTTGACAGAAAAAAACAAAAAAGGATATCCCCGAATTTCGAAAATTTTTTTATATGTAATGTAAGAAAGTATGGTTAGCCAAAATCTAAGGTATCAGCTGCTTTTTTTCAGAACTTTTTTTTATGATTATTTTTCTACAGAAGCATTTGAAGGAAAAAATATTTTAATTTCTTCATATTTCGCATCGCTTAACAATAATTTTATCAATGTAAAAGCTCACAGTGTGAAGGAAGTTGCTTGAATTTGGAAAGAAGTTCCCTTAAGTAGAGAGGAACAGGTTAGGGCTATTTTTACTCTTTTTATTCCCCTTGGGGTAAAATATATAAACTCCAATGCTTATCAAAAACCTAACAGATTAAATATTGAAACTGTTTTTCTCCAATTACTTGTGAACTATAAAAGATATCGCAAAATTTGTAACATTTTTGAAATCAGCATTGCCAAATTTATGGAAATCGATACCAATTGTGAAATAAAGTCTGAACCACATCCCACCTTTGTATGAGAGGTAGGCGTGTCCGTTGATCGATTTTTTTCATATTCACAAGTTTTTGTTGTTTTAACCCAAAAAACGTCTGTGCCAAATTTCAAGACTCTAGCGCTATTACAACTGTTAATGGCCTCGTTTTTTGGTTTTTCTCTAATAACTTGAAAACTATAAAAGATATCGCAAAATTAGTAACATTTTTGCAATTATAATTGCCAAATTAAAGGGAATTGATACCCATTTTGAAAAAAAGTTTCACCCACATGCCAACTTTGTATGGGAGGTAGGCATGTCCGTTGACCGATTTTTTCCATATTCACAAATTTTTTTTGTTTTCACCTTAAAAACATATTGTTACGAAATTTCCTGTCCCTTTGACAATAATATCAGTCTCTTCCACTCCTATGAGTTCGATCACTGGATTGTGTAACAATCAAGAAAAACGCAATCTTTATTTAATTATAAAATGGTTTATTTAAATCACAAACGTTAGTTTTTACACAGTACAATTGTTTATTTAATCTTTACATTCAAATTGTATACACAAACGATTTTACTTTATTACTTAAAATCCACTGTATCACTTTATTACTTTAAATCCACTGTATCACTTTAGTACTTAAATTCAAATGTTCTCACTTAAGATCCACTGTGTTCAACTGTTCAATATCAACTGTATGTCTGCTGCTTTTATACTAAAGTCATCTTTTTCTAGAAGCATCTGCCATTGGCCAGAATGTCGTTTCCAGTACTTTCTATATGGCGATTATCGACGTTGATAATGTCGTACCATCCGCCATTATCCAGAATGTCGTTTCCAGTGACTTCTAGATAGCGATTATCGACGTTGATAATGTCGTACCACACTGACGCTCACACTTTATCATTTATAGTACAGGTGTTATTTTTCTACGGTCAGTGATGCTAGCTAGTACAGAAACCACTCGAAGATGCCGCTAGATGGTGTTATTTTTCTACGGTCAGTGATGCTAGCTAATATCGTTTAATTTTTATAATGAGAATTTTCTGGCATAAACCAAATTTCGCTACACTGCCCTCCGCTTAAACTTGTTCGTCCCGAACAAGAGTCTCTCCGTCTCTAGTATAAGGTGCCAGCCTGGACTACCTTTAATTTGCGTTGCTGATCCTGCAACAGCTTGCGCCTCCTTTTCCAATTCTTTTCTAGCCGCTTCTTTTGCCTCAATTTCACGTTTTCGTTGTTTCTCTTTTCCCGCGACATGTAATCGTCATCCTGGGTCATTTCTGGAACAACGTTTACTCCGTACTTTTTCCTGACAAGAACGACCGGTGAACTCCACGGGCTTTCTGATGGTGCAATGACATTTTCTCGCGCCATATCCTCTATAAGGCCCGCTACTTTCTCTCTCTTAGCGAGTGCTAGCCTCTTTGGAGGTTGACGAATTGGCTGAAAGTTACCTGTATCAATGTGATGCTTGACAACTGATGTTTGGCCATTATTTTCTCTTTTGGACGCAAATACCCGCCAATTATTTTGCAGAAACCTTTTTCCTTTATTTTTGTTCTGTGCAGACAACTCCTTCGTCCATTCTTCCGTCGATGATTTTGTTAAAGTTGTACCTTTTGTGTCCTGCTGGTCATTTTCACAATTTATAACAGCCGTAACTTTTTCACACTGCGCTATTAGTTTACCTTTTTGCATCAATCTCTGCTCATTTGTTGGATTCAAAAATCGTACCGGTATTTTTCTGTCCGCTCTTGTTTTTACTGCGGTCTTTCCAATAATCAGGTCTTTCTTTAAATTTTTCTTTTCTGCTTCACAACCCACAGATGGCCTATCCCACAGTCTTCACTTGTTGTTTCTTCAGTTTTGGGTTCAATTCAATAGCGCTCACTTATGTAGACTCTTGCAGTTGTTAATTTTTGTCCACAGTTGCTACAGGCAACTCCACATTGGCATACCTTAACGTATTTTTCTTTAAATCCAAAGTGAACCCGTGTCGAATCATGAAGTCCACGCCAATAATAACCTCATCGGTGATGTTTGCAACAATAAAATCATGTTCCACAGTTTTGTTACCGACAAGAATACTCGCTGTAATTTTTCCTTCTATATTCGCAATTTCACCTGTCGCTGTTCTCAATTGGATCCCATTTAATGGCATTACTCGTCGTCTATTAAATAAATATGTCCTCACAATTGAGTGCGATGCGCCTGTATCCAAAGTCAGCTCACATGGTCTTTCGTTGATTTTTCCACCGATGGTAAGGCAGTTGGAAGTTCGGCACAGCTTCGAAACTAAGACTTTGGGACAATCATAAGTGGAAGTCAGCTCACGACCCGCTGTACTGACTCACTTAAACGACTGCTGTTCACTACCATTTTCACCATCGTTCACCCTATTTCCAATTTTTCTTCTTGGTGAACGTGATGCGGACCGTTTACGACGTGATTTGCAGTCACGTGCCATGTGTCCCTGCTTGCCACAGTTATAGCAATTTCCGCTGAAGCTACTGCTGGCGAACGACGAATTTTTGTTCTCAGCCTCCACCTCCATCCGACGAGTTTTTAATGATGGGCGGCATGTCAACGCAATCACCTCCTCAGTGAGGGCAACCGTTACTGTTTCATAAAATGTTGTCTTCGGGTTCCTCATTGTCTCGCGTTTTGTCTCTGAGTCACGTATGCCGTCAATAAACGCCTCTATTTTGAATTTTTCAGCTACAACACTTAACTCGTCAGGATAGGAAAGGTGTGCCAATCGTTCGATATCTGCAGCATACTCCTGCAAGGACTCACCAGATTTCTGGATACGACTTTTCAACTGTCAATCTGCTTCATGTGGTCACTGCCATATTTTCGCTGTAAGGCATCCATCACCGCCTTGTAATTCTTTTGCTCCGCCACTGGAACCGTTTGCAATACTTCTGCAGCTGCGCCTTTTAATACCACATTTAGCGCTGCTGCTGCGCTATCGTTATCCCAACGATTATGGGCAGATGTTGTTTCAAACTGCAGCTTGAAAACACTAAATGGCGTTGTTCCATCGTACGTGGGTCCCTTAAGCCTCTCTGCGCTGATTTCTCTTATTACTTGAGTGGTTGGTTCGCTTATTTCTAACTGTTGAATCCTTTTATTAACGTCTTCAAAATTATATTGAACCTTTTTAAGATTATTTTGAACTTTTTCCTTGAACGATTCAACGTCATCTCGTAACTCAGTCACTTTTGCATCGAGGCCATTTACCATTTTGGCAACCTCCGTTCACACAGCCTCTATATTTTGATTCATTGTTTGGATCTGCGTTGCGTTCTGACTTAATCTCTGATCAATCTGACCAATATCTTCCCGCACGGCCTGGCTATTGTTATTGATCTGTAGATTTATTGTCTGCGTCATCGCCATTAACATTTTCTCGAACTTTGACATATCTACAACTTCACCACTTGTAGCCATTCCAGAAGCTTCCTCCATTTTCGCTGTTGATTCTGAGACATCACTATAAAATTCATGCTCTTCCAGGTCTACTCACTGAGCCTCAAGAGCCTGCCGTAAGCGTTTCTGTAACTCCAACTTTCCACCAGTTGATTGCAGATTCAGCTGCTGCAACTCCTTCTTTAGTTGATCCACTTTTAGTTCGTCAAACTTAACCATTTTTTTTTTTATTTGATTGTTAATTCTTTTTACACAATCCCACTTCTGACACCAATTGTTACGAAATTTCCTATCCCTTTGACAATAATTTCAGTCTCTTCCACTTCTCTGAGTTTGACCACTGGATTGTGTAACAATAAAGAAAACCGCAATCCTTATTTAATTATACAACGGTTTATTTAAATCACAAACGTTAGTTTTTACACAGTACAATTGTGTATTTAATCTTTACATTCAAATTGTATACGGCACATTATTTTTCAATTCAATCAAGGCAGACCAAAAAAATTTATAGATTTGCCAAATTGACCCAAATTTTTTTATTTCGTTGAAAGGACCCAACTTTCAAAGTTATGGTCAATTGAACTTTTCCTTTAAAATTATAAAAAATAAAATTCTGAAAGGACTTTTTTTCAAATTGTCGATATTTCCTTAGTTAATAACGGAATTTCATAATTTTTTTTCAAACTTTTCATAATTTAATGGATCTTATGAAAAGATGGCATTTATTGCAAAGTAAACTGTTTTGTGGAAAATATTGCAAATATCGTAAACCAGAGGCACTTTTTCCAAATCAAAAAATTTTTGAGGGCAACAGTTTTTTTTTCCTTGAAATTTTTTGTATCAACACAGAAAGACTTAAACTACATTTGGTAAAAGTCCCAACGGTCGAAAACGGCTTATTCTTAATTGAGAGCATTTTTCTTAAAGCTCAACTATTTAAAATTTTAATTGAGTAGTTGGGTGGAATAAGGGCACTTTTGCGGGAGTGCCTTTTATCCGCAAATTACCTTTATATATACGAGAGACCCTCCTCTACCTCCCACCAAAATAGCACATCGATATACGTAGTACTAGCATTACAGTAGAGCAAAACGTATCACTTGCCGAGCATTGAAATATAATTTATATTTCGTTTCAATGAACTGTAAATTTTAAAGTAGTAACGAAACAAAAAAAAATATTTCAATGCTTGGTTATTACGTAAGTGATACATTTTGTTCTACTGTAACGCTAGTACTGCGTATATCGATGTGATATTTTGGTGGGAGGTAGAGGAGGGTCTCTCGTATACTATATAGAGGTAGTTTGCGGATAAAAGGCACTCCCACAAAAGTGCCCTTATTCCACCCAACTATTCAATTAAAATTTATAAATATTTGAGCTTTAAGAAAAATGCTCTCAATTAAGAATAAGCTGTTTCGACAGTTGGAACTTTTACCAAATGTAGTTTAAGCCATTCTGGGTTGATAAAAAAAATTTCAAGGAAAAAAAACTGATGCACTTAAGAATTTTTTGATTTGAAAAAAATGCCTCTGGTTTACAATATTTGCAATATTTTCCACAAAACAGTTTACTTTGCAATAAATGCCATTTTTTCATAAGATCCATTAAATTATGAAAAGTTTGAAAAAAAAATTATGAAATTCCGTTATTAATTAAGGAAATATCGACAATTTGAAAAAAAGTCTTTTCAGTTTTTTTTTTATAATTTTAACGGACAAAGTTCAAATGACCATAACTTTGAAAGTTGGGTCCATTCAGCGAAATAAAAAAATATGGGTCCCATAGAATTGAACGCAGATTAATATCTGTAAATTTCAAGCAAATAGATGACACTAAATTGACTTATTGATCGATTTGAAAAATAATGGGCCATACACAAACGTTTTTACTTTATTACTTAAAATCCACTGTATCACTTTATTACTTTATCACGATTCCTTTTAAGTTAGTTAAAAAGAGAGTGTTGTCAGTGATAAGTTCTATGACTTCTTCGGAGTTCGTTCGGAAGGTACAGTTGGCGTGACCACCTTTTAACAACCTTGTCACGCATTGGTCCTCTAATAATTTGGTTACTGATGCAGTCTTGCAGATAGTTGAATTTTTGATAAGCAAACACCGTTCGTTAATACCGTAGGTTTCCTTTTGATTTATTAACATTTCATTGTAGGCGATATCCACTTGACTGTTGTTTGTTATAGAAGATCGTACAAGGATGTGGCTATAAACTTCAGGCTGAACTTTCGGCAAGGACACAACATAAATGAGCATAGTGTTGTTTGCAAAAATTTATTTATTTATTTTTATTTATTTATTTATTGATTTTTTGGAATATCCTTAGGCTACAAGATAATATAGCTATCCTGAATTTGACAAGCTTAAGTCACAGCTACGTAATATTTAATTAAGTAAATTTGATAAATAATTATTAAAACTAAAATACTAATTATTAAACTAATACAGATAATACAATGAAAACTTTTACAAAACATAATAAAATAAATGGTTTTGGGCAAGCTAATACTAAAAAAAAAAAAAAAAAAAAAAACAATGAAATATTTAGAGTTCCTTCGCAAAAATGTTTGAAAATATAAAACTTGAACTTGTTGGTAACGCATTCCAAAGACGAACTGCATGAACATAAAATTGTCGATCCGATATTAAAAACCTATGTTCAAACTGAACAATTTGTCTCGATCGAGCAGAACGAGAGAACTTTAGACGCAAATAAAGATAATGCGGCTCTTTAGTAAAAATGATTTTATGCAACTGCAATTGTTGGAGTAGCTTCAATCTCGTTCTCGTAGGGCAGCGTCTCAAATTCTGATAAGGCCTTACTCATCTCTTCGCTGTCCAAAAGGTTTGTATTTACGATACCGTTTCTCGCCATTTGACACGCTCGAACATCTCATGTACTTGATCTTTTAGAATTAGTACCTTTTCGAACAAAGTTTTTCGTATTTCTCTTTTAAATGGTTATCTATGTCGTTTCGAAACAGTTCTACTAATTTATTGTACCTGGTAATTGCTTCCTGGGTTGAATCAAAAAGTTTTTTGTTGATTCTCTATTGTTGGTTGTTATTTTCGACCAAATTTTGTTCATTCTGAAGAACCGCATTCCAGTCAGCAGCGTCTGGATTTCCTGCTACCCATTTCCAAGCTGAACCTATCCAGTTGAATGAACGACTTTTTCTCATCTTTTTTCCTCGTAGCTCATGCACACTTTTGTCAATTTGATTGAGGTGATATTGCATCACCATTGACAGATCGTCAGCAGCATCTCGTACTTCATTTGAAAGGGTCTCGAGTTCATCAAGATTTATTAAATGGACAAGATTAAAATGACCATTTAATATCCAACCACTTCCTTTCCTCAGTAACACAAGAGGAGATTTGTACTCGTAAAGTTGCAATGCGCTCAATAAGAAGATTCTGCAATGATGGTGACGTGAACATGGTGTCCAAAAGTGTTTGTGATGATAAGTGGAATCTCAAACATACATACATACATAGCTTGCAATTATTCTAGTTCTTTTATAAAAATGGTTAATTATACGTGGAGAAAGTGCGGCTTAGATTTAGGTTTTATAAGATTGTTCTCTTACCCCTTTTTTTAAAGTTTTTTTATTTTTATTATTATACATACTTTTAAGTTACATATATTCTTAAAGGGGGTCGAGCTCCGGCATCCTGTATTATTGGCAGGAGCCCACTATTTTCTTAAGAGATATGTTTGTAAGAAAGAAAAAAAAAATTTTAATTTACAAATTTTTCACCTCACTATTTTTTATTTTTAAGGTGGACTTTATGTATCTTTTTGCCAGACATGATCGTAACAGTGACTCTATTGTCTGCGGCAACAACTTCTTTTTTGTATATTGGCTTTTGTTTGCCTTTTATTTGTTTATCTTTTACATAAACCGTGTCCCCATTATTATAAGTCTTTGGACTTCTTTTTTAGAATTTAACTTTAAATTTGTAGTTTGTTCATTCTCTTCAATGAGTCCTCTCAAATCCTCATTGAGTTTGTCCGAAACTTGTTGGTAATTTATTTTTTCATTTCTACTAAAGAAAATTTCACTCGGTCTTTTCTTTATCACCGAGTGAATGGTGTTGTTTATACCTATCCACTGCCACACTCATTAATTCTCTAGGACGCATATTACTGTGCTCGATCCTTAGACACCTATAAATTTCGAGAAGGGTGGAGTGAACTCTCTCGACCTGTCCATTAACCTCACTTCTCTGAGTTGGAGTTCGATAGAATTCAACTCCCAGTGAACGCACGTAGTAGGTTATCAATGGGCTTGAAAGACCTCTCTCGTTATCAGAGACTATGACTTTTGGCACCGTAAAATAGTGTAATAGGCTGATAAGTCTGGTTTTGAAATGGCTCGCGGATTTATTTTAAATGTAAAATAGTTTAACAAATTTTGAAAACTTGTCCAAACAAGAAATAAACTTTGTCCCCTGAAGTTCTAAAATGTCTATATGCAAGATTTCACAAACGTACGTGGGAACGGGAGTAGGTTGAAGCTGAGGCTTTTTCGGATGCCTATCATATTTGTTGAGCTTACAATTTTCACAGGAATCGGCATAGTTCTTAATATGTTTGGACATACGCGGGAAATAGTATTTTTCTAGAATTTGGTCCTTTTTTTCGCGAGGATTTCTATGGGCTCGCCTGTGCTCATTTTCGATAATACGGAAAATGGTTTCTTCATCTTTTACATCTTCTACAACCCTTTGGGTTATACGAACCTTGTATTTAGTGAATTGATCCAAATACAGCCATTGAAGCAGATTAAAACATGGCTCTTGAATCTTTATCCCATTGATAACGTTTGGGTTCAATTTTTCTTTGAGAATATTCGCAAGAGCTTCTGCATCAAGGAATGAAATGGAAATATAATGTCGTAAAAAACCTGGATGGAGGGATTCGTAACACGAAGAATTTTTACCTATTTTAATCACAATCTGGTTTCGGAACACGTTTAGAGGGACTTCGACATGTGGGATAAGGTCGGAAGAGTCTCGCTCCGCACTATGCATTGTTCCTTCACTTGCTGTTTCTGTTCTCTCGCTTAATCCTTGATCAGCTTCAGGTTGTTTCGATGTTGGCAAGTGATTAAGCTGAGTCTTGAGCCTTGATAGAGCGTCTGCCACGTGGTTTGATTTACCACGTTTGTAAACCAACTCGTGGTTATACTCTTCGATTCTCGCCTTCCAGCGCTTTAACTTTGCATTGAAATTCCTGTTGCCAAGTGTGTAGGTTAAGGGCTGGTGATTTGTATAGATACTCATTTTCTTAGCATCGTAAATGTAGGATCTTGAATTATCAAGAGCCCACACAATTGCCAACATTTCTTTCTCATTAGTTGCATAATTTTCCTCAGTATTACTTAAAGACCTGGAAATATATGCAATTGGCTTGTCCTTTCCCGGTTCTTCTTGGGACAGGACAGCATCTAAAGCAAAGTTGGAAGCATCCGTAGTAAGGTTGAATGGCTTGCTGAATTCTGGGAAGGTCAGGACCTCTGACGAAGTCAAAAGTTATTTTAGGCTGTCGAAATCTGACATCGCTTCATCGTTCAATTTTGATGGTAACTTTCCGGGATTGGTTAGCTTTGCCTAGTGCATTGGGACCTCGAGTTAAATTGGTAAAAGGTTTTGCAACTTTCGCGTAATTACGAATAAATTTTCTGTAATATGAAGTCATCCCCAGGAATCCCTTAAGTTATTTTAAATTACTTGGTGGAAGAAGTTTTTGGATAGCCATCACTTTTTTGTGATCTGCTTTGATACCATCAGCAGTAATGAGGTATCCTAAAATCTCGACTTCCCTCTTTAGGAACTGTTTTTTTTTCTAGGTTAACTTTCAAATGCACCTCTTGCAATCGCGTAAATACAACTTCTAGATTTTTCAGATGTTCTTCCTCAGTTTTGCCGAAAATTATGATATCGTCTATATAGACGTAACATATCTTTCCAATGAATTCCCTTCATACGTCGTCTATCATCCGTTGGAATATAGCCGGCGCATTTTTTAACCCAAAAGGAAGTCTGAGAAACTCATATTTCCCATTCATTGTTGAGAATGCAGTTTTCGGGATATCTGAGGGTTTCATTGCGATTTGATGAAAACCTGAGGTTAAATCAATGGTGGTATAAAAATTAGCTCCACCAATATTGGCAAGAGTCGTATTTATATCCGGTATGGGTATGCGTCACCGATCGTTACGCTATTCAGGCGTTTAAAATCTATGACGAGTCTATATTGTTTCTCACCTGATTGTTTCGGTTTTTTTGGCAAAATCCAAAGAGGTGAGATGTAGGGGCTTTTCGAAGGACGAATGATGCCCGAAGTTAACAACTCATCAACTTGTCTTTTTTGTATAAATAGGATCGTCTGTGCTAGTCTTGATTTCTGCTAGCACAGATGTCTTTATCATTCGATCCATAGCTATAGGCTGAAAAAGAACACCATATTTGCCCAAGGTGGACTGAAGTTCGCCTAATGTTTTTTTTTTCCAACCCTTCTTCGAGGATGGGAAAGTGGTTGACCTCCTTCGAAACTTTATTTTTTAAGGGTACTCTTATTGTACCTTTTAAAATATGAATATTGGATTTCCTGTCAATTATAGGCTCTAAACCTTTCAAGGTGTCATCACCAATGATGCCATGGAAAGTTCGTAGGCCTGGCAGGACGAAAAAGGTTATGACTGACTTTTCCCCAAAACGTTCAAAAAATGGTCCAGAAACTTTCTGGGTTATCCGAAGATTACCTTTGGCGGAATTAATTAAAAATGGTCTGTCTACAGCGATAAAGGCCATGGAGGGGGTTATAAAATTCTTATTGGCACCGGTGTCAATAAGGAATTTGAGGACAGAGCCGTCCGCTGTCTGGAACGCTGGAGAGGCTCCGGTCATAAAATTTACCTGATCCCCTATTTCTTCGCTAGACTGTTCTTCGTATTGCTGTGCGGTTTCTATTTCCCCGGCTTGTTCCACATGGAACATTCTCTGTTGTTCTGTGGATAGCTATCGGATCTTGGCTTTCCAAATATCTTCCGATAGGACCCATTTGGATGGTTCATATAATTTACGTTCTTTGTTTGAACGCTGTGATCAACATCCATCCGCTCCTGAGGCTTTGGTCCTAATTTCGATGGTGATTGTGGGCTAGAAAAATTTTGATTTTTAAAGGGGTTGGAAGACTTTTGTGTACCCGAAAATTTTCTAGGTGTCAAGGACGGCCTTGTCTCAACTTTCTGCTCTCTTCCAAAAAATTGATTCATAGGAGCAGTTACCGTATTCGAAACACTTGGGCGATGAATCACATTGTTCCTATAATTCAAATTCTGAATATCGAGGCAATCGGAATGTGCCTCAAGCAAAGTAGAGGGTTTTTTGATGGCTAACATCTTCGATAGATCGCCATTCAGACCGTGGACAAAAACATCGAGAGCTCTATTTCGGTAGCTCTCAATTAAGACTTGAACTGTTTCTGTAATATAACTTTCTGTTTTTACTATATTTATTATTGAAGAAAATTGATGGTTCACGTTGTCCTAGAACTCATCAATACTTGAATTTTTTTGTGAAAGTTGCATAAGTTGGTGTTCGAGAGTCTGAATATCCCTCTTGTCTGCATAATGCAAGGACAGACATTGTTTTATTGCAGTCCAGCTTTCATCAAATATATTGTAGGAGATGAGAGCGGCATCGGTGCTTTCTCTCACTTTTTGTCTGATGCTCTGGATCATCGATAAATCGGCTTATTCCTAACAATGTCGTAGTCCTTTAAGATTGCTTCCACATTACGCACCTGTGGTAACTTAATACCAACAACTTAACAAACAACAACACACTGAAAACACTTCATATAAAAACAACTTATAATAATTGTAAATCAAAATTATTGTAAATCAAAAACTTTGTTTCATACGTTAAAAAAAGAAAATTAATTTTTTCATTCAAATAAAAATTTTAAAACTAACAGCCAGATTATGTAAAACTCAGTGACACTTTTCGTGCGAGGCACCTTCAGGCACCTAGCGTCATAAGTTCGTGTTATATAGTTTTCTACGTTATTTCTTTCGTCCAGTTTGGTTGACACTGAAGTTGTCAGCAATAAACGTAACATTTTACGTTTTAATGATGCCACTTTTTTTTACAAAAAGTCAAAGTTTTGCAGTAATAAAATTTTTGTATTCCTATATTTTTACGTGTTGATAACACTACAAAAGTGTCAATATAAATTAAAGAAAAATATAAATAAATTCTGCAAAGAAAAGTTGATTTCATATAATTTGTGCAAAGGAAAGGTATTTAAAATTATAACAAATTATGCCGAAGATTTTTCTAATGTTCATGTTCTTAGAATGTTTTCCTTAGTTGGATTTTGAGACGACAGCGATGATATTGATGAAAAGAATCCTGATTACATGCGGTTAAGAAAACGCAAACTTAGGGACAACTATTCCAGGAAACGAGTAATTTTGCTGGTAAATTTTTTATAAAATTTGGCTATGGTAAAGAAAATTTTAAAATTTTTTAGTTAATTCAAAATAATAAACAAAAATATGAATGAAATATCAAATTTTAAAAAGGCGACGCAAACATAAATTCCAGTGACCAATTTGAAAGCTGAAGTGCGTTTTAGTGCCTCTTTGCGTGTTGTATAATTCCAAAAAACGTAAGGCACACGATAACCGTCACATTTTGACGCTAATGTGAGTGAGCGAGTTTATATAATACAAAATTGGCTGTTCACACGAATATGTGACTCGTCGCGTCGCGTTGAGTTTTACATAATCTGGCTGTAAATGTACTTAAAATAAAATATTATAAAAAAATAAAATTTATAAAAAAGAAATTAAAAAGAACCTCTTAAGCTGATTGGAATTAAGCATCTATATTGGCGATCCCACCAGGCTTTCTCAAAAACTACAATCAAAATCAATAAAGATAAAGAACGTGCAGAACGTGAAAAAAATCGTGCTTTGACGAAGTCCCATACAAACAATTAAGTTTCGCTCATTAGAAATAACAGTACTTATACAAATTTATATCAAAATTGTTGCAACAACGTGCCCTCTTAGCTGCTTTACTGGTGTAATTTTAAACACTATTTATAATTTACCGAGACCGGATCAAGTCATCATTTCAATTATATGTATACGCAAATCTACACACGATAGCTGTTATCCCTATTGGACGAGAACCGGAGGACAGACACAGCGAATTCAAATACAACAAAATAATACAAGTGCAACAACAGCAACCACAATTATACAAATCCAAGCCACACCTTCTGATCAACAACAAACCCAATTTCATCGCACTATTTAACGCAACAGGACAACAAGAACAACAGCAGCAATAACACGATAAGTATTTAGTTTTTCAACGAATGCTAAACGATAGGGAGGGAAGAAACTTATCGTTTGCATCTCGTAGGCACTACACTGCACGTAGGTACACAACACTATTAGACACACATATAGGAATATATTATATTTTACTTTTGACAATTAAAATTTATTTCACCTTTAACTCTTAACTTAAGATGAGTCTAACCTATACTCCCCCACATTCCTCTCACCACGGAGATGGAGATAATTCTCAACTCATTAATTTACGCACTGATTTTCTTCCAAATCCTTTTGACATACCCGTTAGTATGGACATTTGTGCGACATCGGTTAAGTTGCCTCAATTTTGGACCAACTGTCCAGAGGCATGGTTCATTCATGCCGAGATACAATTTCAGTCCAAGGCCATTACTACTGACAAAACAAAATATGAGTACTTGATTACAGCTCTTCCACAAGAAGTAATCATGAGAGTACTTGACTTCATACAAAAGCCCCCAACCACTAATTTATATGAATCATTAAAGAAAATTTTTATTGAGCGTCACTCTTTAAGTGAGAACAAAAGGATTGACAAAATCTTATCAGACTCTGAGATGGGAGACCGAAAACCATCCCAGTTTTATAGATTCCTTTTACTTTTAGCTGGTACTTCAGTAGAACCAGATTTTTTACTGAAATTATGGCTACGAAAGCTTCCTAAAAGTCTTAACATTGCTTTAACAGGGTCAGGCTATACAGAAGTAGAGGACCTTTTGAAACTTGCTGACAGGTTATGGGAAGTTATTACTGAAAATGAAATTTCGTCTATATACAAAGGTTCCCATGTTTCAAATAGACCTAGTTCCAATGAACAAATGGCAAATATGATGCAAACTTTTTCGCAAACTACCACAAAAATGCTTGAGTGTTTTAATAAGCTCTCTTTAGAAGTTCAGGCTATCAGACCTGAACGTGATAATCGTTCTTTTTCACGATCGTTTTCAAGACCCAGACGTAGATCGAATTCTAGACACACATCTCGTCCACGTCCGTCTAATTGGCTATGCAGATACCATTACAAATTTGGCAAAGATGCACGAAGATGTGAACAACCATGCTCATATGTTCAAAACGACAACAACTCATTAAACTAAATGAATCCATTATCGCGACGACTGACAATGGACCTATTACACTTACACGTCGTCTCTTTAGTTATGATCCTACTAATAAACTAAATTTTCTTATCGACAGTGGAGTATCAGTACTTCCTTCCTCTAAATTCAAAAATAATAACCAACAATCTGACATATCTTTGACAGCTGTCAATGGCACAAATATTTCGACCTTTGGAAAGAAATGACTTACACTTAACTTAAAATTAAGACGCGATCTACCATTTTCATTTATCATAGCTGACATTTGAAGACCAATCATAGGTGCAGATTTCTTAACACAATATGGACTCCTTATCGACCTTAAACATAAACGCCTCATTGATCCACTTACAAATATTTCAGTAAATGCATTTTCTGGATTTACTGAAACTACTCTTCCAAAATTATTCACACTTGATAACAAATACACTCAATTACTTAAAAAATTTCCATCATTAATATCAGAGCCCGATTACACTGCACCTGTCAAACATAAAACTGTACATCACATTATCACAGAAGGACAATTACCATTTACAAGACCTAGACGTTTAGATTTACAAAAATCAAAGATTGCTAAACATGAGTTCGACTTCCTAGTTAAAGTTGGAATTTGTAGACCTTCTGATTCTTAAACAGCTTCACCATTACATCTTGTACCAAAATCAGAACCCAATGACTGGAGACCATGTGATGACTATAGAAGACTATCCGCAATTACTGCACCGGACCGCTATCCATTACCACACATACACGACCTCTCAATCAATTTACACAATACAAACATTTACTCAAAATTTGATTTAGTGCGGGCATATCATCAAATACCAATGGCCCCAACTGACATACACAAGACTGCAATCACTACACCTTTTGGAATGTTCGAGTTCCTTCGAATGCGCTTCGGTTTAAGGAACTCAGCGCAAACATTCTAAAGGTTCATAAATGAAGTTCTACATGGACTAGACTTAATTTTTGTTTACTCAGATGATATTTTAATAGCAAGTGAAACAGAGGAACAACACATTGAACACCTTACACAAGTTTTTCAACGACTACTTTTTTTATTAAACCAAACAAATGTATTTTCGGAGTCAACAATATTACTTTTCTTAGTTATAATATTGCCCAACAAGGTATACGACCTTCTGCAGAACGAGTAAAATGCATACAAAACTATCCCCAACCAACTACTGTTAAGCTAATGCAAAAGTTTATTGGAATGACAAATTATTATCATAGATGCATACCTAAATTAGCATACATGATAGGCCCCATTTACGACATGGTTACCAATGCCTCTAAAACAAAACACAAGAGACTTGAATGGACACAGGGCCGTATCTAGGGGGGATTGGGGGATAGACCCCCCGAAATTTTTTGACGGACACTATATAGAAACGATTTTGCAAAGAATAGACATTATGTAAAATTGACTTTGAGAGGAACACACAATACATAAACAGTTTTCTCAAACGAACAGACACTATATAAAATCGATTTTGTGGAAAAAAAGTCTGAAAAGAAGGTCATCAGATTTTTTAAATGATTTTTGATCAGAAATAGTTGATAATCATCGATCTGTATTAATTTATCTTTATGTTTTAGTACCGTCAGTATGTGAGATATACAGATTTAACTTGAAAAATGAAAATGTTTTTTGTTATAAGCAGGGCAACCTAAAATATTTACGAGAAGCCTACGAAATATTTATGTAAATATGGACGAAAAGTAGACAAATTACACTACTCGACAAGAAAAATTGCGGCAAATAAAAACCACTATTCCTATACGGAAATTTCACCCTAAATCCGAAAATCATAGTGGTTTTGCTGGATCAGGTCTGGTTTTTGAGATAAAGGGTAAAAACCAAAAACACGCACTGTCCCGGGAGGTAAAGTATGAAATTGACTCTTACATTGTTTTAGTTTTTCTAAAATAACTTTTATGAATTGAAGCCAAAATATAAACATAATATACTTAAAATTTTTTTATTTCAACATACTACAAGATAGCATAGCTTACTTTTTAAGTTCTAAAGATATTTTTCGAGTTATAAGATGCCAAAAATGAAATTTTTTTCGAAAAATTGCAAAAAATTGCATTTTTGTTGACCTGTTTTAAGCCGTAGCTACCAAACTAGTGGTGCGGCTGTGACATATATTACTCCAAAATTTTTATCGTGATCTCTTCTTTAAGGAATCAGAAAAATTTGGTATGAGTATCATGTAAAATAACGTTTTTAATCGAGCCTATATAGCGTTACCTCCCGGGACAGTGTATGTTTTTGGTTTTTCTCCTTAATCTCGAAAACCAGACCTGATCCAGCAAAACCACTATGATTTTCGGATTTAGCGGAAAATTTTCTTAAAGGAAAGGTAGATTTTATTTGCCGCAATAATATTTTGCAAAAATTTTTCGAGTAGTGTTATTGATGATATTTATGAAAAAAAAAAGTAAATATATTTTCTTTAATTTATTTTATTAACGCTCAAGAAAGTCATGGAAACGGTAACGATGAATGAGTATAAGTTTTCTCAAATTTTCAAACAAAAATGATCAACGGTAATCTTCCAAGGTTCTTATATGCGCAGCAAACGTACCTACGTGCGTGTTTAAGGTACATATCTGAATACTTCAGTCCCACGTCGGAATCGTTGGATTCCCCCGTTTTTGGAATACCTACAATTACTTTGAGTTTGACAAGCCCAGTATTTTGATCGACAACATAATTGAATTTCCTGAGGAATTGTGGTTTTCTCGAAACTGCCTCAAGTCTAGGGCGGATTAATTCAAATGTTTCCAAAACATCAGTGAGAGATTCGCCCTTTGTCTTTGTTTTGCTTTGTGATTGTTAGAGAAATGATCGCGAAAAACTATTTTTAGATCGCGAATTCATTTTTTAAATTCGGTAAATTAATTGTCTTTCGGGCTTTGTCAATACATTTTGCTTAATTTTCATCGAGAGTACACAGAAAATATATCTCTGAAATGACTTGCTAAATTAACAGCTGCATGGACCCAGGCACCTCAGCGAGTTGTTATCGGTTGTGGAAGCAATGATCTTTGAGGAAATATCGATTTGAGTAGCTATCTTCGAAAAGGAGCTTACGATTATATTAGAATAAAGAGTTCGATAAAATTTAATCATTGCAATGTCTCGTTTCGTCGTTGTCGAAATATTTGTCGAGAATTGAAACGAAAAAAATGTTGATTTTGAAGCTTGAATTTTTCTGAACAACCTCTAAGTTTTTAATTGAAATCAGTTTACATGTGTCAGTTTTCAGTATGGTCTGGTTATGGAACGTCGCCAATGGAAAGTGGTCTGAGATCAGTACTCAAGTACTTGACAAATTGATAGCGAGTATGCCTCATCATTACAGCCAAAACCGCCCTGGTAGAAATCATAAGCATTAAAAATGTCTACTGGACAAGAAATGGCCATTAAAACTGGCCAGTTTTATGGCATTTATGAAACGGTTTTTCTAACCTTTTTTAAGCGTTTAATGGCCAGTAAAACGAAAATAGGAAATGGCCATTTAATGCCCAATAAATGCCGGAAAAATGCTCTAAAACTGGGCATTAAATATGTCACTATTAAAAATGGCCAATAAATGCTCGAAAAATGTTCTAAAAATATTCCAAAAATGCCTAGAAAATGCTCGAAAAATGCTAGAAAAATTTCTTAAAAATTATAATATTACCGACGTATGATAATTTAATGAATTTGCATGCTGCTATAAGAATGCTTTTGCTTGAAAATGCTGTCCAAATAGTGCAAGAAGCTGATATATTTTTAAATAATTTAGTAATAAAAAGCTGCAGATATGTTTGGTGAATCATTTGTAACATTCAATATAAATAATTTATGTCATAATGTAAGTTTATAAATAAAACTACTGGCCATTAAATGCCTAGTTTTTGGACAATTTTATAACATTTTTCGAGCATTTTTAGAACCTTTTTCGAGCATTTTCTAGGCATTTACTGGCCATTTTTAATAGTGACATATTTAATGATCAGTTTTAGAGCATTTTTCCGGCATTTATAGGGCATTAAATGGCCACTTCCTATTTTCGTTTTATTGGCCATTAAATGCTCGAAAAAGGTTAGAAAAACCGTTTCATAAATGCCATAAAACTGGCCAGTTTTAATGGCCATTTCTTGGCCAGTGGACATTTTTAATGCCCAGTTTTTGGCCAATAAATGCTTATGATTTCTACCAGGGCGGCCACATAAATTATTTAAAATGTTTTAAGTAGCTTAAATCACATAAGTGTTCACTATAAATTAAGTATAAAAAGAACTACCCAAGTTATTGAATATATGAAATAATTTAGTTTTGATTTTTTCAGGTAGAATAAAGGATTTTCAAGTTATCTGTAAACGATTTTTTTAAAAATTTTTGTTGGAAAAAAATACAACCTTAAAACCAGAAACATGTTTTTTTATAAACGAACTAACTGTATATGTACATATCGCTCACTTACTTACTTCAAGACTGGTGTAACTCAAAAAAAGTGATTTTTGATCTACTGATGCAGAAATATACATTTCATGTTTTATTTAGTGTGAAAAAATCAGTTAGATATCATATAATCTTACCTTGTGAGAAGAGTTTACGTATGTAGACATACTTTTCATCATTTTCATATAAAAAGTAACTTATTGAAAACTTTAAAAGGTTTTTTGAGTTATGTCAGTCTTGAAGTAAGTGAGCAATAGTGCATAGCATACTTAGTGTTTACAAAATTTGAAAGTGAGTTATTTTATTTAAAAAAAGGTGTTCGGTTTGAAAAATTAAAGATATTGCTGCAAAAATTGATTTTCAAAAATCTAAAATCCAAACCCCCCACCCCGAAATAAAATCCTGGATACGGCCTTGAATGGACAGATAACAAATTACATGCATTCGCAATAATTAAAGAAAGTTTTGCTAAGCAAACACTAATTAATCACGTTAATAGTAAAGCAAAACTTTCAATTGCCGTATATGCATCCAATACAGCTATCGGTGGAGTTCTACAACAGGAATACAATAAATTACTTGAACCACTAGCATTCTTTTCAAAGAAACTTGGACCTTCAGAAAAGAAATACAGCACATTTGACCGAGAATTATTAGCTATTTGCCTTACAATAAAACATTTCAGACATCACTTAGAAGGAAATTCATTCACAATCTACACTGATCACAAACCGTTAACTACAGCATTACACTCCAAAACAGAACGTAGTTCCAGACAAACACGACATATTGAATATATCGCACAATTTACAAACACAATCGTACACATAAAAGGAACAGATAACATAGTAGCTGATGCTCTTTCTAGATGCGAAATCGAAGAGCTTAAATCACCTGATATTAATCTTAAACTATTACACAAAGAACAACAAATAGATTCAGAATTTCAAAACACAATTGACAAAAACATGTATAAATTCGAACAGATTGACATTCCATTTTTAAACATTAAAATTTGGTGCGAACACTCTACAGATACCACACGTCCATACATTCCACAGACATTACGTAAGAATATTTTTCTACAACTACATAACATTTCACATCCTGGAACACGAGCTTCTAGACGACTGATTACACAACGTTACTTTTGGCCCAATATGAATAGCCAAATTAACAAATGATTTCAAGAATGCATTAACTGTCAAAAGACAAAAATACATCGACACACTAAAACACTACCTAACAAAATTAACATTCCACATGGTCGTTCTTTTAGGTCTTAAATCAACTGTTAAAGAAGATATAAAGGCATCTCCACCTGAAATGGTTTTTGGTCAAAACCTTAAATTGCCTCATCAACTAGTAGTTCGTAACAGTCAATCTTTCAATCCGTCAGACACTTTGTTTAAACTTAAAGAGAAAAAAAAGAATACTCAATCAAATATTTCACATCACAATACCTCTTGTCATGTATATGTACATCAAGCGTTAAAGAGTTGTAAATTTGTATTTGTTCGTAATGATTCTATCCGACGTTCGTTACAGAATCCATACGACGGGCCTTATGAAGTTTTGGAGAGATCATCAAAATTTTTCAAAATTTTAAAGGACAACACTAGTATTACAGTTAATATAGATAGACTTAAGCCAGCTGTTCTCAACACTGACACAACACAAACACTCTCCTCCACACACAAACCAGTTAAGCAAGTCCGTTTCAACCTCCTTTCTATTACACTTAAACATTAAGGGGGGGAATAATGTGGTAACTTAATACCAACAACTTAACAAACAACTACACAAAGAAAATACTTCATATAAAAACAACTTATAATAATTGTAAATCAAAAACTTTGTTTCATACGTTAAAAAAAGAAAATTAAATTTTTCATTCAAATAAAAATTTTAAAACTAAATGTACTTAAAATAAAATATTATAAAAAAATAAAATTTATAAAAAAGAAATTAAAAAGAACCTCTTAAGCTCATTGGAACTAAGCATCTATACACCCAAGAGATATATTGTACTGGGTTGCCATCAAAGACTTGCAAAACCTTGACACAGTCTGGCAATTTACCAATGTCCTTCAATTCGGTCCGCACAATTGCGTCACTTCGGCCTGCCATGGAAATGCCGGCGTCTCAGGAGTCGCCTCCAATTTCAACATACGGCGTTCCACTCCATTCATTTGTGCCACGAGGCTATTTACTGCCCCGGTGAGACGAGTGAGTGTGTCACGGATTTCTTCCATTTCTTTTTTCTTTAATATTCGGATTTTCAACACAAGTAATACAAAATTTAGATTTCAACACAAATTATTTCAGTTATACAAAATTTATATTTTCACACAAATTATTTTAAGAAAATGTTAATTTAACTTTTTTTCCTTACAGGTTGGAACAGTCACCCTTATCATCGTAGTCGTATTCGACACAAAAAAACCGATACGACTCAATTGGTATCATCGTAGTCGTTTTATAAAAGCGACTGTCGTCAAAACGACAACCTTTTACAAATTTCTAATCATCGTAAAAAAATTGTGACATCTCAAAACGATATTTTTTGTCGTTATGAAATTTGTAGACGACGAAACAATTTTGAATGATTTTAAGTTTTACTGAGTGTTTCTTTTTTAAATTTGTGAACAAAAACAACTTTTTGTATGTTCCCTGATTCTATATTTTAGTTTCTGGCTCAGAAAACTTCGCATAAGGCTATTTTGAAAATATTGGAGGTGTAGTTTATTTCCAATTTAAGTAAAATAAAAAAGGCCCACCGTTAAATGCAATTAAGCTTGGCGAAATTTAAAAAGCTAGTTGGACTTATTGGGCGCTATGTTGAGCAGCGCTCATTACATCCAACGCCTGCGGATGCTGCTGTCCACAGATTTCAACAGCTGTGATAACTACAGACCATCATTGTTGTGACTGTTGTAGTTACTGTAGAGCTCTAGCGACTGTCTTTGTGAAAGCAGCTCCTGGAAGTGGAATTGTGGGTAACCATTGTCGAACCATCCACGGTATCAAACGAACTGAGTTCTGCCGCAGTTGCCCGCGGGAGGCGCTATGCCTTCTTACACTAATATAGGGTAATTTGGATCGCTGAAGCCTGAAAGATTGGTGTCTGTTGTTCTTCGTTAAAAGAGTTTAAGTATATTTTTCGAGTGTGTCAGTTCGTAGGGACATTATATTGGAAATATTTTGACCCGGCTCACGTCACAGCTCACTAAAGTTACCCTCCGCGAAATCATTTGTAGTGTATTTATTAGGAAAATAGATCGATTGTATTTAGATCAGGAAAAATAAATGTCCCAAACTAAATGATATTTTGTCTTGTGTATTACAAATGATACTTTCATCTTTTTAAATTTAAAAAAAAATTATTTCGAAACTTCAATAACTAGCTAGCTAATACAGCGGCATTGCAAATAAACGTTTCATTCAAATAATTAAAATTCAATATAAAATAAAAACAAAACAAAAAATATATATATATCCAATGTCGGTATCGAACAACTATCTTTCCGTTTCAAAGACCAGTGTTATCTACTACGCTACAGACGCAATAAATTTTATTGAAGTTAAACTCGACTGTCGACTGTTAACTTCTGTCGTGTCGTCAAAATGCGATGATACAAATAAAAAACGAGACGAGGAAAAAATCGACAGTCGTCGAAAACGAAAAACGACAACGATGATAGGGGTGAGTATCTAATTTTTCTCAAAACTTTACAACTCCTCCCTTTCTCCTCTTTTGCTTATAAATCTTATTATTCTTACAAATTAAGAAAGTTGATTTTAGCAACTGATTATTTTATAATTAAACATTATTTAATCGAACTTACAGTCATTAAGCAAAGACCAATATTGTAAATTTTTACTTATTGATCAATGCTATTTTTCAACAAACATGACAAAGATAACAAAAGGAACAATTTTAACCTGGTAATTGGTGACATGTTTCGGCTATTACCAAATAGCCTCATCAGACCAGTTTGGTTAATTCTGTACATGGACTCGAACCCCTGACCGTTCATGCATTGCAATTGCATATTTTGCGACGGCCGCTCTAACACTTGAGCTACTGAGGTACTTGTCATGAGGTGTACAGAGTGCGCATATTCCATTTGTCATCTTTTGTCACTTTCTCGCTTGCTGCCATATCCGTTACACCGTCGGCCTAAAGTCATGCTATGATTTATTTTTCGAAATTGTGGTGTTGCCAGCCACATATTTTTGAAATTCGGCGTGTTCTCCATATGGTTTAAGAAAGTTGATTTTAGCGACTGATTATTTTATAATTAAACATTATTTAATCGAACTTACAGTCATTAAGCAAAGACCAATATTGTAAATTTTTACTTATTGATCAATGCTATTTTTCAACAAACATGACAAAGATAACAAATGGAACAATTTTAACCTGGTAATTGGTGACATGTTTCGGCTATTACCAAATAGCCTCATCAGACCAGTTTGGTTAATTCTGTACATGGACTCGAACCCCTGACCGTTCATGCATTGCAATTGCATATTTTGAGCTACTGAGGTACTTGTCATGAGGTGTACAGAGTGCGCATATTCCATTTGTCATCTTTTGTCACTTTCTCGCTTGCTGCCATAGCCGTTAGACCGTCGGCCTAAAATTCTTACAAATTTATTTTCTTTCTTTTTCGAGATTCCACTCTAAGCACTTTTTTAACACTCACAATTTTAACATAGCTTGCTGTAAAAAGAATAAAAATTATTGCGTTAAAATTTATATTCCTGAAAGAGAAAAGGAGAATATTGTAAATTTTGTAAAAGAGATTTGACGAACGTCCGTATTTTTTTTTAAATTAGAACTTGGACAAGTAGTCATATAAGAATAAGTATTTATTTAGTTATTTAGTATTTGAATTGCTGTTATAAGTCTTGTAAATCAAATATTGATTAAGTGATGGGTTTCCGCAAGGAAGTCCCAATTTCACAATTTTTTTATATTCAACAATTTGTACAAGAGGGTTTTCGTACGAAAGTCCCGATTTAGATTGCATACTTTTTTTGTTTTAAATAATATTATTTGTTTTAATGGGTTTCCGTAAGGAAGTCATAATTTAAATTTTTCTTTAAAGGGTTTTAAAATAAAAGTCCCGTTTTAATTTTATATGATGGGTTATGCCTATTTTTTATTGGTATAGATGGGTTTTGATTATTGAATGGATTTTCAGATGAAAGTTCCAATTTATTATGTTATTTGATGGGAAATGCTCATTTTTATTTGTTTATTGGTGAGTTTTCGGATGAAAATCTCTCTTTTAAAATTATTCGCAGGACCTGACGGATTGTAGGAAGAAAGGGCCATGTTGTTTCTGTTCAGATGCTGCAACAACTTCGATGAGTCCAGTGCAGCAACCTACTGAGGCACAGCACCCTTCAGTGGCCATTGCAACTCCTTATGTAATTTCCTCTACGTTCCCATGGTTATAGAAGAAATTATTTAATTGAAACTTGCTGCTTTTGTTTTTTTCATAATTTTCTATTTATAAACTGGAGTGCTTTTTTTGTATTTTATTCTCTACTATGTTCTTATGGTTATAGTGGAGGACACTTGTTAAGGATTTCACCATTTTTTTAGTATAGTTGTGTTATAAACTGGAGTGCCCCGTGGGGATCGCAGTTTCAATATATTTTTTTATACGAACTGGAGGGCCTGGCTTTATTGGCTGCAGGATCGCAGTACCTTTATTTTTAGTAGCAAGTTTAACTTCTTTGTTTCAACTGGAGTGCCTGGCTTTTTGGGCTACAGGATCGCAAATGTAAAATTTTTAATTTTTTTGAACTGGAGAGCCTGGCTTTTTGGGCTACAGGATCGCAGTTCTATTACTAGTACATTTTTATTTTTTAAATTGGAGAGCCTGGCTTTTCGGGCTACAGGATCGCAGTTCTGGCACTAGTATATTTCTTTGTTAACCATTACCGGGATGTTGCAAGGACCACTTTTCCATCAGGTCCCTGCTGGGGCGCCAGTAAACGTAATCCTAAAAGGGTTACTCAAAAAAATTTATTAATGGCCGCATTGGCTAGCCGTTGCCAGCCAAAACTCACGGGACAGTTACAGTTACCTGTTATCAAAACTCGTTGTCCTGGTAGTATTATTAAGTATGATTTATTTAACTTGATTTTACACTTCACTTACTAATGTCCAAAATTAGACTAGTTGAATAATCATAACTAAATCATAACGAAACCTAAAATACTCTATCCTAATTGCTGACACAGCGGTCAGCGGCCAACTTGCACTAGATACGTGTGCAAGCAATAAGCTGACCAGGTGCAACGTGACTCTCACTGGTACGATGAACTCGAGTATGCATACGCATGACACAGGTAGGCTGGTCGCCAGCACGTGTAACCTTGCACTTGCATTGTCGTTGACTTCGATATTATATTTTGGTGGGAGGTGGAGTATGGTCTCTAGTACATATACAGTGGCGAACAGTGAAATCCGGACAGACAAAAAAATTAAAAAAAGGTTTTTACGATCCCGTCAACCTCTTTGTTTTGTAGATACGGTTTTTTTTTACAGGTATGGCGTAGGGCTTTTTTTAGAGGTAGGACAATATCTTAGTATAAATAGAAGATATACTTTTAGTTTTTAATCATTCTTGTGTTGAAATAGATGCCAAATCATAAAAAAGGAACGAAGCGGATATGCGCGAGATTTTGACGTTTCGAAGCGATAGAATAACGATACGGGAAATTTCTGCTAGAGTAGGCTTCAGAAAGTCCTCAGTAGCTGACTTTTTGAATAAGTATTCTAAAACTGGGTCGAAAGAAAGGGTCAGGAGCACAAAAAAAGACTACAGAAGCTGATGATCAACTTTTAAAAAAGATTAGTCCTAAAAATCGTTTTAAAACGGCTGTAGAAATTAGAAAATAGTTTCATCATCTAGCTAAAAAGCCTTTTTTGACCAATCAAATGCTTGGATTGGGCCAACAAGCACAAAATGTGGACTGTATCCGATTGGCCAAAGTTCCAGTTCTTCGCCGTACGGACGAGAACTGGAGAGTGTTATAGCGACCAGTGCACAGAAAGAATATTTAGGTAATCGATTAGTAGAACGGTCTGGGGATGTTTTCTTATTTCCTTTATATTGTACAACTGGCCTTGATTGAAGGAACTGTCAAAGCAGCCGACTATAAAAACATCTTGATAGAAAACTTGAAACCTTCTATTGAAGAGTATTTTTCGCGTGTGGACAACGTGATTTTTCGAGATGATTCTGCACCTTGTCATCGAGCGCAATCGGTAAGCATTAGTTTTTTGTAAATCCTTATTTTGTACTTAATAATAACCCACAACTTTCATACTTTTGTTCTTCTTCTTCTTTTACAGGTAAAGAATTACTTGAATGAACTTTTCCTGATCTGAACCCCATTGAGAATCTTTGGCACATAATTAAGATGCAGGTAGCAAGCCACAAGCCCACTAATTTACGCGAGTTAGACAGAATAATTAAAAATGTTTGGTGCGAAGGCATTTCGCAAGATCTTTTGAAAAATTTGATCTCTTCTATGCCGCAGCGACTTATGGCGGTCTTAAAAGCGAAGGCAGGAACAACAAAATATTGATACCTGTTTTTTTTCAACCCTAAATATTAGATTTAAATACCTACTGTAAGTATTTTAGAATTAGTTCCTTAAAAATAAAATTTTACAACATTTTATCAAAAACTTTTTTTATCAAGAAAGGACATATTTCACTTTTTTTGTTAAAAATAGATGTTTATGGTGTAGTTTTTCGACCTACAGCAAAATATTTTCAATAAAAATTATTTGCTTCTCTGATCCTTGCATCACTTTTATGAATCGATAAAAAATTTAGATCCTAAAGGATTTTATTAAATTTTTTTTGTTTGTCCGGATTTCACTGTTCGCCACTGTATACATTTATAGAGGCGATTAACGGTTTCAAAATAAAACCGCCAACAAATCGTTTAGCGGGTACAAGAGTGCAGCACTTGGCAGCGAGAGGCTCGCGCGTCCCTTAAATGTACAAAAACTCGCAAAAACCATTTTCATATTAGCTTTATTAAAAAAAAAATTAATAATGTGTTTTATTAAAAATTCAAAAACTGTTTTAGAATGCAAAATTTTTCTAAAAACAAAATTTTTTAAACAACAAAGTACTTTTTTTGTAAAGATCGCAAAAAAATCTATTGGAATCACTTATAAAAATTTCTAGTATACAAATGAAATCCCAGAACTGAATTTTCAAAAAATAAGTTGTTCGTAGAAAAATTACCAACTTTACACCTCTGTATTTTGGAAACTAATAACTTTGGAGCAGAGTCCTTTCGAAATTTCATCAATCTTTGCTAGAAATGCAAGTAACCAATATTTGAACAAAATCGGAGCATAAAAAGTTTTAACCTGGTACTGACTCTTGGTAAATTTTACCCGCTATGTAGAATAAAATGTCACTTTCTTGTTTTCGAGTTAAGGGCTTCTTATATACTTTTATTTTTAATGTACTTTAACAGTCAATAAAGAACTTGTATTATTCAAAAGATATTGAATTTTTAATGAAAAAATGTAATACCGGATAACTCGAAAGCATAAAAATGAAGATAGTGACTTTTTGTCCTACATAGACAATATAACCTCAGATCTCCATAACCACAGAAAGTGGCCGCTACAACCAAAATATTTAAAAGTTAGGGATCCTCCGGAATTGAGGTAAAAGCCTGTTCACCTTCTCCAGGCAGTGACCATGACCTGCGGCAGCTACAAATTTCACAGTTTAAGGAGGAAATGAACTTGGAGAAGCGTTTTTTACAAAAAAATACGCACTATTACAGGCACAAAGCGGTGATGAAATCATAATAATGCAGGTGTGCAGCAGCCACTTGTAGGTGCATTATAAGCGGTAGCACATAGACTCCAACAAGCAGCAATGGCATCAACTGCAACGCGCAGCACTAAAGCGGACGACACCATGACTACGACTATACTTTAATAGCCCAAGAGCCCGCTATAGAAATGTCGATTGAGAATGAGATTACTGGATAAGATGTACGGGAAAGATAGTAAGGCATTTGGTGAAACTAACCAGCTAGGGTTATCTTGCCAAAGCGCGTCGCGAAATGTATGTCAAATTATAGAGCTCGAAAAGCCTAAATATAAAGCATAGGGTTGCCTTACCGAATCCCATCCCAAACATGGGTTACCACCTGGTTTTTGGTCAAACTGTTTTTAGAAAGATGTATCTGGTGTAAGGTTGTAGCTTACAATGTGTCTCACATGATAGACCTTGATGAGTCTAAATATAATATATAGGGTTGCCTTGTAAAATCCCGTCCCAAACATGATGAATATGTGTCAAATGATAGACCTTGATGAGCCTAAATATATATGGGAATTGTATGTCAAATGATAGACCTTAATGATCTGTAATATCATCCCGTCCCAAACATGACGAATGTGTGTCAATTGATAGACCTAATTATATATGGGAATTGAATGTCAAATGATAGACCTTAATGATCTGTAAAAAATATATGGGGTTGCTTTGCCGAATCCCGTCCCAAACATGGGTTGCCATCTGTTCTTTGGCCCAAGCTTTTTGAGAAAAATGTTTCTCTAATAAATTATATAGGGTTGCCTAACCATAAACTTTTTGCTGAAAAAACTTGGGCCACAAAACAGATGGCAACCCATGCAAGGCAACCCTATGTATTTTATTAAGGCTCTGTGAGCTCTATCATTTGACATACATTTCAAACTGTAATCTCATACACTTTTTATTAAAAAAATGGACCAAAAAACGGGTGGCAACCCATGTTTAGGACAGAATCCAATAAGGCAATGTATTGTGTTTAGCCTCATCGAGCTCTATCATTTGACATACAATTCAAGCTGTTATCTTATACACTTTTTATTAAAAAAAAACCGGTATAAAGTCGGTTTTTTTCGGCCATCGAGACAGGTATTAAGTACATTACCACCTTTCCTGTACATCCCATTCTGTAATCTAATACACTCGACTTTCCTACAGCCGGCTCTCCGCCTATTTGTTGTTTGCTTGCTCGCCTCTTGTTATTCTGAATGATGCAATAACAATACAAATTCCAATGTATAAAAAACAACAATAAAAATGTGCGTAGCAGGGTAGAGTTCTTGTGTTTGTTGTTTTGCTTAGTTTTCTCAAAGAGTATAAATAATCAAAATTTGACAGCTAAATCTGGCTCCATAGCTGTCAAAAAATGTTTCTACTCAATTTATTTGTTTACATTTTGCATTTGATTTTGACAACTACGGAACCAGATTTAGCTGTCAAATTTTGATAGGATAAATTAATGTAACCTTTATTGTTATTTTCATGAATATGTTGAAAAATATAGAAATATTTTGAAATTTGTAAAATGATTTCAATTCTAGCTGCAAGACAAAAGAATTTTTGTTTGAAGCAGGCGCTCAGCAAATCAAACAAGATGAATATTATTTTTATTTTTCAGTTTGAACTGAAAAACGCATGAAGTTGAACAAGGGGTCAAGGAGGCTGAAGCCCCCAACATAAATATTTTTGAATTTTCAAGGACTTAAGCCCAAATAAAACTAACACGTCGGCAGTGGCAGTGTATTTAAACATTTTTAATTAGTTTCTTTGTTAATTTTAAAGAAAGTTTAATTTTTTTGTATTTCAAAATTTGATTTTCGTGGTTTTTTAAATGCCGAATCAATGCAAGTGATTAAACTATTCTAATTTAATCTATTTAGGTATTAAGTTGTGTTAACTAATGATTTGTTTCAAGTAAAACAAGAAAATATGAAAATATAAGTGATTAATTTCATTAGATTAAAAACCCCCTTGGCAAAAAATTCTGGTTGCGACAAATAGCAAAATGTGAAACACATACAAGCAAACAACAGGAATATAATATTTGCTAATTTTCGTCTGAATTTTTCGGCTGAAAAAAAGCAACAACAATACAAATAACGGGATCGATTGTAAACTACACAAGAACAACAACAATTACACGCATTTTGCTAGGATTATTTCAACTGAATTTTTCGGAATAACAAAGGCAACAACAACAACGCAAAAGACGCGGGATCGGTTGCAAATTTGAAATTTTGGAGAAGTCAAAATAAAAATCCTTCTTCTGGATTTGCTGGTTGCTTGGTAGCAATACAAATGAATTTTCTCAAATGCAGGTTTCAAAACAATAGATATTATTTACGATTGCAAATAAACGAGTTTAGTTAATTCTCCTATTTCAAATTCGCCTTACTATGACGCGTTCGACCACTTTTTTGAGTAAAAATTCTCCTGTGGATCTTAATTTCATGGCGAAGTTTTAGACCAAATAAATAACATGTCGCACAGTCGCAACATTTTCTGTTTAGATTCATCTATGAAATCTCTTTTTATTATTTATACTCTTTGCTTATACTCGACAGTCAGTCCAATTGTCTGACGTCACATCTAGTGCATTCACACAGACCTAATAAGTATACGAGAGCATGGGGTAATAATAAAAGTGAAGTGGTTAGGGAGAACCATGCATGCTAAAGTGGAAACCATTTTGAAAGCTTGAGAGTAAAATGAATTTCTATCGGCTGTCATCCTATTTGCCATAACTTTGACATTCATAACATTTCAATTGCCCGTTCAGCAAAGCTAAGAGCTTTTATGACTTGCAGCGCTTAAGCATAATTAGCGTAATTTTTTGTTCGCTTCAGAGTTTTTAAAACGCTTTACACGAATACCTCTCAGTTAAAGGTTGTTTAAAGCGCTTCAAAAATGCTGCAGTTGCTCAACGGGCTAAATAATCAAAGCCAAATGTGTCAAAAAAGAAACGAAACACAATAAAATCGAATTGATTACCCGAGGTTTTTGAGAAAAACATTTTCTAATTACTCCCATATTATGATTACACATTTTTCATGCTGTGTTCGGAGTCAGACGTTATTGTTTCTATGTGGGGTTTGTTTGAGGTGTTTGATTGTAGGTTTGAGGTTGCACCGTTTACATTATTCAACTCAATTCAATTCTTTATTCAACCAATTCAACAATAAATAGATAGTACTAAGGTTAATCATAATTTACAATTTGGCAGTTCAGAATATTCTTTTCAGCTCTAAATATTATGTAATCAAATGAGAATATAAAATGATATAAGGTTCAATTAATATTATAATATTATAAGAGGAAAATTAAACAAAAACCTCAAAAACTGTTTATAAACTTACAACTAGAGTACCAATGTGCCCCTACATCCATACTTTTATAAATCCTAACCTAATTTTAATTTTTTTTTTAATAATTTAAGAGGAACTAAGATTTCTTATCAAAATATTATTCGAATGTGCACAGCTTATGAGCAACCTTTCTTTCTTAATTGCAATAAAATTACTAATTGAAAGCATGTTTGTAAGACGATGCAGTTCTATAGTGGGGAAGTGTCTGGGAAGATTCGCCATAATTTTTAAGATTTTATTTTACATACATACATGGGCGTTAGCCCAAATTGGAGACGCATACGTGATAATCGGTTGGAAAATAATTTTATAAATCACTATTTTGTTCTCCAAGCGTTTACATTATATTTTGTTGTTATTCTTTGTAGTTGTGCTTGAATAAGACCACGTCTTTTTTCGTATAAGTTTTCTTGTGTCTCGTTAATTTTTTATTTTCTATGTTCTATTTTTTCTGTAATAATTATTTGATGTTAATTTTTGCAGTTGATGCATTCTACTTTTGAGCATGGTGTTGAGCTAGAAAGCTCAAATTTAGGGACAATTATTTTTAAGCCTTAACCTAAAATATATAGTACAGCAGCAAATAAGCCGGAAAATACTGTTAAATGTGTAAAAGTGTGAAACAAGCACCGATTTTAAAAACTTTTATTGGTACGTGTTCATTCGACCCCCAAACCACCCCAAAACGTAGCCTTCGCGTAAAAATTCAAAAAAATTGGCATTTTGCTTTGGAAATGTGCTCTATTAGGTTTTTTGGTCGCTGATCACGAATCCGACATCCAAATGGGGATGGTTCCACCCCTACCCCCCCTAATCACGCTAATTTATTTTTTTTTTTTTCTACGAAAGAGGAATATGAAGTGGTGCAAATAGAGTGTCTAGCTTAGAATGTGGGTCTTTGTGTGGTAAAAAAACCACTTGTTTTATATACAGCGTTTCGAAATTCCCTCTATTTTGTGAGACGTTCTCTACACGGAAAAAACGAAACTCGAAATTATTGTAAATATTAATCAAAATTTAAGAAAAATTAGTAGGTAGTTTAGCAATTTAGAAACGGTTCGAGTTTCTATTAAAAATTACTAAGCGTAATATAAAAATTGCATCAAGCAGGCATTAATTTTTCGAATACAAGTTTTTAATTTTTACAAAGTAGATATTAAAATTTCTGCAATAATTTATTATATTTTAAAAGGACTGTACTATTTTTTAAAAACTACATTATAAAGTTTTTATGATGAAATAATAATAACTGAAATTGATTTTTAAAATTTTTTGTATGTTGAACAAAATTTGGACGGCCAGCGAGTTTCCGTTGCCGCTTTCCCGACCCCGTCCTAATTCTGTTCAACACATTACTTCAAAGCCAATTAGTAAGAGTTTGGCAAGCCTTATATATTTATTTTTTTGCATGAACATGTTGAGAACTCAAACAGAGTACAAATTAAAAACAAAAGAGAAATAAAATTTAATATAATAAAAATTAATAATCTTGAAATAATTTTTCTATAACTACTTTTTAAAAATTATAAAACGGGAATCATATATTACAATATGAAATATGTAAAAATTCTAATGCGCAATTTATTAAAATTTAATAAATTCTTTGTAAAATTTCAAAGTTTTTAGGTAATAAATAAAATGAAGAAAATAATTTTTAATATGCACTTATTAAAAAATGTAAAATGAAAATAATTACAAACTAGAATAGAATTTTTAATAATGAATTTTTATTTATTACTATAAAAGAGTAATATTTGTTTTCAGATTTTAATTTTTATAATCTCCTATTAATTTTTAATAAAATTTGAGCTGGTGTTTTTTCCGTGTACCCCTACAGGTAGTTAGAGTGCCAGTACATTGAGTTTGAGTATGGGAAGTCGGGGAGTCTCACGACCGCGGGAAAATTTTGAATATAAGTATTTGTTTGTTTGTCCATTTCACCCTTGCTTCTTAATATAAACTCCTACTACTGACCTACTGGTTGATTTAAGTCACAGTGAAACTGAGGATGAACAAAATCAAGAACTACTGTTACACGTACCGATTCTTGAAAATGATTCTGATTATGAGTAGTTAAAATAAAAAGTAATTGTTTACAGAAACGGTTTTGTTTTAATATCGTAATATTGCCTAAAAAAAAACAAACATAAAAGTCTATATTTTTCACAATTTTGACCCCTGTCTCCTCCATTTGGATGTCGGATTCGTGATCAGCGACCTGAAAAGCCTACAAGAGCACATTTTCAAAGCAAAATGCTAATTTTTTGAATTTTTACGCGACAGCTACGTTTTGGGGTGGTTTGGGGGGTGGGGGGTGGAACCACCTCCATTTAGACGTCGGGTCCGTGATCAGCGACCCGAAAAACCTACTAGAGCATATTTCCAAATCAAAATGCCAATTTTTTTAATTTTTACGCGACAGCTACGTTTTGGGGTGGTTTGGGGGCGTAAAATCAGCCCCATTAATTCATTTATGTTTATGAGGCAAAGGTTTGACCGGACGAATGTTCTAGGAGGTCTAAGGAGCATGTACCAATAAAAATTTTTAAAATCGGTGCTTGTTTGACACTTTTCCACATTTACCGGCTTATTTACTGTACTAATGGCAAAAAAAAGTCCATCTAAAAAACACCATCATATACCTACATATGTATGTATACCAGGGATGATATTTGGGGGCTTTTAGGGCTTTTTGAGCCCTTTTAACTTTCAAAAGCCCTGTGGCCCTTTTTATTCGAAAAATAATCACAATTTTTTATTTTTCAAAGGAAAGCTTACTGGGATAACTGATTGTCGACTGGGATATAATTTTTTCATTTGACGTTTTAATTTCAATCAGTGCTACCACAACATAAGACATGAAATCACAGTATTATATTAGATATGTAACCTTTTTATAGTGAATTTTTGTTACGTCTTACAAAGTTGGGCAATTTTTCTTATATTTTTTTGTGCCATTTTTCCTATTTTGGTGTGGTGTGGTGGATATATGGAAAAAGTTTTTTTAATATGCATATATGACCATTTATCTCGGTTTTTTATGATAAAATGGTTTGGCCTTGTACTGAATGTTAAAAACAACATTTCGTACAAGGGCAAATCATTTTATCATAAAAAGAGCTATTTTTTAAAAATATGTTTTCCCTGTTGGCCTTTTATCTCCTTTGAATTAACGTAAATCTTCTCAAAATATAGCCACAAGGGAATGTATGTAAAAATCATTATTATCAAATCAAAAAATTTGGGGGTTTTTCTTTGGACTAAATATCATTTTAGGTGGTGGAGCAATATTTCATAATCATTTCGTTTTGTGGCCATTTTGCGCAGATCCTAAATTTGTTTGTACATTATAATTAGACCAGAGCCTGAAAATAATTTTTTTAGTTTTATTTTTAAGAATATTTTTTAATATCTTTAAAGACTTATTTGAAAATTTAGTTTTAACCCTTTTTAAGGCAGAGGGAATATTTTTCCCACCATCTTTTTTTTTCAAATTTTGTTCAATGAATTTTAAGGAAAGTTTTTTTTCCTTATGGCAAAATTTTTATGGACATTCGGTCTACATTTTTAATCTATGGAAATGATAAGCCGCGATTTTAGTTTTTACACTGTGACGTTTGGAAGATTGAAATCGGGTGATTTTCAGTACGACTGGATAAATCTTTATATACAGTGGCTCACAGCTTATTTGATGCAGTGCATACTTTTAATTTCAATGCTCTGTAACTTTGAAACTAAGTGGAATATGATAAAAAATTTTGATATCATTTGAAAGAACAAAAATTATAGTTTAAAAAAAATGTTTATTTATTGTAAAAAAATATTACCTGGAATTTTTATAATAAAAAATCGAAAGAAACTACAAAATTTTTGTCGAAAATCAGACGAATTCATTCATTTTTAACTGATAAACGGCTTTGCGAACTACTCACCAGTTAAACACTTTCGGTTTGGGCTTGCATGTCATCTGTTGGTACCGGAAATTTCGCTTTTATAGGAAATATCATGAGTATGGATAAGTATCTTCAGATTATAAGTGCCAATTTGTTGCAGAGTGCCGAAAATCTGAGCATTCAGACAAATTTACGGTTTTACCAAGATAAAAATCGATAATACAAAGCGGTCATAGTTCAATTCTGGTTAATATACATGAGCCCTTATTTGATGGCACCGCCAGCATAGTCACCTGACCTAAATGTACTTGTAATTTTCGAATACACAACATTTCAAACAAAAACGGCCTAAAAAAGGCACTTTACACTGAGTGGCGCTATAATTTGCCAGATACCAATAAAAAATTTACAGCTTCGATGCCAAATCGTCTTTAAGCTCTTTAAGCTGTAGATGACCAAAGAAGCTACCACACTACATACTTAAAATTACAAAATCATTATTTTAAACAATGTTTTTCAATTTATACCTGTGTGCATCAAATAAGCTGTGACATGAAATTTAGTAGTTTATTTCGATTTTTTATTATAAAAATTCCAGTTAATATTTTTTAACAATAAATAAACATTTTTTTAAACTATAATTTTTGTTCTTTCAAATGATATCAAAATTTTTTATCATATTCCACTTAGTTTCAAAGTTACAGAGCATTGAAGTTAAAAGTATGCACTGCATCAAATAAGCTGTGAGCCACTGTATCTCTGAAATCTGAGACTCATGAACGGTAAAGAATTATTATTTTTAAGCTTATTGTATATTTCATTGAAATTCATGCATATTTTCTATTTTTTATTTCAAAAATTTTGATAGTGTGGATTTTTTGTGGTGGTTAAAATATTGCCTTTTACCGTAGAACTATGACAGTATTTATTGTTTGTTACTGATTTATATTTTGAAAATTAGTATAAAGGTACTGAATGTAAAAAAAAGTAAAAAAGTTTTGTAAAACACTTATAATAAAAATATTTTCAGAACAACAACAACAGTTTTACCTCTTTACCCCAATATGCTTATGCCTTATACTGCGTCTTAATGCGCAACAAATAAATATCAAGGAAAGATGAAAGCAGCAGTCTCAAAAGACTAAAAAAAAAGTTTTTACTTTTTGGAATAAAATTATTTTCAGATTTTTAAAAAACATCTTCAAAAATAAAACTTTTAAAAGACTCTTATGTTCGATTTAATTTATAAAAGTTAAAGTATATGAACAACTCTTTTTTTAAAAACGTTTACTTTTGATCATCAATAACAACTTTTTCTTCAACTCTTGGAGAACACTTTTGTAGAAATTTGGTTTAAAAATAATAATGAATATTGCAGCAATCAGTCATTTCATGAAACACCTACATAAAATATGCGCTGAGAACGAATATTCGGATTCAGTGTATTTTCACAAAAAAAAAAAAAAATGATTTAAGAAAAGTTTTGATTCTTATAGTATAAATACAAATATTTTAAGCAGCAACCAGACCACTTCCCCTCCCTGTTTTCGAGGACGCTGAACACGATGGTGGTATTTAAAATTCTTTTCGAGCATGCCACATCCCCCAAAATGGCCAAAAACCGCCCCCAAAAGGGGAAAATCGCATATTGCGCGCCTTCCACCGGTATAATATTTGTCACCACCCTTTTTTGAGGAAGCTGAGCACGATAGCGGTGTTTAAAATTTTTTTGGAGTTAGCCACACCCTCAAAAATGACCAAAAACCACCCCCAAACTAGGGAAAAAGCATATTTCGCATCTTTCATCTGTAAAATATTTGTCGCCCCCCATTTTCGAGGATGTGGAACACTATGGCGGTATGTAAAATTTTTTTGGAGTGTGCCACTCTCCCCAAAAAGACCAAAAAACGCCCCCAAAATTGGGGAATCGCATATTCCCCACCGTCTATCGGTATAATATTTGTCACCCTCCGTTTTCGAGGATGCTGAGCACGATGGTGATGTCTAAAATTTTTTTGGAGATGGCCACATCCCCAAAAAATGCAAAAACCGCCCCAAATATGGGGAAATTGCATATTCCGCACCGTCTATCGGTATATTTGTCACCCCCATTTTCGAGGATACTGAACATACTGAACTGGTGTTTAAATTTTTTTTCCAGTATGCCACACCCCCTAAATGGGCAATTCACATATTTCGCACCGTTTATCGGTATAATATTGGTCAGCCCCCACTTTCGACGATGCTGAACACGATGGTGGTGTTCAAGTTTTTTTTTCGAGTATGCCACACCCCCTAAATGGCCAAAAATCACCCTATACAGAGTGAACAATTTTTTTTGGTGTAAACGAGAAAACCCACGTCACCTCTTGTATTCGAGGATACTGAGCACGATGGTGGTGTTATATCTTCACACCGACTTGCCCGCATCCCCCCAAACGGCTAACAACCACCACAAAGGACCCAAATTACCTCTTTGACACGCGGTTTTATCAAGTAAAGTATAGGGTGATTTTTGGTCATTTTTGGGGGTGTGGCATACTCCAAAAAAATTTTAAACACCGCTATCGTGCTCAGCTTCCTCAAAAACGGGGGGTGACAAATATTATATACCGATGGAAGGCGCGCAATATGCGATTTCCCCTTTTGGGGGCGGTTTTTGCCATTTTGGGGGGTGTGGCATGCTCGAAAAGAATTTTAAATACCACCATCGTGTTCAACGTCCCCAAAAACAGGGGGAGAAAGTTGTCTGGTTGCTGCTTAAAATATTTGTATATTTTTCCGACTCACACAATGGACTATTAGTAAAATGGTTTTCGAGTAATATTGCTCACCGGTTTAAAAAATAGGTACTTTTCATAAAATGATTGATTGCTGTTTTATTCGTGAATGTTTCGTATCCAAAATTTTACAAAATGTTCTCCAAGAGTTCTATAATTATAATGTTTAAAAAAATATCCGTTAAATGAACACAAGATTCAAAAGAAAAAATTTAAGTGTTTTATTTTCTCCTAAAAAACTTTGGTGGAACGTTAAGTAAAACGATGGCTTCAAATTAATTCAAATCAAAACCAGAGATTTTTGTATATGAAAAAAGTTGTATTTGATTTATAATAGGTTAAACTTGATGTGCTAAGTCTGCAAATATATCATTTGTTTCTGCATTTCCTTTTAAAAAAAGTTTCTAGAAACGATCTTACCATAGTTAGTTCTTTAATATATCGCTCATTTTCTTCAATAACGTCATAACTCAAAAAATCAGATATTTCAGGGTAAACATTTTAACTGAATTTTTACGTTTTTTGGGTTATAACGTTATTGAAGAAAATGAGCGATATATACAAAAAAAACTTAAACGCTTATATTGTATGTTCATATAAAAAATATATGTGTTATATGTATGTAATTAAAATACTTAACATATTCACAACAAGATATGCCAAAATTAAAAAATGGAATTGTGAAGAAAATTTTAGAACTGGATTCGAATTATTTTGAGAATTATCTCTTCAGCGAGTGTTACTTTCACATAAAGTACAACAAAAATCGATATTTTAAATAATGTATCGTTAATGCAAAATATTGCCATGAGTGAATTGACATTTAAAATTTAATTTAAAAAATATTTTCTCACTTATTTAAAAATATTATTTTCTTTTTTAGTGTATGTTGACATTATTTGTGTGCTGGTCATTTATATAAAAATTTTAAATTTTTATAAAGTGATTTAAAATCGGTCTCAGTAAAATAAGTTCTGTTCTGTATATAAAAATTTAAAATCTTCAATATTGAATTTACTAATCACACGGTTATTTACTTTTGCTTATAATAATAAGCTTTTATGTAATAAACTTGTTATTTAGTTCTTGAAATTATTTTTTTATTGGTTTTCTTTTTTACTAGGTATGTAAAATTTATGTTTACAATTAAATATAAACAACAAAATAAATGTTATAAAAGGAAAAAATTTGGTTGTAATATAAATGGTTACATATAACCGACTACATATACATATATACGATTTGATTTACAGAAACCCTATTTATGTCAAAAAAGTACCAAATTTGATATGCGAGGGATTGTGGTCTCGCTGAATACGAATCCAAGGTCATAAATTTCAAATTCAAGATGACGGACCCAATATGGTGGATTAGGTTCTTGAGTTTCCGCGAAAAGTTTATAAACCTTCACAAACTCTTTTTAAAAAAAGACAAAGGGCAAAAGTCCTGTTGTCATGTACAAAGATGAATACAATATCAAAGTAAGACTACTATTAAATGATAAAACTATGTACCAAAAATTCATAAAAATAATATTCCTTTGCGTTCAATCATATGCGTCTCTTCATACGAAGTTCCGTGTTTGCGCCGTTCACAGGTGTGATCTAGGCAGCTGAAATTTTGGGAGAATTTTCTTTAAGGTCAATGCTTAATTATAGGCCTATGGGAAGGCAAATAAAGCAGAAAAATAAATAAATAAATATATTTATTGTTTGCATTTTCAGCCACACAGGGTGTGGCACCTCCTAAGACGCTTTAGGAGACTGTCTCTACGTTTTAATATGCCCGTTAATTGGTCTAATTTCAATGCAATTGAACTAAAACTGTGTTCGAACCGCTTCCAGGTTTGAGCTAGGAAGCTAAAAGTCGAAATAAAAATAAGGAAAATCTACAAAATTTTCAAAATAAACACCTTAATGTTCATACATATATGAAAAGAGTGATCGAGTACTTATGTATTAAAATTTGACTCTTTGACAAAGTTTCAAAGTCATTAATCCAAAATTCCATGTTTTAATGATCCGCCTACACCAATTGTTTTACGCGTTCGTTTTAAAAATGATTCTTTTATTATTATAAATTAAACCTAAAATTTAACATTATTATGGAGTATTTCGGTAAAGGAAATCTTGTTAGTGAAAACTGTTTTTGTCCACTTCAAATATCTCTAAAATCGAAAGTCAACATAGGTTTATGATCCCTTTTTATTTATGTACGTTGCCACATGCATATGGGTCATTCCATCTATAATGGGCCTATCATTACCCTGAGGTTTTATAAATGGGCTAAAACTTTTTTGAGTGATCATTACGTAGAAGATAGAAAAAAATGCGATAAAATTTTTTCGAACAATTTTATTGTTTTAAAAAAAGGTTTTTAATTGTGTTCAAAAAAGCTCGTAAATAAAACTACACCATTCATTGATGATTATTGTAGTATCAATGTCCAGCAATAAAACTACGTAAGGATTTTGACCTAGTATTATTTGGTGTGGAAATAAGGGGGTATGAAGTTCACGATTTTTGTACTTTTGCAGAAAAAGTGTTTTTTTTCGAACGAACATGGCTTACGTCAAATAGGTGAAGAGCTGAGATTCAAAACCCGCCAAGTCCATATTTTACGTAAGGAGAAAAACGCAAAAATGTATACCACTGAATTTAACTATAGTAAAAACGTATTGATTGGTCCATTGAAATAGTTGTCAGTTTTTTTTTTTTTTTTTTTTTTTTTACAACACTTCAAGTGGTGACAGTTCTTTTCGCGAATAAAATTTTGTAATTTTAATTTCGGTAATTAATATAAAGTATAAAGCTCGTTTTACGCAACTTGTCGTCCGCGGAGACTCAGCGGTTGGCAAATAAGCTGAAAGTTAGCTGATTCTGTTGTGCTAACAAAGCAAACAAGCAGGTATTGTCCTCTTTCAATATACAACAACAAATTGAGTAGAATATTGCGAGTTGGCGTTCCGTCAAAAGCAGCTGGTAGTCTGTGGTATAAAAGCTCCAGGCAAAGCCAGGGAAACCAACATTTGTTGAAAGACCCTAAAAGTCGGCAACAAATTGTTTGGATAACAGTAGTGGCTAGTAATAAAGTCTCTGTTTAAATCTTACTTTACTTTGTATTACATACAATAAAATAAAATCATTATTATTATTACATAATGACTTTGGGCCGCTCCCCTCCATCCGGAGGGAGCCATGGACCACTACCACAGAAACAGATGTTGCTACAACATCAACAGCTCCCACAACAACAACAGATTTTACAACAACAACAGCAGTCGCAACAGCTACAAGAACAGCAAGAAGCTGGAACAATGAGCTCTCCTGCCATGAAGGAAAATGGATTTTGAACGCAGATGATAAATAATGCCTCAGCATTACAACCAACTTCTACCGGCGCTATTCCTAAAGCACGAGCAAACGAAGAAAATAAAAAAGTTCAAACAGGTATAGATCGTTATATAACTTTGAACTCAAAGAGAAAGCTCAGCCCTCAAAAAGGGAATACAGGAATGTCAAAGTTAAACAAAACTAACAAATTAACAACACCTTCTAATATTTTATCTAGCAATCGATTTGCAGCGTAAAGCAAACTTGACGAAAACAAAACTAGTGAACCACCCAAAACTTTTAAACCGCCTCCAATTTATTTGCATGAGCGAAGTTCAAATGCTTTGGTAACAAAGCTAACACAGCTTATTGGGAAGGAAACCTTTTTCATTGTCCCCTTAACTAGAGGTAATCTTCATGAAACGAAGATTCAAGTTAAAAGTGAGGAATATTTCCGCATTGTTTCAAAAAATTTTAACGACAGTAAAAAATCTTATTATACATACCAGCTTAAAAGCAGCAAAGGTATTACTGTTGTTATTAAGGGAATTGAATCCACTGTTGACCCTGCTGAAATCAAAGAAGCTTTGGAGCTGAAAAATTTCAGCACTAAAGCAGTAATAAATATAGTTAACAAGGACAAGGTTCCCCAACCTATGTTTAAGGTTGACCTTCATCCTGATTCAACTAAATTAAAAAAGAATGAGGTTCACCATATTTATAAACTTGAATTCTTGCTTCACCGTCGTGTGGTAGTAGAGGAACCCCATAAACGGAACGGTCCGGTACAGTGTACTAACTGCTAAGAGTATGGGCACACAAAAGCTTACTGTACCCTCCAACCGGTATGTGTTGCTTGTGGAGATTTTCACCACATTTCTAAATGCATTAACAAGTTGAAAAAAGATGTTAATTTAAAAAAGTGCGCTAACTGTCAAGGGGATCACACTGCTAACTACAGGGGTTGTCCTATTTATAAAGAGCTTAAGGCTAAGATATCTGAAAAAATGCAAGTAAACCGAAATCCAAATCAAAATATATTTGCTACCCATAACTTTGTCCAGCAACAAAGCAATGCATATCCAGTAAATCCAACTATTTCATATGCAAGTGCGCTCAAATCAGGAGCAACAAATTCTCAACAAAATAGCTTGGAAAAACAAATCACAAGCTTAACTCAAACCTTGAATCAATTTATGATTTTAATGCAATCAACTCTACAAGATTTAGTCAAAACGCAAAACCAATTACTTCAAATCTTGATTGCGCAAAAATAAATAAGCTAAAAATTTGTGTTTGGAATGCAAACGGCATCAGCCAAAATAAAAATGAAATTTTTCATTATTTAACTCAAGGAAATATTGACTTAATGCTTATTTCAGAGACTCATCTAACAGACAAGCAACATTTTCATATTCCAGAATATAAATTTTACAAAACTAATCATCCTGATGGTAAAGCTCACGGGGGCACAGGAATTTTAATTCGAAATCGCCTTAAACACTACTCCTTAGAACCCTTTTCAGAAAATTATCTCCAGGCTACCTCTATTTGCCTACAAAACCACTCCAAAAAACTTACTGTTTCGGCAGTCTATTGTCCACCTCGATTCGCAATCAGTGAGGAAAAATTCAAAAAATTTTTTGATTCATTGGGAATTAGATTCTTAGCTGCTGGAGACTATAACTCCAAACATACATACTGGGGATCTCGTCTTATAAACCCTAAAGGCAAACAGTTATATAACATGTTAATGAGACATAGCACCACGTTCGACTATGCTTCACCTGGTCAACCAACATATTGGCCAGCCGATCGAAGGAAAATCCCAGACCTCATTGACTTTGCTATCACAAGAGGTATCGATAGATCCTTATTAACAGCCGAGGCAAAGTATGATCTCTCTTCTGATCATTCTCCAATAATTTTTTGCCTTCTAGAAAAATCAGCTGATCTTAAGCCCCCTATGAGACTAACATCACATAAGACCAATTGGCTTAAGTACAAAAAATACATAAGCTCACACATCCACTCAAACTACTCGATAGAACACAACGAGCATATTGACGATGCTGTTGTTTTTTTTAACTCAATACTGTATTCAGCAGCAGAGCACTCAACTTCTGATCAGGCTGTGAAAAATACAAAAAGCCGTTTCCTTACTAACAGTGAAATCGAAATCCTCGTAGCCAAAAAGCGTAGGTTAAGGCGAGCGTGGCAGGTCCATAGATCCCCAGCTTCTAAAGCAATCCTAAAAATTGCTACTCATAAACTTAGGTCTGCATTAAATAGCGAAGAAGACTTGGAGCAGCAAAAGTATGTCTCGAAACTTGCCCCCAATGCTAATGGGAAGAAGTCCTTGTGGAAAGCCAGCAAAATAATAAGAGCCCCCACTCAAAATGAATCACCGATTAGAGACTTCCACGGAAATTGGGCTCGAAGTGATGATGAAAAAGCTGAGGCTTTTGCAAATCACTTAAGTACAGTTTTTCAACCAAATACGAACAAATAAATAACGATACTATCCAAATGAGTTTCCACAGCAGCAACTTAATCAGTTTAATTCAAGAAATGTATCCGAAAAAAGCCCCAGGGAGTGATAACATCACACCCAAAATGATTAAGGAATTGCCTTATTCAGCCATTATCTTTTTGACCCGACTTTTTAATGCTATAATTCATTACGGATATTACCCAAAAGAATGGAAAAACTCTTTGATAACCATGATACCAAAACTTGGGAAAGATCGTACATTACCATCATCGTACAGACCCATAAGTCTTTTACCTTGCTTGTCAAAATTATTTGAGAAATTAATTCTAGCAAAATTAATTCCTTATGTTACCCATAACAATTTATTTCCGCCTCACCAATTCGGTTTCCGAAAACAACACGGCACAATCGAACAGGTTAATAGGATCACAAATGAAATAAGAAAGGCTTATGAGCGCAGTGAATACTGCACAGCAATATTTCTCGATGTCGCACAGGCGTTCGATAAAGTATGGCATGAAGGCCTTATCAATAAAATTAAACACTTATTGCCTCTCAATGTTCACAAAACATTTACTTCTTACCTCGAAAGCAGGCTCTTTAAAATAAAACACAGAGATTTTATTTCTACTCACTTCAATATAAGAGCAGGTGTCCCTCAAGGTAACGTACTAGGACCGTTTCTATATGTATTGTATACCTCAGACTTACCAATTAATGCTAACACGACCATCTCAACATTCGCAGATGATAATGCAGTTTTAAGTTGTAACCGTTGCCCATTTGAAGCTTCTCGAAAGCTCCAGCTTCATATAAAATCAATAGAAGAATGGTTGTCGATATGGCGCATAAAAATAAATGAGCAAAAATGTAAGCAAGTTACTTTTACCCTTAGGCATGGTGAATGCCCTCAATTGTTCTAAATAATACTTCAGTCCCACAAAATGAAATTGTAACATATCTAGGTATTAAATTAGATCGACGACTTACATGGCACATTGAAGCCAATATAACTCAGTTAAAGTTAAAAACCTCCAGTTTTCACTGGCTAATTAATCATCGTTCCCCTTTGAAGCTTGAATATAAAATCCTTTTATACAAAACAATTTTTAAGCCAATTTGGTTATATGGTGTCCAACTTTGGGGTAACGCCAGCTCTTCAAACATAGAACTAATACAAAGGGCTCAATCCAAAATATTAAGATTAATTACAGGTGCACCATGGTACATAAGGAATGAAATTATTCACCGAGATCTATGCATCCCATTGGTAAAAGATGAAATAAATAAAAATAAACAAACCTACGCCATAAGGTTGATGCATCATCCAAACCCATTGGCTCGTAATTTAATAAACATAGAGAATCACTCCAGACTGAAAAGAAACGATCGTCCTTCTATGGAAGTTGTGCTTACTGCACAGCACCGAACCGAACTTATTAGCGCTAACGTCATCGTGCAATCATCGTGAAGCAGATGAGGACTCAGTACCGGGACCTAGTTCGTCTCGGGCACAGTCCTCCAATACAATCCGACCTCGGCAATTCATCGCAGCCAGCTCCTCTTCCGATGAGGACGTGTGCACGAGACCTAGTTCGTCTCAGCCGCTGTCCGATGAATTGGAGAGTGCAGCAACAAGAGACCTAGTTCGTCTCGGCTACCATTAGAGTGAAAATATTTAAGTAACTGCTGCTTTCAGGCATCTACCCGACCAAATGAGGTCAGCCGTTAGCGCGGATACTTAAGTCACTGCAGCTTTCAGGCATCTACCCGACCAGATGAGGTCAGCCGTTAGCGCGGATACTTAAGTCACTGCAGCTTTCAGGCATCTACCCGACCAGATGAGGTCAGCCGTTAGCGCGGCCACTTAAGTCAATACAGCTTTTATTCATTCTACCGACCTGACGAGGTCAGCCGTTAGCTCGGATATATTCCATTTACTTATATGTATTATTTTACATACTTTCGCAATTTATGAGGGCTTATAAGCTCAGTAATGTTGAATAAATAAATAAGTCCCTGCTTTTTGTTTCTGGAGACGAGTTCATTATTAAATTATATATTAATTATACATAATATTAATCTATAATAATGTTACTTAGTATAAGATTTTAAAACTTATTGTTAGTCTCTAAAGAGAAGATTCAATAAATAGAAAGAAGCTTAAAAAAAAAAAAGCTATTAAAATCCTGATTTTTCATTATGATTTTTATGACCTAATTTAAAAGAACTATTATAAAAAAACGTTTGGACTTGGCAGGTTCTGAAACAAAAAATGTGGACTTGGCGGGTTTTGAAACTGACACCTCGGGACTTGGCGGATTTTGAAAAATAATAATAGTAATTTGTATGTATTTATGATTGTATTGCCAAATCTATTTTAATAAAAAATTGGACTTAACGGGTTTTGATTTTCAGAAATGTGGACTTGCCGGGTTTCGATAAAAAGAATTATTCAGAAATTTTTGCAATCAAAAGTTTGTGAAGGGAAATTTTTTTTTTTAAATTTAGAATATGTAGGCTTATAGACAAACATTTTTTCCGTCCTCTCCTACAATATCTCACATTTTCATTTTTTGGACTTGGCGGGTTTTGAATCTTAGCTTTTCAGTTATATCTACTATTATTAAACGAGCAATAATTCTATGTATTTATATATTTATATATATGTATATATTTATATATATATTTTCAGACTTTATTTTGATGAAACTTGGGGGTTAGGTACATATGTGAACACAATTAGGATTGGGCTGGGTTTTAACTTATCAAAGACTCCTGGAGGGGCGTGGCACAGCCCTAAACTTTTATTTTCATAACGTCATATCTCGAAAACTATTCAAGATATTGTGATGAAATTTGGTACACAGATGCAGATCATAAATGTCTTAAATTTTGCCAAAAGTGGGCGGAATCGGAAAAGTGGGCGTGGCACTTTTCAATAATTGAAAATTTTGATTCAATATTACTCAAAAACGGCACTGACGATTTTCATAAAAATTTTATAGATAATACCACTAAGAGCAGTCATCATAAAATGCTATGTCAAAATTCGTTGAAGGGCGTGGCACAGCCCACAATATTTATAAACATTATAATAAGAGAATTAACAACACAATCGTTCTGAAATTTCATATAGTGGATATACTTGCTATAAGGTACCTCAAGACGAAAAATGGGTGCAATAGTACTAGTGGGCGTGGCACCTCCCATACAAGCAAAACAAGTTAAATGTTATATTTATTGTACTATGAGAGTAATCTTCTTAAAATTTGGTGAGGAGTTGTCGGTTACTATAAGCTTTGAAATTAAATGCATTTTGACGGGATTGCTTCAGTGGGCGTGGCACCTCCCATACAAACAAAAACTGTTAAATGTTATATTAAGTGCACTATGGGAGTAATCTCAATAAAATTTGGTACAGAGATGTCGGTTACCAAAAATTTTTAAGTTAAATGGATTTCGACGAGATTTTGTTAGTGGGCGTGGCACGTCCCATATATACGAAAATCGTTGAATGTTGTATTTAGTGCACTATGGGAGGTATTTTCTTTAAATTTGGTGTTGAGGTGTCGATTACTATAAGCTTTGAAATTATATGGATTTCAACGGGATTGCGTAAGTGGGCGTGGCACCTCCCATACGTACGAAAAACGTTAAATGTTATTTAGTGTACTATGGGAGTAATTTTTTTAAAGTTGTTGTTCCAATCGATAGAGAAAGCACGAAAAATAAAAAAAATTTTTTGTTCCAATAGACTTTTAATTACAGTGGTGTAGTGTTAATATTGTAGTGGTCATTTTTAATATTTGACCACTTAGTGCGTCCTGAGCGATTTGCGGAATTTGTTGCTGTAAGGATATTTTCCTTGTTCTTCGGATTATCCCGGAGGTAATCACTCCATAAGTGACTACTCATCGAGGTGGTTCAGCCCGAGTCACTTTGGGTCACTTGGAGTCACCGAGATGAGTGAAAATCGCGATATTGCGGTTTGCGTGCGATTTTTGTAGAATTGCTCTATTATACCTATTGGCCACGTTGGTGTAAAAACTTTGCGCACCTAATAACGTTTTGCGGTGCGTGCGATTTTTTGGATTTTATTGCTGAAGGATATTTTCCTTGTTCTTCGGACTATCCCGGAGGTAATTACTCCATAACTAACTACTCATCGAGGCGGTTCACCCCGAGTCACTTTGGATCACTTGGAGTCACCGAGGTGAGTGTTAATCGCGATTTTGTGGTCTGCGTGCGATTTTTGTAGAATTGCACTATAACACCCTTAGGCAAAAACGTTGCGCATCTTATTACGTTTTGCGGTGCGTAGAATTTTTTTTTTTTTTTTGATTTTTACGAATTTCGTGAACCAAAGTGACTTTAAGTGACCCAACGTTACTCGGGGTGAACCGCCTCGATTAGTTGTCACTTATGGAGTGATTACCTCCGGGATAAGCCGAAGAACAAGGAAAATATCCTTACAGCAATAAAATTTAAAAAATAGCACCAACCGCAAAACGTAATAAGGTGCGATAAGTTTTTGTACCAAAGTGGCTTATAGGTTTTACCCCTCGTAGTAACTGTACAATCGGTTGCGCTCTTTTATATAAATGCTGCGATATCTCAGTCGACTTAGTGTCCAATTTAAATGAAATCGAGCCATTTTGCATTATCCTTTTCATTTCTATTCACTCTTGGTCCCATTCCACTCTTTTTATAAACACTTTTGCATCAGACAGCAATTTGACGAAACTAAAAACGAAGCAAAATTGTTGAAAAAAATGGAACAGAAAAAATTAAAGAGAAGTTGAAGCGTGAAAGTGAAAAGTCAACTTTTTTTAACAAATTCCATATTTTTTCGATTTTTTCAACCTCAAAACGAAAAACCAAACAGTGGTCGGTCTCCAGGTACTACATATATTATTAGTTGCGAAACTAAAAATTAATATTACGGATAGTACCACATGGTCGAATTTAAAAAACGTTTGTGCTGATGAAATAAATTAAAACTTAAAATTTTAATATTTTACAAATATTGCGGTCAATAAGGCGGTTTTTAAGATCTTTATTTAAAGAATTGCAAAATAACACTTATAGGTTTTTATGTGTACTTTTCGAAAAAATATACTACTTTTGCAAAAAAAAAAATTTTCACAAAAATTATGCGAATTGAAAAATATTTTTGCATTTTTTTTGAAAAAACTATGTACATTTTAATATTTTTTTGGTTTTTCTTAAAAAAAACTCTGATTTATTCTGCGTTTAATACTGCAAATTTATTCATGGGGAAAAAATTATTATTATTTTTTTATTAATTATTAATTTTTTCACCATATTTTTTGGGTTTTTTTGGATAACCCATTTCTTAATATTTTTTTAGTAAACTTTAGATTAAAGCTCGATTCCCAAGCTTCAAAATGATATGCCACAGACATTGGGGTAAGTCGGTAATTAAAATGTTTGAATGTTAACCGTGCACTGTATTGCGAGTTGAGTAGCTACTGCAGTGAATTTTAGTTTCAGTTTAGTTTTTTGAAATAAAATTCAAATTACATATCATGTTTTTAAAAAATGGTATTTAATTATATCCCAAACTATAAAAAAATTATCAAAAGCTATTTTTAAACAAAGTTTGTAGAGTTATGTAGAAAATTAATATTGAAGCAGTTTAATTATTGTCATTTCAGAAAAATCTATTGAATCAGTTCTTATTTGGAAATTTTTAGTATTACGGAGTTGCGCGATTTTGTTGTTACCACTGAAATTTCGCATTTCACTGTAAAAGTTTCGCAGCAGCGAGTACATATTACTCCATAACTCTTTTTATCTATTTTTGCACTATTTTTCTCCTTTGCACATAAAATTTCATGAATCCTTTTAAATTGTGTGATATGGCTTGTAAATTATACACATGTATATTAGGGTGGTTCAAAATATTAAAGTTGCTCCGATCTTCGCTCCCCGGGCACCTAAAGTTTCGTATTGGTACCAATAAGAGCCATGTAAAATTTGGTCCATTTCAGAAAGCATTAAATTGGCGCGCGACCGTTTTGAAAACTGGAAAATGGTCCTTAATCTGTCAAAAATCATTAATATCTCCCCGAAGCTACCTCTTAGAGACGTCAAATGTATGACAAGGTTATTTTTTCTCCTCAAACATTTTTTTCGAACATACTTACCCCCTATCACCAGGGGGGCTCCCCTGCAAAAATTACATTCTTGTGAAATTATGAAATTGACTCCCCCCTCTCCTCAGACGCCTCTGGAGGGGTAAAATGTTAAACCATTTTATATTAATTTTATTCTCCCAAACTTTTCTCTCGACACACCTACCTCCTATCTGCCACCCTTTTGGGGGTCCCCCTACAAAAACACAAAAAATTTCGAAAAATAGTTCATAGCTCCCCCAGAGTTACCCCTAGAACAGGGTTGGCCAACCCAAAAGATCTTGCGGGCCACTTTGGAAATGTATCAAAACTCCGCGGGCCACATATAAAATTATACATCCCATATATGTACTATAGAAATTTTTTTGGAGTGAAAAACTGAAACATGAGTTCTTATTGTGTTAATTATACTTCTTATAAATGAAAAAAAAAATTAAATTAATTAATTCTTATTTTGCTAGTGTGATACTTGTTTCTCCACTCTTTTACTTAACTTTTGCAAATCGATCTCAATTTGGGTATTTGCACATCGTAATTGGTGTTGCAGGTTAGTGTCAGTGTTTTGCGCTTAACGGTGAACGGTCAATTGAAATGTTATGAATGCCAAAAAAAAAAAAAACAAATAGGACGACAGCCAATTGAAAATCGATTTGCTCTCACGTTCTCAAAATGGCTTCAATCCAAAAATCAAAGTGAATTTTTTCTCATAATTTCGACAGTTGATTTTTGAATATAGAGAAGCACAAATATGTAATGTACATTACGGGGTATGACTTTTAACAATATTTCGAAAATAAAATTTTACATTGCCAAACATGTTGCCGAAATGTAACAATAGTTTTTTTAATTACAAAAAAAAAACTCCCACATAAATCAAAAAAACACTTTACAGGCAAATTTCAAATATTTCCCTTATAAAAAACAAGAAGGCGTTTCTGTACGAATATAACTTTTTGCTTTGTTTTGTTTTCAGTTTCTTTTACTCGTATTCTGTACCTAACTACAATTATATACCTAAGTATATAATGTTTTGTAAAAAACAGTGAAAATATAGTTTTAAAAAATGTTAAGGTATGGAAAAATAGTCTCACCCATTTTGAAAAAAGTAATGCTAAAAGACGAGAAATCGGTAATATTGAAAAATATTTAAACAAAATGTGCAACATTCCAAAGCAGACGGTTATAATAACCAGGTATAATGCATTGGCGAATATTAAAAAAGAAAATAAAAATAAGAGTTCAGATTCAAAAAAGGCAGCAGTGACAATTAAAGGACTTAAGGAAATTTTTGAAATATTTCAGCTTTGGAACTCAATGTGACACAACAAATGTTATTAGTGGAAGAAAAATGGAGTTGTAAAGTTGCTGCAAGATCTTTTTAAACCAAAAGCTTTGTCTCCACTGCAATATGTTGGTTGTCAGCATCACGTTTAGATTTAATTTTGAAACATGTTATGAACATGTTATGACATGTTATCTTTTCGGTACCTTAAACAGAAGTTCATTCAAAACGATGAAAAATTGAAAATTAAATGCATCAAGTGGAGCTTGGATAAATTTTTAAGTTTTATGAAAAAAATAAAAGATTTCCCTATATAAAGTTTAGAGCTATACCAGCGGTCAGCAATGCTCGCTGGAACTCTAGGGCTATTCTTGCGACTTTAACGTTCATACTCATCCCCTAATAATAATAATTGGATAAAACTTTTGCCAATTTGTAAATTTTTATGCAATGCTTGGCATGACGTGTAGTCCTCTGATCATTGTTTTCAAACCAACGGTTTGAAAAATTTGGATATATAAGTCAAGCCCTACAAAATTCCTCATATATGTTTACTCAAACACTGGGTTAAGGAAGATCCTGCCATTATAAATTTAAAGCGATCTAATATATTTACAGAACGAGCCATTAAAGTTATACAAGAAATGTATCCTAAATGTAAAACTGAGCGAACATTAAATTCTAAATTTAATTCTTTTAATATAATAATAAATAAAATGTACCTATTCTTCAACGAAATCATCGATTTTTAAATAATTAATTCGACTTCATTGTCAAAGAAATTTTTTTATCTTATTCTTATTTTTTGAAGACATAAATTTTTTAATTATCTTCATGCGGGAACTTTTTTTGATAAATAAAACAAAACTTCAAACTTTTTCATAGTCATTTCATTATTTCTCATAATGTGGTGCCATGTAAAATAGGTGTTACAAAAAAGTCATAAACCTAATGTACATATTTTTTAATACATTGGTTTCACTATAAAATAAATATATTTTGTAAAAGTGTGATGAATCTCGCGGGCCAGAAAAATTATCTAAGCGGGCCGTGGGTTGGCCACCCCAGCCCTAGAGGGTTCATATGCATCACCAGGTCCTATTATATTTTCTTTTCTAATATTTTTGCCGAAGATACCTACTCTCTATCTGCCACTCTTTTGGGGATCCCCCTACAAAAAACACCAAAAACTAGGAAAATTTCGAAAAACAATTCATAGCTTTCCTGGAGTGACCCGTAGAGGGGTCAAATGTATTACCAGGTCCTCCCTACATTTTCTTCGAACATACTTACCCCCTATCTCTACCCCTTTGGGGGAATCCCTTTGAAAAAATGAAAAAATTTTTGAAAATTAATTAATATCACTACTAGGTTGTATTATATTCATTTTTATTGTGTTCATTGCTTATATTAACTTGCTCTTTTCACAAAAAGGATACTTTTTACGATATGCTTCTACGATTTGTATCATTAGCTGTTTGTGTTCTCCATCATTTGACAAAATCTTGTTGTATTCTTTCATAAACGCAATACCTCCTTCAGCGGTGTCATTTACGACATCTAAGCCTTTGCAAAAAGAGAGAACATCTTTGAAATCATCATCAGATTCCCATGTGGATGGATGATTATTGAGAAATTCTGTATTCAATCCAAAGAAAACAAAAAAGTTTCTGGGCGCGCAGCCATATTAACAGCTCTAGTGATGAAAATATTTCAATGGCAGTACATAATACATTACTATAATTGAATATATGCGATGATGCTGCATCTATGGGATTTGATACGACTCTCAGTTATACAGGCGAAAGATCTGGAGCATGTATTTCATTGCAGAACCGACTATAACGTAAATTAATAAACCTTCCATGCCGCCATCTTATAAATGAAATTGTACTTCGAAGTGTTTTTGATATAAAGTTTGGTTCGAGTACTGCTCCTGAGGTTACCCTCTTTGAACGGTTTTCAAAGGAGTGGAATAAATTAGAGAAAAAAAGTCCTATAAAAGCGGCCTGGAAAAGATGATAATAAGGAGTTTTTAGAGCTAGCACTGATATTTCTTGGTGCAGGGAGTGCTAAATTCCTTAAGCCTGGGCCAACGAGTCATACGCGTTGGATGGCATACAATCTTTAAATTTTTATGTTTCGTGATCAATTCATTTTGGCTGCAAAACAATTAAATGGAGTCCGAGTTACATATTTGTATTTCCTAATGTCTACTAAAATATATTCGAGTATGGTTTCGATGTTCCAACGCTGTGGAAGCTCCATTTACTGATTATTCCTTCGTAAGAGACTCAATTGCATATGAAAATATTGCTCCGACCGTTTCCATGACAATATAGAAAAAATTTCTAAATCATTTGTGGTATTTGGTAGAGGAAACATTATATCTCGCATTTTTTGATTCAAGAGTATCTTATGCAGAAATGGGGGTCAAATCCTTGAACCCCATTGTAAAATTGAAAAATGCCAGGAACATCGAAAACGTCAATATTTTACTAAACCATAGTCTAAGTCACTTTGTTTCACACAGAACCAAACTTTTTTTTTCTTTGGATTGAATACAGAATTTCTCAATAATCATCCATCCACATGGGAATCTGATGATGATTTCAAAGATATTCTCTGTTTTTGCAAAGGCAAAATGTCGATGTCGTAAATGACAGCGCTGAAAGAGGTGTTGCGTTTATGAAAGAATACAACCAAATTTTGTCAAATGATGGAGAACACAAACAGTTAATGCTACAAATCGTAGAAGCATATCGTACAAAGTATCCTTTTTGTGAAAAGAGCAAGTTAATATGAGCAATGACCATACTAAAAATGAATATAATACAACCTAGTAGTGATATTAATTAATTTTCAAAAATTTCTTCTGGTAATACATTTCAACCCTCTACGGGTCACTCCAGGAAAGCCATGAATTGTTTTTCAAAATTTTCCTATTTTTTGGTGTTTTTTGTAGGGGGACCCCCAAAAGGGTGGCATATAGAGGGTGGGTATCTTCGGGAAAAATATTAGGAAAAAAAATATTATAGGACCTGGTCATACATATGAACCCTCGACGAGTCATTTCGGGGGAGCTATGAACTATTTTTCGAAATTTTTCGTGTTTTTGTAGGGGGACCCCCAAAAAGGTGGGAGATAGGGGGTAGGTGTGTCGAAAGGAAAGTTTGAGAGAGTAAAAATAATAGGAAATGGGCTAACATTTTACCCCTCCAGAGGCGTCTGAGGAGAGGGGGGAGTCAATTTAATAATTTCACGAGAATGTCATTTTTGCAGGGGAACCCCCCTAAGAGGTTGTGATAGGGGGTAAGTATGTTCGGGAAAAATATTGGAGGAGAAAAAATAATAGGACTTTGTCATATATTTGATCCCTCTACGAGGTAGCTTCGGGGAGATATTATTGATTTTCGATAGATTAAGAAGTATTTTCCAGTTTTCAAAACGGTCGCGCGCCCATCAAATGTTTTCTGAAATGGACCAACTTTTACATGGCTCTTATTGGCACCGATACAAAACTTTTGGTGCCCGGGAGCGAAGATCGGAGCAACTTTAATTTTTCCCATACATGTCTGAACCACCCTAATGTACATACATTATTCGCATTTTGTTTTCGAAACTCTTTATGTAAAGAGATGTTAAAGTGTTAATAAGTGTAATGTAGACTTATGCTAAAGTGAGGGTCACGCCAAATTCTTCGTTGAAAAAGTTATTAAAAATGTCTAACAGTAAATAGTTTGAATATAAAAAAATTTACGTTTAAAGAAAACATCAATTTCTCAAATACTCCATGAACGATTTCAGTCTCTTTAGGCTCAAAATTTTCAGAACATATAGGAGTACCATCTCTGGAAATTTCATTCATTTTTTTTTCACCCTATTTGATTTAACAATTTTTTTGCAATTTTTATAGACCAAATCCATCTCAAACCATGCAGTCGGAGTGACCCCAAATTGCGGAATTTGTTGCCGATTAAATAAGTTGTTTTTCAAAGTAATTAAGGAATTATACCGTTCATCGATTTGATTGAAAACTATTTTTTGCGAAGTTATGCCCATTTAAAGTTTTAGTGTCAGAGCTTGAACAATCGTTGAAAATTATTTCAAAATATGTAGTCGCATTTTCATCCAAATCAAAATAATTAACTTTTGTCTTCTGATTCTAATAGAGCTTCTGATTCTCTGTCAGAATCTTTAAGAAATTTTGAAAATTGTTTAAAATTGGCGGAGTTATAGCGCTTTTTCTGAAAAAAAGGAAGACTGATTTTCTCAAAAACCCCAATATTTTTTTCGCTTAAAATTTTATTGTGGATTTGTATTAATATGATAAAGAAATGACATGAGTTTAATGTCTGTTAACCTACATTTGAGGACAGGAGATTTTTTTCCCCAAAATGAAAAAGTCAATTTTTTTTTCATCATTGCCAAGCTACTCTATGGTACTATTTTCAAGGCAAATAACAACAACAACATTCCAAATTACTTTCTGCAAGTCCTGCTTGCATTCTGCATAATTTTTTTGACCGTTATTTTCGTAATAACATTTTATCATAGGAAATATATAAAAACATTGTAAGCACTTGTAGCTTTTTCGCTGGCAAAGTCAAGCAAACGAAATATTCAAAACCCACAGAAGTACAGTCAGTGAAATAGCTATATTTGCGTACAATGTTTTATATATTTCCAATGATAAAATGTTATTACGAAAATAACGGCGAAAAAAAGTATGCAGAATGCAAGCAGGACTTGCAGAAAGTAATTTGGAATGTTGTTGTTGTTATTTGCTTTGAAAATAGTACCGTAGAATGGTTTGGCAATGATGAAAAAAAAATTGACATTTTCATTTTGGGGAAAAAAATCTCCTGACCTCAAATGTGGGTTAACAGGCATTAAACTCATTTCATTTCTTTATCATATTAATACAAATCCACAACAAAATTTTGAACGAAAAAAATATTGGTGTTTTTGAGCAAATCAGCCTTCTATTTTTTCAGAAAAAGCGCTATAACTCCGCCAATTTTCAAAATTTCTTAAAGATTCTGACAGAGAATCAGAAGCTCTATTGGAATCAGAAGACAAAAGTAAATTATTTTGATTTGGATGAAAATGCGACTACATAAGTATTTTGAAACAATTTTCAACGATTTTTCAAGCTTTGACACTTAAACTTTAAATGGGCATAGCTTCGCAAAAAATAATTTTCAATCAAATCGATGAACGGTATAATTCCTTAATTACTTTGAAAAACAATATATTTAATCGTCAACCAATTCCGAAATTTGAGGTCACTAAGACTGCATGGTTTGAGATGGATTTGGTCTATAATTTTTTCAAAGTTTTGAAATCTTCAAATTTGCTTTCATATTAATGAAAGCAAATTCATATTAATGAAAGCAAATTTGAATTGTGGTTATTTGCTTAGGTATATTCATCAATGGACGGTGTATTTTTTTTAAACAATAATATTGCTCGAAAAAATTTTATTGCATTTTTTTCTATCTTCTACAATCTATTATGTCTCTATTTAAAAAACCTCAGGGTAATGATAGGCCCATTATAGTTGGAATGACCCATAAGCAGGTCCTCAAAAACGCGTTTACTGAAGAGTGGAACCGTATACCTCCAAAAAATACCAAGACGTTGGTGGTTTCTGTGAAAAACCGATCCAACGCCACTTTGCAAACTAGGGGTGGCCGAACAAAATACTAATTTTGCTCATATTCTTTGTGTTTCGTAGATTATACTGAAATGTTTTATAAAGTATGTATACTTTTTTGTGTTTTAAAAATGAATTTTTCTAGTTTTTGATACTAAATGTTTAAGTGATATCAATAACTACTCAATAAATTTGATTCATTGTTGGTAATTAATCATATGACACAAATTTTATTCACATTGCTCTTACTGATTTTACAAAACTAGCATTTCGAGGGGGGTATGTATTCATACTTTTTTGTGCCACTGTATGTATGGTAACATTAATTAATAGCATAAGGATACTCATTTACTAGAAAATTAACATTAAACTGTTTTTCTTCTTCGTGCTTTGATGCAAAAAAGCTTCAAAATATTTGGTTACTGTAACGAAAAGTAATGTAGATACTACGCTTTCTTACAAAGAAAAACTAGAACTTTAAATTAATATATGTACTCTTCAACAGCTTTAAAAAGAGAAGGTAAGAGAAAAATTTACGTAAATACACACACGAACCATGAAAAATGTGTGTATTTTTAAATGTTGGAAACATTTTCTTATTAGTTCCACTCTTGATTATGAATGAGCCAATTTTCCATTTAGTTTGTGATCAGTGGTTAGGAGCGAAGGCTTTTTTGTTGGGTGAAAGTAAGTGTGCATTTTCAAAAACTTATGACAATACGAGTAATACATATGTATGCACGGTTATATGAACCATATATGGACAACATACATAATAAAAAGCTGGTGTAGTGTTATATATTAAAAATAAAGTTTTTAAATTTTATCTATATAAAACAAAATATTCCATTATATAGGAAAAAAAACCTATATGACGTCACCATTTCTTGTTTGAATTAGATATTAAAACAAATGTGTTAATAAGTCTATCTATTTATATCAGCAAAATCTTTTTTTTTTCGATTGAGGTGTATATATTGTATGCGCTTAAGGTTTATATATGCCATATAAAAAAAGTTCACATGAAACACAATAGTCAATTTTTAAAATTATGGGGGCAGAGCAAACGTAATTTGTATAAATATATGTTCAATTTCGAAGTATCAGAGCAGAAGTTATGATTTTGCCATAATTCTTAACTAATTTACTTTAAAGAGAACAATGGAATGGCTTCTTTATTTTATTCTGTTCCAAAAGGCTTTTTGCCTACCTGATTTTGTTGTATAAATGACACATTTCCTCATAAATATTTAGATTTGTTCAATAAAGTTATATGCGAAATTCATATAATACATATGATGCAAAAAAAGTCAATGTCTTCGAAAAAAAAAGTAAATATTATCCAAAAAAAAATTATGAATTGTTGAAGTTTTCCCGGAGTATGGGTGGGAAAAGCCATTATGCGGCCCTGAATTCAAGCTTTAAAGTACATGTTTACTCATTCCGTACAGAAAGGTAGAAAACATCAATTTCAAATGCATTTATTCAAAACTTCAGGCTCTTAACCAAATCCCAATTAAAAACAAAAACGTTTGAACAATTTTAGTAGGTGTGTATGTGTTCCAAGCCTTCCACTACTAAAAATAAGTAATTAAGAACTCCTACAATTAAATTTTGTGTCTTCAGTCTACTCTTTTTCATTTCATATTGGCCATATTTTTACCTTTTGATACTGTCTCTGAATCTGCTTTTATAATTTTAGCATGTTAGTCAAAATTTCAAGTTAAACGGGCCAAAATTCTTTTTAATGCCTAAAACAACTTGTGGTTTAAGAAAAAAATAAATTATTTAAAGATAACACATTCTTAGTTTTTAGTACTTATGCAGAATCATTATAATGTATTCTATGGTATACTCATAGCTGCAGCGAAGTTTTATAGAAAATTATATTATTTATGGTAATTTATAATATAGTAGGAGTGGTAGAAAAATAAAACAACTGCGTTACTCAACTAAAATCTTAGATTTTATTTTTAGGAATGTTTAATTATGCTCACTTATCTCTCATTAAGTTAAATTTCAGAGATAATCAGATCAGTAAGATATATTTAAAACATTTGATCACTGCGCTACCAAAGCCTAATTCAAAAACTTTATCTTTTTCAAAAAAAGCGACTTAATATTAATACGCAAACTTGCGAGACAAGTTTTAGCTTACAGTAGCTACTCATTGAATTAGAGACGGTAAAAAAATATAAAAAAATTCTCAGTGTTCCTCAAATAAAAAAGTACCATGAATTTTTTTTTGTTTTTTTTTGAAACATGTATTTTGGATATTTCTATAGAGTTTTTTAAAAAAATAATTAATATTTAGTGTTTCCACCTCTAGAATTAAGCACTTAATTTATTCTGCTCGGCATACTTTATATACAGTTAATTATCATTTCTTTTAAAGATGGGTCATTATTCCACACATCAGAAGTATTTTCTTTTAATTGAGCCATGGTGTTATTTCTTCGTGTATACACTAGTGATTTTAAATGAGACCAGCAGTTCTCAATTGCATTTTAGTCCGGCGAATTGCCCGACTATGGCAAAACTTCTAATTTTAAAGAGTTCAGGACATTCATACTGGCTCTGGACGTATGGTGAGGAGCTCCATCTTGTATGAATGTGTATTTATCCTTGGAATGACATAATGTCTCGATGTAGGGCAGCAAAACATTTTTCAAAATGTTAATGTACTGTTCGAAGCTTATTGCTTTATCAAAAACTATATCGGCCCCGATACTTCGGAGGTTATGCGGCTCCAAATCATAACAGACGGTGGGTTTTTCGTAGTTGGAACTAGACAGCTGGCTGAGTACATCTCTTGAGGCCTTCTGGTAGCAAATCTGACCCTTTGGGATACTGCTTCCAGCAGTCACTCATCACTAAAAATGACCTTCAAAAAAATAAAAACATATGAAATTATTCAAAAGAAAATTTCTGAGAATTTTACGTTGACGTCACTGAATTTAACTGAATTAAAGTAAGTCACTATATTCCAGTAGTCGTTGGGAGTGTTACGCGGAATCTGAGCCCAATACTGCCTCCGTTTGCCATTTTATTTAAATCGGTGTTACAATGTATTGAGCGTAATGTCGACTCCAGTTTTGTTAAGGTCGTTCAGTACTGATTGCGTTGATGCAATTCGTTCCATTATGGTTTTCTGCACAATTTTTTGGTCATTTTTTGAAGTTTTTTTTTGTTTTCTTGGACAATTTTGACGATTATTTGGGGGAACATTTAAAAAACAGTAGACATATTCTCACTCTTAGCAATGTTTATCACAGATGATTTCGATACTTCAATAATTTTAGATATTACGGTGTAGCTTGACCTTTATCAAAAGCCACCCGTGACCTTTGAACTTCATAAATATCCTTTATTTTACCCATAGTGTTGGTTTTTCAAAAATAACGATTCTCGCTTATAAAATGGCTGTTTTGGTAGCATAATGGTGTTATTTTGAAAAAATTATCAAGTGACTTTTGTTCATCTTGTGTTCTGAATATGTTAAGAATCATAACATATACAAAAAACAAAACCCAAAAGAGAAAAGTGCACAAATGATCAATTATATCAAATTTCAAACACAACATTATTTTGATACATACTACTTTCGCAGCTGCCACATTCACATAGACGTTGTGTAAATACCAAATTTAGGTTTTATAATAACGGTTAATACCCCCAATACATATTTCAATAAAAAAATAATTAAAAAATTCCGTGGTTTTAATTTTATTCGATACTTAATAGAATATTTGCAAAATTTTTCCATCGTCCGTAATTCAATGAGTAGATACTGTATGGTGAACAGCACGACGCATATGGAGTCAAAGTATTTTTAATAATTAGAAGACTTAACATTACTCTATTTGCTAATAAAAACTGGGGGACAAAATAACGCAGAGTTAGTGTTAGTGTAACACAGTATTTCAAATTTGTTGATGGAGCGTTCGTAGTTATATAGCAACGTAGTATGCGTGATGCCTTCGTTGTCCAACGCGAGTGTGCAATTGGACCTGGTTTTTTGTTCGCCAAATTTGCCAGACAGACACCGTTACTAACCGCATGTGCGATTTCATACAAATATTTCACATCTGTTGACAATTCTTAAATTTGGTTTTCGCTTACTTCTGGAGGCATATTCTGTAATGGAATTGGTTCGAAATCGAAAACAGCCTGAAACATATCAAATAACAGTTATTAATGAAATAATGATAATACTAAGAAATTACTTAAATGTTCAAGCTACCTGTTACTTTTCACAATCTTAAACTTTTTTTCAACAGTTCCCGTACCAGTGCGTGGTCCAGTCGTGCTCGATTTGTCAACTGATTCAAAGATATGTCGAAATGGCAGTTCATTGAAGTGCAATAGACAAATGAACCAATGTACTGGCCTTTGTAACTGCAGTTCAAATCTTCGAATGATACCATTATCTTTTCCGGTATGCGTTGGTTCACCATCAGAACATATACCATATAATTCATTAAGTGACAGGTTTTCCCCAATAAAAAATTCCTTGAATTGCCTTTGTTTAATCTCTGCCGTTTCACCAACTAGATTTACAGAGCCAATAAGTTCGGCGTTCGGCTCCCTTGCAACAACCAAATGAGGCTCTTTAATCATGGTTTGATGATATTCGCCAATTTTTTCTCTAGTTATCGAATCATCTTTTCTTCCGTCAAAAGCAAAAGCTCTTACAAATGAACTATTAAATCGCTCGCGAAGTACCTGTAGTTTTTAAAATTTATGTTTCAATTTAAATAAAATCAAATTATTAATTGCACCTCTCTACAAACCTTTTCTCTGCATTTATTTCTTTCTCTTCCAACTTTAGATTTATCCATTATAACAAGTTGTCCTTGATCGTCGTGAAAGTTTATATCTTTAATAAGTGCTAATGCCAAACAAGAAGCAACACGGTCTGATATACCAAATCTATCACACATCATTGCAAAATGAAATACTTCATATCTTGCAACATTTGAACCTCTTGTTTTCGACGTATTTTCAAATACAATTTCTGATGTTTCTTGATCTGGTGGCATGTATGTTTCGTCACAAGTACTTGGCACTGTCGGTATTACTATTGAGTCTTCTTCGTATTGACCCATTGAAACGTGTTCCGGAATAGTTAACTTCCTGTCGTTAAATTGATCCATCATAAATTCTTTGAAATTTGGTGGAATTATTCTGCATGAGCACATTTCTGTTTTTAACGCACATTGGCATTTTGCAATATAAAATAAATTTTGTTTGGAGGATTGTACGAATGCATGGTATGGGCCTGTGCCATTGCTTTATACCTTGCAATTAGAGCTTTCAATTTGTTAGCAATACTCCGTTCATTTATTAATGGTATATAAATTTTTGCCCAAATCAAAAATAATTTGTGAGCCACTCATGGTGTTAGTGTATTTAACGAATACATTTTATTTGCCGTTTTATATTGTTCAAATAAATAAAAAAACACTGTAACACTTCTTGCTCAGTTGATAAATTCAGACCACTAAAATCTTTTGGTAAACCGAAAGCAATCACGTTATGAGAAAGCATATGCCCCAAATTCGACTCTAAGCTGGCTTCTGTTTCCATAGGTGATAACATTGACGGCTCCATAATCAATAGCAAGTGTTTTTACAAATAAATGAATAACAAAACTTTTCACTTAATAAAAAAACTACGGTTAGATCGGAACTTTTTTGGTAGGTTTTTGGTTACTAATACATGGTACTTGTGCAGCAAACGGATTGGCATTATTGGACTGCAAATATGATTATAAAGTGAAAACGTTGAGTATGCAATTGGCAGATTGTAAACTACTTTAAGAGCTTTATTCTGCAAGCTTTGGAGCGATTTTAGTACATTCATATTTTTATAATCATAAATCATAACCATATAATTCAGGTGGCTCTGTACCAAAGCATAATAAATTAATAGTTTCGTGTGATTGTAATAATTTATTTTGTTTTCAAAGATTTTTACTATGAAACACACAACCTCAAAACTAACATCATTAGTTAACCCGAACTTAACGGAGTCTTTGTTTTTCACTGTTTATACGCACAATCAACTTTAAATGTTCAAAATGGCATTACGAACTGTAAAAGCGACTAAAATCAATTAAGTATGATATGATTTTTACAATTTTTCTAGTTTTTACAATTTTGTCAAATTTAGACAAATCTCCTTTTACATTTTCTAAACAAGTACTTTAAGAGCACAGTAGTGAAACTAATAATTCAAACTTATCTACGACATATATAATTTTATAAATGAATCATAAAAAATAGTATTGAAAAATAATAGATTTTTCATTCAAAATAGACGAAAAGCCAAACATTTCCATTGTAGCGCCCTCTGGCCGATGTTTTAAGGGAAACAAAATGTCATCGTATCGAAAAACCCCCAAGGCAAGTTTTTATAAAGACACGGATAATTTTATAGCCTCATTTGTACATACAAGTACCATTTTTGTGTTTTTCCGACAGTCAAATTTTCAACGAAATTTCCGCGGGCTCGGTTTTGATTTTAGACCCATAGTTCCTTGGGCGATTTTTCTTAGAATTGAACGTAAAATTTATATTTGCTATACCCTTTGCTAAATTTTTTCACCCGAACAAATCGACCCACCCTACTGTTCACTCAATGGAGTGTAACTTCCCTCCGTGCAGGTATTTTATTGTCTTATATGTTCAAATGTACCTTAAAAAAGATAAATTCAAAAGTGCTATTAAATTTAGGCTTGGACTTTTGAGAACGGTGCATATTTTTTCTTTTTTTATTTTTTCAATTATAACTCAAAAAAAAACTTTATTCAACAAAAAACCTTGAAAAACAACAAAATACATAGAAAAAATACATAGAAAAATTTTATGAGACGAGGCCCAAATTTGCACTAGTGTTATTGATTATAAACAGTTTTGAAAAACAATATCAAAAATTCTCAATGTTTTCGCCTTCGCGGTACCACTATCTATATTATTTAATAATTTAATTTTTTAACAAATTCTAATTTGGCAGGATTCAATGCATCTCTGTGATTTTTTCCTGATTTTTTCGAGGCGGAGCATATCATTAAAATTCAATTGTTAGTAAAAACTTTGCAAATTAACAACAAATGCAAAATTGCAAATTTTTTTATTAATACATAAGTTTAACTTATTACCTACAGAAATTAAAAAAATTCGTCACGATCAGTCAAGCTGTAACATTTCGAAAAAAAACAATTAATGAAAACTTTGTTGGAAATAACTATTGCAAAGGAAAGTCTTTCCGTACATTAATTTCTATCACTTACAGCAACTGATTTATGTAAAAAACTTTGAAAAATATTTCATGGTGGTCGGTTTGACGTATTCTGACCCATATATAAAACGTTTGTTCTAGGAAAGTTCTTTACAATTAACATATTATTTTCTAATTCTTTTTTTTTGTTTTTTCATTTTTTACCTTGTTAATAAACATAAAGTTGAGCAATAAATTTGAAAAAGCATAAAAAGTTTAATTTCTATTTTCCACCTCCATGATTGAACGTGCTAAATGCTCAATTTCTTCTATTCTATTTATACCGAACGGACGATCCTTCCCGCTGTTTGGAGGCGAATCACCCACGATTTCGCATTGGAATCGTATCTGAATCGGAATCCGTTTCGGATAAATAACACTGTGGAACAAATTTTTTTTGCAAAAGTCTACTTGGATTTGACGCTGCGGGGTGAAAATATAGGCCAAAACCATAATCCATTTGGCTCAGTTTGTTCAAGATGGCTCACATTTTCGAGAAATGAACATTTGAATTTTGCACCTAGATTCATTTGGTTTTTTCGATATATCTCGTAAGCGAACTGAGTTTTATTGCATCTTGTGCTGAGGTTTTGTTCGTGTCTTCGATATCTACAACTTTCAATAACAAATCAGTCCTTTTGGATGCATTTTCGGCAATTTAGAGCACAAAATTCTCAATAAAAATAAAACTTTTTCGGTTAGAAAGGGTTAATGTCAAAAATTTTTGTTTAAATGTTATATCATTTTAAAGGGGATAAATTAAGCTTTATAAATATTATATTATTTGAAAATAATTATTTTTAGGACAATACCGCGAAGTCTCAATTTAATATTTAGGTAAATTACTAAGTTTAATAAAAAACAAAAACCGCCTTAAATGACTTCGCTTTAAATTAAAAAACCCGTAAATATTTAAAATAAATAAACACGAAATTTTTTAAAAAATGTTGGGATGCATTTCGACTTTTCAGTCATCATCAGCCAATCGATTTTATTAGACTCAAAATAAATCTAATCGATTAAGCCAATCGATTTATTTATCGCGAAAGTTTATATCTTTGAAAAGTGCTAATGCCAAACAAGAAGCAACACGGTCTGATATACCAAATCTATCACACATCATTGCAAAATGAAATACTTCATATCTTGCAACATATGAACCTCTTGTTTTCGACGTATTTTCAAATACAATTTCTGATGTTTCTTGATCTGGTGGCATGTATGTTTCGTCACAAGTACTTGGCACTGTCGGTATTACCAAAGAATTATATATTAGAAGAACAACATTCCGGCAAATGTCGATAATTGGATCGTACTTCTACGTGGTTGGCGAGAGATTTACGGTCTTAGAATCAGGGGAAATGTGATTTTGGATTTTGTTGCGAATTGGGGATTTTAACAGTGACGTACAATTCCCTCTGCTCTGCCATTTTGTATTTTATTAGGATTTTCTATTTTATTTATTTTAATTTATATGAAGTTTTTTGAATATATTCCGCCATTTTTTATTTACATTTTATAAATAAATTAATTAATTATTTTACATTTGAGCTGCATTTGAGAAAATTCATTTTTATTGTTACCAAGCAACCAGCAAATCCAGAAGCAGGATATTGATTTTGACTTCTCCAAAAGAACAAATTTGCAACCGATCCCGCGTAATTTGCGTTGTTGTTGCCTTTTGTGTTAAGAAAAATTCAGTGGAAAAAATCCTAGCAAAACGCGTGCATTTGTTGTTGTTTTTTTGTAGAATACAACCGATCCCGTTATTTGTATTGTTGTTGCTTTTTGTCAGCCGAAAAATTCAGATGAAAATTGCCACATATTATATTCCTGTTGTTTGCTTGTATGTGTTTCACATTTTGCTATTTTTCGCAACCAAAATTTTTTGCCAAGGGGGCCATTAATCTAACGAAATTAATTACTTATATTTTCATATTTCTTGTTTTACTTGAAACAAATCATTAGTTAACACAAGTTAATACCTAAATAAATTAAATAAGAATAGATTAATCACTAGCACTGATTCGGCATTTAAAAAAACACGAAAATCAAATTTAGAAAGACAAAAAAATTAAACTTTCTTTAAAATTAACAAAGAAAGTAAATAAAAATGTCAAAATACACTGCCACTGTCGGCGTGCTAGTTTTATTTGGGCTTAAACCTTTGGAAATTCAAAAATATTTAGGTTGGGGGCTTCAGCCTCCTTGACCCCTTGATCAACTATATGCATTTTTCAGTTCAAACTGAAAAATAAAAATAATATTCATCTTGTTTGATTTGCTGAGCGCCTGCTTCAAACAAAAATTCTTTTGTCTTTCAGTTTGAATTGAAATTATTTTACCAATAATCAAAATATTCTTCAATTTCTATATTTTTCAACATATTCATGAAATGAACAATAAAGGTTAATTAATTTGTCCCATCAAAATTTGACAGCTAAATCTGGCTCCGTAGTTGTCAAAATCCAATACAAAATGTAAACAAATAAATTGAGTAGAACATTTTTTTGACAGCTACGGAACCAGATTTAGCTGTCAAATTTTGATAGGACAAATTAATGTAACCTTTATTGTTCTTTTCATGAATATGTTGAAAAATATAGAAATTGAAGAATATTTTGATATTTGTAAAATAATTTCAATTCAAACTGAAAGACAAAAGAATTTTTGTTTGAAGCAGGCGCTCAGCAAATCAAACAAGATGATTATTATTTTTATTTTTCAGTTTGAACTGAAAAATGCATGTAGTTGATCAAGGGGTCAAGGAGGCTGAAGCCCCCAACATAAATATTTTTGAATTTACAAAGGCTTAAGCTCAAATTAAAGTAACACGGTTATAGTGACAGTGTATTTTGACATTTTGATTTAGTTTCTTTGTTAATTTTAAAGAAGTTTAATTTTTTTGTATTTCAAAATTTGATTTTCGTGTTTTTTGAAATGCCGAATAAGTGCTAGTGAATAAACTATTCTTATTTAATTTATTCAGGTATCAACTTGCGTTAACTCATGATTTGTAAAACAAGAAAATATGAAAATATAAGTGATTAATTTCGTTAGATTAAAAGCCCCCTTCGCAAAAAATTCTGGTTGCGAAAAATAGCAAAATATGAAACACATACAAGCAAACAACAGGAATACATATAATGTGTTGCAATTTTCATCTGAATATTTCGGCTGAAAAAAAGCAACAACAAAACAAATAACGGGATCGGTTGTAAGCTACAAAAAAACAACAACAATTGCATGCCTTTTTCTAGGATTTTTTCCACTGAATTTTTCTTAACACAAAAGGCAACAACAACGCAAATTAAGCGGGATCGGTTGCAAATTTGTTCTTTTGGAGAAGTCAAAATAAATATCCTGCTTCTGGATTTGATGGTTGCTTGGTAGCAATCAAATAAATTTTCTCAAATGCAGCTCAAATGTAAAATAATTAATTATTTATAAAATGTAAATAAAAAATGGCGGAATATATTCAAAAAACTTCATATAAATTAAAAGTACCTGGAGACCGACCACTGTTCGGTTTTTCGTTTTGAGGTTGAAAAAATCGAAAAAATATGGAATTTGTTGACTTTTCACTTTCACGCTTCAACTTCTCTTTACTTTTTTCTGTTCCATTTTTTTCAACAATTTTGCTTCGTTTTTAGTTTCGTCAAATTGTTGTCTGATGCAAAAGTGTTTATAAAAAGAGTGGATTGGGACCAAGAGTGAATAGAAATGAAAAGGATAATGCAAAATGGCTCGATTTCATTTAAATTGGACACTAAATCGACTGAGATATCGCAGCATTTATATAGAAGAACGCAACCGATTGTACAGTTAGTACGAGGGGTAAAACCTATTAGCCACTTTGGTACAAAAACTTATCGCACCTTATTACGTTTTGCGGTTTGTGCTATTTTTTAAATTTTATTGCTGTAAGGATATTTCCTTGTTCTTCGGCTTATCCCGGAGGTAATCACTCCATAAGTGACAACTCATCGAGGCGGTTCACCCCGAGTAACATTGGGTCACTAAAAGTCACTTTGGTTCACGAAATTCGTAAAAATCCAACAAAAAAAAAAAAAATCCACACACCGCAAAACGTAATAAGGTGCGCAACGTTTTTGCAACAAGGTGGCCTAAAGGTGTTATAGTGCAATTCTACAAAAATCGCACGCAAACCACAAAATCGCGATTTACACTCACCTCGGTGACTCCAAGTGACCCAAAGTGACTCGTGGTGAACCGCCTCGATGAGTAGTTTGTTATGGAATAATTACCTCAGGGATAATCCGAAGAACAAGGAAAATATCCTTACAGCAATAAAATCCAAAAAATCGCACGCACCGCAAAACGTTATTAGGTGCGCAAAGTTTTTACACCAACGTGGCCTATAGGTGTTACAGAGCAATTCTACAAAAATCGCACGCAAACCACAGATCGCGATTTTCACTCACGTCGGTGACTCCAAGTCACCCAAAGTGACTCAGGGTGAACCGCCTCGATGAGTAGTCAGTTATGGAGTAATTACCTCCGGGATAGTCCGAAGAATAAGGAAAATATCCTTCAGCAATAAAATCCAAAAAATCGCACGCACCGCAAAACGTTATTAGGTGCGCAAAGTTTTTACACCAACGTGGCCAATAGGTGTTATAGAGCAATTCTACAAAAATCGCACGCAAACCGCAATATCGCGATTTTCACTCATCTCGGTGACTCCAAGTGACCCAAAGTGACTCGGGCTGAACCACCTCGATGAGTAGTCACTTATGGAGTGATTACCTCCGGGATAATCCGAAGAACAAGGAAAATATCTTTACAGTAATAAAATCAAAAAATCGCACGCACCGCAAAACATAATTAGATGCGCTAAGAGTTTGTACCAACGTGGCCCATAGGTGTTATAGACCAATTCTACAAAAATCGCACGCAAACCACAAAATCGCGACTTTCACTCACCTCGGTGACTCCAAGTGACCCAAAGTGACTCGGGGTGAACCACCTCGATGAGTAGTCACTTATGGAGTGATTACCTCCGGGATAAGCCGAAATACAAGGAAAATATCCTTACAGTAATAAAATCAAAAAATCGCACGCACCGCAAAACATAATTAGATGCGCTAAGAGTTTGTACCAACGTGGCCCATAGGTGTTATAGACCAATTCTACAAAAATCGCACGCAAACCACAAAATTGCGATTTCCACGCACCTCGGTGACTCCAAGTGACCCAAAGTGACTCGGGCTGAACCACCTCGATGAGTAGTCACTTATGGAGTGATTACCTCCGGGATAATCCGAAGAACAAGGAAAATATCTTTACAGTAATAAAATCAAAAAATCGCACGCACCGCAAAACATAATTAGATGCGCTAAGAGTTTGTACCAACGTGGCCCATAGGTGTTATAGACCAATTCTACAAAAATCGCACGCAAACCACAAAATCGCGACTTTCACTCACCTCGGTGACTCCAAGTGACCCAAAGTGACTCGGGGTGAACCACCTCGATGAGTAGTCACTTATGGAGTGATTACCTCCGGGATAAGCCGAAGTACAAGGAAAATATCCTTACAGTAATAAAATCAAAAAATCGCACGCACCGCAAAACATAATTAGATGCGCTAAGAGTTTGTACCAACGTGGCCCATAGGTGTTATAGACCAATTCTACCAAAATTGCACGCAAACTACAAAATTGCGATTTTCACTCACCTCGGTGACTCCAAGTGACCCAAAGTGACTCGGAGTGAACCGATTCGATAAGTAGTCACTTATGGAGTGACTATTTCCGGGATACTCCAAAGGACAAGGAAAATATCCTTACAGCAACAAATTCCGCAAATCGCTCAGGACGCACTAAGTGGTCAAATATTAAAAATGACCACTACAATATTAACACTACACCACTGTAATTAAAAGTCTATTGGAACAAAAAATTTTTTTTTATTTTTCGTGCTTTCTCTATCGATTGGAACAAAAAATTTAAAAAAATTACTCTCATAGTACACTAAATAACATTTAACGTTTTTCGTACGTATGGGAGGTGCCACGCCCACTTACGCAATCCCGTTGAAATTCATATAATTTCAAAGCTTATAGTAATCGACACCTCTACACCAAATTTAAAGAAAATACCTCCCATAGTGCACTAAATACAACATTCAACGATTTTCGTATATATGGGACGTGCCACGCCCACTAACGAAATCTCGTCGAAATCCATTTAACTTAAAAATTTTTGGTAACCGACATCTCTGTACCAAATTTTAATGAGATTACTCCCATAGTGCACTTAATATAACATTTAACGGTTTTTGTTTGTATGGGAGGTGCCACGCCCACTGAAGCAATCCCGTCGAAATGCATTTAATTTCAAAACTTATAGTAACCTACAACTCCTCACCAAATTTTAAGAAGATTACTCTCATAGTACAATAAATATAACATTTAACCTGTTTTGCTTGTATGGGAGGTGCCACGCCCACTGGTACTATTACACCCATTCGTCTTGAGGTACCTTATAGCAAGTATATCCACCATATGAAATTTCAGAACGATTGTGTTGTTAATTCTCTTATTATAATGTTTATAAATATTGTGGGCTGTGCCACGCCCTTAAACGAATTTTGCCAGTATAGTGACATAGCATGTTATGATGACTGCTCTTAGTGGTATTATCTATAAAATTTTTATGAAAATCCTCAGTGCCGTTTTTGAGTAATATTGAATCAAAATTTTCAATTATTGAAAAGTGCCACGCCCAGTTTTCCGATTCCGCCCACTGTTGGCAAAATTTAAGATATTTATGATCTGCATCTGTGTACCAAATTTCATCACAATATCTTGAATAGTTTTCAAGATATGACGTTATGAAAATAAAAGTTTAGGGCTGTGCCACGCCCCTCCAGGAGCCTTTGATAAGTTAAAACCCAGCCCAATCCTAATTTTGTTCACATATGTACCTAACCCCCAAGTTTCATCAAAATCGCTGCGCCCGTTTTGGAAATAAAGTCTGAAAATATATATATATATATACATACAATTTTAGCTCGTTTAATAATAGTAGATAAATAAAATAGAAAATCCTAATAAAATACAAAATGGCAGAGCAGAGGAAATTGGACGTCACTGTTAAAATCCCCAATGCGCAAGAAAATCCAAAATCACATTTCCCCAGATTCTAAGACCGTAAATCTCTCGCCAACCACGTAGAAGTACGATCCAATGATCGACATTTGCCGGAATGTTGTTCTTCTAATATATAATTCTTTGCTTTCGGTTTACCAAAAGATTTTAGTGGTCTGAATTTATCCACTGAGCAAGAAGTTTTACAGTGTTTTTTTATTTATTTGAACAATATAAAACGGCAAATAAAATGTATTCGTTTAATACACTAACACCATGTGTGGGTCACAAATTATTTTTGATTTGGGCAAAAATTTATATACCATTAATAAATGAACGGAGTATTTCATTTTCATTTTTCATTTCATTTATTCATTTATTTCGAAAACCGGCACAACAAAGTTTACAACCTTAATAACAGTACCGGTAGCGTAGAAGTATAAACATCAAATGTATATAGAGCTTAAATACCTTAATATATAATAATTAGCAAAGAATACAAAGAAAAGGGATAGCATTAAACATTTATAAGTAAATTTCAACTATTAACATAATTAACATAATTTTTAAGAATATTTATTTAGTTATTATATTCAATTATTACAACTATAACAGCTATTATAGCGAAGAAAAGTGTAAAGCTAATTTGTATTTGAATTGCACAACGTTATTGCACGATCTTAAACTAATAGGCAGCGCGTTCCAAAGACGTACAGAATGAATGAAAAACTGTCTTTCAGACGTCAAACAGGTAAAACGCAAACAATTAAGCTTATTTGTTCGACTGGATCGAGAAAAGTTTAATCTCGAAATCAAATAACTTGGTGCAACATTATTGATAATCTTATGCAACAATAGAAGCGTTCGATAGCTAAGCAAGTTATCAAAGGTTAAGCCACAGACTCTTTTTGCATATTGGGAAACATGGTCTCTTCTTTTTAATCCAAACACATATCGAACAATATTGTTAAATAGTACGTTCAATTTGGTTTTACTTGAACTATCACAATTAGCATAAATTTCACAGCCGAATAGCATTGTTGGGACAAGATATGTTTTAGCAAGCAGCATACGTATATGAAGAGTAGTAAAGTACTGGGTCACCCATAGTACACGAAGCATACCATAGACCTTCCCGCCAGTGTTACTAATATGGATATTCCAAGTCAGCGTTCTATTGAAGGTTAAACCCAAATTTTTCGCAGAGTCAACATATTCAATAATACCACCATTTAATGAAAGGTGAGGGGCAGTGGAAATATCAATAACTTTTTTCGCAATCACAAGACATTTAGATTTTTTAGGATTGAGGCTCAAACCATTTTTGAGTGCCCACTCACCAATGTTTTCAAGAATATTATTTAGATGAAATACACTGTCATAAAGATGCTCACGTTTACAGTTAACATATACTTGGACATCATCAGCATACATATGAACCTTACAATTTTCTAAAACACTAGGTAGGTCATTTATGTATAAAGAGAAAAAAAGAGGACCTAAAACAGACCCTTGAGGAACACCTCTTTTAATGGGAAGAAATACTGATGAAATATTATTAGCGTAAACGGCTTGTGACCTTTCAGAAAGGTAAGACGCTATCAGATTCACAGCTGATGATGTAAAATTGAACATTTTAAGAAGTTTAGTCACTAAAATATTATGATCGACTGTGTCGAAAGCCTTAGAGTGGTCCAAGAGAACTAAGAATCCAACTTTATTGTCATCTAAGCTAGCACGTAAGTCTTCCGAACCATCAATTAGGGCAGTGAAGCAACTGTGCTTGGCCCTAAAACCCGATTGCCTATCTGTTATGAAACCATATCTGTGTAGGTGAGAGTTGATTTGTTGACTTATTAACAGTTCTAACGCTTTGGATAAAAATGGCAGGATTGCTATTGGCGGTGCTCATTACAAGACTTCAGAACTGGGATAATTTTAGCTTTCTTCCACTGAATTGGGTAAATTGACTTCATGAGCACAGTGTTAAAAATGTAAGTTAGGTATGGGAGTACCTTTGGAAGCAAAATTTTCAGGAAAATAGAGTTAATGTCATCATACCCAATAGCATTCGACTTGATTGACAAGATACTTTTTAGTACATCAGCCTGACAGACGCACGAGAAACTGAAGCTTGATTCGATATTGAAAGAACTGTTGACATTTTCATAAACATTATGGCTAACCATAGGCATGGGAATGTCAACAAATTTTTTATTTAAATTTTCAACGTCCACATCACCACTGGATCGGAAAGTTTTTTGACAAAGACCAATATTGCGTATCTCACGCCACTTTTGCTTACTGTTGACCACAGAGCCAAACTTATTACCATAGTAATTGCTTTTTGCCGCTTTCACCCCTTTCACAACCCTCGAACGTAGAATTATGAACTCCTCGTATAATAGTGGAGTTTTGAAACGTTTCCAGCGATTATATGCCTTATTGCGCAACAATATTAGGTTTTGAATTGTTCTATTGAACCAGGGTCGTTGTTGATGATTAGTTTTTTTATGCTTTAGTGGGACGAACTGATTAAAAAGTTTTTTGAAATTGCCTTGAAAGAATTCAACTTGATCAGAAACTGAGTTCATATGGAAAATTAATTCCCAGTTTATATTTAATATAGCAGTTTCAAGTCGAGCATAGTCGATGTTTTTGAAGTCACGGTACCTAAAACAGTTAACAGTCTCAATAACTTGAAAGTCATACGCTAAAAAAATAAGGTCATGCTTTGAAAAATGAGAAACGGATAATTGATCGTAAAGAAGGATTCTAGTTTTAGTACTTACAAAGAATAAATCCAGTAAAGTATTTGTAGTTTTTGTGTAGTGAGTAGGCATAGCAGTATTCACAGGAACGAGACCTAAACTATTCATTTCCTGCACCAGACTATTTTCTACCAGGAGGTTACTATTAAAATCACCAGCTATAATTATTTCAGTGAAAGAGAGTGCAATGTTTTCCAGTGTACTTAAAAGAGGCAAGAAATCAACAGTTCGGTGAGGACGATATACAGACCCAAGAAGCAAATTTTGATCACAATTGGAAACCACTAAAAATACATATTCGATAACACTATCATGTGATGACTTACACAGTTTCTTACACTTAACGTTATCTTTCACATAGATTGCTACTCCGCCTGCATGGCCAACCCGGTCCGCCGTCGAAAACAAGAGGTTCATATGTTGCAAGATATGAAGTATTTCATTTTGCAATGATGTGTGATAGATTTGGTATATCAGACCGTGTTGCTTCTTGTTTGGCATTAGCATTTTTTAAAGATATAAACTTTCGCGATAAATAAATCGATTGGCTTAATCGATTAGATTTATTTTGAGTCTAATAAAATCGATTGGCTGATGATGACTGAAAAGTCGAAATGCATCCCAAAATTTTTTAAAAAATTTCGTGTTTATTTATTTTAAATAGTTACGGGTTTTTTAATTTAAAGCGAAGTCATTTAAGGCGGTGTTTGTTTTTTATTAAACTTAGTAATTTACCTAAATATTAAATTGAGACTTCGCGGTATTGTCCTAAAAATAATTATTTTCAAATAATATAATATTTATAAAGCTTAATTTATCCCCTTTAAAATGATATAACATTTAAACAAAAATTTTTGACATCAACCCTTTCTAACCGAAAAAGTTTTATTTTTATTGAGAATTTTGTGCTCTAAATTCCCGAAAATGCATCCAAAAGTTCTGATTTGTTATTGAAAGTTGTAGATATCGCAGAGACGAACAAAACCTCAGCACCAGATGCAATAAAACTCAGGTTGCTTACGAGATATGTATATCGAAAAAACCAAATGAATCTAGGTGCAAAATTCAAATGTTCATTTCTCGAAAATGTGAGCAAACTTGAACAAACTGAGCCAAATGGATTATGTTTTTGGCCTATATTTTCACCCCGCAGCGTCAGATCCGAGTAGACTGCAAAAAAAAATTTTGTTCCACAGTGTAATGCGAAGAAGCGGATCCTAAACGAATCCGAAACGGATCCGTGTGGCACACTGGGGTTGTAAAGTTATGGACTAATACATTCAGTCTACTCAATTATATTACGTCCGTTATTTTTTCTATTTGTTTATTAAAATTTTGCAAAGTTATGTAAAATTGAAAAGCTAGGATTTATTGTAGAAATAATTTCATTAATTTTCTCTTGGAGATTATACAAATTTTTTTAAATTATTTCCTGTTGTTCATTAATGTGATTTTCAATATGCTTCAAGTTTTCAATTGGCTTGTCTGGCTGTTGACACTGAGTATCCTGGATGTCCTGGGACATGCCATAGACGAGTGGAACCATCGTCAACAAAGCGAGTAACAACATCTTTCTCGTCTCAAAAACAAAATTCCACGATTAAATGATATAAAAAATGTGTTCTTTTTTTATTTTTTGTAAGTGTCACCCTGTTAAATGTCCACCTCAAATCGACGCAAGTTGTGGCTGGCAGTTGGGCCATTGTTTCATGGGTTTCTGCAGCTACCATTGGTTTGTGGTTAGATCGCTGTTGTATGGCTACTCGACGTCACTTCCACTCAAGGAAGTAAGTGAGATGTTGCCGTTAAGATCAACAGTTGACATTTCTCCTGATTTGGGTTGTTGGTGCAAAGAATTATATATAAAAGAACTACATTCCGAGCAATGTCGATAATTGGTACGTACTTCTGGCGAAAGTAGCTGCCAAAAAATTGTTCTACTCAATTTATTTGTTTACATTTTGTATTTGATTTTGACAAATGCGAAGCCAGATTTTGCTGTCAAATTTTAATAGGACAAATTGTTCTTTTTATGAATATATTGAAAAATCTAGAAATTGAAGAATATTTTGATTATTGTAAAATAATTTCAATTCAAGCTGTAATACAAAAGAGTTTTTGTTTGAAGCAGGCGCTCAGCAAATCAAACAAGATGAATATTATTATATTTTTATTTTTCAGTTTGAACTGAAAAACGCATGTAGTTGATCAAGGGGTCAAGGAGGCTTAACATTTGCCACAACTTACTTATGCGAATTGGGGTTTTCAACTCTCACTACTATTAAATCGAAAAAAAAGAACGCCTGAGGATGATCAATGAAGAGATGAGAGCAGCCTTATCAACGATTGCTCCAAATTTTGATCGCCTGTGCTCAGGCTCACATTTCTCACTAAATATCTTTTCATTTGATTTAGTAAAATATACATAAATATTGCTTTTTTCTTTGTGTACCTCTAAAATTTCTTGAATTGATAGGTGTACCTTGAACACAAAAAGTCTGCTCTAGTCGATGTACTGTATTTCTTATTGTATGGTTTAAGATTCCAGCTTGAACTCTATAACTAATCTGTATCTATAACTATATAACTAAATAAAACAGATAACTTTTTCTTACTAATCTTACGTAAGGAAATTTCTTGAAGCTTCTAGTAAAAAATTTGACTCCGTGTTGGAAACTTCCATTGGTTCATTTTCATTAGTCCGCCTAGACTGGACGCTTTGGTTCGTGTTTCAATGTGGGTCCGAAACATCCCTTTAGGAAGGTGGGTGGACCTCTTCTGTGGATTCGGAAATCCATTTTCGGCCTTTTCCATCGATTAGTTTAGTAAATTTTTTATCCAAAAATGGGTCCAAAGCAGCTCTTTAATAGGGTCGGAGACCCCTTTTGGGGCATCCAAAATTCATTTTCGGGCTTTTCCCATCGATTCCTGTAATAACATTTTTTTTGAAAAATGGGTCCAAAACACCCTTTTAGGAGGGTCGGGGACCTCCGCTGCCACTTCCTTGTCGGATCCGTCTTGAGCTCGGAACGGTTTTCATATACGGATTCGTTGCGGACTCTCTTTATTTAAATAAAACGGATCCGTTGCAAACTCGTTTTTTTAAATAAATCAGATACAAGACGGACTCATTTTTTTTAAATAATGCTGATTTTGCTGCATAAATTTAACGCAATTAAAAAAATTTGGTAAACCAACATTTATTTTTTTTTTAATTTTTTAACATCTTCCATCTTTTTTTCTAACGCTGTTGCGACTAATTGTTATTTTATATGAGCTACGTTCTTAAAACTTCAAAGGAGATGCATTGAAAATATCTTGAAAACTGCCTTATATGTTAAGGATAAAAAACGAGTCCGGCTCGAATCCGTTTTATTTAAAAAAACAAATCTGTAGCGGATCCGCATTATTTAACAAAAACGAATCCGTAACGGATCCGTATAAGGAGTACGTTCCGAGTTTCGCGTTTTTGAAAAGAATTTCATACGAAAACAAAATCGAGACGGATCTATTTTTTTCTAAAAAATTTCTCCAAAACACCCTTTTAGAAGGGTCGGGGACCTCTTTTGTGGCTTCCAAAATACATTTTGGCCTTTTCCCATCGAATCGTGCAGTATTTTTTTTTCTTCGAAAAATGGGTTCAAGGCAACTCTTTAGGAGAATCGGGGACATCTGCTATCACTTGCAAAATTTATTTTCGGCCTTTTCCCATCGATTCGTGCATTAAAATTGTTTTAAAAATATAAGTGCATAGTTATCATAAATTTCTTATTTCTTTCTTGTTAAGTATTTTCCTTTGGATTTTATTATGAACAATTCTTAGTGTTCTCGTATGAAATTTTTGGCTAAGGGATCAAGATATTATTTTAGGATTTTCTTTGCTTTTTTTCAAACAAAAGAAACATTTGTCTAAAACTTTTACAAAAAAGTTTTTGTTTTCTACACTTAAAAATAAAAACCTTAAAAAACTTTTATTCAATAAAAGTTTTTAAAAAAAGTTTATTATAACTTTTATAGCAAAAAAGGTTTATAGAAACGCATTTTAATGATTTTTTTGAAGTATAAAAGTTTCAAGGTCTGCTGAATTCAACTTTTTTACCATGTACCTTTCCAGCACCGTAGTCTTTGTACTTAAAAAATATATAAGAAATATCGAAAAAAAATACCCTAATGTACATATTTATGTCCATGTGTTATAATTTTGACAAATCAAATTTATAGTAAAAAAATTGAAGATAAACAGCCACAATTTTGTTTGACTACGCTCATTATATACTACTATAGTATATTTGCTGTACACTATAACATTTGCTGCACCCACTGTACTCGCTTCAGTGAACAGTATATTTAAGCACTTTTGCCCTATTGAAGTCTATTCTGATGAGTAAACTGCTTTAATATTTTTGCTCTCTCTTTTCTTTGGTTTTCGTTTCAACAAGAAATGATTTCTGAACTAATGCAGATGCCTCGCAAACACTGAATAGAATGAGTAAATGAGATCAAGGAGCGATCCAAGCTCCTCGCAATCAGAGGCTGTATGTACCTTTTTGATTCCCTTTTATGTAAAAGCACTGACGAAAAATTGTCGAAATGCCTCCAAGTCCCCACCCTCTCTATACCTGTTCATGAGAGAATAAATCAAATGCTCTTACTTTTGGCAAGATATTTTTCAACCTAATTATTCCCTGCAATTTTTTTTTTCATTATTTCAGAATGTATTCCAAATCAACGTACCGTCCTCGAAGAACTCGTTTATATGGAGCTAGTTATGATATCGGAGAAAGTTATTACAAGCAAGCTTTAGACAACTTGGACAACAAATCGAAGACAATAAGGTAGGTAGTCATTTAAGCAAAACTCATATTCCTTATTTTAATTTCAACTTACTTAATATCGCCGCAAGACATTTTAAACAATTGTTTTCAACGAAATGGTTATTTTTTCATTCCAAGTGCACAGTAGACAAAACACAATTATGCTGGGTTGCCTTGGTACTTATAATATTGTTACGAAATTTCCTGTCCATTTGACAATAATTTCGATCTCTTATACTTCTCTGAGTTCGATCACTGGATTGTGTAACAATCAAGAAAAACGCAATCTTTATTTAATTATAAAATGGTTTATTTAAATCATAAACGTTAGTTTTTACACAGTACAATTGTTTATTTAATCTTTACATTCAAATTGTATACACAAACGTTTTACTTTATTACTTAAAATCCACTGTATCACTTTATTACTTAAAATCCACTGTATCACTTTAGTACTTAAATTCAAATGTTCAACTGTCTCACTTAAGATCCACTGTGTTCAACTATTCAATATCAACTGTCATATGACATATGACAGCCTTTTATACTAAAGTCATTTTTTTCTAGAACCATCTGCCATTGTCCAGAATGTCGTTTCCGGTACTTTCTATATGGCGATTATCGACGTTGATAATGTCGTACCATCCGACATTATCCAGAATGTCGTTTCCAGTGCTTTTTGGTTAGCGATTATCGACGTTGATAATGTCGTACCATCCGCCATTATCCAGAATGTCGTTTCCAGTGCCTTCTAGATAGCGATTATCGATGTTGACAATGTCGTACCACACTGACGCTCACACTTTATCATTTATAGTACAGAAAACATGCTAAATGTCGCTAGATGGTGTTATTTTTCTACGGTCATTGATGCAAGTATTTTTCTACGGTCAGTGATGCAAGTATTTTTCTACGGGCAGTGATGCTAGCTAGTATCGTTTAATTTTCATTTTGAGCATTTTCTGGCATAAAGCAATTTTCGTTACAATATAATAACATATCAGCAATAATGTTAACTTGACTATTTTCTTAATACCACTTTAATCGGAGATTTTTTAAACTGCTATTATATCTCGAATAAAATTTGGAAGCTTAACTCTGAATTTATTTGATATAAAAAAATACAATACAAAAAGTTCATTATGAATTATTCATATAGACATTTCAAGTTAATTGAGAACAGTACATTTGACAGTTGACAAAAAAGTATGATTTAAAAACACGTGTGCTTATGAAGTAACGTACATAAAAAGTGTGTAAGCAATGCTTACACACATGCTTACTAAGCATGCATGCTTCAATATATATTAGAGGTTTGCTCAAAACGACTTGTGTGACGTCAGACTATAGGAGTTACTGTCAAGCAAGGCCGTATCCAGGATTTTATTTCGGATTTGAAATTTTTGAATATCAATTTTTGCAATCTCTTCAATTTTTCAAACCGATGATCTTTTTTTTTTAGGTAGCTCACTTCAAATTTTTCAAACACTTTACTATTTGAATACATAGTATATCGCTCACTTACTTCAAGACTGACATAACTCAAAAAACCTAGAGTGGAAGAAAAACGCATTTAAAGTTTTCAATAAGTTACTTTTTATGTGAAATTGATGAAAAGTTTGTCTACATAAACTCTTCTCACAAAGTAAGATTATAAGATATCTTTCTGATTTTTTCACAAAAATAAAACATGAAATGGCGGATATTTCTGCATCAGTTACTCAAAAATCACGTTTTTTGAGTTATACTAGTCTTGAAGTAAGTCAGCGTCATATACATATACAGTTTGACACAAAACCGTTCATAAAAAAACATGTTTCTGGTCTTAAAGTTGTATTTTTTTTGCAGAAAAAAGTTTTATAAAATTGTTTACAGAAAACTTGATAATCCTTTATTCTAGCTAAAAAAGTCAAAACTAAATTATTATACAACTTGGGTATTTATTTTTATAGTATGTACATACTTATTTTAAGTGAACAGTTTTGGTACTTAAGCTACTAAAAATATTTTAAATAATTTTATATATTCTATGTGGACGCTTTTGGCTGTAATGATGAGTTGTATTATCTTAGACATACTCTTTATCAATTTGTCTAGTATTTGAGTACTGATATCCAACCACTGTCCATTGGTGACCTCCCATAACCAGATCATACTGAAAAATGGCATATGGGGCATTTCATGTGAAGCGGTTGTGGTTCCTACAGGAAATTTACTGCTATTTTCAATTATAAAATCAGATTTGATTTTTTTATTTTGTGGAAAACCGGAAGAATTTCTCAGAATTTAAATAATTTCGACATATTTTATTTTTTTTATTTTAACTTTAAAATAGAGCATAAAATATACCGATAATATGCTAACAATTTTTAAATGTGATCTACATTAGTTTAGATAGATGAATTGAAGTGCACACGTGCCGCACTTTGTATGGGACCTGGCACTATCTTAAGTACATACTAACATTTTTTTGTAAAACATCTAAGGCTTTTTTTTAAACATAAATATTTAAAGAATATTATGTCGAAAATATTGAAAATTTGATTTGAAATTATTACTTCCGGTTTTCTATAAAAATTAAAAAGAGCTTTTAAAGCAATATTGCTTATATTTTATTATAAGTTCCTTTATTCCAATAACAGCGTTCAAAAATGACGGTCCTTAAACTTCCCCAATTCTTCAGAAGCCCATAATTCGGTAATTAAGCCTCAAACGAAAAAAAAAAATTGTGTGTGCACACTAGGGATGTCAACTTTCTGACTTTTTCTGATCCCGGGATTTTCGGGATCCCGGGATTTTCGGGATCTCGGGATGATCCCGAAACTTAGGCATCTCTAATTAAATTGAGTATTCTAATATAGTATTCTAAAATGAAAATATCTTAATAAAAATTCTATAAATTTATTGCACAATTTAACAGCCTGGCAAAAAAAAAATTTTGTGTGACCTTTTTTTTTTGCTCATCAAATATTTGGATGAGGTCGAATTTTTAAAATTTTAAGTAACATAAATATCTGAGACCTTTCGATAAAATTAACGGTTTTAGCCTATAATTAACGACTTAACGGCCTCCTCCGCAGCCAACGGCTTTACCATTCAATTAACGGCCACCTGGCAACCCTGTGTGTAAGTCATTTTTGGCATTATTTTTTTTGCGTTTGCGCACACTTTACCATCATATTTAAAGTTTGTATATGGTAGAATATGGTATTGCCAACGCTTTATTTCCAATGTTGTAAATTTACATTTGTTTGCACATAAAAGGGAATATTTACGACAAAATTTATTCATATAATTAAACTTGTTTGCATAAATCCCGGGGTTTGCGTCTGGTAATCCCGGGATATTCGGGACTTAAAAAAGTCCGGAATCCCGGGATTGCGGGAGTTTGAGAAAAATATCAAGTATGAAAATTAGACCTTGAAAAATAAATCAATAAGTAACAATTTGGTGGCTTAAATATGCATTTAAAAATCTGAATAAATGCATGTGGTGTTCTTTCATGATGTAGAACGTGATGCCAAAGTATCAGCAAGAAATTTAATTTATATACTTGATATTTTTCTCAAACTTAAAACTGCTATAAATTTGTTGCGAAATGGCCTAAAAGGTTCTAAAAAATCTTAAATTGTATATTTTAATGTCAGCTATAAGGTAAGTATTCAATAAAAGATGAATATGAAACACAACACACATCAGGGGTCGATTAAATCTATAACCGACCCGCTCGTTTTGAAAAAAAAAGCTTCATCACTATGTTTCAAACGTTATATCATCGAGCCTGTTGGACCAAAAAAGTCTTACCATGTCTTGTTTTAAAAGTTTTTGAGAGCTCTTTCGAATGAGATCTTGTATATTAAAAAAAAGTTAATTTTATTTAAAGCACGATGACTTTTTTCTTTAAAAATCGTTAAATTTCGCCTTTTTAAAGCAGTTTTTCGTTATTTAAGAGGGTTAACATTTTCTTTTTGTCAATATTAGAACGTAAGTTTAAAGTTCATTAAAAAACAAACAAAAGGAATGTTTTTAAGTTACTCTAGAACAACTTGATCAAATGGTTTGACAACATTTTATAATTAATGCTAACAATAATAATAATAAATATATTTTTTGCTTTGATACACCTTAAAAAATGCAGTTAAAAATCTGAAAAAATTCATATGATGTTCTTCCATGATGTAGAACGTGATTCCAAAGTGTCATCAAGAAATTCGAAAAAAAAAAATTTTTCTGAACAACCATAATATACATATTAGAATTGACACACAAGAATTAGTGGAGTGCAGTAAGGCATAAAAATGGTAAAACCTCGGAACCCAGGGCCAGTCAATGAATCTATATAGCAAGTGTTTGACTGCATTATTAAAACCTCAAATAAAAAAGTTAAAAAAAAAAATTGGCCGATCTCGATTACAACAATTTTTAACAACAATTTACTGAAAAATGAGAGGCGGAAGGGGGAAGAATGTTTACAGTAAAGATTTTAATTTTATATGTAATATATTATGTTTCCGAAGTAACTTAAATGTTAATTTCTTAGATTTTCGCAAAAAATAATGATTTACAAACCAAAAAATATCATTAACTATATGCATTATTACATTATTTTTCATTATTGTCGTCGTCGTCGATCTCGTTAATTAACAATTCAAAAATATTGGCATTCGTCTCATCAGCAATTAAAGTTTGAAAATCAGAATTATTTTTTAATAGATGATCGAAAATCAATCTTGATAAAGCTAGCTGCAGAAGTATATGTGCCCGTACCGCTCTAGCATATGCACGTCCAGACATGATAAGATCGATTGTATTTTGGGCATAAACAGTAGAGAGGGCTTCTTTAATTCCACTTCCGGCCATTATATAACCTAGGGATGGCCAGCTGCGGTGCCCAAAAGTCGACAGCGCGCTGACGTTTACAACAAACATTTCGCGCTAGTATGTGTACAAATGTGTGAAGAAATTCCAGCGAAAAAAAAAATTAAAATAAATGTGCTTTGTCTTTTCCACGTATAGAAAAAATGACCCAGTAGAAATTCGTGCATCACTGATGTTAATAATTAAAGATAAATGTTGGCATATAAAATAATTGTATGACGCCAGATGCATTATCGGTGACAAATTAGTCTCTGAAATGCGATTCCTTATGCGCGACTTGTTGAGTTTTAGTCTTGAAAAAAACTGTTCACAAGAATACGTAGTTCCATTTTTCTTTATCGAATTGTTTGTAAAAATCAATAATGGAACTATTTTTCCATAAAATTGAATTTTTTTACAACAATTAAATATTATTTCAATAATACATGCTTAAAAAATTGCCTTTCGCATAAATAATGTTTTTGTTTGCATTTGTTTTGTTTTTGCACGTTTGATTCCGACTGGGTTTCTCGCACATTCAATTTTCATGCGAATCAGCGCATAGAAATCGGCAACTGCACGGCGGGCCAAATGATGGCCCGAAACGGCCAATGTGACCGCGGAAGGGTAAATGGCCAACACTAATATAACCAATAGATGCCATATAGGACATCAGCGTATGGAAAGAGCCCAATCGGCCAATAGTAAACATTTCATCTGATAAACATATCGCTGAAGCTATATCGCGCGATTTTATGTACAGAGGTTGATCAAATGTTACGATACATGTCTTCATATTTAACGGCTTTGCGTTTTCTTCTGATGTTTTTATCGCCGTATACAAAGTATTATAATCACTTGGAGCTGCATTAATGAATGGTAAGAATATTATTGACGAAGTATCAAAACCATGTGTACTTGTTAACAGATTCATAAATCCGTTCCATCCCGGGAAGTCATTATTGGTTTTGAATCTTAGATACATCCAGAGAATGTTTAATTTTGAAAAAACTGTGGGAGTTAAATTTGGTTCTTGCTCCGAAATTTTGATTTGAAGCTTTTTCAATCCTTCACCAGCAGAAGCAGGACCGTGTTCAGAAATGGTTGTCTCTGTTGGAATCTTATCTAAACGTTTAATTGGTTCTCTGGTTTGTATTCCATCACTCGGAGTTACGATGACATGTGTAAAAATTTGATGAAAATTTGGCGTTTAGATTAAGAGTTACAGTGGTTTTACTGAAGCTCCTTTTGTCTGTTTATAAACAATGGACGAAAAACAGTTTGGGTGTTGATTTAACATTGCTTTTTGATGGAGAAAAAAAATATTCAAGCAAAGAAATGGATCGATAAATGTTATTCGGGCTTTGCTTTATCGATATCAAAGGTTAAAAGGTGGTATGGACCTTAAACGCGGTCTCGCAGACACAAATGACGGTGAACGAATTCAGCAGTTGTCCCAGGCAATATCAAAAAAGTTCATATAGTCGTTTAGGATGATCGGGAATCGATATTGTGTAAGATAACAGAGTAGTTGAAGATATCAGAAAGAAGTGTATTCACTAATTTGCATGAACATTGACAATGAGAATGCTGTGTTCATAATGGGTGCCGCGTTTGCCCGTTTTTTCGATAAAAAACAACTACGCGTTTACAATTCAACGCCCTGTTTGGAGTTGTTTAAGCGAAATACAACGGAATTTTTTGCATCGATATGTGACAATGGATGAAACAGGGATCAATAACTACACGCCAGAATCAGAAAGATAATCAGCTGAGCTGACAGCAGCCGGTAAAAGCTGTTTAAAGTGTCAAAAAAGGATGCATCAGTAAAACCACTGCAACTTTTAATCTAAACGCCAAATTTTCATCAAATTTTGACTCATGTCATTTAGAGGCGAGAGCTACACTGTAAGGTGGAGCAAAGTTAGCAGGTGGCGTTATCTCTGTTAGTCCCAGGACTTAATGACCTATGTGTTATACATTAATTGCAAATAAACAATAATCAGAAGTTATTTTTTTTCGGAGCGAATAACAACAGCTACGTATTAAGCCTAGCAAGTTACCACGTGTACTATTCTGTTAGGGCCCGCGTTAACATCACCCAACAGCTGCTGTTGTCCCCTCTATTCCCCTCCCCACCCTTCATCATTATACCTGCAGTCCCTTGAGAACCAAGATCAAGTTTGTAGTAGTTCTCTTTTTAAAATATAACTTTAAACTAATATAAATCAAGGGAAACTCCAAATAATTAATAATTATTTATAATAATAATTAATAAATTGAGATCGCGCAAAATGTTTTTTTTAACATTTTTCTATATATAGGTACTATTAAAAACACATTTCCAAAGTTTATATAAAAATTCTTGACTGGCCCTGGATTCCGAGGTATAAATCTTACGGCGCTCCACTAAATATATTATTATTACTGTAAAATTAAACATTATTTAATCGAACTTACAGTCATTCAGCAAAGACCAGTATTGTAAATTTTTTTACTTATTGATCAATGCTATTTTTTATTCAACAAACATGACAAAGATAACAAATGGAACAATTTTGACCTGGTAATTGGTGACATGTTTCGGCTATTACCAATAGCCTCATCAGACCAGTTTGGTTAATGCTGTACATGGACTCGAACCCCTGACCGTTCATGCATTGCAATTGCATATTTTGCGACGGCCGCTCTAACACTTGAGCTACTGAGGAACTGCCCATGAGGTGTACAGAGTGCGTATATTATATTTGTTATCTTTTGTCACTTTCTCGCCTGTTGCAGTAAAATACTTAAAAATTTAGTGGCATTTTAGTCAATGTGACGTGTGAGGTTTACTTATGTCTTGTTTTTTTTCGTAAATATTATCGTCAATATTTTGTCCACTTTTCATCCATATTCACATAGGTTTCGTAGGTTTCTTCATAAATATTTTAGGTTGGCCTGCTTATAACAATCAACATTTTAATTATTCAAGTTAATTTTGCTTGTCCCACATACTGGTGGCACTAAAACATAAAGATAAGCCAATACAGATCGTTGATTATCAACTATTTCTTGCAGCTGGTCAAAAATCATTTTCAAAATCTGATGACCTTTTTTTCGAACTTTTTTTTCACAAAACCGATTTCATATAGTGTCTGTTCGTTTGAGAAAATCGATTTTGTATGGTTTATTTCTCTCAAAGTCAATTTACGTAATGTCTATTCTTTTCAAAATCGTTTCTATATAGTGTCCGACAAAAAATTTGGGGGGGGGGGTTCTATCCCCTACATTCCCCCCTAGATACGGCCCTGCTGTCAAGTATAGGTCAAGCGTGACATTCTGCAACTCATCAGTACCAGTAGCACAAAAGAGAATCATACAAAGAAAATGACTTAGCTTCGTTTGTTTGTGAGCTGTAGTCTAGACTCTAGAGGACTACCAAGTTTTTGTGTACGCAAATCAGAAATAAAATCAAAACAAAACAAAATGTTCTACAAGCTCAAGTCGAAAGCTGCGAATATAACTTTTGTTAAAATTTATATAAGGTGGAAACTTCTAGACTTACATATACATATTCAAATTATGGGTGTCGTACAGATAAAAATTGCAGTGAGCCACTCAACATTTTTGCCATTTAGAGTGGATCCGTGTCCTGAAAAGGACTGTTTATGACCAATTTTCGGAAAATACTTTTTTTTGCTCCAATCGTTAGGGATAGGTTGAAAAAGGAATATTTTTCCCGAAAATGGGTCGAAAATGGTCCCATCCAAGGTCCGCAGCCACCCAAGGTGATGTTCAAAATTTTTTTTCGATCTTTCCCTATAGATTGGAGCAAAAAATATGTTTTCCGAAAATGGGTCGAAAGCGGTCTTTTCCAAAGTCCGGAGCCATCCTAAGTGGTATCCAAAATCCGTTTTCGACATTTCGCTATCGATTGAAACAAAAAAAATATTTTCCGAGAATAGGTCAAAAATGGTCCTTTTCAGGATACGAAGCCACTCTAAATGGCAAAAGTGCTGAAATTTTTCTCTGTCTGACACCCATAGTTTGGATATAAATCTAGGGTAGGGATGGCCAGCTGCGGTGCCCAAAAGTCGATAGCGCGCTGATGTTTACAACAAACATTTCGCGCTAGTATGTGTACAAATGTGTGAAGAAATTCCAACGAAAAAAAAAATGAAAATAAATGTGTTTTATCTTTTCCACGTATAGAAAAAATGACCCAGTAGAAATTCGTGCATCACTGATGTTAATAAATAAAGATAAATGTTGGCATATAAAATAATTGTATTTTTATTTAACAACAAAAAGAAAACATTTCATAAATCTTATACATATTATGTATACATATGTACGTTATACAAACATATTAACAGAGTTTACTTAAAATAAGACTTTCAATATCTGGTTCAATATTTTGTGATGACGCCAGACGCGACTAATTAGTCTCTGAAATGCGAATCCTTATGCGCGCCTTGTTGAGTTTTAGTCTTGAAAAAAACTGTTCACAAGAATACGTAGTTCCAAACATAGCAACGATACACGCTGCAAAAATTCGTATATTTGGAAATTTTTCTTTATCTAATTGTTTGTAAAAATCAATAATGGAACTATTTTTCCATGAAATTGAATTTTTTTACAATAATTAAATAATATTTCAATAATACATGCTTAAAAAATTGCCTTTCGCATAAATTATGTTTTTGTTTGCATTTGTTTTGTTTTTACACGTTTGATTCCGACTGGGTTTCTCGCATATTCAGTTTTCATGCGAATCAGCGCATAGAAATCAGCAACTGCACGGCGTGCCGAATGATGGCCCGAAACGGGCAATGTGACCGCGGGAGGGTAAATGGCCAACACTAATCTAGGGGTTTCCAACTTACTTATTTTACTTTTTACAACTTTCGACTTGAGCTTGTTGAACATTTAATTTGTGGTTGCAACGCTCATTTCGCTTGCTTTGTCTTTTGTTTTGTTTTGATTTGATTTATGATTTGCGTACACAATGTGGCAAGTGACTTAATGGCCGTTTCAAGTGCGCTTACGCAGACCTCTACTGTGAACAAAAAAATCATCAACAAAATGCAAATTTTCAAATTTGAAAGAAGTCAAATAAAAAATCATGCTATTCGATTGGCTGGTTGTCTGGTAGTAATAAAAATTAATTTTCTCAAATGTAGGTTTCAATGTCAATTAATGTAATTGAATAATTTTCTCAATAGGTTTTTTCCTCCTTTTTAAATTTCAATTATATTGCATTAATTTCATTTACTTATGTATATTCAACAAAATTTATGAATTTAAGAAAATAAATAAATTATAAACAGTGCTGGATTAAGACTACTTGATGCACTAAGCAATCCTTATCCACTAGTAAACTAGTATCGGTCTTTAAAAATTTTTTAACGAATTTATTATAACGAGATAGATCATTACGTACTTAGAGTCTGTACGAAAGGCGAAAGAGATACGTGGAGTAGGTACATTAGGGTGTTTATTTTCAAAGTTTCGGAGATGGATTTTATTTTTTCACCCTATATTTCGGCTTGAGGAATATAAATAGTTGTCTCAATATTTGAGCTTCCTATCACAAACCTGTAAACGGCGCGGACAGAGTTTATGTCCGATTTCGTTGAAATTTTACGAAAAAAGCGACTTGCTAAAACGTAGAAAAAGTCTGCCTTAGGTGCGAAGATATAGGGTTTTAGGTATTTTATTTGTATGGGAGAGGCCACCCACTGTTGTCAAACTACATCCACATTTTTCATCTAGCTGAAAATGTGGACAAAATACACCCAAAGGGGAGTTTATTTTTTTAAAATAATTTGTGGGCATTTTAGCCTATGTTTTAGCATTGGATCCGAAGGGAATACTCCCAAAATTAGCGCAATCAGTTTGTTTCCAATTACAATTCATATGGAAAGCAAAAAAAAAACTATCTTTGGTTTTTCTGCATTTTCGTTTTTCCATATGAATTGAAATTGGAAACAAACTATTTGCGCCGTTCACAGGTATGATCTAGAAAGCTAAAATTTTGGGAGTATTCCCTTCGGATTCAATGCTAAAAATAGGCTAAAATGCCCACAAATTTAAAAAAAACTCCCCTTTGGGTGTATTTTGTCCGCATTTTCAGCTAGATGAAAAATGTGGATGTAGTTTGACAACAGTGGGTTGCATCTCTCATACAAATAAAATACCTAAAACCCTATATCTTCGCACCTAAGGCAGACTTTTTCTACGTTTTACCAAGTCGCTTTTTTCGTAAAATTTCTTTAAAATAAACACCCTAAGGTACATATTACAATAAAAACCAGAGCATACACTTTTTTTATACATATATTGAAATGTTATTTGCGACTTTTACGGGCATTAAATTCTCGGACAATAGTTTTTAAGTTCAACGTTTTTAGCATATCTGCCTCTTTATTTAATATTGATAAAGCATCGAGCCTTTCCTGCAGCATCGTCGTTCTTTTCCCAATTTTTATTATATTCAATATCGAAAAAGATCGTTCCGCTGTGCAGTTGGATATCACCAGGCATAAAAATATACGGAACGCTGATTCAATTTTATCATCGTGTATTTGATATGAACTTGAACGAGACAAATCACTGGAACTTATTTTATTTATAACATATGAATGAATCTGCTGAATTTCGGTTTCTAAATCGGTTTAAGGTCTTGTGGTTATGCGTCTACTAAATTTCTACACTGCTGACTGTATTCTGATGTTTGATCGGGGCAGACAATTTTATCTGTATCATCATGCTATTTCTTTATATCATATATATGTATATATCTCTAATCTGTCAAATCACAAATATACTAAATTCAATGTTTAGAACACAATTCAATTCAAGACCAAAAACTTTTTTGTATTTTAAATAAAATCCATATGTGTTACAAAATTGCAATTAACTTTTTTGAAGTAATTTCAATATTTTTTCGGTGCTATTTATGGTGCCCCCCGAGACGTGATGCCCTAAGAAATTGCTTAATTTGCTTATGGGCTAATCCGGAACTGATTATAAAATACAAATGCATAAGATATAAAATGGCAGAGCAGATTCGTTGTAAAAGCTGAAGATTTTTAGAATTAAATTCCAATTGGATTTTGGTTCGAAAATGCAATATGTTCTAAGGTTCGCACAGCAAGAAATAATTTAATACAGAGAGAAAACTCGGAGTCTCGTTCTTTCCTATACACCCATCCCTCGATTTACGCGGTAGATAGGTTTTTGAAAAAACCGCGTAATTCAAAACCGCGTAAATCGAGACAATAAGTCCATACAAATTGAGTGGATTGGTTTTCAGAATTTAAAAATCGCGTAAATCGAGCAATAGAACTCAAAGAAAATAGCATAATTGGCAAAAAAATCCGCGTAAACTGAACCCATAATGTACATATGTACGTACCTACCTAATGAAAAATTGGAGATTATAAAAAAATAATAATTAAATAAAATAATTAGATTTTATGGAATAAATTTTTATTTTTTAAATTCAATCACATATCCAAAGTATTAATTATAAAAAGTAAGAAAATTAAATAAAAAAGTAACATGAAACTAAAACCAAAATATTTCCAAAAATATGTTGACCATGGTGTAATAACAAAGGTGAAGTATTTAAGGAGAGCCATAAGTGTTGAAGCCATTTTAAGAGCGTGAGAGTATTCGCAGACTTGCTTTAACTTTGACATTATAACATTTCAATTGCCCCTTCAACAAAGTTAAGCGCTTTGATAAATTGCAGAGCTTAAGCATAAAGTTCTAGAAAACTTTCTGAACGATAAGCTGCTAATGTTGCGCAAAATACTTTAATTGTGACAAATTTGGTCGCTGTTGTTGTTATTCAATATTAGAAAAAACTTAATAGTGTCAGATTGAAACCCGATGCACGATTAAGCATAATTATTTATTCGCAATAGAATTCTGAAAAGCCTAACACAAATACCACTTAGTAAAAAGTTGCTTCAAACGCTTCAAAAATGTAGGAGTTGCTAAACGGGACCAATAAAGAAAAACAACTATATGTCAAAAATAAACGAAATACAATAAAGTCGAATTGGTGATAAATGTCAATGTGAGTCTATTACTGGCCAATATGCAGAAAATGATGAGAGAAGTGTCATAATTACTCCACCTTTGTTATTACACCATGACTCCACCTTTGTCTTCACACCATGATGTTTACTACATAAGTATATACGAAACTTCGTCATATTATTTATGTCCACGTGTTTTTAACTGATACGTCTTATACGTGCTTTTCGCTGAAAAAAAAATGTCAAATAAAATTTTGAAACCGCGTTATTTTAAAACCGCGCAAAAGAAGTACCGCGTAAATCGAGGGATGGGTGTATATACTTCTTTGTATGTATATCTTACAAAAGGATCTATATACTGCACATCTGAAGCAAAAATCTATTACGATTGATCATAGTTGGATTTAATATTTACAGGTTTTCAGACACACCGATTGAACATTCAGATCACTCATTTCTAAAGCGAGAAGGCAGAGGTGCCTCAACCGATATCGCATTTCCTCAATTAACAACTCGAAAAACATATTTTGATGAAGATGAAAATGACCGACACAACGTTTCATTTAGAGCAGCTACAGAGGACCCTTTCATGAAGCCTTCATCGAGAAAATTTCATGATTTCCTTCGAGATGACGCTGCCTTAACATCAAAGAGAGCATCGGCTATTGAACGTGTGCCTAGATTAGACAGAGAAGAGCTACAAGCGAAAAATGAGTTCAAGTCGTTATATGAAGAATCTACTACAAGCAACATTCAAAAGAAGGTAATATAACATTTCTTAACAAAATCAGAAAAGTTTTTTTCTAGACACGGCTTGCCTCGTTTTGTCGAAGAGATCGAAAGCCAGAAGAGTTTCGAATCTATAGTGTATATAGTGTATATATAACAAATACGGGATTTCTGTACTATTTCAAGCACACCGAAAAACAACAAACATAATAAGAGCTGTGTTTTACTCGCCATGAAGTCGCTATCTATGTGTGAACAAAACGACTAAGTTGCTAATTTTCCTACCTGCTGTTTATACGAGCATCCGTTTCAATTTAATTCTCTTTTCCGACTGACATTTGTAACATTTGTTTTTCCGCACAATAAGTCATCTTCTTTTCATTTCATAACAAAAAATTGCTATGTATACTAGGGTGTTTCATTTTTTTCAAAGGTTCTCCAAATTCAAACCTTAAACCGAAATTCGATTTATTATAAATAAAAAGTAATTCATGAATTTTTTCTCATTTGTTTTTTTTTGAGGTCATTTACCACTCGCCAATCGCCATTTTAATAAAAAAAACTCGCATAACACATTTTTACCTTTATAATTTTTTTTCATGACTTCTAAACTAAATTTTTTCTCGTCTTAATATTAAAAAATCATAATATCTTTGGGTTAGGTATCGAAAAAAAGGTTTTTACCTGTCTTCTAAGTGTGAAAATTGGAAGAAATGGACAAAAAATTGCCTAATTTTTTCTTTTTTCGCTTTTTTACTTAAAAATATTAGGCAATTTTTTGTCCATTTCTTCCAATTTTCATACTTAGAAGACAGGTAAAAACTTTTTTTTCGATACCTAACCCAAAGATATTATTATTTTTTAATATTAAGACGATCAAAAATTTAGCTAAGAAGTCATGAAAAAAAATTATAAAGGGAAAAATGTATTATGCGAGTTTTTTTATTAAAATTGCGATTGGCGAGTGGTAAATGTCCTCAAAAAAATTCATGAATTACTTTTTTTTTATACTAAATCGAATTTCGGTTTAAGGTTTGAATTTGAAGAACCTTTAAAAAAAATCAAACACCCTAATGTATACATATGTAGCAGCTGTAATTTTACTCGTTAAGTTTGCGATTTTCTTTTTGCTTTCCGAAACAACTATCGTTGCTAGCTATAGATAGCTAGCAGTGGATAACGAATAAAATTTTTTATTTGCTTTCTTGACAAAAAATGCGAACAACACTATTTATTGTTGTTTTATATGCACATTTTATGCAAGATTTTATGTTTTTTGAACCTGAATTTGATATTTTACTAGCTGAAATTTATTTTCTTTTTCTTACGTTGTTGTTGTAAGTTGTTTTTCGTATTGTAGATCGGCTCATTGGTTTTTTATTAAAAACAATTTAATTTACAAAACGGTATTAACGACCTTCTGCTGAAATTTCGAGCTAGTACTGGTAAGTATAGTTTTAGTCAACTTCTTCTTATGTTCAGATACGACTCGCAGGATTTTCAACTGGGAAAATCTAACAACCAATAACAGAAACAGGCTGTGCAAGGTAAACCATACATAATAGTTACGACAGGTCTCGACTAAAAACAACAAATAATGTGCGAGGGGTGGAGGACGGAGGGTACAGTAATGGGTGCGAAAGGAACGTGTGAATACTGAGGTCACTTGTTTTGGTACTAGCAAGTGGACAAAAATCTGGACAAACACTGCTTTGTTTTGTCCGAAAAATCCTCATTTTAACCTACTCCAACTCCATCTGGCGTTTGAAGTAAAAAGTGCGTCATTAGAAATTAGTGCATTAAAAAATAAATATAGTATCTCAGTAACCACTGGTTCAATTTTCAAAAAGATTATATTTTTTTAACGCAAATTAACTTCAAATGAAGAAAGTAATACATAGTAACAAAAAAGTATTAATTTTGAAGCGTAAAATTTTTTACTTTCTCTGGAACACCTCTCATTAGTGCTTTGATGGTATTTTTATGGATCTTTTGGCTTGCAGCGCACCACTTGCGTCTAAAGTCTGTTATGTCCTTGCATGCCCCTTTTGTCTTCACTAGAACCCAATATCTCTTGATGCGCCGGAGTTCAGGGTAATTGGGTTGGTTCGCTTCTCTAGGAACAAAAATAATGTTGTTTTGCTGGTACCACTCAAGAGCCGCCTCTTACTGTAGTGACACGAAGCAAGATCAAGAAAAAAAATATATCTAATGATCTCTTAAAAATTGTCGAAGCCTCTTTTGAACTATTCCATGATGTATGTAGATTTTGATGTTGACTGTGCCTGTGGTCACGAAACCTTGATTTCTTTTACCACAAATGCAAATTGTCCACCAAGCAAAAAATCTTCTAAAAATTATTTATTTTTTAGTGCTTTAAATTTTTCGCGACATGTCAGGAAAGGACGTACGTTTTGTCATCCATAATGAAACATTCAAATTTGGGCACAAAATCTTTACTCAGTTTTGGATCGCGTATTTTTGCTTCGCAATTCTTTTCAGCATTCCGATCTGGCACTTTCTGAACCTTGTAGGTCTTCAGCCTAGCCTCTACTTTCATTCTTCGCACAAATGACTGGGAGGAATCTACTAGCTGAGCGGTTTTTCTGCTTGAAAGGTTAGGACTGCATGGATACGATCTTCTTTGCGTTATTGCAGTCAATTTTAAAGGTATATTGCGGGTTATTTAAAAAAAATTATATAATTTATTTACGCACTTCTATTTCACTGGTCATGTCTTCGCAAAATAATAGATGAGTAATGCGAAGTGCTATGAAATAGTATTTGACATGATTTTCTAATCTAACCTGATCAAATATTGGCGGAAACTTTGAAAATTTTTTTATTCGTGGGAATTGAATTTCCCACCTATTTCGTTTGCACGCATACCAACATTATATGTAAGTCAAAAATGCCATTACAACTGAATATTAGTGATCAATTATTAACGTCATTGTTAATTTACTGTAAACAGTTTATTATTAGCATTCAACGCTGGGTTTTGTCATTGGTGACAACCGTAAAAGATTCAGAGGGTATTCAAAAATACCAAAAATATTGTATTGTGCTCTAGAAACCTATGTACATAGTTGGAAATCAATAAAAGGTGCATTTTATTGATTGAAAAACTTTTCGTATAAAATTATTTCACCATTGATGAAGTTTTGAGGGGCAAATTTCTAAATCCGGGCCTGCAAAAATGTGTGCACTAATTTCTAATGACGCACTCCTTAGGTTCTGATTTTGAGTTGATGATCCTTTATGATGACTTTTTATCACCGAGCGACCCCTACAACGCATTGGCAACGGAGCTGAGCCCATTTTATAGAAGGCTAACTTTAAGTGTTTTACCAAAAATTTCAAATAATAACTCTCAAACCATTAACAGAAGATATTGACCGCTTCGAAAAAAAATTTTCAGGTGTGCTTCTGGTATGGGTGAGCCACTTATCCCGAGTAGCTGTTTTAGTACAATCATTTGGTAGTTTTACCTGGAAAGTTTTCCGGGCATTTTGAAAATTGGTAATTTTATAGATTTCGATGTGCTCTTTCCGAATTTCAATTTTGCGACCTCGTATTTTTGCTGCTCGCGACGCCATATTGGAAAAATTGTGCCAAAAGTCAGTTTTTTGACAATATCTCCTTTCCGACTCATTTCACGATAACAACATATACATATGTACAATATGAAACTAGAGGAAATTTCCTACAATTTATTTCTATATATATATACATATATATAAAGGCGATAGTTTTGGTGTATGAGCACCAGAAAATGTACTTCCACACACGTTTTGGCCAAATCCACACCACATTGAGGTAGAGTAAGTGGCGCGTTTTTTTATCGTGGTATCCCCAGTAGGCCTAATCCACATGCAATTGAGTATTCCAAAATTGAGCGTATTCTCCATCGCTTCACTGTTCTTGATGGACCACGTGTTGCGAGTTCATTGTCTTTAGAACCGATTAAAACGTCACAGACCAAAATTTCTTCCACATCATCCGCGAAGGGATTATCCTCTTCGATCTCGATATCATCATACGTTTGCTCGGAAGTAATCTCCGTTGGTTCCGCTTCGTCGCCTTAGCCTTGAAAAGAGATAACGTAAATGGAGCAAGTTCGTACGTAAGGAAATTTTCAAGTTCCTTTTCAGATTCTTTTGCAATTCACATCATTTGAAAAATGAATAAAGGATTAATCGGGACAATGTTGCCTGATTTTATTCGGTCATTTGTTAATGTATTAATGATTCGAAAAAATCAAGAATTAAATGAAGTTATCCAGGCATCCAAAAATCCAAATGCTGATCCAGAGATTATTGCTAAAGTTTCCTTCTTGAATTAAGTATATAGTTACAGTAATGTGAAAAGTAACAAAAGTATGACTTTAAACAACTTTAGAAATGCATGCTTCACAACATTAACATTGCGTCGCAACCACCAACAGAAACAGCAGCAAGACAACATTCGATCTGAACCTATCACCAGGTTCAGCAGTGGTATGGAAATGAACAAAATGCAGACAAATGGGGATGGAAAAGAAACAAGAACGGGCTAATTCCTGTCACCTCACTCGAGCCCCCAGCTCCGGAAAGCTTGTTAAAACTTATTTCTTGCAAATGCAAAAAGGGATATGCTTCGTTATATGCACTAATTATAGAGTTCCTGTGATAACTCGCAAGTTACATCACAAGATAGCGATGAAGAGGAACCAACGGAAACTACTTCCGTGGATCGAAGAGGATAATACCATCGCGGATGATGTGGAAGAAACTTCGGTCTGTGATGTTTTAATCGGTTCTAAAGACAATGAACTCGCAACACCTGGTCCATCAAGAACAGCGAAGCGAAGGAGAATGCACTCAACTTTGGAATACTAAATTGCATGTGGATTAGGCCTACTGGGGATACCATGATAAAAAAACGCACCTCTTTCTCTGCCTCAATGTGGTGTGGAAATGAGTGTTTGGCCAAAACGTGTAGGGAAGTACACTTTGTGGCGCTCGTACGCCAAAACTATTGACTATACGAAAAAAGATTTGGACATAAATTGTAGGAAATTTCCTCTAGTTTCATATTGTATATACATTAGCTATGGAATAGTGACATATGGGGATTATTAATATTTGTATTTCAAAACACTGGGACCATTTATTATGTGTTTTATTATGGTTTGATAAAAAAATGCGTGAGCCAAAAAATTAAGGGGATGGGAGGAGGGTAAATGGCGTCTCATCAAGGTCAAAGTTTAAAAATTTGGATATTTCCATAGAAATTAGCCCACAGCTGCTCAGGAGTAGCCCATAGAGCGATAAATTGTATGACCGACCCTCAACATCGCAAACGCCGGAAAGAGTGAGATCGAAAACGCAAATGCAAATAAATCAGCAACGTACAAATGTCAAAGTCGTTGCCTTTTTCCTTCGTTCCATTTGATCTTTATCTTTACTGCACCCACCATATAATTACACCATGGCTTGGAATTGTACTTATTTGTACTTATTTTCAACTATTTTGATTTCAGGCAAATGTACTTATTTTGTCAAACTCAAAGTTGGTTTACTTAGGCATGCCTAAGAGCTCATCCTTACCATAATAAGTGATGATAACGGGAAATCGATCAACTTTTTTTGTACCTAGCAAGTCCAGCAGCCTTTTTCCATCCCAGTGCACATTGGAAAATTTTGCTCCAGCCAACTAAAAAATTATATATCATAAAAGAGGTGCAGGGAAGTGGTGCCAACTTTTCTAGGAGTTTCCCAATTTTCGTAGGATTTGTAATTGATCAGAATGGGAATTAGGGGTTTTATATGAAATCGGGAATGGGTGCATACCAGAAAAAGAGCTGAACAAAAAAGGAGAACATAAGAGTGTAATTTTATGGTTGGTTTTCTTTCATGCATTCAGCGATCTTTTCTGGATTTTGTGAACAGCACTCTCGAAGGGATGCACGATCTATAATTTATTCCCTTGGGTCGAGTTCGAACGACCGTGCAACTGAAATCAGAACTCGAACTGCTGCTACGTCACTTATTTTACATCTTTCCAAAACAGATACTAGGTCCGGAGTAATGTACTTTATTTTGCCTTTTGTGCCTTATTGTTCTCTTTGACACTCTTCGAAGTATTTATTAGGTTAATTTGTTTCAAAGTAGTTTTTACGTTTAATTGTTTAGGAAACCTTTAAGGGGGAGCAGAAAGGGTTAAATTGATAAAAAAATTGAAGGGGTGTAAAATTAATGGGAATTGATAATTAAATCCAACATTTAGTAGCGCCTTGGTGGGTTGGAAATAGCCAAATTCCGTAAGAAATTCAATTTTGTATGGAGAACCCCTTAAGGGGTTGAGATAGGGGGTTAGTATATTCTAAAAAATGTTGGGAAGAATAAATTTGGCATATACTTGAACCTTCTAGGGCCACCCTGGTAGCATTGGGAACGTTGGGAGTACATTTCATAAAAATACCACTTTTGTATGGAAACCCCCTAAAGGGGTCGCTAGAGGGGATAAGTGTGTTTGAAAAAAACTTTAAGCATGCAATATTATTGAGGGTCAGTCATACAACCTATCGCTCTATGTGCTACTCCTGAGCAGCTGTGGGCTATGAAAATCTCCAAATTTTTAAAGTTTGACCTTGATGAAACGCCAATGCTAATATACATGTTTTTATCGTGAAATAAGTCGAAAACGAGATATGTATTGTCAAAAAACTGATTTTTGGCGCCATTTTTCCAATATAGCGGTTCGAGTGGGAAAAATACGAGGTCGCAAAATTGAAATTCGAAAAGAGTATATCGAAATCTACAAAATTACCATCTTTTTTTAACCAAATGACTGTACTATTTCCGATCAGAGAAAAAAAATAATAAAATGACCCTAATATATGTATATTCTTTTCAAAAAGTGAAAACTTTCAATCATCTTAAGGTAAAATTGAATTGGGTATGTAAGATGATATGTAAGGCCACCCAAACATTTATTTATTTATTTATTTACGTCTATTGGATTCAATCCTCACAGACTAATTGACAATAAAAATTTAAAATATTTTTTTTAATTAAATAACATAAATAACTCTAAACGAAAGCGAGATTCAGAACAATTAAAATTCAGAATTGATCAGTAATTATTACATAAGTTAATACATCTATTAATTGGTTTATTTATTCCATAATTCGTTCTTTGAAAGACATCAACATCATCGACAATTCTTCACAATCAATTTTGTTATGTAATATAGTATTATAAACAAACATAAGATCGATTGCTGATGAAAATATTGCGTGAATAAATTCATAAGTAGCAATTGGATTTATAAACGAGCCCAATATTAACCAATCTATACTAACTAAGTATTCATTGATTGCACCGATATTTGCCTTGGAAAAATCTAATTGATCCGACTGACCAATAACAAGTTTTTATAGTTATAAAAACTAAACTTAATAGTTAATGCCTTATGATGTATACTATTGTTTAAAATAGGTACTAAGTTTTCTTCACAAACAACTTTAAGACCGTTTGTGATAAATACTAAATTTAAAATTCTGCTTAAATCATTTTTGAGAAAATTTAATTGCCTGAAATCATTAGAAAAAAAATAATCCACCACAAGTGATTCAGTATCAGTTTTAACGTTAAATGGTAAAAAAAAATTCTCATCAAGTATCCACTGAATATTTCCTAAATTAAAATCACCCATTACATGCTACAATCTGAATTAAATTGTTCAGTTAAAAAAGATATATTACTCAAATGTTTTTCATAGATATCGAGAGGACTGTTCGGTGGAATATATATTAAGTTTAACTTGAACACAAATTTGTTCAATATTGCTTTCAGATGAAGGCAGGTCTATTAATTTACTACCGACATTCGCTCTCACCGCTAACATTACACCTCTCCCTCTCTCATTCGTCCCGCCGTGCAGTTGCTGATTTCTATGCGCTGATTGGTTTGAAAATTGAATATGCAAGAAACCCAGTCGGAATCAAACGTGCAAAAACAAAACAAATGCAAACAAAAACATTATTTATGCGAAAGACAATTTTTTAAGCATGTATTATTGACTTGTATTATTTAATTGTTGTAAAAAATAAATTTTCATGGAAAAATAGTTTTAGTTCTCGGAAAATTACTTCTTATTTTTGTTGTTGAATTTTGAGTTTAAAAATTTTGGGTGTAGCCATGCGATGGTTTCGTAGTTTGTTTATTTATTAAAATCTGTATAAGAACAAACACGACAAGTTCGTTGCTATGGTCAGCTAAAGACTAATTTATTTATAACTATGCTCTCATGATTATGGTTTTACATTGTAATGTGCATATGTATGTACAGTAGGTAACGGATATAAGCACATTGCATATAAGAAAGGAACGCTTATAAGAAACATTTTCGAAAGCACCGCGTTTTTTCCCAATGTTTTGAGGTAAAAAACAATCTATATAAGAAACTTCTTATGAGAAAAAAACGCATAACAGAAAGCTTTTTCCAAGCACCAATATGAAAAATCTTAAGAAAAAAATAACGCTTATAAGAAATTTTTTCAAATCGTAATTTTCGTTCTTTGGTCAAAATTGAAAATACGTGCCTTCTTTATGTCATCATTCTTCGATCAAAATTGAACGAGCAAGTGTAACGATTGCAGTTGCTGAACGCACTTATTACTCACTGCTGATTTTTGTGCGATTCGGATATAAGAAATAAAGTTTCTTATATCAGTAGTACGTATATAGGAAATTTTTTTCTTATATACGTGGTACTTCTATAAGAAAAAACTGATATAAGAAAGAAATTTCCGGGATTTTTTGACATTCTTATATCCGTTACCTACTGTATGTAACTCTAATAATAACTCGCATGTTTCCTCCATTATTCTAAATATTGAGTAAACAACCAGTGGCGTAGTAAACTATAAAATTAAAAGTTGTGAAATTTCTTAAAAATTATAAAAAGTTAATTCTAATGAAATATGGAATGCAATAACCAATATTCTTCATAAACAACATCAATGATGCACGAATTTCTACTGGGTAATGTTTTATTTACCTGGAAAAGACAAAACACATGTTTTTTTTCGTTGGAATTCCTTCACACATTTGTACACATACTTGCGCGAAATGTTTGCTGTAAACGTCAGCGCGCTGTCGACTTTTGAGCACCGCAGTTTGCCATCCCTAATCTAGGCGATACGATATGTAAAAATCATATAATAATTCTGAAGACAAGATATTTTTGTTAAGCAATGTCTCTGTGAAAGCCAAAATATCATATTCAAGCAATGATACGGCAAGTTGAAATTGCATTGTTTTTGTACGCAGACCACCAGCATTTTGATAGACAATAGAACAAGATGATAAAGTTTCTGATTGCTGCAAAGAAGTATGTAGAGCTCAAATCTGCCGTTATTTGATGTTGCGTAGACTCTAACCGTGACATCGATGCTTGTGTAAACTGCGTCATTGCTGTTGGTGCAGAAACAGATGAAAACGAAAAATAAAAATCACCACATGTTATTTGTTTTTGGAACGAAGAGTACGTTTCTCTTGCAGTTGCTCTTACTGTGTTATTTGTGGTGGTACCGTCAAAGCTTGAGGGGTGTGTGGTGCACTTGTTACATTTGCCTGAAGTGGACGTGTGTTTGCCAACTCGGATTTTCAGTCGAAAATTTAATTTTTCCAAATTTGAGTAAAAAAATAATGAAAATGTTCCCATTTTCTTATCAAGCAATGCATTACTTTTAAAAATAACAATAATGAAAAAATCACAATAATCAAAATTGAAGTCTCCGCATCATTGCAGAAATTGTAGCTCAGTACCCTCAAGAAACTTTTTCTGCATTTAAAAATATCGTGTATGTAAGGACGAACAAACGTCCTTAAACATACATATGCATATAAGAGATCTGCATCGAGTCACAACGATCAAAGGTAAATAACGATATTTTTTTGTCTTAATCTTGCTCTCCATTAGACTGGCATTTAATTGAGGCGGGAAAAACTGTAGATGCATATAATTTTACAAAAAAAAAGGTTTCCAATACTTTTCGCCTTTTATACCAAGGGAAAGCATAGTTATTTTTTGTTGTTTTACTAGTTTACAGTTCGAAAACGTCACGGACTCCTTTATCAAATTCCCCTAATTTCAAAAATCAATTTTTAAAAACTATCTGTAGTTAGTCTCTCGAGATTTCGACTGATGATTTTTTTTGTCCTTTTCGGAGAGAAGATCATAGGTTAGGTTAGCACGGGAGATGACAAATGTCATCATAGCTTAGGCCGCAGTTGGGCGCATTTTATACATACCCTATTTATAACTTAATTTTCAACCTATGCAAATCATTTCGAAACTTTTATAAACTTCAAAATAGATTTTGGACACCTTTGAGCAATGTCTTCAAGAGAGTCGAAGAAGCGGAATCCGAATACCTTATAACGCCGCACAGTAGCTTGCTTTTCAAAAAAGCGTTGCAAAAATCAATTTTAGTGTGGGTCTGTTTGACAAATTTGATACTCGCATCGAATAGTGAAATGTCTAGAAGTGATAAATTTAAAATTTCAACCCACTCGGATAAGTAGTTTAGTTTTTACAGTTAGTCAAAGTGGAGACATTTTTGAAGTTTGCAAAAAATTAATTTTTTTGGATAAAAATTTCATGTTTGAGCTGAAAAATTCAACAAATGCTGAGAGAAAAGTATTTGTTTTTTTTTGTAAAAGCATTATTGGTTTTAATTAAACAAAAAAATTAGTCCACCAAATTTTTTTTTTGTTTTTGTTTTTTTTTTTTATGAAACTCTGTTTTTAGCGATGTTTTTGAACTTTAATATGAGTTTAAAAATAAACTTCACAAAACTTCAAGCTGAGCTTCCACACAAATCATCACTAATTCTTTCTTAACATATCCCCAGAACAAACTAGGCACCGTTGTTTGCCCGTTTGGGTGCTAGAGCGATTTTTATCGACAAACCTGTGGATATAGCACCCTAAGTCCATACGCATATTAGAAATATTAATTCTTAAACCCTTAACTAGAAAACATTTAACTAGGTGTGCAATGCCTATTTCATTGGTCATAGTTCATAATTAAAACCGTTTAAATAAAACTACAGCCACGCCCACTTTTTTTAATAGTGGGCGAACCATTGTGTTTTGGTCAAAAACTACCTCTTATAGTTTTTGAATTTATTATATACAATAAGACCCCAACTAAAAACTTTTCTGATTGCACTTATTCTGTTAAAGGAAAAATTCCTAAAATCTTAAAATTTACGTGAGGATTACAGGAACAGGTAAAAAGATGTCAAACGATTTGTGTAGAGAAAAACCAAACGAAAATTTTAGAATATGTAAAACGGCAGTTATACAATTTTTTTAATTTTTTGCTAAGAGAGCATAATTATGAGTATGGAATTTCACCACTGCATGAAACTGGCGTATACAGTTCCAGAAGATAGTAGTGATTTAAAGAAGTTTCTTGTAATCAAAGAGGAAATAGCTGATAGGAAGAAAAAAATACAAGCTGCGTTTTATGCAGAAATTGGTTTGAAAGTTGATCAACCAAAACAAGGGTTTGGTAATACCAATGATGGAAACACTTCCAGAACATTTTTTGAAAAGGATGAAGTCACAGCGCGAATTACTGGAGTTGATAAAGAGATAATTAAAAGGCTACAAGTCATATTAAAGGTTTTATGCTGCAAGGAAAACGTTCACGCAAAAAAATATGGAGAGTTTGCAACAAGAACTGCTGCTTAAAAAATATCCGCATAAAAAACTTACACCTACGGTTCACATAATTCTGCCCCATGGTGAAAATATAATAGAGTTTCAGGCTTTACCAATTGGTGAACTATCAGAAGAAGCACAGGAATCCAAAAACAAAGATTACAAAAAATACAGATATCTCAACACGTGCAAGATATCAAGAAAGCGATAAAACCAGGACCTTTTAACATGCTGGCCGCCTCGTCTGACCCAATTATTATATCTCTAAGGCACACCCAATCATCAAAAGAGCTGAAAGAATGTTACTCTCAAGAAATTCTAAGTCTATTATATAGCCATTCAGATAATAATGTAGATATTCTTGCTCACCTTTTCAATAAAAGTATTATGACAGGAATTTTTCCTAACCAGCTAAAAAGTGCAATAATTACTCCGCTTTTCAAAAAGGGTAATCGAAAAGAGAAAAGCAACTACGGACCAATCTCTTTGCTGCCTACTATTGCAAAAATTTTTGAAAAAGTAGTTAAAAAGCGAGTCGTTTCTTTTCTTGCTCGCTCAAATTTTTTTAGTTCAAAACAATTCGGCTTTAGAGAAAATCTATCCACTGAAGATGCACTGCTTGATTTTTGTTCTAATTTACAAAAAGGTTTGGATGATAAAAAGTACTGTGCAAGTCTTTTTGTGGATATCACAAAAGCATTCGATATGGTCGATCACAAAATACTTTTAAAAAAACTCTTCTCGATTGGCTTTAGAGGCCACATGTATGATTGGTTTGTCTTTCTGATCGCTCTCATAGAGTTAAAATTGGCACAAATTTAAGTAGTACTGGTACAGTCAACGTGGGCCCATTTTTTTCTTATTTATATTAACTCTATTTTTTTGCAAGATTTTAAAGGTAAAGTTACAGCGTTTGCTGATGATCTCGGTATAACTCATGTTTTCAATTCACTTCTTGACCTGTCAGTAGATTTAAACCACGATGTTGATATTTTAAGGAAATGGTTTTCACAACATAAACTCCTAGTAAGCAGTAAGATTAGGCTAATGTATTTTAATCTTACATCGCAAGCGAAATAATTTTTCATGACCCTAACTGTCTTAAATATAAAATATGTCTTCATAACTCACTCCCTTATGACTCTAATATTGTATGTAACTCTGACTGTTTTTCAATTAATATTGTACCCTCTTTTAAATATTTAGGTATTATAATAGACAAAAATTTTAATTGGCGTGAGCACACAAACAGCCTTATATTGTATTTTCGAAATGTGGTGAGAAATTTCTATAATATCAAAAAGCTTTGTCCCAGAAGTGTCTTAAAATCATTTTATTTTGGTTTATTTCATTCAAAACTAAATTATGCAATGATGTTGGGGTGGAGCCTATGAAAATAGAACTAAACCTAAACCTAGACCCAAACTAGATTTTGCAGAAATCTATAGTTAAAAAACTTTGCAGCAGAATTCGCTCGACACATTCAATTGAAATTTTCAGAACCTTAAAAATTCCTCCCATTCGCCATCTTTTCTACTTTAAAGTATTAAAAATTTGTTTCATGAGGTGCGGTTACCTGTGCAGCAGGCTGTCGGATAGATACCGTCTGCGACATATTCATACTGTGAATGTACCAATGTTTCGGACAACAGGTTATCGGAACTCATTTCCTATACTATCGTATAGACTTTTCAACAGACTTCCGGAATAATTGAAAATGCTTCGTAACTTAACAACCTTCTTAAAACAAGTCAAATTGTGGCTTCTAGGTTTCAATTTAACTGAAATTGATATTTTGCTTCGTCCTTATATGAAACAAAACGCAAGAAAGTAAACTACGAAGAAAATTTTTTTTATTTAAATTTCGCGGGTTCTTCATTATTTTCTGGCTATACATATCCCTAGGTATCGAGAAACACAAATGTCAACCCGAAATTTGTTGTTTGCTTCGAGAATTTAGACTTGTTTCTTGGTTGCCTCTTGATGAATAAAAATGAACAAAAATACAACACGAAACAAAAAAGTACGTTGTATTTGATATATGTTATTTTTTACTTGCTATCCGCTTTTCTGAGATAGTCTTAAGTCTAATGAAAGTAACTAAATAAAATATTTGAAGGAAAAAAATGTTATCAACATTTTGTGTAAAAAAGAATTCGACCGCATTTTTTTAATGTAACGTAACAGTCCAAAATCCCAAAAAGTTTTTTGGTGAAAAATCTAGCGCGTCAACAAAAGAGAAAGACCTCATTTTCTTCGAGCAGTCTTAGTATATTTTCTAAAGAAAATAAAAAATTAGCGGTGCATTTACTTATGTGGGTGTTCAGCGCCGAAAACCATTTGTAACGTAACAGTCTTTTTTAATCGATAATCGATAATAATATTATAAGAGCTATGTTGATTTTCTCACCTAAATGTATGATTTTTGATGTTTGTGAAAAGCTGAGCAAGGCCTTACATTTTTATAACCCCTCCAGCACCACTCTTTGGTCCTCTTATGGAACATTTTAGTCAAATTTTCTGAAAAAATTAACATACGGGTCAAACGAGTGAGAATTTCTTCATACGGTCTTAGGAAAAAATATTCCTCATAAAAAACTAACAACAAAACTTCCTCAGGCTCATCTGTATGGTAGTAAAATTCAAAAATAAATTTTTCTATTCCTTTATATCGCTCGTTTACTGGAAGACCGTTATGACTAAAAAAAAATTTTTTCGAGTTAATTATACATTTGTTTTATGTCGAAAAATCATAAAGGTATCTAATGAACTTGGCTTGTGACAAGAGACTTTTATTTATTTTCATCTTCAATTTTAAATGCGTAAAAACGCAACTTTAGGTTTTTTGAGTTGTGACAGTCTTCCAGAAACGAGCGATATGTTTTTAATAATTTTAAATGTATCTATCGTATGTACATTTTTTTCAGAAAATTTCAATAACATTCATTCTCTATAGAGGGATTAAGTGCAAATGAAACAAGTTCATGAGGAACAACTTTTCCTCAGACACCAAATCTCATAGACTTGAATTAAAAAATCCGTAAAGAGCGTTTCGCTGTGTCAATTACCAGTTAGTTTACCGATATCTGAAAACACAGAAGTCTTGACCAAAATCTGATGGCAGATTCGAGCTCAGTGACCCCAAATTACACTGATTAACCAAATTTTAGAAATAATTTTTCCACACACTGCAGTTACAGTGTTGTTGGTTCCTTCAAATTCAACGTCAATTACTTGGAATTTTTGGGACGTCTAATCGTCAGACCACTGAATCAATGCTATCTATTGTGAAATTAAACAATTAAAGCCATTTTAATGTTTTATTTTACTTTTTACGCGAACATAGATCGCAAAGGTAACGTAACAGTCTTTTCGTGTAACGTAACAGTCCGTGCATTTTTGCTTCTACAGAACTCAAAAAGCAAATTTTCAGTGTAACTAAAATTTTATTTATTACTTTCATTCTAAAGCTTTGATATTATAAAATTCACATTGAAAATAGTCCACCAAAAGAGCAGACTTTTTCAACAATGTGAGGCAACTTCAAAATCTACTTCCAAAGCTATGTAACGTAACAGTCCATGCTCACACGTTCATAGCTCCTAAATAACAAGGGATACAAAAATTTTTATATAAACAGAAAATTGTACTACAGAATCATACTTTTAGATGCATGAATCAAATATATCTAAAGTACTCAATTTCATGTCTTTTCAGAGCAATTTATGTTCAAATGTACGTACGAATGTAACGTAGCAGTCTGCGTTTTGGTCCATATATAGTTTTTCCATTGAGTCCATTCTAAATTTTATTTGGAGTTTTATATCAGTTTTTTTATCTCAATTAATTTACCATTGATTTTTTTTTTTTTTAGCTTCAGTTTCTCTTTTTTTTTTCTTCTAATTTCTAATTTTTTTCGAGTCATTTTTAATTCCACAGTACTCAACATTAATTTATGATACTATTATTTATTTCATTTTGTTTTAAATTGAATTTATGTTTTGCATCGACGTGACATTAATTACTGTATTTTTTATACAAACAATGTCTCATAACATTCTTCATTAATTGTAGTTATATTTTACTAGTTAAAACATGTTGTAATTTTTTACTTATCAATTTTTGTATTTCAACTTTAAATTTGTACTACGCTTGAAGTAATGTGAATAAATATACATACATACATACATACATACATACTGTTGATTATTTTGAAAGAAATTAAATTGTTAATTTAAGTAATAAAAAAATATTTAGTTTATAAATAAAAAAAAAAAATAAATATCTCACCAAAATTTAAATTTATTAAATTGTTTTTCTCCACATTACAATATGTAAGAGGGCTTTGGGCCCGTTTATTATATATATATAAGCATAACCATCAATAAAGAAAAAAAATAAAAATCCGCTTTGAATTTTTTTACAATTTTAGTTTTATATACTAAGCCCAAGCACATTTCTATCACACTTTCCAGCAGTTTTCAATGTCTACTTGCGACAAAAAAAGCATAAATTAAATTTGTACATGCATAAGATATGTAATTTTTCCTCCCTACGAAAAAACTCAACTTCAACAATAAATTGCGTCGGATTCTGCAAACCTATTTCAGTAAAATTTACTACTGTATTAGCTATAAAAATTCCCTATCATATAAAAAACAATTATCAAAAAATCTTTATTCGTTCAGAAGTTATGATTTTTGCAATCAAAAAAGTCATATCGTGCCACTGTGCGCCGATTTGTCTGCGTTGGGCATTCACAGAGATAATGAAAGACAGACTCTTCGACGTCAGGATCTTTACAGCTTCTACAAAGATCCCTACGCCAGAAAGTTCTTGTCTTGAGACATGCTTGCCCATATAATAGTGTCCTGTAATAACACCAACAAAGATTCTCAGGGTTTGTTTGTCTAATGAGATCACTTTTCACGTTCTATTAGCATCATAATAAGGCCAGATTGCCCTCGACGTACAACATGTTGTCATGTTAGACGATCTCATGCTTAAGTCACAGGACAGAATTACAACCCCCGTGCGAGAATCCATTTTCTTTGGAATTCTAAATAGGATACCAACCCTTCCTTTCAGGTACTTTCACTTGAAGGATTAAGACTAGTTTTATTATGAAAAATATATTTATGGACAGTATAAAACTTGCATACTTGTACAAGTTAAGAGAAATCAATCTTTTTATACAAATTGAGGCAATTCCCAATATTGGGTTATATAGGCGGTAAAGATGGACGCTTCTCAATATTGGGTTATATGGGCGGTTAAGGTAAGCGTGGTCAGATCTTTCTGGAATTTTTTTTGTTCTTAAATATGACATTACTACTAAATATGTCATATTAGAACTCTATAACTACGTTTCTCAATATTGGGTTATATGGACGATTAAGGTAGGCGTGGTCAGATCGTTCCAAAATTTTGTTTTATTCTTATATATGACATTACTACTAAATGTGCCAACTATAACTAACGAACTCTAATTTGTCTAATTTATGCCAAAATTTTTGCATTTCCGACCAGTGTGCGGTGGTACGACTTGTTTGCGCACACTTTCATTTCACCAGGGTGGTAACTTCTTTTTTGAGGTTCTACGTAGTGGGCAAGACTTTCCGAAAGCTGAACTTAATTTTGCTGCAAGGTCATTCACAACCCTGTTAATTTGCTCTGAGCTTTCCAGCTTCTCCATTTTCGGAGGAGCTATGTCCTTAGAAAGGAAATAAGCAAATTTCGACCACTTTGACCATCTTACAATTCTTGCAAAAAATTCCATTTAAACAAATTAATTTTATTGAAATAACCTTTAAGTGAATGATAATTAAGTTACCTACAACTTTTTATACATTTGTAAAAGTATTTTAGGAAGTATAAACTTTTGCCTAAAAAATTTAGAAAATGTCAGATGTCCACCAAATTGCTTTCTTTACTGTAAAGTTTGAACTCTTGCAAAGATTTTAGGCCTTACTAATCTGAGAAGAATCTGTTGATGGATTATAAAGTTATAGGAGTTAAGGTGGGATTGCCTTTTTTATGTTTTTTTTATGATAGTTTATTTATGAATTGTCTTTCTACAGGCAGGCTATTTTATCTATCTCGTCGTTATAATTACACAGGCACACAAAAAAAAAAGTCCCGTGACCCAGAGGGTAGACCCCTCTAGACCCACATTTTCGAGGGCGCTGATTCCGAATATGACCTTCAAAAATGGTTTCAATTGCCAGTTTTCCCGCTACCACCCCCTTACCACCCCCTTGGGAGTCAAATCAAATTGTCATACAAAGTTGAAATGGATGTGCATTTCTATGTTTTTTGGGGTGCTAAAACTGAAAATGATAACAAAAAACATGTTCGATCCTTCCAACACCGCTAGGGGGTCCTTTGTTCAATTATATTTATGTTTATATTTTTAAGTACAAAAATAATAAAAATTTGCGGTTACCACCATCAGATAGAGGAGAAATAAATGAATTAATCAAAATAATAAAAGCAAAAAAAATCAAAAATTTATACCTGATTTTTCATTTAAAAAAAAAAATTCAATTTTTGACAAAATTTCATGATTATTTTCAGTTTTTACCACTGAAGAAAACAACATAATTAAAAAATAATGAGAAATTCGAATTCCCCATTCAAAACTACTCCGAATGTGAGACTGAATTAAAAGAAAAAAGTTCACCTCAGCGATAACCACCATCGTTTTTAGGTTGTTGGTGAATTTTTTTTTTATGCGAAAGTTTCAAGAGTAATATAAAAATCGCTAATCAGGAGCGCAATATTTAGAAAAAATTGGTAACACATCCCACTCGCGACACTAATGGGAATAGGAAACTGCCGGTGCCTCTAAATTTCATAGACTTTTTTTTTTGAACCGGTATAATGTATATGTATATCAATAATAAAACAAGTTATTTTTTTCTTCAATTTTTACAGAGTCTTCTCAATGATGCATTTGTGAGAAAATCTGTTCTTCAAAAAACCAGAAATATTGGATTAGACGAGGACTTTGCTGATACAAGCGCATCTTTACGAGCTAAAGCGTCAAAAGCAAGATTGGAGAACTTGGAATCCGAAATGTTACAAATATCAGAGAAGCAAACCGAACGAGATAGACGAAATTTTAATTTAAAAAAACTTTTAAATGAAAGCGATTCTGATGATTTTAATATAAGGAAAGCTATATTGTAGGTTGCATAAATAAAGTTGTAATTTGTTGGTGTGAATAATTTTCGTTTTAATGAGTTTTAATTGGCATCAAAAGGCCACAGGTCTGCAAATAAAGGGGTCACGAATGCTGTTGGGTAGATGAAGATAATTTCCAATGAAATTTTTTTGCTGAATCTGATTTTTAAAATTTTTGAGGTCAAATAATTTAAAAATGGAATCATTTAGTATCATTCCACCTTTTTAAATGAGCACAAAGTTATACCCATTCCAAGCAGACATTATTTTGAAACCATGATCGCCTACAACCTAGCAATCTTAACTATACGATTATGGTAGAAAATCATGGTTTCGAATTCATGTCATCTTTGAATCGCTATAACTTTGCGAGGAAGCATCATTGACAATGACTGGAAACCTGAATTTAAAGACAAAGGATAGCAACAATTGATGTTTTAATTATATCTTTATTTATTAAATGATGGGCCAATTCTGCGGCCGGATTCGGAAATGACTCAAATCTGACTAACAGCGAAAACTTCCCAGGCACACTGCTCGTACCAATAAACATAAATTTATTCATTACATATTTCTTTTAACCCATTTTGGGCCGTTGTTTCCTTAAAGAATCACTAACTTTAAGAAATAATTAAAAATAAACGGCTCAAAGTATTGAAAATGGTTGCGGTTTCGGAATATCACATTCTTTGGTCATTAAAGTGCTTACCCATAATTTTCATCTTGACCTATTTTTTTGGAAAAAGGCCTTGTAAAAAGGTACACCTTTTTTAAACTCTTTTTAAAAAATTCTAAAAAAATATTTAATATAAATTTACTTTGGCTGTGATGTGTGATATTTGAACACAAATCATTAAATTTTAGTTTTAAATTCAGAAATCATAATTAATTCAAAAACTGAGCATGTTAGATTATGTTAATTTTTGGTATATAAAATTCAGAACATTTTGTTTTTTTTTCAAATTTTCATTAAATAATTGCTTGTTAAGTAAGTATTGGGATAGGGGAGCATTTAGTTGTATGTTTCTTTTATTATTCTTTATAGAAATCTGTACTTTACTTTATTTTTTGCCAAACCCTTTCTTTTGCAGCATAAATGTGACAAAAATTTTGAAAGTATAAAGCATCATGTTTGCTTAAACAATTTATATTATGCATTATATAAAAATGAAATCAAACCGCATAAACTTGAACGATCAATGTAATTCCGAATCGCGAACCTCAGATGATAACAAAAACACTCTTTTTTCAGCGCTAAGTAAGCTTATATTAGTGGATCACAACGTAAATCACTTCAGTAAGTACACGTATTTTGTATTTGTATTTTTATATTTATTTCATTTAATGTTATACAGCAAGACGTTGTCTTTTATAGTACATCAATGAGAGGTTAAATTAACAAAAACATAACTTATGCTAGCATAAAAATTAAAAATAGTATGAAAAATTAAATTAATAATAAGATAATATTTCAGAGCAAGACCTTAACTTAATTAAAAATAAAATATACATGTTTCAATGAGATTGGAAAAATTCTAATAATAAAGTGTAATTCTAAATAAATTAATAAAGGAAGAGACAGGAGAGAAAAAAAAGATGAGTTAACGGCAATTAGAAAAATAATTAAAAATAGCACGTTTGAAGCTGCTTCTAAGAGATATTTGAGGCGCTCAGTTGCAAAACCGGCCAAGTGCATTTTTCTTACTTTTGAAAAAACAACGAAAAACGTTTATCTTCATCTACATATGTTCATTGAAAAATTAAAAAGTATTTCCCACATAATAGCTTATAAAATTTCTTACTCAAAACACGTCAGATCAGACTTTTCTAGTTTCATCTGCCGATGTTTTTGAAGAAACAATTTTGCACTTGGCCGGTTTTGATCCATGGAACATGAACTTGGCCGGTTTTGATACAGAATTCAATAATATTTGTTTGAAAAAAAGTGCACTTGGCCGGTTTTGATACCAAGGTACTGCACTTGGCCGGTTTTGATACCAAGATACTGCACTTGGCCGGTTTTGATACCAAAGTACTGCACTTGTCCGGTTTTGATTTCAAGGCCTTGAACTTGACTGGTATTGAATGCAATTCAATTGAAATAATATGTAAACGTGAGAAATTTTGTAGGAGTCACCGAGGTGAGTGAAAATCGTTATTTTGTGGTTTGCCTGCGATATTTAACGAATTCCACTATAACACCTATAGGCCACGTTGGTGCAAACTCTTATCGCACATAACTACGTTATGCGGTGCGTGCGATTTTTGGATTTTATTGCTTTAAGGATATTTTCCTCTTTCTTTGGAGTATCCCGGAGGTAATCACTCCATAAGTGACTACTCATCGAGGCGGTTCACTCCAAGTCACTTTGGGTCACTTGGAGTCACCGAGGTGAGTGAAAATCGCGATTTAGTAGTTTGCGTGCGATTTTTGTAGAATTGGTCTATCACACCTATAAGCCACGTTGGTAAAAGAGCTTATCGCACATAACTACGTTATGCGGTGCGTGCTATTTTATTTTTGATTTCGAAAAAATTCCAATTGTGACAAAATTTATCTATTATTTTATCATGCACTTGGCCGGTTTTGAAACCAAGTTCTTGCACTTGGACGGTTTTGAAACCAAATCATCAAAATAAATTTAAAAAATTTTATATATCTGTCAAAAAATTTTATTTTAATCTAAAAACATAGTAGAACGATAAAGCATGATCCAGATTTTGATATATGAGAATATCTCAAAATTTAATTTTTTTGCACTTGGCCGGTTTTGCAACTGGACGCCTCATTTGTTTGATGCAAGCCGGTAATGAGTTCCAGAGTCTAATAGTGCTGATAAGATAAGAAGATAAGAATCTACAGCTATTCAGGTAGTTGTACCTACCTAGGGATTATAAAATTAAGTGATCTGACAGATTGAGAACAATTAAGTTTATCATACAGATACTCAGGCGTTTGAGCATAAATAAGATTGTGAAGAAAGATAATATTCCGAATATCGAGGTACTCTAACAGACCACTGCCCAGAATATCCTTACTTTTTGCTGAAATATGCTCAAATCTAGAAATACAATAAATATATCGAGTCGCATTGTTAAAAGCTACCAGGATTTTTTGCTGTGATTGTGAGTCAAGCCCACTATAAATAATGCCAAAAAATGTTATGTGGGTCATTATCAATTGCACAACAAATCTGCGTCTGGTTTCAAGAGGGGTAAAATCTGCAGAAGTGCGTAAGAAACTTAAGGTGCCATATATTTTTCCTACAGTGTTGTTAATGTGGTCTGTACAGGTAAGTTTAGAATTAAGTATAAAACCCAGGTTTTTTACTTTGTTCACAAAGTTCAATCGGGTGCTCCCAAGTTATTAGAGAAATACCAAAAAAGGTGGCCATTAACAGTTGTAATAGCACTATAGTCTTCAAATTTGGCACATACGTTTTTAGGGGTAAAACAACAAAAACTTGTGAATATGAAAAAAATCGGTCAACGGACACGCCTACCACCCATACAAAGGTGGGATGAGGTTGAGACTTTATTTCACAATTGGTATCAATTTTATATTTGGCAATGCTGATTTCAAAAATGTTACAAATTTTTCGACATCTTTTATAGTTTACAAGAAATTGGAGAAAAACAGTTTCAATAGTTTATCTGTTAGGTTTTTTAAAAGCATTGGAGTTTATATATTTTACCCCAAGGGGGATAAAAAGAAAAAATAGCCCTTACCTATTCCCCTCTACTTAACGGAACTTCTTCCAAAATTCAAGAAACTTCCTTCACACTGTGAGCTTTTAAATTGATAAAATTATTGTTAAACTATGCGAAATATGGAGAAATAAAAATATTTTTTCCTTTTTTCCTTCAAATGCTGCTGTAGAAAAATAATCATAAAAAAAAGTTCTGAAAAAAGCAGCTGAAACCTTGGATTTTGGTTAACCATACTTTCTTACATTACATATAAAAAATTTCCAAAATTCGCGGATATACTTTTTTATTTTTTTCTGTCAATGTTTGCCAATTTTTTCAATTATGACTTTTTAAGCCCTAATTTTAAAAAAATCAGCTAATTCACACGTAGAATACAAAAGCTTAAGCAAACATTTTTTGAAAATTATGATCTAGGAACTTTATGGCAATATGCAATATTGGTATCTTTCAATACAAATAAATTAATAACAGCATTTCATAAAAGTCAATATTTTTTGTTCCTTCTAAAACTACATTAGGAAAAACTTGATAAAAAAAAATTGTTAAAAAAAGCAGCTGAATTTTTGTCTTTTAGCTAACCATACTTTCTCACATTACATATAAAAAAATTTCCGAAATCCGGGGATATACTTTTTTTTTCTGTCAAAGTTTGCAAATTTTCCACTTTTAACATTTTTCAATACGATTTTTGAAAACTCCGTACAATTCATATAAAGGCGATAAAAGAAAAGTAAATTGATTTTTACAAAGTGAAAAGAATGTACTTTCCGCCAATATGCCTTATCTAACAATAGCTTTTATTAAAGGTTTCATAGAACATTTTTGGTGTACAAAGTTCAACTTTGAGCCCACTGTGTCACTAAAATAAAAAAAGATTTCAAACTTTTATATTTTTTTTTTCATTCCCTAAGTATTCTCTGACAAATGTCTTAAAAAATTTTTCAATCACTAGTACTTTCAAACTCTTCCTATTTATGACCACAAAAATCCATTGTGCGGAGTAAGCGTGTACTGTTGAATATTTACAAATAGAAAAAATATCATTTAAAAACATAGAGAACAAGAGGTTACAAAAGATAGAGCATTTGACACTTCAGACCTAATTACTCTATAGGATGAAAAGTATCCCCTACTTTGACCCTTTGCATCCTTCCACCTACATAAGTAGTGGGATAACAAATTGATTGCATTAGAGCTGAAATTAAAATAATCATTTAGTTTATAGCAAAGCAAGTTATGATTGACAGAGTCAAAAGCCTTGAAAAAGTCGATAAGGCACAGAATGGTCAAAAAATTCTGATCAATAAAGCTCCTAATGTCATCAACAATTTTTAAAACAGCCGTCGAACAACTATGACCGGACCGAAAACCAAATTGTAGCGGAGATAGCAAATTGTTTCTATTTAAATAGATAGAGGTTTGTTCGCACAAAAGCCTTTCAAATACTTTTCCTAAAGCTGCCAAAATACTTATAGGTCTATAGTCATTCGGTTCGGAGGCAGTTGCAGCTTTGGCAATAAGGATCACTGTGGCAACTTTCCACAGTTCAGGGAATCTAGAGCAAGTTATGCTGTGGTTAATAATTATTTATTCTTTTCTCTTTTACTTGCATATTATATAACTTATTCAAAAATTTTAAATATTAATTCTTATGAAGAAAAGTGGGTAGTGATATTTATATTTAAAATAAATAGTACAAATGCACTTCATTATTAAAGGAAATCCATGGTAGTAATAAGTGAGCGGTGGCAAGTTAATTACACAAGTATGATTAGAAGGTAAACTAACTTATAATAATAATCAACGATATAAATTATATCCAATTTTTTGCAAAAAAATAACAGAAGAATAATCAAAATAATTATGATTTACAAATTTTTAAGGTAATATTCATATTCAATATCAATTTCAATCATTTAACAAATTTTCTATTGCGCTAAAATCAAATAACATAAGCCAATGCTTCAGTCTATTAACAAAAACATTAGAAGAAACCAATAATCTTAGATTAAGAGAGAGTTTATTATATAAGCGGCACGAAGTTACATCATAAAAACACTTAAAGGCTGATGTACGAAAATATGTTACATTAACGAGATTCATAGTGTTGACACGAAGGTTTCTGATATTACTAACCCTGTGTGTTAAATAGCCAGATCTTATAAAGAATATTTTGAGTACTTTAAAACAATACATATGACGCACAGGAAGAATTTTTAAGTCCAAAAACAGTGGAAGACTATGATATAGACGATTTTTATTCGGAATTTTTCTAATTACATGTTTTTGCAGAGTTAGTAGAGGTTTAATCCTGTTAAAGTAAGTCCCCCCCAACAAGCTATACCGTACTGCAGTTTTGAATTAAAGATTCCATAATAAATTGACGTCAAAAGTTTGATGGAACACACATTTTTTAAATAATAAAAGCTTCTGAGTGTTGAGCAGAAATAATTCCTTAATAGATCTATATGACTATTCCAGCACATTTTAGAATCTATAACACCTAAGTATTTATATTCTTTCACTGCTTCGACCCTGAAGCAGTTTTCATTACAGTCCTCGTTATGATTGTATGACCTAGTAGATTGCATTCAGGGGCATGAAAAAACAATTCAGCATCAATGTCATTCTGTGAATATAAATTAAAAAACATTAACTTAGTTTTGCTACTTATCAGTAGACGGTGTTTAGCAAACCAAATACGAAGCAGATTCAAATCCCAATTAATATCGGCAATCAAGTTCAGTTGATCAGAAGAGCCATAAACACAACCAATATCATCCACAAAAGCAGTCAAATTACCTCTAAATTGTTGCCTAAACAAAGAGTTAATGTAAATAAGAAACAACAGAGGTCTCAAGACGGAACCTTGGGGCACTCCTAGGTTAAGGATTTTTACTAAGATTTTTTTACCATCAATTTTCATCCTTAGCATTCTATCCTAAACTCTAGAAGGGTAAACTTCAGTTGATTTACCTTTTCTGAAACTAAACTGCTCACAGCTAAAAAAATTATAATTATACAGAAATTTTTCCAATCGAATCTTAATTGTTTTTTCAAAAATTTTACTTATCGTGGGGAGTAGAGAAATTGGACGATAATTACTCTTGACCTTACGGTCCCCTTTCTTAAAAAGTGGTAATACATCCGCACATAAAATGTCAACTAAAAAAAAAGGCAACATTTTTCAAAAATTTATTAGAGTGGCCATCATTTCCACAGGAGTTGGAATATATCAATTCACCTATGATCTTTAAAAATTCTTGTGGCGTAATAGGGTCAAAGTAGAAGCTATTATTTTGCACAATATTTGAGGAGCAACACAAAGAACAAGTCGGATCATAAGAGTTCGGTGAAGAATTCTCAGCTAATGAAGCAAAATAGTTATGAAACTTGTTAGCATCAAGGTTACCGCGAGCTGCAGTAAATTGATTTTTATAAAAGTTATTACGACAAAAATAAATTTCTTTTTTTAATTCAGAGCGACACCTACTTTGCCTGGGGGACCATGTCGCACGAAAACGTGCTACACTAAAAAGAGACGACTTTAGTACTTTTTGTTTTTTTTTATCACAACTTTATGTGCTACGCTATGTGTTTTTTTATATCAGAGAACGAAGTAAAAAGCTTTGCCTACATTTTGGTATATTACATATCCTTGTAGCTTTATTTTTTCGATGAAAATTTTAAGCGTAAATTTGGACTATTCAAAGTGTTTAAAATCGCAAAAAACGTGGTACCCCAGGAAACATTAGAAAAATCGGCTTCGTCCTCAATGTGTTAAGAGAAGCGAAATATCAGAAATAAGACACACATCAATTAGACTGGGTTCACTGTTAGGCGCATAACGTGTTGGAGCAATAGTATTAGCAATTTGCAAACCACACATAGTGTAATGGTGTTGAAAGACATCAGTAACTGTATCATGCTGCAGTAGATTCACAATAAAATCATAAGTTAAGATAAAGATAAAGAAATCATAGGCTATCAACCTACTAGAAAGATCAGAAAAGAATGGTTCAAGGCTATGACATCTGTGGGGATTATAGACGCAAGAAACTAATATTTTTGTATTGCTATCAGAAATTTCAACTTTCAAAAATGCACACACATCACTACTTTTATTAACAAACTTAACATTGAAACAAGACTGCAATCCCACCACCCCTTCTTCCGCACCTATCATTCCTAAAAAGTTTATAACCAATGATATTATAAAAAGTCAGGTAATTCACTCTTAAACCATGTTTCAGAAATACACACCACATCAACAGACGAACTATCACATATATATTTCACATAATTTAATTTTAAGTCATTTAGACTCCTAGAATTGAAATGTACAACATTCAAACCCTTATTTTGCTTGCATAAAACGTGGATTAGAGCCTTGCAGTTATCGAACCAGCTTCAAACGTTAGAAAAACTAACATGATATAAGATAGCCCTGCCAGCATTTATAAGATCATTTCATCGCTTATCTTTATCAAGTGACTTTTAAGTCACTCATAGAAGATAGTTATACGACAGTTGCCATGGTTCATCGCTTAAATGACTTGTGCAAGATGGTTGTATGATACTTTTCCGTTAACAAAAACAAAATTTATAGTATAAGTGTCTTACACGGAAAAAACACCAACTCGAAATTATTGTAAATATTAATGAAAATTTAAGAAAAATTAGTAGGTAATTTAGTAATTTAGAAACGGTTCGAGTGTCTATTAAAAATTACTAAGCGTAATATAAAAATTGCATCAAGCAGGCATTAATTTTTCGAATGCAAGTTTTTAATTTTTACAAAGTAGATTTTAAAATTTCTGCAATAATTTATTATATTTTAAAAGGACTGTACTATTTTTTAAAAAGTACATTATAAAATTTTTATGATGAAATAATAATAACTGAAATTTATTTTTAAATTTTTTGGTGTGTTGAACAAAATTAGGGCAGCCAGCAAGTTTCCGTTGCCGCTTTCCCGACCCTGTCCCAATTCTGTTCAACACATTACTTCAAAGCCAATTAGTAAGAGTTTGGCAAGCCTTATATATTTATTTTTTTGCATGAACATGTTGAGAACTCAAACAGAGTACAAATTAAACACAAAAGAGAAATAAAATTCAATATAATAAAAATTAATAATCTTGAAATAATTTTTCTATAACTACTTTTTAAAAGTTATAAAGCGGGAATCATATATTACAATATGAAATATATAAAAATTCTAATGTGGCAATTTATTAAAATTTAATTAATTCTTTGTAAAATTTCAAAGTTTTTAGGTGATAATTAAAATGAAGAAAATAATTTTTAATATGCACTTATTAAAAAATGTAAAATGAAAATATTTACAAACTAGAATAGAATTTTTAATAAGGATTTTCTATTTATTACTATAAAAAAGTAATATTTGTTTTCAGATTTTAATTTTTATAATCTCCTATTAATTTTTAATAAAATTTGAGTTGGTGTTTTTTCCGTGTATCAAAGTCTCTTAAGCGACACTTCAAAAAATGTAGTATAAGTTTCTTAATAAAGTTTTTCATGCGATACTTTAATAAGAATTATATTTTCACATAATTTGGTCGCGGTATCTATGATTCGCAAGATATTTATAATAATTATAGGATAAATATTGGTCATATTGATGTGATTAATCAGTTGAAGTCAACTATCATAGAGATAGCACTGCAAATAATTTAAATATGACTTTTTTCAAGTTTTCTGAAAAATAATATCATGAATTTTAACTAAAATGTAATAAAATTTTTTGTCTTTTCCCAGTGCTGATCAGTCAATCAACGCATTCTTATTAAAGTATCGCATGAAACACTTTATTAAGAAACTTATACGACATTTTATGAAGTGTCGCTTTAGAGACTTTGATAAGACACTTATACGAGACTTGCAAAATAATCATTTGAAACACTTCAGTAAGGCACTAAAAAGTTACTTCTTGAAGTATCGTTTCCAATCCGTCATGACGTGACGCACGCGGGGTACGTTTTCTCCCGACAGAAGTCACTGTTAAGATCCTTATGCGATATCGTATACGATGAATTTCAACTTCTCCAAGACACTAATAAGTGACTTTCAAGATAGTAAATGTTGGCTGGGAGGGAATTTAAAATACAGAGAAAAAAAGAATAATAACACTATACCTACATATACATATATAAAATTAAAGTAAAGAAATTAAAAATAAAATAAAAAAAATAATAATAAATAAAACAAAATGTTAAACTGTGACCATAATTTAATATACACCCTAAAATATTTATTTGGAGACTCCCTAATTACTGGCATCAGCGACGCAGTCCACGCTCTCTGAGTCGCATAATAGTATTGCATCACTATTCTGAGTAACTCTCACATATATTCTCCCACGTAAAGAAAAAACAGTAACAAGCTTGTTTTCGCGCTTCTTTTGCATAGCATACAACATTATTACGCGGTCAGACTTAGTGAGGCTCTCATGCCCATTACCACCGCAGCCGATGTCACTGAGAGTGAGCTTGTTTGATCTACAAAACAACGCAATGGCCTTGAAGATTTTGTTGTGCTCATAGACATTCGTCAGCTTCTGTTATTCTCCTGTTCTTATTTTTCACTCTAAATACATATATTCGGCACATCACACTTGACAGAATTGCAAATACGCTAAAACAAATTTTGTAAATTATCACCAACTGCTACAGAAACATTTTCATATTTGTACAATTGTTTTTAAGCTTACTTCCCAGCGGCGAACAGTGCTATAATATTACTATCTCTTATACGGTTTCGTTTACACTTGGTGTTGAATGCCGGGTTCCTTACTTTATATATTACACTTATATATAAATTTTTTGAAAATGAATTTTGTGATCCCGTCATGCGATGCCGTATTTGTCATTGTCAAGTGATTGACAGTTTAAAAATAATTTCAATTAATTCATAAAATTCAATAAATATTAAAAATAAAAAAAGGTAAAATCTATAAAAAGGGATTAACCCTCTCAGACACAAAAATCAGGACATTGAGCTAAAATTCTGAAAATTTGTACATAGACTAATATGACATCGCTGAACACGAATCTGCAAGAAAAATCAGGTAAAACTTTTCACCTGGCCAGTAGATCATGTCCCTCATATGGGACATTCGTACGGAGTGTATCATAAATTGATAAGATACTTCTGACCGTTTTATTCCTTTCGAATTGGAAGAAAACAGTTTATTTTATTTTTGCACTTTATTTTATGAAAAAAATGTGTTTATAATTATAAATGCATAAACATTTAATGGAAAAATACATGAATGGAATTAAAAAAATGTAAGGAAATGCAAATTATGTGTCATGGAATGTAGCAAAAAAATTGCTCTCTCGCTTCAAACACAAGTAGACGTTGCATTTCTTACAAACAATAAATGTCTTCTTAGTGCATCCCTTATTTTTGCAGTGTCCATTATTCTTGGCGGGAACAATTGAAGTTTCCGCATTTTCCCTCCCTACTGCAATTTCAATGCCCCCTTCATCATCATTTTCTGCTTCTCTTTCTATTTCCCGGTCATAACCCAAATGGTCATAATCCCCAAAATGATTTTGGGCATTATGTCCGGTCATAATCCCCCTCTTTTTGGGGACTATGACCACTTGTAAGAACGGACATAGTCCCCAAAAACATGAGGACATAAGACCAAATAATTTGGGTGCTTATAACAAAATAAATGAATTTTCAAAAAAAAATTTCGCATAATATACTAACTTCTATTTAAAACTACTGTTATGTCCATCGATATGAGTGGTCATAATCCCCAAAATCTTTTTGGGGACTATGACCGTATTTTAGGTGGACATAACGCCTAAAATTTTTTGGGAATTATGACCATTGGGGTTATGACATGGCACCATCTGAATCATTCCCAAGCGCTCCCAGAATTTCCTCGTAACTCAATGGCTTTCTTTTAGACATTTCTATTCAATAAAAGGTAAAAAATAAAGAAAAAATAAGATTCAATGCACTCTAGAAGGCATAAAAATGCATCCACTCCGAACGAATGTCCCTTATAAGGGATTAGACAAAACCGACTCTAACGAATAACATTCACAAACATTTAATATTTTTTTTATCGTAAGTTTCTTACCCAATAGTTTATAAACACTCACTGATTTTATGAGAACACAATTTTTTCAAAAAAACACTTTCCGGGGCAACCAAAGTCGATACTCTCTAGAACACACAACAAGTCGTCACAAAAATTACCACAACAATAGCATTCAATTTGAAGTAAACATCAGATATGAGTTTTCCGTAAAGCTAATATGCCGTTATATGATTGAGCATCAATCTGAAAGGGTTAAGTAAAAGAAACTTTAGGCATATTATTAGAAAAAAGAAAAAGAAAAAAGAAAATATATTTAAGAATATTGAGTGTAGTGTAGTTTAAAATGAGGAAAATACTGAACTGAAAGATCAAATGGAAAATGCATCAAGCGAAACATTAAATTGCGGTAAAATTGATGACGTCCATCTGACTATAGCCGACAAGTTAAAAAGTTGGTATTTAAAACATTACCCAAGCAGAAAGTGTACACGAGATATTCAAAGAATTCTTTACGAAGAAAATATAGACGTTCCGCTATCCGTAGAAACATTGGTAGGAACCAACCCCAAGATTGTCGAAAGAAAAGTTGCTCCTGAAACGTACATTCACATGGGCATGCAAAAATATATTTTAAACAATGTTTACTTTTTTTCTGCCGTTGTTTAAAAGTTCAGGGTTATCTCTGTGGCCAATTCTAGGCTACTTTGTAAATGTGAAAAATAGTGACGTCTTCATTATAGGATCCTATTTAGGAAACAAAAAGCCCGATTGTGCCAATGTTTATTTACATGATTTCGCTGAAGAAGTAAAATTGTTGATACAAAATGGCATTGAATTAGAAGACAAAACTATTGAATTCAAAATCAATTCGTTCATTTGTGATGCTCCAGCGAAAGCTTTTGTTTGCGGTTTAAAAGGTCACACATCTTATAACGGATGCTGTAAATGCGCACAAATAGGTACCCGCGTTGGAAACTCTATTGCTTTTAGTGTGAAGAGCGGACAAATAATTACAGATGAGGATTTCAACTGCAGAGCATTTCGAAAACATCACCATGACTATTATCTTGAAAACAAATGCGTTTTAGAAGAAATAGGAGTAAAAATGATAAGCCAATTCCCCAATGATCCTATGCATCTCATTGACCTTGGATTGACCAAAAAGATTCTTAAATTAATATTCTTTAATGGAACAACAAAGTTTGAAATTAACAATGAATTAAGATCGCAAATAAACAATAGAATCTTGTCACTAATTTCATTTATCCCGCTTGAATTTGCTCAAAAGCCACGGACATTTGACGACTTCAAGATGTGAAAAGCAACAGAATTTCGCTTATTTATTTTGTACACTGGAATAATAATATTAAAAGGTATTGCACCAGACGAATATTATTACCATTTACTTTTGCTACATTCTGGATATCGTATTTTACTGACAGAGAAAAACTATGAACAAAATATTGAAACTGTTCAAAGTATTTTTGAGTACTTTGTGGAAAGTTTTCCGTTGCTTTATGGTGATAAGAATGTTTCTTACAATGTTCACAGCTTACTTCATGTGTGCCAATCGGTAAAAGAAGTTGTTTTTCTCCAAGATTGCTCAGCATATAAGTTCGAAAACTTTATGCAAACCTTAAAAATGCAAATTAAAAATCCGAGACATATAGACATATACAGTAAATTTATAACAAAAATAACAATCAAAAAATTGAGACTAAACAAATCAAAAAGCAATTTAAAAAAAATAAGAAAAATTAAATAACACAATATCAGACAGACTTATATACTTTAACTTAGAAGCATCCAAATAACTACTGCTGTATTAAGCCCTACACTGCGGTTATAGTTACAGATTTCTTCATTGGTGAAGAAAACCAAAAATATATTAAAGGGAAAAAGTTTTCCAACGCTACTTGTTTCTTTAATGAGCCATTGTCCTCAATAAATTTAGGCTCTTAAAACATTCTCAGCAAAGTCTTCTGAGTTTGTGCAAGATTCAGTCAATAGTCAAATAACATTTGAAGGGCGCATTAACGAAATCGAAAAGAAAATTGATACCATTTTAAACAATCAACATAAAATATTGGCTATTTTGGTACGACTTACAATAGATGACTTCCCCAAACATGTTTACTTTCCTGTGAATTCTGTTGAGGAAATCATAAAGATTGACTCAGTTGCTTCTACAGAAACTGCCAAATTTGTAAGTATTAAAAACACTATTGATCAATAAATAGTTGTTTGTTTAATATACATTTGGTTTTTCCTAAGGTAGATATTCTAAAACGCATTATTCAACCCGATGGCGTAGTATCGAGTTTCAACAAAATTCTTGGTGATGCCGTCATGTAATTACGATGGTGTCAACGGCAAAAAAAGCATCAAAGAACTAAAATTCTTCAATAAAGCTTTATTTGGCAAGAGAGTTATAAAATTTCGTTTTTTTTATCAGTTAATAAAAATGTTATATTTCAGAAGCTAACTTGCGAAACGGATACACCGACAATGATTATGTACGAGATATCCGAATGGCTTTTCGACTTAACAAAAACCGAATTTTTAAAAAACAATATGATAACCGCCGAAAGGAAAAGAAAATTGCAAAAGCAATAATGACAACGGCAACAACAATAGTAACAGCAACAATGATCAACTTAATATGTCAATTGATCTTATGTAATGTTTTAATTATTCTACTCAGTAAATATTATTTCTAATTAAAACTCTACTATCCTTACTTAAAAGCAAAATTTTAAGTTGACTTTTCTTTTTTCTTTTTTTTTTGAGTTTCAGCCATTTTACATTGAAAGTTTGAAAAAAGGAGAAATTGAAGTCTTTATTTTCCCAAATTTGTCATAGAAATATTTCGAAACTAAGAAAAGCCGGTTGAAAATTTTGTTTATAAACATGGCTGCACATTTTTTACTTTAAAAATATTGGGTGCTTACGTTTGCCTTCAATTAAATATGGTCGTGTAGTCACCTTCCACGCCTACTTACGAAGTATACGAGTTCGTAGGCTGGTTGCTTCTCACTAATTTACAAAGTATACAAGCTCGTGAGCAGATTGCTTCTTGCCAACTTATGAAGTATACGAGGTCGTAGGCAAATTGCTTCTCGCTAACTTACAAAGTATACGAGCTCGTTAGCAGATTGCCACTTGCTAACTTACAATGTATGCGAGTTCGTAGGCAGGTTGCTTATGCTAACTTACAAAGTATACGAGCTCGTGAGCAGTTTGCCACTTGCCAACTTACGAAGTATACGAGGTCGTAGGCAATTTACTTCTCGCTAACTTACAAAGTGTACGAGATCGTTAGCAGATTACCACTTGATAATTTACAATGTATACGAGTTTGTAGGCAGGTTGCTTTCAGGCAGCTTACAGAGTATGAGTACTCGTAATGTGGTCATCGAATGAACACATCGTAACCCTGATTACTTTTGGTGATAGTGGAAGTCAGCCTATAAAACGGCCATGTATTGGCAAAAGTATATTAGGTGTGTATATGGGGTTGTGTGATTTACTGCCTTCAAAGTGTGTTACGAACCATTGCTTTTGTAAGCAATTTATTCGCCTGGGTAACTTCAATGGGTTACTTCAATGTTGAGAGTACGAGAGAGGAGAGTTATTGGATTTAATGCAACTCCCTTCTTGTCGTAACTCAGTAATCTCAAGTTTCATGTTGTTGACATCAATACATCAACAGCCGAAACTCTCTCATTTAAGTTTTTTAGTGCAGTTTTGATGTTTGCCAACACCCCAGATACCTCACCTAGTCTCTCCATGAGGCGGTCCTCTGATTTTTTTTAGCACCTTAGACAGCTGCTCAGTTATGGTCTCTTTCATATTGATGAGACGATCGTTGAGGGCATACCCAGCTTGAATTTTAGATGATGACTCATTGCTGCCGTCACTAAGAGGCGTCGAAGGGACGGAAAGCTGCTTACGTATGTTACTGGCACTTCTTGTTGTTTTTTGAACGGGGAACATTTTGCCGCGCGAATAGTACAAGACAATCTTTTTATAATAATATATATTATATGAAATGTTTTTAATGCAGTTGCAGGTTATATGCTTTATAGAGTTCAGAAAAAACATTTAGAGATTCGTTGCGACTATTTATTTGGAAGTTTCCCTTGAAATAATGCATTTAGAATGCGGACACTGATATAACACGTCTACTCTTTTCGACACATAGAAAGAGTGTGTAAGTATATGTTCTAATTTCGTTACAGCCGGGAAACACCATTAGAAATATTTTTCCTATTTTTTGACGAAGAATTAGTTACGCAAGTAGTGCATCAAACCAACATTCATACAAACCAAAACAATTCCAATACTTTTTGTACGCCAGCAATTCTGAGACGTTTCATTGGAATACTGCTTTTCCCTGGTTACCATATTTTGCCGCAAGTGAAAGGTCGAATGAGTCAGATTCCGGAGTTTCAATTATTAAGCAAGTGATGCCAAGATCAATGTTTAGGACTATGAAGAGATAATACCAAAATTAACTCGATTGACAAGCTTTACAAGTTGCGACCCCTTTTTTGATATTTTGAATCGTAAGTACATGCAGTTTGGAGTATTCGCAACTAACTTGTCATTTGACGAACAAATGGTGCCCTACTTTGGACGCCATTCATGTAAGATATATATTTGCAACAACGATTTTACGATTTGGTTTTAAAAATCAGTGCTTGTCCTCATCTGAGGGCTATTTATTTCAAGTAATTCTTTACACAGGAGTAAGTGCGTTGCACGACAAACAAATTGGGCTTGGAGCACAAACTGTATTGCGGCTATTGCAGTGCGTCGAAAATCCAGAAAGGTATTTTATCTTCTTTGACAACTTCTTCACTTCTTGCTATTTGATGTATTTACCGAAAGAACGCCATTTTCTTGCAACTGGTACAATTCGAAGTAATCGAATGTGTGGCGCAAATCTCAAAACAGGAAAGAACCTTATAAATGGTTAATAAGACCATCAGTTCGATACGAAAAACAAAATACCTAGGTTGGCAAGATAATGCTGAAGTAAGTATAGCTACCAATTTCGACCCGATTCAACCATTGAACGTCAAGCGATATGACTGGAAAGAAAAGAAAAAAACTGTATCGAAAAAACATCCCAATTTAGATCACAATTACAATCAGTATATGGAGGGAGTGGACTAACATGACAATAGTGGTGGCCACATTTCATTAACGTTATACGCATGGTAGTTGCATATTATTGTCGCAAAATAGATAGACAGGAACCTATGTCGCTATTGCAATTTCGATCCACTGTCACTAGAGGCTTATTGCTGTCTGAAGAGGAGCATACTTATGAAAATATATCGGAAAGCCAACAAGCGACTAAAATGCCGCGTCTTGCAGAAAAAGATCATATAATTGAAACTCTTCCAGCGACTAAAAAATTACGATGCAATGCCACAAAATTTATCGTTTTCAATGCGTTAAGTGTAATGTCACTCTGCACCTTAAGCACTGTTTTCTTGCATATACATATGCATATACGTTCTCAGAAATACATAGTATTTTTTAATAAATGTTAATCCAGTAACAACCAGCGTTACTTTAAAGCAACACCTCGTCCGGACTAAAGTAAAAGTTGGATATTTTTTTTGAGTGCAGAATTGTCATATTGGTGGTCAAAATAGAATACCATATAAAAATATTTAAAATGCGTCAACGGGTTCTGGCACTGGTCCGAAATGGGTTAAGTATGTTGTATATGGGACCACCTGGCGTGCGTTGTTTTTGCCGAGCACTCTGTGTTCAACTCGCTCGTAATCACTGGGAAGTGGATAGAAAATATTAAAAAAACCAGAATCGATATATTTTGATCTGCTCTTTGCGGATATCATGAGGTACGCCACCCGCTATCTACAAAACTCAATAATGGTATTCATCTAAACGCGTAGGTTTGCACAATTGTGCAAATAGGCAACTTTGCTCGATGTGTTTCATGAATGCAAGGCCGGACTGAGGTGAAGGCGCAGCAGGCGACCGCCTGCTCTGCCTACGAACGCAGGGCACCCAGAGCACCAAACGAGGCCTTGCAAGCCTTCACTTGTATCTGAAGTGAAGACAGTTCAAACGTTCTCGCAGTTAAGAATGGCGCCAATGGCTACATCTCTCCATGAGTTTCATAAGCTATGGTTTGTATTGTTGTGTACGCCACATTCGGATAGACAACAACTAAACACACTCAATTATATACTTTTGGCATTGAATTTTGTTTCAAGTCAACCTTGTAAGTAAGCAACTTCAGAAAATTACTATCGGTTTGGAAACAACTATGAAACTAATGTAGAGGGTGAGATGCTTCCTGAAAAATTTAATATCAGAATAGTGTTTGAATGGCGTTATGACTGATGCCAAGGGACTTGCTGAACAGATTGATGCGAATTCTGATTTTGAGCTAGAATCGAATATGCGCCCACGGATCAATTGCAATTTGATTACGAACAGTCAGATGAACCAAGCACTTCAGGGAAGAAATCTTTCGAAGTCAATTTCTTCTATTCAGTCCTGGATATATGAAATGATATGAAAAGTCATAGTGATAATGTTTTTTATATGATATCCAAGCATTACCACTCTGTGGTGACATACAACTTACATGGAGAAGAATGTAATATCAATGAACAAGAAATGTAACAAGAACTAATTATCTCATCGCCGATGCTGCCATATGGAACTACTACAATAAATCCACTAAGCTACAAGAACGATGAAATTGGACATTTTTAGCTTAAGATATTCCTTCGAATATTTTGTGGAATTTGAGGCACTTAATTCTTCAAAAATTTCCATCTATACATTCAAATTTCATACATAGATTTACTTTCACTCACTAAAAAAATTCAAAAACCATAGCAAATTATGATATATTTCACGACCATTTTGCCGCCCCCTCGGATGCTGCTGCCCTACGGCACGGCGTTGTTGGCGAAGGCGTTAATCCGGCCCTGCCTGCAATATATTCTCTTTGTTGATTGTACCGCTGCACATGCTGAACGTGTACTTTGTGAACGAAGAATGTAAACAACAAAACGAAGAACTCAGAGTAGCAAAGCTAATCAGACCGAGTTTAGCTACTACAGCTATTAGCCTTCTTTTCAATAAATTCAGCATCTTTATGTATTGCGAATTGTTCTGAGAGGGTTACGGTCGTGAGACGAGCTTTGGGTTGTTCAGTATATTTTTTTTAATAATAAATTTATTGTATTACCCTTGAAAAAAAAAAAATTAAAATAGTTTTGCATTTATTCTTAATAGTTTTAAGAATTTAGACAATAATTGCAAACGCCACTGGTCGCAGTTTAATGGATTTTATTTTCTGAACATTTTCTTTTGGAATGCCATTAATACCACTGAAACATAATTTGAGAACAGAACATTTTCGAAACTCATTCAGTTCCGCTATAAAATTCGATCTTTCTGTTTTTAGATTTTGACTAAAGCAGATGCTTTCAAATTGATCTTTAAAAAGTGATAAAATCAAGAGTTTTTAAATAATATCCTTTTATTGGAAATAACAGGCTGACACATAAATTTTAAGCAGGCGTCCATATTGCCAAGCATTTTCCGAATAGTTCGGTAAAACGAATTTAAGATCAAAATTTTTGGCATATGCACTCATGTGGTAAGCAAAATTTTGATTTTATTATATGCAGTTAGTTACATGAAATTATTTTTCAATAGAGAAAAGGCATCATGTAAAAAGCAAACTAGTTAAGACTTGGATAGGAAAGAGAAGTAAAGAAAACAGGCAACCAGGGAGCGAGTTATCCGCAATGGGTTTGATAATGGACATGCAGTGTAGAGCTACTTCGTTTGAAACCCAGTATTACACTCAGGCGCGGATTCAAGGGGGGGTCATGGGGTCATGACCCCCCAAACAGCCCGCATTTCAAAAAATAGAGCTGAACCAATATTTTGCAAACCGAAAAACAAAAAAAAAACAAAACGAACAAAACCTAGTTTTTGCAAATTTAAAAACCGGAAACTAACCAAACGACCAAAATTAACTTACTTTTTTGCACTCTGAAAAAATTGGAATCAAAAAATGACGGAATCAACAAAATTGACTAATTTTCTTACACAATACTGACTTTTTTATTATTTTTTCTATATTTGGATTGTAGCTTCATATATTAGCAGCTGCTTACAATCTGTTTACAAGTTCCAACTAAAAGCATCATTTATAACACAAAATCCAATCTTCTATTTTGTTTCGCAAATCTGTTAATGATCGCATCGATGTCCGATTCGATGTCGCGATGGATGTGTAGCAATGCAAGCCCGGTGAGTCTGTCTTCTGCCAAAGTTGATCTCAACCAAGTTTTGAGGCGACGGAGAGTTGGAAAACTCTTTTCTGCAGTGGCTCCAGTAACAGGAAGCGTCTCCAATATCCAAAGCAGTGTATTAATAGCCGGCTACAACATTTTTATTTAGGATGCCCCTCACACAAAAATATTTTTAAAATAACATTTTCACAAAAACCACTTAATCGATTCACATGGAATTTACACCATGTGTTTTTTATATTAAGAGACATAGCTTAGCTACTTTTATTAAGGGTCCTTACGATATCACAATAAATAAATCACAAGAACAATCTTTGAATGTAATTGGACTAAATTTGGAAAAGCCTTGCTTTGCACATGGTCAGTTATATGTGGGACTTTCATTAGTTAGAAATCCAAATAATTTACATATTTACACTCCAAATAATAAATCTAAAAACATAGTGTACCAAAAAATATTGAACTGAATTAAATTTACCTCATTTAAAAAAAAAAAAAGTTTGATTCTGCTTCGCACAGGGTAATGCTAGTATTTATTAAAGTTATAAAAATTTATGGCATCAAGAATAGTTGCAGCAGTAAATGATATATCAAATTAAAGTACTCAAGTGGACTAAAACTATCAGCTTTGAGATCGGCCAACCAAAAAATGAGATATAAGCCTCGAAAGAATTGATATTTTTTTAAATTCACTGATTAATCTTTCGCAGGTTAATTTTCTGAAGGTTTCACTTCTACCACGTTCACACGTACCTCAAGGGTAGTTCCTCAGTAGCTCAAGTGATAGAGCGGCCGTCGCAAAATATGCAATTGCAAAGCATGAGCGGCCAGGGGTTCGAGTCCATGTGCAGCATTAACCAAACTGGTCTGATGAGGCTATTGGTAATAGCCGAAACATGTCACCAATTACCAGGTTAAAATTGTTCCATTTGTTATCTTTGTCATGTTTGTTGAATAGCATTGATCAATAAGTAAAAATTTACAATATTGGTCTTTGCTGTATGACTGTAAGTTCGATTAAATAATATTTATAATTTTATAAAAACAATAAATTTACATATATGTGCATGTAATGAATTTTGAAGTAAAACAAATTGGACGAGTTTTTGCAAAGGGTTATTCTGACTTTGTTTTTTATTCATTGAAGAAATTAGGTTTGCTTTGTTTATTTGGTTATTTTTGTTACTTTTGTTATTTTTTATTTTGTTTCTATCCTGTGACAATGTTCAAGTCCCAACAAAATCCCCAAATTAAGAGCCCTAGTTTAGAGGCCCTAATCATTTGAACTAGTGCATAGCTACAAGTTTACGCACATGCATATGCTTTGCTTTGCCTAAACTAATCGTCGTCAAGCTGCTGTTATCACGCAGCCGCACTCTTTTTCGCATCACTCTCACAGTCGTCATCGTCTTCGCTTGTGTCAACATAAAGAGGATAGAATCACCTCATCGTGCTAGCAACAATAAGTTCATTACCACCACCACCACCACCCGCTCATCGTCATCGTTTTGATCTTTTCGCATTCTTCGTCACAACAACAACCACATACAGTCCACTAACGCTACAATCGTATGATATTGTCTTTGACCGTTCATCAAGACGTAATGGAAAAGTGTGTGCATAAAAAATTCAATTTTGGCACGACTTTTTCGACACAAGTTCTTGCAGCTGCTCTCTTCTATGTACAAGGTGACGAGCAGTTGAGGTCAATTGCAATGGATTATTAGAAAAACATCATCAGACGTGCCCGCACGTAAGTAATCATTTTCAGTTCTCGTAATTAGTTATAATTTTTAATGTAATATAAGATAATTTTGGAATCATAAAAATAAACGTTAAAGTTTTTGAATTAAAAATATTTTCTTCATTTTTCAACGGTTAAAAAAACGCCTTTAGCGTTAGTTTTCAAATTTTTGCAAAATAAAATAGCTTCGAATTAATTACATTCTTCGCGCTTTGAGTTCTCACATTTTCATAAAATAAAATAGTTTCGAATTAATTACATTCTTCGCGCTTATAAACATTTTTAAATCAAACGCTACTTCTTGAATAAAGGTTAGGTTAGGTTAAAAGAGTTGCTTGCAAAGCAAGATTCACTCGGAGACAGTTTGCTCATTGTGATACCCTATATAAAAAGTGTTCCCCTCCTTCTCCTTTAAAAAGTCCTACTGAATGGGGGTGAACCACCCAGAAGCCTTGGTGAAGTTGAGGATGCTGGTGAGTTGCAGCTCGGCTAGTTCTTCAAGACCAAAATATTTGATTCGTCTCCTCATTAGCCCGGGGCATTCGCAAAGCAGGTGTTTAACCGTCTCATCCTCTTCTTCATTCATCTCCGCAGCTCCTGCAGAAGTCTCTGAAAGGAGCACCATATCCGGCGGCCATAGGGCCAATGATACAGTGCCCCGTCAGTACTCCTACAACAGTCCTAAGCTCTCCTCTTCTGAATCTTAAAAGAGATTGCGTCCTTCCCAGATTCAATTTAGGCCACATGATTCGAGACGTTCTGCATCCGGTGGTAAGGTTCCACCTTCTGTTCGTTTGTTTCTTGATTATGTCCTCTATCCGATAGTGTAATTTCGCCAATGGTATCTTAAGGTCTACCACTTGTTGATTCTCTGGTTGTTCTGATCCTATTCTGGCACACTCGTCAGCTTTCTCATTTCCGGAAATACCCGTATGACCGGGCCCCCAGCAGAGTTCTATAGCATGCTGTCGGATTGAACGTAGTGATTCCCTGCAGTGTTCTACACACCTAGACTTTACTATTTTGGCATTCAGTGCTTTGATCGCTGCCTGACTGTCCGCACATATGGTAATGATGGAGGGAGTAAGCTCCCTGTTCCGTATCACCTGTGCGGCTTGGTCTATGGCATAGATTTCAGCTTGAAAAACGCTGCAGTAGTTGGGTAGTCTAAAAGACATCTCCATACTAATATTATCCGAGTACACACCCGCCCCTGAGCCGAATTCCATCTTGGATTCATCTGTGAAGATGGTTAGCCCCTTTCCTTCCAGAACGGTGCCTGAGTTCCAATCTTCTCTTGTTGGAAAGTTGATGTTGTTGGCTGTGTCAAAGTCAAGTATTGGTACTCGATAGTCGCTTCCCGTGAGGCAGAGTTCCCGCTGCATATCTTGCAAAATAGACCCGTGACCATCAGAGTTTTGAAGCTTGTTGCATTCTTTTAACCTAAGAATCCCTTTTGCCGCTATATTCCTGATGTATAGGTCAATAGGCAGAAGATGCATTATAATCTCCAGGCCCGCCTGTGGTGTCGATCTCACCGCTCCTGTTATACCAAGGCAGGCCAGTCTCTGTACCTTACGAAGCTTGTCAAGTAGTGACTTGGTGTTGGCAGCCTTCCACCACACCAGCGCTCCGTGAGTTAAAATAGGTCTGATAACCGCCGTGTACATCCAGTGTACTATGTACGGTTTTGCACCCCATTTTTTCCCAAATTTTCTGTTACACGTGTAGAAAGCGCTCAATGCCTTTCTGGTACCATTTAACGTTGGCAGTTTAAACACTGGTATTTTATATTTTCTTGTGAACAAAACTAGTTCGGTCTTGCTTGGATTAATACCAAGTCCGTTCCTATTTGCCCAGACTAGCAGTTTCCTCAAAGCTGACTCCATCAGTTCACTGATCGTAGAAATAAACTTTTCCTTTATCAGTATGACGACATCATCTGCGTAGGCAACCACCTTAATCATCGATCTTTCCAGCGAGCATAAAGTTTCATTAATGACAAGATTCCACAGGATATAACACCGCCCTGTGGAGTACCTCTCTTAACTGCTTTCCTGCTTTTTGATGTCCCCAGGGTGGAGCTGATGACCCTGTGATTCAGCATGTTGTTGATCCATGAGAGTTATTTTGCTATTTACCCCTATGCGTTCCAATGCGGTACTAATTGACCTTAATTCCACGTTGTTAAATGCACCCTCTATATCTAGAAAAGCACCTAAAACATATTCTTTTACATGTAAACCAGTTTCAACGAAGCTAACGACCTCATGCAAAGCAGAGTCCACAGACCTACCTTTCAGGTATGCGTGTTGCGCCTTACTGAAGTTGTGCTCATTTAGAGTGCTTTCCACGTGCAGACCTACCAGTCTCTCTAGTGTTTTTAATAAAAACGATGATAGACTAATTGGCCTGTAGTCCTTGGCAGAATTATGATTCGCCTTTCCCGCCTTCGGGATAAAGACGACCCTAACCTCTCTCCATTCCCTAGGAATATACTCTAAGACTATGCACCCTCTGAAGATCCTTGGCAACCAAGGAATGATAGGGGGCAAGGATTTTTGCAGAATTGCTGGTAGAATACCATCTGGTCCCGTGGATTTAAACGGTTTGAATGATTGTACTGCCCAGACAATTTTTGATTCGCTTGTTAATTCTTTGATAAACCCAGTTATGTGATTGTTGGTCATGCTCGAGTTTGGGATGGTTTCTGAACCACTCGAAGCCGCGTCCACACATTCAGGAAAGTAAGTCTTCATTAGGAGCTCAAGAGATTCACTGCTGCTTTCCGTGTATACACCATCCGGTTTTACCAGAAGACCGGAAGTGCTTGGACTCTTGGACAGAATTTTACGGAGCCTTGCGGCTTCACTCGTTTCCTCCATGCCCTCACAGAACTCAGCCCATGAGACCCTTTTTGCCTTCCTAATTTCACTTTTGAAAGCGTTGAAACTTTGACGATATACATCCCAATCCGTACTTTCCCTAGTCACTTTCGCTCTATTAAAAAGCCTTCTAGTTTCAGTCCTCAACCGCCCAAGATTTGAAGTCCACCATGGTGTGTGGTTTCGTTTCTTGGAGCGGCTTAAGGGACATGACTTCCGAAAAGCTTCATTCAGCTTGCCGGTGAGTTTATTGGCCGCTCGCTCTAGATACATTGAGTCAACTTTCCGCTCCAGATTCGGAGCAGAAAACTCACTCATATGTTTTTCGAACTTTTGCCAGTTAGCTCTTGCCGGGTTCCTATAAGCGATTTGTACCCCACCCTTAAAATTTATACTGAATAGTATCCTGTAATGATCTGAGAAAGAGCATTCTGTAGATACCATCCAGTCCTCAACCCTAAGAGTGTCTGAAATTGTCGCTAAAGTAATATCAATTACCTGTTCTCTAATCCTATTATAAAATGTAGGATGATTACCCCTATTGCATACAACAAGGGTATCTGGAATCTGAACTGCCCCAGATGCTGTGATGTGCGTTCGCATCACAGCCGATGACCATACTTAGCCTCTTGTTTTTGGCCCATTGGACCAAACTTTTGAAGGCTTCGCTGGGCGGGTCTCGCTCCTCGTAGGGCAAGTATGCTGATGAGAGGATCAGATTTGGTCCCTTCTGCTCGCACACTGCCACGGTCAGGTCCTCGTTACTATAATTTGGTAGAAGAAAAACATTAATGTTACGCTTAGCCAAAATACAGGATCTAATCCTACCTTCCCTTTTGGGGGAGATGAGTTTATATCGACCCGAACCCAATCCCTGAACCCTACCTCCTAAGAGCCAGGGCTCCTGAACCAAGGCCACGTCGATATCACCCTCCTCCATAAACAGCAGCAAATCGTCCGTCGCTGCTCTACAGTGATGCAAATTCATTTGCACTACCTTTAGCATGTTCCGGGCGATTGCTGCTCTCCTTCTCCTTGTCGGCAATGGCCATTGTGACATAGCCAATGCCGAAACGTATTCTTCCGTTCAAGGGACGGAGTAGTTGCTCAGATTCTGGGCTAATCTTAACCCAGAGATCCTTGCCGTTCCCCTTGTCCCTTGATCTGCCCCTGACGATCTCCCAGTCATCAGCCTTGACGCCCCTGTTCTGACGTTTGATCAGAGAGAGTATGGATTCATCCTCCATTACGGGTGGAGGAATCCACACTCTAACGACCACGCGTCGGGGAACCTGGTCAACCGGAACCACGTCAAGCTTAGCCCCCGGCCAAGGTTCACTCTGGTTGCGGATGCAGTTAGTGAGGAAACTTAATGCCTCACTTGTACCGCATCCCACCACCTTCACTCCCCTTAGCCACTTAGCTCCATCAAACATACCAATAGAATCACTACTGGTATGCTCCATTTCGCTAAGAAGTGCCATCATGATTTTTTCCTCCAGGGTAAGCCAATTGGCGTCCGAGATCTTTCCATTTGGATGACCCCGATCGACAATTGCCACCTGAAGCTCAGGAGCTGAAGGCAAGCTAGCTGAAGGCTTCAGCCTCTTACCCTCAGTAACCTGACCCTCGCTAGAGCGTTGCCTCTTGTTGCTTGGCTTAGCAGAGGTCACTTCGCCGCCGCCCACGGCACTCCCCGATCTGGAGAGTAGTGTGGACAGAGGCTTGGCGACTTGCTTTGCCTTGCCTTTCGAAGCCTGTACTCCTTGAATGCGAGCGGTGGTTGCTGACCCTGAAGGACCTGCCTTCAAGCAGCCAGAGACGGCCGATGATAACACTTCCTTCACTCCGGACTTGTTCGCGGCGATGGCTGCTGGACCCGAGAGTTCAGCCTTCTTCGCCACGACCTTTCCAGAGCAGCTAGAAGCGGTGCCACCGGTGCTCCCTGCGCTCTTTTAGCAGCTTCAATGACGGCTGCACCAGAAACACCATCTTCGGGATAGCGCCTCTCATGCAGCCGCACATTGAAGGTGTGCTTTTTATAGAGAGCCTTTCCTTCGGAGTAAGAGAGGATGAGCTACGCAATCCCAGTTTCTTAAGAAACTTAAGGGAGCTTTTGTAACCCTTCCTCCTCTTACTCCTTTGGTCCTTGGCCTCTTTTTCCGTCAGTGTCTTTTGGACACTCACTCCCGTCTTCTCCGCTGGAGGACCCAAGGAGGATGGCACATTTTCAGAGGATAGCAATAGATCCTCCTCGTCTGTGTCACACAACCTTAAACCCTCCAGAAGATTCGATGAGGAGAGAGTGTCCAAATCGTCTTCAATGTCCATGCTCAGTTGTCTTTGTAGCGTCCTGTCTTTGTCCCTACTCTTCTCATCTTCTCCTATACTAATGACTGCAATAGCTTTACCGCCTACCGAGCTTGCAGCCAACACTCGAGTAGACGGGGTTTCAGTAGCAGGACTATCATTCGGGTCTGAAGCCAACGCCCGAATGACTGGGTCTCCGGAGATTTTAGAACCCTCTTTTGCCGGATACTGAGGGCCGGTCTCTTGCGACATTTCAGGGGGGGGGGGGGTTTGCATTTTATACCTGCTGCCAGGATTTGAAAAACTGCAACTGAATTCAGTCACAGACCAGGAGCCGATCACTGTGATGCAGACGCTCCTTCTGGATTTTGAAAAATTGTGCGGACTTGTACCCGTCTTAGTCTGACACCTCAAGGCTAGCCAATCTAACATGGGAGTCCCTGCTGGGGTACCTAAGTACCCCGTTAGCACAGCCCAGCCTATCACAGGTGTACGCAAGCCCCAACAGCGCAGCAAGGTTCAGGCACGTGGAAGGGATTCTTGAATAAAGCTTTGCATAAAAATTAAACTAATTTTCTTCGCCAGTGTTTTAGTTTTCGATTGCAAATCATGAGTAACGATAATGAAGTTGTGGAGGTGCAAACTCCTTCGCACCGTGACGAAGTTGATCGCTACGTTCGCGTAAAAATATTGCAGCGGCAGCAAATCGTCGATCTCCTCAACGCACAATTGCTTGAACCATCGCAGCTCAATTTATTAACAGCGACGACAGTAGAAATCAAATTATCGCTAATTGAGCATCAGTTCAAGTTGTTTGAGAGTCTTCAAACTCAACTGTAGTTACTAGACGAAACGCAGCTGCAAGTAGATTATCGCAGCGAGTTTGAAGAAACGTAATGCAAAGTCAAAGCTCTATTTGTGGATAAGTTATCGCAACTGCGATCAAATAATTTGGATGACACTTTCACCAGCACAAGAGTGCCGCAACAATCTTCGTCGAGACGACCACAAATAACCAACCATCCAAAACAACAGCTGACCATATTCACGGGGCTTCATCGAGAATGGCTCGATTTTAACAATATGTTTTCAGTCTTGGTACACAACAACAGTGACCTGAATAATATTGAAAAATTTCAGTATCTGCGATCGAGCTTGAGTGGGAATGCCGCCAGACTTATTCAGTCATTGGAGGTTACAGACTCCAATTACAACAAAGCCATCGATCTGTTCGTTGCACGCTACGACAACAAACGGTATATTTTTCAGTCACATTTGCAACATATTTTCGACACACAAACAATTACAAATCCTAATGTTTCTTCGCTTCGTGATTTCATCGACACGGTTAACGCTAACATGCGAGCCATGCAGTCTTTGGCAACAAAGCTGCAGATAGCTGACGGCATTGTACTTCATCTGGTCGTGTCCAAACTTGATCCCGAGACCCGATCAAAATGGGAGGAAGAGATCAGATCAAAATGGGACTGAAGCTGATCGTCATCTGCACTTTCCCTTCCATCTTGGAAAGACCTCTCAACATTCCTGGAGCGCCGTTGCCAAACCATCGACATGATTGAGGCCAATCGTGTATCAACAAAATTACAACGCACAAATTCTTCTCGTGCAGTATCTTTGTCAGCAAAAGGACGCACTACGCAGAAGCAGTCTTCGTTTGTTACGACAAGCCACCCACGGTGCAACCTGTGTGAAGAATCCACGTCACATAATGCTTTCAAATGTGCGGTTTTCATGAAAATGGATCCAATGGAGCGATACAATTTGGTCAAACGCTAAAACTTATGTTTAAATTGTCTTTGCACGAATCATACATCGAACGCTTGTCCATCCACCAATAGGTGCCAACATTGTCGTGGAAGCCACCACACCCTCCTGCATCGGGGTCAACATCCATCATCTTCATCGACTACCAACAGCGCACCAGTGACAGCAACAGTGCTTCAGGTACAAGATAACGAGAGTGACGTTGTCATTGCTACCGCGCTGGTTCAACTATCCAACAGAATGGGTGTATCCATTACAGCGCGTGCATTGTTAGATTAAGCATCGCAAATTCACTTCGTAACGGAGCGCATAGCTCAATTTCTACGAGTAGCACGTAAGAAGGTTCCTCACACATAACAAGTTTGCAGTATTGGAATTAAATCCATTTACCACACATTTTCGTCAACAATTGAGGCTGTCATCATGCCCACGATTACTACAAGTCAACCGCAACGTGAAATAGACATAAAGGGCTGGAATATTTAAAAAAATATAAATCTCGCAGATAAGAACTTCAACAAAATAGGACCAGTAGACATGCTCCTGGGTGCCAGTCCTTTCTACGAGCTCCTGCTCCTGCTCCCTGCCGGTCCTGCAAAAAACAAAATTGGGCTGGATTGTTTCAGGAGCAATCACCACCAAGACTTCGCCACTTTCATCATCACCCGACCCAAAATCATTACTGCATCACGTCAGATGCTCATTGCTTGCGTCGTCATCATCACAATTTACAACCACTACACTAAATATGCCGATCATCGATAGTCTGCTTGAGAAATTTTGGAATCTTGAAGACAAATATTCTCAAGCATCGTCACAACAAACGCAAAATGAAGAGGAGTGCGAGAAGTATTTTCAGGAAACAATACGGATATGCGCCACCACCAACAAATTCATCGTTCGTCTACCCTTCAAGGAGAATCCCACCTGCCTTGGGCAATCCTACGAAATAGCTCGTAAACGGTTTCTGTCCATCGAAAACAAATTGCAACGAGACAGCGAATTGCGTAAAAATTACAGCGATTTCGTGGGTGAGTACATTTAGTTAAATCATATGGTTCTGTTTTTTCCTGAAGAGGTATCAACAAAGGCCTCTAACTACATTCCTCATCATTGCGTCACCAAGCTAGATAGCTCAACAACAAAGTTTCGTGTCGTATTTGACGCCTCATGCCATACTTCGAATGGGAAATCACTGAACAACATTCTTCGTGTCGGCCCAACAGTCCAAGACGACATCTTCACAATATTGATTAGGTTCAGGACCTACCCCTTCGTACTAATGGCAGACATCACTAAAATGTATCGCCAGGTCCTCGTCGATCAAGAGGACGCTAGGTGGCAGTGAATATTATGGCGAGATTCACCAACTGATCCGATCAACGTGCATCAATTGCAAACCATCACTTATGGTACAAGCTGTGCACCGTTCTTAGCCACAAAATGTCTTCAGCAGGTGGCGTATGACAATTCAACATCGTTTCCCATTGACGCAGAGGTCACCCTCAGAGATTTTTATGTCAACAATCTCATGACAGGCGGTTCCATCATTCAGGAAGTCATCGAAATTAAACAACAAGTCATCGGATTGCTGAATACCTGCGCAATTCCGCTGAGAAAATTCGCTTCTAACGACCGACGAATTATCGAAGATATACCACCAGCTGACAAAGAAGATATGGTTATTTTAATTTAAGTTATTTATCAAAGCTTTGGGTTTGAAATGGTCACCTAAAGAAGACAATTTTCTTTTCAACTACACCCAGCAACCATCATCATCGAAAGTGAGTAAGAGGATAATTTTGTCTCACATTGCCAGTTTTTTCGCCCCCATTAGTTTTCTCAACCCTATCATCGTCACTTGCAAAATCCTCATGCAGCAGTTGTGGAAACTTTATCTGGATTGGGACGAGTGTGTACCGCCAGACGTACATTTGCAGTGGGAAACACTTTGTTATCAATTTCGCTCATTGAACATTTTCGCATTCCTAGGTTTGTTCCATTTTATTCTGATTCACATATTCATGCCTTTGCAGATGCCAGTACCAAGGCTTATGGTGCGTGCATCTATGCTGTAACTGAACTTGGAAGCACGAAAGGCTCATCGCTCATCTGTGCGAAATCTCGCGTTGCACCAACCAAAGAAGTAGGTAAGTAGACTTGAACTGTGTGCAGCATTGCTGTTAGCTGAGTTGCTTGACAGTGTGGCAAAAATTATAGCACCAAATCACCAAAATGTGCATTGCTGGTCAGACTCAACCATCACTCTCGCTTGGATTAAGAGTGAATCATCAAAATGGACACCTTTAGTTGCAAATCGGGTCACCAAAATACAGCAGTTGACTTCAAACTATCAATGGCACCACATTCCAACTTCCTTGAACCCAGCAGATGTCGTGTCTAGAGGTTCAAGAGTCAGCGATCTCATCGACAACAAATTGTGGTTCAATGGCCCAGAGTTTTTACTGCTCGAAAGTTCTAAATGGCCCCACAGTTTAGAAGACGTCAATGTCGATTTGCCGGAACAGCGGCGCCAGCACATAGCTCTCATCGTTGATCACACCACTGATATCTTCGCACAACATAAGTTCATTAACAACTACAACGAACTTCTACGGATTTTCGCCTACGTAAGACGTTTCATTGCACTGCTTCGAAAGGGTTCAAACACCATCCGAATCGGGCCCATAACAGTAGAAGAATTGCAAGATACACTACATATCATTTTTCGTCGAATTCAACACCACTCTTTTGCTGAAGAAATAAAAACTCTGCAATCAAATCTACCAGTAAGTCGCCGCTCGTCATTGTCACAACTTTCGCCGTTTCTAATGATGGTCTTCTTCGAGTGGGTGGTCGCATTAAAAACTCTTCGCTAACCTTCAACGCCAAGCATGCGTTAATGTGTTATCGTTGTCGTTCAATTTTAGCTGAACAAATCATGGGATCATTACCAAAAAACCGCGTAGAACCATCATTTCCATTTGAAATTATAGGCGTGGACTATTGCGGTCCCCTATTAATGACGCAAAAAATTCGAGGCAAAACTCCAGTCAAAATTTATATTGCGGTTTTCATCTGTTTCACCACAAAGGCAATACACCTTGAGCTTGTGTCTGATTTGACTACCTCCGCATTCATCGCTACCCTCAAACGGTTCATCTCCCGTCGAGGAAAATGCCGCAAAATTTATTCCGACAATGCCACAAATTTTGTCGGAGCAAACAGAGAGCTGCGCAAGTTACTGTGAGACTTCACATCACAACAACATACATCAGCCGTACAGGATAGTTGCAGTCAACTGGATATTGAATCAAGTTGACTTTGTCTATTTGTCGGTGACGGTAGTGTGTTTTATTGTTGTGGCTTTTTTTGTAATATTTTAGTGCATTTTTGGTAAAATTTTTTAATTTATGTTGTCTATTAATGTTCATTTAGAGCCTGTGTTATAATTGTAATTTATAAATTTGTTTTTTTGCTTAAAAAATTGTGATAATTAATTAAAATTTTCTATTATTTTAAAGCAAAGCAATAGTTGCTTGCATTGCTGCAGCTTAAGCGCGCATTAATTTTTCTGTTCCTCTTTGTGCTTTGTTTGTTTACAATAATCTATTAAACTTACGTTGCTTTTTTGTTGTTGCTTTGTAATAGTGTCTATATTTTGTAAACATTAACACATTGTTTCATCTGTTTGCTAAAATATTTCAACTTTTGTAACCAAAAAAAAAAAATTTTTTTGATTTCTTAATTATTTATTTTTTTAATATTTTCTTTTGCTTTTTTTATATTTTTTTTATTAAATATGAACTATTTTTCTTCTGATAACTTGCTAGCTTGTTCCTTAGGAGATCTATGCAAAAGTCAGAATATCTTGAATTCCATGTTTCCTTGTTCAGGGCCGTGTGAGCAGATGTTTCACGCGTCTTGTGCGAACTTGACCACCACAGTAACAGAATTATTATGTTCTGACCGTTCGGGTCTGCAATGGTACTGTCCATCCTGCAGAGCCCTATCCCCGTCGATTTTCTTCGACAAAATAAAACAATTTGGGGATAATTTAAACAATCTAAATACTAATTTTAGAAAAATTTTAAGCAATTATCTTGTCTTAAGTCCCCAAATTGAAAACAATTTTAATGAAACCATTTCACCTAACGATAGTTTGCCATCCAATGAAACTATAATTGATGTCCCTACCGCTTCTGCATCCACTCCCTCGGCTTCAAATGGCACCAAACAAGCTAATTCCCTTAGTAAGAAAAAAATCCAAAGAAGAAGACCAAGCCAACTAAAAAACGGAACTGCGAAGCCAACATCCCTGAAAGAGTTTCACCAAATCCTCCCCTAGAAAATTTACCTGAAGCATTTAACGCCACTAATCTTAGTCCAGTAGATAATAGTCCCCTTGCTATAAGATCTACTGTTCCTATTTTTTTGAAAGCTATTCCTAAACCTAGATCCATTTTTATCTCCCGTTTACATCCTGACACAATAGCTGATACTATTAGGGATTTCATAAGGCAACAAAATGTCATTCCTGCTGACGCTTTTATTTCCTTTAGGAAAATCGGTAACAAACCTACATATTCATCTTTTAAAATTACAGTGGCTTCCTGTCATTTTGCTGCTGTTTATAATTCGAAGATGTGGGTTAATAATATCTTTAAGTCTGAGTTTCAATCTAAAAAAAACAAGGCTGTCCAAAACGTCCGTTCTGAACCAAAAAACTAAATCGTTTATCCCTTTACTACCAAAATGTAAGGGGTATGCGTTCGAAAGCGCATGACATTTTTTTATCTACTCAGAACTTTTCTGAAGATATTATAATTTTAACCGAGACTTGGCTTAACAGCTCTTTTCTTAATCAGGAACTGTTTGATAATAGCTTTAATGTTTTTAGAAGAGACAGATATATGCTATAAAAAATAGTCATACTAGTTCTTTAATTGATATTCCCTGTGCTGCTAGTATTGAACTTTTATGTGTTAAGGTAATTTTTTCTAAGTCCAATTTGTACATCCTTAACGCCTACATTCCTCCCAATAGTAGCACAAAAGTCTACGAGCACCTTTCGAGGGCCGTAGAATTTGTCATAGATAAACTTTATACCAATGACGATATTTTATTGTTAGGTGACTTTAATTTGCCTGAGTTAAAATGGAATATTTCGGACAACGGTACATATTATTTTGTATCTAGTCCAATAACTCGACAAGAACAAATTTTTGTTGACGAAATCCTGTCTAATTTACAACAAGTTAGTTGTATTAAAAATTCCCACAATCGACAACTGGACTTAGTCTTGACTACAGACAGTAGCAATGTTGTTGTGCAAAATGCTCCTCATGCTTTATCTGCGGTTGATGCGTACCATCCACCTCTGAGTGTGTTGTACCAATCGGATAGAGATAACATAGTGACTGCCAATTCTTCTAGCAGATTCTTTGAATTTAATTTCAAGAAAGCTGACTTCTTGAAATTGAATAATATCCTAAATGATAGATTTAACATTTGGCTAGAATTTTTTAATAATAACATCTTAGATGAATGCGTAAATAATTTTTATAAAGAACTTTTTTCGGCAATATCTTTATCTGTGCCATACACTCTGAGGTATGTTAATGATTCCTCGTACCCCTGGTACACTAAGGACTTGAAGAAAATACGTAACGGCCGCAATAGGGCATGGAATAAATACGTTTGTAGTCAGGACCGCATTGACCTGGAAGCTTATCTGCAGCTTTTCCAAGAATTTAGGCTTGAATCAGCTTCAGCTTATTCTGGCTATCTGAATAAAATGAAGCTCAATATTCTTCATGACCCCAAAAATTTTTGGGGATTCATAAACTCTAAAAAAAAGTCGGATGGTTTTCCATCAGAATTCAAAACTGTCGACGGGCTCACCAGCGATCCCCAAATTATAGCTGGGTTATTCGCTAATTTGTTCAAAAAATCTTTTTCAACTGAAGTGTTTAGCCTTGATGTCAACTACTTTGAGTATATGAATACTGATCCTCAGGTTCCTTTGTTGCAATATCTTTTACCCCTGAACTTATAGTAAAATATATTGCATCCCTTGATGATGACTTTGGTTCTGGGCCTGACGGCATTCCAGCCACAGTTTTAATTAATTGTAGTCTTATCCTGAGTAAACCACTCAGTTTTCTTTTTAATAAATCTATTAATGATGGCTATTTTCCTAAATTTTGGAAGGAATCTTTTATAAGTCCTATTTTTAAAAAAGGATTAAAAAATGATATTTCTAATTACAGGCCTATAGCCAAGTTATCATCAATACCAAAGCTTTTTGAGCAAATTATTTATGATCAAGTTAAGGTGTGCTGTAGTGAAGTCATAACAACTTGTCAGCATGGTTTTGTTAATGGCAGATCTACCGTTTCTAACCTTCTTGATTTTACGTCTTTTGCTTTAAATTCAATTGCTTCTGGGTCGCAAGTAGACTGTATCTACACAGACTTTAGTAAAGCATTTGACAAATTACCACATAGTTTGATTTTGTTTAAATTAAATAAACTAGGATTTCCTATAAATTTTGTCAGATGGATTGAATCTTATTTGTTTGATCGTTCTTATCGAATAAGATTTCGAGGGGTGTTGTCCTCTCCTTTTACAGCGTTTTCAGGTGTTCCGCAAGGAAGTCACCTGGGGCCGCTCCTGTTTATTTTGGCTATCAATGATGTTACTCATATAATCAAAAACTCTCATCTGCTTATATATACTGATGATATGAAAATTTACAGGACTGTGAAGGTGGATAATGACAACTTTGCCCTTCAGTCTGACCTGAAATCATTTGAAGTTTGGTGTTCTAAAAATAGCTTACATTTAAATCCTGATAAATCCCAAACTATGATCTTCTCTAGAAAGAAAATTAATGTGGAATTTGATTATACAATTAATGATATGAAAATCTGTCGTGTCGATATAGTCAAAGACCTTGGTATACATGTTGATGCTAAATTGACGTTTAATGAACACATTAATATAATCTGTAAGAAGGCTTCGTCATTACTTGGATTTATAAAGCGGTGGGCAAAAGAATTTAATAGCCCGTTAGTAACAGTAACTTTATACAATACTATTGTGCGTCCTCACTTAGAGTATGCTAGCCAAGTATGGTCTCCGTATTACAATATACATATAGATAGAGTAGAACGAATCCAAAAAAATTTTGTTCGGTTTGTTCTCAAGGGCTTAAATTGGAATGACCTCTTAAACCTTCCTCCTTATGAGGATCGTTTAAAGTTATTACGTATGCAGTCTTTGAGCACTCGTAGAAATATTGCGGGTATAATTTATTTGCATCAGCTTGTATCAGGGTCGCTTGCTGCGCCAGAGCTTCTGAATTATATTTATTTTAACACTAATCGTAGGAGTAATCGTAACTCATATCAGATATTTTACCAACCAGTCAGTAGAACTAATTATATGGCTACACCTCCTTTTAATCGCATGACTACTCTAATTAACAATTGCGATGTATGTATATGATATTAGCTTGTCAAAAGGTCAACTCAAGCTTAGATTGAAAAATAACTATTGTTAATTTTGTAGCTTAATGGTTGTTGGTCTTTATGTTTGTGTTGTCCGAGCCCCACCGCATGATGGGTAAATTATTTCTAACATTTATGCCTTAGGTCATTTAAATAAATCCATACAATTGCATTCATGCAATTTTATGCTTATATATTTATGATCTGAGTGGGTATGTTGAGAAAGTGCGACAAAGCTAAGAAAAAATTATAAAAATATAACAAATTAATTTGCATGTAAAATTTTTTCATTTTCATAATTTTTTAATAAGCTTTTTACTTGGTTTAAAGCTTCAAGCTAAATTGCTAAGAACGCTAATAGCTGTAGTAGCTAAACTCTATTATTATTATTATTAATTGAATGGAAATTCATACCTCCAAAATCACCACACTTTTGCGGACTTTGGGAAAGTGCCGTCAAGCAAGCCAAATTCTATCTTCGCCGCACTATTGGCTCACACATACTATCACACGACGATCTGCACACGCTCTGCTGTCAATCTGAAGCCATAGTAAATAGCCGACCTCTCACCGCTATGTCAACTGACCCTGATGATCTTCGTTCTCTTACACCAGCACACTTCCTCACTGGTCGTACTCTCTCCACAATTCCAGAACCATCACTTTCGCACCTCAATATTGGGCTGTTTAAAAGATACCAAATTGTTCAGAGCATCCAACAACAATTCTGGGAACGATGGAGCGCAGAATACCTGAAAGAGCTACAGCAAAAAACCAAATGGAGAACTGCCATTCATATAACTGCCATCCATATATATATATGAAAATATATGGAAATCTACAAAAAATCAACATCTCAATCAAAAAGTGATGAAGAAAAAATCGCAAAATTTATAACGACGACTCATATCAAAGATCTATGTTTCCTCTTTTAGTTGTAAAAAAATGAATTAAAAAAATTTTATTCGTTTAGAAAATACAGATTTTTAACCACCAAATGCCAAAGAAGTTGCTTTTCACCCACTGTGCATCGGTTCAAAGACATGCTACGATGAGTTTTTTTTCGTATTTTGTACGTTGCGCCATTTATTTGAAAATGGGTAATTCTTTCGGTTGTAGAAATTTTATTTGTTTTTTGTCGACTGATATTTGCTGTCTTTTATTCGCCAAGTTGCTAGCTATGTACGAAAAAACGATCAAGTCGCTAAGTTTCCTACTCGTTGTTATTTGAGTACTCGTTTGTTGTTTTTCATACTATTTTCATTTCAAATTGTTTATTTTTGACGCCTGACGTTTTATGCAACTTGCTATGTATGCTTAGCAACTATAATTTTGCACGTTGAGTTTTCGATTTTGTTTTTGTTTTCCCATACAATTAACGTTGCTAGCTAAAGATATCTAGCAGAGGATAGCGAATAAAACCCAGCTATTATTAAATTCAAATTGAAAGTTTAGTTTGATTTTATACAAATTTATTTTTATGTTTTTACTTTTTTCAAATTTCAAATTCAATTCAATATTTTATTTTGACAGAAAATTAACTAGCAAATATTTTATAAAATTTAAGATTTAACAAGTGCTTTATTAACAAGTGTTCCCATCGCACTTCCCCTTTAGTGAATGCTATGGCATTCACAAAATTAATTCTGTCCAAAATGAGTATTAAATGATGGTTTGACGCTTTGATTTGAAGAAAGTACTTAGATTTCTGTGTTCAGCAAATTAGTGGGTTTTAGCCTGTCTATGGAAATATTATGAATTTTATTTCCAATACAGAATATTTTGGTTGCAAAGGTTTTCGGTGATGATCATGACGTATCCAAACGTGTGAACAAGTATGTATGTATGTCTTTGTTGCTAAAGAATTTTTAGTTGCTATGGATCGAGGTTTGATTTGGCTGTATTACTTTTTGGATTGAAAAAATCACCAGGAAATCTTATCACTTCATCATATAATAGCTCTGCTGATGACAAGCCAAAGTCTTCTTTTAATGCTGACCGGATGTTTAAGGAACAACGCCAACGCTCGTTAGCAGCGCAAATTAGCCCAGCTTTCAATGTTCTATGAAAAAGTTCCGCTAGACCATTTGCCTGAGGATGAAAGGCTGTTGTAAAATTGGGATAAATCCTTAAATACCTGGTAATATCCTGCACACATGTGATATGAATTGAGTTCCTCGGTCAGAAACGATAATATTTGGAACACCATAGCGACAAATTCGACTGTCATAAAATGCACGAAGAACTGTTTCGGAGCGTATGTCTTTAATTGGAATTGCTTCCGGCTAACGACTGAATATCTCCACATAGGCTAGAATGTAGTTAAGACCCTCAGATGGTGGCAAATGTTCAACAATATCAATGTGTACAGTATCAAATCGACTGCTGGTGATTGGAAATTTTTCGAACTCACATGATGTACATGCGGATAATATTTCATTTCGAGAAGCCCGTATTCCTAGATGCGAAGGACAGGGCAACTGGGAGTTGACATCTCGCAGTATAGCTTTATAGCCTTTGTCTGGGAAATGAATAAGCGAAAGTTTTCAGTTCATCGTCGTCTTCTTAAAGTTTTACCATTTTTTTATAACCAACCGCTCGATTTTCAACGGCTTCGATCCGAGAAGGAGCATCGGCAGTCACGTTTTCGACACCAGGAATATGTCTAGTATCTGTCAAAAATTGTGAAATGAAGTCCAAGTGATTTCGATGTCTAGGTGATGCTTTCTCATGCTTCTGCTTAAATGCGAAAATCATAGGTCGATGATCAGTATATATGGTAAACTTGCGACCTTCGAGTTGAGGACGAATTTGATGTATGCCCTTGTAAATAGAAAGTAAGTCTCTGTCGTAGGTGCTATACTTCATTTGCGTTTGATTCAAGCGCTTCCTGAAGAAACCAAGTGGCTGGCACGATTGACTAACAATTTTTTCGAGCACAGCCCTAATAGCAAAATTAGGTGCGTCAACTTTTAAACTGTACGGTTGTCATCTTTCTTGATTGTTCTTTTAAGGAAATCGTTGAGAATTGCTTGTTGCATGGCACCTCTAGGCAAAAACTTGCGATAGAAATTAAGCATTACGAGAAAACATCTCAAGTCATGATACCATTGCTGGTTATGAAAGAATTACATTTACTGCTATCCGATGTCTCAGTTCATCTCAGGAACACCAAAAATATAGTCCGGGAGCCGGCAATCCTGAAAGACCCGTGATCGCTGATTTGAAAATTTTTAATGTAAAATAATAGCTTACACTTAGACGAATAAGATAAGAAAAAATCCGGCCGACCAATTGTTTTTAGGGAGAAAGGCCCGGCATATCTATTTGAAGGGTGTGACAGTGTGAATAATTTCTCCGTCATCACGGAATATTTTTTTTAAATTTACGTATTTTACTACCAAATTCAAAAATATCGTGGTCTTTATTGAAGCAAAATATTGTTATTACTTGACTATAAAATATTTTGCTTTTGTATAATAATATTGTGATTTTGTAAAACAGTATTTTGTCATATGTTTTGAAATTTTTTTTTTCTCTTGAATAAAATTCTTACTTTAAACTGGTTATGGGCCCAGATCATCGTATTTCACAACATCATCAATCAGCACAGCATGAACGAGGAGGAGTTGGAGTTGGAGTTGGAGTTCCTGGAAATTCCAGATGATCATCATATAATAAGTCGATTGACGTCTATGAAGTTACGGTAGGTCAAGTTTCGAAACCGCAATTGGATAATGCTGCTCGTGTAGCTTACGAAAAGGAACTTAAAGAATGGGAACGAGCGGATATTAAAGGCCAAAGATATATTGTGACAGCAGTGGTTAAGAGCATCATTCAACATTTGCTATGCTGCAAGAGTTCAATCGAAATGTAGAAGAAGCTGTTAACACTTTATGAACCTTGTATCACTGCTTATTTCCCAAAAACACGCAATACGTTTAATATGTAGAAAGGGAAAATAGTTTTATGCTTTTAATAATTTGAAAATTTTCCCACTTAAACACTTATATTTTTTTAAGGTGCTGAAGGTGTTTTATATTAAATCTGGTTATCTTTCGAGAAGATCGTATAAAAACTATAATCTAAGGATCAATTATCTGCATATTGCCATAGTACCAGCGCACACTCTTCAAAATTTTTTTATGGTTTTATACATCTGTTGCACCAAGGCTTTTTAACTATCTCCCATTATATCAGAACCAGCTCAAATATGTCCCTGTTTATGAAAAGTGTTAAGTCTTGGCTTTATACTTTAAGTTATTATGATGCATTTAATCTACTTTTAACTTCGGTTTAATGGATATGTAGTTGTTTGTATGTTTCTTTAGATTCTTTTTTTGCTCATACATATTTATGTTTTATTTTTTTACTCTTTTGATAATTCACAATAAGTTAATATTCACGTTTGTTCCGTTTTTATTTTTATCAATATTTTACTATATTTATTCATTATTTTATTATTTAATTTTAGTTCTGTTTATTTTATCTAAAAGCTTAATGATTGATTTTTTTAATTTTACGACCCCACTTTGTGCTCAATGAATTGTATTTAAAATTGTGAAACTTGTAAACTGCTTTCAATAATAAATCTTTTTGATTTACAGAATGCAGATTTAAGCTTTATCACACTTTCTCAACATACCCACCCAGATCATATGTATATAAACATACAATTGCTTGAATGTAATTGCATGAATTTATTAATATGGTCCAAGGCATAAATGTTAGAAAAAAATTTACCCACCATGCTGTGGGGCTCGGACAACACAAACATAAAGACCAACAACCATTAAGCTACAAAATTAACTATAGTTATTTTTCAATCTAAACTTGAGTTGACCTTTTGACAAGCTAATATCATAAACATCGCAATTATTAATAAGAGTAGTCATGCGATTAAAAGTAGCTGTAGCCATATAATTAGTTCTACTGACAGGTTGGTTGGTAAAATAATTGATAAAAGTTACGATTACTCCTGCGATTAGTGTTTAAGTGAATATAATTAAGAAGCTCTAGTGCAGCAAGAGACCCAGTTACAAGTTGACGCAGATAAAGTATATCCTCAATATTTCTACGTGAGCGCAAAGACTGCATATATAGTAACTTCAAACGATCCTCATAAGGTGGAAGGTTTAAAGAGTCTGTTTACCTGGCGGCCGTAAACTGCAGAAAAAAGCCTATTCTATTTGGTCTGCCGGGAAACACTTAATTTTTCCTTTTCCTTCTTTTCAAAAAAAAGCACTTTCTATTTCTTTTTTTAACTTTTAATTTACTTTTAAGTTATTTTAGATTTTACAATAGTTTTTCTCTAAGTTCACTTTTTATACACTTTAGTCTTTAGTTAAGTTAATTTAATTTTAAGTTACTTTTAGTTTAAGCTAAATGGCTGCTGCTGCTGTATATCAAAAATTTAAGAATGATGGTAGAGAATTTCTACCCACATAAAGGACATTGGTACTCCCAACTTTACTATGTAAAGTTAAAAAAAGAAATGAGTACATTATTTAAAAATACTAGTGTAGTTGGAAGATAGATCGGATAAGATGTAATTGAAGAATATATATATTTTTGAGACAAATATATATTTATATATTTTATTTTGTTTTTGAGACAAAAATTTCTACTCATTAGTTAGCAAATTCATATCAGTGCGTAAATTATTGAAATTTTCAAAGTTAAATACATATTTTATTACTGCAAGTGCAATAGTTCATGGTGTTTTTTGTTCTACATCGGCGAAGCAAAGAAAACAAAACTTCTACCAGTTGGTTTTTGTTTGTTCTTAATTTTCCTGTAAGGCTGCTGCATTTTTGGCGAAAAGCAGAAAGAAAAAAAGTTGAGACTCCAATAACCAGCTGTCAAAGTGTGGATTCCGTCTGTAAGTAAGAACTACTGTATGTTTCTTGCTGTGGGGTATAATTAAGCACAAAAGTATGCTACGAAAATTTTAAAAAATTTACAACGTACACTTAAAGACAATAGCTATACTTTCTAATATAAGCCTATAATTGTGGTATCGAACGTGTTGACTTATAGCGCCGATTTGAAAATGCCGTGTGTTTGCTTAGCAAGGGTTGAGCGTAATCTACAAGATGATAAGAAAGTTAAATGTGTTACTTGTAACGAATATTTCCACTGTCACTGTGTGAACATAAAAAAAGCTGACTTTGAGTACATGCTAAAAAACAAACAGCAATATAAATGTGCAAAGTGTCTCTCCGCTCGTCGAGATTCGATCGTCCACTCGCCACCAATTAAGAATGCGAGCTCGGCAGACACAGGCTCTATTGTGACCGGCTCTACTTTAACTGGCAATATTTCTACTCCTCCTGTAAGTCTTAGCACTAAAGATGTAAGTGAGAAAAATCCGACTTCGACTTTGCTCACTCTTATTGAACAGAAGTTTGAGAAGCAAAGCGAAAGGTTTGAACTGCGCCTTTCAAAGTATAGTGAAAAGATCACCTCCCAAATTAAAGATATACTCACAACTGCAATACAAAATAGTGAGCAGAGAGTTCTAGCTGAGCTACGTCAAAATGTCTCTGAAATACGTAGCGGCCTGCAAGCGGTGGCTAGTAGAGTTACGCAGTTGGAAAATACTGCTCTTGATGTAGGCATATTAAAAGAGGATATAAGCTCTTTCAAAACTGAACTTGACGCATTAAAGGTGCAGTTTGTTGAACAACAAGGTGCTGCTGGAGTTATTTTACCTACACATATGGGTGAAGTTGATACCCTTAAAATGGAAGTAGTCGAGTTAAAATCTCAACTCGCTAGACAAGGCAATGCAGCTGTTGCTTGTGACCTTCGTCTGAATGGAATTCCATTTTCTGAAGGCGAAAACCTGAGAGAAATATTAAATAGAATCTGTTCCGTAATAAACATTAGGCCTCCCAGTGTTAAGAACTTGTTCCGGCTCAACCAAAAAGCGTCTTATAACAATAATAATAATAAAGATTCAACAATAATTGTCAAATTCGAAACGCCTTTTGACAGAAATTTCGTTTTAAGCTCTTGTGCAAGATTCCGGCGAGAAAGTAAGGATGTACTACGTCTGCAGCATGCAGGTTTCCAATCAACCAAACCCATTTATATAAATGAAGGTTTGACAAGAGCAAACTCTGCTATCCTACAGCACGCGCTGCGATATAAAAAGCAACACCTTCTATCTACTGCTTTTACTCGTCGTGGGATCGTACACATTAAGCTCCAGGGCAATGATAATGCTTTATCTGTTGAAACTTTGGCAAAACTAGAAGCAATTGTTGAAACACTTAATACTGGCCATGATCCTGGCGATCCTGGTACATCTAATTGTTTTCGTGACATCACGAGCTAATATCTTAATTATTATTTTCATTAAATTTAATTTTATATTTTTATCTATTACATCAGCGGAGAAAATATGTTCGATCTTTAAGCACAAGTTAGATTTGATTCCTTGTTTGTTACACTTTGAACATGATAAGTTCTCTAGGTTCTGAAAATTTTTGTTCCAAAGACAATAGTTACAACCTGATTCGAATACTCTCAAAACAAAGTTAAGGGCTTAAAATTTGCCATATAAATGCCCAGAGCTTGGTTAACAAGATGGATGAATTGCGATATGTGTTTGAAGGTTCTGGTATGGATGCTATTTGTGTGAGTGAAACATGGTTCAATAATGATATGTCTGATACTTTGTTCAGCTTGAATGGTTTCAAAGTATTTCGTGCGGACCGGGTTGGCCATGCAGGCGGAGTAGCAATCTATGTGAAAGATAACGTTAAGTGTAAGATACTGTGTAAGTCATCACATGATAGTGTTATCGAATATGTATTTTTAGTGGTTTCCAATGGTGATCAAAATTTGCTTCTTGGGTCTGTATATCGTCCTCACCGAACTGTTGATTTCTTGCCTCTTTTAAGTATACTGGAAAACATTGCACTCTCTTTCACTGAAATAATTATAGCTGGTGATTTTAATAGTAACCTCCTGGTAGAAAATAGTCTGGTGCAGAAAATGAATAGTTTAGGTCTCGTTCCTGTGAATACTGCTATGCCTACTCACTACACAAAAACTACAAATACTTTACTGGATTTATTCTTTGTAAGTACTAAAACTAGAATCCTTCTTTACGATCAATTATCCGTTTCTCATTTTTCAAAGCATGACCTTATATTTTTAGCGTATGACTTTCAAGTTATTGAGACTGTTAACTGTTTTAGGTACCGTGACTTCAAAAACATCGACTATGCTCGACTTGAAACTGATATATTAAATATAAACTGGGAATTAATTTTCCATATGAACTCAGTTTCTGATCAAGTTGAATTCTTTCAAGGCAATTTCAAAAAACTTTTTAATCAGTTCGTCCCACTAAAGCATAAAAAAACTAATCATCAACAACGACCCTGGTTCAATAGAACAATTCAAAACCTAATATTGTTGCGCAATAAGGCATATAATCGCTGGAAACGTTTCAAAACTCCACTATTATACGAGGAGTTCAAAATTCTACGTTCGAGGGTTGTGAAAGAGGTGAAAGCGGCAAAAAGCAATTACTATGGTAATAAGTTTGGCTCTGTGGTCAACAGTAAGCAAAAGTGGCGTGAGATACGCAATATTGGTCTTTTTCAAAAAACTTTCCGATCCAGTGGTAATGTGGACGTTGAAAATTTAAATAAAAAATTTGTTGACATTCCCATGCCTATGGTTAGCCATAATGTTTATGAAAATGTCAACAGTTCTTTCAATATCGAATCAAGCTTCAGTTTCTCGTGCGTCTGTCAGGCTGATGTACTAAAAAGTATCTTGCCAATCAAGTCGAATGCTATTGGGTATGATGACATTAACTCTATTTTCCTGAAAATTTTGCTTCCAAAGGTACTCCCATACCTAACTTACATTTTTAACACTGTGCTCATGAAGTCAATTTACCCAATTCAGTGGAAGAAAGCTAAAATTATCCCAGTTCTGAAGTCTTGTAATGAGCACCGCCCAATAGCAATCCTGCCATTTTTATCCAAAGCGTTAGAACTGTTAATAAGTCAACAAATCAACTCTCACCTACACAGATATGGTTTCATAACAGATAGGCAATCGGGTTTTAGGGCCAAGCACAGTTGCATCACTGCCCTAATTGTTGGTTCGGAAGACTTACGTGCTAGCTTAGATGACAATAAAGTTGGATTCTTAGTTCTCTTGGACCACTCTAAGGCTTTCGACACAGTCGATCATAATATTTTAGTGACTAAACTTCTTAAAATGTTCAATTTTACATCATCAGCTGTGAATCTGATAGCGTCTTACCTTTCTGAAAGGTCACAAGCCGTTTACGCTAATAATATTTCATCAGTATTTCTTCCCATTAAAAGAGGTGTTCCTCAAGGGTCTGTTTTAGGTCCTCTTTTTTTCTCTTTATACATAAATGACCTACCTAGTGTTTTAGAAAATTGTAAGGTTCATATGTATGCTGATGATGTCCAAGTATATGTTAACTGTAAACGTGAGCATCTTTATGACAGTGTATTTCATCTAAATAATATTCTTGAAAACATTGGTGAGTGGGCACTCAAAAATGGTTTGAGCCTCAATCCTAAAAAATCTAAATGTCTTGTGATTGCGAAAAAAGTTATTGATATTTCCACTGCCCCTCACCTTTCATTAAATGGTGGTATTATTGAATATGTTGACTCTGCGAAAAATTTGGGTTTAACCTTCAATAGAACGCTGACTTGGAATATCCATATTAGTAACACTGGCGGGAAGGTCTATGGTATGCTTCGTGTACTATGGGTGACCCAGTACTTTACTACTCTTCATATACGTATGCTGCTTGCTAAAACATATCTTGTCCCAACAATGCTATTCGGCTGTGAAATTTATGCTAATTGTGATAGTTCAAGTAAAACCAAATTGAACGTACTATTTAACAATATTGTTCGATATGTGTTTGGATTAAAAAGAAGAGACCATGTTTCCCAATATGCAAAAAGAGTCTGTGGCTTAACCTTTGATAACTTGCTTAGCTATCGAACGCTTCTATTGTTGCATAAGATTATCAATAATGTTGCACCAAGTTATTTGATTTCGAGATTAAACTTTTCTCGATCCAGTCGAACAAATAAGCTTAATTGTTTGCGTTTTACCTGTTTGACGTCTGAAAGACAGTTTTTCATTCATTCTGTACGTCTTTGGAACGCGCTGCCTATTAGTTTAAGATCGTGCAATAACGTTGTGCAATTCAAATACAAATTAGCTTTACACTTTTCTTCGCTATAATAGCTGTTATAGTTGTAATAATTGAATATAATAAATAAATAAATATTCTTAAAAATTATGTTAATTATGTTAATAGTTGAAATTTACTTATAAATGTTTAATGCTATCCCTTTTCTTTGTATTCTTTGCTAATTATTATATATTAAGGTATTTAAGCTCTATATACATTTGATGTTTATACTTCTACGCTACCGGTACTGATATTAAGGTTGTAAACTTTGTTGTGCCGGTTTTCGAAATAAATGAATAAATGAAATGAAAATGAAAAATTAAGGGAGTGAGGCAAAACGACAAGTTTGTGAATCGGTCGCGTTATTACACCGTTTGGGGTTTTAACATCAGCTACACGAACGCGTTTATCAGAGCCAAAGTATACCTTAGTGATTCGCCCTAAGCGCCATTCAAAGGGACCTACAAGTTCATTGCGTACAACAACAAGATCGTCAACCTGTAGATTCGTTTGAGGGTATTTCCACTTGTTGCGTTTATGTAACTCCTTCAAATACTCGTCCTTCCATCGGCAGCATAATTCTTGCTGCATCGCCTTTAAACGTCGCCAGCGGTTGTTTAAACTTATTAAATTGACGGATTCTTCTGGTTCAGCAGGAGCTAACAGAAGCAACCTGTCCAGGAGTCAATACAGCAAAATCTGAGACATTTTCTGACGAAGGACTAAGCGGGCGCAAATTGAGACACGCTTCTATACGCGCTAGTAATGTTGCAAATTCCTCAAAAGTATATTTGAAGTGACCTGAGACTTTACGAAATTGCTGCTTGAAACTTTTGACACCAGCCTCCCAGAGTCCTCCCATATGAGGTGCAGAAGCGGATATGAAATGCCACGACAGTTTTTGAATATTTGCAGACGGCATCGTCGCGTACTATTTTTACGAAATTCTCTAAGTCTTTAGCGAGTTCTCTTGATGCTCCTAAGAAGTTCCTGTCGTTGTCAGAATAAATTCGATTCGGACAGCCTCTTCGTGAGACAAAACGTGATAATGCGGCTAGAAAAGCTGGTGTCGATAGGTCACTTACTGGCTCTAAATGAATGGCTTTTGTGGCGAAACATAAAAAGAGACAAACATAACCTTTTGTTATTCGGCAGTAGCGACCAGTAAAACTTTTGATATCAAAAGACCCTGCAAAGTCGAGTCCAGTATTTGTAAAAGGGTGGTTTAGAGCCGTCCTCAACGGAGGCAAGGCGGCCATCATCTGACCATGTAATTTTTTGCGATACACAACACATATCTTGCAATTATGTGTGCACGTTTTTATCAAGTTTTTGATTTTAGGAAGCCAAAACTCTAGCCGAATGAGGCGTAAAAAGAGTTGATTTCTGCCATGGAGTGACAGTTCATGAATGAATTGAACATATAAGCGCGCTAATCTGCTATTAAACGCACTAATGACAGGATGTCGTTCATTGTAAGTGAGCGACATTGAGGATGCTAAGCGCCCATTAGCTCTGATCACATTGTCAGAGTCTAAAAATGGAGTTAGAGTCAAAATTGAGCTTTTTGACGAAATTGATTTTTTATTCTCCAAATTTGAATATTCATTTTAGAAATGACATTGTTGTGCGAGTATGATGAGCCGAATTTTTATAGCGTTTATTTTCAGCAGCTGAAACAGTGATGGCATTTTCGGTACATTTGTACTTTTTTCGGTACATTTGCGTCCTGAAAAATCGTTGTCAGTACTTTCGACCAGTTTTTAGTACATTCGGTACATTTGGGGCATTTTCAGTACATTTGCCAAATTATAAGCACATTTTCAGTACATTTTCGGTACATTTGTACAATTTATAATATTTATCTTTTTTTTGTTTTTTTTGTAAATGAAAATAACCGCAATGAATAGATTTACAGTAATTACCTGTTATATTAAGTACGTTTCGCCAATGTGTAGATTTTGTAATTAATTTAATGTGAAATATTTCTAATTTAGCTGGGTTTTTGAAATAGGAAACGTGAATACCTTTTTTTTTTTTTTTGTTAGTAAATTTTAGAATAATTTCGTACATTTAAAGAAAATTGGGTGTTCAAGACCAAAAAGTACATTTGGGCTCTAAAAAGTACATTTGAAGTCTCGATTCAGTACATTTTCACAAAACCCAAATGCCATCACTGAGCTGAAACAGTATTTGTTGGAAACGAAGTTTCGGCTCGAGTCATTGCGTGTGTTCGTCTGAAGAAACGAGACACATATGATAAAATGCGTAAGGCTTTTGGTAGCGAAGAAAATCGATCGAGTATATCTTCACTCAACGCCGAGCTAGTAAAATGAGAATGAATTTTTTTAATTTCCAGTGTAGTTTCCAAATCTCGCTTAGGTGACTTTTCTAGTCATTGAGACTTAGGCAACTGAAGCCAAGATGGACCATGCCACCACAACTCATTAGATATTAACTCCGCAGGGTATACCCCCCGGGTTGCTAGATTGGCTGGATTTGAGTGTGTATCAATATGAGCCCAATTATCACTGCCAACCTTTTCAACTATTATCTAAATTTTGTTTGCGACGAAAGTCGCCCAAGTACATGTTGGTTTTTTGAGCCATGAAAGAACAATAGTTAAATCTGACCAAAGAAATATTCAATTTGAATAAACATTCAACTGTGTTGTTACTGAGTTGATCATGTTCGCGAGAAGAACGGCTTCGCAAAGCTCTAAACGTGGCAGAGACAATGTTTTTATCGGAGCTACTTTCGTTTTTGCAACGAGAAGATTACAGCAAATTTTTGTGTCATTTTCGATTCGAACATAAAGAGCAGCGGCGTATGCCTTGTCAGAGGTATCACAAAATCCATGAAATTCAATGCTACTTGTAGGGCAGTATTGCATTATTATTTTCGCTGTTATTATAACAGGAGCGAGCCAACCTGCTGGGTCAAATAATCTGGCAATCATGCTTAGAACTTCTCTTTTTGTATAAGCTTCTTTGAGTTGAAAAGGCAGAGTATGAAAACAAAAAGAAACTGTATTGGCATTCCAATAAATTCCAAGAGTTTTGGCTGTGCTTTTATCCTCTAGTGACAAGAAATCAACATCTAATAGATGGTCACGAGGCAAATTTTCCAACACATTAATGGAATTCGATGTCCATTTTCTCAAATCGAAACCTGCGCACTTTAGAATACCAATGATTTGATTTCGAGCTTCTATCGCACTGGAAATTTCATGTACGCCAGCTAAAACGTCATCACCGTACATTGAATTCTCACGAATTTCTGTCCCAAGTGGAAAACGTAATTTTTCGTCTTCAGCTAGTTGCAAAAGAGTTCTTACTGCGAGAAACGGGGCGCAATTTAGGCCGAAAGTGACTGTTTTGAGCTCAAAATCTTGTATCTCTGTATTAACAGAGTCACGAAAAACTATTCTTTGATATGGAGAATGTTGAGGATTAACAAGAATCTGCCTATACATCTTTTTTGTTATATCAGCATTGAATACATAGGCGAAAAATCTCCATTTGAGGATCAAGAGCATGAGATCACTTTGAAGCACAGGGCCTGTATGAAGAATGTCGTTGAGAGAAGTGCCATTTGACGATTTACTCGAAGCGTTAAATACAACTCTAATTTTTGTTGTTTTACTTTCGGGTTTTATCAGCGCGTGGTGGGGTAAATAGAAGTGTTGAGAATTTGGCTTGAACAAAGTACCATCGACTTTTTTCTTATGATCAAGCTCTATATATTCGTTTAGAACTTTACAATATTCAGCTTTGAGTTCCGGCTTTCTGAAGAGAGACTTTTCGTTTCTAAGAAACTGACTAAGAGCAATATGCCTTGAGAAACCAAGATTAATTTATTTTAAAAAACAGGATTTAAATGATAAATCCATAATGTAACGGCATCTGATTGCGAAGTAATCGATTTTTTAGGAATCTCTTCTATTTCCCAAAATTTACTGAGTTGTTCATTTACGGAGACTTTAGTAAAATAAGACACAATAGTTTTATTTTGAGTGTTTGACTGTGGGTCAGGAATAGGTCCTGTGAGGATCCAACCGAAAACGGTCTCTTGAACAACAAGAGAACCTAAAACTCCTTTATGAATTCCACCAAGTATCACCAGTGGATATAAATCACCGCCTATAAGCATATAAATGGTCGAACTTTGGAAAAAATTCGCATCCGCAAAGTTGAACTTTGGCAGCTCTGTATAAAAAGAAGGGTCAAAAAAATGCGACGGCAAATTTTCAGTGACTTGGGGTACAACGAGTGCAATGACTTCAATTTGTACGTTTGGATCAGAAGGATATCCAACAAAAAATGATGAAACCTGAGTAGGTCTTGTACTGATGGCACCATTTAATCCTGAGACCTGAGCTGAGTCAGCTTTAGTAGGGAGTTTTAATAAATTTTTAATACGTTCTGAGACGAATGTACCTTTAGATGCTGGGTCAATGAGAGCCGGAGCTTTATATGTGATACCAAGATGAAAAACGTTGATCAGAGCTGTACCAAGTAAAACTTTTTTGGTAACCGAGTTGAAACAAGTTTGTACTGTGTGCTTCAATAGTGGACTGTATTGTTGTTGCGTGGGTTGCAGAAGAGTTGTTTGTTTGGTTATTGTTTTCCTTAGGCCTAGCACCTGTTGAACTTCGAATATGTTCAACTATTTGCATTGAAGTAGATTGCTGTGCAGATGTGTGGTCCCGATGTAAAAGCGAGTGATGTTGCTTTTTACATTTTTGACAAGTGTTATAACTTTTACAGTCTCTTAATTCATGAGACCCAGAGAGACAGTTCAGACAGTAATGATACTGCTTAACTGTCGAGAATCGATCTTGAAAGTTTAGAAACTTAGGACAAGATCGCTGCGAGTGAGAGCCTTTGCACAGCCTGCATTGAGAGAAATCTACTTTGTTATGATAGTTGTTATGGGGCTTTGACTTTTGAGCAGCATTTTGCGGCTTTGCAGCAGTCAAGTTGGAAGGATTAGTGATTCGAAAGTCTGAAACAGTTTCAAGAGTCTGAAACCTGTCAGTCAGAAATTGGTCAAGTACCTTCCATTTTGGAATTTCTGTTTTATTTTTAACAGATTGCTCCCACAGAGCAAGACTCTTCTCTGGAAGACGTGTAGAGCATAAAAAAACAAAAATAGCATCCCAGTTTTTTATGTCGATTTTATATAACTGTAACGAAGAAATCAATTATTAATGCCTCGTTGAAGACGCTTGAGACCACTTCCAGATTCTTGAGAACATATTGGAAAATTAAACAAAATTTTTAATTGGTTGTTTATTAGGATTCTTTTATTCTGATATTGAGCCTTTAAATTATCCCTTGCAATCAGAAAGCCATCATTGGTTAAAGGCGCTTTTTGGACAATTTCTTTGGCTTCACCACTTGTTTTTTGGAGCAAGTGATAAAGTTTCTCTACGGGACTGAGACTCAAATTATTTGAATAAATAGCCGTAAACATATCTCTAAATGTTGGCCACGTTGAATATCCTCCCTGAAAAACTTCAGTGTCACATGGAAGGACTTTTATATTTGAAGTAGAAACGTTGGCAACTTGTGCCGAATCAGCTTTTGAGCTTTTTTGAGCCAATTCTGCAAGATTACTATCGATGACAGCCATACACCGTATATAGCACTTATGAGACTCAACATATTTGGATTTAATGACTTTTGAAACCTTTTTAATATCTTCTGTTTCATCCGAGAGACAATTCTCATAGGAGCCTTTGAGTTTTGTCCAAATATCTTTGAGTTCACTTTGCTCAAGCTCTAACGTAATGAACGTATAGTCATCAATTTTTATTTCGTTGAAATATGCTTCATATTCAACATTTAATTAAAATTAAACTGTAGTTTTCAACGAGTTTAGAAACAGCAAATTGAGAAATCGTTCACCCCCTTCACGTTCCTGTAAATTTTCATGTCATCTGCATATATTAGCAGATGCGAGTAACGTCATTAATTGCTAAAATGAACAGGAGCGGCCCCAGGTGCCGCGCTGAATGGGGAGGAAAACACCCTCCGAAATCTTATCTAATATGAGCGATCAGATAAATAAGATTCAATCCAGCTGACAAAACTTAAAGGAAATCCAAGCTTCTTTAACTTAAATAAAATCAAATTATGTGGTAATTTGTCAAATGATTTACTGAAGTCAGTGTGGATGCAGTCAACTTGCCCACCAGAGTCAAAAGAGCTTAATGCAAAGGAAGTGAAATCAAGGAGGTTAGAAGCTGTAGCTCTGCTATTAACAAAACCATGTTGACGAGTTGTTATGACTTCACTACAGCACACCTTAACTTGATCGTACACAATGCGCTACAAAATTTTCGCCTGTAATTTGAAATATCATTTTTACACCCTTTCTTGAAAATGGGGCTTATGTATGCATTTTTCCAAAATTAAGGAAAATAGCTATATCTAATTGATTTATTAAATAAAAAACTGCGGGGCTGACTCAGCACAGAGCTACAGTTAACTAGTACTGTCGCAGGAATACCATCAGGTCCGGAGCTGAAGTCATCATCAACAGATGAGATATATTTCTCTATTAGGTCAGGTGAGAACGATATCTCATTAATCGAAACTAAAGGGTCGTTATCCATATATTCAAAATAGTTGACCTCAGGGCGAAATAATTCCGTACAAAACCATTCTTTAAACAAATTAGCAAACAACCCAGCTATAATTTGTGGGTCGCTAGTGAGCCCATCAACTGTTCTGAATTCAGATGGAAACCCGTCAGACTTTTTTTGTATTAATAAATCCCCAAAAATGCTTGGGGTCATGAATAATATTCAGCTTAATTTTATTCAAATATTCAGAATAAACTAAAGCCGACAAATCCTTAAATTCAAGGAAAAGTTGCTGATAAGCAACTAAGTCATTTCGGTCCTGGCTACAAACGTATTTGTTCCAAGCCCTATTACGGCCATTAGGAATTTTTTTTAAATCCTTTGTGTACCAAGGGTATGAAGAGTTATTAACATACCACTTCGCATAAGGCACCGACAATGTTATGGCCGAAAAAAAATCACTATAAAAAAATTGAATGCACTCATCAAACAAATTACTTGTATTATTAAAAAAAATGAATAAATCCTCTAATTTGTCCCTTAAATTCTCATTCAACTTTAAAAAGTCAGCTTTTTTAAAATTGAATTCATAAACATTGATTGAAGAACATGCATTAATTGAATTTTCATTGTCTGATTGGTACACAATAGTCAAAGGTGGATGATAGGAATCAACCACAGAAAGATCATGGACAGCATTACTTACAACAACATTACTACTATTTGTAGCCAAGACTAAGTCAAGTTGTCGTCCTTGAGAATTAGTTATACAACTTACTTGTTGTAAATTTGAAAGTATTTCGTCAACAAAAATTTGTTGTTGTTGTTACCATCATCCGAAGGAGTCCATTTTAGGTCAGGTAAATTTAAATCACCTAACAACAAAATGTCGTCATTAGCGTCCAATTCATTTATAATGTATTCTACGGCCATCAAAAGACATTCGTAGACATCTGCGCCCTAATTGTTGGTTCGGAAGACTTACGTGCTAGCTTAGATGACAATAAAGTTGGATTCTTAGTTCTCTTGGACCACTCTAAGGCTTTCGACACAGTCGATCATAATATTTTAGTGACTAAACTTCTTAAAATGTTCAATTTTACATCATCAGCTGTGAATCTGATAGCGTCTTACCTTTCTGAAAGGTCACAAGCCGTTTACGCTAATAATATTTCATCAGTATTTCTTCCCATTAAAAGAGGTGTTCCTCAAGGGTCTGTTTTAGGTCCTCTTTTTTTCTCTTTATACATAAATGACCTACCTAGTGTTTTAGAAAATTGTAAGGTTCATATGTATGCTGATGATGTCCAAGTATATGTTAACTGTAAACGTGAGCATCTTTATGACAGTGTATTTCATCTAAATAATATTCTTGAAAACATTGGTGAGTGGGCACTCAAAAATGGTTTGAGCCTCAATCCTAAAAAATCTAAATGTCTTGTGATTGCGAAAAAAGTTATTGATATTTCCACTGCCCCTCACCTTTCATTAAATGGTGGTATTATTGAATATGTTGACTCTGCGAAAAATTTGGGTTTAACCTTCAATAGAACGCTGACTTGGAATATCCATATTAGTAACACTGGCGGGAAGGTCTATGGTATGCTTCGTGTACTATGGGTGACCCAGTACTTTACTACTCTTCATATACGTATGCTGCTTGCTAAAACATATCTTGTCCCAACAATGCTATTCGGCTGTGAAATTTATGCTAATTGTGATAGTTCAAGTAAAACCAAATTGAACGTACTATTTAACAATATTGTTCGATATGTGTTTGGATTAAAAAGAAGAGACCATGTTTCCCAATATGCAAAAAGAGTCTGTGGCTTAACCTTTGATAACTTGCTTAGCTATCGAACGCTTCTATTGTTGCATAAGATTATCAATAATGTTGCACCAAGTTATTTGATTTCGAGATTAAACTTTTCTCGATCCAGTCGAACAAATAAGCTTAATTGTTTGCGTTTTACCTGTTTGACGTCTGAAAGACAGTTTTTCATTCATTCTGTACGTCTTTGGAACGCGCTGCCTATTAGTTTAAGATCGTGCAATAACGTTGTGCAATTCAAATACAAATTAGCTTTACACTTTTCTTCGCTATAATAGCTGTTATAGTTGTAATAATTGAATATAATAAATAAATAAATATTCTTAAAAATTATGTTAATTATGTTAATAGTTGAAATTTACTTATAAATGTTTAATGCTATCCCTTTTCTTTGTATTCTTTGCTAATTATTATATATTAAGGTATTTAAGCTCTATATACATTTGATGTTTATACTTCTACGCTACCGGTACTGATATTAAGGTTGTAAACTTTGTTGTGCCGGTTTTCGAAATAAATGAATAAATGAAATGAAAATGAAAAATTAAGGGAGTGAGGCAAAACGACAAGTTTGTGAATCGGTCGCGTTATTACACCGTTTGGGGTTTTAACATCAGCTACACGAACGCGTTTATCAGAGCCAAAGTATACCTTAGTGATTCGCCCTAAGCGCCATTCAAAGGGACCTACAAGTTCATTGCGTACAACAACAAGATCGTCAACCTGTAGATTCGTTTGAGGGTATTTCCACTTGTTGCGTTTATGTAACTCCTTCAAATACTCGTCCTTCCATCGGCAGCATAATTCTTGCTGCATCGCCTTTAAACGTCGCCAGCGGTTGTTTAAACTTATTAAATTGACGGATTCTTCTGGTTCAGCAGGAGCTAACAGAAGCAACCTGTCCAGGAGTCAATACAGCAAAATCTGAGACATTTTCTGACGAAGGACTAAGCGGGCGCAAATTGAGACACGCTTCTATACGCGCTAGTAATGTTGCAAATTCCTCAAAAGTATATTTGAAGTGACCTGAGACTTTACGAAATTGCTGCTTGAAACTTTTGACACCAGCCTCCCAGAGTCCTCCCATATGAGGTGCAGAAGCGGATATGAAATGCCACGACAGTTTTTGAATATTTGCAGACGGCATCGTCGCGTACTATTTTTACGAAATTCTCTAAGTCTTTAGCGAGTTCTCTTGATGCTCCTAAGAAGTTCCTGTCGTTGTCAGAATAAATTCGATTCGGACAGCCTCTTCGTGAGACAAAACGTGATAATGCGGCTAGAAAAGCTGGTGTCGATAGGTCACTTACTGGCTCTAAATGAATGGCTTTTGTGGCGAAACATAAAAAGAGACAAACATAACCTTTTGTTATTCGGCAGTAGCGACCAGTAAAACTTTTGATATCAAAAGACCCTGCAAAGTCGAGTCCAGTATTTGTAAAAGGGTGGTTTAGAGCCGTCCTCAACGGAGGCAAGGCGGCCATCATCTGACCATGTAATTTTTTGCGATACACAACACATATCTTGCAATTATGTGTGCACGTTTTTATCAAGTTTTTGATTTTAGGAAGCCAAAACTCTAGCCGAATGAGGCGTAAAAAGAGTTGATTTCTGCCATGGAGTGACAGTTCATGAATGAATTGAACATATAAGCGCGCTAATCTGCTATTAAACGCACTAATGACAGGATGTCGTTCATTGTAAGTGAGCGACATTGAGGATGCTAAGCGCCCATTAGCTCTGATCACATTGTCAGAGTCTAAAAATGGAGTTAGAGTCAAAATTGAGCTTTTTGACGAAATTGATTTTTTATTCTCCAAATTTGAATATTCATTTGAGAAATGACATTGTTGTGCGAGTATGATGAGCCGAATTTTTATAGCGTTTATTTTCAGCAGCTGAAACAGTGATGGCATTTTCGGTACATTTGTACTTTTTTCGGTACATTTGCGTCCTGAAAAATCGTTGTCAGTACTTTCGACCAGTTTTTAGTACATTCGGTACATTTGGGGCATTTTCAGTACATTTGCCAAATTATAAGCACATTTTCAGTACATTTTCGGTACATTTGTACAATTTATAATATTTATCTTTTTTTTGTTTTTTTTGTAAATGAAAATAACCGCAATGAATAGATTTACAGTAATTACCTGTTATATTAAGTACGTTTCGCCAATGTGCAGATTTTGTAATTAATTTAATGTGAAATATTTCTAATTTAGCTGGGTTTTTGAAATAGGAAACGTGAATACCTTTTTTTTTTTTTTTGTTAGTAAATTTTAGAATAATTTCGTACATTTAAAGAAAATTGGGTGTTCAAGACCAAAAAGTACATTTGGGCTCTAAAAAGTACATTTGAAGTCTCGATTCAGTACATTTTCACAAAACCCAAATGCCATCACTGAGCTGAAACAGTATTTGTTGGAAACGAAGTTTCGGCTCGAGTCATTGCGTGTGTTCGTCTGAAGAAACGAGACACATATGATAAAATGCGTAAGGCTTTTGGTAGCGAAGAAAATCGATCGAGTATATCTTCACTCAACGCCGAGCTAGTAAAATGAGAATGAATTTTTTTAATTTCCAGTGTAGTTTCCAAATCTCGCTTAGGTGACTTTTCTAGTCATTGAGACTTAGGCAACTGAAGCCAAGATGGACCATGCCACCACAACTCATTAGATATTAACTCCGCAGGGTATACCCCCCGGGTTGCTAGATTGGCTGGATTTGAGTGTGTATCAATATGAGCCCAATTATCACTGCCAACCTTTTCAACTATTATCTAAATTTTGTTTGCGACGAAAGTCGCCCAAGTACATGTTGGTTTTTTGAGCCATGAAAGAACAATAGTTAAATCTGACCAAAGAAATATTCAATTTGAATAAACATTCAACTGTGTTGTTACTGAGTTGATCATGTTCGCGAGAAGAACGGCTTCGCAAAGCTCTAAACGTGGCAAAGACAATGTTTTTATCGGAGCTACTTTCGTTTTTGCAACGAGAAGATTACAGCAAATTTTTGTGTCATTTTCGATTCGAACATAAAGAGCAGCGGCGTATGCCTTGTCAGAGGTATCACAAAATCCATGAAATTCAATGCTACTTGTAGGGCAGTATTGCATTATTATTTTCGCTGTTATTATAACAGGAGCGAGCCAACCTGCTGGGTCAAATAATCTGGCAATCATGCTTAGAACTTCTCTTTTTGTATAAGCTTCTTTGAGTTGAAAAGGCAGAGTATGAAAACAAAAAGAAACTGTATTGGCATTCCAATAAATTCCAAGAGTTTTGGCTGTGCTTTTATCCTCTAGTGACAAGAAATCAACATCTAATAGATGGTCACGAGGCAAATTTTCCAACACATTAATGGAATTCGATGTCCATTTTCTCAAATCGAAACCTGCGCACTTTAGAATACCAATGATTTGATTTCGAGCTTCTATCGCACTGGAAATTTCATGTACGCCAGCTAAAACGTCATCACCGTACATTGAATTCTCACGAATTTCTGTCCCAAGTGGAAAACGTAATTTTTCGTCTTCAGCTAGTTGCAAAAGAGTTCTTACTGCGAGAAACGGGGCGCAATTTAGGCCGAAAGTGACTGTTTTGAGCTCAAAATCTTGTATCTCTGTATTAACAGAGTCACGAAAAACTATTCTTTGATATGGAGAATGTTGAGGATTAACAAGAATCTGCCTATACATCTTTTTTGTTATATCAGCATTGAATACATAGGCGAAAAATCTCCATTTGAGGATCAAGAGCATGAGATCACTTTGAAGCACAGGGCCTGTATGAAGAATGTCGTTGAGAGAAGTGCCATTTGACGATTTACTCGAAGCGTTAAATACAACTCTAATTTTTGTTGTTTTACTTTCGGGTTTTATCAGCGCGTGGTGGGGTAAATAGAAGTGTTGAGAATTTGGCTTGAACAAAGTACCATCGACTTTTTTCTTATGATCAAGCTCTATATATTCGTTTAGAACTTTACAATATTCAGCTTTGAGTTCCGGCTTTCTGAAGAGAGACTTTTCGTTTCTAAGAAACTGACTAAGAGCAATATGCCTTGAGAAACCAAGATTAATTTATTTTAAAAAACAGGATTTAAATGATAAATCCATAATGTAACGGCATCTGATTGCGAAGTAATCGATTTTTTAGGAATCTCTTCTATTTCCCAAAATTTACTGAGTTGTTCATTTACGGAGACTTTAGTAAAATAAGACACAATAGTTTTATTTTGAGTGTTTGACTGTGGGTCAGGAATAGGTCCTGTGAGGATCCAACCGAAAACGGTCTCTTGAACAACAAGAGAACCTAAAACTCCTTTATGAATTCCACCAAGTATCACCAGTGGATATAAATCACCGCCTATAAGCATATAAATGGTCGAACTTTGGAAAAAATTCGCATCCGCAAAGTTGAACTTTGGCAGCTCTGTATAAAAAGAAGGGTCAAAAAAATGCGACGGCAAATTTTCAGTGACTTGGGGTACAACGAGTGCAATGACTTCAATTTGTACGTTTGGATCAGAAGGATATCCAACAAAAAATGATGAAACCTGAGTAGGTCTTGTACTGATGGCACCATTTAATCCTGAGACCTGAGCTGAGTCAGCTTTAGTAGGGAGTTTTAATAAATTTTTAATACGTTCTGAGACGAATGTACCTTTAGATGCTGGGTCAATGAGAGCCGGAGCTTTATATGTGATACCAAGATGAAAAACGTTGATCAGAGCTGTACCAAGTAAAACTTTTTTGGTAACCGAGTTGAAACAAGTTTGTACTGTGTGCTTCAATAGTGGACTGTATTGTTGTTGCGTGGGTTGCAGAAGAGTTGTTTGTTTGGTTATTGTTTTCCTTAGGCCTAGCACCTGTTGAACTTCGAATATGTTCAACTATTTGCATTGAAGTAGATTGCTGTGCAGATGTGTGGTCCCGATGTAAAAGCGAGTGATGTTGCTTTTTACATTTTTGACAAGTGTTATAACTTTTACAGTCTCTTAATTCATGAGACCCAGAGAGACAGTTCAGACAGTAATGATACTGCTTAACTGTCGAGAATCGATCTTGAAAGTTTAGAAACTTAGGACAAGATCGCTGCGAGTGAGAGCCTTTGCACAGCCTGCATTGAGAGAAATCTACTTTGTTATGATAGTTGTTATGGGGCTTTGACTTTTGAGCAGCATTTTGCGGCTTTGCAGCAGTCAAGTTGGAAGGATTAGTGATTCGAAAGTCTGAAACAGTTTCAAGAGTCTGAAACCTGTCAGTCAGAAATTGGTCAAGTACCTTCCATTTTGGAATTTCTGTTTTATTTTTAACAGATTGCTCCCACAGAGCAAGACTCTTCTCTGGAAGACGTGTAGAGCATAAAAAAACAAAAATAGCATCCCAGTTTTTTATGTCGATTTTATATAACTGTAACGAAGAAATCAATTATTAATGCCTCGTTGAAGACGCTTGAGACCACTTCCAGATTCTTGAGAACATATTGGAAAATTAAACAAAATTTTTAATTGGTTGTTTATTAGGATTCTTTTATTCTGATATTGAGCCTTTAAATTATCCCTTGCAATCAGAAAGCCATCATTGGTTAAAGGCGCTTTTTGGACAATTTCTTTGGCTTCACCACTTGTTTTTTGGAGCAAGTGATAAAGTTTCTCTACGGGACTGAGACTCAAATTATTTGAATAAATAGCCGTAAACATATCTCTAAATGTTGGCCACGTTGAATATCCTCCCTGAAAAACTTCAGTGTCACATGGAAGGACTTTTATATTTGAAGTAGAAACGTTGGCAACTTGTGCCGAATCAGCTTTTGAGCTTTTTTGAGCCAATTCTGCAAGATTACTATCGATGACAGCCATACACCGTATATAGCACTTATGAGACTCAACATATTTGGATTTAATGACTTTTGAAACCTTTTTAATATCTTCTGTTTCATCCGAGAGACAATTCTCATAGGAGCCTTTGAGTTTTGTCCAAATATCTTTGAGTTCACTTTGCTCAAGCTCTAACGTAATGAACGTATAGTCATCAATTTTTATTTCGTTGAAATATGCTTCATATTCAACATTTAATTAAAATTAAACTGTAGTTTTCAACGAGTTTAGAAACAGCAAATTGAGAAATCGTTCACCCCCTTCACGTTCCTGTAAATTTTCATGTCATCTGCATATATTAGCAGATGCGAGTAACGTCATTAATTGCTAAAATGAACAGGAGCGGCCCCAGGTGCCGCGCTGAATGGGGAGGAAAACACCCTCCGAAATCTTATCTAATATGAGCGATCAGATAAATAAGATTCAATCCAGCTGACAAAACTTAAAGGAAATCCAAGCTTCTTTAACTTAAATAAAATCAAATTATGTGGTAATTTGTCAAATGATTTACTGAAGTCAGTGTGGATGCAGTCAACTTGCCCACCAGAGTCAAAAGAGCTTAATGCAAAGGAAGTGAAATCAAGGAGGTTAGAAGCTGTAGCTCTGCTATTAACAAAACCATGTTGACGAGTTGTTATGACTTCACTACAGCACACCTTAACTTGATCGTACACAATGCGCTACAAAATTTTCGCCTGTAATTTGAAATATCATTTTTACACCCTTTCTTGAAAATGGGGCTTATGTATGCATTTTTCCAAAATTAAGGAAAATAGCTATATCTAATTGATTTATTAAATAAAAAACTGCGGGGCTGACTCAGCACAGAGCTACAGTTAACTAGTACTGTCGCAGGAATACCATCAGGTCCGGAGCTGAAGTCATCATCAACAGATGAGATATATTTCTCTATTAGGTCAGGTGAGAACGATATCTCATTAATCGAAACTAAAGGGTCGTTATCCATATATTCAAAATAGTTGACCTCAGGGCGAAATAATTCCGTACAAAACCATTCTTTAAACAAATTAGCAAACAACCCAGCTATAATTTGTGGGTCGCTAGTGAGCCCATCAACTGTTCTGAATTCAGATGGAAACCCGTCAGACTTTTTTTGTATTAATAAATCCCCAAAAATGCTTGGGGTCATGAATAATATTCAGCTTAATTTTATTCAAATATTCAGAATAAACTAAAGCCGACAAATCCTTAAATTCAAGGAAAAGTTGCTGATAAGCAACTAAGTCATTTCGGTCCTGGCTACAAACGTATTTGTTCCAAGCCCTATTACGGCCATTAGGAATTTTTTTTAAATCCTTTGTGTACCAAGGGTATGAAGAGTTATTAACATACCACTTCGCATAAGGCACCGACAATGTTATGGCCGAAAAAAAATCACTATAAAAAAATTGAATGCACTCATCAAACAAATTACTTGTATTATTAAAAAAAATGAATAAATCCTCTAATTTGTCCCTTAAATTCTCATTCAACTTTAAAAAGTCAGCTTTTTTAAAATTGAATTCATAAACATTGATTGAAGAACATGCATTAATTGAATTTTCATTGTCTGATTGGTACACAATAGTCAAAGGTGGATGATAGGAATCAACCACAGAAAGATCATGGACAGCATTACTTACAACAACATTACTACTATTTGTAGCCAAGACTAAGTCAAGTTGTCGTCCTTGAGAATTAGTTATACAACTTACTTGTTGTAAATTTGAAAGTATTTCGTCAACAAAAATTTGTTGTTGTTGTTACCATCATCCGAAGGAGTCCATTTTAGGTCAGGTAAATTTAAATCACCTAACAACAAAATGTCGTCATTAGCGTCCAATTCATTTATAATGTATTCTACGGCCATCAAAAGACATTCGTAGACATCTGCGCCCTAATTGTTGGTTCGGAAGACTTACGTGCTAGCTTAGATGACAATAAAGTTGGATTCTTAGTTCTCTTGGACCACTCTAAGGCTTTCGACACAGTCGATCATAATATTTTAGTGACTAAACTTCTTAAAATGTTCAATTTTACATCATCAGCTGTGAATCTGATAGCGTCTTACCTTTCTGAAAGGTCACAAGCCGTTTACGCTAATAATATTTCATCAGTATTTCTTCCCATTAAAAGAGGTGTTCCTCAAGGGTCTGTTTTAGGTCCTCTTTTTTTCTCTTTATACATAAATGACCTACCTAGTGTTTTAGAAAATTGTAAGGTTCATATGTATGCTGATGATGTCCAAGTATATGTTAACTGTAAACGTGAGCATCTTTATGACAGTGTATTTCATCTAAATAATATTCTTGAAAACATTGGTGAGTGGGCACTCAAAAATGGTTTGAGCCTCAATCCTAAAAAATCTAAATGTCTTGTGATTGCGAAAAAAGTTATTGATATTTCCACTGCCCCTCACCTTTCATTAAATGGTGGTATTATTGAATATGTTGACTCTGCGAAAAATTTGGGTTTAACCTTCAATAGAACGCTGACTTGGAATATCCATATTAGTAACACTGGCGGGAAGGTCTATGGTATGCTTCGTGTACTATGGGTGACCCAGTACTTTACTACTCTTCATATACGTATGCTGCTTGCTAAAACATATCTTGTCCCAACAATGCTATTCGGCTGTGAAATTTATGCTAATTGTGATAGTTCAAGTAAAACCAAATTGAACGTACTATTTAACAATATTGTTCGATATGTGTTTGGATTAAAAAGAAGAGACCATGTTTCCCAATATGCAAAAAGAGTCTGTGGCTTAACCTTTGATAACTTGCTTAGCTATCGAACGCTTCTATTGTTGCATAAGATTATCAATAATGTTGCACCAAGTTATTTGATTTCGAGATTAAACTTTTCTCGATCCAGTCGAACAAATAAGCTTAATTGTTTGCGTTTTACCTGTTTGACGTCTGAAAGACAGTTTTTCATTCATTCTGTACGTCTTTGGAACGCGCTGCCTATTAGTTTAAGATCGTGCAATAACGTTGTGCAATTCAAATACAAATTAGCTTTACACTTTTCTTCGCTATAATAGCTGTTATAGTTGTAATAATTGAATATAATAAATAAATAAATATTCTTAAAAATTATGTTAATTATGTTAATAGTTGAAATTTACTTATAAATGTTTAATGCTATCCCTTTTCTTTGTATTCTTTGCTAATTATTATATATTAAGGTATTTAAGCTCTATATACATTTGATGTTTATACTTCTACGCTACCGGTACTGATATTAAGGTTGTAAACTTTGTTGTGCCGGTTTTCGAAATAAATGAATAAATGAAATGAAAATGAAAAATTAAGGGAGTGAGGCAAAACGACAAGTTTGTGAATCGGTCGCGTTATTACACCGTTTGGGGTTTTAACATCAGCTACACGAACGCGTTTATCAGAGCCAAAGTATACCTTAGTGATTCGCCCTAAGCGCCATTCAAAGGGACCTACAAGTTCATTGCGTACAACAACAAGATCGTCAACCTGTAGATTCGTTTGAGGGTATTTCCACTTGTTGCGTTTATGTAACTCCTTCAAATACTCGTCCTTCCATCGGCAGCATAATTCTTGCTGCATCGCCTTTAAACGTCGCCAGCGGTTGTTTAAACTTATTAAATTGACGGATTCTTCTGGTTCAGCAGGAGCTAACAGAAGCAACCTGTCCAGGAGTCAATACAGCAAAATCTGAGACATTTTCTGACGAAGGACTAAGCGGGCGCAAATTGAGACACGCTTCTATACGCGCTAGTAATGTTGCAAATTCCTCAAAAGTATATTTGAAGTGACCTGAGACTTTACGAAATTGCTGCTTGAAACTTTTGACACCAGCCTCCCAGAGTCCTCCCATATGAGGTGCAGAAGCGGATATGAAATGCCACGACAGTTTTTGAATATTTGCAGACGGCATCGTCGCGTACTATTTTTACGAAATTCTCTAAGTCTTTAGCGAGTTCTCTTGATGCTCCTAAGAAGTTCCTGTCGTTGTCAGAATAAATTCGATTCGGACAGCCTCTTCGTGAGACAAAACGTGATAATGCGGCTAGAAAAGCTGGTGTCGATAGGTCACTTACTGGCTCTAAATGAATGGCTTTTGTGGCGAAACATAAAAAGAGACAAACATAACCTTTTGTTATTCGGCAGTAGCGACCAGTAAAACTTTTGATATCAAAAGACCCTGCAAAGTCGAGTCCAGTATTTGTAAAAGGGTGGTTTAGAGCCGTCCTCAACGGAGGCAAGGCGGCCATCATCTGACCATGTAATTTTTTGCGATACACAACACATATCTTGCAATTATGTGTGCACGTTTTTATCAAGTTTTTGATTTTAGGAAGCCAAAACTCTAGCCGAATGAGGCGTAAAAAGAGTTGATTTCTGCCATGGAGTGACAGTTCATGAATGAATTGAACATATAAGCGCGCTAATCTGCTATTAAACGCACTAATGACAGGATGTCGTTCATTGTAAGTGAGCGACATTGAGGATGCTAAGCGCCCATTAGCTCTGATCACATTGTCAGAGTCTAAAAATGGAGTTAGAGTCAAAATTGAGCTTTTTGACGAAATTGATTTTTTATTCTCCAAATTTGAATATTCATTTGAGAAATGACATTGTTGTGCGAGTATGATGAGCCGAATTTTTATAGCGTTTATTTTCAGCAGCTGAAACAGTGATGGCATTTTCGGTACATTTGTACTTTTTTCGGTACATTTGCGTCCTGAAAAATCGTTGTCAGTACTTTCGACCAGTTTTTAGTACATTCGGTACATTTGGGGCATTTTCAGTACATTTGCCAAATTATAAGCACATTTTCAGTACATTTTCGGTACATTTGTACAATTTATAATATTTATCTTTTTTTTGTTTTTTTTGTAAATGAAAATAACCGCAATGAATAGATTTACAGTAATTACCTGTTATATTAAGTACGTTTCGCCAATGTGCAGATTTTGTAATTAATTTAATGTGAAATATTTCTAATTTAGCTGGGTTTTTGAAATAGGAAACGTGAATACCTTTTTTTTTTTTTTTGTTAGTAAATTTTAGAATAATTTCGTACATTTAAAGAAAATTGGGTGTTCAAGACCAAAAAGTACATTTGGGCTCTAAAAAGTACATTTGAAGTCTCGATTCAGTACATTTTCACAAAACCCAAATGCCATCACTGAGCTGAAACAGTATTTGTTGGAAACGAAGTTTCGGCTCGAGTCATTGCGTGTGTTCGTCTGAAGAAACGAGACACATATGATAAAATGCGTAAGGCTTTTGGTAGCGAAGAAAATCGATCGAGTATATCTTCACTCAACGCCGAGCTAGTAAAATGAGAATGAATTTTTTTAATTTCCAGTGTAGTTTCCAAATCTCGCTTAGGTGACTTTTCTAGTCATTGAGACTTAGGCAACTGAAGCCAAGATGGACCATGCCACCACAACTCATTAGATATTAACTCCGCAGGGTATACCCCCCGGGTTGCTAGATTGGCTGGATTTGAGTGTGTATCAATATGAGCCCAATTATCACTGCCAACCTTTTCAACTATTATCTAAATTTTGTTTGCGACGAAAGTCGCCCAAGTACATGTTGGTTTTTTGAGCCATGAAAGAACAATAGTTAAATCTGACCAAAGAAATATTCAATTTGAATAAACATTCAACTGTGTTGTTACTGAGTTGATCATGTTCGCGAGAAGAACGGCTTCGCAAAGCTCTAAACGTGGCAAAGACAATGTTTTTATCGGAGCTACTTTCGTTTTTGCAACGAGAAGATTACAGCAAATTTTTGTGTCATTTTCGATTCGAACATAAAGAGCAGCGGCGTATGCCTTGTCAGAGGTATCACAAAATCCATGAAATTCAATGCTACTTGTAGGGCAGTATTGCATTATTATTTTCGCTGTTATTATAACAGGAGCGAGCCAACCTGCTGGGTCAAATAATCTGGCAATCATGCTTAGAACTTCTCTTTTTGTATAAGCTTCTTTGAGTTGAAAAGGCAGAGTATGAAAACAAAAAGAAACTGTATTGGCATTCCAATAAATTCCAAGAGTTTTGGCTGTGCTTTTATCCTCTAGTGACAAGAAATCAACATCTAATAGATGGTCACGAGGCAAATTTTCCAACACATTAATGGAATTCGATGTCCATTTTCTCAAATCGAAACCTGCGCACTTTAGAATACCAATGATTTGATTTCGAGCTTCTATCGCACTGGAAATTTCATGTACGCCAGCTAAAACGTCATCACCGTACATTGAATTCTCACGAATTTCTGTCCCAAGTGGAAAACGTAATTTTTCGTCTTCAGCTAGTTGCAAAAGAGTTCTTACTGCGAGAAACGGGGCGCAATTTAGGCCGAAAGTGACTGTTTTGAGCTCAAAATCTTGTATCTCTGTATTAACAGAGTCACGAAAAACTATTCTTTGATATGGAGAATGTTGAGGATTAACAAGAATCTGCCTATACATCTTTTTTGTTATATCAGCATTGAATACATAGGCGAAAAATCTCCATTTGAGGATCAAGAGCATGTGATCACTTTGAAGCACAGGGCCTGTATGAAGAATGTCGTTGAGAGAAGTGCCATTTGACGATTTACTCGAAGCGTTAAATACAACTCTAATTTTTGTTGTTTTACTTTCGGGTTTTATCAGCGCGTGGTGGGGTAAATAGAAGTGTTGAGAATTTGGCTTGAACAAAGTACCATCGACTTTTTTCTTATGATCAAGCTCTATATATTCGTTTAGAACTTTACAATATTCAGCTTTGAGTTCCGGCTTTCTGAAGAGAGACTTTTCGTTTCTAAGAAACTGACTAAGAGCAATATGTCTTGAGAAACCAAGATTAATTTATTTTAAAAAACAGGATTTAAATGATAAATCCATAATGTAACGGCATCTGATTGCGAAGTAATCGATTTTTTAGGAATCTCTTCTATTTCCCAAAATTTACTGAGTTGTTCATTTACGGAGACTTTAGTAAAATAAGACACAATAGTTTTATTTTGAGTGTTTGACTGTGGGTCAGGAATAGGTCCTGTGAGGATCCAACCGAAAACGGTCTCTTGAACAACAAGAGAACCTAAAACTCCTTTATGAATTCCACCAAGTATCACCAGTGGATATAAATCACCGCCTATAAGCATATAAATGGTCGAACTTTGGAAAAAATTCGCATCCGCAAAGTTGAACTTTGGCAGCTCTGTATAAAAAGAAGGGTCAAAAAAATGCGACGGCAAATTTTCAGTGACTTGGGGTACAACGAGTGCAATGACTTCAATTTGTACGTTTGGATCAGAAGGATATCCAACAAAAAATGATGAAACCTGAGTAGGTCTTGTACTGATGGCACCATTTAATCCTGAGACCTGAGCTGAGTCAGCTTTAGTAGGGAGTTTTAATAAATTTTTAATACGTTCTGAGACGAATGTACCTTTAGATGCTGGGTCAATGAGAGCCGGAGCTTTATATGTGATACCAAGATGAAAAACGTTGATCAGAGCTGTACCAAGTAAAACTTTTTTGGTAACCGAGTTGAAACAAGTTTGTACTGTGTGCTTCAATAGTGGACTGTATTGTTGTTGCGTGGGTTGCAGAAGAGTTGTTTGTTTGGTTATTGTTTTCCTTAGGCCTAGCACCTGTTGAACTTCGAATATGTTCAACTATTTGCATTGAAGTAGATTGCTGTGCAGATGTGTGGTCCCGATGTAAAAGCGAGTGATGTTGCTTTTTACATTTTTGACAAGTGTTATAACTTTTACAGTCTCTTAATTCATGAGACCCAGAGAGACAGTTCAGACAGTAATGATACTGCTTAACTGTCGAGAATCGATCTTGAAAGTTTAGAAACTTAGGACAAGATCGCTGCGAGTGAGAGCCTTTGCACAGCCTGCATTGAGAGAAATCTACTTTGTTATGATAGTTGTTATGGGGCTTTGACTTTTGAGCAGCATTTTGCGGCTTTGCAGCAGTCAAGTTGGAAGGATTAGTGATTCGAAAGTCTGAAACAGTTTCAAGAGTCTGAAACCTGTCAGTCAGAAATTGGTCAAGTACCTTCCATTTTGGAATTTCTGTTTTATTTTTAACAGATTGCTCCCACAGAGCAAGACTCTTCTCTGGAAGACGTGTAGAGCATAAAAAAACAAAAATAGCATCCCAGTTTTTTATGTCGATTTTATATAACTGTAACGAAGAAATCAATTATTAATGCCTCGTTGAAGACGCTTGAGACCACTTCCAGATTCTTGAGAACATATTGGAAAATTAAACAAAATTTTTAATTGGTTGTTTATTAGGATTCTTTTATTCTGATATTGAGCCTTTAAATTATCCCTTGCAATCAGAAAGCCATCATTGGTTAAAGGCGCTTTTTGGACAATTTCTTTGGCTTCACCACTTGTTTTTTGGAGCAAGTGATAAAGTTTCTCTACGGGACTGAGACTCAAATTATTTGAATAAATAGCCGTAAACATATCTCTAAATGTTGGCCACGTTGAATATCCTCCCTGAAAAACTTCAGTGTCACATGGAAGGACTTTTATATTTGAAGTAGAAACGTTGGCAACTTGTGCCGAATCAGCTTTTGAGCTTTTTTGAGCCAATTCTGCAAGATTACTATCGATGACAGCCATACACCGTATATAGCACTTATGAGACTCAACATATTTGGATTTAATGACTTTTGAAACCTTTTTAATATCTTCTGTTTCATCCGAGAGACAATTCTCATAGGAGCCTTTGAGTTTTGTCCAAATATCTTTGAGTTCACTTTGCTCAAGCTCTAACGTAATGAACGTATAGTCATCAATTTTTATTTCGTTGAAATATGCTTCATATTCAACATTTAATTAAAATTAAACTGTAGTTTTCAACGAGTTTAGAAACAGCAAATTGAGAAATCGTTCACCCCCTTCACGTTCCTGTAAATTTTCATGTCATCTGCATATATTAGCAGATGCGAGTAACGTCATTAATTGCTAAAATGAACAGGAGCGGCCCCAGGTGCCGCGCTGAATGGGGAGGAAAACACCCTCCGAAATCTTATCTAATATGAGCGATCAGATAAATAAGATTCAATCCAGCTGACAAAACTTAAAGGAAATCCAAGCTTCTTTAACTTAAATAAAATCAAATTATGTGGTAATTTGTCAAATGATTTACTGAAGTCAGTGTGGATGCAGTCAACTTGCCCACCAGAGTCAAAAGAGCTTAATGCAAAGGAAGTGAAATCAAGGAGGTTAGAAGCTGTAGCTCTGCTATTAACAAAACCATGTTGACGAGTTGTTATGACTTCACTACAGCACACCTTAACTTGATCGTACACAATGCGCTACAAAATTTTCGCCTGTAATTTGAAATATCATTTTTACACCCTTTCTTGAAAATGGGGCTTATGTATGCATTTTTCCAAAATTAAGGAAAATAGCTATATCTAATTGATTTATTAAATAAAAAACTGCGGGGCTGACTCAGCACAGAGCTACAGTTAACTAGTACTGTCGCAGGAATACCATCAGGTCCGGAGCTGAAGTCATCATCAACAGATGAGATATATTTCTCTATTAGGTCAGGTGAGAACGATATCTCATTAATCGAAACTAAAGGGTCGTTATCCATATATTCAAAATAGTTGACCTCAGGGCGAAATAATTCCGTACAAAACCATTCTTTAAACAAATTAGCAAACAACCCAGCTATAATTTGTGGGTCGCTAGTGAGCCCATCAACTGTTCTGAATTCAGATGGAAACCCGTCAGACTTTTTTTGTATTAATAAATCCCCAAAAATGCTTGGGGTCATGAATAATATTCAGCTTAATTTTATTCAAATATTCAGAATAAACTAAAGCCGACAAATCCTTAAATTCAAGGAAAAGTTGCTGATAAGCAACTAAGTCATTTCGGTCCTGGCTACAAACGTATTTGTTCCAAGCCCTATTACGGCCATTAGGAATTTTTTTTAAATCCTTTGTGTACCAAGGGTATGAAGAGTTATTAACATACCACTTCGCATAAGGCACCGACAATGTTATGGCCGAAAAAAAATCACTATAAAAAAATTGAATGCACTCATCAAACAAATTACTTGTATTATTAAAAAAAATGAATAAATCCTCTAATTTGTCCCTTAAATTCTCATTCAACTTTAAAAAGTCAGCTTTTTTAAAATTGAATTCATAAACATTGATTGAAGAACATGCATTAATTGAATTTTCATTGTCTGATTGGTACACAATAGTCAAAGGTGGATGATAGGAATCAACCACAGAAAGATCATGGACAGCATTACTTACAACAACATTACTACTATTTGTAGCCAAGACTAAGTCAAGTTGTCGTCCTTGAGAATTAGTTATACAACTTACTTGTTGTAAATTTGAAAGTATTTCGTCAACAAAAATTTGTTGTTGTTGTTACCATCATCCGAAGGAGTCCATTTTAGGTCAGGTAAATTTAAATCACCTAACAACAAAATGTCGTCATTAGCGTCCAATTCATTTATAATGTATTCTACGGCCATCAAAAGACATTCGTAGACATCTGCGCCACTATTAAGTGGAACATAAGTGTTAAGGATGTATAAATTAGAGTTACAATGTGTAACTTTAACACATAAAAGTTTTCATTTCATTTATTTAATCAAGTACACAACAAGATAATTTATCTTATAAATAAGCAATAATAAAATATAACAAATTTGAATGCTTAGCAATGAAAGGATTTACGTTTAGGAAACTTAACATTAAGCTATGAAATTAAATAGTTCATTAAAAATAAATAAAAAAAAGAAAATTTGTAATAATAAATTAATATAATAATGTAGTAGGCACATTATGACGTCAAAGAATTAAAGTGTTCATAAAGTCGTTCCCGAAATTGCACTGCCGACCTAACAATTTGCAATTCCAGTGGAATGTTATTCCACAACCGAATTGCAGCGACCAGAAAAGATCGTTCCAAAACTAAAGATATGTGTCGAGGCACTAGCAATCTTAAACCTCTTCGGGACTGCGCGAAATGCAACAACTCATAAAGGTAGTCAGGGCAATTATGATAAATAATATTGTGCAATTTAATAACATTGCAAAAACTATAATACTGTTCTAAATTTAACCCTAACATACTTTTCTTAAGATTTCCAGTACTTTCATGTCTAGACATACCATATACAAATCTGAGGCAATCATTAAACGCAACATTTAATTTGCGTTTGCAAATAAAATCGGGACAAGGATAGACCGAACAATTAAATGTAAAATATGGCACAATTAAGCTTTTGACTAACCGCATTTTCATCTCACTAGACAAATCATAAGCAGACACTCTGAGGCTTCTAAGGCTAGTATAAATTTGTTTAATAGTAGCTGAAGTAGCATCACAGTAGCTTAGCACACAGTTTATTCTGTAACCAAGATACCTTACATTTTCATTATATGGAATAATATAATTATTTAAAATTAGAGGCGGAAAGTCTTGGGTGGTGGTAGAATATTTCGCGCAATCATCCCAACACATTTTGCAGGATTAAGTTTTAGCCTATTCTCTAAAGACCAGGCATGAATGTTATTTAAATCTTCATTTATTCTAGCCACACAGTCCTCGGAGAGCCCTAAGGGCCTTGAGAAGTAGATGAGTACATCGTCAGCATACATATGGGTTTGAGAATTCACCACAATATCAGGCAGATCATTGATGAACATTGAAAACAGGAGGAGTCCGAGAACAGTGCCCTGAGGAACTCCACAATTGGCTACAATAGGTCTAGACGACCCTTGTTCAGTGACAATTGTCAATGCCCTGTCGCACAAGTAATTTTTCATTAACTTCAAAGCAGTATTGGAGAAATCAAATTGGTATTTCAATTTTTTCAAAAGTAGTGCATAGTCAACATAATCAAATGCTTTAGTAAAATCCAATAAAGCCATAATGCATAAATTATCATTATCTATAGCGGAGCGTATGTCAGTAGTGACCTTGATAACAGTTGATTCACAACTATGTTTTCTCCTGAATCCTGACTGCCACTTATTCAGCTTGTTGGTTCTACTAACGTAATGTAAAATTTGGTTAGCAATAAGTTTTTCTAAAATTTTAGACAAAAAATACAAAATACTTATGGGCCTAAAATCCGACGAAGTAGTCGGATAAGGCTACTTTTGAATAGGAATAACCTTTGCAGATTTCCACAGTTCCACAAACAGACTTCTCAATAAGCAGGTATTAAAGATGTGAACAATATAGGGTAAAATTTGTGGCAAGATAAGTTTAAATAATTTCGGGCAAATCCTGTCGGGACCGATTGCTTCAGACTTTACAGCCTTAATGGCCTCTAAAACTTCAGAAGGAGACACACAATAAAAAGAAAAATCTGAGTCAGAATCAGGTTCAGAAAATATGGTCTCTGACAGTAGTACAGGATCTAGGATTTGATTTCCCTTTAGCAACTCCAAGATCCTTGAGATTTTTCCATAACACTTTCGTACTGAGGTTGGGATTAAGTTTTTTACCTAAATAAGATCGTTTGGCTGTACGTATTAACGTGTTCACTTTATTTCTTGAAATTTATATTGCCTTTTATTAAATTCAGTTGGATTTCTTTTATATGTTTTATAGAAGCGCTCTCTTTCAAGGATGTATACTTTGATACTATTAGTAAACCAGGGACAATTTTTAGATTTAAACTGCTTAGTCACAATAGGAATATAAGTCTCGTATAACTCCGCTACTAGACGGTTAAATAATTCCTCCTTTTCATTTAAATCACGAATGAAGTAAATTGTATCCCAATCTAAATTGGAGATGCCTGCAAAGAGTCTTTCATAGCAAATATTTTGATGTGCCCTATAAGTGATGGTTTTGTCGAAGTTTCGAGTAAAAGGGAGCGCACAAAATAAGAAGTCATGATCAAAATCAGAAGGCGGTGTAATTTGTGAAAAGCCTAAAATGTTTAAATCGGAACTTACTGAAAACATATCAACCAAAGAAGGGTTATTTCGAGACCGGAAGCAGGTAGGCAAATAAAGATTAACTTTAGATAGTCATATTTTATCACAGAAATATTGAAACAAATTGGTTGTACTTGAATTACACAGCACATTAACATTTAAG